>OX421429.1:9719341-11131148 GCA_949126915.1 Musotima nitidalis
GGCGAAATGTGCTAAACGCACAAAGCCATTATTTAAAAGAAGAAAAAGACCTCAGTTTTAGGGACCTAATACAATTAGTGTCATAATTCATGACATCTTATTAATTTATATTGAAGCCGACTTACACAATTTGAAGACAACTAATATTATGTAAAGTAAACACTATTTTTGCTATTATTGTAGCGCCTTTCTAGGGTTCATGTGTCGGATAACTTTATGTAAACATATTTATAACCACAGGAAACAATGAATAAATGAATTATGAGTTATATACCAACTAAGTAATAGTATGCACTAATGTATGTATTTGTATATTTTGATTGAGTTACCAGTAATAAGCTCTTGTATGATGATAAAATTGACGTAATTTACTCATAATGTGACAGTGTAGTAGACAGGATTGTAAATAACAGCGTAAATGTTGCGTATTGTTGAGTTAAATTCGCAGGAATTCTCATCTTTGGAAGGTTATAAATAACTCTCTAAGTGGGTAAGAACCTACTACCTAAGATAAAGGTTATTTTTAATAAACTTGACACTCAATAGGAGATGGGAAACAAAATATTTTCTCACTTTTCTACATCACTAATTTTATAAACATTTGATATAGTATTTTTTTTTATGTTTATAAAAGTAGTAAATATTTTTTGTCAATTACACCAATTAAATAGTCCTAAAATAAGTATTATTAAGAACTTGTGTTATGGAAACTAAATAGCGGATAAACGTTCATAAATATATTTTTTTGTAAATACATGCTTAATGTATATGTCACCGTAAAATTGTAAATAACGTTAAATTATAATCTATCCCGCGATATTGTAATCTGTTGAAAAGTTGTGATCCGTAACAAACTGCTCACAATTTAACGCATTATTTTTCGATAGATTATAATCTATCGAAGACAAACCGTTAAATCACAATCTGTCGCTCGTTAAATTGTCAACTGTTTAAAGCCTGTCCATGATTGGCTGGTCTTGATGGCAACTTGACTGGCTGGAAGAGTTAGGAATCAAACATAGATATCAGTCAAAAAAATAAAATGCAAATATAATAAGCATTTTTTTTAATTAAAATAATTGAAACACATCTCTTCGAACACAAATTAAATATAAATTAAAACGTAAAACATTTTACACAAAAACACAAATCAGGTTATGTTCGGTGACTAACTCTTATTTGTTATTTAACTGCACTTCTTTAGGTGATCACAGGTCCGTTAACACTCCCTACAACTTATTTTATTACAATGCGTTATTATTATTAACACGAAATCTGTGTTAAATCACCAAAACACTGTTTGTTTACATTTCACAACAAATGAATTTGACTAATAATAACCACCGAAGATGGCGACGACGGGCGGCTGAGCGGGGAACATGAAGTTCAACCAATCAGAGCGCGAGGTGCGTTCTGTCGCATGCCATTTTACAATCTGACGGTTTGTCTTCGATAGATTATAATCTATCGAAAAATAATGCGTTAAATTGTGAGCAGTTTGTTGCGGATCACAATTTTTCGACAGATTACAATATCGCGGGATAGATTATAATTTAACGTTATTTACAATTTTACGGTGACATATACATACAAAACAACCAGACCAGAACAAATATTCATATTTATGCAAACAAAGATTTGTCCTGTGTGGGAATCGAACTCACGACCTCAGAAGTGGAGAGCGGGTATTCTCGCCACTTATATTGGTCGTTAAATTAGAATTAGGCACAGATAATATAAACTATATATAGGTGTATTGGGATCCTACCAAGACTTTTTTTTTATTTACGTCGGTAACGAAATGCATTTTTGCACTGTCTTCCGGCCAAAGGGGGACCGAGAGAGATGTGTGGGACTCACCACCGGCAGACACGACCGCCAGCAGTAATACCCACTAAAAATCTTCCAACGACGCCCGCCGCTTGTTGAGAAAGAGGCGGGGGGCCAGTACTTGAGTTCCAGCTCTGACACCCCGCCCGCGGCCAACGTCCCCCGGACCAAAACCGGGAGGACCTTCTCAGAGAGACGCAGCGGACGCGCCCCTCCTACCTCCTTTGGCGCAGTTTGGCCGCGCCCGGGGGGTCTTAGGCGGGTGGGCAGGGGGCCCCTTCCGTCTAGCTAAAAACCCCCCATCAAGTCGGCCAGTCACGTCATGGCCGCACAAGGAGGTAGGGGGGCCCTACACACTGCGTCTCTCTGAGGAGGTCACCCCGGTTCTGATCCGGGGGACGTTGGCCGCGGGCGGGGTGCCAGAAAGTACAAATCCCCTGGTGCTGGCCCCCGCCCCTTTTTCAACAGCGGCGGGCGTCGTCGGAAGATTTTTAGTTGGTAGGAATGCGGCGGTTGCGTCGGCCGTAAAGAGTCTCACACCCCCTCCCGGTCTCTCCTTTTGGCCGGGAGACAGTGCTTAAATGCAATTTGTTACCGATGTTAATTAAAAAAAAAGGTCTTGGTAGGATCCCCCGACTGGTCTCCACCTTCTCGTGGTGGAGGGACTAAGTATCTCCCGGTAGGGCGCAGAGGGCGCTAGGGAAAAGGTAACACCCGAAGATTGGCGACTCTGGGTGCCCTTAGCACTGACTACCGGGGGGTAAACTGAGAAGGACCTGTGGAGGGCGCAGCGGGCGGGCCAGGAGGGCCCGTCAAGCAGCGCTAGGAGGGTCTTGGGCAGCGGGGGCAGGGGGCCCCTGTTGTCTAACCATGGACCCTCCGGAAAGTCGGCCACACACGCTATGGTCGCACAAGGAGGTAAGAGGGGCGCGTCCACTGTGCCTCTCTGAGTAGGTTCTCCCGGTTTTGGTCCGGGGGGCGTAGGCCGCAGACGGGGTGTCAGACGCTGCAACCCAGGTACTAGCCCCCGCCTCTTCCTCAATAAGCGGCGGGCGTCGCCGGAAGATTTTCAGTGGGTCGCTGCTGACAGACGCGTCTGCCTTTCGTGAGTCCCACGCCCCCTTTCGGACCCCCTTTGGCCGGATGGCAGTGCCTAAAGGCATTTTGCTACCGACGTAGAAAAACAAAAAGGCCCTCAGGCAAGTCTTACGTCCCCTGAAAGATTAGACTTCGGCCGTCGGCCTTAGCACCCGGCGGTCAATACTGTGTTCGTGTCGTGTTCAGTCTTACCAGGTGACTCAAGGAGACTTCAATGCTTACTTAAAATTTCTCTCTAATGATCGTGGGGCTCAGTCAATTTGGCGAAAACTCAATTTTTTTTGCAATACTTTTTTAAGTTCTCGCTAAGTTGTCATCTATGATGAGCTTTCGATCGACCGTGACCTCGAGGTACTTGACCCGTTCGTAGGGCACGTTAAGATGTTATTCTCTGTTATCAGTATATAACATGATTGTCGTTAAGCTACGGAAGAGGCCTTATAAGGCGGCTAACTTGCATTGCTGGATTCCTGACTTCTACCATGTTTATCTCTTCGAGTGGTAAAACATGAGCTGAATCTCTTACCTTGGTTTTTGATTTGAAATGAGCCCAGCGTGTGGACATTAACGAGCTAAATTTATGATTCAAAAGGTAAAATAATTCACACATTTCATTTGACTAATTAAATATGTGTTTCTCATTACAGAGAATTCGGAATGGTAATCTTAAAAGAGGCTAACCTACTGGTTAGAACCGGTTTGGAAATAGAGCAATACTATTGCCATTATCTAGAAAACACCAGAATAGCACTGCACTTACTATTTTAGGTATGTCTGTTATCGTCGACAAGAGTTCAAGATACTGCGACAGTTGAGAAGATCATGTCAAGGATCGCACATGAATGATCTCCTTTATTGCGAGTAGGCGTTTATTAATTGGTAGGCGACACGTTATCATTTTTCTAATTATATAAAACTAAGTATAAAAATGTTTAACCAAAAAAAAGACCATAAAAACAATGACATTTCAACTTACTTAATTAACAACACCATGAAAAGCTTTGCCTTTAAGAAACATCTAAGAGTGGTAGGTGTAGGTAATGTTTGAACTCTGTGCCAATTTTCTTTATCCAAATGCTCTGCCTCAGGCTGATTTTAATATCTTTAAAGTACTAAACTAAGATGCAAGAAATGACCCGTGCTTGTTGTAATAAGCTATGTATTGTTTACACAGTTACATAGCATACCATTACATAAATATTATCATAAACAGACTAAAGTAATAGGAAAAACCAATTCAGAAACATTCTTGAATGCTTGAGTACTTTCTCATTAAATTAACCAGATAAACTTTCTTCGTACTTATATTAATTAATTAACTCAAGCACTCACCGCATCACAGCAGCGGCTCACCTCATGGAAAGTGGTAACCGCACCACCCTACGGACGCTGAAAGTAATTACACGCTCTTTTTGAGCTCCATACTACAATATGTTGGTAAAACCTCGCTAGATAGTTTAGAATAGATGAATATAATAATCAGTTACATTTGAAGTCAATGCCGGAGAATGCCCTCACATTAAAAGTTTAACAAACTTGCAATATCGGCTACGCCACTCTACTATACTCGTACTTGTTATTTATTTTATTCATAATACTGGCAGCCGCCTGTGACTTCGCCTGCGTGTTCTAGAATTATCTACTTTGTATTTTTCTGGGTTAAAAAGTGTCCTAAGTGCTCCTTGTAACATCAGATATCGGCCAGTGAAATCCTCGTAAAATCTGCCTAGCTGTTTCGAAGATGAGCTACAACAGTAATAAAAAACTTGTAAGTAGGTAGTTATATTATGAAATAATTATACCATAATTATGCATTTAATAAATTGTTCTTATTTGATCTAACCATTTCATTTATTTTAATTATGGATGCATAAATTTCTATCTCTATGTTGTGACCAAAATTTTACATCCTCTGTAGATTTTTTTCATTTCATTAAACTGTTATACGCACGAGAATAGGATGTTTTAGCATTATAATGCTAAAGGTATACCTTACCTCTATTATAAATAGAATGCTATAAAAATAACATTTTATGTTGTTCAATCTAATAAGCTTATAAGTTTTTTGACCCATAATTATATTAAAATACTAGCTAGTCTATAGGATAACAACCTAAGACCAATCCATAGACGATTGATGAAAACGCGAATAAAATCAATGATTAATATTCACTAGCTTAATGACCCGGCAAACGTTGTTTTGCCATTATATAATGTATAAACAATAATTTATGTTCATAATCAAATACTAAAATTATAATTCAAATATTAAGCGCAGGAGAGTGAATATTAGTGACATACCTATATCTTTTATGTAAATTAAGCAATATTTGTATTAAAATTAAGTAATACATGAACAAAGTTTTAATGTACCTAAGTTGGCGATTGAGTTTATTTCATAATGTCTGTAACGTCATTATCAATTCCATAACTATGAAATTTGATGCCTGTTGTTACACGCGTGCTATTTTTTTCTACGAAAAGGTAGAGCGTCGGCAACTGGCGCCGGGACTGGGGTTATCAAAAGGCGCGTGCGCGACGCCAGTCCAACAGTTCGACGTCGGACATAAATATCTCGGTCTACTGCGATACACGTTTATTGCTGTTTAATGTGTGCTCCGATACGGTCAATTCATAAATTGTAACATTCACAATGGTTACTAAAAGTGCAATTCGAGGCGACATTTGCGGTTACTGCAACGCATGTGTGCGCTTGCGGGTTTGTGCGGCGCGCGGAAGAAGTCCTGAACACGGAGTGGAGTGCGCCTACAAGCACATATTGGAGGCGTACAGGCCTGGCGGAGGCGTGAGCAAGCCGCCAGAAAGTCCAAAGACCGCCTGTGCTTCATGTCGGTGGACGTCGGACGCACAGTTCCCGGAGACTCCAACATCATCGAGTGACCTCAGCCTGGAGTGGAGCTCGAGATCATCAGAAAGGTCCCGCACGAGGCGACGCAACAGATAGTTCACACACAGTACCACTCACCAGAGTCAGTGTTATTAAAGTGATCTCCAGAGAGCCGAATGAGAGTTGTAAAAATGGGAAACCATGTTACTAATTCCCATGACATGACAGGATGGATGTGTTAAAGCGTTGTGTAGCAGACACCCCCGAGACGGAACATAGCAGCTTGTTAAATAATTTTTCTGTGATGGTTAAAAGTATTGTCATTACTACTAAGTACCCAATAAAAATATTTTACAAAAATGTTTACTTGCTTAATTTTTGAATATGTGCAATCCCAATATCATATATACGGTCAATTAAACTAGTAGATAGGTGTCCACGTTCAGTGTTTTAAGATAAAATTAAGTTTAATTTCAAATTAGTGAGACATTCACTCCTAGAGATAGTGGAGGCCAAATGTTAATGAAAACATTTTTCTTTACGTACTTATGTGTAATATAATTAGGCACCAATTTAAGAGAATGAAATGAAATGAACTCGATAAGAATTAATCTCGACGAGATATAAAATATTGTCGTCTACTTCATTAGAAAACACGCAGGCCAATATTTATTGAAGTAATAGGAAATACTTGTTGATAACTTTTATCAAAAGACATTTTGTGTAGATTTTTCCCTATTCCTTTTCTTAGATTCGGTCTTTTGTCAGTAGGTCTCGTTCAAATCACTTAAATCATGACTTAATTCTTAAGATGTTCTTGAATTACTTCATATCTAATGTGTTTTCCGTACACTGATCCTAATCGGTAATATAAGATATTATAATTAAGTCTAATATTTAGGAAGGTTCTTATTATTTTTTTATAATGAACCTACTCGTACATAAGCAATATACCTAGATACTGTCGAAATATATCGTGTCAGTCTTAGTATTCCGAAAGTCACTCGCTTTGCAGATTTGGAATTCTCCTCCGGCGCATGTTTCCCAGCTGTGTTTCTTTGTTCCTTGAAGTATTGACTCACTCGATTAGAGAATTTCCCAGAGTCAAGTAATTAGATAATTCAAGTTGTTTGCAACAATGTGCAGCGTTTTCGTTATTTAGTCACAGTTAAAGTAATGTCAAGTAAAGTCCGTCATAGTCAAGTTAAAGTTCAACCCCAGCAAAGTAGTGGAGACTTTACTAGAGGTTTCTATGGAGTTTTGGAATCAACACGGAAAATCACAATTCACTGCAATATACTACTGTCATACACTTGTGTACGTTGCTGAAGAAGTTATGTCTAAAAATCCACCATATTTACACATACAAACTCAAATGTACACTAGTTTTGGAAAATAAAACATTGCCGCGATTGGTTGGCGCCAGCTCTTATAGCCTTGCGAATTTTGCGATACATGTCATGAAGCACGACCTCCAGGTTTGACACAGAATTCTCGAATAATCTGGCAGTATATGAAGAAGCTTAAAGTCTTTACGTGCAAGTGTGGGTGCAATAGAACTAGCGTAACCGTTATCTACTAATGCACACCTTTCTCTACATAATGGTAGAGTTAGTTAATAAGTTTAATGTGCTACCAGGGTTTGTAACACCAGGAGTATCACTAGCACATGGTCGACCCTTTGGAAACCTTTCTACATTATTTTCGTAGACACGCTTTTATATATTATATTTTTTATATACCCTTCCGCTTCACTCACAGTTGGAGACAGTCATTGGATGATTAGCCATTAGTTTGCAAACTCGTACTCTACACGTATATAGAAAAGGCTGTGTGACAAAATATTTTTGAGACATCCTTGAACCTTCTTATTCTCGAAGTTACACGATTGTTATGTCATTATCATGTTTTTTTGTATATTCTACAAAAATAAAGTGTCAGATACGTGCTATAATGTTTTGTTATCTCTGAACTGATTAACAATTAGACACCCAAAGGCCATTTAGACAATACAGGAAAAACATGTAGCAAATTAATATTAGCATTGGTGTTGCTGCGCGGGTATCAATATAATTTATTACAACAAATTTTAAAAAAAAAACTACAGAGTTGATTTAAGAGATAGGCAAATAAATTTTCTATAATAGTTTGTAAATGCAACGAATCTTTTGAACAACGAAGCATTTTGTGGACATGGATAATTTTTTACTGTAATGATTTTTTCAGGGTCTGGTGAAATTTGATTCAATCAATTCAAATGAAGAAATCATTAGATATTAAATGACCTAAGTATACTATTTGCTTCTTCAGGAATGTGCATTTAAAAGGATTTAAGTTTAAATTAACTTTTTTCAGTCTTTCACATACATCTTATAAGATTTTATTATGTAATTGGAGACTCCTACCAAAAATAATAAAATCGTCCAAATATATTAAACACATTTCATTAGTTAAAACTGACATTACTAAGTTCATCATCCTTGAAAATTAACTTGCACTTGTTTTGAATCCCATATGAAGACGGCACATCTGATACCGATCTGACAAAAAGCTGTATATTTTCGGCTGTTTTTTTCTAAATTAACATTAAAATAATATAAGTCTAAAGTGTGAAATTGACACTCCCGGATAATGATTTTATTATTTCGGTAATATCAGGAAGTAGATATTAATCATCCTCAATGCAATTCTTTAATTTCCGATAGTAGACAGCTAAACGCCATCTTTTATTACCGGTTGAAACCTTCTTGGGCACTAATAAAACTGGGCTTGACCAGTCGCTTTTAACTGGTTCGATAGTTCCTTCCTTGAGCATATTACTAATTTGTCGATCGATTTCATCTCTATGAATGCAATGCAATGCAATTTGTACGATTTTGAGAAAACGGGGCTAACATTCGGTTTTAACGATAATATATTGTGTGTATAAATATCCGTGACTCTCAATTTGTCACCCGGCAAATAAAAAATACTTGCATATTTAGCGCAAAGTTTTTAAATGCCCTATACCTCCTCACTTTTTAAATTATCTATGTGTAATATCTAAAATAAAGTTCTCACTCTATTCGAATTATTGTCAGATTTATCAAAAGAAGAAACATATCGTGTAACAACACATGTCACTTAGTGACTAAAGCTTATGTATTGAAGGACTAATATTCGACAAAGTAACTGTATTTTCTGTCGTATTCAAAACTTTTATCGGAATTTTCCCATGTACCCCCCGGTACTTGCAATAGAACTAGCAAGATAAATACTATCTTTTTCGCATTTCATTTCATTCAATGCACATTTCATTGTTTCTTGCCGCAATGAGGGTGCTGAGTCTACGATTACGTAAGCCATCAGAAAATTGATAATCGCTTGATGTTCATTTAACTCCTAATACACATAATAATAATTACTCGTATTTCCGTCTACTTGCGCAATCGTGAGGTCCACAAACAATTCTGAGATTTCCTTCCCGAAATCTCAAACAGACAATTTATATTATGCAATCTTTTTTGAATAGCCATTGCACCATTATTTGCCAATAATTGTTTTTTATATCAGTAGGTTTAACAAACTTAATAAAGTTAATTTTATATTGCGATGACGACAACAAAGATTCATAATATTGAATATTATTCATTAATTGCTTTACTCTCGTTTCATTGTGAAATTGACAGCGATTACTGATAAACGTGTCTTCCGCAATTGCACAATAATTATATTTTTATTTATCATAATTTATTACAATTGAATCTGTGTCAAAGTGGCAGTCGAGTGAATCTGTGTCAGCGCATGTGAATCATGTGTTTTTCAAATTATTAGTTAATTTTGAAATTGGCTTCTCCGTTTCAAAATTGGAGCACGATGACTTCTTCTTCTAGAAGCCCAACGCATAGCAGACAACTAAGTAGTGGTCGATAAAGATCTGACTCCCGCGGCAACACTTGCGAAGCTGGTGTCAACTCCCGAGACCCAGCACCAGCTTACGTCATTAGAAAAATGCCCTAATGACATTTGCTATATCTCTGGTCATGGGAAGCTAAACACAGATCAAAAATTGAAAATTAGCAACATCAGCAGGAATGTAATGAGCAGTGCTTCAAAAATGGCCGTGCAATATCAGTCATTAAAGCTAAAATACATTTCGGCACAATCTAAGATACGTAATTTGAACGACCAAAAAGAATTCGTGGAACAAATGGAATGTCAATTCGAGGAGTGAAAACAGAAAATCAGCTCCGTTCCTAAGGTTTCAACATTCGCAGACACATTAAGGAAAGGAAATACCTCTGTAGCAAGCTTACCTAACACTAGCAGCAAAACAATTTTCACAACAACCAAACAACAATCGAGCAAAGAGACTAAAAAGCAAGTGTAGACTATTTTTTAGTCTGAAGAACTTAAGCTGCACATGTGAGAAAGACCAGAGACAGTGGCTTTTTTTATAAATAGCACTGAAGGTAAAGTAGACATCGAGAAACTGAAGCAATTAGCACAGTTGAAGGCATCAAGGCTCCTTGTTCAAGAGACCACTAAGAAGAGGCCTAAAATTATTTTATTAGGTGTATTAATCCTTCTAGAACTACCGAGAAGGAAGTAACCGAGTGTTTATATAAGCAAAACATTTCGGATCAACACCCGCACATCCTTTCCGATAAATTTTATAACTGTATTAGACTAAGTCACAAGTCGGGAAAAAGAGATGCACCTTTTCGTAAATATATGTTGGAACTCACGGCAGACCTTAGAAAAGTCCTTATGCAGCAAGAGAGGGTGTACATAAACTGGACTTCATGCCCTGTGAGAGATTATACTCTTATTACCAGATGTTACAAGTGCCAACAGTACGGACACTTCGCGAAGTTCTGTCGAGATACTGACAGCACGTGCGGTCACTGTGGATGCATGGGTCACAGCATCAAAGAATGCACCAAACGTAACGAACCTAAAAACTGCGCTACTTGCCTACGTTTTAACAAACCGACCCTAAACCCGACCGGCATAAAACCGGAAATGAGACGTGTCCAGCAAGAAAAAGCGCAGAAACCAGATTTTTAAGTAACATCGATTATAAAGGTGCCTAGAGCGCTACACGAACAGTGATAAGCAGCTCGAGCATAGATATTATAAACGATTTACTTAATGACATAGACTCCTCCTGTGAACAAGAATGTTCATTTTGTAAACCTGATAAATGTATATCATTCTTAAATAACTCAAGGCATAATAGTGATAAAATTTTCTTACAGAATATTCGTAGCATTAATTGTAATTTTGATAGCATGTGAACTTTGTTTACTTAAATAAATGTAGAATTGGACAAAATCGTCTTAACTGAATGCTGGCTATCCTTTACATCCCACATTCTACAATTACCTGGATATGACACATATTTCACTAATAAAAGTAACGAACATCCTACAGAATGACGGTGTAACTGTGTACATAAAAAACTCCCCAACAGATGTTGTAATAGAGGAGCCTGCTATAGTTGATGCTTTCTCATTACTAAAATAGGTAACGATACCCCGAAAGTAGCAATATATCGTTCCCCTGCTTTTCATACTAATAATAATTTCCTACAATCTCTTAATGACATTTTATTAACTTTGACTTCATTTCAAGATGTTTTCGTGATAGGTGACTTGAACATAGAACATAACATAGAGTGCGCAAACTAATATATGTATTTAAAAACTTAAGAAGCGCTGCAAATAGCAAATTATTTAAAAAAAAATATTTTTCATTGTGTCCTCCTTTACATCTTTACATTAGTATATTGCATTACATCTTGGGGTGGTACTCATAAAACGACCCTTCTTAATTTAGACATTGCACTAAGAGCCATACTAAAAGTTAATTGTTTCCTCCTTTTTAGTTTTCCGACCGCTGAACTTGCTGATTGTGACGTCCTCTCTGTACGGCAACTCTTCATTTTACTAACAGCCACTAAACAATATTTAATAACTCCTTACAACCCAAACCAAACCAGCAAAAGACGGACCGACTTTACCGTACCGCACACTTCCATAGATTATTTTGCTTTCTTGATCCTTTTCTATACAACAGAATAAATCTTACATTGGAAATCTACCCAATGAACATTTTTGCATGTAAGAATAGGATCAGAGAATGGTTAAAAATCAAAAATTACAAAGAAACAGAGTACTTATTATTGGTTGTTACATAGTACGATAGTCTTTAAGTAATATAAATAATGCTAGAATAAGTAAAATAACGCAAAAAATTAATTAATTGAATTGAGTACATAAGCACACTCCATAGTTATTTGTAAGAAATTGTATTGAATAAGCACTAACACATATTTATTGTGAATACCTAAGACACGAGTTTACTTAGTTTAGGTAGATAACACTTTAATTAACTGCATTACTAACCCAATTTATGTTTATAAAATAATGTTATGGGCTAGTTATTACACAGAAATAAATTATTATAATTATTATGTTTGTCTTTTCTCCGATCTCGGGCCAATGGTGACCCGGACATTTGGAAGGCATGCGTGGGGCCGAAGCCAACACGTAGAGGCCCCTTAGACAATTTTAATGTAATGGTTATGTGACACCAACCGGCTATTATCCTTATGTGCACTATAGAAATACACGGTTGGTGCAGTACTATTAGGATAAGATGGAATCTACTATGGCCGGGATATTGGGTTAAAAGCTGAAGGACTGGATAAATTGGACTATGGATAGAGGAGACTACCGGAAACCTGCCGTCATCATCAGTCTCAAATGATTGTAAATGGCAGGCGGTTACTAGCCAGAGAATTAAATGGGCACTCCAAAATAGCCGTAGTGCAAAGGCAGGAGCGCAACATCGATATCCTCGGCTTCAGGGTGTCGAGAGGTGTACACCGTTTGCTACTCACTGCCAAAGAGGACAGTGCGCCAACTCACGACTTATGCAAGTTTCACTTCCACTCTGCGAGCATGTAGCTCTTGCGACTCCACCCTGGACATCCAATGAAGGCAAGCCAGGGGCGAGGGTCCTGCTAGCCTCTTGGGGCCCACTCCAGCGAACCGGAGACGAGACCGCAGTCCGACCCTCTGGATCACTTGGATTTACGCCCGTGGTGTCGCCACTCACCAACAGCTGGCCACAATCTGCCCTGCGGGCTTATTATTATTATTGTCTGTCATAGGCAAAAGCGTTCTCAAGTAATAGGATTCAAAGGGTTGAGGTTAATGGAAAGCGATCTCAGGGGTCTGTTGTAAAAATGGGGGTACCGCAGGGCTCGATTCTCGGTCCGTTTTTGTTTTTGATTTATATTAATGATTTGCTATATTTTGTTAAAGAAAACCACGAGATAGTTTTGTTTGCTGATGATACATCATTATTGTTTAAGTTAAAACGAAATCAGAATTTAGACGAAGTAAACAGTGCGATCTCGAAGGTGGTGCACTGGTTTGGCGTTAACAATTTGCTATTAAATGGGGCTAAAACGAAATGTATTAAATTCGTGACGCCTAACGTCAGACAGGCAAACTCTACTATTATGGTAAAGGAGGATGAGTTGACCCTTGTGGATACTACCAAGTTTTTAGGGATTACTTTAGACTCTAAGCTACAGTGGGGCCCACATATTGGTGAATTGTCGAGTAGACTTAGCTCTGCAGCATTCGCGGTAAAGAAAATTCGCCAATTAACAGACGTTGTAACAGCTAGGCTAGTTCATCATAGCTATTTCCATAGTGTTATGTCCTATGGTATTCTTCTGTGGGGTTGTGCCGCAGACATTCAAACAATCTTTGTGCTGCAGAAGAGGGCTATTCGAGCAATTTATAATCTCCCGTGTGGACATTCACTAAGGGAAAAGTTTAAAGAAATTGGTATTTTAACAGTGGCCGGTCAATTCATTTATGATAACCTGGTTTATGTACATAAGAATACTGATCAATTTAGTAAGAAAAGCTGTGTACATAACCTAAACACAAGGAATAAGCATAAATTAGTTGTACCTGCCACTAGGCTCCAAAAGATAAACAAATCTTTTAAAGGTCAATGTGTGCGATTCTACAATAAAATCCCAAGCAACATACAGCAATTGAGCCTAAATAAATTTAAATTAACAATAAAACACAAGCTGTCTTCAAAGGGATACTATTCTATTAAAGACTATATGGCAGATAAAAATGCGTGGGATTAAGCTGCCGTTTCATACAGGCTATTCTAATATGAATGACTTGAAAACATAAATATTGTTAAGGTACATAACCTTAACTTATTGCATTGTATAGCTTCACAGACAAATGAAGATTGTATTTCTAGTACCAAACTAATGGACATATTTAAAAGAGCAAAGCCTGTGAGTTTCTTGCCAGTTCTTCTTACAGAGCGGTGGCTCGGAACTGGCACTTAGATTCACTTACACTTAATTATTTTTTGTTTTTAAATTGTTTTGTTGCATGTAAGTTAATCTAAGCTTCGTGATTTAGTGTAATATTATTTCGATTGTTTTTTTTTTCATTTGTAATCATGATGTTTTCAAGTACTATGTGTAATAGTTTATGAAATAAATATTTTTTTACTTTTTACTTTACTTTTACGTTAATGCTGTTTCTAAATCGAAAGTATCCATGTTGGAAACACCTTTGCTTTCAACACTTCCGGAACACAAATTTAAAATCTCACTATGCAACGATTCAAAATTGCTACAACTTCTCTCATATAGTAAAAAAACCTCGCTTTTTAGATTCCTTTCACTTTTTTCCTTCCTAAATGTCACTAACCAACTAAAGTATTTATTATATATAATATTCGCTTCATTTAACTTGACTTGCAAATATATGTCCTTGTCCAATTTTAATTAAGTATGTTCTTATTTGTTTTAACTCATCATATAATTTATTTAATGTAAGAGCCATAATAACTTACCAATGATGTGTTGATTAATTAATAATCGCACGTACCAATAATCCACAACTAATTAACATTTTATTCAGAGTCTATATTATGATGGCACTCCGCGACATGCACTTATTATTTTACGCACTCTTTTCGCACTCACGATCACACTTTAGACGTGGAGAACCTGTATTGGCCTGAGGCACCGCCTCTGGTCCACCGAACGTGGACTGGCTTGGGGATGACTTAATAAGGACCTGCGCAGCATATTTCGAGTGATCTGCGTAGCTATCCAATCCAAATGGCATCTTTTCGTGGTGTGTTCATATGAAACCCTTGGGGGTGTCGGCGCGGGATCGGGGCAGTGCCCCCTGGCCGCGGTCTCTTGCGGCGCCCGTAAATACGGGCGCGTCATTGGGTTGGCTCTGGCATCTTTTATATTAGGTCGGGGAAAAAGTCTTTTCGCATAACGTAGGTATAAACTTATTATAAAAATTTTTTGACTGTACTATTTGTGTCTGGCTGGTTTTGGTAACATTAAAAAGGTTCCATTATAAAGAGAAGAAAAAAATTAAAAAAAGTTGTTTCCCGCTATTTTTCATTTGTTTTTCTCTCCGTTAAAATGAGTGAATCTAATGAAGAAATTCGATACATTTTAAAATTTTATTATAAAAAAGGCAAAAATGCAACTCAAGCAGTGAAAAAAATTTGTGATGTTTATGGACCTGATGCAGTGTCAGTAAGAGTAGCACAAATTTGGTTCAAACGTTTTCAGTCCGGAAATTTTGATGTTAAAGATGCACCTCGCTCTGGTCGCCCTGTTACGAATAAAATGGACGCCATTTTTGAAAGAGTGGAGCAAGATCGGCATATTAGTAGTTACGATGTAGCTGAAGAACTGGGAATTGACCACAAAACAGTTTTGACCCATTTGAAGAAAGCTGGTTATTAGGGGTCGCAAACCGGGATACCGAATTTCGAAAATACCGGAATACCGGGCCAAATTTAAGTCTAATTAATACCGGTATTCATTTCACAAAAACCGGGATATTCGGTATTTTCGGTTTTAGTAAATTAATTAAAAAAAAATACGAATAGAAAAAGAATCTTCACATGATGTTAATGTTTCTGCATATAATAATCTCCCTTCAGCTTCAATGCCGCTAAAGAAACAGCTAGAAATGGCAGTGATAAAGCAAATGCTAAATCAGGACAGCAAATCAATAGAAACTGCACCAGACTATGACATTGACACTTTAATCAAAATAGAAATGGCTCTTTACGAAAACGGAGGGTCTAGAGGAAAATATTTGAGTATAGCTTTCAACAATTTATTAAGTATTCCACCAACTAGTGTAGAGTCAGAGAGAGCTTTCTCTTCATCGGGTTACTTGTGTAATCATTTGCGATCAAGATTGAGTGATAAAAGTTTAGATACTTTGCTGTTTCTACGATCTCATTACAAGACTCAACCAAACATTTAATGGAGATTTAATAATAATTTTGATTACCTATTTATAACTCAATTTGATTTGGACTGAATTTAATTTAAGCATTTTTGTTATTTTATTAATTAGATTATTATTTGATGATTAGAATAATTTTGATTACCTCTTTCTTTATAACTCAATTTGATTTGGACTAAATTTAATTTAAGCATTATTTTTTGATGATTAGTAAACCATACTAAGAGTTAATTTTGTTTTATGAGAATTAATTAACTTTATGTTTTATGAGATTGAATTAGAAGTTTTTTTAGTTCATTTTGTTTACGTTGTTTTGTTTATGTAATTTATGTTGTTGTGAGATGTTTAAGTTTGATAAACATTTTATTTTTAGAACTGATTCCTACTTCTCAGACAAACACTACTTTAATTAAAGTATTTAAATTAGTTATCCCAAGTTATTATAATAAAGGAATAAACGGGCGTTTTGTATTAATAAATTATTGCTAAAGAACTTTGTTTTTATTTAGAAGATAAATTCATTTAGGTTAGGCACCTACTTACTATTCCTCTAACTTTTAACTAACTTTATTATAATAAATTTGCTAACTTTAGCGTAATCCCGGAAATATCGAAAATACCGGATTATTGAGACGTAATGAAACCGAGCCGTTTTTGAAGAGATTGATAACTGGCGATGAAAAGTGGATCACGTACGACAAGAACGTGCGAAAAAGGTCGTGGTCGAAAGTTGGCCAGGCTTCACAGACTGTGGCCAAACCTGGCCTAACACGAAATAAGGTAATGCTGTGTGTATGGTGGGATTGGAAGGGCATTGTTTATTATGAGCTTTTACCACCCGGCAAAACCATCGATTCTGATCTTTACTGCCAGCAACTGATGAGATTAAAGGAAGCAGTCGAGAGAAAACGGCCGGAATTGATCAACAGGAAGGGTGTGGTCTTTCATCACGATAACGCTAGACCACACACATCTTTAGCCACTCAGCAAAAATTAAGAGAGTTCGACTGGGAGGTCCTAGTGCATCCACCATATAGCCCTGACCTTGCGCCTTCAGATTTTCACCTGTTTCGGTCTCTGCAGAATTCTTTAGGTTCTGTAAGGTGGCTCAAGAGAGGACTGCCAAAACTATTTGTCCCGTTTTTTGATCAGAAGTCCCAAAGTTTCTACAGTAACGGGATAATGTCTCTGCCCACAAAATGGCAGAAAGTTATTCAACAAAACGGTACATATATATTGTAAATAAATGTAAATAAACTTTGAAAAAAATGTCTTGACTTTTCATACAAAAATACGAAAAGACTTTTTCCCCAACCTATTATATGCGATAAGCGCAGTATCTTATTCCTACGAATATTACTAGCACGATGATGAGCAACAAAATATTTTACGACCGATATGGCGTGTTGGCGAGTATACCCGCACTCCACTCCTGAGGTCGTGGGTTCGATTCCCACTCAGGACAAATATTTGTGTGTAAAATATGAATATTTGTTCTGGTCTCGGTGTTTTCCTATGTATATTAAGTATGTATTTACAAAAAAAAAGTATTTATGTATGTTTATCCGTTATTTAGTATCCATAACACAAGTTCTTAATTATACTTATCTTGGAACTAAATAATTGGTGTAAGACAGTGTCATAAATATTTATAAAATATTTATTTATTTTAAAATATTTATTCATATTTATTTGTTTTTGACAGGTGGACCTTGAACTCCTCTCTAGCTGTGAATCGTTACTTCCGCTTTCAGCATTCTGTACTGTTTCCTCTTTTTTCGTAGAGATTTCGACGGTAGACACAACAAAGTTGTCTAATTCTTGACGTTGATGAAAGTAGTCATTCTTTGTTACAATAAAATTCACTTCAATAGTACGGCATCAGCAATTTCCATCCCAAATATAGGCAGGGTCGCCATATACGGGTACGTAGGGAGATAAGTAAAGCGATTGAATGTTGAAACAGGACTGATGTATGAAAATAATAATTTGGTTTATATACGAATAGGTTAAGTACATTGGGAGGTATACCATTACAATAACATAAACAAATGAAGGTACAGCTACGGTTTGACTTTTTGTACATGACGTCATGATAACATAATACAAGTGAAGGTGCAGCAGCAGTTTGACATTTATTATATGACGTCTTGTTATCATAAAACAAGTGAAGCTACAACTACCGTTTTACAATTTACACATGACGTTATGATAACATGAAACAAGTAAAGTTGCAGCGCGAGACGGTTTGATATGTTTGTAACGCGTGCGTGCCTTACTGTAGCGTATTTAGAGCGATCGTAGTACAGGGGGTTTGTTATGTGGCTTTTCATAGTGTTAAGGCCGATTTTTCTATCGTTAAAAGATATCATTCCGATACTTTATTAATCAGCTAAATGAAAATTTTACAATTAAAGTCGTGAATAACAGATGACAACGCATTTTAATTTTGTATGTAGGTATACTGAGATATACAATTTTTTTAGCGAAAATAGAGGCTACTGAGAAAATTGCTGTTCAGCAATAGTTACGTTCATCATTTACGCAGTAAATTTACTTACAAATATTGCTGTGATACAGCTTGTATAGTACTTACTTATATTCGTCACGCAAGATAATTACGCAATCGTAGATAGTTTTTTTTCGCCAAAACAAATCACGCGTCGCGTTCATTCAACGACAGATGAGAAGAACAAATATATCTACGGGAGGTAACACTGTGCATAGCTTTAAATATATGTAGAAAGGTAGGCATTCTATCAGCCAATCGCAACATTTAACATTATACGACAGCACAAAACAAGGATTACCAGAATTGGATAAATATGTGTTCAGCTGTTTTAAAGGATATTCCTCCCCAGGAGCATGCGCGTGTAATGTAACATGTCAGGTTCGATTTTGTTATTACATTACAATACTGCCTCCCTGACATGAAGAGCTTTTACCGGATATGCTTAAAAAAGTATTTATGTTACAAGTAGTATCAGAATATCACACAGTCGTGGTATCATAAAGATCACTTACTAATTTAAAGTGGTCCCTTATCGGGATCATTAGCTTGTTATGTTACTTAAGGTTTTAAGAATATATTTAAGGAGTAGAACCGAGCATAACAGTGTGCAAGCTATATTGATACATACATAAAATCAGGCCTGTTTCCCCCAAGGGTCAGGCAGAGGCCCACATTTCGTCAATTGTATTGTCCCACGTGGCGAGCCTATTGCCGCTTACCCGGATTTTTTATATTTGCCAGAGCCTCGTCCGTTAATCGGCAGATGAGGTAATATTTTGACACAACTTATAACATTATGTTTCATTGCAGGCGATTACTCATCAGTCAGGAAGACAATATTGTAACGTAAACGTAATGCTGAATTACAATCTGAAATGTTACATTACAGTACAAGCGAATTTTCGGTGAGGGAGCACCTTAATGTTGAAATTTGTAACATTAAAGATTGCGTACTGCGTAGTTCTCGGTTGTCTTTTTTCACTGATGTAATGCTCGGATTTGTAACGTCACATTATAAACGAATGCACCTGAACAAAGTTTCTTTAATACTATATATTATTATATTATATTATACGATTGCGTGCTACAAACATGCGGATCCTGGTACAAAATAACTTTTATTCATGCATTTTTATAATACGAAGTAGGTACTATCTAAAAGCGAAGTAAAGTATAAATATAATTATTAAATCATCCTTTTAACTTCCACTACTGGATATTGACCTCCTCAATAGATTTCAAAGGAGTTATATTCGTTTTTTTTAAATATTTGTACATATATGAAAAAACATATTATATGCGGGGGGGTATTTGCTCATAATCACCACGCTGAGCAGGTGTGCTGGTGATCGCAGTTCAAGCCAGTACGCAGGAGGACGCTGCTGCCCATCATCCACTAGGAGTTTTCTTCGTCGACTCTTAAGACTCGCACAACTTTTACGCGGGCTAATTTACATGAAAGCTTTATAATTACTTGACCTATACGATGTCAGCGTGTACGTCAGCTGAAAATGGCGAAAATTCAACCATTAAAGTGGTAAAATGGGGAAAAATATATCTCTCTTTGGAGTAACCTGTGCTATGCGGATCTCGCCAGTAATAGTTTTTGTTATCTTTTATTTATTGTTCCGCCGTATTTTGTGCTCCACGTGACGCATAAACAGACAATTTTCGTAATTTTTCGCAGCGAAGCTATTTGAATTATAATTCTATATAAATCACTCCAATCCAATAACCTGTTCTTACGTGCTGCAGAATCAAGGTTCCGAACATAGAGTATATCAAGACTTTACTGGTAAAAGGAAACAAATTTTAGGGGCATCTTTGAATTACATGATCGGTAGCGTTGCGTTAATAAACATTATTAGTCACTACAAACTTATACCGTTACATGAGTTTATATCTAAAAAGGGGATTCTGTAGATAGTCAAAACAGAAGTTATTCTGAAAAACAATATATCTACCTACTTACTTACTACTTGTGACAAAAATATCACTTTATCTCTTTGTCTTTCTTGTTTGCGGGTCATTTCGTAGTCGAGTGGATGTGGATAAAATATTATGGAACCACGTTTTGGCCGAGTGTAACCCAACAGTGTTATCGTGCTGTTGAAAATAGTTAAACAATTATTAATGGATGGACGTTGATAAGTCTTACAGTTTATCCGAATTTGATTTGGCACAAAGTTCAATATGGCAATATTAGACAAGCTCGAGTGCTGATTATTATAGTACTTAGAGGATAACTGCTTTATTTGTCATAGAGAAAATGTTACCAACATAATCATTGCTAATGCATATTTATATACATTTTGGTTACATATTTAAACGAATTGTAATGTTAGAGATATAGGAGACTTGCATATTGAATACATAACGAATCCATACATTACGTTAATTATATAATGACGTAAAAGTATTTAAAAATTTGCTAGATAAACTTAATAAGTTATTTTAAGTTCATGCTAATTAAGGGTCATTTAAATACCTAAAACTGTAAGAGTATATGTTTATAAAAAAAAAATATTAAAAATTGTTATTAAAAATAATTTGCGTGAACATGAATATTATGTATCATATCTATATATATCTTGGTATTTTATACCTCCGTATTTTGTATGAGCCTATTATTATGGAGGCGAATGAAAAATTTATGGGGTATAACCTATCAACATCTGCAAAAATAACTGGGCAATGTATAAATAATTTGGCTTTAATCATATTGGGTAGCCAGCAAATTAGTATTATAAAAAATAAATAACGGCTGCGACTTCTTGGATGTATTTTTTTATATAAGAAGATGGAAATTATGGGGGGATATTAAAAATAATGACATGGCGACTAATATTATCAGTCGGATAACAAATAATATATTATGGCAGTTGTAGACTTCCATCGAAAAAAACACTTTCTGGCTTTGATTTACGAGCAGCTGTAATACTATATCTAATACTATAAATAAATACAAGGGAATCCTTTTTTTAGTTTTGGATATCATAATATAATGAAAACAGCAGCAGGCGCACCCGCACTACAACTGATTGCGTGATTGCGTTAGTTTATTTAGGTAGTCTGTTTCTTTTCCGAAAGTCTTTCGTCCGAAAATCAAAATCCCTAACGCGTTTGCTATAATCATCACTATTTTCTTTAATTCTAATGATTTTGTGTCATAATATCGGGTGCTATAATAATTAAATTTCTTAAATTTTCTTGTTCTAAAGTCACATGCCCTAATTGTTACATATACGTTACTACGAATGATGGTTTATCATAATACCTATTAGTAACATTACTTACTCATTTCTCTTTCTGAGTGAGGTTGAATTAAATTTTTTTTCTTACCATTAAAAAGCATCTTATTTTAATAGTTGCAGCCCACCTAACTAATTATTATTGTTAATTTTTATCATAATTGTATATGTATAGATCATCTTATTATTCTCATTTACTTTGAATTACATATTATTAATATATCTATAACTTGACACTGGCTATGTAGAAACATCTATTATATCTGTTCTGCTTCGGTGATCGTGACACCAGCGTGCTACGAGCGCATATTAATACAAAATCTTTGGTTGAAGTATTTCTCGAAATTACTGGAGATTATTTGCAGACTTCGCTTACAGCTATATATAGTATAATTAGCTAAGAAATACATAAATTTTGTGATACCGGCCTAGAATAGTGCCACAGTGAGAGGGTCTCATCACACGGAAGTCGTAAGAGTCGACAAAGAGTAATCCTACCAGATGATGGGCAGCAGCGTCATCCTGCGTACTGGCTTTAGCTGCGATTACCAACCCGCCTGCTCAGCGTGGTTATAAAAAATCTTATTGTATACTCCTATTGGTGACACTGATTCATAATGGCAATAAAACCTCTGTATTTATTTAAATAAATATATAGTCGTATGTATTTCATTGACCGGACCGCTTATGCCTGGTATAAAAACAACCTATATTATTTTTAGAACCCTACCAAATAATTAAACCCCTTATCACTAAGTGTGAAAGGAAATATTGCAACATTATTATCACCTGCCCAATTATTGGGTTTCAACCAGTTTTGATATAATTGTTTTGTGTTTTACTCTCGCTTATCTTGTACCAATTATCCTATCACTTGTTTTTTCGTCACTCAATGCGTCTCATGATTACCAAAAAATATTATTGTATCGTCAGTGTAGTCAAGTATACAAAGTAATTGAATAAAATACTCGTATTTTTTACGAGATAGAGATTGTTGTATAAAGAAATAAAAGTCGGCCAAGAAAATAAATAAGACGATTTATTGATATGACTTAAGTTTAAATAAAATTATATGATTATATTTTCTCAACGCTGGATTGTGTATTGTGCTCCTTGTACAAAAGGACTTAATAATTGGGGTCTGTTTTTCAGAACTGGACTCTAAAAATTATAATATAGACTATTTTTTGACTTAAGGCCACAAAATGCTAAATGTAGGCTTTTCTCGCCAAAACTTGTCTTAAGACTTCAGCCAACGCCTTCCGCATGTTTCGATCGACGACACTCGGAGCCATTGCATCCACAGTAGCGAGAGGCGCTTTCGGCTCAATTGTTATAGCACTACGACTTACGGGTTTATTAGACATTGCCGGGAGATGTCGCCAAACTAAAACTTTTCTTTTCAGATAATAAAAAGTTTCATGTTATTATTTACGAATAAAATAATATTCTTTTGCCTCAAAATAAAAATTTTGGTGACGAGCTTCTTATACTATTTATAGAACTTACTGCATAGTCGCTTGATGCTCGCTGATATATAGCGTTACGCGACAGGTTGCACGTGATTCGTAATAACGTTACTGTGAGTGTATACTTAGCCTTATTTTATGTTGGTGTTGTTATGCATTAACAGTAATGCAGGTATATTATTTCAGTAAGAATAAGATAACACTTGATCGCCGTTCGGGATTTCATTTTTTTAGCTACGCAACCATAATGGTGTAAGTCTATTTTTTGAAAACAGTTCAAAAGTAATATGATGGCATAATTTATTTTTTAGTTTTTTCATAATTTACCTTTTTTAAGACAAGACTGTTTAATTTTATTGGAATTTAACTGTACAAATAACATCTTTATGAACTAATATTACTATTATAGTTAATTAAAAATGGATAAGTATAAATGCGGATTATCCGTAAGGCAAACTAGGCACGTGCCTAGGGGCGTGTAATTACAAGGGGCGCGCGAACTCAGAATTTTTAAATAAATAAAGAAAATAACATAGAGACGATTAAGAACTAAATTTTCTTGTTTGTTTTCTAAATTGCTAAAGTTTGTTGGTTCTTTAGTCTCCTTCAAGAAATTAACACATTTTTTTACAGCTTTAACTCAAAGATAGGAAACTCTTCAATCACAAATACTTACGTCTAGGTAATGTTAATAAAAATAAACCTACTGTCAAAAATACGTCTGGCACACGCTGGTCAGCTCGAGCAGATGCTAGTCAAAGCTTCAAAAAGTCATTTTCACGATGCTTTGATTGCTATCGAAAGCAATCCTGCGCAAAAACGTTCTACTGTATGTGAACCTAAAGGTTGAAATTAGAACGGCTAAAAACCGCCTACTTGACCGTGTTTTTGAGTTTTATTTTGGTTCACATTAACAAAACCAACAAAAAATAAATTGCAAGCCGTTGATATATATTTTTACTATTATTCAATTGTATAACAGTATAATTCACATAATTTCTACAGGAAGGCGAAATTTTGATAAACATATGAACAGCGAGCCTTGGAACTGTCATAAGTAAAAGAATATGAAAAGGACACAGAGAGGATACGGAAGAGAAAGTTCACAGCAGATGAATCTGCTGAAGATATTACTTCTTCGTTATCGGATGTGGAAACATTCCGAGTGACAGTATATTTAGGAATTATAGACCGAATTGTCGTTGAACTTAAAAAGAGACGAAAAGCGTACAATATTTTTTGCAATTAATTAAATTTTTTATGCAATTTGACAAATTTAAACACCGAAGAAGTGCAACATAGAGCAAATACGTTGGCAACAATGTATTCAGAAAAATGCTTTGTTGACAAATGTATCCATCTACGTTCTAATTTAACAACGATAGATCAAGACGGAGAACTGCACCGTAAAACGAACGCGAAAAAAGGATCCCAACATTGACATAGCCTTAAGAATGTGCGTATCGACGGCAGTCAGTAATTGCAGTGGGAGCGAAGTTTTTCCTGCCTAAAAAAAATTAAAAACTATCTTTGCTCAACCATGACAGATAAGAAATTTAATTCGTTAGCATTAATACTAAACATTGAATCTACCTTATTGCTGTCTTTTAAACTACGAAGATGTTATTGACAATTTCGCGAAACAAAAATGAAGACGCAGAATTTTTAATTTTTTTAATTTGTGTTTTTGTTTATTCTCTTATTACTTACTTATAATTTTTTCAAAAAATAATTCAAAACTTATTTTTTGCAGCAATGCAGCTGTGCTCTACCACTATTCGATTGTTTGTTTTTAACTAAAAAACTACTAGACCGATTTCAAAAATTATTTCACCAACGGGATCTACGCGAGTGAAATTGCGGGACGTTCTCTAGTGATATATTCATAACACACCATCATCTGTCAACACACATACAGTAAGGCCTATTTCCCAGAGCAGAGAGGAATCATGAATTTTGATGTTCGTTCTGTAGTTCTTGATGTCTTAACAGTTATCACGTCATATTTCATTCGCGCATTAGCGTAAGTACAAGGGTCCTGGTCTACTAAAGTCTCGGGGTTGATGATACAACGTCATCGTAATTGCGAAAAATAGTTTATATTTATAGTATTATGATGGCCTTTATGGCCGGTACAGGGGCGCCGATAAAGTGATTGCCTAGGGCGCTCTGGACCTTTAATCCGCCACTGGATAAGTCAATACTTATTGTATCGTTTTGAGCGTAAATAGTGGTTGCCAAAGCTTTTTAAGAAAATTCGTATTTAATTATACAAGTGAAAAAAGACTTTAAAAATAACTCTTATCAATATTAGAACTGAAACAAGTCTATACCTATGGCTTAATGTTTCACAGCAAAAAGATATGTGTAAAATAGAAAAAAAAATACTCTCCACAAACTTACTTACATAATAAATACTTATTTACAGTAGCTAAACAACTAACAGTTCAAAACTAGTAACTTACGAATTACAAGGATAATAGATTGTACACAAAAAATATAATAAAGACAATTTCATAACATAACCAGACTATAAAATAGTCATAACTATATTTAATAAATTTACAAGAAATACATTAATAAAAGAATTAAAACTTTATTTACAGTCTAATATGATTCGTAGAATTGGTAATAGGGATTTTATTCAAGTATTGGGTATGTTATACGTGGTTTTCTAAGGAATTTCTAAAAGTTAGGCACTATATAAATTCCGATAAAAGGCAAGTTATTTACAAAATAGTAGATAAATAAGTAGGGTTTTAAATGGTTACATTTAGGTTAAGAATAAAAAATAATATACAAATACTTTGATTTTTTAATTTCAGTTTAATGAACGACCCGTCCTGCCAACAAGTACTTACTTAAAACACATAATGTATAAATTAAAGTAGATACCTAACCTAATATTACTTTTTGTAACTTAACACTTTCAGCGGTGGTTTTTGCTAAACAAGAGCTCTCTCCTCTCAAGCCGTTGTAAGATACAACTTAAGGTACACCTTGAGACCCACCATACAACCACCTACAAATAAGCCAATGATTCTAGGGTTTAAATATGATTGGTATTGGTTTTAACTAAGTAAATAAATCAAAGCTATGGTGAAAGCCAATAATAAACTGAGATTACATTCCAAAGAGGTATAGTTTTCTCGACAGAAATTTTTTATCTCAGACGTTGGTTTCGGAAAATAACTTTTTTGTTCTACATATTTTGCATTTGTGGTGAAATTTTTTCCGTTACTTAATTATTATTAAACTATTATTATTATTATTTACACGAACTTTAATGCTAGATACCTATCCTCTAAGTGTACTAGACTATAAACTTGATTAATGTGTAGCAATCAAGGTAAGATTTCCTAAGAGCGTGGTGGTGGTGATGGGTGGGATAGTTGGTAGCAGTGGCGTGGGGTAGATGCGACAGGGCGCTCCGGCCGGCGGGCCCAGCATACTCAGCAACAAGTACGATACGAGCGAGCCAGAGAGAAGACCGCCGTTGTATGACAGCGTCATCATGTTGCCTAAAACAATAACAATTCCCAATGTTATTTCCAGTCCAAAATAGAAAATAATAATTTAAAAAAAATCTTGTTTTATTAAAATGTTGCAAAATAACAAAGCTTAGTAAAGTACTGCTAGATACAGGCCGCCTACAATCGGTCAAATTGAGAGTTTATGCGGGAGTGGATGCCTATGATCGGTATTCGGCTTCCATTGATGATGATGATGATGTTGAAATGATACTGCTAGCCTACAATAAATATGATACTTTATAGTATTTTTTTATTTACTTCTTTATAAAGTTATGCTTAGTCTACTTTTAATAACGTTAAGGTAGAATAATAGATAGTCTAGTAGACTAATCATTTTTATATAGTATAGTATAGGGGTAAGACCTAAGAAGCCCAAGCCAACCTCAACTGCAAGTGGTGCACGGACGAGGCTCTGGCGAACATAACAGTGCACGATAAGCGGCAATAGGCTCGCCACCTATTACGTGGGACCAACTATGTAATTGGCGGACTGTGAGCGTATAATATATAAGTAATACAGGTATGTACTCATACCTATCTCAGGCATCAGTCTCAAACAAACAAACTGTTACTTTGTAATAATTATAATCATCTACATACTGCTAATGTACCAATTGTTCGTGTTGAGAAAAATAAACATTATTATTATTATAATATGTCTCTGCCTACCTACTTTTTCGGGGAAAAAGGCGTGAATGTATGTATGTACTAATCATTTTTTTAAAGACGTTTCTTACCTGCAATCTCCCTGTATTCTCTTCCGACTCGTGACGGAGCCATTATCATGGGTACAGAGCCAAACAAGCCGTTACTAAATCCAAGGACTACCGAAAACAGTATGGGATATACCTGAAAAAAAAACCAATATAGTTGTTCTCAGACAGAATAACATTTTAATTTGGTACCAATGGGTTCATCTACGTGCTAACAGCAACGTTTTTAAAAGATCCAAGTGTGCTTTTTCTTCTTTTGTTTTAATAATCAGTGTATGGATCAAAATGTGAAGCAAATAAATTTCAACTCATACGTCACGATTTCTTGTCGTTGCAGCATATCGACATTATTAATCTGGGTCTCGTCTTACTTGTTCAGTGATGTTAATTTTATTGTGGTGAACTTACATCGCCCACAATATGTGGAGAATGGCGTGGTGCAGCGCATAAGAGCAGTAGTGGTACCAACAGCAGTCGCACGCCACTGGCCATCAGTAACTGGCTTCGGCTCCACTCGTATGGCCATGCTGCAGCTATCTGCATCAGAGTAAATAGGTTAATCTAACATTCAAATACAACTTGTACAGACCCAGACCAAGTCAAATTTAAAAACATGAAACATAGTTCATCGGATTGGATGTCGACAGGACAGGTGACATTGATTATTAAAATTTCATTCCGCGATGTAAGTCCTGATACTCAATTAATGTGCTGTTGAACTTTGGGCTCCAAAAACCATACTATGATTCATAAATTAAAATAATATTTTTTGTTACACAAAACGAAGCGACTTATACTTGAACTACTGTTAATTTTTGAGCTTACAACATCTTGGTTTCCGACAAAAACCTACCTTTCCTATAAAGTCGAACAAGTTAAATGCTGACATCAAAATTATAGGCATCCAGGAGCCGAGGCGGCAAGAAGGCACCTCTGATGCTATGCCCGGGTACAAGCTGAGAGTCGTGAAGTACACCAGTCCTATGGACACCATGTACGGGTAGATGGCACGCGCTACCGCCCAACGTGCTAATACTCCACCTGAAAAACATGTTCATTTCACTTTAAGATGTTCATTTCGAGGTCATATTATAAGACAGATTAACTGTTGTTCGAGATCTAGATCATTTAAAAGGAGTTTCTCCAATATGAGGTTCTCAAAATGGATTAATCAAAAATACTGAAGCCAATTTATACATCAACAAAATACATTTGATATTAATTGTCTTTATCAATAAAAAAGAAGAATTATTATTTAAGTATTATTTCGGGTAAGAAAATCAACAAACAGATCTTTACATTTAGCAGAAGAGCTATCTCCACTATAATCAAGAATTATATCTGCATTTCATAATTGAATTGAATTGAAAATACATGATTCTACATATTATTCATTTAAAAGTACAATGTCATATTTTCATTGGACTTGCCGGTAATTTCAAAAAGCAGTCTCACGCTTAAAAGCCCTCCAGGACGTAGGTCTTTCCGGTTGTTCGAAGACAACATCTTCAACTTTGTAGGAAGGTCTTGGAGTTTGAAGTGCTGTCGGTGATGCTGAAGGTTCCGAAGTTGCTGGAGGCGACACAGGTGCGAGTGGAACAGCAGTAGTGGGTGCAGCAGTTGGCGAATACACCGGGTTGGCAAAACTAAATGTGCTCGTATCTTGTTCGACTGGAAATATAAATTATGGCACATAGGTTTTAATGGAAATCATTATATATGTCTTTGCCCGGTAGTTAAGTCGGGCAAATCAGGATAGACTTTATAACTCTTAATATTATTTAGGAAGTGCTTAACAGGTCTATAAAACCATACCACTTTCATGGCCGCGTTTTAATTAGGCATGTCATACGAATACAGTGTAAAGTAGGTAATACTAAAAAACCTGAACGGATATAACTAGCCGTACACGCTTCTCAGTAAAATATAGTACAAGTCACTGATAAGTGCATATTCATAGACATAGAGACGGTTAGTTGCTGTCTGTATCTGCTTTTTATTTAAAACGCGGAAAGCGAATAACCTTATGTAATAATACTACATGAATATTTTGTTTATAGCAAATGTTCAGTATAGTAAATAAAGTAATAATATAATCTTAAATCATTCACTTTCGTACTTCCGTATGACAGTTTTCTAGTAACACAACTCATCAAAAGGTTTTCATTTGATTCCATTGCAGTTCATAGCACCTACCTTGACCATTAGCTGACACCACTGGACTCTGCAGTTTTAAAACGCCGTAACTCGAATCCCCAACCTCACTTTCCATCTAAAATCATTCAATACATTCGTTAAAAAAATTGTACATACATACTTTAAAAATAATAAATGATGAAATATACTTTTTATTACCAGAGTAGCGTCTTCATTGGGATTTAAATGCAGTTGTATACGTCTTCGGTGGCGAGATTCGTTAGTGAGTTTTAAATAGTGTTGGACCAATGGGTTGCGCATCACCATGTGGTGGAGGATTGAGTGGCCCAGGAGTATGAGGATGGAAAACACGAAGAACATTAGAGTACTGCGGTGAGGCTGTCTGAACCCGTATTTTGTGATGATGCGATCCAATGATACCCAGAAGCCAGCCGCGCCTGTGTAGTAAACAAGGCAATGTTGTTAATGAGCTACATCAATGACCTAAATAAAACACAAATAATACATTAGTAACGTTTTTGATTTGTTGTTGTTGTATTAAAGTGTATAGAAAATTAGAGTTTTGAAAATTGTTTAATAGTGTTTTTTATCGTACGATGTGCTTTTAAATAAATTGTGTAATTATTGTTTCATTTTTTTAATTAAACCTCATTTGTTTTTATTGAATTTAACAAATAAATTATGGTCTAAATGAGTCGTATAAAATCAAAGTCGGCAATGTAGGTTGCTGGGTGAAAATGAGATAAATATATGGCAACACTGAAAATTCAAATGTTTACCAATTCTTTAGTCGCTTGAAAATCATATATGGCCATAAATCTTTCAAAATCGCGTTAGAAAACTGATTTTGGGATCAAAGACGGACATCGACTGGTCTTTGAAACCATAATCGGCAATCTTTCGCTGTCAACCAATCAGAGGTCTTGTAGAAATGGCGTTTCATAATGGCGGATTCTGTTAATTACATAGAAGATGAAATCTATCAGGATCAAAGACGGCCATCTTACCGTAGTTTGGGTTCAAATACGGCAATCTTTATAAATTCAAAACCAAAGTCGGCAATCTAGTAAATTAAATGTGATTTTAAATCTTATTGCTTAACTTTCACACATATTTTTGACTGTCTCTGGTTTAGTACATGTTACAGTAATATGAACAAACATTTGTCATTAATGACTATGGATTAAAATGAAAAATAACTGTTTTTGATCAACTACCAAAATTTAGGTCAACCCTACTTTGCCGACTTTGATTTTATACGACTCAAATAGCTTATATTATGTATGTACGTATATATGTGTAGTTATTTACATGAAAATGTTTAAACGTTTCGATTGTCGCTTTTAAAGAATATATAAGATAATATCTTATCAACTTACTTTCTCCAGCCATAACAGCTTGAGTATACCGAGGAGGCAGGCATCCTGTAAAGCCGTAATAAGAAGCTTGCTGTACGGTACATCCAAAGGCGACTATGCCTATGGCGACCAAATTGATGATGTAAGAAACCCTTGTCGAGAATCCATCCCAACCAATGTTGCAAATTGCAACGAATAACATTGTGGCCAGAGATACCAATATACCTGAAACATTAAGAAATTTACAAGATTATACCGAACTAGTTCCTTTCTTGTTGGATTAAGGTAGGAAGTAGGAAGAGAAATTGATAATATCTCAAAATATTACAAAATGGATTCTATTTAAGAAGGAAACAGTACTGCAATTAGACAGTTCTTTTTTTATACCTTACATAGGTACAGTAATTCTCCTTAGCTCAAAGAAACAAGAGTGAAATAAAAGCCATTGAATAGTGGCACTAGAAGTATACTGAGCTTTGGATAAATTGTTATTATCATCTTAACCTATTAACATCCAAGTAGGACTTCTTGGCGGCAAAGTGAAGCGTCCTGTCTGCAGTTTTGTTTAATTTTTTTAAAATTGTGATATTTCTAACTTTTATGTGTAATAACGATGGATTATTAACCGTTAAGTCTTTGTGAACATACATGGGTGTTGGTAAATCAAACAAAGCAGTGCAACATCACTTTTCAAATTCTCTCAAGGAGTCCATGTGAGATCTCAGTACAGTCCCACATCTTTACTGAGGACTCAAGGGGCTTAGGGGAGGGTATCTCATTTACCATCTTTATCAACACTCATTCTCATTTACTATGATTTATTTATTATTAATATATCACTTATTTGACACTGGCTATATGTACTAGACCAGTCATTCCGGCAGAGCTGTCATAATTTCATAAGATTGAATAAAGCTACAATTAGTTGTAACTGAAATTTACTCTTCGAAATAATAATTCAGTGCCATTATTATTTTAAATTCGCACCATAAATCAGAAATAAATAAGCTAAGATTACATATTTAGATTATTCGGTTCCTACCAGCACCTTAGGAGCCAAAACCAACCTCATCTGCGAGAAGTGCACCTGCCGACCTACGGACGAGGCTCTGGCGATCTTATAAGTTTCCGGTAAGCGGCAATAGGCTCGCCGCCTATTACGTGGGACCAACAATCGAATGTGCGAAGTGAGGGCATATAAATAGGTCTATGCCTATCCCTTCGGGGAAAAGGGCGTGATTTTATGTATATACTTACCAAAGGTGATCCTCGTATTATACGTGAAGAAGTCGACAAGCATGTTGTTGGTTACGACGGCGACACACGCAGAGGCGATGTACACAGTCGACATGTCGAACATTATTGTCGTGTTCGGGTAGTGGTACTGGAAGAAGTCCACCGCCATGATGAAGCTGTTCAAAGTTATTGACTTTTAAAACATAGTTATACAATATTTTTTCATAACATTAATATAAGCTAAGCAGTGCATATATATACTATATGGGTGCTAGACAAAGAATATTTATAATTTTTTTAAACTAATTTGCATTTGCAATTTCTCTGTTATGGTGTTATTTTCTGTTGGAATTCTTGCTAAAATATAAAGTGTTCAAGACTAAAAATAAAGGGAATGTGTAGACTTGTAAGTTAATAGTTGTAAGTCTTGCTTTGTTACTTAAAAACTTCTTACATTTCCAACCATATGACATTGTGTCCTAAAGGTTGTTGTGTATGTTAAGTCAAATTTGGAAACATTTGAATAATTTAAGTCACTAAGACAAAACAAAAAAAAATCATATTTTGAATGGCTACTAGAATTTATAATTGCTTGCCAGAGTCCATCAGAGATATTGAACGGTATTCGCTTTTTAAAGCCACTGTAATAATTAGCTTATATTAAAAGGAGCTGAACCGACAATGAAACTACGCAATACGAGACTGACGTTTATTGGTTGGTCCACAAAAGATGCACTTATTTATAATTACCCTCCACCATATAAATATTCTAAGAAGGTATTTATTCTAATCTAAATGTACGTATATACCATTCTCCCAGTTTTAACTAACAGCAGATTTTAAGTAACAAACTTAAGTACTTAATTATAACAACCTAATAAACTACTAACAATAATAATATCTATTACATTGTTCACTAAGAGTTATATAAACAATCAACAATAAATTTATTTAAAGTTATGAGAATATTCTCTAATTTAACATATCCACGACTTCTTACACTTCGCCCTCCCATTTATGGGGAACCAAAATAACTGATAAACTATAACACGTTATCAGAAAAAAAAAAGTAACACAACAAGATATCCAAAGGTATAAACAATTAGTCAAAAATAACAAATGTATTTTAACCATACTACACTGATAACTCCTAATATACCTACTAATCCCTGAGAAGTTATATAAATTGTAAAATATTTAATTAATTTTTTTAAGGTAAGAACAAAAGTTAATCAATCTCAAATCCATATTTTCGAACTGGTTTACGACATCTTTTTGTTATTTGCTCTTGCGAAGGCAATGCGGTTCCCGTAGGAGTATTACTAGACCCTAAGGTGGCTACGTTCGTCTGTTCGTTCGTATGGGGCGACCCAGAGGTCACGAGTTCTAAGTGAGGCGCCTGACCTTCAAACGTTTCAGTACCGTTTTGTCCAACTAATTGCTTTGATACTTCGTCATCGTAAAAATCTAATTCGCTATAGTTTTTGTCTGGCTGTAATTGATCCACGTGTTTTTTTAGATATTTATTTAAATATTTGACATAGTATGTAAGAGGTCCCACTCGATCGGATATAATTCCCCTTTCCCATGTAAACTTGTTATTTCTAAATAGTTTAAAAAATACTATATCTCCAATATCAAATTGTCTCTCCATACCTGTCTTGTACTTCACTTGATTTACTTGTTTTCGTTTTACCAGTTCATTTGTGCTCGGACGTAATAAATCAAATGAGGTACGTACCTGCCTTCCCAATAACAATTGCGCTGGAGACTTACAAGTTACACTATGTGGTGTCGCCCTATAAACAAATAAAAAATTTTCCAAAGCAATGTTTAAATCTATTTTATCGTGCAAAGCCTTTTTAAGAGCCTTTTTAACAATTTTTACTGCATTTTCAGCAGCTCCGTTACTACTTGGCTTATACGGTGTAGTTGTTATGTGAGACACTCCTAGACGAATAAGAAAGTCTTTAAATTCACTACTATTAAAAGGGGGGCCATTGTCCGACACTAATTCATAAGGTAGCCCGAATTGTCCAAACAGGTGCATTAATTTTGTTTTAGTATGTTTATTTGATGTGTTCGGTACTCGAAATGCCTCGATCCATTTTGAGTGCGCGTCTAGTATAACTAAATAATAAATAGTATTCCCCGCCATTGAAAAAAAATCAACATGTAGCCGGTACCAGGGCTCCTGCGGCCACAGCCACGGATGCATCGGCGCCGCGCGCGGCGACGCTCGCTCGCGAGCGCACGTCTCGCAAGCTCCACACACCAGCTCGATATCTTTATCGATTCCTGGCCAATACACATAATTACGTGCAAGATTTTTGCACTTCACGACTCCTTGGTGAGTTTCATGAATTAGATTTAAGACCTGTCTTCTCAAATCTGTTGGAATAACTATTCTGTGACCGTACAAAACGCACCCTTGCTCAATGCTAAGAAACTCTTTTATTTTATAAAAAATCTTTAATTCATTATTTTTACAGTATACCCAATTAGATTGTAAAGCATACATTAAATTTCGTAACGTTTTATCACTACTAGTATATTTTTTAATTTCTTTAAAATTCAATGGAATATCTTTATCTATAAAATTTAAATACGAATCAATTCGAGTAGGCAATTCGGGATTCTCACCGGGTAACCTAGACAGACAGTCCGCAACACAATTGTGTTTAGAATCTATACACTTAACTTTATAGTTGTACGCACTCAAAATCACAGCCCAGCGCTGCAGACGACTCGCAGCCATCAGAGGAACGCCTTTATTTTCACTAAAAATCGATGCCAATGGCCTACAATCGGTAACTAGGGTAAACTCCCTACCGTAAATATAGTCATGAAATTTAGTTACGGCAAATATGACAGCGAGTCCCTCTCTGCAAATCTGGGCATAGTTCCGCTCGGCCGGCGTGAGCGTGCGCGCAGCGTGCTGCACTGGCCTGAGCGGCCCGCGCGCGCCGGGCTCGCGCTGCGCCAGCACGGCGCCCACGCCGCACGGGGACGCGTCGCACGTCACCTCGATACTCAAGGTCGGATTAAAATGCGCCAGTACACTACTATTACACAGTTGTATCTTAATTTTCTTAAAACTACTATCGCACGCTCCACTCCAAATGAATTTGTTGCCTTTCTTTAGTAAATTATATAATGGGTTTAATGTATCACTAAGATTTCTTACAAATTTACCATAATAGTTAACTAAGCCGAGAAACGCTTTAAGTTCCTTAATATTTCGGGGAATAGGCGTCTTCATCACGGCATCTACTTTAGAGTGATCTGTGTGCAACCCGTCAGCGTCTATAATATAACCTAAATATGATATTGACTTCTTGAAAAACGAGCATTTCTCAGGTGCGATTCGTAGCCCGCAATCTGACAAAATTTTAAAAACTAATAATATTCTGTCCCATAATTTAGATATAGTGACGTCAGTTATGGTCAAATCATCTAGGTAGCAGGTAACATACGGAATTTTAAACAATTTTTCCATTATTCGTTGAAATTTGTTGGGAGCACATTTAATACCAAAAGGTAAACGATTAAAACAAAACATACCCTGCTGCGTTATTATAGTGCATAACTTTTTTGAGCTGTCATCTAATAGCAGCTGTAAATACGCGTTGTTAAGGTCTATTTTAGCAAATATAACACCGCCTTGGAGATTAGAAAAAATGTCTTCGATCCTTGGAATCGGATACTTATCATCTACTAACACTGGATTCAATGTAGTTTTAAAATCGCCGCACAAACGTACCTGGCCATTTTTTTTAATTACGGGGACTACCGGCGTGCCCCAGTCGCTCCACTCGACCGGTGAGATGACGCCCTCCCGCTGCAGGCGCGCGATCTCGGCCTCCACGGCCGGCCGCAGCGCGTGAGGCACAGGCCGCGCGCGCCGCCACACCGGCGTCGCCGTCTCACACACTTCTAACCTAATTTTACACTTATTAAACGTACCGATTCCTGCCTCGAACACATTAGGAAAACGCTTTTTTAACGCATCTATTGCGTCTTTCTGATTAGAAGGTGGCTGCAAGCATTTTATATTGTTGATTGATTTCGCGAGTGGGAACTTTATCTTAAAAGAACGCATCCAATCGCGGCCGAGAAGCGAAGGACTGAAATCATTATCGATAACGTTTAAGTTTAATTGACGTGACCCGCTGCCTTCTATTTCTACCGAACATAGAAAGTTACCCTTTGGTCTTACCTTTTGACCGCTGTACATTTTTAAGTTTAACTTACACGGTTTTAACAATTGCTTACTGAAATATTGCTTAAAAGTCTTATACGAAATAATACTGACCGCCGATCCCGTATCACCTTCAAATTTGATTGGGACTCCGTTTATTTTCAGAGGAATAATCCATCTATCATCGGAAGTTTGATCATCGCTCACCTGGTACACTGTTATCGTACTGTCACCTTCCGACTCGGCAGACGATGACGCAGCCGCCTCACTCGCGTCGATAATACCGTGCACTTGTTTCTGTTTTCTCATACGACATACTTTAGCTATATGTCCTTTCTTTCCGCACACATAACACTCGCAGTTAATAAACGAACACTTGTCCGCTGCGTGGGCTCCTCGACAGCGGTAGCAACGCTGCTGCTCGCTGCCGCCGGGACCGCCGATCGCGTGCCGCGCCGGGCGCCTCGGGCCGCGCTGGGCGCCGCCGGGCCAGGCGCGCTGCCTGCCTACCGCGTACACGGCGTCGCCGCCCAGGTCGACACCGCTCGCCTGACCAGCCGCCGCCGTCGCCGGTCCGTCTCGTATCACCGCTTCCAATGATAACGCCACCTCTGTGACGCGCGTCAAGCTCAGTTCGTCATCTTTTTCCGTCATGATTCTTTGTCGAATGCGATCGTTGCGAAGTCCGAACACGAATTGGTCCCTCAAACTTTCTTTAAAACTTTCGGTTGATGAAAATTTGCAAGCCTTACTGAGTTTTTTGAGTTGTACTAAATATTCGTTAATAGATTGACCCTCCGTTTGTTTGCATGATTTAAAAATCATTCTCTCAGCTATAACAGACCGTTTCGGCGATAAATGTTCTTCGACTAGATTCTCGATTACATCGATTTTTACCTTTTCTGGGTTTTCTGGATAACATAGATCGATAATTAAGTCGAGTGCCTCTTGACCAACGATCGCTATAAGGTATTTTGATTGTTCTGATATTTTAATACCATGAATCGTGAACCACGCCCTTAATCTGCTCATGTACGTCGACCACCGATCAACGTGTATCTTAAATTCTTTTAAATTTCCGAGATCTGGTATGCCACTTGAACTCATTATGAAAAACACTACTTTTAATGATTTTTAATAACAAAATTACAATATCTCGTCGCCAAATAGCTTATATTAAAAGGAGCTGAACCGACAATGAAACTACGCAATACGAGACTGACGTTTATTGGTTGGTCCACAAAAGATGCACTTATTTATAATTACCCTCCACCATATAAATATTCTAAGAAGGTATTTATTCTAATCTAAATGTACGTATATACCAATAATGAATTAGACAAAACCTACAATTAGATAATAAATGAATACCTTACAAACAAGTCATTGCTAAACTATAGACATTGACATTGATAATTGGGGCATTCCAACGAAGATTACACCGCTGGTCAATAAAATAAACTACATATTTTTTGTATAAAAATGTGGCCACAATGAAGCCAATAATTTTTTTATGATTGGTTTAACTTTTCTGGGTAAAGATAGAAAGAAGGCAAAAAGCTGTTAGGAGAGAGATGACAGAAGCCAGGCAGTCCCTGGGTGCAAAGATACTAAAACAGTTAAATCCTATATACGGAAATTCGTACCCACGTAGCCAAAAAAGCGCATGATTATGTCAGATGCAAAGGAAAACTTAAAGGAAAAAATATGAAAATAGATTATTTTATTCATTTGTATAATGTTAGGCTGAGTTAATTCCTCGGTCTTTTATTCTTTTAATAACGGTTTTTTTTTAAATAAAAAGGTGTTTTGACGTTGTATTCAGGACATAAGTAGTCCTCATTTGTCACTTGTCCCACCCGTCACAAGATACTGATTGTATATTTTAAGTTTTTCTTAAATTGATTCATAAAAATATACCTGAACTTTGTAGTTACAACATATGAGAGAAAACTGTTTAACAAATTATGCATACATAGTTTGTCTTGATTTAATCAGTGTAGCCATCAACTGAAGTCCTTCCCGTCACACTTGAAAGTTATTAAGTTACTCAGTAAATTAAGGAGTTAAGTGTTTTATTTTGTTGTCTTCGTTTAAAACTATTATCTGGCTGCACAATGCAGTCATTTTAAAACGCATTGCTTTAGTAGTTATTGAGAAATAACTTAAAATTTGAGTAAAAATGTCACACAATGGAATGCCCCAAATAGTATTTTTATTGTTGTGTAATAAATTTGTAACATTGACTTTTTTATTTAGTTTTTTAATTTTATTTTAGGTAATTTTGACATTTATATAGTTTCATTATTTAGTTAAGACATTATTACTAATGTGTTTACGACCGGACTGGTCTGGCTCTTGCCAACTACTTGCTCTTAACGACTAAGGAAAAAAGGCTTAACATCTTGCACATGTTCTCTACTTTGTGTTTATACAAATAAAGATTTCATTTGGCTTAAATTTCATTAAAATGTTGTCTTACCTGTTGAAAGGCAGTAAGAAAGCTGCACCCGCGATGAACAGTGAAATGTAGACCGCGTTGTAACGGTCGGGAGGCGGAGCACCCGGGTCAGCCCCGGCTGCCAGCGGCTCCCCGCGTGCCGTCCGGATCGCCTCTATGCGGGCGTACCCGCGCCCTAACGTTTCATTCATTCTGCGACTGATTTATTATTTGACCATTTTTTATTCTTTTATTTTTTAAATTATTCTCTCTATATGTTTGTGACCTTTATGATATAACTGTCACTTGTTTTTTTATGAAAGCACTGTTTTAAAAAATATGAATTCGTTTACATAGTTTACTTTAAGTCGTTCTGAAGTTTTTGTTTTGTAATAGATAGTTAATGCTCACCATTAGCATCAAACTGTTTTTTTAATTCCATGATCACAACTTTTCTTTTTGCTTATATTTAAAATGAAAGAAAGGTATTTTCTAATGCCTCAGAAGAGGTTAAACTCTTAGTCCACTCCTAGAGAATGGGGTCGTGTAGGCAGTCTTTTTATATAACTCATTTTCATTGGTTTGTGTGGATTGATTTCTAGCACTGATTCTAACAACAACAAATAATTGCTGCCGGTGGGACTTCTTTTGACAGGTGGTAGGAGTCCCTAGCGCATGCGTGGGGTGCATTGATTTTTAGGGATGTTTATAGGCGGAGTTCGATGAATGACTTCATCTGTTATCAGTCACATGTTTTTGAGATGTAAGTCACTAGTCGATTGTGTGCACTTTTCTTCTGTAATTAATTGTGGTTTGAGGAAAATTATTTGAAATTAATTATTTGAGGAAACTATTTCGTATTTTTGCGAAAGAAGCATGTGCTATTTAGTTATAGTAATTTCTTATCAAATACTATACCGTCCAAGCTTTTTGAGTATTGATGCCCGGACAAAACTGTGTGAAGCTATTATACTTTCTAAGTGTAATTATACTGATAATGTAATAATTCCTTGTTTATTAGAAAGATCCAAAACTTAAAACAACATGTACAAAATGCTTGCATAGATACGGTTCTATTACACAGAGCCTCGTTCACACGTGACTCCATTCATAAATAAAAGCAAATTATTAAACATGAATGCTCGCCTTAGTCTGCATTACGCCACCCGACTATTTTGAATACTTCATAGTCAAAAATCGAGAAATTTACATAAAAAGTTATCATTCTCTCAAAGAATTGTCAGGGGAGCGACGCGGCTAATTTGCCCGCAACAGACATTAGCGTCCTTTCGAGGTAGCGTTTCGTTGAACTGAGTGTTCCTTATATGCGGCTTTACAGATTGATATAAACCTCTTTCTTTGAAGCAATTTAGATCAATTTTTTTTACTTTTTTTTTATGGAAACATGAAATATCGTCCTTTGCTATAAACTATATACTTTAAGAGAAAATCCTTTAATATTATTTTAAAGGAGGTAATGTTGTAGGTTGACCCGAATTTATCATGTTTAATAAAATACCGTTATTTAAATTAGAAAATGTGTTTTATTCAAGTACTTACATTAAAATAAATTAAAAGTAATAATAAAATGAAAATATGTTTGTATTTCGCTCATAATTGTATTATTACAATCGTTTTTTTTTGTTTAAAATGAGTTTACGATTGTCTATTTTCAAAATTAGAACTACTAATTCCATATGACAAGGTATGGATATTAATGGATTTTATTCTACTATAATATCATATCGTCATAGCAATTCATACGGTTGTTTATAAAACCATGCCCCCTATAATGACCGAGATTAGCTGGCAACTTCCTTGGAACAAATTCAGTGAAACCTAACAATTTGTAAAATTTGTTTTTTAAATTAATTATTTCGGGTAAATCCCTTAAATTAAGTTCTGCTGTCCTATTTAGATCGAATGAGATGATCATAGAAAGCTCGTAACTAATGACTTCCTGATTAGAATTGTAAGAGACACAGATTTTTTATTCATCACTAATACAAATTGCGTCTTCTAAACTGGAAATACCGAATATTTTGATCATATCCATATTAACTGACAGAAATATCAACTCTCTAGAAACCTTGGTTGACGTGCACAATTTACTAAAACTTGTTCAAATATGTACGTTGCGTTTACAAGCGCAGTCAACGTATATAACACTTTTTTTTCTCTTCTAAAATACTGTACAATTCTTCTAAAATAGTTGTTAAATGAAATACTTGTACAAGGTAGAAGTTCTGTTTAAGTTATAAGTGCATACTTAATATTTGTGTATCACGGGCTAGTTAGTGGTTTTCTATTTTATGTTATGTTATTTTTTTATAAGTTTGTATTACGTGTAAGTCTCACGGTGGGCGGTATTAGATTAAGTTAGTTAGGGAATAGGTTTGTAAGATTTTCCTTTAAATTTAAAAATTGGGTCAGTAGTTTGTTTTGCATGGGTGATGTTAAAAACAATTTTGTAAATTGGTTTTTCGTGGGCAGCATGTTCAATTTTCACCATACATCAAACAACAGATGTCATGTGGCAGGTAGGTGACGAATATTTATAGTTAGCAATATAGATGTCGCTGTACACTTATGAATCGCGCAAGCATTATGTATAAAATTTACGTTTGCATATATACCTCGGCAATGCATGTCTCACTAGGTACTAGCAACCACTGCTTCTCACCTCAATAAACAGCTCCGTGAGAATTGGCCGTTTATTCATAACTCATCTGAGTTATACAAATACTGAAGTGCTATCCGAGACCTCATTTCATAAACATCTTCATGTGATTCATTATTATCGAATAAATCTTGAAAGTATTTTACAATTGGTGCATTTTTGGAAATATCTATACTTTTCTTTCTTGATATTTTGATTAGTAATGTACCCTAAACAGTAAATATACATAACAGAATCTAGGACAAAGGAATTCATTAATTTAATTTCACTGTTATCGTTATAAACTGAACTGCACAAGTTACCATTTTTGATAAATTTTATATAATTTTTTTTGTTACCGCTTCGGCCAACTTCGCCTCTACTCTCCAATTTTCGCTAAAAAAGGTTCGTCACAAAATATCGAATCAGTAGAAAATCGTTAATGAGTGGTACATTTTGGAATGTTTCTTTTTTTAACTGTACATGTTTATTATGTTTTCGCTTTCTAGAAATCTTTATTGCTGTACTTAGTTCTTTTGTTAGTAATGTTTTGACATAAATCGTTTATAGCGAGTTCTGTATACTGTATTGTACGTATTTTGATTCATTAATGAAATCAAGGAAATACAGTTGAGAGAATGATCTGTATCTGTGATTTATTTGCGATTGAATATTGTCTATGATCTCAATAAAAAATGCGTCTTTATGTAGTTTTTAGACCCATATTCGAATCCAACTGGCGTCTACGGCGCGGTGGTTCATAGATCTGTTGAATATTGTCATAAATAGAATCAAATCGATCTTTAAATTGCTAAAAAATCCAAAACTCAAAAGATACTATTTCGCGTTTTGCAACTTCTAGGTCGACTTGCTTACTTTGGACCAAGGCAAAAAGTATGTTAGTTTTTTCAAAAACATGCAATAATAATGAAAATTGCATGTCCTCCAGTTTGTGAACCAGACTGTCAGCTAAAGAAAATAATTCACTGTCCCATGATTCAGGCGTGTCTATGATGGAATTAAATGTTTGTGTTATGTCAGTCATCGGGTTTCCGATACTTCTGGTAAACGACGGTCTGCAATATATTTTAGGAGATGGGAACGTTTGGATGATTTGTTAAAAAAAACCTACAATGCTATTAATATGACCAAAGAAAACTTTAAATTCTGGGATGAACTCATACATACGCCTCTCGTACTTTTGCTTGTACGCCTCCTTGCTCTCCAGACATAACTTTAGCTCTATTATAAGATTGATCGACTAAGTTATCTTTAAAATTATATTTATCGAGAATATTTAGTAATATTGCCGACAAAACGTCGGCAGTTCGGCTACCACTGACATAAAAAAAACCTTTCCTCTACCTCATTGTGTGTGTGTTTCTAATAGAATTAGTTTAGTAAAATCAGTATAACCCGTGCTACTCCAAACTGAAAACGACTCTGAAATAAGTAAACATGGAAAACAAAACATATTATTTAACTTACAACTGCCTGGCATCCAAGTATACTTGTCGTAAATGGATGTATGGAAATGTTTAAAAAATCCATCCCTGCGTTTTAATTAATAGTCATATTTGGAGTGGCGCGACCTAATTGTATAAAATTTTTTTTGCTTTTAAAACTAAGTTTTGAGAACGAAGTTTCCTTCGACAGCAAAATATCTGTGAGACAAAAGTATATCTGAATTAATGCCATTTCTGACGACCGATAGGATACGATGACGTCCAGCACAACACACAATACAAATTAATCGAATTCACAACACTTTAGCACCAAAACAAATAAAATTCAACAAAACAAAACTAACAACAAGTTGTTTAGAATTCGCACTATCAACCATTTGTAAAACTAAAAAGACAGAAAAAAAATATATTACGCGCCAGCAAAAGTAATATGCCGCTACATTCATTCTTAAATCGGAATCATTACAATTTTACTTCATCGAGTGATCTTTCTCGCTTGCACTTGTGCATTTCTAATTAACCTATATCTATAAAAAGCCAGTCGAGTTATTTCCAAATGAATTTGCGCTTGCTAAAACGAGACGGAACATGACGTTCAGATCATAGAAATAAAAAGGACAGATGCTCAGTATGAGATATTGTAGTATGAAGAAGTAACTCGGCATTTATCGGCTTGCATTATTTGCTTTGCTATTTAAATTTTGTAAGCGTTAAGTCAAATTAAACTATGTAAAGTACATGAACAGTTTAACAGATATAAATGAGATTAGATTTTTCGTAAGGGAAGCCGACGGGATTCGGATTATGGTATGGACTCTTCGCCACTGTATCTTATGAATGATGAATGAATGACTCTTACATGTATCTACAACTCGTTTGTCCGACATTATTGTAAATATTGTATAAAAATTTCAAGCCTCACATTGGTTTTGCTGTGTTGGTTGGTTGGTGCGCTAACCATGGGTGCTAAGTGCAAAGTGCGGTCGCTGTTCAGACCTACTCAATTGAATGAATCCTTATATTCCGTCTTCGTGGCCTAAGCATGAGCACTCACGTAGCGAAGATCATCGCAAAGGCCAAGTCCGCGCGATTCCTCCTGCGACCAGAGCTCAACTCCACGCTCGCATTGAGGACGAAGCTCGGGGTCTATAAGATCTACATTAGACCCCTGATTACCTATGCAGCGCCAGCCTGGTACGCACTGTTGAGCCCCACAGGCAAGAAGAAGTTGGAGGTGCTGCAGAGCGCCACCCTACGACGCATCGTTCATGCTCCACGCTACGTGAGGAATGCCACGATCGCAAGGGATTTGCACCTAGAGAGCGTTGAAGCCTTCGTGGGTCGCCTGGCGGAACTGATGTTCGGGCGGGCGGATGCCTCAGGCCACGAACACCTTCGTGACCTGGCGCCGCTGCACGCTCGACCACCAGACGCCAAGGCCTATGCCCGAAGCCTTATCCCTCGGGAGACCTAGGGAGTGACCTGACGCCATTATACCAGATCAGAACACCATGCTAGCTGATCGCCCCAGGGCTTGATCGCAGCACCACCGGACTTGACACCCCCGGACTCTCATCATCGGCTGAGAACAGCCACCCCAACGACGCGCCCGTATTCACGGGCGCCGCAGGACACCGCGGCCAGGGGGTACTGCCCCGATCCCGCGCCGTGACCCCCCCTAGGGGGCTCACGTAGAAGACCACGAGTAATATATTCCGTCTTTATTTAAAGATTTTCTTGAAATGAATAGGTAAGTAAATTGTGGAAAAAAAAGGAAAAACGGCGATGGGACGATACACACCCGATGTCTTAATTGGACATACATCTCCCGATGCTTTTTTATACTATATATATATATATATATATATATATATATATATATATATATATATATATATATATATATATATATATATATATATGTAACTAAAATTAGTTATAATTCTTAAGGTATACACTAACTTATTATGTACCCAACAACGTTATTCACAAAGTAATATTTAACGTTTAATCTAAGTACGTATACAAAAAAGTAAAAAAAATATTTTACAATATTTATTTTAAGTAACTCATAATTAAAAATTAATTATTAATTGTCCATGACATTATCTTTAAGTTGCGATTGTACACTGTTTCTAAACAGTGTAGTTAAGTGACCAATGTTGTAGTGAGCAATGTGTATTGTAAAAATGCATAATACGTTGCAGTGGAGCACGCTTACCCGCCCTGGTCCTGCAAAACTTGGGCTCAAAGAGTTTGTGCGCGCGGGAGTCTCGGATACGTTGCGATTTACTGGGTAATCGTAGATATATATTATTAAAGGGTTACAGTCAAATTTGCTATGAATTATTTTGTATTATTGTTTTCAGGGGACACAAATCTGGATGAAATACCTAACCTACCTTCTGTGTGGAGTATGGTCATATAATTAAAGCGCCGGTGCTGAGTTGAATGGAATAGTAGTCAATTGAATAAACCTCTGGCGGAAACGGAAAATGTATATCTTCTAACTGCAGCTCCTGTAGAGTTAATAGGGTATTTAACTAGGTCTTTAACGAGTAACTAGCAAATTACCACTTAACTATGTAGTCAATACTATACTATGCAGCTGGACTTGCTCTTGCTGTAAATCGACTACCTGTTTTAACATACAAGTTTTCATTTTAGCTTTAATTGATATGAGAATCGCCATTAATTTGTAGATTGCAACGCCTGAAGTTATTGTTAAATTTATCCTAATGTGACAAAATTATGAAGGTCATATTGACCATATCCTTAAAAGCAGTCGATGATGTCTAAGCAACTGAGAGCGCTACATTACATTTGTCATTTGATCAAAGAGTCACATTATCTATGTTTGTATGGAACTAATAGTTTTACAAAAAAGTGATACCAAAATCAAAATCATTTATTCAAGTTTAAGTCAAACTGAAAGCTCTTATAAACGTCAAGTTAAAACAAACGCGCCTTAATTGTATAGATACCTACTAAGGTTTGTTCTACAATATGTGTTCAATACGGGTTACAAAACAAAACATGAAAGAAAATTGATCTTAAATAAATACAATACAAGATACAATGAAACTTTATTTTTATTTTATCTATTTATGTAAAAACATTTTAAATATTTTCTGACAATGGCACTTGACTGAAAAATAATCCTGAATAATTTTGCTGAAAGAGTTATGAGGTAAATAAGGGTTAAATAAAGTAGAGCGGAAACAAACTTAACCTAAAATATTTATTAATACAATAATAGGTGACGATATACATAAATAAAAAAAATACACAAACTGAAATAAAACTCACTCAATACTAACGAGAAAATCTTAACTTACTAACAGTCATACGTCCTTGGTTCAAACAAAATCCTGAATGGTCTGGCAGAGAGGGTAATACCGTCGATTGGAGCCAAAGAGGGTCGAGGGTCCTCTCTTGGCAGCTTGAGGTGGAACTTCTGCAGTATGAAAGTCGCGAAAAGAAATAGTTCCGACCTTGCTAGGCCCTCACCTATGCATCGTCTTTTGCCTAAAAAAAGAAAAAAAAAAGAGAAAATAAGGGATTTGTCGCTATAATACCGTGTACATTTTGAATAAGACGAAGAAGACATATACATCCGTTATCGAGGAAGCCTGTATCCCTAGAAAACGCGTCCTCAGGAGGCGGATAGGGGATGCTCACCTTCTATTCTATCTATACCTTCTATTCTATTCTATCTTCTTCTGCATCTAGTACCCTACGTACTGGCCCTATCGAAGCTGTCTCGCTATCAGAAGTAAAAACTGCTATGCATAGTGTATAAAATGGTAAAGTCATCGGGCTCTGATTAAATACCAGGAGTCATGTGTCTGACAAACTGCTTTAATCTAATTCTTACTTTTGGGAAGATGGGTGGGAGACTCAACAATATGATACCATTGCACAAGAAGAAAAATATCGCGGAATGTGAATATTATAGAGCGATTTAGTAATCCTCACCTTGAAAATACGGGAAAATGTCATTATGGGCAGTTTAAATAGGACTCTTCCTATAACCACAAATCAGTGTGGGTTTACTGCTGGAGTATGCACCACAGACGTGCATACTTTTTCACTTGGCACTTCGATTCACTTTCACAATGAATCTAAGCTTCGTTATTTCAGTGTAGTATTTTTTTAATTATTTTTTGTTTTGACGTTTTTAAGTGCTATGTAGTTTATGAAATAAAGAACTTTTTACTTTACTTTAGTATGTAAATATTAATATAGAACTTTTTGTACCATAAAATTATAAAAATGTTAACACAGAAAGTAAGTGTCCTCATCATATCCTCGCATTCCAAGCTTCATCTCGGTTGCCCTAGACTAAAGCTTAAGGCCCTGGCTCTGCTCACTGGTCTCTTCTTTGCCGTAAAAAAATATATAAAAACTAAGCGTAATTTAATTCTGCTTACCGATGCCAAAAGGCATGAGCCATTCGTCTTGAATTAGGTTTCCATCCTTGGTAAGGAAACGCTCTGGTTGGAATTCGCGAGGGTATTTCCAGTGGTTGCCGTTGTGGAGATCATGTAGGCCGAGCAATATAAGCGTCCCCTGATGCAAATTATAGTAAAAATTAAGAAATATAGTTAATTATCTATGCAAGGCAACCCAAAGAAGTGAAGTAAATTACTGGAGTAGGCAGATGTTTTATTTTCAAGTTCCAGTAGAGTAGAGTTAAGATATGCATAATTCTCAAAAAAAGATCTAGGTTCTCTATTGAAAATTACACTCAGCTCTTTAAAAAAAAAAGTCAACCCAAAACCAATGTAAGTTTAAAGGTCCATGCACAAAACTGTTCAGAACAACAGCGACTCTGATTTTTATGTAAAGCATTCAACAAGCACATAACATATAAAATTTTACTACATCAACTTCTTGCTTAGGGAGCAAGTCCAAAATTGCTTCTTCATTGATGCGATTAATTTCTTTACAAATATTTAGATATTTAAAAATAAATCTACTATTTGGCATTGCTTCCATAAAAAATGAAAAGAAGCTAACTAGTCTACTAATAACGAATAGTTTTGACAAGTACAATGACAACTACATGGTATGAAACCTCAAATGTTAAAATATAAATTACCTTTTAAACTAAATAAAGTTATACTGACCATTACAACAACAGTACAACGTCATCGCAACACCAAAATTTAAAAAAAATTACTAACCACTAAAAATAATACCTTTTTTATAATAATCAATCATTTCGCGTGCTTTCAAAAACAATTAAATAGGTTGCATTTCCTTTACTATGTAGTTAATAGTACCTTAGGTATGACGTAGTTACCCAGCTGCGCGTCAGCTAGCGCCACGTGCGGAATGCCAACCGGGGCTATGCTTGATATTCGCAAACATTCTAATAACACTGCCTCGGTGTATGTCATCCTAAAAACACAAAACGATCACTAAATATTCTAAATAAGTGCGTATTTTAAAACTAAGTATTCACCAAACTCTTGGGTTTATAGCTAGGGATACATTAGGGGGAACTTTCCTCCCCCCCTCCGACTGGTTGACCCTGTAGTGGGGTCCAGTCCCCCTACTGAGTACTTCCCAGTAGGGTGGACAAGCCGCTAGGGATAAGGTCACCCAGACAGATTAGCGACTCTGGGTGCCCGTAGTACTGACTACCAGGAGGGGGGGGGGGAACTAAGATGAGCCTGTGGAGGGCGCAGCGGGCGTGCCAGGAGGGCCCGTCAAGCAGCGCTAGGAGGGTCTTAGGCAGCGGGGGCAGGGCGCCTCTGCTATCTAACCATAAACCCTTCGAGAAGTCAGCCACACGCGCTATAGTCGCACAAGAAGATAGGAGGAGCGCGTGATCCTTCCGGTTTTGTCCCGGGGGAAGTTGGCCGCGGATGGCACCCAGGTACTGGCCCCCTTGTTCAGAAAGAGGCGGGCGTCGTCGGAAGATTTTTAGTGGGTATTACTGCTGGCGGTCATGTCTGCCGATTGTGAGTCCCACACACCCCTCTTGGTCCCCCTTCGACCGGGAAGCAGTGCGTAAGTAAATGCATTTTGTTATCGAGGTAAAAAAAGGGAGGGACATTTCCTGGGAGACATGTAGCAGCTACAGCGACGTGGTGTCACTTTGCCGAACTTTGCTCGACATGTTTTCTTTTTGACATTTCCCCAATACAAGTTTTATTAATACTTACTGGAGATGTCTCATTTATATATCTGTTTTCAGATAACAATTTTTTTTTATCTTATATGTCTGGAAAGATCAACTTCTCCTGACGTCTCTTCGCACATAACATAAGTCGCGTCATGTCGTTGGAAAGCGAAATCGCCCGGCTGGACGCACATGTCGTGGAATATTTTTCTTCTTGTATATCCCTGACCTACTTTTCAAATTTATCTACAAACTCAAGGACTACTGAATTCTGATTCTCACGCGACTTTAAAAAAGGGTTTAATTGAGATATTATAGTTCATCAAATTTCATACACACGTAATATTGTTTATCCTATTGCCGCTTACCGGGAACTTTTATGTTCGCCAGAGCGTCATCCGTTGATCAGAAGTGTACCACTTGTAGGTGAGGTTGGCTGGGGCTCCTCAGATCTTGGTAGGAGCCCTTTTTGCTTAAACTGTAATATGAGAACGACTGTTGGTAGTTGGAAAAAAATATCGTGGATCGTGGTGGACCTTACTTAGGTCTGGGTTAGACGATTTTTTTTTTTTTGAAAGAAGGTCAAAAACATCATGTCCTGTGCTCTCACAACTAACAAACACAATTAACTAGGATAATAGGAGATCAGAGAAAGACAATGGCGATGATCGGACTGATAGTGCCCTAGTGAAAATTATGACAAGTATAGGTAAATAAAAGTACTTATTGGAATAACTAAAATTAAGCCAAATCTTGTTAGACCAGTGAGCAGACTCTGGGCCCTAAGCTTAAGTTTAGGGCAACCGGGATAACGCTGGGATATTATGATAAAAAAACTACTTATTAATACTTTTATAATTTCATACATGTATTAATCAATTAAATTTGAATCGCTTTTCCTAGATTCGCTGCGAAGTTAAGTTGAATTTTATTTGACGGCATAAGCGTAGTAAATTCTAGTATGTCAGAACTTAAATTGACTAGATAGAATGGATTATCACATCTGAACAATATTAGTACGAAATTATTTAAGCTTTGTAGAGCAAGGATATTCTAATATTGACTCATTTTTAATTCTGACACTCCGAAGATATGCTGCAGAAACGCTGCACCAGCTTAAGCCAAGGACTGCCCAAACATTAAACTACATAATAACATTGGAAGGTAATATACCAAAAAAAATCATTGAACTAATAAATAAACATTATTTACTATTTCCTTGATGAGTTCCATTCAATAACGTCAATCCTTCGAATCGTCATAATTTATTGTTATCAAGTATATATAGGGAAAACATGATCGTAAATTATTTCAAGAGTTCACGATCCTTGGCGGCATTGTTGCTGGATTGTAATTATTCCAATTATCTCAATAAAAACAATTTTTAATTATATGTACTTATTGCAATAATAAAAAACAGTAGATACTTATTTTATGGTAACTTTGAAATTACTTTTAATAATATACCTACTTTGATATCAAAACCATGCATATAACAATTACGTAAACATATGATTGAGGCTTTAACCAACTTTTCTCTTTGAAGCGACGGAGAAAGTCTAGACTAATATTTATATCCTGCGAGTAATCTTATATCCCCAGGGAGGGCATTAAAACCCTTATTCAATGGCATAAGTTCACATTTCTATCATCATCATCTTAGCCAAATGACGTCCGCTGAACATGGGCCTCCCAAATAGGTTTCCACATTGAGCGATTCTGAGTCCCCTGCATCCATCGGCTTCCCTCCGTCTTGACCAGATCAGCATCAATCTTTCTAACTACCTACAAAATAGCCTCCCTACAAACACACAATCTAACATGTTAGCAGGTCGATTCTTCAATGACTTCACTGTAACTGCCTGTCAGATTGTGAAGAAAACTAATTGGGGTATCAAAGCTATGTTACCAACATAATTATAATGAACTTTATGGGCTTAAAGTAATATACCTAGACATGAACATTTTTAATTTGCTCTGCACAATTTTGAGGTAAGTAGTATACATAATGCCCGTCAGTGTTAATGTACCTACCCAGCTCTTTAAATAAAAGTCTACAATCTTATGGCGATCTTTCATGGCCTAAATATCCATACTAACTTCCCAAACCACAAGGTATTAAGGGCGTACTGTAAATAAAGAGGAAACATGAGCCTGATAAACGTCTTGATACTTTTATAGATTCAGTTTCCCTAATTCTGTGAAGAGCCGACACAAACCTGCTGGGTGCGTTTAGCTCAAACGTAAATATAGTAGGAGAGCTGGCAAGAATTTTTGGGTAGGTATTTGAGGCAAGCTGAAAACTTGTCCTGTACCTCTTCTATTATATCCCAACACGAAACTGCAGACCTGGCTGGTGAGTAGCGGGGCTAAATCAACCCCATCAATTTGTAATTTTTATATGTTGTAGTTTTATATTTACAGAATATAAAATAAAATAAGCCAGACGATTCAGCTGGGGTTTTAACATTACCAGACGCGTCCAAAAATATTTTGCAAAAAAATTATTTAAAAATGTTATTCAAATTTTCGTTAGCAGTTAAAGGCTTACAACAGTAATTAAATAAGATGTGAAAAGCAGACAGTGAAAAATGACACTGAACTGGTAATTTTATTTTATCTGACAGCATATATGATATGGATAATAATTGAATTAATACAATACCTTTCATTTGAGTTGTAACAATAGATCCAATCACAATATTGTCATAATATTTTTTCATCAACGCTAAAAATTCTTATAACAATTTGTATGATAGCCGTCTGTAAGGTTAGGAATCACTGGCAAAACAACGTTATTATATTTTAATCGATGATGTTTACGGATCTCTAACACTTCATGACTTTTTTTTAAAGTTTTCTCTACAAACGCAATCACTTTATCATCTTTTTGGCAAATGACACAAACTAATTTTCCACTAGACATTTTAAAATAATTTAACTTATAAATCGTGTAGCACAAGTCTATAGCACTCTGCACTCGCACCCATACAAAATTTGTTAGATCACCTGGCAGGTAGAAAGTCCCACCGAAATGATCTGTCTTTTTGAGAGTCTTATTTTTTAGTTATAAATAATCATCATCATCATCTCAGCCCATAAACGTCCCACTACTGAGCACGAGCCTCCTCTCACATACCAAGGTGAGAGGGCATTGGGTCATACTCCACCACGCGGACCCAATGCGGATTGGCGGAGGCAGGTGTATGGCGTCCTGCTGTTAGAATTTATCAAGCCGCCCATTAGGCCTCTAACATGGCTTAACGACTACCACATTTAGTGATAACCGGGTCCAACGGCTTAACGTGCCTTCCGAAGCACGGAAGCGCTCGATATCAAATGCCACACAAACGGTCACCCATCCAAGGACTGACCTCTGTAAATTCTGCTGTACTTCGGCGATCGTTTCCGACCACCGAGCACCGCGGAGCTACGAGCGCTTCTAAATTTATAATATAATGCGTTATAAATAATACTCTATTAAAATTTCAAGTTGCCTCAAATACATTTTTTATATTTTTTTGCAAAATATTTTTGGACGCGTCTGGCAATGTTAAAACCCCAGCTGAATCGTCTGGCTTATTTTATTTTATATTCTGTAAATATAAAACTACAACATATAAAAATTACAAATTGCCTCAAGCATATTTTTGTATAAAAAAAAAATTAAAAATTTGGGGGTTGATTTAGCCCCGCTACTCACCAGCCAGGTCTGCAGTTTCGTGTTGGGATATAATAGAAGAGGTACAGGACAAGTTTTCAGCTTGCCTCAAATACCTACCCAAAAATTCTTGCCAGCTCTCGGACTAATATACTTGAACTTTGAGAAGCTTGAAGAAACATTTTATTGATTTAAGCCGGCAAATTACAAATTACCTTTAGGTCAAATAAAGTCACATCCACAGCACATCAATGAGGTTCCGGGCGTACTCTAGTGATTATAATACGAATGATAGAATGATAGGTCGTAGATGGCTAATTAAATGGAAGTAATTAAATATTATACTATATACATTCATACATACATAAAATCACGCCTATTTCCCCAAAGGGGTAGTTAGAGGCATATTATACGCCCACACTTCGCCAATTGTGTTATTGGTCTCACGTAATAGGTGGCAAGCCTATTGCTGCTTACCGGGCACATCTATGTTTGCCATAGCCTCGTCCGTTAATCGGCAGGTGCACCACTTGCAGGTGAAGTTGACTTGGGCTCCAAAGATTGGGTAGGATCCCTACACACATATTATATTGTATTGTCAATTAATATTATATTGATATGTAAACTAATAAAATATCTTCACAATTTTTCCTTACCCCTTGACGTCTTACTACTCTCACTAGTCGGCATGGGCTTTCTCTCGCAAACTAAGGTGAGAGAGATTTAGGTCATACCTAGCTACGTGGATTCAGTACTGATTTTCGGAATCCGGCGAGTGACATCTTGCTGTTAGAATTTCTCTAAAGTCAAAGTCGGAATTATTTATTCAAGTTTGGCTCAATAGAGGTCTTATGAAAGTCAAACTTAAAATCTAACGCGCCCATTCTCTGGCGGGTGTTTGATCATAAAAGAACAGGCAAGAAAATTGCGCAGGTTGTTTTTTTTTCCCGCCAGTTACAATAAAATCAACTTAAAATTATAAAAATTTGATAAGTCTACAAAAACTTGTGTTCTGCAGTCACAAGATTTAAAAGAGAAGACGACAATATTTTTTTCTAGCTGTCGCTTTTGTTGTCTCTGGATATTGTTAGAACAACTTTGGTTAACGTCTATCACATAATTATAGTGATAATAGGGAGCAAATATTGAGCGAGCTTTATGAAAGAACTGACTTGTGTTTAAGCGCGATCATTTCCGACCACTTAGAACCGCGAAGCCACAATCTAATATATCTAGTAATCATTAATAAATTTAATAAACTGTTCCTCTTAGAATGTCTTTTTTGTCATTTCTGATGTATAATAAGGTTAGGTTAGCAATTTAAAAATTTTGATGACATGTTAAATACAAGCCATAATTAATTACCTGGTTCGATCTCTCAATGAAGGCGGCCGTGAACTTCCTATGACTTCGTCAATTTCCATTTGAATCCGTTTCTGAACATCTTCATGCATCACCAGGTGGAGGAGCATAAAGACAGTAGTGTTGTTCACTGTCTCCACTCCAGCTTCCAACATGTCCAAACACACCACTTGGAGATCTTCCTCTGTAACTAACACGTGAAACGAAACGTGATTTCATGAGATAAGTAGTATTGTGATATGCGCGGGATTCGAGCGGTCAACTGCGAATTGATCTTATATGTTTTTCAATATAATATTGAATGATGAGAGGCATCTCACAAGCTTTTGTAATTTAAGAATGGTATGGTAATGAGGAATTTTCCGCCATCATATTTGTTAATGTTTCTTATACAAGAATTAGAGTTATACTGTACCATATTAAGTATTTGGCTGTAGTTACTTCGAAACACTTACAATAACTACTCGAATCTACAAACCAATTTTATGAGTAAAACAGATTGGAGCTTATAAAAAAACAAGATCTAAAGTGAAGCCAAGTTTAAAACTAGTGCTGTCACTGTCTTCATACTATCAAATAAAAGTGACAGCACTAGTTTTAAACCTGGCTTAACTTTAGATCTTGTTTTGTAATAAATCCTTTTTAGTTCAAATAATTTTATAATTTATTACGACAAAGTTCGATTCTCATGCTGTTCGATAATCGTGTTCAAGTAGTTTTATTAATAAACCTGATATTGATCCCAGTCTACTAGAAAGTGAGGTTTAATTATGTACCAAACCTACCAACATTTTATACACGTATTTACAAAAAGTATTTCCGTGATTTATATCAAAGAGAGCGCCAATAAAAGATAAACAATAGTCATAACAAATAAAACAAGTTGTAATTCTAATCTAATTTGTACCTACATGTGTTATCCTTGTTTTGTTCCATTTTAATGAGAAATGCGTCAATTACATCTCGGGGGTTGTACCAATCTAAAGACTTTTTGTGATCAGCAATAGTTTCCTAAAAACATATTGAATTTGATGAGAAACTATAATATAGCGACTACTAAGGGTTAATGTACGGTTAGTTTGAAACGGAAGATGAATTAATATGTCTGAGCAGGTTAAGGCCGCGGCGTATTAAATAAACAATGACCTCGGGTGCGCAGTATAATTATACCAGGTTTCAACCGATGTGCAAAATGTGGGGGGGGGGAGAGTAACTATAACAACGCTGCGACACCTCACTCGCGCCAATACGCTGTCACTTTCTGTCCCATTATTTATTTTATGTATAATTATTCTTTTGAAGACAACCGTCATTTTCCACAGACTTCATAATTCGTTTATTTTATGTATAATTATTCTTTAGAAGACAACCGCCATTTTCCACAGATTTCATAATTCGGGGATTAGTAAGAGTCGATGAAGAGAAAGCCCTACCGGATGATGGACAGCAGCGTCATTCTACTGGCTGGAACTGCGATCAAGAACTCGCCTGCCCAGCGTGGTAATTATGGGCAAATACCCCCAATAGAATTTAATATATTGGGGAGGCCAAAGTTCAGCAGTGGACTTTATAAGGCTGATATGATGATATGAGAGTAAGTCTTTTGCATAATAATTGTTGCTGATATAATTGGCGAATTTTATATATTTATTTGCATCATGAATCTAAATAATCAAACAACCTTGTATCGGGAGAGTCAAGTATCTTGCTCGATATAAATGTCGGCTGCGTCAATGAAGAGTAAACCAAACTAAATAGTTTATTTTGTACTTGAACTCATTATCACAGTTCATTATATTTATCATGCAATTCGTAATAGTCATGTAAAACTAACATTAACAGGAACTATTGTCATTTTAGAATGATATGTTTACAGATGGAGTTATATCTAATTTCATCTGTAAAATACTGATTTCAAATTGCTACAATAGTTACTTACTAAGATTTACCATTTTATTTTTTTGTATTGGGTGAATATGTTACACACATACATCCATATTTTTATACTATTAATAGTACATACATACATACCATACATACATTAACACGCAACTTTCCCATAGGGATTGGCAGAGATCACATCCTTCCACTTGCTACGATCTTGGCACACACTCTTAGCTTCATTCACCTTCTCATACACACATACATAGGGTACTTTCGACCTGCCCTTTAAATATTCTGGATTTGGTCATGGAAGACCTTCCGTGGTTCTCCATTCCGTTACGTGGTCTTCCTTTCCCAACACTCTCATTTACTGTTCCATCATAAATCACTTTTGTTAGTCTACTTTCATTCATCTTCTAAACATGACGAAATCATCTTAGAATGCCTTTCTCAATTTTGTCACTAATTCACTATATCTTCTTTTACTCCAGCTTCGGCCCTTATCACATCATTCCTATTCCTAATCGTATCACTCGTGGCAAATGGTTCAAAGGCGTGACGAGCCCTTTCACCATGTTTCCAGCATTCACTCTTCTATTGATGTAGCTTTCATTATTAATAGTAAAAGTAGAATATATATATATATATATATATATATATATATATATATATATATATATATGTATATAATATACTGTTCTCTATGTAGAGGGTCGATCAAGTTATATACATTAATGTATATGTGGATTCTTACCATGTTTCCACACCTAGAATACTTTACCTCAAGGCTTTGAAAATTAGATTCGATATTTATGACCCTCAAGTCAGGTCAGGTGTTGCGCTATTGAAGGATAACAGGTCAGGTACGAATTTACTTAGCAATACTGGTTCAATACATATTAACACACTGCATACCTATTTGGGGTTGGGCGGCTAAAATGCACTCTATTGGTATTGAACGTAGTCTAAGCCTAATTATGATAAAATTACTCGTATGTTAAAAATGTACTATTTCCGCCGTAGCCTTTATGAAATCAGCAACAACTTTTCGGTTAACAAACTATATTCTATACAAATGGTTTTAAAAGGGCTCTAACTGTTACCTTATTATGTAAATAGTGAGTAAATTTAAACGTAAATTATTGCTATTTGAGCTAGTGCTAAATTTGCCAGAAGGCTATGTGATCGAATGTTATCCTTAACCCCGGGGATTATTTTGTTGCATGAATCTATACCACTACATATAATATTAAAGAAGAGTGTGTTTGTTTGAAGGCGCTTATTTCAAGAACTACTGGCTCGGATTGAGGAAATATTATTGTGTTGGATTCCATTCATCGAAGATGGCTTTAGTGTATATATCATATCTTATCACGGGGGCCACAGACTGTTCGTGGCGCACTTCGACCCTTATGTCGGATATTTTGTGCATCCCTTTACCTTTCAGTCTTCTGACATCTTAATGATCCTAATGACAGTCTTTGCAGATTGGAGCCCATAGTCTTAGTGCATCTAACATGACGGTGCTACCAATAGGTGCGCAGAATCAGTATGAAAAATATGGAAAAAATGGGGGAAATTATTCATATGCGAGGGCTTCCGTATCATGCGCTGCGTAAAAGTTACTCAAAAAATAAATATGAAAAAAAAATTAGCCCATCTACGAATCTACTAAATACATATATTAAAAACAAATAATAACTTACAGTTAAAAACTGGTGAAGGGCTCGATGAACAGTCGTCATCTCGGTGTAGCCTATAAGGTCCGGCACAACGTGTCTCAAGAAGGGCATAAATGTCATCAGGCCACCACTCATGTCCACTGCTTTAAATCCACGGGTGATCAAGTCACACAGCTCTTTAAGTCGCTCGTCTTTAAGGCTGTATCTTTAATTATAAAAGAAAAACAAAGTATAAGGAACGGGAAGGCTAGTTTAGAAGTAAACCAGGGAGCTTTGTGATTTTAACATAGAACTTTCTATCTAAAATAATTATCTTTACAACAATTTGTTTTTTTGGGTTTCCTAATTGAAGTGTAAAGTGGCGAACACGACGGCGTGAGTGACAGGAGTCTAAGCCGATAATATAAGCTTACAAATTAAGCAGTTATTAAAAAAAACTCCCTACAAAAATTAAACTATCTGGGGCTTATTACAAAATTTATTTGATAAAATTAAGACAGTGTTAGCTAGTGCTAAAGATCTAAAGTTAAGCCAGGTTTAAAACTAGTTTTATACAACATCTTGCTTTGTAATAAGCCCCTATACTTTTTCAATTTAAGATTAACTATTGCGAATTATCTGTTTCATAATTTATTTTCTGTTTATAGTAAAATAATCTTGGCGGGAGCTTGAAAGTAAGAAGCAATACACTTTTCAATGTCGATTTTTCTCCCGCTACTCTATTATTATGCTGTGAATGTTATTTTCTTATTTTATTTTTAATAAACTTGATAAATTTATTTACTATTAAGTACAATTTGTAACTGGCGGGAGAACAAAACTAACTTTAACGATTTTCTTGCCCGTTCTTGTACAATCAAGCTCCCACTCAAAGTAAATAGTCGCGCAAATTTTTAAAATTTTATAATTTTGACTTTATGCTCTATTTACCCAAACTTGAACAAATGATATTGACATTACAATACTGCTAGTATCAATTCTGCAATAGCTCCGATAAATGAAGACTGAAAGGTTAAAGGTTCAGATGACAAAGATTAAGTTTTATATAAACAAAAAGGTACTGCTTATGTTTATAATTATTATGCTATATATGGTCTATTATATTTCAAGTGTGCGGATGCCACAACCTGTTAGCGTCCTTATCAAGTAATTTTAAGCTATTTACGGCAATCGTATCTATAACTGCACTGATTTCGTAGCAATTTGTAACATTGACTAACTACGTCTGCGCAACACCATATGTGTTTATTCCACCGTACCTGACATAACAATTTGAATTTACTGTTTAACCTCCAACATGGCAGAAACTTGGTTGTCTGGATGATGTGATTAATTTAGATTACGAGTATATAACTACATAAATAATAAAATTAAGAATTAGTTTAGTTTTAGTGAAAACTTAAACTGAGAATAGTTACAAATGTTAACAAAAAGTTACAATTTTTCTGAATCCCGCCACCGCACTGATTAAAACATTTCCACTAGTAGAAATGCATACTCAAACGGAAAAAAAATTGTAGTTTTAGTAATAACTGAATCATCCAAAGGAATAATCTCAATAAAGTAATGAGTTCTCCAAAGCCATTAATGATAATGATATATTTAATTTTAACCGAATATTTCCGAAACGTCGAAAACATGAACATCTTTATACAGACAGTTTTAGTGTGACTCGTCATAATGACCATATTCTGTCTAATGGTAAGCAGTTGATGCAGTCTAAAATGTGAGAGCGCTGTGCTTTGTAGAATAAGCCTTATTTTGCCCTCAGGACTACGTCGTCGACACGACAAACACTTGAACATGATAAACGTTTGTCGTATCGACGTCGACGTTCTGAATTATCATTTTTAATGTATTTTCGCAAAGCAATGCCAGAATTAATAGTTTTTTGAAACTTACTCTATCGTATCGTATCTTTCTTACCTCTGTCCAGCTACCAATCGCCACACAATATTGATTATGGAGACGTCAAAAAGAGTATTAGCCAACAACGGTCCCTTAGTATCTGTGAGCATGTCCACCAACTGCTGACATTCTTCAGAAATGTGCTGTTCCATCAGACGGGAGCCGTAGCCAAAACTTCTCAAATATTTTAAAACAACTCGTCGTGTTTTACTCCAACTGTGCCCATCGTTAAACACAATGCCTAAAATAATTTATGCAAGTTGAGTAACTATAATCAGATAGGTAAGAGCTGTCCACGTAATTTCGACAAAATAGAATCTCTTAACGCAGGACCAAGTATTGTTCGGATTGATTACTCAATCTGCTCACAACGGTGCGAGTTTGCTAAAATTTGGTACATATCCGCTAAATTGCATATCTGATTTGTATCAGCATTTATTGCATTTAAAGTAGTCGATGAGAATTATACATCAAACAAATCTTTGACATCGAGCAATAAATTTTAATTCCAATCAGGGTAGCTCAATAGCATGCATAATGTAAATGTGGTAAAATGAGGTATAACTTACTCTCGCCTCCCAGTAAAATACATACAAAAGTTCTGTCTATCGATATTCTGTATAGTCCGAAAAGGTTCTATTTTTACCTAGTTTCTTTCCAAACGATCGCAACGTATACATGAATCCATCAGGTCGGCCATCGAATACATCTCTGGACAAGACTTCCCTTATCAGGTCTTTGCTAAAAACCACCACAGCATTGATTGATCCAAGTCTTAATCCTACTATGTTTCCATATTCTTTGGACCAAGATTTCCACACACTGTGATGATACTTCACTTTTCTCAGTTTCCATAACACGGAGATCAGATTTCCTACCAACGGCAGAGGTTTCGGTCCTTAAAAGTAGGCATAATGTTAAATATATTTCTTGATAGTAAGAATAACGAATAATATAGTAACATTGTCGCCGAACCTGGCGGAAATGTAGCTTTCCTTTTAGTGAAATTTAACGCAAGTATTAGTATTATCAACAACAATATTACAAAAGCTGGCCACATCTTAATGGGATGATTCCAAATTTTAGACTGATATTCCAGTGTGAGCGACGGGGTATCTTTATCTTGATATGGGATGGAACTCAAAATAACGTCTGATTCTAGATAACAACCCTATTGATGGAAGCCTTTTGTTATGACAAAATATACTTTAACAATAGTTTGTTGTTTTGTTCAGAAAGCTTGCCTGAATAAATTTAAATTAATTTTTATGAACTATACATGTTAGCCCGCGACTTTGTTTGGTATTTGAGAATAGAATAAATTATTTTATGAAAAATAAGGCATTGTTAACCTGAAATAATAATATGTAATGTAATTACAATGATTATCAAATTTGAGTCGATCAAATAGCCTGAACGGATTGAATTAAAAACTATATTGACTCGAGTATTCTACACATTTGGTTATACAGGTTAATCATAAGTTTTAATGCTTATGATTTCGGTTTATATAATTTTAGAAGAAGATTTTTTGCCACCTACCCGCACATAGTGAAATAACAGCTACCTACATCGGTATTAGAAATTACGACGAACGCCCCAAAAATATAGCTTTGTGTAGATGAAGGTGATTTTTTCTTCCACTGTGTTGAGTAATGAAATGTTCAAATGCATTTTAGCCTTCTATATTTAGGCTCCCTTTAAATAAATAAATAATGATAAATATTTTCTGACAATCACGCCAATTATTTCGTTCCGAGTCAACGAACATCATTCACGTATCATTCGTATCATTAAGAACTTTTGTTATGGATCTAAATAACGATTTTTTTTTTGTAAATATATACATAATATAGAAAAACATACAAATACACCCTGACCAGAACAAATATTCATGTTTCTGCACACAAAGATTTGTCCTGTGTGAGAATCGAATCTAAGCTTCGTGATTTTAGTATAATTATATTTTATTTGTTTTTGTTATTTTTTTATAATTTTGACGTTTTTAAGTACTATGTAATAGTTTATGAAATAAAAAGAATTTTGAATTTTTGAATATACCCTCGCCACTATACCATATCATATCGGCCATCCAAAATAAAATAATTATTCAAAATTCATAACATATTTATTTTTTATTACCATTGACTTCGTTAGGAGTCATTATTACTAAATAAGACTTAGTTTAGCTAGTTATTATCTTAAGGCAATCAACGAAAACCAAATCAAAAAAATCAACAAAAAATTAATCAAAATCAGTTCAGTTGTTTGGTAGTTACAGTACCTACTACATTGTAACCATGACACGTTTACCATCTTTTTAACTTAAACACTCCTCTGTTTGAGTCGGGCGCAAATTACAGCGAACGGAAAGAAACAATTATTTAACTAGACTGTATTAACGCCAATTTATGTAAATTAAGGCTTGTTATTTTGATTACTGAGATATTAGTTTAGGTTTTTTTCTCTTAAATAATGGCTTCGTGCGTTTTTAATTTAGCCAGTGTCAGGTCAGAGATATATTATTAATACATAAATCTTAGTAAATAAGAATGAGTGGTGATAAATGGTAAATGAGATGCCCTCCCCTCAAACCCCTTGAGTCCTGAGTAAAGATGTGGGACTATACTGAGATCTCACATGGACTTCTTGAGAGAATCAAAAAGTGATGTTGCACTGTTTTGTTTCACTTACCTACACGTATTTTCACAAACACTTAACGGTTAATAATCCACCGTTATTAGGTACACATTAATGTTATGTAAAACAAAACGGCAGACATGACGCTTCACTTTCTTCGCCAAGGAGTCCTATTAGTTTAGTTATATAGCATAAGTATCGTGAGGGAAGCGACTAAATACTCTTTTCGTCAGTTTGTATTTTTTTTAATTATAACTAGACGCTATTTAAAGACTATTCTCGACATTATAGATATCTATAAAAGGAATAAAGCCTTCACCATTCAGATATCAAGGAATTTCAGATAATTTAATTTACTTTTTGAATTGATTTTTAGTTTAAACTTGAGTGTTTTTATTTGTTAATGTCATATACGACACATGGAACAAGGTTAAATAAACATACAGTTATATAATTTATTTAGTTATTATAAATAATTTTACTAAAAAAAAATATTTCTATTCACTACATTATAGATTCTACTGGCAGACAGTTTATATTTAGTGAGATAAATTAAATATTTTCTAACAATTACACCAATTATTTAGTTCCGAGATAAGAACTTGTGTTATGGATACTAAATAACGGAAAACTTTTTTTTGTAAATATATACATCATAGGAATACACACCTTAAACTTAAACACCTTGTTTGTGTCTGTGTGGGAATCGAAACCGCGACCTCAGGAGCGTAGTTTGAGTATATTGCCACCACGCCAATTTGGTCGCCAAACTAACGATGTACGTCAGCGAAAGTGTTATTTAACTATATTGTAATAACTATTTTATAATTAGTTACGACTTATTAAAACGATAAATAACAGCAGGCACAAATAATAAGTATAAAACATCGAGATAAGACTTACATCATCCATTTTTTTTGCGACGATAGATAATAAACTCAAGGAGAGAGAACTATTGATAATTTATTACTTTGCGTAAACATTTTTTTTTCAAAGGTAAATGTTAGAATTCGAAAAAGGTTTTAACTCCGACCAAGGACGACTGATATGAGGTGAAGGGGAGTATACCTGCACTCGGTCCTAATGTTCGGCGGTCCCAATTCCCAAACAGAACAAATACAGGCAAAACTAAATGTCACTCTTTGGAAATTACAATAACGAAATAAAAATAACTCAAAAAAGTAAAGTATTTAGTTTCAATCTGAAAATTTTTACTATAAATAGTTTTTGCTCAAATCTCTAACTTCGAAAGTTAAAAAAAAGTAATTAAAGAAATAAGTAAGTTTGGTACTCAGTTTTACGGACAGTGTCATTGTAAGTATAGACGCGACCGTACTTTTATAGTATATATTTGTCTAATTATGAGTACTATACCCGTAATAAAAGCTCTTTTTAATTTGGACCTAAAAACGCAGTGCAATGTTCTCGTAATGAAACTATATGAGGTAAATATGTATTTATCAATTTATATGAATACAGTCAAGCGCGAAAATATTATTCTTTTACTATCTAAATGATAGTAAAGTCACAAACACAACATGACATGACGGCTTATAACTGACCACGACGGCCGACGCTATATAAACCAGCTGGTAGAGGTCTCTTATAGTTCAGTGCAACTTTGAACACAGTACACTGTGCTTTATCTCGACACATTTTAAGAGAACTAGTTACAATTTATCAATATAGTGATGGCTCCCATTAATGCTGATTTGAATGGAGCGAAGACGTATGTGCCGGCTAAGAAGGCTCTACCAGAGGTGGATACAGAAAATGGAAAAACGTCAAAGGGGTATGTTTTACCCAATTAATTTAGTTAATATAAAATATTTCAGACAGATCAAACGACTATACGTATATTTTATACAGACGATTACTTGGAATTTATATTAGTTGGTTACAACGTTATTGTTTCAATTGTTTTATTATAATGATACGAAGCTATAACATGTGTATTGATCGTTTTAATTCGCACAATGTTATTTAAAAATTTTAGTTATAGTTTTACCATTGCTTACTAATAAATATCAATATGTATACTGTATATTTTTTGCATAATTTTATGACTGAGAATCTTGAATTTAAATAGAAAAAAAAATACAATAACCAACAAAAATCTGATATAAAAATTATTGTCTGGATTAATCAAATTAATTTACCAAATATTTTTTTTGTGTTACTTAGAATAATTCACTTTATTTATTTGACTAGTATGCCTACTAAATACATGAAGGTTAAATAAGTACTTTATTAGATTGCTATTCCACCGCACACAGACTGCTCCTAAGATAGTATAGAGTCTCTTACAACTTTTTAATTTGAGAATATTTCAGAATCTAATTCTTGATTTTTAGATCTATACCGGATTTTTAATAAGTATTATTCTAATGATACGATAGTCAGCTATTTCATCTCTGCGTGTCAAGGAGTGCTCTGTTTTTATTAGCTCAATAGCGAATCTGTGACACGTGATACTTTCAATCAGAACCGTTCATGAAATTATCAAAGAAGTTCAATAATAATTTTATACTATAAATAGTTATAGCCCATACTCATAACTAGTTCTCGACTGTGAGCTCAATCTAGAATTGACACGTGAATTACGTGATGCACTGTTTATCTTTAATAAACACACATATATATATTGTTTTAAAAGGGATAATATCTCAGTAAAGGTCATGTGTCACTGCGGTTATAAGAAAAAAAGTTTTTTAAGAATTTTTGTCATAACATACAAAATATATTTATATAGGTACGTAAGGAGTTCTGTGTTTTCATCAACTTAACATAAAACTGATCCACCGCAGCTCAAAAGAAAAAGTTATAAATCTTAAGTGAATTTAATTGATGCGGATTTTTTTAAAATTTTTTTTTTTTTAATCAATAATAGCATTGTACAATATAAAATATAAATGTTTTCAGTAAAATTATTACAGTATATATATATCTATACTATAAGTAGTCTATACTTATAGTGCATTTATCAATGAACATTCCCCTCTTTAAAAAAATCAAATCGACTCTGCATTATCTGTGGACATCAATCAACGCGAAATTGATAAAAATTACGTAACGCAAAAACTGGCACAACAATTCTCGGATTTAACAATTCGTCAATAAACTATCATCATATGAAGCTGACTAAAGTAACGAGATTTCTTGATACGAGTAGCCAATTTTACTACTTAATTTAGTAGGCACTTGCTTAGGGACTGCGATTGGCACTTAGACTTTGTAAAACAAGAACCTGGCAAGGACGTCGTCAATCATGTTTATGCCGACCACTCATTATGGAAAGGGCTTTTTTGTGATTAGGACAGGTTTTAAAAGTTCTAGATAGATCCTCCAGGTAAAATACTAAGAATCATTGCTCGCATAAATTGAAAAATCTCATTAAACATCTTACTAACATAAAAAGTAAAGGGATTTATCTTATTTACTTTTATTTCCTTGAAATATTGTAACTTATTAAAATGTATGTAGGACACAAATGCAAGGAAAAAAATGTTATTGCTAGGTTATATAGCGCCTATATAACCCAGATTTTTTTCAAAATTCTTATTTTCAATCATTTTCAACCGTAAACACTAGGCAAAAATGGAGTTTTCTATAAATACTTATTATTTAACTCAAAACGTAGTTAGATGTACTTAACAGTAATTTAATGTCAATTACTGACTTGGGTTCCACGGAATTTAATAATTATAATTAATTGAAATAATTTCCCAAAATTAGTACATACATACATAGTATATTGCCCGTTTTCCCCGAAGGCAGAGGCTTATTATACGCCTACATTTTTCCAGTTATATTATTGGTCCCACGTAATAGGTAGCGAGCCTATTGCCGCTTACCGGGAACTTTTTTATTCACCAGAGCCTCGTCCGATGATTCGCACAATTGCATGTGAGGTTGGTTTGGGAGCCTCAGATCCTGGTAGGATCCATATACACTACTTAGAACTCGTAATTAGTTACCCTTCCAAACGTTCACCTATAGTAAAAGAAATTTCCATAGCGCCGAATTTAGTTTAATTCACTGATGTCTATCTATGAAACAAATTATTTAATTTTGGTTGACTTTCTTCTTCTATAAAATTTCTACAAAAGTCATGCTGCAAAAACTGACCCTTACCTATGTGAATATTCGATTTATCTAATCTTTTAAATATCTTAAGGATTAGCAAATAATAAATTTACTTCAATTGAGGTTAGGTATGCATTGATCAGATAATACTTGATGTTTATATAAGGACGCCTTGTTAACTGCATTCTATGAATTCTTAAATAAACAAGTAGCTGTAAGTACGAAAAGTACGTCTTTTTGTGTCACGTCCTTAGTCCTATTTACTAGTTCAATTCTAAAACAGTATTTTACGTTAACTTCAAAAATTCATAAATTTATTGTAGTGGGTTTACTTAATTTTAGTTTTTTTACACCTATGGAGGTGTGTTTGGGACAGAACAAATATCAAACTAGTATTCGACTCTATATACACTGACCTTATAGTACATATGCGTATATCAGTTATTTTTCCTGATATTCATAATGATAACATAATTAATGAGTATTATGATTATGACAATGGTTGTATAATTCATGACTAGAGGCTGCCCCCCACTTAGTGGTAGGTAGGTACTCTTTGTAGCATATATTTCCGTAAGATTCCAGCTTTCCTTGAAACAAAAATTAATTTGCGTATTACCGTGAATTTCGGTTCTTCTATTCGGTGTTTGTGTTTTCACGGTAAAAGTGGGGATACCATGGTATACTATTACTAAAGCAATATAGACTCGTATAAAACTGTGTATCTATATAATATTGTGTGTAATAATGATATTAAAAATATAATTTTATTTATAACTTAGGTAATACGATTACCAAGTGTATGATTTCAAGTTAGACACACATAGTAGTACACGTACACGTGGAAATATAGTGTAGGTATATAAACTTTGCAATACCGCAATTGTATGTAATATAATACCTTCGAGACGCTTATAATGAATTACAGCAATTACGTATAGTATTTTGTATGTTTAGACGTTTGTTACTCAACAAACGGCTCATTGAAATTGTTGTTTAATAACTTTATTTTCTATAGAGAAAATAGATTTTTAAAAAAGTGAAGGTTTGTAATGATTTTAATCGAGATAAAACAGTACAAGACGACAGAGTTTCGCTCAAATTTCAGACGAATGGCGTCAACATGCCAAAACGCTGAAAAGAGTTCGTTTTTTCTCGATTTCTCTGGAGATTACAGTTGCGCGGGAGTTTTCACAAAGTTATTATAAACCTTCACTTGCCTAAAAGTAAGTTAAGTATAGGAAACACAAGTTATTGAAGAAACATCGATTGTTAAAATTGGTAAATTAAAATTTGTTACAATGATTTCCACAAAGTAACGCATGAATCGATAAATTATTTAAGGTTATTGATGATTTAATGTGTTTTCTATTGTTGCAGATATTCTTATGAAACATTATTGGAGATCGCCAACTTCTTGCTGTCGCGTACCTCGGTGCGCCCGCGCATTGGCGTGATATGCGGCTCCGGGATGGGTTCGTATTGGAAAGAGGGTACTTATTGGTTTAAATTATTCGTAATTGACTCTTAGTTGAAGCACTTAGTTGTTCAAGATTGTCTATTGATATTAAATGTTATCAATGAATTGTACACTGTGACTGTGACTTACTTAAGACTTGAATGGATTTGTTAAAGTAGGTGGGTGTTTACAAAACACAAATCACAGCATGGGTGTTAGTAAAATTATGAATATTTGACATAAGTACCTTACCTAAAAGACGCTGAAAGCATCGGAAAAAAATATCTTGTATGTTTCAAAATTCTTTGATTTCAACCACGTAGACCTTAAGTTTGAGATATGGCAGATGAAAACCACTTCGCTGAATGGAAAAGTGCAGAAGCTGACAAAATATCTTTGCATATACTAAACAGTCATGGGTGAAGTTTTCATCAATATTTTTCTTCTATTCTTCTATTAAAGGTCATCGTATGCTTTGCTCTCGTCGAAGGTGAATATCAAATTTATGTAGAGCCTAGTATTAGATTGGATAATCAACTTTGAGCACCTCTGCTCTAAAAACGTCACGCTCTAAACGCGAATATTCTTTCAAATTAAAATAGTATTTTTATAACCTCACTTTTTTAGTGTTTTGAACAACATGTTTAAAATTATGAATGTTCTTTCTCGTCTGTTCCAGGATGTTTGGCTGAAAACATTAAAGACTCTGAATGTATACCATATGAGGAAATCCCAAACTTCCCAATTAGCACTGTGGAAGGGCACCACGGACAACTGGTGTTTGGAAAACTTAATGATGTCCCGGTGGTCGCCATGCAAGGACGCTTCCACTACTACGAGGGTTACCCTTTGTGGAAGGTAAACATATAACATGCACTCACTCATTACTCACGGTCATTAATCTATTTGGGGTCTGGCGGTCAAAATGGTGGGGTGTGGGAGTACTATTCCCTTAGTCGCCTTCGACGACAACCTTTGGGCAAGAGGGTGGTAGAAATATTTGCACGTCCCGCAACCACACTGCACGCCTTAAACAATACACACACATACACAGCATAACATTAATAAAGTGTACTAAGTGTGTAAGGACAACACAGATTTTAGTACGTAATTAGTTCATGCAAAAACGGGTTATGAACCATTCGTATATTGACAGGGTTGACACGACAAGCCAAGCCTCAATCATAATAGGTAGATAATAAAATAAACAGATGTTTAGGAAATCGTTATCTTCAGACACCGATTTACGTTTACAAATATAGGAAGTAGGTAGTGGCATAGTCGAGATAAATATTATCTACTTATGTGGAAGTGTAGTAAAATACTCTGCTTATCGATGAGTGAACAAAATAAATTAGTTCCGTCTATCGTCTAGTTATGTCCGACGCGCATCGAGATGATTCTAATTCAAACTGCGCTTCGTCCTATTTATAAAACATTACATAATATCATTGGGTTTGGAGAACCTAAGTACCTACCTTGTTTTAATCTTTGCCTCCGTTTAAACCTTGCGAAACACCTTCTTACCAACTTTAGTAAGTAAGTAGTTAATTTCTATAGTAGTATTTAGCTTTGAAGTTTCCAAATACTATGTAATAAAATTTTAATAGTATTTGAACTAATAATCAATAAAATTATTGAAAAAACAAATATTAATACTAATATAATAGAGCGATGTAAATTTAATTCAGATCTTATATAACTTTTTCTATAATAAATTACAATAGAAGAAATTATTGATACAAATATTATAAAAGAAATAGATATTCAATCTAATAAAATTCTTATTACAATAAGTAGGTTATAAAATAAAAGTTTTTTGAAGTTTAAGTATTGAAAATATTTCAAAGACATTTCAAATTGTTAGAAAATAAGTTGTTAATTTGCACTGTTTATCAATTCCTTAATAACTTTGGATTCTGTATGCAAATGTGTACAAAAATTGTGTAGGAAAAAAATCCATTTATATGAATTATATGTAAACCGCCGAGTTACTTAACACGTGCGTAAAATTCATCCCCGCGTCATCATTATTCCTTTGATGCGCTATGCGTTAAGGAGTAATACTATAATGCGATACAGTAATTATATGTAAATTCTGTGATGATAGGTCCTCTTAGGTTTTCGTGCCAAAAACAGAAATTTATACACAACACATCCCATCCATATCAAACCAAAAATCTCGACACATGGTCCCATCTTACACTCGTCTGAAAACATATAAAAAAAATTCATTTACATTCGTTTTTCATTCTTATTCAAAATGATGCATATTTCATCATAAGAGATAAGAGCAGAACAACAATATTTGTTAAGAAATAGTTATATAGCTGACGCAAGCGACTCTCGCCTGAGCAGTCGACCCCCAACGGTTAGGTTATCACTTATCTCTGCTTAAATAATCTTGTGAGTGCAAAGGACAACTGTATCAGTATCGTATTCAGATTTAAATTTTGAAGTAGATTACCTACTTCAAATCATTATTTATTAACCGATATTGCGCAGAAGGATCTTATAGATAGACAATTTCTGTTTGCACGAGCATTACTATTTGTTTTAAATTTTCATTTCCATATTACTATTTACGTTCAAATACGTTTGTTAGTTTAGGATAAGACTTCGTTTTGGGATGAAAAATTGCTGTATTATTATTACTTACCTACATTGAGCACTTCTAAATGACAACATAACTTAATAACTACCAATTGCGGCTTATGTGGCGAATATTTAGGCGAAATGCGATTACATATTGAAATATGAAACAGGTGGAAACTTCCTTTTTATTAGTGACGTACATTTTTTGTTAATCAAATTACAAGTTGTATTTAAAACAGCGAAGTACCTGATACCGTAGGTACGTCATCTTTTGTAGTTCTGATGTCCGAGAACATTTATCTAGAAACGCCTACTAAGAGGTTCATAAATGTTCATGAATATTATTTACACACAGAACACAACACAACCTTATGATAAGGTTATTTGGCTATAGACTTTTCTTATAATGATATACCTTAGTGGTTCACTTCAATTCAAATTTTATGGCATTCCACAGTGTGACAAAAGATCTTAACCGAACATTGAGTGTTAATATCATGCCCTTGAGCCTCTTAGGGTGCGTTTCTACCAAAGATGAGCGAGGATGCGTTGCGAGAAATGTGTTTGTTTCCAAACTCGTCGTGGAAACGCACCCTTAATCTAGTCCAGTAATCTGATTTTTATTTAATTTATTTACTGTATTTAAACTCATCTGCTTAAAGTCAATGAAACAGATCGCAATATTAAATTGGATATAAAAATCTCTTAACCTAGATGGGCTTCATTTTGTTTCAGTGCTGTCTGCCAATTCGAGTAATGAAACTACTCGGCGTTGAGACTCTCATCGCTACCAACGCGGCGGGGGGTCTGAACCCAAACTACAAGATCGGTGACATAATGATAGTGAAGGATCACATCAACATGATGGGATTCGCTGGCAACAACCCCCTGCATGGACCCAACGACGAGAGGTTCGGCCCCAGGTTCCCGCCTATGAACAAAGCTTACAACATTGAGTTTAGGAAAATTGCTAGAGATGTAAGTAGAAGAAATTTATATACAAGATATCTAAATATTTATTTCCACATCAAGAAAATTCCGACATTAATATGTATTACATGGATTGTTGTTGCTGAAAATAACGTAGGTACCTAACTAATAGAACAACACGAAAGCCTCAATCGAGTATTACCTATAGTATTTAGGCATTAGTGAGAGATCAGGCATGAGTCCCCACTCCTGCCATTACCATAATAGTTCCACCGTATGGAGGGCTCTAATTTTTTGGACTGTATTTACTGTTTACCATCAGGCAGGAAGCGGGCACCTAAAAAAACAATTGCCTTTGACAAATGCAAGTAGCTTAATAGGCTAAACTTCCATTGCCATAGAAGATGCCCAATATGTTATTCCATATTTTTCATAATTTACCCATCCCTATTGGATGAAACAAGTAGAATTGAGTGAAGCAACTTTTTATTGTTGTTTTCAGGTAGCAAAAGAATTAAATATCGACAACATAGTAAAGGAAGGCGTGTACACGTGCTTAGGAGGGCCCAACTTCGAAACCGTCGCTGAACTCAGCATGCTCAAGATGGTCGGCGTCGACGCAGTCGGCATGTCCACAGTGCACGAGGTTTGTATGCTATTAGAATACTGCAGTCAAACTATTTAGATGTTTCATGTGGTTGTAATAGACAGATGAAAGCAACTGACACCATAAAACTTAGAAAACTTTAAGAAACAAAGGAATTGAGACGTCATTCAATAAATGGTTGAATGCTAACTGTAGGCAAGTCATTACAAGCGTTGTAGCATTGAGAAATAGAACACAAAATCGTGGTCACCACGGCAACAACCACACTGGCGAGGAACCGAATCGAACTTAAACGCTTAAGTTTAAAGATTTTAAATGACATATTGTTTTTATTCAAATTTTGACAACTTTTACTTAAAATAATGTTTGGATGTAGTTAGCGGTTGAGTCGATTTGGTTGCTCGCGAGTGTACCTATATACCTAACTACATAAGAATAACATAGGTAAACGTCTAACTAACATTATTATTAAGTTGGTATGTATTTCTACCAAACTTTTGCCTTCATTAGGTTCGAAATAATCTGTGTAAAACTATAGCATAAACAGCATTAGGTAAACCTATCCATGGTCTTAATATACCTACTTCTATAAAGTCATCCCAAGGGCACGCCACCTACAACCTACAATTAATTTATAAATATCCTTACATTCCAGGTGATAACAGCAAGACATTGCGACATGAACGTATTTGCGCTATCCCTCATCACAAACGAATGCGTGACGAGCTACGAAGATTCAGAAGCAAACCACGAAGAAGTGCTCGACGTAGGCAGGATGCGTCAGGAAATCCTCAGCAAATACGTAGCTCGCCTGGTGAACAGATTCAGGCACCACAGCGAATCTTCGTGAGAGACGTAATAGATACTTGACTAGGTAACTACGGAGTTAAAATTAATAGAACGAGCGACTGCATTGTGGCGTTGCTGCTATTGACTAATTGTTTTAAAGTTGTCTTTAGTCTATTTATGTTCTTTTAATAATCATTTAAAGAATTAATACTTAGAACCTGCATACTTATGTTGCACTCGTTAATAACGTTGTCATCTTTAACTTGTTATGTAGCTCGAGCCCTGTATTAAGTTGTCATAAAATCTCATACACACGTTACAATAATAATTAAATACACAGCAGCACCACGTAGCGGATTTCTACAGTTCTAACCTCAAGACATAAAAAATTGCAGAGTTAATACTGCCGTATACCTATTATCATAATTAGCAAATTTTTATAAGTATATTATTTTTACTTCTATAATGTCTTTTCCTATAGTAATATTAATTATTACAGACTTATCTTAGCTATTATTTTACTGAGAAACTAATGTGTACTGCATGTTATTCATAAGTATTTAATTTTAAAATACCTACGTTAAGGCAACTATATGATTTAAGATTACATACCATAATTTACCTACATTTCTTTTTATTTCGTAAAACCCAAAATTATAATAATTATAACGCTCTTCGGGGTCTGATAGTAGGTAGTTAAATCAATTTAATTTAAAGGGGTAAAAATAAATAATATGACATAACAGTAACATATTTTCTGGATTTAATGAATTCTATTTTTTGATGAGACTTAATATACTTAAATAATATTTAAACAAACAAAACAACTTGTATAATCAATGTATTTTGGCCCTTACAGCGTTTATGTAAACAATACCTTTACAGTAAACATTAATTTTAAATATCCCTTTCAGTCAGCAATTATTTAATTTCCCCGTGTAAAGTAATACATAATTATATAACGATTTTAAAATAACAAATTTAACATTCACAAACGTCTGTATTTTTTTCTGAAACAACGCAAACAAGACTAATAATATATTTTTTTAATTAATTGAATCAAATATATAATAAATATATTTAATTTACTTCATTTACCTTTTTTATTTACACAATAGTATCGTATAAATAGTACTTACAAAGTTTTACTAATGAGATCTAATCAGATACGTTTTAAGTAATTGTTTGAAGTTTCCGAACTAAGGGTCGTTGCTTTTATTGGACTGCCAGTGCGTGCCATAAAAATAAAGTAATAAGGTAGTCAGACAACATTTGCGTGGACTTCTTGGTAGGAAAGTGATGCGTCAAGTCTGCAGTTTTGTTTTATTTTCTAAAATTTGTGATATTTCAAACAATAATGTTTAATATCGGTGCATTATTAACCGTTAAGTGTTTGTGAACATACATGAGTGTTGGTAAATCAAACAAAACAGTGCAACATCCCTTTTCAAATTCTATCAAGAAGTCCATGTGAGATCTCAGTATAGTCCCACATCTTTCCTGAGGATTCATGGGGTTTAGGGAGGAACATCTCATTTATCACCTTTATCACCTCTTATTCTCATTTACTATGATTAGTACATTATTAATATAACTCATTATTTAAAAGAAAAAAAATCATTTGCGTGTAATGTAACGAATAAAGATTCTACTTTGAGCACTATGTAACAATACTACACCAGATGACACACTGACTATTTGGAGTATGAAGCATTAGTTTTGGAAAAAGTTCGAGTCATAAAGGCCGATTTCAGAAATGATTGAAAATCGGTCCAGCTATGAACCTCTGACTTATATGAGCTTGTTTTAAAGATCAGCAGTTAAAATATCTGTCAAGTGAACGCAAATGTCAATTCTCCATTTATTATTATACTTGGGAGTAGGCCAATGTTCTGCAGTAGACTTTATAAGGCTGATATGATGATGACGGTTATACATTTACATTTAAAGCAGGCCTTAAGTCACATTATAGTTAAATTTTACAATTATAATCTATTACAATTATAATTAGCGGCATTTAAGATCAACAAAAATGGCGGTGGTCTATACAGGTGCAATCGTACAAAAATGAAAGAAAGTGACTAAAAGCATGCGAGAATACCGAGCGTAGCGTCTTTGTTCCATTAAAATCTTTGCGAAATCTAGTGAGAACTGTCTAGGAAATCAATAGACCGACCCTTAATATATAATTGAACTTCTAATTGAGTGGATGTTTTTTCGGACACAGGTGTGCAAATTCCTGGCATGCTTCATCAATATTTGAATATTTGTATTGAAAGCCGTATTCCAACACTCTCTTAGGCTCGACATGCTGTCCCTTTGTCATGATCATGGCGCGCTCCGGGTTTAAAAAGAAATCTAGTAACATTTCCGGTACGGGAATGAGGGCTGGCCGATGTAGAGCCTTTGCAAAAGCCTGTAAGTAAAAATTAAGTGGTAAGTAGGTATCAATTTTTGTCTGAACAAATATAGTTATAACTATAATATAAAGGCAGTTAGTAACTGTATATTGAATAAACTAAATATAATACGGCCCGTACAAATAGTAATATGCGCTTCAGTGCTGCTTAACCCTTTGTAAGGCAGCAGTGAATATATTCCCACCATAAATTAAACTTATGGAGTTGAGTTAAGGTAGAAAAGCAATGGAAATCTGCAAAATGTTTTGCCCTTTAAAGGGTTAAGGCACGTTAGGATGTTCGTCGCGGTTATAGTTATTAGGCCAAGTTAGAGATTATGTTCTATGTTAGTGGTGGTGGGTTCCGCTCTTAGACCTTGATATGGACCATTGTGCGTGAGCCCTTGCGGTTATTTCTTCCCAATCCAGCCGGCCCACCTCTCCAGAAGCAGATCAATCAATCTGTGTAAGATTTCCGTAATGGAACTCTGTGATTCTAGGATTATCTTCCGTATATCAGCTACGCCTGTGCATTGCAAGAGCACAGGTGCGACCGGTTCTTCGGCCACCGTACACGCTGTGCTCAAGAGGCTGTCTGTGACTTCTAAAGTGTGGAAGTAGTAAGGGGTCATATTGGGCCAATCGGAACAGGGTCAGCTTGGGGAAGTATGACCTCAATCCTCTCACTTTGGTTTGTTAGAAGAGGCCTGAGCTCAACAATGGCTTAGATTATGATAAATAAACAAAAGAATTAGTCCAATCATATATAGGTCTTGACTTACAGCTGTGAATTGCTCATTTGTAATAACATGTGGCGCTACTCCGTTCAGCACTCCTTGGACATTTTCGTTTTCTATCGCAAAGTGTATTAATCTTGTAAGATCATCAATATGGATCCAGGGCAGGTACTGTTTTCCTGATGCTATACGTCCTCCAACGCCAAAGTAGAAAGGCAGGAACATGTTTTTTATCATGCCACCCCAACGGCCTAATACTGCACCAGACCTAATTATTACCTGTATTAAAAAAAAAATCTCATTTGGTTCACAGTGTTTGCTCACACATATCCTGCGTTTTTCGTGTGCTTTAAGACAAGCACACAGCAATTTAGGGGTAAAAATAAATATCCAACAAATGCCCATTTTGTCCCCATCGTTGCTCATTAAATAATGATATTTTTAACGCATTTTTCGTAACATTACTTATAGAATGAAATTTTTTTAGAAATTATATTCTTCAATAAATTTTCAAACAATTCATTTGGCCAATAAATAAATGTGGCAATCTGTCATCATATTCTAGACTCTTTGACAAAATTACTTATTTTCAAGACACAATATCCTCTCACCTTAGATTGGTAGCAGATATTTCTGCAATTGAGATGTTAATGAGCTAAGATGATGATGATGAAGACACATTTTAAATATGTAGTAATAATACATTAAAAATGTTGCCTCACTAGTCTAACAGGATGATCAACAGATGCAGCTTTTTCCCATTCTACTGTTAACTTTGAGAAGAAGTCCAGTCCAGTTGTAGGGCTTTTTTCATCATACTTATTAGTGTGTGAAGGCTCGTAGGCACCTACACCAGTCACCACAACAAATACTTTAGGCTTGTCTTCACTTTTATTTATAGCATTGGCTAAAGTTTTTGTTGTATATATTCTTGAGTTTTGTACATTTTGTTTAAATCTGAAATAGAGCAGAAAATGGTCCTAAAGATTGAAAATGATTGACACAAAGCTGGGAGTAAAAAGTGTTTAATAAAAATAAATAAAATCATTTTGAAGTTTTTATATTCAGTTTCTTTGTGTACCAATTCTTTGAACTAGGAATAGGAATAGAAAAACTAATAGGAATTCTGTTGTTTCTTTCAGAGTGATACTAATCCAGAGTTGTGTGATTATCTCCAAAGAAGGATATAACAAAGAAATTAGGTAAATTGGCACAGTTGTTATGGTACATAGATTGTTAACCTATAAAAACAGTTACGCATTTACAAACGGACACATTACACACACATATAATGTCTTCGGTTATCAGTTTAAGTGGTTAGTGCATTGCTCACATTCAGCACCTATACATTAAATTATGACTTGTCCGTCTTACAGTGAGGCCATTTTCATCGGTCACTTGCACAAGTGGTACCTGTTTGGTGTTGACGATAGCAAGTGAAAAATTCTCGTTGTTGGTTATTTGTTTTGTTACATGCATTACAAATTGTACAAAACTCATCTTATTTATTTTTTGTTAAGGTAGGTATACAAGTTGTAACTTATATTTTTATCAATAAAGCATTTGTATTTGTAATTCAGGAAAATTTCTAAACATACCCTGGAGTCCAACTTTTTGTAAAATCCATAAATTGCTGACCCGCACAATTGACCACAGCACATGTTCTTTTCGGGAACCCAGAATGTTCCAATTTAGACCATGATATATTAGAGGTTCCAGGCATACGAGCAACATTGGTCACATTGTAACCATTACAAGTTAGTAGATCCCCCAAATTCTTTCCAATAAACCCTGTTCCTCCACCTAGAAACATTAAATTAATCAACCAATAATTATTTTTAATTTCATTTTATTTGATAAGTTTATTATATAACAGGACGAGTGATCTATAATGAATGAGTTGACTAGAGAATCTTATTGTAAAAGTTCTAGCAGAATCATACAGACAGAAATATTTATTATAGTATTAAAATTAAATATCAAATCAATTCGACGATCAACATGAATAGGTTAACTTTAACACCGGCAAAACAGAATAAATAAGAACTATAAGCATGCAGAACATATAATAAGTTACAAGAGAAAAAATTAATATAATCATACGTATGATTTAAAAATTTACAATAATTATAATTTAAATCAAAAAATCTCTTTACCGATGAGGACATTTCTTGCTGCCATGTTATATAATACAGTTAATACACAAAAAGTATCACTGCAATTTTAGAAGTATGGGATACTAATACTGCAATGCACAAATCTATTTTAATTTTTAGCAAAAGTATTATTAAATTTGTAAAATTTGGATTGTTTTTGTTTATTTTATTTTGATTCGGATAAAATATTGGATGTATACATACTGTCAATATGTCATAGTGACATGTTTTTTTTATATGTTCTGCAAATCCACAGATTCAGGATACTTTATGCCTGTTAAAAATATATTTTTCATAGACCATACCCAATTACTTTCTCTGTGACCATACAAGAACTTTATAGTGAGCAAATACCACAATTTTGTTTTCCGTTATGACTGTGGCAAAAAATATTTTAAACAGATCGGTCACATTACAATAGCGTTTGAATATCATTTTAAATATAATAACCAATCTAAATGTTTTTAAAATTTTAATTAAGAATTACTGATTATATAGAATAGGCAGTATCAGTTAAGCTTACTTACAAATTCCTTAGTCATTAAGAAATTAAAATCAACAACCAAAAAAAAGAAAAAAAAACGTGAAAGTTTTCTGAGCTGAATTTTATCACTATTTATATAATTTTATTTAAACACTTTGCTGATATCTAATTATGGATGACCCCGAACTAGCAAAAATTAGAGAACAAAGGCTCGCTCAGCTGCAAGCTCAACATGGAGTAAGTATATAATTATCAGGTTATCTTCTTCCTATTCTGGTGCATCACTGTTATTACCAGTCACCTAATATCCTTATATGTTATTATTATGCTTTATAGGGAGGTGACCCAAATCAAGCTAAAGTTCAGGAAGAAAGAATGCAAGCAATGGAAGAAACTAAATTAGCCATACTTGCTCAAGCCCTGGGTCAAGACGCCAGAGCCAGATGTAATGTATTCTATAATTTATTTGTCTAGAAGCACGCGAATCTACAAGCTTCTGAAATTTGTGAGGCCTATTCAGTCTAAAAATTGTAGTGAAAATATATTTTATTGATTTCCTTCTACTACCTACCTAATATTGCTTAGTATCTACTATATGCTTTAAAATTTGATCTAAACTTTACTTCAGTGTTAAAAAAGAATAATCTGATACTTACCATGGGTACAACAACTTTGAAAAGAAATAAATAAGAAAGGTGTTACAAAGGCAAATAAAATGTCGATAACTTTTTGTAGGCCATCTATGTCATAGGATTTGTTTTTTCATATCTACTAGAACCCTTCAAAATTAATTTAATATTCTTGATGTACCTACACTAGTCATTACAAAAATTGATCTACTCTGTTTTTTCGTTTTTTTTTGGGATACATGTTATTGAATAAACCTTTCATGTAAATTTTCGGTGTTTCCTCATCTTGCTGATAAAAGCAATTTTTACTTAGGTATATAAATTTTATGCTCTGTTATTTCAGTAAACACAATCAAACTTAGTCGACCTGCAAAAGGCACTATGGTGGAAAACATGATCTGCAGAATGGCACAAATGGGTCAGATTCGAGGCAAGATTTCTGAACAAGAATTGATTCAACTCGTTGAGTCACTGAACCAACAATTGCCTAAGTCAACAAGCACAGTAAAGTTTGACAGAAGAAGAGCTGCACTTGACTCAGATGAAGATGATTTGTAGTAGACTGAGACTAGTTTTAAGTTAAGCTACAATGTTATCACACATCAGGTGCCTGTTCCATGCAATCACAAATTTTGAGTTTGAATTAGTTTTCAAGTAAAACAGTTCAACTGCTTAAATAACATGGAAATTTTTGTGCCTGTACTATTGTTTCAAAGTATGAAGCAAGCAATTTATGATATATTGGCTTTCTATGATTATTTTCATTAACAATCAAAATCCACTTTTACGAACGATATGGCGTGGTAGCGAGTATACCCGCATTCCACTCCTGAGGTTGTGGGTTCGATTCCCACACAGGACAAATATTTTTGTGTATAAATATGAATATTTGTTCTGGTCTGGGTGTTTTTCTATGTATATTAAGTATGTATTTGCTAAAAAAATGAAAGTATTTATGTATCCGTTGTTTAGTATCCATAACACAAGTTCTTAATGATACTTATCTTGGAACTAAATAATTGGTGTAAGTGTCAAAAATATTTTATATTATTATTATTATTTAAAAATATGATTCACTAAATTTGCTTTGTATTTTAAAACAATAACGAAAAAAAATTAAATAATACTTGTATTTTCTAAGGGTGTCAAAAATTACTTTATTAATTTCTTACATTCATCTTTATATTCATATTAATCTCTGATACATGTATGCCTATTAGGTATTATATTATATGAATGAAATTTAGATGATGGTTCAGTTATAGGTAGTAATTATTATATTTTTCCTTGTGTCGTAATCCTTAGTGCTAAGAGTTGTTACCTCCTCCAGAAAGCACCCTCTCACTCAATACTCAATATTCTGCATTAACTTTTTGCTGGTAGCAGAACTGTGCAAACCTGGTCTGAACAACATACCAAGCTGCATCCTCATGATCTCTTTCTTTCCTTTTTCACATTGTAAATTGTTCTTCAAGTGCTCTGTACCTTCGAAATTTATGCAATGTCAAAGAATTAATATTAAAATTAGAATCTTGCTTCTTTGTTAAATAACCAACAAAATTGTTAAAAGTACACTAAATAATTATTTAATTGCCTTATTAAAATACACAAATGATTTATATTTCGTTGGAAGTTTTATTACGTTAATAATCCTCTAGCTAATACTTTATAGGCAAGTGGCTACATTTTGGACTAAGGCGTTAAAAAAGCTAATCAGCAAAAAAACCCTGCCTGTTAAAGGGATATACAATCCTGTTTATTTCTTAATACAGATTACGGATTTGTATTTTTTCAACTTTGCTCAGTAAGTAAACTGGTTATATGACCTAAATGAGATCATTGACTTGATAACATTTGCGCTATTCCTTCCTGCTTCCCAGTGTTCATTCGCATTACAACCTGAAATTATTTTTGTATTTATTCATTTGTTAATCGATCACCAAAGTAAAACATAATTTAAATAAGCTGCTACTATGGTGGAGAATCGTTTGGGTGGAATTTAATATCGAGCGTTTACATGCTTTGGAAGGCACGTTTAAACCGTTGGTCACGATTATCAAATCACCATTATAATACCGTAGCAATTATCTCGCTTGTATCCTTACTTCCGCACAGGACCCAGGGTCAGGTCCAACCAGAATTGGCTAAAATTCATTTATATTAAAATCATTGTCACTTAATACAGAGGGCTTACAAAACCTCAATTCAAATACAAACTCATAAATGTATTGAGTAATGTGACAGGGAGTTTTGGCGCCCACGCGGAAAAAGACACATCGCGGCAATATTTTATTTTCCGAAACTAGTGTATATTCGTGATTGTATGTATAACTATAGTGGATCATTAGATATAACTTCTTCGACAACGTAGATAAGCAAAGTGACATATTACAGTGAATTGTTAAGTCTCCACTACTTTACTGGGGCATGACTTTGACTTACATGTACTATGTCAGTCTGAATACTGGACTTTGACTGTTACTGAATGACGATAATGCATTTCTTATTAATTTATTGACTTGACATTGGCAAATACCAAAACGAATCCTTAAAATAAAAATGAACTTCTTGGCGGGAAAGTGAAGTTTCATGTCTAGTTTAGTTTTATTTTTTAAAATGTGTGATATTTCGAACAAATAACGGTGGATTATTAACCGTTAAGTGTTTGTGAACGCACATGAGTGTTGGTAATTGAAACGAAACTGTGCAACATCACTTTTCAAATTCTCTCAAAAAGTCCATGTGAGATCTCAATATAGTCCCACATCTTTACTGAGGACTCAAGGAGTTTAGGCGAGGGCATCTCATTTACGATTTATCATCTTTATCACCATTGGCATTTACTATGAATTATATATTATTAATATATCACTTACTTGACACTGGCGTAATGTGTAAAACGCACGAAGCTATTATTTAAAAAAAAATGTAATGTGACACTGACACATAACCTTAAAGTTTTATTTTTAACAACAGACATTGTTTGTTATTGTTTACAATTAGGCTAATAAAATTATTTTTTATAATTACTCTAATATCATTGCTAAAATAGTTATATAGTAACAGAATTTACTATAATGATTAGTTTGTATGTAAATAATGGCGTTGCCTACGTATGGAATTCTGATGGTAAATCGTAAAACAATGAGTTTGTTTTCACCTCTTAAACACTATTCAAATTAAAACTATTTCTCCATTTCAGACTGGCATGTTCTGCGGTCAGAATATCGTATTTGTGGTTCTCTAATGGGATCAATAGCAACATACCCACGACAGAATGATTTTTTAGGTAGGCAATAAAGCTTTCAATCCGCGTTCAATCCTAGGCCCGTTTCTGTTTCTGGTATATATTAATGATCTCCCCCACCTCATAAAAGACGATCATGAGATTGTTTTATTTGCAGATGATACGTCTTTAATATTTAAAGTAAAACGTGGCCAACGTGAACTTGACAACGTAAATAATGCGCTCTCTAGGATAGTCCACTGGTTTCGTGCTAATAATTTATTATTAAATCAAAATAAAACTAAATGTGTCAGGTTCACCTTACCTAATGTGCGGCTTGCTCAAACCAGTGTTAGGGTTCGAGACGATGATATAGAACTAGTTAATGAAACAGTTTTTCTGGGTATAACACTAGACTCTAAGTTACAATGGGGGTCTCACATCGGGAAAGTTTCAGGCAGACTGAGTTCTGCAGCCTATGCTGTAAAGAAGATCTGACAACTAACGGACATTAAAACAGCTCGTCTAGTCTACTTCAGCTACTTCCAGTGTTATGACATATGGCATACTGCTGTGGGGTAATGCTGCAGATATTGAATGTATCTTTGTGCTGCAGAAAAGGGCTGTCCATGCTATCTATGGTATGGGATCTCTCGACTCATTAAGCGATAAGTTTAAGGAGATAGCCATAATGACTGTGTATTCACAGTACATTTATGAAAACTTACTGCATACTCATAAAATTAAAAGTTAGTTGAGTAAACATAGTGATAGACATAATTTTAACTTAAGAAATAAGAATAAACTGGCTATGCCCAAGTATAGGCTCCATAAAGTTACAAATTCTTTTGCAGGGAACAGTATTTGCATGTACAATACGCTGCCAGATGATGTGGCAAATTTATCAATAAATAAATTTAAATATTACATAAAGAGTAAATTGTGCCAGAAGGCATATTATAGTGTAAAAGATTTTATGAACGACAATTCTGCCTGGAAGTGACATGAATTGCTCCTTTCTTAAGAAATGTATGATCTTTAGATATTAGATTTTGTTAGTTTTAAGAACAGCGGTAATCTTAATATTTTATTTCGTCAATTGTATTAGATATTAATACATATTTGAAAAAAGCCGAGATGAGTTTCTTGAGGCATTCTTCTCAATCTTATTGCCTTTTGGAAGCCTGGTTAGAGTCACCGACAAACTGACTGACTGACTGACGGAAAATCCTCTCCCTTCTTTAGAATCACGACAGGCTGACTGACAGATCCCCCCGATAAGAGTGACAGACAGACTGACAAATCTTGAGAAAAACCACAACAGATGAATAAACTGACAAACCTTGACAAATTCTGACAAAGAACCTATTTGCTTTTATTTCTTTATTATTGTACAGCTCATATTTATTTCATTGTCGTTAAAAAATATATCGAATTTCAATTTTGTGTCTGAATGTTTGACGAATCTAAATGATCATGTTGATCTTAAAGACAATAAAGTATATTTTATTTTATTTTTATTTTTTAGTATGTAGGTATATTCCTACAAACAACTGTAATTAGGATGCAATTTAGTTTAATATTATATGTCGATTTTAAATATAATGTTGTTAGAGTTTAAAATGTTGATAGAGATCATTTTCTAGGCTTGCCAATGGCCTTAACATCTGAGGAAACTGCTTTACTTATTGAGAAAGGTGTTTGCAAATTGCTTGAGCTAACTAATATATCAGAAAAACCATCTCAAGAAGAAAAGGAAAAATTCAAGACTTGTCAAGAAAGGTAATTGATGATAACTTTAATTTACCTTTTTTTCTATAATTTTTTAAAATTTTCATTATAGTGTATTCAAGATGTAATAAATTTTGTTACACAGTAGATTTCATTTCATCATCATATCAGCCATATAAAGTCTACTGCTGAACATTGGCCTCCCCAATAGGTTACATTTTATTACCGCCAATATGGTGTGGAGGCACTATGTGTTTAAGTTTTCTCTCCTTTATTTAACTGTGACCTTGAAATACCATTAATAATTGCCAGTTGCAACTTTAAGAGTATACTCCGTTGTGTAGGGTCATAGAACAACAGGCTGATGCAATGCGCAAGAGGAGGATCGAGACACTTTCTCAAAAGATTGATATCATAGTAGCTGGAAAAAAACAGAAGCTACTTTCCAAAGGAGTTACAAGTGAGTTCATATAATTCTGTTCTCAATTGTATATCATTTAAAGGATTGAATTTTATTAAAAAATTCAGCCTATGTCCAGGTGTGCAGCCCACAGAAGTAAACTTTTGTGTTCATATCAAAAGGTTCTAGTGTGCAATGAGTTTTTATATTATATAACTGTGAATATTGTATATATCTATATATACTCTTAACTTATATTTTGAAGACCAATATGGAGTGGTAGAGAGTATACCCGCACTCCACTCCTGAGGTTGTGGGTTGGATGACCACACAGGACAAATCTTTGTAGGCATCAATATTAATATTTGTTCTGGTCTGGGTGTTTTTTTATGTATATTAAAGATGTATTTACAAATAAAAAAGTATTTATGTATGTTTATTCATTGTTTAGTATACATAACACAAGTTCTTAATGATACTTATCTTGGAACTAAATAATTGGTGTAGTTGTCATACAATATTCTTTGGTAATTATTTATATTTTATATCTATATTTTATAGGGTGTATGTATGTATACCCAGCTATGTAGTCATAGGAAGAAGCCAAAGAATTGATCTCAAAGTTACATTTAAAGGTCTCTGGTCTGATAGTCAGTTTCTAAATGTTGATTACCAAGAGGCCAATAAGTGTCAATGAGAGTATGGCCTTGAGCTTTTTCTGATGTCAAGTCCCAGTCACAATGAAGAGTTTTCTTCATATATTGATATTTATTAATAATATTACAAATACCATAATAAACCTACTTATTTCTCAAAAACAATAAAACAACAATTTTTTCAGATGTAGAATTGGATAAGGATGCTTTATTACAAGAGGAAATAAATAAATTGCCCAAGATTGCACCTGCTCATCTACTAGTTCATTTACCTACAGAACACTATAGAAAATCAGGTAATTAATATGTACAAAGAAATATGACTTACTATGTGGTTTTATTTTAATTTAATATAGATATGGTATCAGTCATATCTATACGCGCGTCACTGGGAGTTGCCATAAGTTAGAGTGGGCCAGCAATACAGTTCACTGCGGTCACACGTTTTACGATTAGGCGTGCAGCGAGATATTGCAACGAGTAAAATGTTCGACCTTGTCTGAAATATATAATAAGATTGAAAAAATGACTGAAATTAAAACTTGGTGCATACTTTTAAGATCATGTACTAAGATAATATAATAGAGACTGTTCAAATTTTTATAATGATCTCTATGTATATAAAAAAATAACTTCAGTAAATGAATTTATTTTGGTTTCAGATGAACGGACTGTGTCTGTTAATAAATTAGAACCCAGTGTTGTTGATAAAAACGGTGAATTCAGATTATCAGTCTTCAGGGATTTATGGGAAAAAGGCCTTACTATTACTAGTGGATTAAAATTTGGTTGCGACTACCTGGTGTATCCAGGTGAGCTGTTTTTTGTACCATTTCTATTATAAGGTAATTGGTCGTAGCTCCGCTATGTTAGGTGGTAGGAAAGGATCACTGAGGTCACAGAGGTCGAAGGACCTGTTGGGATTGTGTGTGTGGCATTTAATATCGAGCGCTTCCGTGCTTTGCAAGGAACGCTAAGCCATTGGTATCGGTTGTCATTATATTATTATGTGGTAGTCGTTAAGCTAAATTGAGCGGCTTGAAATAGCTCAACAGCAGTGCGCCACACACTTGGTTCTTTCAATGCGAACTTGGTCTGCATGGTGAAGTATTAGCCAATACACTCGCCTGGTTTCGTGGGATGAAGCCCATACTCATTAGTGGGAATAATGAGCTGAGGTGATAAGTACAAATATTACGAGTATTTTAATTTAATTTAAGGGTGTATAAGGCTCCTACTAAGATCTGAAGAGACCAAGCCAACCTCACTTGCAAGTGGTGCACCTGCTGATCAACGGCAGAGGCTCTAGCGAAAATAAAAGCGGCAATAGGTTCGCCACCTATTACGTCTGGCGAAATGTGGGCGTTTAATATGCCTCTGCCTACCCCTTCGGGGAAAAAGGCGTGGTATTCCCGAATGATGCCGTCGCCCCACCACTTTTCTCTTAATTTGCTAAAACTTCTGAGGATGTTTGTTACTCTTGCTCGCAGAAACATCAATCGGATTCAAATGTTTTGTTTGGGCCGTCCCGGTGTCTCACTAAACAGATGGGGCGTCCCGGTGTCAGACAACTACAGGTGTTAAAATGAAAAACGTGTGTAGCTGCTGAGTGCGTTTATTACACTTAACTTAATAATTCAGTTCCCAGTCACACGGTTACTCATGTATCGGGCGTCAAGTTTTATGTCAATTAAACAAAATAAAATAATGCATAAGAATGTTCGAGCTGACTCGTACATGTTTATACACGAAATGTATGCAACACCAAAAGAATTATTGTATAATTGTGCAATAGACAGCGTCGCTTAGGAGTAAAAACCCGTCGCACCATATGGAGTATATCTCTTTATCTATATCTGTACTCACGTTGTATTGGTTATGTAAAACCAGTAATTTTGTAAAAGTAAGAAGCCAAAACAGTGATTGTAGTAGATTATAAATTACACGAAAAGATCTCTGGTCTGATATGCAGTTCCCGACTTTTTTATCTTCTGAGTCAACCGCTAACTAACGTGCTATTGTTTCGTAGACATTGATTTCAATCACAAAATATTTGATAATGCAATAAAAATCGATACCGTCAGTTGATAAATAATAAAAATTGTACCTATGTAGAACTAGCAAAGCCACGTGGTGTTCCCCGCATGATCCCCGTTCACGTGGAAATATCCGGAAGAAAAGTATCCTACGTTTTAATCTATGTTATATACTACCTGTAGGCCAAATTTAATCCAAATCCAAGCATTGGTTTTTGCGTTAAAGAGTAATAAAATGTCGCATTTATAATACTAGTAGGATAAGAACTAAATAATTATGTTTATGTATTATAAGAATATGCACCTACCCCTTTGGGGAACAGGCGTGAAAGTATGTATGTATAAGAATTATTGTAGATTTTCTGAATAACTGGTTCACTGTGTGGAAATCGATGCTTTCAGTCTGTAAAGTGGCGAACCACTAAGGGGTGGCAGGAAACATGTACCCTCTTTTAAAGGACTAATGTTACATTTTAGTTAGCGATTTTCGAATTAAAAGCATCTTATAAGTCTAGTCGTAAACACCAATAAAAATCATATACTTTCATCTCAGCCATCCGACGTTCACTGCTGAACATAGGCATCCCCAATAGATTTCCACATTGAGCGATCCTGAGTCGCCTGCATCCATCGGCTTCCCGCCGCCCTGACCAGATCATCGTGGGAGGCCGTCCTCTACTACGTTTACCCGGCCTCGCTATGTCGGTCACTAAAATCGTCGTAAACAAGTAGTAAACATCAATAAAAATCAAATACTTTACCATATGTTAATTAAAAGCTTGAAGCTTAAACGTTTAAGTAAACAATGTTTAAATTTTTTTAGCGGTTGTGTTTCGATGGGGTTCGATGTGGTTGCTTGCGAGTATATAACGTATCAATAGAATAATAGTAGTATTTATATGTTTCAGGCGATCCATCCAGATTTCATGCTCTGTATATGGTGCGGTGTATTGAAGGAATAGACAAAGCATTTCACCCCTCTTATATAGTGGCATTCGGAAGATTATCTGTAGCTGTAAATAAATTAGCTGTGTTTGCATTTCGAAAACGTTGTGGGAATATAGATTACCAAACTTTGCAGTGGCATGACAGTTTAAATGTGATATAAAATAATGTTTTAAGGCAATTCGTTTTAATGTTATAACAAATGTATGAAATATGTATAAAAGTGTTCATTTTTATATACCATCGTTTTGTAATAAATCAAATAGTTTTTATTGATATTCTTTCGTAAGACTCATTAATACATACATACATTCATAAGACTAATCCTGATACCTGCACTTCAGTCCAGAGGGCGTGAGTTCGATTCCCACTCAGGGCAAATCCTTGTGTGCATGAATATGAGTATTTGTTCTGGTCTGGGTGTTTTCCTATGTATTTACAAAAGAAAGGGTATGTAGTATCCGTCCTGTTCTTTAGTATCTTCTGTGCCTTCCGAAGCACGGAAGCGCTCGATATCAAACGGCACACAAACGGTCACCCATCCAAGGACTGACCTCTGTAAACTCTGCTTTACATCGGTGATCGCTTCCGACCACCGAGCATCGCGGAGCTACGAGCGCTTCCTACGACAGGCGGCGTGCATGTTTGAACCTGTATACGCGGGAATGCAGTGAAATGGTAAACCAAATAATTCGGCCGAATATTCGGTTCGGTAAAGATTGAACCGAATAGTATTCGTTATTCGGTGAAGCCACTATTCGGCGCATCTCTAATAATTAGTCGTCGATGTATACGAAACTTAGAGTGTCTTGCACAACGGTCTCTAATCCTGATTAGCGCTAAATTTATTTAAAACATCTTTATGACAACTTTAAACAAATTAGGTACTTCTTCTTTCTTAAAGTAATGGCACTATGTCATCAAGAATAGTGACGACAATTCAGCCAGACTCGTTTTCACATGTGACTTAAAGGAAAGATAATAAAGAGAAGCTTTGCTAAATGTTAAAAGAGAATTAAAGTTAAGCTAAGTTAAGTAAATGTAATGACATTATTAATGTAATAAATTTATAAAGTTTTTTAAGTTGACTTCTGATACAATGTATCTAAATTATAGATTTAAGTTACGAATTGCTTCTTTGTTAGCATTTAATATTCAGGATTCTGTTATAAAATCTATAACACAATCCAAAATTAATTTTGTACAAGTTAGTAGTCCTACTAATATTTCCTTTACAAATAATGCCTTGACATCACCCAGTTTAAACTGAGACACAAGACAAAGGCCAAGCCCTTTGAACTTAAAATTGTGCATCAAAATATTCAGGGATTGGCTGGCAAGGTTCTAGAATTAGAATTATTTATTAAAAGCAGGAATATTGATATTATTTGTATAACTGAGCACTGGCTAAAGAAAAATGATACATCATTGGTTCTAAGTAATTATGATTTGATAAGTTCTTATGTTAGAGTATCAGCAATTCACGGTGGTTCTTTAATTTTTGTAAAAGACAGCCTTAGATGTAAAGATCGAAAAGATATTGTTAGCCTTTCCGTAGAACGTGTAATAGAGCTCTCCTGTGTGGAATTAGACAAATTTGTTGTTGTATGCGTATACCGACCTCCTTTAGGAAATAGTGCAACTTTTGAAACGGTTATGGAAGAGGTATTAAAGAAATTAAAATTAAAAAACAAACATATTATTGTATGTGGGGATTTCAATGTGAACATTCTTGAAAGTTCACCATTGACCACTCGGCTGGTTTCTTTGTTTAAATGCTTTAATTTGGTTAACCAATTTTCTGAACCAACTAGAATTACCACACACTCAGCTACATGTTTGGACAATATTTTTTCGGAGTGCATACCGGTAGATAAATCAGTATTTAGTTGTCTGACTTCTGACCATTGTGGATTACAAGTAAATTACATTGATGAGGTACATGAACCAAAATCTTTTCAATACAGACCTGTGACAGGTAAACGGTTAGAATGCTTCAAAGATAATGTTAGTAAAAATCTTGCTACGCGTAAAATTGTGCATAAGAATCCTAATATAATGTATGAAAATTTATTTAATGTAATTCAAACAGATTTTAACAAAATATTTACACCTAAATCTATTAAACCTACAAATAAACTTCAGTTTTGTGAGTGGGCAACTCAGGGAATATATAAGAGTAGAAATAGACTTTACGAATTATATAATTTAAAAAAATATAATCAATTCCCAAGTTTCTTAGAACATGTCAAAAATTATTCAAAAGTATTTAAAAGGGTGTGTGTAATGGCCAAATCCTTGTTCACAAAAAATAAGATATTGACATCCAGTAACAAAATTAAAGCAACTTGGAACGCTATAAGTCGCGAATCAGGAAAGTGTAAACCACGTGATAATAACTACGCTCTTAAGGAGGATCAGGGAGTCGTTAATGATAATACAGCAATTGCAAACATATTTGATGAATACTTTGCTAAGATTCCTGCACTGACCACTTTTGAGCTGAAATCTTCACCGTCCACTGCCTTAGCTGTGCTTGAGAAATCCTTGCCTAATTATAGTTCCACATTTAAGTTCCATCATATTCATCAATTAGACATAATTAAAACTTTTGGATCTATTAAGTTAAAGAATACTGGCGATCTGTGGGATATGTCTGTTAAAGTTATTAAGACTATCTTGGATTCTATTGCTCCTTATCTAGCAGAATTATTTAACAAGTGCGTCGATGAAGGGACTTTCCCCGATCTTATGAAACTTAGTAAAGTCATACCTCTGTTTAAGACTGGCTCAAAGGAGGATAAAAGTAACTATAGACCAATTTCAATTTTACCAACTTTAAGTAAAGTTTTTGAAAAAATTATCTTAGATCAGTTATCTGCATACTTTTATGTAAATGAACTTTTGCACAGTGAACAATATGGTTTCATGAAGGGTCGTTCTACAGCTGATGCTGGTGCTGCGTTACTACAGCATATTTATGATGCCTGGGAGAGGTCGCAAAACGCCATAGGAGTGTTTTGTGACTTATCGAAGGCTTTTGACTGCGTTGACCACGGTACCCTTATTCTTAAGCTTAATTTCTATGGCGTGTGTGATTTGGCTCAGAAGTTGATAGTTTCATATCTTACATCTAGATTTCAAAAAGTAGATATTAATGGCGCTAAATCATCTGGTTCGTGTATACAGATGGGCGTTCCTCAAGGCTCAATCTTAGGCCCATTTTTGTTTCTGGTGTATATAAATGATCTTCCTTTCTTTATTAGTAGAAAGTGTGAAATGGTGTTATTTGCAGACGACACATCAATAATATTTAAAACTAACAGAAATAAAAATAATTATGACGATGTAAATAGTGCACTTTCAGAGTTGCTTCACTGGTTTACTGTTAATAATCTTCAGTTGAATGCTAAAAAACTAAATGTGTTAATTTTTCACTACCCAATGTAAGAGATGTTGAAACCAATATAGAATTGAATGGTCAGAGGTTGGAAATGGTCGATTCAACCTTATTTCTAGGTGTAACACTAGATAAACACCTTCAATGGGGCCCACATATCGAAAGCCTTTCTGGTAAACTGAGTTCTGCCGCATATGCGATTCGAAAAATTCGTGAGATAACGGATGTCGAAACTGCTAGAATTGTTTATTTTAGCTATTTTCACAGTTTGATGTCCTACGGTATTTTATTGTGGGGATCTGCCGCTGAAATTGAGACTATTTTCATTTTACAGAAACGAGCTATACGTTTTATTTATAAACTACGGTCTAGATCATCCCTTAGAGAGTTGTTTCGGGAAATTGGTATTTTAACTACTGCCTCGCAGTTTATCTTTAACTGTATTTTGTTTGTGCGGAAAAATATAAATAATTATTCTAAGCGCTGTGAACGTCACAGCTTTAACACACGAAATAAAAATAAACTGTTAAATCCATTTCTAAGACTCCAAAAAATTCGGAAGTCTTTTATGGGGCAAGGTATGAAATACTACAACAAAATTCCACATGATATATTGGATTTGCCCTTAAACAAATTTAAAGTAGCTATTAAAGAAACATTGATTAAGAAAGCATACTATTGTACGCAAGATTATATAAATGATAAGACGGCATGGCTGTAAATTGTATCTATCATAGAACAAACAATTTTGTGGTCTGCGGCTGTTTGATTTTTATAATATTATTGTTATTTCTGCTATTTTAATAGTAAAAATGTGTACAAATCTTTTTATTTTGTGGCTTGAGTATGTCATGCACACTTAAATGTCTCTGGGGTGGCGGCGTTATGCGTCGGGTCGTTACATTCCCTAAAATATGGTTGAGTGAAACGATGGCTGGTTCATTTGTCATACTCGTGAACGAGTGCTGCTTGTGGGGACTGGTCTGCTCTTGTCTACTATTTTTATTTGTAATTAAAGATTTAGCTAACTGAGAAAAGTTAATATTATTTTTAATCTGATAGCTGCACACACAATTTTTGTTGTCCTATCATTCTCCTAAATGATGTTTTTGATTAGGAACGCATAGTATTGTTCAAATGATTATATAGATATTAAGACTGAATTGCTGTAAATGATATCTTTCATAAGACCAAAAATATTTGTGGTTTGCAGCACATTTAAATTAATATAATGTTATTTTTGTTAAAATTTGTTTATCCTGTAGCTTGAGTATGTCATGCTCACTCAAATGTCTTTGCGGTGGTGGCGTCATGCGTCGGGTCGTTGCGTTCCCTAAAATATGGTTGAGCGAAACGATGGCTGGTTCATGCGTCATACTCGTGAACGGGTGCCGCCAGTGGGGACTGGTCTGCTCATGTCTACTATGTTTATTCGTACTCATACTCGTATAACTTAAAATAAAAAGTTATTTTCTTCTTTTATTTTAAATCATGTGACTGCAGAACACATGTTTTTGTAGATTTGTCAAATTGTTTTACTATTAAGTACATATTCTTGTAACTGGCGGGAGAAAAAACTAACCTTGACGATTTTCTTGCCCGTTCTTTTACGATCAAGCTCCCGCCCGCAGTGAATGGGCGCGCTAGTTTTTAAGTTTTGACGTTCATAAGAGCTCTTTTGAGCCAAACTTGAATAAATGAATATGAATGAATTTGAATTTGAATTTGAATTAAATTAAGCTTAAAAATCAAGCTTAGAACAGATCTGTTGTGCAAGCCGCTCTTAATATAGGTACTCATGACCTCAGCCTATATATTTTTTAAATTTATTTATTTAATCTTTATTGAACACTTAATCTTCATTTGTCTGTGAAGCTGTACAATTCAATATAATATAACATTAACAATAATCATGTTTTAAGTCATTCTTATTAGAATAGCCTGTATGAAACGGCAGTTTAATCCCAAGCATTTTTATCAGCCATATATAGTCTTTGATAGAATAGTATCCCTTTAAAGACAGCTTGCGTTTTATTGTTAATTTAAATTTATTTAGACTCAATTGCTGTATAATGCTTGGGATTTTATTATAGAATCGCACACAATGACCTTTAAAAGATTTGTCAATTTTTCTGCTCTACTCACAGCAGGAGAGGGTCGTTTGATGATTTTCTATCCGAAAAAAAAGTTTCATTATATCGATCGTTTTCATTCGTAATGAGATGAGACTATAGATTTTCCTTAGAGAAATAGTGAAAGATATAAAACTACCGTGACTAAAGCATTTATGTATTATTTACACATATTCGCATTTACCCAAATCAAGCTTCCAACTATCTGGAGACCTTGCACTGCTAGAATTGGATTACCTATAATACCGGATACCAAGATGGTGGTAATCTTCAATCATCGTCTCTATTTAAATTTGTATGTTTTTTGATGTCAATAGTTCTTTGTTTGAAATTTCAAATAAAAATGCACAGTGATCGTTTACGTTGTTTGCGAGTTCATTTTAAACTCCTAGACCCAATAGTTTTAGATTATGCTTTGTCTATCAGTTAGGCCGTGGCAGAGATTTATTTAGTAGATTACTTTATAATAAATAGTAGATAGGTTATCCAGGTAAATCTCAGGGATTAAAAATGATATATGGTATAAAATTCTAATCTCTTAATCTTTTAATCAGTGTTGCGAAAAAATATAAAAGCAGTGTATTGTTTGTTAGTTGTTAAAATTGAAGCAATGTTTCGGGAAACTGTGTTAGTGCTGTTTGTGGCAGTCACTGTAGTGACTTGCTCACCACATGCCGATGTTATTGAGGAGTTGACCAGGATGCCGGGCATGCGTATATCCGATAATATTCTAGAAGATGCTTCATTGGATGTGGTACGTATTCTACTATATACATACATACATTCACGCCTGTTTCTCCGAAAGGATAGGCAGAGGCATATTATACGCCCACACTTAGCCAATGCATTGTCGGTACCACGTAATAGGTGGCGAGCCTATTGCCGCTAGCCGGGATCTATTAAGTTCGCCAGAGCCTTGTCTGTTGGCTTAGGCTCCTTAGATGTTAGTATAAGTATAAAAACTAGGGGTTCGGCCGCGAATTCCTCCGCGTGAAATCCGTTTATATCGAGCATCTTGTTAACAATACATCATATTTTTATCAACTAAAAATAAACCTGACAAAATAGTTTAACGCTTCTTGCTTCAAGAATGAAGATTTTCCATACAAAATTTAATCCCCTATTTCTACCACTTCCAACTATTTTGGCAATAAAAAATAAAAATTACACTCTCGATGTAGCATTTTGGATTCAAGTCCTGGCTAATGTCCATGTCAAGAATGAATGAGATCTACCGAAATAGGCAACGGAGAGTTAAGCAAAGAAAAAAATGCATAGGTATGGGTTTTGTTGGCATTAGACACAAGAGTCTCGACAGAATCAAGAGTTCAGTTTGCATCAGCATATCGTATTGCTATGCCACAGGATGTCAGTACCGTATAGCAATGAATATTGCCCAAGAAAAACAGTTCGTTCATATACAGAATATAATAGAGTAGATGAAAGCAGAGAATTGACTTTGCAGAACTAGTAGGAATTGTCTTTACCTAGGACACGAATCCTACGATCTTCTAGTACGTCTGCCGTATAAAGAGGATTTGTCAAAACAGTAAGCGCTCACCTAGAGAAGTTAAACAGGCAAAAGAGCCTTCGCCAGCACAAGCCATCCGTGCCAGCATGCTTGCGCGACTTTATGTACCTTATGTCAATTATATTCTAGTTTATATTGAAGGTTCATTATTAATTCACCTTGGTGCGTTCCTGTTGATAGTGATACGAACCCCATATTTTTTTGGTCTTAACGTTACAAATCGATAGTTCTTATTTAAGTTTTATAACGAGAATCAGTCCTTACAAATTTATATCAAATGTCATTGAAGTGGTCACCCATACAAGGACCTAACCTCTGCCAACGTTCCTTATCATTAGTAATCGACCACCTGGTCTTACTCCGCCATGTGAGCGGCCATAGCCTCCAAGTTCAGAGGGTCTGGGTTCAAACCCACCAGGACGCACCTATGACTTTTCGAAATTATGTGCGTAATTATCGCATGCTCCGTGCCTCGGATAGTACGTTAAGTCGTTGGTCCCGGCTGTCATGAATATCTATGACAGTCGTGATTAGAAAGTCAGTGCCCTCTTACATCCTGACAGCTGGTTTAAACATAGAATATTGTTTCCCTCTGGGTTGCGAGGTAAGACGGCAGTCGCTTTATGTAAAAATTCAAGCGCTTCCAATACAAATACAAGGGAAAAATTCATATCTACAAACTAATTAATAATTGAAAATCATATATAAATTATACTTATCACGGATTTTCGTAATTTAATCTGATGGATGGTGTTATTTAGATTTCGAGGGATTGACTGGTATTAACGTAATTTATGAAATATGTACCTATGCGTGCATTATCTTGAGTACTGTTAATTTTGTAATCTCATATGAGGTATCTAAATATTTTCGTGACAAAGCTAGTATTTGATTAATTATGTATTCAGATAGCTGGACACAACCATGAGGCGTGACGTGAGACATAGTTGCTTGTCCTCCCTTAATCACGTTGAACTATGATAATAACTTGATTAAGGAGCTGTGCTGAACACCATCAGAGACGCAATGTGCAAACGATAACCCTGGTCTATTTAATGGACAAGAGTATATGAACTTTCAAGAGTACGAGTATATGAACTTTCAACAACAGTTGGCAAATCCAAGAGAAACGTGGTTAGGAATTCACCTGTAAGACATCATTGGAAACCGATTTTTTAATGTACCTCCCTTTCTTAAATGAGACCTAAGATGAGACCGAGATGTGGGTAGGAGTACCAAATGTACGACTCTTATTAAAATAAAATCAGTATTTTTTTGGGTTATATGGAAAGTCACCGAAATTAATAAACTGCCAACGTAAGCTAGTTAACTAATCTTATTACATATCAAAGTTACTAATTGAGCTTCATAACGGATCTAGGTATATAATAAAAGCTTTTCAGAGGATCAGTCTATTAAACTTTTATTTTTATTCTAGCCCGATCTCGTCAGGAAATACAGATATCCCTTGGAAGTCCACAGTGTTACTACTGAGGACGGGTATGTATTGGGAATGCACCGTATTGCCCACGGTAGAGATCGCAACAATAAGGCTGGACCCAGGCCGGTTGTGTTCCTGATGCACGGTCTCCTGTCTTCATCTGCTGACTGGGTCATCAAAGGCCCGGGCTGCTCATTTGGTATGTATCTTTACTTTTATTAACTTTTTCAATGGAGAATCATCAAATGACCGTCTCCCGCTATGGGTGGAGCGAAAGGGTGGTTTTACTGACTAAAAACCCTCCATGTTCCTTTTTGAACCTGCTATGTCGCGTCAGGCCGGTTGCAGTATTGTGCTCAAGAAGTTTTTTAGTCAGAAAAATACTGACACACCCTTCCGCTCCGCTCCACATACAACGGGAGGTTGTCATTTGTTGATTTTCCTTATACAAACTTAGTGAAACTTGAATTGGGCGGTCCATAGCTTTTCCATCCATTAATCGATCGCCTTCGCAAGTTACTCGTGTCAATATCGTTGTAAGATACCCATCTGTATCATACAGCCATTGTTCAGATTATTACCCAAAAACTAATGTAACCTCGGTAATATTAGGATACATCGTGAAACACATTGCGACAGACAATCGTTATAGCGTGGAGGTCGTCATACCTGCACTCCGGTAGTGGGTTCGATTCCCACATAGGACAAATACTCAACTGTATGACTACGAATATTTGTCTTGGTCTAGGTGACTCCTATGTCTATTATGCATCTATTTAAAACAAAAAAATATGTATGTATTTTTTTCCGTTGTCCCTACAAGCTCTGCTTAGTTTGGGGCTAAATGATGCTGTGTGAGACATCTGTAATATTTATAATATTTACGTTTAATTCTTCTTGTCTTTTGATTAAATAAATCTGTTCTCAGGATATATATTAGCCGAAGAAGGGTTTGATGTCTGGATGGGCAATGCTCGCGGCAACTACTATTCCCGAAAACACTTAACTCTTAACCCCGATGCTCTCCTCAACACTGACTATTGGCAGTTCTCCTGGGACGAGATAGGCAATATCGATTTACCGACCATGATTGACTACGCACTCGCTACATCAGGAGCTGAGAGGCTCCACTACGTCGGCCACTCACAAGGAACTACTTCTTTCTTCGTAATGGGATCTCTAAGGCCTGAATATAATGACAAGATTATATCTATGCATGCTTTTGCTCCAGTAGCCTACATGGCCCATAACCGTAATCCGCTACTTACTGTTTTGTCGCATTTCGCTAACGATATTGAGGTAAATATTTTTAACTGGTTAATATTTATTTCTTAATAAAAATAAACTGATATCCTTTGTAGTCAGTTACATAAAACAGGTATTAACAAGTATAAATTTGGCTTTTAATATTTTGCTTAGACGTGCTTTCGACCTTTGCGGATTGACGGAGGCAGGCAGTCCTTGCTATTAGAAGCCGGTTTAAGCCACCCAATAGGGGGGATAGTATTATATGGCGACTTAAAAAAGGGTCTTTTCTGGCTAAGCAACTATCACATGAAGTGGATACACACATACATACGATCAGGCCTGTTTCCCCGAAGGGGTAAGCAGAGGCATGATATATGCCCACATTTTGACAATAATATTTTTGGTGCCACGTAATAGGTGGCGAGCCTATTTCCGCTCACCGGGAACTTTTATTTTCGCCAGAGCCTCGTCCTTTGATCGGCAGGTGCACCACATGCAGATGAGGTTGGCTTGGGGTCCAAACCAAGGAAGCGTTTAGTATCAAATGCCACCCAAATGGTCACACATTTAAGGACCAACCTCTGTGGTGTCTGATTTACTTCAGTGATCGTTTCCGATCTATTACCTCGTAGCTACGAGTTATGAGCACAGAAGTTGCATTAGAATATTATAATTTCAGAGCGCTCTAGCCGTGATCGGTTTTGGAGAATTCATGCCCAACAACAACGCAATGACCTGGGCTGGACAGAACATCTGTATGGACGAAGTAGTATTTCAACCTCTGTGCAGCAACATACTCTTCTTAGTTGGAGGGTGGAATGAAGATCAGCATAATGCTGTAAGTATTTTTTATTATTTAACTTTTTTACATTACATAGTGGCACTCAACCATGCCCACATGCAGGTGGGCCCACCTGATAGAAAGTGATGACCGCAGCCTTTGGCCGCTTGTAATACTAGCGATTCACGTCCTTTTGATGAGCCCAAGGCTCTTTAAAAGGCGAAAACCTCTACGGGAAGCACATTCCACAACTAGCTGGTGCGCCTATCGTTGTTTTTTTGCACTATATCACCTGCTTACTATTAGGCAGGATGTGGTCATTACGACGAGTCACAATGCACTTATTATGCACAGGCACTTGCAATCATTTGGACGTCTCGTTCGTTGAGGCTCTTGGAGAAATATTAAAACTGTTTAAAATAAACCTTAACTTTTTAGACAATGCTGCCGTTGAAGCTCGGTCACACGCCTGCTGGCGCCGCTGCCAGGCAGTTCGTGCACTATGGCCAAGGCATCTCTGATAAGGATTTCAGACGCTACGACTACGGCAGCTCCAGGAATAACAGACGCGTATACAATAGCAGAAATCCTCCTAAATACGACCTATCTAAGGTCACAGCACCCGTCTTCCTCCACTACTCAGACAGTGATCCCTTCTCCCATGTCAACGATGTCGACAGGCTTTTCAAAGAACTCGGAAGACCCGTTGGCAAATTCCGTGTTGCTATGGCTAAATTCAGCCATCTCGACTTCATCTGGGGTATCAACGCAAACGATCTTATTTACACCAGAACGATAAATCTTATTAAATCAATGGACATCCATAACTTCTCGGATTAGTAAAAAATATTTATATTAAAGTTACGTGAGCATTCATTATTTTTTGTTTTATTGTTTTACCGTTTCAATACCGGCATAATGGCTCCAAAGTTACTCTTTTTAGAATGTCCATATCTACGCACGACGTGGACCCCTGGATGGATATTCTATCTCTGATAAATCGATAAATGCGATAATCTACTTACTTACCGAATTAACAAAAGAATGATATATGTTGATAACAAAAATCATAAACAGACAGATGGAACCTTGAAAGTACTTCTATACCTAGGAAAAGCGTGGTTGCTGATAGGCACTATAAACCGGCAAAAGCAAAGCCGCGGGCAGAAGGATCTACATATAACAGATCTAATATTAACATACTCATTTAGTTTTTAAACTTTGTAACGCAAATCACAAAGTACTGTAAAGTTTTAGCGTGTCCTACGGTGTTTTAGTAGCTTAGCGGTTAGAGCAGCTAACTAGTCTAAGTCTAACCGAAAATAAAAAAAATATTAAAGACCTACAAGTGTGTATTAGGATACTGCTTTTTTATTTACGTCGGTAACAAAATGCATTTACGCACTGTCTCCCGGCCAAAGGGGGAGACCGGAAGGGGGTGTGAGACTCTTTGCGGCAGACGCGACCGCCGCATTCCTACCCACTAAAAATCTTCTGACGACGCTCGCCGCTGTTGAAAAAGAGGCGGAGGGCCAGCCCCAGGGGATTTGTAGTTTGTGGCACCACGCCCGCGGCCAACGTCCTCCGGATCAGAACCGGGGTGGTCTTCTCAGAGAGGCGCAGTGTGTAGCGCCTCCCCTACCTTCTTGTGCGGCAATGACGTGACAGGCCGACTTCTGAGGGGGATCTATAGCTAGACGGAAGGGGCCCCCTGGCCATACTACCAAGACCTAACGAGCCCAAACAAACCTCACCTGCAATGAACTCTGGCGAACATAACAGTTCCCGGTAAGCGGCAATAGGTTCGCCACCTATTCCGTGGGACCAACTAAATAATGGGTAATGTGTGGGCTGTATAGTATGCCTCTGCCTACCCCTTCGGGGAAACAGGCGTGAATGTACGTATGAATGTATATAATATAAACAAAATATTATGATATATTGTATTTTTCATGAACAACATTATTTTTAATTAGAAATTCTTTTGCAAAGAACAGGCACAATTTACTTTTTTTTTTCTTTAAAGTAGTGGCTTTGTGCGCTTAGCACATTTAGCCTGTGTCAAGTTATACATATATTAATAAAATTAAATACATAGTAAATAAGAATAAGTAGTGATAAAGATGATGAATGAGATGCCCTCCCCTAAACCACTTGAGTCCTCAGTAAAGACGTACGACTATACTGAGATCTCACATGGACTTCTTGAGAGAATTTAAAAAGTTATGTTGCACTGTTTTGTTCGATTTATCAACACTCATGTATGTTCACAAATACTTAACGGTTAATAATCCACCGTTATTACACATAATTACGTTCTAAATTTCACAAATTAAAAAAAATCAACAACAGTCATGACGCTTCACTTTCCCACCAAGTATTTACAATTTATATATAATAAAATTCGTAATAGTCGTAATTCCTCAATTGCATCTGGGAAATCCTATTTGCTCACGTACTCATCTGTATCGCTCAAAAGTGACGGCGTAGTGCTGAGCTTTGCTGATATAGAGACAGCTTTCTAAGCGTTATAGTTGGTTCATCTCAGAGGGCAATTTTTGGCATTTCAAAACCAGCCCATTGGCTTGTAGTCAAAGGTCCGAATCCCATTTTGGCTACCGCAAATGGGTGTTTGTTTCTAGTGAAAAAATTGTCTTATACTCATATGGGTACAGAACTCACGCTATGATGCTACAGGGGTCATCATTCTACCATTATCCCGGATAGGACGCTCTAGTCTTATTCTTCAGCTCAGGGTCTGCTCATGTTCCCATAGGGGGTTTACAAAGACAATGCATTGATTGTTATATCAAAGTAGTAAAGTAACTTTTAAAACAGAGTAATATACGATCTACCTCACCAGAACCCTAGATGAAGAAGGTTAAATATAGGCGAATCAAGCTCGGCACTCGGTCTCTTGTCGAACAGCGAACTGGAACTAGGATGGGGCATTGATGACGGGAAGTGAGCGGTTGGAAATGAAATTATACGGACGGATAGAAGAGCAGTATCAAGACTAGACAGATTCTATATTCTAGGTACACCAAATAAAATTAACACATGAAAGCAATATCAAAAAAAGGTATGCAAGTAGCGGTCTTAACGCTAACAGCTACTTTTTCTAGGCATCTTATAGACGAATCATGACCCTAATAACCTAAGTAAGTTACTTAAAAAAAAAATATATTCTCTAACAATTACACCAATTATTTAGTTCCAAGATAAGTATCATTAAGAACTTGTGTAAAGGATACTACAGAACGGATAGATACTTATTATATATAATAAACACCCAGACCAGACCAGCGTTACGTAAATTTGACTTAATCTAGGTATTTTGAGCTAGATAACCTCTTTACTATGAGATAATGCAGAACGTATCATAATCAAATCTGGTTACAGTTTCATCATTTTTTTTATTTGCAAACCATTGCACCTGGGGCATAATACACTAGCAGAGTCACTCTTCGGAAAATTTATATACGGTTAAGGTAAGTAGGTAGGTATAGGTACGGTAAAAGGAACAGATGTTATTTCGCCCGCTACTCGACTCTTTGAACAACCTTATCAAAATCGATACACTCTCACGGAATAGTAGGGGATTCCGAAACTGATTCTTTCGCTCACGAGAACGTAAAGATTTCCGAAAACCTTTAGCCGGAAAAATAGATCCCAAGAAATCTGAGACTGTTTCACTTTTGGTTATTAGGTACTCTAAAGTAATTCGTGAACAATAATATTGTGCGTTTAATATTTAAGGGTAGAAAATAACGTCAATCTGTAATAGAATATTTCCATTAATTTAATCTGACTGAAGTGAAGCTTAAAGAAGAGTTCGTCAAAAAAGCTTTGTCCTCTTTGTCAAGAGGATCTTTTCAGTTCCTTCGAATAACTTCGTTTCGCTAGAAGTCGCCTATTGTTATATAAAGAAACGACAAAAGTTTTATAATGAGGTACGTAGGTAAAATGGTAAGGAGGATTAACTACTTTAATATTGTATATTATTTGCTTAAATTTTAAACTCAATTATTTCTTTGCGATAATTTATGTAGGTAAAAAAAATACAATTGACTATAATGGAAATTTAAGCAAAAAGTCTGTAAATTTTCTTCATTCATTTTTTTTCATTCATTTATTTATCTATTTATAATATGTTATCTTTAAAAATTTGACCTTATTGAATAGACCAATGGTTTGTGGAAATATAAAAAAAATATAATATTACTCAAATTATAATAATGTACTAGCCATATAAACAGAATTATATTATTTGGATTGTACGTCAATATTAAGTAAGGAATGTTATTTAGATACCTACTCAATAGGTACTTTTCACTATTGCTATAGATAAGTTTAGCTAATCACGATTTCAACTAAGAACCGAGATTTTATTACTAAATACCAGAATTAAAAAACTCTGAACTGATTGTTATTTAATAGCAAGTCCACAATAAGATAATTTTGTTTTGCTTAGATTAGCAACGTATAATCTACTGACTTATTTTTCATAACGTAGGATTAACTTATTTACCGTTCTTTCATCGCTATAAACAATATTGTTATCATTATCAAATGCTAATCCGTATCCATTGTCAAGTGCAAATATTTTTTCAAACTCTTTGTTTTCGTTGACCTTGTAAATTCCGTCTTGGGCAACAAAGTGGGGTGAACCTGTGATATCACTGGCAGCTCCTCGAATATTGATACTTCTGTCATCACACAGAAGTACTGATTTGCCCCCTCTTGGCAACACGAACAACCCTTCCGAGTTAATAAACATAATATTATCGTCAACGTCTATAATGAAATGATGCAATTGATAGTCGTGCAACTCTTGGACCATGCTAACTTTATTTTCTTTGTATACAAACAAATTCTGATTTGCGGTGTCAACAAAATATAATTGTTTATGAAAGTACATGTCGAAAATATCGATACCGTTTACTAATGCAGGTTTCATCACGTCCTTTGTCTGGTAGCTGAACTTATAGATGCCATCGCTTCCCCCTAGGTAGACGGACCCTGTGGCTTGGTCAATAGCACTCGCAAATCCGTTTCGAATGCTCGGTACAATGGCAGCTAAGCCACTGCGGAGCTCTAGTACGACGGAGTGAAAGCTTTGTTCGGAAAATTCGTCTGCATTTATACAGAAAAATAAACAATTCGCGCGTCTGTCTAGTGCAAATTTATATGGTATATTGACGTCCGCTAGAATAACTTGCTTTCGGGATGAAATTCCGCACATTGCCTCCGTTGCATTGGTTGCATGGTGCCGAAGTGGGAACATTGTATGATTTTATTTTGTTTACCTTACATAGTGATTTATTAGAATTATTTATCAAGCACTAGTTGATTTCAAGTTTACATTTATCGTAAAATAAATATGTTCAAGTTTATTATTTGTTTTATCAATTGATTTATTATTTGTCAACCTTGTCAAAAGTTAGAAGACTGACCAAAAACGGTGTCCGAAATATAATTATGTCCTTATTTTTATAATACGAATCGATATTGTTTACTTATTTCACGTATAGGACAGGTTTGTAAGAAAAAAAAATACAAACCTATAAGCTGGTATATATTTGGCATATATTACAGAATGTACAACAGAGCCGACATGTGTTGGGAATGGATATAGCGTTTGTACAGTACGACTATCTGCGGCAAGATGAACCCACAACTTGAGATAGGTGGCAGGTAGATTCGTTCTGAAGAGGACTCCGGGATAGTAGGCGTTTATTCTGTGTACGGCAATTGGTTGATTGATTGACAAATACACTGGATACGCATAACACTGAGTTTCATAGTTTACGTTATAAGCAAATAGGTAACGTTTGAGGTTAAGCCATGGACTGCAAGTTGTATGCTGCGTACACACTACTCTACATATTATGTAAGTGTCTTACATAGCAGTATCCCTATAATAAAATCAGCGATCGACGTTCTAGCTGCCATTCGAAAATTCAATGCAGCGACTTTGCATTGAGCTCCACATACCTCAAACTCCAATCGTGCCAATTAGGTACGTCGCTTTTTGTACGCTCGATTTAGCAGCAGAACCCTACATTCCGTACCTACATATTCGAATGCGACTCGTATTAACTATTATGTTATAAAGTGTATTTGTATTTCGTAAACTAAAATTAAAAGTACAATCATAATATTTATTTATATTGAACCAATTTCTATGTAAATTAACTGTATTGTATTTATAATTTTTGTTTGTTGTTTTCTTTTCTGTGCATGGGTATAATTTACCTTAATGATGTACTAATTTTTATTATATCAAAATCGCCTATACTGTAAAAGTACTATACTATGTACTGTATTAAGGGGCTGTCCATTAGTAGGTATATGTTTTTTTAGCTTTATTTACCCCCCTCTTCCTTTTGGTGATATGTGGTTAAGTTTATGACTAACCCCCCTTCCACATCCCAAATTGCGTGTATTTTTTGTCTCTACAAGGAATTTTAATTATTTTAGAATATAATACAGGTATATATAGCGTTATGTAATATATCGAAAATAATTTAATATTTCGTGATTTTTGCCGAATCCCCGACAAAGGACAGCAAAGCCCAAAAACAGTATCTCAAAAAAACCGTAAAGCGATTTTATATGACATCGGGAACCTTATAGGCATAAACATCTTTGTCTCATTTTTTATACATTAAAAAGTTAACGAAGTTTTTCTCATTTCAGGTTTAGTTCATGTACCTGTTTAAAAAACCTTAATTTTCTCTTTCTTTTCCTGAGATACCGCTTAAGCTTATGCGCTTCTATTAAGTACAATTACTATACCGCTATCTAATTTATATATCTAATCTAATCTATACCGCTATTTAAAAAAAAAAATGAGATAAAGATAAAAACCTATTAATAAATATTAAAGTAAGGTAGTGTAGACATATTGTTATATGTTAATTTGTGAAAAGGTCAACCGCACTCGTTGAGACGGCAACTAATATCGTGTTTGAGGCGGAACATCGGTTTTTACTCGACCGAGCGGAATATTGAGGCGCTACGCTCGAAATTGCAAATTAAAGTTAGGCGCGGAAGGATTTACTCGTTGATGAGTCGTGCCACTTCTGTTTGCTATTTTCATTGAGGTAGTTTTCCCGCAGAGTCGTGATAATTTTTTATTTCGTACAAATCTAATCCTGGTTTAAATCACTTCTGGTGTGATTAATATTGAATTCTGTACGAAATATAAATTGTACAGTAGACTTAAGATAAATTACACATTAAAATTATTACCGTAGACATTATTGTGTTTAGTTATTTAAAGTAAAAACTGTCTGTTATTAATGAATTCAAAATGTGAAATGATAAATGTATGTAGATTTTATTAAAAATAAAATAAAATAATTATGAACTGCAAACACTATTTATATATTTTCACGCATTTTATCGCAATTAATATATTTTCACCACAAAAATAAGGCATAATCAGAGCATAGAGGTATGATAAACTTTCGTTATAAATTAAATTTACGTTTTTTATACAAATATAATGCGGGTTCATAACATTATCTTAGGTATAACACAGATATTTACATAATATTTATAAGGTACTCTTACATTTGCAACAAAAAGTACCTATTAATTTACAGCTAACATTGAATATGAATAACATAATGAATTCGACTGAAACAAAAACACAAAGTTTTCCGAAAGAGCTAATATGTATATTTCGGCAAGCTTTTGGTAAGTAAATGTTTGCCTTTCATATTCGGTATGTCGGTCACTCAGTATGTCAGTTTCATATCCATTGTTTGGGACTCAATTAAGTTATCAAACAAAGAGTTAAAATCTCCGATACCATACACCGTTATCTAACTACGTAATAGGTCCGATGATGTCGAGTAAAAACACGAATGGTTAGATGTTAGGTTAGATTGTACTTAATATAAGCCATTTTATGCTTAATGTAATAATATCATTTATTTCAAGAATCACGACTAACTTTTTTTAGTTATTAAAATGATTAAAGTACAATAATAATAATAATAGGTTGATAGCGAAAAGCTTTGACCAATATCTTAAGAAGCTCAAGCTAGGTAGCTCGGTCAATCGTCAGATACAAAAAGACAGTGCTTCTCGATAAGTCGCGCATTTTCAGGAGGTTTCCATCTCTGCAGCCCTAGCCGCAGTTTCTTTAGCTTATCATACTGCAGAACATGAAAACATTACTATGGTTTTTCATATATTTCGTTGTCATCTACTAAGAGCTTTATTGTTATAGACAACATTATATATTTCAATTGCAAAATAATTATAACATGTGCCGGACATAAATGTTTTGACCATAAATGTAGGAGAGATATTGTCAGCCCTTCAGGGCCCCTTGGGCACGGGGCCCACAGATATCACGCCCTGTCACTTGCTTCTATCCAGGCACACCTTCACTTGCACTCATCAACCTTCATATGCACTTTCGTTACTTATTTTAGTCCAGCTTTTTCTATAAAACTATACAGAGGTAAAATTATACAGGTAGCTGGTGATGTATAAGGATACTACCAAGACTTAAGAAGCCCAAGTCAACCTCACCTGCAAGTGCTGCACATGTAGATTAACGGACGCTGCTCTGGCAAACATAAAAGTTCTGGAAAACATAAGCGGCAATGGGCTCGCCACCTAATAATAATATAATGGCGAAGTGTGGGCATAATATGCCTCTGTTTACCCCTTCTGAGCAACACCGTACAAGCGATGAACGAAACGTTAAAGATGACAGAAATTCCTCATGCTTGTTGCTATATATACAACACCCAACCATCATCAATTGGGCCGCGGCCCCCGGGCACGTCCATCCGCCCAGTGGGAGATTTTTCTTTGGTGGGGAGACCACTCACTCCCGACGGACTCCCTATATGCATTTACGTGACTTTTTGTTTAAAAGGATTCGAAACATGAGCACACTTTCGGTTCATGAACTATGACAATGATTAGTTTCTATTTCCACACGTAGATACTTGTACCTAACTTTTCTATAAGAAAAACATTAAAAAGGAAATCATGACGAGTAAAAGTTACTCTGCTTTATTAACAAAGAAAACTTTGGAAAACGCGATCAATCAAAGTTTTTGGGTTCCAGACGGAAAACGAATTAGCCACTTAAGAAATAATTATTTCATATTCAAACTACTGATCAGTGTTACAACTTTTTCAATACACACTAATAACATAATATATTAAGTTCAAAAAAATAGTGAAACCTGAGTGAAGTATACAACTAAGGGCCGATTCAATCAAAATGGTGTGATGTAAATAAAGGGGTGTACACGGATCCTTTCTTAAATTTTTTATGTACAACGGTAACAAAATGCATTTACGCACTGTCTCCCGGCCAAAGGGGGAACGAAAGAGGTGTAAAAAGTAAAGTAAAAAAGTAAAAAGTTCTTTATTTCATAAACTATTACATAGCACTTGAAAACGTCAAAACAAAATATACATGAAAAATAAAATTAATATTAACCCTGAAATCACGAAGCTTAGATTCACTTACATGCAAATAAATAAAAATTAGGTGTAAGTGAATCTAAGTGCCAGTTCCGAGCCCCCGCTCTGTGAGAAGAACTGACAAGAAACTCACAGGCTATGCTCTTTTACATTATTTTTATTACAAAACACACACAGTGTAAATTTGAAGATACTGAAAGGGTCCCCCGAAGCTGTAACCAATAAAGTAGCACTAAGGGAACCTTCCATCCAAGTAAGTATGTATTGTCAAACTGAGCTGAGTCTGTACAATAAGGGATGGTCACGACAATGATCTGGTTGACTTTTTATTCTATACACATACAAGTTGAAAATGTTAAGCCCAAGCTTGTTTTTCCGATAAGTAATCTTTAACAGCATAATACCCCTTTTGAAGAAACTGCTTTTTAACTACAGTTTTAAAAGCTGCGGTGTGTGGGACTCACCACCGGCAGAAACGACCGCCAGCAGTAATACCCACTAAAAATCTTCCGACAACTCCCGGTAGTCAGTACTAAGGGCACCCAGGTCGCCAATCCCTGGGTGCAACCTTTTCCCTGGCGCCCTATCGGGAGCCCTCCATCACGACAAGGTGGAGACCAGTCGGGGGGGCGTAGAGAGATACTACCATAACCATCGGAGCCCAAGCTAACCTCACCTGCAAGTGGTGCACCGGACGAGGCTCTGGCGTGGCTTAAATAAGCTCGCAAATTGTATTACGTGGGACCAACGATACAATTGGCTAAGTGTGGGCGTATGATATGCCTCTTCCTACCCTTTCGGGTGAACAGGCGTGATTGTATGTATAATATAATGTATGTATGTGTAATATAATAAATGATAGCTGTAATATAAAAACCGTTATAACTTATCAGACAACTTATATTGTAAGTTATGGAGGGCGGCCCGTACGGACTATGCAGCCCTTCCTGCGCTAGGGCCTGCGCAGTTGAGCGCCGTAAGGGGGGATGAAGGAATCCTGGGAGGTTAAGCCGACCAAGAGCGGTGGTTGTTCTCTTCGCAAGGCAACACGCCCCTTTAGTCCGGAGTTCTCTCACAAACGGTGGCCTCCCACAGTAGCCGAGTGGGGGGAAATGGTCAAGCGTCCCACCCAGTGTTTTAGGACCTACTCTTTTTTTAATGTATATTAATGACCTGTGTAACATTAAATTAGCTAATGCAAAAGTATTCGCGTATGCCGACGATACTGCTGTAGTGTTTAGTGGAACTTCTTGGAAAAATATAAAATGTAAAGCACAGAAGGGGATGGCTCAGATAGCACAGTGGCTGAAATACAACTTGGTAACTTTAAACACCACTAAGACAAACTATATTTGTTATAGTGTTAGTAACCGTACGCAGCCCAGTGAAGATCTCAACTTCAAAGTACACTCATGTGGAGACACAAACAGCATATTTTGTGACTGCCCATGTTTAGTTAGAGTCCATGGTACCCTCACCTTGAGCAAGTGATAACTGTACTGTACGTCCCATATGACTCTAACAAAAAACCTAAAAGAAGAAAAGACATAATTGCAGACATTCCCTTTTATAAAACTAAGTTTGCAAACAGACAATTTCACTTTCGTTCAGCCAAACTTTACAATAAAATAAATAAAATAATTTATGTACACAATAGAAACTATAACGACTGTAAAAAAATGATAACGAACTGGATTAAGACTATTACCTATGAAGAAACAGAAGCTTTATTGGAATAGAAATAGGAAACACCACATCACTCCACACCACACCACACCAAACCACACCTTAACTTATATATATTGCAAACATTGTCATGTAATATAGTATTGCAAAACTTGTAAAATTAGATATAGAAGAGCCTCCTAATACAGGCATTGTTTGCCTAAAAGGATGCTCCAAACACATTTGTACAATGAAATTATAGACAAAATAAAGATATTATTATTATTTAGTTTTATCCTTTCTGAAATAGAAGTTGCTAAAACACTACTTTTTTAACTCAATGCGTTATCGTTAAGGCATGTGTTATTCATGAGTGGTTTGGGCAAATCGGTCTTTAATTAATTGTTAGGCGGCTTAAGGTAACAAAGAAAGAAATAATCTAATCTCCCCAACGTTACTGATGAAACTCAGACATAAACTCCTTTGGACACCAATCGATTTTACCTTATCGGGATGGATTAACTGTACTGGAGAATTATAAATAAGTTGATTTTGATAGCCATTTTATGTTTAGGTATTCCAAATTTAAATTCATTTATACAAATATTTGTCTAACTTTAGTTTAATTTGTACAAAACGTTATTTGGTATACAGTTCGTAGATAATATCTTGATGATACTTATCTGTGAACTAAATAATTGGTTTGATTGTATGAGAAGCCCAGTACTAGGACAATAACAGGCAGAGATAATTTAGTTAAGATATAATATTACTATTTTTTTTGGGAACACTCTAGTGTTAATATACATGAGAGTAGGTTGTATGTACACATATATTTATCGATTGGTACTTATTTTTAAAAAAAGGCAAAAACAACCTCGAATCTAAATCGTCGTAACAACGCTAGGAAAACCTACCGCTAGTGGGTTCACTAGCGGTAGGTTCGTATTGTGGGTTCACATGGTTAAGTGACGCACACTTAATAATGTAATGTAACTTGTGTAAGTAAATATGAAATATCCTGGATCCACCCACCTGTCTAATAAACAGTAGTACGCTTGCGTTTTTATTCAACCAGTATTCAAAAGTAAATGTCAACCAACTCTGAACCAATAAAACAAGGAATGCCAGATACAATTCCAATAAATTATAAGTATGGCAACATTTAGGTTTTCCGCATATTTTTATTTTCATTTTATGTAGCATCTAATAAAAAACGTTAAACAACTAGAGTCCTTAATACCAACAATATTTCATCGATACACTTTGAAAAAAATATTAATCATATCATTTATTCATCAAGTAACGGTGACTCATAGTGTTAGTAACAATATTCCTTATACCTATGTTAGTTTACATATAATAACAACAACAACACAATTCACTGCCACTACTTTATCAAGGAAGTAGAGCGCAAGCAGCAATTATTTAAATAAACACAATCAAGTCTGCTTGTTATACATTTCAGGACGATGTTGGAACTGGCCCGCACTCGGCGCACCAGGGATGCGCTTCGTTTCCTCATTGTCGTAGAAAAACAATCCACACGCGCTTCAGCAAACATCCCTGATGCACTACAGTAACAGGGCAATCCCATCATCAACCTGAATACATTATTATATTGAACGCGAAGGGCACTGTACGCCCTTTGGGTATAATCAGCCCACAGACTGCATGTGTAGAAAGATGTGCAATAAGCACGAAACAAAGTTTTCTTAACACTCTGTGAGCAGCGTGCAAATCTGCGAGCTATCATATTACCCCTAACGCACAGAGCCCTTCGCTCTCTCTCAATATCGGCATTGTCTTTCATGTCAGCGGTCAATACGTGTCCTAAATATTTAAATGTATAAACCCTAGTTAGGGGTATTCCGTTTAATGTTACCAGTGGTATAGAATCAGGACACTATAAGCCGCTGGCACCAAAGACCATGACCTCGCTTTTTTTAACATTGTAAATCAAACCGTGGCGCTTAGCGTAATCCTCGCATATTGCGACTAGCTTTCTAAGGCCACAAACAGAAGCACTCAGCAGAGCCATATCATCGGCGTAACTAATGTTATTAACGCTAACTCCGTCTATGTAACAGTCGACTCTTTCTCCGCTAAGCGCCTCTATTAGTTCGTTCATGTACAAGTTAAACAAAGTGGGTGAGGTTAACCCACCCTGTCTTACTCCACACTCCAATACAAACGGGTCAGATAAGACACCAGCCCATCGAACCTGGTTAATTTGACCCTCATACCAAAATTTTAGAATATTTATTAAATCTACTGGAACTTCAGCTTTCTCAAGTTTACTCCACAGTATAGGATATGAGACCAAATCGAAAGCCCTGGACAGATCGAGAAAGCAAGCATAGGTAGGAGTCCTTCGGTCCGAATAGTACTTGACAGCCCATTTAAGACTTAGTATTGCACTCTCCGAGGACAACCTAGCCCGAAAGCCGAACTGGTTGTCGTGCAACTTAATGCATTTTGTAAGCTGTTTGTTAAGCAGACTGTCAAATACCTTCGCTATAACCGTCGCTAGAGATATCGGCCTATAGTTTTTAATATCTGCGCTATCTCCTGTTTTATTTTTAACTATCGGTACAACAATTGTTCTTGTCATTTGACTTGGTAGGTACGCATGACTCACACACAAGGTAAACAGCATTGCCAACACTCTTGGTAAATGAGGCCCCGCAAACTTCAGGTGCTCTAGTAGTTTAGTTCGTCATGACCTGGGGATTTGCCTCTTGACATAGTTTTGATAACATTTTCTATGTCTTTGGCTGTAAACTTAGTCCTCAGTTCATGACAATACGCACAGCCAGGCACAGACACTGCGGGACCAAGAGGTGATTGTACTTTAAAGTGCTCCTTAAAGAGGTCAGCAATGTGTGTCGTATCGCTTACACCCTCAATAGATGCCGGTAGACCCGGTCTATTGCTAATTGCTAATTCTTTGTGTGCTTCCAGAAGGAGCTAAAGTCTTTCCTTGTATGAAGTGATGCCAGAATGTCTATTTTTATTTGTTCCTGGTGTGCTTGACACCATTTCAGTCGGGACTTAAATAATCTTCTGGTCTCACACATCTCAGCATACAAAGGACCAGTAGTGGGCTTACCAGACTCTTGCCACACAAAAAACCTTAACCTTGCTTCCTTATAAGTGTCACTGACATGCCTGTTCCACCCTTGTACCTTTTTCCGGGTTCCTCTACTCGCTACCCGATCAATTAGAGCCGAATCTCTTAATACACACACAAGATATATAGGTTTTTTAAAAAAATACGTGAATAAGCCGAGAATATAACTGTATATTTTTAAAGATTTTTTGTTTTGGTTTCATACTTATATATTTTTTTAAATTATGAGTAAAATATTTTGACTTACACTTTTTTATGGTTACTATAAAACGTACATGAATAAGTAGACCGGTTTATATGCAGCGCTATCTCTCAGCTACGGCATAACTTGGTTAGCGTGCTTCGGACGCTGGCTGAGTGGAGTTTAGTTAATGAGTCGCCCACTCAGCTTGTGGCTCACACCTCACGTACCTCATTAACTGCTCTATGAATAATGATGAAGATTTCATATCGGGAAACTTGTAGTGGGAGTTTAGGTGTATGATGGCGAAAATACAAAATAGACGACATATGGTGAGCATACTCCAGAATTTTATTGATAGGTAGAATGAACAGTAATTATAATAAAGAACGTATATTCTGACTTCTTCGTCATTTAGGTATCACAGAGTACGAGAGGTACGATAGTATTATATTCATTCTTATTACTTTTTTATGCCTATGATCATATGTCATATCGGCTGTCAACTCAAACCTATGCAGAAACGTATAATGCAGAAATATAAAAACTATTTCAACATTTAAAACTGTCCTGTGATTTCGTGTCAGGGACTGATATCTATATTGGCGCTGCTCGAGCGTGCTTCGTGTGAAGCTTAACTATTTTATTTTACGTATTTTGTGTCATTAGAGTGTAAATTATCATTCAATAGTTTCGTTATTTTTTTTGGCTGAGGGAATATTATTGTATATTGTTCTCTTACATTTATGCGATTACACATAGTAAATAAAATACATTTACTTATTTAGTTCTTAGTTTAATCAACTGTGTTTATCCCGACGTTTCAAAGTCGTTAGGTACCTACTTTACATTAATTACATTTAGATAACCGCGATTTAAACCTGTAAATGTGTTTATTTTTTTATTACTTTTTTTATCCATAATTATTGTCAGATTTATTTAGTCGTGCTTTTGTTGTCGATATAAATTCTAAAATATTAAGAATTTTATTTTATTTTTAATAGGTCTTATTAATTTTTATTGTGATATCTATTTACTATTTTAAATGATATGTTGATAGTGTAACATAAAACTGTTGAATAAAAACAAACAAACCAGACATTTCACAGAGTTTATTAAAGCCAGGAACACAGTGTTAACATTACATTCAATAAAGTCGGATACATTGCTATAACATAACATGTTTAACAGACATCTAAATATAAATGTTTCAATCTATGGAATATGCACAGCAAAGTTATATCTATGTACTTCAATATATTAAAAATACAGGACAAAAACACATTATAATATTCACGTAGCTACGACAGTGTATAAATAACCTATTAAATGTTGTTTACATTTCTTTATCAAATACTTATTTCGAAGCAATATAGGTTCTCGAGTTGATATTCTAACAATCCCATTAAAAAGTTTCTCGGCTTCTGCAAACACATTGCCTGTTTCTTAGATATTATAACATAAATAAGAGTTTTGATTTTTTCAGTGTAAAAAGAATTTCTTTCTTAATTAAAAAGTTGTTGTGTAATACATTTCACAATATGTCATATAAACATATAATCGTTAAATATATTGCCAGCTTCTGAAATAGTATAACATAAATAAGATTTTTCATTTTGTAAATGTAAAAAGTATTACTTTTCTAATTAAAAAAAGTTTTTGCGTAATACGTTCCAAAATATATAATATATTTATACATTCTATTTATAAATAATTGACTCTCGGAATGGTCTCGTTTTAAAAAAAAAATGCTATTCACAATTCGGTTAGTCGGCACACATTTTTGATGACTTTGTGTTAGCTTTCGGTTTGATCTAGGGTTTTGGAAACACTGTTAATAAAATTAAAAGAAATTTAAACTTTGCTTCAGTCTAAAGCAGCTAAAGATTGTATGAGGATTAGCTTTGCTTTAAACACATTCTTAAAAAAAAGATGTGAGACTGATTGAGTGGTTAAATTTAAAGTTGAATTGTTAAAAAAAATTATGAGCAATGAGCAAAAATTGCCAATGAAATATTTTATTATAACTTTATTACGCGTTAAATATAACCTATTAAAATATTAGTTTCTTTATCCCCCGGTTCGTAGTAAGTATATGACGAGAATTGAATTCTGTATCAACTAGAACTATGGTTCATACTAAGTACAAATGGATCTTAACCGAACTGTAAACCGATAATATAATACTGAAACTAGTTATTCCTTTATTTCACCGAGTAACCAGACTAACAACATTACCACTGCACTGCACTCGTAAAACCGAGACATCTGTTGTTCCCATATGCCCAGTAATTTCGTTAGCTACTGCACCATTTCAACTTCGATACAGGATGGCGTTGAGTAATAACGAAGTGCAATTTTTCGTCAGCATTGTGGTTTGACCAATGTATGATAGCGAACACACACAGTATTTGCTTGCCACAGCTCGTCGTATATTGAAGCATTCTGAATTCATGGATGCATAGCACTTAAAAAAAAATTGTTGATCTTTCTAAGAGACTTACAATTAGTTTTAATTGAAGTCCGCTTCGAGATATCCCCAAATTTGTTAGATACTCTTTTACGGGATAGCAAAAATGAACTTTGCCCCTCCACTGTAGTTGGTTTACCACGATATTCACGAAGGATCTATGGAACTTTTAACTTGACATTCTCGAGTAGAGCTGACAGATGTCTAGAATAACAGATGCCGCGAGCTTTCCTAAGCAGTTTTTCCGACAGTAGCTCACTGCTTGTGATGTTGCCGTGAGTTGCCACTAAGATATTCATGCGTATGACTTTACGATACATCATGATAATAGCTTAATGTATGATCAGGATTTCTGTTTAATATAACATTTAAAAAAGCTTTTCGGTATTAAAAGTTAAATGGTTTGTTTTCGTCCAAGGAAAGGTCCGTGGAAGGAAGATAATAGATCTAAATATCATTCATTTATTATCTGAAATAAAAATAGTACTATCCGACACAGAAAGGAGATCAGGGGAGAGAGAGATATATATTTTTTTAATAAATATGGAGCGAAATCATTTATTGCAATAAACTGCATAAAACCACTCAAATATGCTTCCTCGTGTTTTTCTTGGTCGTTACTGTACGGCTGTCGTTATTATGCTCCCAGGGTGTGTTGATCCCATATAATTAAAAATCACTTTTTTGATAATAATTGTAACTTTATAAGTATTAAGTATATCATAGATAAGAGCACACCTCCACTGAATTAAAACCACCAAAATTGTACCCTGTCTTTGTCGGTACATACTTATAAGAACAAAAGAAAATTACATATGTGATAGTAATCCTTACTAATATACTAATATACTATATCCTTACTAATATTATAAATGCGAAAGTAACTCTGTCTGTCTGTCTGTCTGTCTGTCTGTCTGTCTGTCTGTCTGTTACTCTTTCACGCCAAAACTACTGAACGGATTTGAATGAAATTTGGCATACAGATGGTCTAGACCCTGAGAAAGAACATAGGCTACTTTTTATTTCGAAAAGGGGGTTGTAAAGGGTTAAAAAGGGGAGGAAGTGAAAAGTTGTATGGGATTTTTTAATTTTAAAAGATAAAACCATGAAACTTAATATTTAAGCGCTTGATAGGAAATAAATAACATTTGTTCTAGCGTTTTAGAAATTTCGTCCTGTGAGAGATGAAATAGGGGTTGAAAGTTTGTATGAAGTTCAAAATTTTTGAAAATAAAAATATAACATTTTGTATTTAGGCACTAAATAATTAACAAAAAATCGTTTGTTCTAGCATTTTGAAATTTTTACCAATATGGGGGTGAAATAGGGGTTGAATGTTTTTATGGGTGTTCTTCATTTTTGAAGATAAAACCATGAAACTTGGTACGTAGGTCTCTTAGGATGTGCAGAGATTTTCTACAAACGGAATTCTCGAAATTCGAGCGGAACGGAACGGATTCGGCACGGGAACTACGACGCCAAACTATTCTAGGAACATGATATTTAAAAATTTTGGATGTATCAAGTTTAAAAAATATTTTGGCTTTTGAAGTTAAAGTTTCTTTTAACGAATTCTCTGCATCGACGCCGCTGATATCTACTATACCTACTAATGATTCTTATTAAATAATAAAAATGCTACCCAAAGATACTATTCCACGCGGACGAAGTCGCGGGTAATATAATATTATAAATGCGAAAGTAACTCTGTCTGTCTGTCTGTCTGTTACTCTTTCACGCCAAAACTACTGAACGGATTTGAATAAAATTTGGCATACAGATGGTCTAGACCCTGAGAAAGAACATAGGCTACTTTTTATTTCGAAAAGGGGGTTGTAAAGGGTTAAAAAGGGGAGGGAGTGAAAAGTTGTATGGGATTTCTTAATTTTAAAAGATAAAACATGAAACTTAATATTTAAGCACTTGATAGGAAATAAATAAACATTTGTTCTAGCGTTTTTGAAATTTCGTCCTGTGAGAGATGAAATAGGGGTTGAAAGTTTGTATGAAGTTCGAAATTTTTGAAAATAAAAATATAACATTTTGTATTTAGGCACTAAATAATAAACAAAAAATCGTTTGTTCTAGCATTTTGAAATTTTTACCAATATGGGGGTGAAATAGGGGTTGAATGTTTTTATGGGTGTTCTTCATTTTTGAAGATAAAACCATGGTACTTGGTACGTAGGTCTCTTAGGATGTGCAGAGATTTTCTACAAACGGAATTCTCGAAATTCGAGCGGAACGGAACGGATTCGGCACGGGAACTACGACGCCAAACTATTCTAGGAACATGATATTTAAAAATTTTGGGTGTATCAAGTTTAAAAAATATTTTGGCTTTTGAAGTTAAAGTTCCTTTTAACGATTTCTCTGCATCGACGCCGCTGATATCTACTATACCTACTAATGATTCTTATTAAATAATAAAAATGCTACCCAAAGATACTATTCCACGCGGACGAAGTCGCGGGTAACAGCTAGTACCAAATATTTAGGGGTCCACGGGACTGTTCGAAGCGGTTACGGCCTTGGGACGTAGCATGCTCGAAGGAAGGAACATGGATGGTTTTTAAAACACACTCTCTGACACACTCTCCCGCTCCACCTACAGCGGAAGAAGGTCATTTGATGATCTTTCATCAGAGAAAAGAAGACCCTACGAAAGATCAGCATCGTGACATCCTGTGGTGTTCGACAGTGTCCTGAGGGGTCACCGTTTCAGTATAGAGTATATGTATTAATGTTGGTTTTGTGCATTTGTTAATTTAGTCGTTCCTTTTTTTCCCGTGTATTTACTATGTTTATTTGTACTGAATACATTTATTTTCTATCTTTATAAAGTTTCTTCTAACATACGAAGCATTACACAAATGTCATCGAATTTGTCTCCGAGTGTACCGAATATGTAAAGAGTGACTGTCAACAAGATATCCGATAGAGTAATAGTATTATATGATTATTTATTTCAATTAATTATATTTTTTGTAAATAATTTTATAAAACAGTTTTTATATGAAATTGATAAAATATTTCATCGTGATATGACCAGAACGTAAAAGCTCAGCGATATGAGTAGGGGGTTTCTACGATATGACGTTAGGAAAATGGTCACCGGGTTTATATATTACACCCAGAAGATCTAATTGCACATTTAGCACACACGAGCATAGGAAATATTGAGTAAAGGAGTCTCTTAGTAAATTTGTTGACTAGCATCGCAAATTTAAACCATGGTTAAGTTGTGAATGACGAATGACTTAACTTTTAATACGCCTGTTTTTTTGTGATTGTGACTTAGTGATCAGGGATAAGCCTGTACATAATACGGAATACATTTAAGGAGGTTCTGATCAGTACTGCACTGCGATTATCACACAGACTTCAGTTTATAGATCCCATTTTGTTACTAGTAATGTCGCTGGATACCGCAGCCCTTAAACAGGAAAACAGTATTGCAAAATGCACTTCTAATTGGTGGTGAAATTTATCTGGCTCTGGGCATGAGTATGCGGCCGCATTAACCTTGACAGGGCCCATTGGCAATGTTCGTTCCTATCTAACTATACCTAATATTTAGAATACTGGTTTGTTAGATAGTAACGAATTTTTGAAATCGAAGTAACATCGCAGGCCGCCAGTTGACGCGGTGCCTCTTGGCCTCTAGACCTTTGCTGCCTATTGGATAACACAACTTTAAATATATACCCTTGTGAAAGCACGTATCATTATACTAGCAAACCATGGTTTAAATTCAAATAATATTGTAAGATACGCATAGACGTTCTGGACCTGAAATTGATCTTAGATATACTTATGAGCATCAGACTCCAAAATACGCAATCAACATCACTTCCCAGAAGGTTTCTTTTTGATTTTGCTTTTACTTGTTGGCGACCCATCGTAGCACTCGTCTCACGCACGCTTTTCACAGCCAACTCGCGAAATATTCCAGTCACGCATGACACTGCTCTTAAATCTTCACACGACCTTCTATTTTTGCTCCTCTCATAATAAGCAGCTCCTTTGAGTTTTGTAGAGCGGACTGTATGACATTTATTTCTATTTTATATTATATTATGTTCCTGTATTGAATAAACAATTATTGCATGTAATATTATTATTTATTTAAACCATTTTGATTGCTTTTTTTTCAACTCAAAGTATTTTTATTTTTTCATGCTTTGGACCTAACTGTTTTTTTCTGTTTGGAAAAAAATGTTTTTAAAAATGTTAGAAAAAATATACTTTAAAATAATATAATAAATATACGATAAAAGTCATACAATCGCTATACCATATACATCATACAACAATGGCAAACCTGTTGTTTACAATAATTATACTATAGTAAATCTTAAAACTATGTTATTTTAAAAATTTAAGTAGGTATATAATATTCACTTTCTAAATACAAACATCAATACATTTCATCTAAGTACAATATTAATAATTATTATATTTGTATACATTGTGAACAAATTTCACATAGATTTATATTTTTTTATACAATCTTCGTACATTTTAATTAATCATGAAAATCAGTCCTTAAAGACAAATGTAAAAAGATGGACATGTGGTAAGAAGCTCGTTATACGCGCAATATAATATATGTCAAAGTGTTTTAATGTCATATCCATAAAATATACGTCATAATATAGGTAATTATAAAAGGTATAACAGTTGAAAATATTATTCTTTGTATAATTATATAAATATAGATTTTTTATATAAAAGATTGCAGCAAAGCAGTTATAAAATGAAACGGTAAAAAAATGGTTGTAAAGCCCCCAAATACCCAAGTTAAGACCTAAATACGAAGTACCCATTCAGGCATGTATAGCTTGACCAATTATGAAAAATAGTAATGCGATCTGAGTTCCAAAATTTCTCCGGATGTGACGAACCCGTGCTATCTCAGGCTGAGTTAATCAAAACGCAAAATGAATAAAAAACAAATCTTGTTTAATTCTGGTTAGTTAACTCGCTAAAAATGGGTATAAAAACTTTTGTTTAAAAAAATGTTCTTTTATGGTCATTTATAGTTTAAGAAAGGGGTGAGTATGTAAATGTCTGCCTCTTTTGGGAATAAAAGACTTAGGGTGTCTTGCACAACGGTCACTAATCCTGAATAGAGCTAAATCTGTTAAAAAGACCGTTCTGTCCCAACTTTAAACAAATGACTGATTGCAATAAAATTTTCTATCAAATTTAGAACTGTTGTGCGATCCGCCCTTAATGTACTTAATACAAATAGGTAGAAAAGATATTCAGCATAGCGGTGCAACATTGGTATGCTCATTTAACAAGTAGAGAAATAGCGGGAGGTGCATGTGTAAATTCTAAAAGGTTACCGTTGATATCGGTTTAACAACCTCTCTTAATATACTTGGTCGGGAATTTCTAAAAGAGACTAACAACTAGGGACAAGCTCCAAAATCGCATAGAATCTATACACATGTAAATTTGAAAGTACACATACTAAATATTATTCTCTCATGAATAAAATAGTTACACAGTCTTTGTAGTATTTTAATTTTTTTACAATTAAGTATGTAATACTGATGTGTCAATATATTTTTGATAAATAGGTTGAATATAAATAATAATATAAACTTATTAAATTTTAAATATATCTGTTTCTTTTTCGTAAAATAAGTTATAATAATTATATTGTCGACAGTATATGGACGTTGTGCGTAATAGAAAGGAACGGAAACTGAATGTAACAAGGGAAAATTCGTCTGTGCGGGGTTTACTGTTCAGCAAACCTTAGCTTTTGTTTCTTGACAAAATCCATGGCCATCTTGTCGGTTGTGCGCGATTCCAGTATTTGCAAGATTGGATGGTCTGTAATAAAATTCATTTTTATAGTAATAATAATTTTGAATCTAATATTTCTTGAACTAAGAAAGTTTCTATAGATTAGTCTATCATACTAACAAAAAAACAGTCTTTCTCATAATAATTTAAAGACGCTGAAAATTTGTACTACATTGTATTACTATTTGTGTTACCTTAACAATTTTTAACGAAAATAATTTTGAATTCAGCAAATTCATTAGTTTTTTTGTAAGATTCTTGTAAAAGTTAAGCTGTTCTTTATCAGATGGCGCACTACTATAACTCTCCGCGGTCATGAAGCTGAATAAGGGGCAGCTCGACTGGGCGCAGCGGTTCCGGGGGGGCGTGGCGGTTCACTGTTAGATTGAGCCTGGCTCTGAAAACTGAGATGGCACTAACTGCGATCATGAAGGTGCATGAGGGGTAGCTCGAGTGGGCGAGGCGGTTCCGGGGGGCGTGGCGGTTTACTGTTAGATTGAGCCTAGCTGTAAAAACTGAGATGACACTCACTGCGATCATTTAGCTGCATGAGGGGTAGCTCAAGTTGGCGAGGCGGTTTCCGGTGGGGCGTGGCGTTTCACTGTTAGATTTAGCCTGGCTGTAAAAACGGAGATGACACTCACTGCGATCATGAAGCTGCATGAGGGGTAGCTCGTGTTGGCGAGGCGGTTCCGGTGGGGCATGGCAGTTCCGGTGAGGCGTGGCGGTTCACTGTTAGATTTAGCCTGGCTGTGAAAACTGAGATGATACTCACTGCGATCATGAAGCTGCATGAGGGGTAGCTCGAGTGGGCGAAGTGGATCTGGCGGGGCGTGGCTGTTCACCCCGGGCACACGTCCCAGTGCAACAAACGCTTCTCCGGCAAAGTCGTCAGCAGTCAGCACGTCTCGGTCCCACACCGACAAGGACAACGCAGCTTGCCCTGATCGGCAGGATTCCAGCGATACGGCGAACTCGAAGCACTCATCCCATACGGGGTTCAATGTTTTCTGTTTGTTTATTAAACAATGTGTTAACAAATAAATAAATAATAATAATAAATAATAATAATAAATAATAATAATAAATAATAAATATTTCAGACACTTACACCAATTATTTAGTTCCAAGATAAGTATCATTAAGAACTTGTGTTATGGATACTAAATAACGGATAAACATATATAAATACTTTTTTTTTTGTAAATACATACTTAATATACATGGAAAAACACCCAGACCAGAACAAATATTTATATTTATACACACAAATATTTGTCCTGTGTGGAAATCGAACCCACGACCTCAGGAGTGGAATGCGGGTATACTCGCCACCACGCCATATCGGTCGTCAAGTCATTAAGATTAGTTAAATTATTGCAAATCCCATCGACAATGTGGGAGAGATTATTATAATTAACATATTGTGGTGTCAATATTCATTCAAGATCTATTGAATTTAAATGAACAAAAAATAATCTCTTATAATGTAAGAAATAAAATAAGTATAATATCTAAAGTCGGTACGTTCAAGTGGCTTGTGCTTGAGTTAAATAGCGTAAAAAGCTTTAGCACTGTTTATTAGTAGTCGGTGTTTTTATTTCTAACGCTATGCACATTTGTAGACATGTAACTCATGAATTTGTTGATCCAAGTTCCTTTCTCCAAACAAGTAAAATATTAAAGCAGAGCGACATTTATATAAAGTATCATAATACCTTCTGTACGTTTGTGGTCTGTTCCTGTGCCTTTGGGAAAAGACGCTTCGGCAAAAGTTCCAGAACCACGAAGGGATCGCTTAACCCGTTAGGATCAAGCGGGATTACATCGCGAGCTGATAGCACCTCGACGCATAATGAGTCGTGGTTGAAGTAAACCCTGAGGATACGATAAATAAGCTTTCAAAGTACTTCTCAAAATTTGAATAAGTACATAATAACAACGAGTAAGATAACAGCGTATTTCAAAGAAAGACTTTTTTATTACCTTATAATAAGACCTTGTGTGTTCTTCACATTACGCGACGTAATATCTGCTTATGAACTACTTAAAAATACTGCTAACGTATTTAGCCAAAATATCGACACCGCAATTCAGTAGACAAGTCCACTACATTTGGCTTAGATTGATTTTTGCTAAATAAATAAGGCTGCAATCAAGAGGGCAAGTTGCAAGAGAGTTGAAATGAAATTGAATTCGAGTGTAGAAATTCTTTCGGTCCGGGAGGTCAAATAAAATCAAAACATTTATTGCATGTCACATTACATGACACCTAGATGGTACAAATAAAAGGTCTACATGTGACGCCCTGCAAGGGCATAGCAACTAAGGAATGCCAACTAAGAGCATTCTTAACTTCGTCTTAGGTTCGATTATCATTAACAGAGCCATATCTCTTTTTGTAAACTTTGGTAAAACTCTTTAAAAGCTGGTACACTACAACTCACCTCACAAGTATCGACCCATAAGGCGAAGGCATTGGAGTTCGAATTTGCTCAATCAACCTATCTGCAAGCCATATTTCCAGCAGTTCTTCGGTTGGTGCTTGATGGTATTGCATTCTTTGTTCCAATCGACCCCATTCGGCGTTGTGGACCTCGTTCATTGGAAGACCTATACGACAATGAAAGTAACATTTTTAATTAAAGCGGTGTACTTAGTAAGATTCAATAAAAGTAGCGATAGCCTAGTGGCGAGACCTCTTGCCTTTAAATTCTGAGAGTCTCGGGTTCAAACCCTGGTGGCGCACCTATGACTTTTCGAAGTTATCTGCGTAATTATCGCTTGCTCCGTGCCTCAGAAAGCACGTTAAGCCGTTGGTCCCGGCTGTCATGAACATCTATGGCAGTCGTTATTTGGAAGTCAGTGCCTTCTAACAGACTCACAGCTGGTTTAACCATAGATTGATTTCTCTCTGGGGTGCGGAGGTCAGACGGCAGTCGCTCCACCTAATAACTGAATTTCAATCAAATGTGGTTAAACCAGTTAGCAGACCCTGGGCCCTAATCTTAAGTCTAGGGTAACCGGGATAATGCTAGGATATAAGACTATAATAAGATTCAAATGCCACTAACATACATATAAAATAAAATATACTTTATTGTCTTTAAGATCAAAATGGAAATTCCATAGTTTTTTTTAACAGCAATGAAAGAGATATGAGCGGTACCATAATCAAGAAATAAAAGCAAATGGATTCTTTGTCAGTATTTGTTAGGGTTTGTATATAATCTCATTCCTATATTTCACATGTATGTGCCGGTAACAAGTGCAGTATGGTAGCGGCACCCCCAAAGCATATACCACCCAACGACTTGCCCGAGAGTGTCGTAGAATGCGATGAAGGGAATGGATTCTCGTCAAGTGTCAATGTGAGAGAAAGGCTAGCCACTTCTCACCATTTCAGACGTTTCATCTCCGTGCTCAAAGTGAACTTTGTCACAACTCTCCTCTTGGTCATTGACGGTATGATTCGAACTTTTTGATACTGTCGGTCTAGAAGGAAATACCTTTCCCCTCAGCATGGAAGAAATCAGCTAACAGGTCCAAGGCTTCCTTGAGACGATGGTGGTACACCCTTGGCCGCTCAGCGCCGCCCGCGTCTGCCTGGGTTGACACCTCCTTGAGCACTGCACTCCAGCAGCCAGCCAGGGCGCGGGTAAAAGCGCGCGGCAGTAGCCACGTATTTAGCGACGATAAGTGTTGGTCCAGATACTCCAGGAGTGGGGTTATAGCCTTAGAATCAACATATTTATATTATAATTATAATATTACGGCGCGTATTGTCTTCAGCCCTAGCCGCCATTCTTTTGAGAATTGTACTCAATTTATTGTACTCTTATTAATTGTACTCTTTTTATTTCATTTTGTATATTTTTTAAAAGGTTTTGTCTCTTATCACCTTTTACGCTTGCAAGGGATACCCTTTAGAACATAAAAACATCACATATGTAATTACAATAGTCAGATACAGTTTGATACTTTTAAAAAAAATTGCATCGAACAAACGAGAAGATACAGTCGAGATCTTGGCTATTCACACAAATATTAACCATTTCAATTTCTAATTTCAGAAACAGTCCAACCTCACTAATATGCACTATTTCTAATAAATTGTAGTGCATGGCACTATGTAAGAAATAAGGCCTGTTTCAGAATGTCTGATTAAGATATACTCGGCAGTTGACATGACAGTTTTATTTATTTTTTTATTTTTTTAGTTTTGTACGCACTGTATAACAAGTAAACGCAAATTAGAACTTACTTGGCCCCTTTTATTACAGTTTTAAAGGAGTAACTTTCAAATAGAACAATTAGGAGGTACAACTTTTAGCTGCTGCATATTTTAATTAACATTCGCAAGGTTACATTACACCACATAGAACAGAACGGCTGGCGTAACAAACAAACTGGTAAGCTTCAACAATGGATTGTAACAACTTGTAAAGTTTCGTCTAAAGCCTGGGGACCCGTATAGAACTCTTTGTAGCAGAGAGTAAAGTAACATACATATGTACACATTAAACCATTGGGCTTTGTTCTAATTAAACGCAAATAAACAATAATCCTTAGTAGAGTATATCCGTAGTTGTAATCGTAAACGGTGCCGTGTGGTACCGGCCTAAAATAGTGCTACCCATCCTCATCTCATGATGGGTACGATCAATTCAACCGGAAAATGGGCAGCAACGTTAAACTGCGTACTGGCTGAATCTGCGATTACCAACCCGCCTGCTCATCATAGTGATCAATAATCACCATGCTGTTTATTGTAATAGTTCATTATGTTAGAAGTATTTGCCCACGCAAATACACCTCATATAATAAACTATAGGGAAGGCCAACGTTCTGCAATGGTCTTTATATGACTGGAATGATAAAAGCGATAATCGTACGAATTAACGCGATAGAACGTAGTAAATCTCTTAATAGCACCAATGGATCCTGTGTGAGGAACTCGAATTACACTCGTAATTTTAATGTATTCGAGTTACCCGCTTCCTGACAAGATGAGATTATCGAGCGATTGGCAGTTAAGTCACTAATTCGACGCGAGTATATTTGATAGAAGCGCTCGTAGCTCTGCGGAACTCGGTGGTCGGAAACGATCACCGAAGTACAGCAGAGTTTACAGAGGTCAGTACTTGGATGGGTGACCGTTTGTGTGGCATTTGATATCGAGCGCTTCCGTGCTTCGGAAGGCACGTTAAGCCGTTGGTCCCGGTTATCACTAAATGTGGTAGTCGTTAAGCCATGTTAGAGGCCTAATGGGCGGCTTGATAAATTCTAACAGCAGGACGCCATACACCTGCCTTCGCCAATCCGCACTGGGTCAGCGTGGTGGAGTATGACCCATTACCCTCACACCTTGATTTGTGAGAGGAGGCTCGTGCTCAGTAGTGGGACGTTGATGGGCTGAAATGATGATGATGATGATGATATTTGATCGCGCGTTTGTACGAAATACTTCATTCAATATTTATGACGCTTCCATTTATGGAAGATTTGTAGATCTTTAACAGCGGATTTGAATGAATACTATATGCTATAATAATAAATTCTTTCCCATTGATACTACCAATTTAAAGTCATAAATGGTTAAAATATTATTTTCATCGTCATGAGTACGAAGTATTAATTATATTTGTGTTTTCAGTTATAGCGTCGCAGTCATATAGATGACTGTGTCTTTTCATAGGAAAAGATATACTCTTGTGTAATTGGTCGTTAAAGAAAAAACGCCTAAATCTAAAAAAAATTGAGATACGTCAGTATTTTTCTGTAATTTTTCTTAATAACGTATGTATGAAAAAATCTGTACCTGAGGGGTGGGAAGTGTGTCTGGTGACCAGGCCAGATGAAATACGGCCTTCCGAAGTGGCGGCCTCGCCCTAGCGGCCAGTGGTGCGGCGGCGCGTGCCTCGCGGGCGTCTAATGTGCCTAGAGCGCCACGCACCAGCTGCCTGGCGTTCTCGTCGCACGCTGCTCCCAGGTGATCGGTCCTATTGGTCAACCTAAATAATGAATGTCAAGTATTTCGGCCGATTGTTTAGTTTGTGCCGTTATGTAATGGCTTTCTAAAACGTGTCGGGTGCGTTATGTTTGCAATAACGCGAACGGACTCCTTCTATGCGACAATGGGAAATATTTGCATTTCGTTGGTAAGCCGGGTGCAAGGCAGCTTCAACAACACATATGTAGGATATATGGTAGCAAATAAACTGGTCTGTCAGTACGTGAAACTGTGTCATTTTCTATGCATGTTTTTTCATGTTTGTTTTACTATCATAGAATGAGTATTTTTAGCAGGCACTATCCCACTTGCATGATGAGTATACTTAGAGTTGCAAATTAATTTCTGAAAGTACCCCAAAGCCCCAAATCTAGAAGCATCACGAAAGCGGCCTCTGGTATTGTTACCTTCCATAGGCTGCGGGCACTACTTCCTATAACATGGGCCGCATACTTGAATGCCGCATTTTGGAATAAGAAAAAACAAGTATTGTTCTGTTTTATAGTATGTAGGTAATTGTCTTTTATAATATTTTATGCATAATGTAAAGCGCTCGTAGAGATTAGGCGGTCAGAGCAGAATTTTAGCAAAGGCACAGAAGTTTATCCCTCAGTCCGGTCACATATCCATGATAGTTTGTGCACTTAAATAATTGTTTTTGACGTTATCACAAAACATTTGTTTTTAAGGTAACCGCGATAGCAAAGAAGCCAATATATAAGCCCTTTTACCAATTCTGCGCTGGTTTTGCGTGGTCGAGTATGACCCTCCTATGAGCCCTCCATCACTCGTGAGTGAGTAAGAGCCTGAACCTAGTCATGAGACGTTAATAAGCTTAGATGATAAATATTATATGATGTCAAGAATTTTATTATCCCATAAAAGATAAAATTATTGGAAACTCTCAGAAATTCTGCCTACGTGGAATTAACGACGATAAAATTCTTTGTGAGCTGAGGCTATATATTATACATACGCAAGGGAAACATTGACGAACATTGAGAATTAAGTTCATTATGTTGAATTAAATAGCATTGTATATTTCCTTAGGAAAATTCGTGAAAATTATTCCAATTAGATATATGGAGTATATTTCATACTCCAGGAACAATGTGACAACCCTTCACACTACAATCTACACGCAATTACAATTCTATTCAAACCTGTCTTCTGATAGTACTTAGCCTTCTTCCAGATCAAATAAAAAACTTGAATATATTATTGTGACTTTATAACAGTGTCCGTTAAGCGGCAATAGGTTCGCCACCTTTTACGTGGGACCAACTATGTAATTGGCGAAGTGTGGGCGTTTTAATATGCTCTGCCTACCCCTTCGGGAAAACAGGCGTGAATGTGTGTATTATTTTGACTTTGGCGTTGATGTAAAAAATCCTCATAACACTTCAATCACACTGCAATTACATGTAAAATTTATAATCGTGGTGGCGTTATCAGCAAGCCGTACACTGTTTTGCGCTCTGGTATGTGTTACTTCATAATTGTTTTTTTTAAATGTCTATATGTGATAGTACACATGTTTATTAACAGACCGATGATCTGGCCTGGGAGGTGGAAAGCCGGTGGATGTAGACGGTAAAAGATTGATTGGCATGGAAAGCAGTGGGGGAGGCCTATGTTCTGCAGTTGATTGGCTTCTTATGGCTGAGGTAGTGATAGGTTTTTGTTAAGCCAAGTAAATGATCTTATGCTTGAAATATTGTAACAGCAGGACGCCACAAATCTGCCATTCTGATCTGGGTCTGAAACCCTCTCACCTTGGTTTGCGAGAGGAGGCCTGAGTCCAGTAGTAAGACGTTAATATGCTAAATGCCTGTACTAAACATTCATACATAAAAACACGCTTAAACATGCGTCGGAGAAACCCCCGAGGGGGTGGGCAGTGGACATATTATACATACATACATAATGTCACGCATCTTTCCCGTAGGAGTATATTATACGTCCACATTTCGCCAATTTTATAATTACATACATACATTCACGCCTGTTTCCCCGAAGGGGTAGGCAGAGCATATTAAAACGCCCACACTTCGCCAATTATATAGTTGGTCCCACGTGGTGGCGAGCCTATTGCCGCTTACCGGGCACTGTTATGTTCGCCAGAGCCTCGTCCGTTGATCGACAGGTGCACCACTTGCAGGTGAGGTTGGCTTGGGCTCCTTAGGTCTAGGTAGGTCTTGTTGGTCCCACGTTATAGGTAGCGAGCCCATTGCCGTTGTTCGCCAGAGCCTCGTCCGGCAGGTGAGATGAGGTTGGCTTGGGCTCCTCAGATCTTAGTAGGATCCCTGTACACCTGTATTGATCCCTATAAGGCCTATTTTGAGGCTAAACCTGTTAGTGGGACGAAGTGGGACTAGGGTTATGAATAGTTCTGTAATAATATTTGATAGTTACTTACATGTGTTCGTCGTCGTATTCGGCGAGCGAGCGCCGAACGTACTCGAGGTTGTTCACGATGGTGCAAATCTCCTCAGGTGTCTTATTTTGTCCTATGATAAATAAACAATTTTATGTTTAATGTTTCCATTATATAGTACAACAACATCCAACAACATCATAAACTGAACGACTCATGGTTAGTACGTAGGTACTTTTAATTAATTAGAATGTCGATTGCGTAATGTGTAATATGCCTCTGCCTACCCCTTCTGGGAAACAAGCGAAGTTGTGTGTATGTATGACGTTATCAAACTTTTGAAGGCTTCCCATCTTTGATGTTCATTGACTTGAGTTACAATACATAATAATATCTGTATTTTCCCAATAAATAAATTACTTATAACAGATACACCAATTATTTAGTTCCATACATTCACGCCCGTTTCCCTGAAGGGGTAGGCAGAGTCATATTATACACACTTCGCTAATTTTATAGTTGGTCCCACGTAATAGGTGGCGAGCCTGTTGCTGCTTACCGGGCTCTTTTATGTTCGCCAGAGCTTCGTCCGTTGATCAGCAGGTGCACCACTTGCAGGTGAGGTTGGCTTGGACTCCTTAGGTCTAGGTAGGATCCTTATACACCTTTGCTATTTAGTTCCAAGATAAGTATTATTAAGAACATGTGAACTTTAAGAACATGTACTTGATATACACCCAGACCAAAACAAATATTTATATTCATGCACTCAAAGATGTGTCCTGTGTGGGTATCGAACCTACGAACTCAGAGTGTTGTTTGTTGAAATATGTAGCCACATTGTTTGAAACATGTAGGAAAAAGCTGCTTTGTTCTCTTATGAATACCATGTTAGTATAGAGGGTCTTACATGGCATAGTTCGGGCTTTCGTACATGATCTAAGAGCTAATTTGTCTAAGTTTCAAATAAGCTCTTCATGTTGATGAACATTTACTATAATATACTCATTATTTTTATACCTATTCATAAACAGTTATATAACGAAATTAAAGTAATACAGATCTGTGTGATATTGGTCACGGCATGTAGAAGAGAGAGCGATTTATAATATACAATTTTTTTTTATTATAACATTAGTTTTGCGTATTTACATTTTTTTAATATGTTGAATAACGAGTGGTAAGTAAGTTCTCATTACAATATTTTTTTATTTTATGCTCAGGTTGGTACTTATAAATTTATTTGTTATTTGTCAATTACTCATTATTTTTACAGACAACTTATTTTTTTTTTTATAATCCGCTGTTCGGAATTGAATTAAGTTTATGCGGTACAAACAAAACCGAGAGACAAAAAAACGACAGAATACTTGATTAAGGTTTTGCTCTGAGACGGGGAGTGTAAAAATATCCATTTCAATACAAATTACGAGAATATGCAAATCAGCCCGAGGCGAAAAAACCAGACACCAGCCGGTTACACAGGCAAAATAAAATTCTTACTCACCAAAAATATAGAAAATATTATTGTGAGAAAGTCTTGATTTTCATAATTTCGTTTAAATTTCTCGACGAACAATAATTCAAGATTAAAATCAAAGAATGTATGTCTTTGTCTGCTTGAACCATTCTACCACATAAGGAGCTTAACTTTAAATGTGTATAGGACTCCTATCAATATCTCAGGAGACAAGCCAACCTCACATGCAAGTAGTGCATCTATTGATCAACAGACGAGGCTCTGGCGAATATAAAAGCTCCCGGCAATAGGCTCGCCACCTATTACAACATAGTTGGCGAAATCTGGGCATGTTACATGCCTGTATGTATGTCACTTTAAATGTTTTTTTAGTATGCCAAAATTGTAATCGATACTTGCGATACATTCAAACAGCCAGATAGTGACGATTTCCAATATTTATAAAAAATATGAACTTCACAGTTGTATAAGAACGTATTCAATCGACTTCAAATAGAGGAAATATTCCAAAAGAGTCTTTTTTGCTTGCATTTTCACCCATACGTTCGATGTTTTCGTCAATTGTAAACCGATTTAGAATATACTATACAAGTGTAATCTTGTTATAGGGTCCTAAACATACTTTCATAATCATCATCATATCTGTCCTTATGAGTCCACTGCCGAACAGTGGCCTCCTCAATAGATTACATTTTATTAATGCTCATAATCAACACGCTGGCCGGGTTGATGATCGTAATTCAAGCCAGTACGCAGGATGACGCTGCTGCCTATCATCGGTAAGATTTCTCTTCGTCGACTCTTACGACTCCCCTTAGTGTCCCTACTCTAGGCCGATACCACACGGTGCCTACAAATATGCTTTATGTTTTTGCTTTATGCAAATATGTTTAACATATATTATGGAACAAGCACTTAAAACTAAACATCTGGCAGAAATCAATAGCATCTAATTAATCAATCAACCTTAATTTAATGATAATGTCATACTGTGAAATACAAGTGATACGAATAGATATTAAGGCGCCGAGCAGCCGCCTTAATGACGTAAAGCCTAACAAAAACAAACGCGAACCAATCAACCAAAGGACCACATAATATTATCTACGTGCTCGCAATACTAATACATCGATTACTGCAATCGACTGAATTACTATTTATGTGTTTAGGAGAAAAACTTTCCGGGTTTTTTCATAACAGGCCCTTGGAGACCCACATAAGTATGAGTATAGATCTCTTAGCGGATATTGGCAGTAAAAAGTCAGTTTATGGTGATATGGTGAGGTATAAGAGTTGCTTATCATATGCAACGACCGATATGGCGTGGAGATCAGTATCTGCACTTCACTCCAAAGGTCGTGGGTTCCATTCCCATACGGTCAAATCTTTGTGTGCATGAACATGAATATTTGTTCTGGTCTAGGTTTTTCTTATGTATATAATAATAATAATCTTTATTAGCAGAAACATAAATGTGACAAGGATATTCGTAAACTATGGCTTTTTAAAACTTATCTTGGAACTAAATAATTGGTGTAAGAGTATAGTTAGTTATAGTCTTAGATGCTAAGGTTGCTGACGCATAGGATCTATAAAGTATAACTTTAATATCCTTTGACAACGATTTCTAAAAAAAAATAAACGTCTGAAATGTTTTCACTTACTTCGCCCTAAAATTATTTAAGCGAGTAGATCCTTTTCTCAATTCTATACAAGGTGAAAGTGTAGCTGCTAGATAGTTTTTTTTATGATAGAGACGTTTAAATAGGTACATGTGCAGTTTCAATAGAGCTTTACGATACACTTACGCTGAGAAAAAACTGAGCGCATGAATTATAGTGCCATAGGTCATTTTCCTTTAACTAAATTATAATAAATAAGCAAGCTCGTTCATTCGCTAACATTTTATCGTATTTGAATTTAAACTTTTAGCGAAAATAAATAATTCCAAAAGTACACGGATCCTACCATTTTTGGAGACCAAGTTAACCTCACCTGCAAGTGGTGTACCTGCCGATCAACGGACGAGGCTCTGGCAAACATAGAAGTTACCGCTGTGCGGCAATAGGCTCGCCACCTATTACGTATATCAACTACCCAATCTGTCTACCCCTTCGGGGACACAGGCTTGTTTGTTTGTATGATTTTCATATAGTGCGATAAGCAACAATAGGCTCGCCACCTATTTATTACGTAGGGTAAAAAAATAATTGGCGAAATGGACGCGTATCATATACCTCTGCCTAGCTCGAGGCGTGATAATATATCTGTTTTGTTTTTTTATAATTTACTGAAAACGAGATAAAAACAATAATCTGAATATCAAACACAGAAGCTAATGTAAAATAATAATCTTGTACTTGATTACAGATAGTATTATCAGCTCCCTATAATCAGATATGTGCTAGATCAATATGTATAACCACGCAATTCGAGTAGGTTCTTATCATGTAATAATAAGTACATCAATATGAAACGCAACAAGCAAATATATTAGACATTTAGAAAGGCTGCTATAGAAGTATTTCTTGGGGCCATGATACACATGTTGTCTACCTATGGCTCCACAGGATGCGACTAGTGCAATCACCGCTATGTCGTAGATGTGGTGATGAAGAGGAGTCTATGGAACACCTGCTGTGTACCTGTGACTCGTTGGCTGCTTGCCGAATGAGTCTCCTGGGGGTGGCCTACCCACAACCAAGGGACTATGGGCTCCAATCTGCAAAGACTGTCATAAAGATGATGGTAACAATATTTGGAGATTTGGAGTGATAGGCAAGGGGATGCACAAAAGATCCGGCATAAGGGTCAAAGTGCGCCACGGTTAGTCTGTGGCCCCCCGCTATAAGATAAGATACCTATGGCTCGTTGGCAGCTTGCCGTCTCCTTGGGAAAGGTATGTACCCAAAGTCAAGAGACTATAGTCTCCTTTCTACCAAAGCTGTTATCAATTTTAGGACCGAGATATTTGGAGATATAGAGCAAGGGTTTGTACGATAGATCCCACCAAGGGGTCAAAGTGCGTTGCGGGTTTAACTGCGGTCTCAATGATAAGATAAAATGTCTAGGGGTGACCAGTGTTAATTATGTATTTATAGGACGGCACTACACTGAATATAAGCTGTCGCAAAAATTACCATGAGGTGAACGTTTAGGTTAAGAAACCACTCGTTCGGATCTTGAAAACTATTACCTAAGATAAGCAGAATTGAAATAAAATATAATTTATTAGCTAGAACATATGAATTGAATAATCACGCGGTATACGTGTAGTTCAGTCCTTTGATAGTATCTTAGTTTCGTACTTAGGAAAAGAGTTAAAGCCGTTGGTATCGGTAATCACAATAAATGATTAATATATATCATATCTTAGAGTTAATGTAGTTCCTCAACAGGTACTTGTCCATGGGTATTTTTATACACGTGCCTTAGAGATACAAGCTCATTGTTAGTAGGTTTAAATCCATAACAAGCCTGCAATACTGACAGTAACAGATCGCTTTAGGTAGTCGACGGTACCTAAATTAAAAATAGATTTGCTCTCTATACGACGAGATGTATATATAGTCAGTTCATATCACTTCGCCTACCTGCACATGACATGGAGATTTAATATGAATATTCCGTAAATGCTACTGTCATATTGATTTGTGTCTGGATGTCTTAAAGGTTGGTATTATTTAGTAGTGCATCTTATCTTCAATACAGACGATACGATGACAATATAGTTTTAGTAAAAATTTTATTGTATAATCTAATATATTTTCATATCAGCCTTCTAATCCAATGCTGAACATTGAACTTCCCAACAAATTACACACTTTTGGGTATATGTGTCCATAAAAACACTGGGCAGGCGGGTTGATGATCGCAGTCGCAGTATGCAGGATGACGCTGCTGCCCATCATCAAGTATGTTTTTTCTTCCTCGACTCTTATGACTCTCCGTGAGATGAGAGGGGGTGGCACTATTCTAGGTCGGCACCACTCGACACTAATATATGAGCTCAACTGTATAGCAACAAATTAATACAAATCAACGTGTTGATATCACCAAACGAATTGTGTTTGTGGCCAAATGTAATCCAACTGGATATTGTGAAGAAATTAGCTTTTAGTGATAAGCAGTTAAAAAAGCTCTACGAGATTATGCGTTAAAGTATTTTTATTCATGGTTATTTTGGTTTGTAAGAAACAATTTACTTAATGTGAAGTTTAGATTAAAGCATGTAGACATCTGTATTAATCATTAGCTGAACTTAATCATAATATGCAAACGTTGGTATGCTTTACTGAAATCGGATACATAAAACGAATTTCACATCGATTAACAAATCTGTAATCGGTTAAAATCAGTTCACGTTCAAAAGCGAAAACACTTCCTCTTTAAGACCTGATTTGTTACAGTATGGATTGCTATATCAAAATTAAGTTGAATAACTCTAACGATAGGAGCAAGACGTGCACAATTTCTGAGAAGGAAGCTCAAATCAGTATCAATATTCAAGGGGTGCTGTATGTTTACTGAGTGCTGACAGGAGATTCCAGTAGAATCGTTGCATCGGACGCGACCGGCGCAGATTTGGACGTGACTGTTTAGAAATTCTGCAACCCACCGTATTCATGTCAAAAGATATTTAGGACTCAAGACTCGTATGTAGTAAAGTAAATGTTCGTATATTATTATATTCTTGATTAAGGATATTGTTGGCGCTTATGAAGTTTGGAACTTCGAAGTTTATATGAATGAATTGAAAGTCATGGTTACGATTTGAGGAGGAGATCGTTAGTTTAAAAAAATCGTAAAACATCGTTCCATCCCTACTGATATTAAAGCAATGATAAAGTGGCTGATCAAATCAAAATCTTAAACTATTGGACTTAAGAAATTACAAACGGATTAAGTTGCAAGCACGTCGATGTAAATTGCAAAAAATGCGAGTACCTATTGACAATGTGTACGGATTTAATTTACTTTCAGTAGCATATCTGTAAAATGTTATAACCGTTATATCCCTTGTGTTTTCAATATAAACTGGGAGAAAATATATAAGTGGAGAATGTTATAACCGCTTATCAGTAGATACTGCGTTGTTGCGGCATTACCAGTGCTAGAACTACTTACATAAAGCGAATACCCCAAAAGTTTGATATGGTGCATATCGGGTTGAATCTAATATATCTCTATCATAAATACAACATCCCCATTCCCCATTGCCGTTTCATTCGCCTTTCGGAATGCAGACTATGTCTTTGTTATTTTTACACCTGTAAAAGAAGAGTGGATAATACTCAACAACTATAAATGTATGTAGCATGTACTGACCGTGATTATCGTAGTATCCCTGGTCAGCCAGGGCGCCGTGAATGAGGTCTGCGTAGTGCAGGGCGGTGGCGCAGGCTGCCTCGAGAAGTCGGATGCTCCCGCCGCTTATGGTACACTCTTCAGTGCCACCTATGGCGCGCCATACTAACCGCATATGGTACAGACTTGTGGTGACAAATAAAAAATACATCATTTTTGGCCCCGTTTCACAGAGTTTACTTAAAAGATCCAGTCCATACAAAACTATAATTTTAACTCCCGCTTTTAATACAGATATTGCGACACAGGCCATTAAAAACAAACATAATGTTCTTACCATTATTTAAACAAGAATCGTTGTCGGCAGGCTGGCCATTAAAAGAAAAGAAAAGAGGGCAGGAAGAACTATAAAATACCCAATAAACTTAGACACATTAACAGTAATAGGTACACACAAGGTGGGTGTACAATACACTAGGTGTAATACTATGTAACTGTACTTGCATAGTCACGTGGCATTGACATCGTCGGCTAACTGAAGCTGCAAGTGAAGTGCAATTGAGCATCATCGTTCTACATTAAATACTATTATTAGTTACAGAAGATACATTTTATTACAGATGTACGATTTGAGAAAGTGTATATTGAAGCTAAATCCTATATAAAACATTTTTAATCTAAACTTAATAAAAAACTAGTCGAGGTAGTTTATAAAAACAAGGAATCACGAGACCTTAAAAAAATAATTGAGGCGAAAGCTCGTTAAGATTTTATCTTGCGCCATAATGTTTGGATAGATCCCAATACAGACAGTAGGTGCCTACTAGAGACACGTATGGTTTGGTATAAAGATTTTCTCGCAATTATTACCTTAGTTTTGAATTCGCTAAAATTTAGAAACTTTAGTGGAGTGTTATTGACATGATACTACGAATACCTTTTAGGAGACCCTTTCAGAAGATGACCTCAGTAACCAACAAAGTTCTTAACAAAGGATACTGTCTTTACCATTTTCCAGTAGAACTATAAATAACAGAGCTACATACATATAAACTTTTAGTGTCTCTAAAGTAATGGAGAAAGAACTTGTCTCCAAAGATACATTTTGAACTTATCGCAAAGTTGTTCGTAAGATAGAGGCAGCCCACTTTCTATTAATCAATATCATGATGGGAACTGTGTGGAATGTAGTTTCGATTAAAGTTAGTTTGTGTGAAACTTTTTGATCAGTTTCTTCACTACTTTGGAACTACAACAAACATCGAATGTGGTCCAAATCAATCGATGTTTGTTGCAAAAGTGATAACTCTGCGTATAGAGTTTTTATGGACAAAGTAAATGTATTTACTTCTACGTTTAACTTCGGTGTTTCCAATTCACCAGCGCTTATTCAGAACCTAATAGCAAAATGTTAAGCTTGTTTCTTGAAATTAATTAGCACTTTAAACCTGCCTACTGAATAAATGATTTATCCATCTATCTAAATAAGAGCAACTGTAACATATCTTAGTAAAAAATAATGAAAGGGAGAACTCATATAAGTGGGTTCACTTTTAATAATAACAATAGTTCTCTTTTAATCACACCAATTATTTAGTTTTAAGATAAGTATTATTAAGACCTTGTGTTATAGATAGTAAATAACGGATACACATACCTAGTAGGTATGTAATTTATACATACTTACTTAAGGGAGATGTTATGGGTTTTTATCATTTCGGATCCGGATATATGAAAAATACTATACTGTTCTCGGTAATGGTTACGGATTTTAAATTATTTCGGATTATCCGATAGTTTCGGTCACGAATATTAGAATTTTAAGGAGAGCTTTTACAACAAAACTCTTTCTCATATTTTGACAATTTGTCTAGTCATTTTGTCATCATCATATCCTAGCATTATATCGGTTGCCCTAGACTTAAGCTTAGGGCCCAAGTACTGCTCCCTTTTTTACCAGATTTGACTGAATTTCAGTTTTTACGTGGAGCGACTGCTGTCTGACCTTCGCAAACCAGAGGGAAACAATAGATATTCTATATTTAAACCAGCTTTCAGGAAGTAAGAAGGCACTGACTTCCTAATTACGACTGCCATAGATGTTCATGACAGCCGGGACTAACGGCTTAACGTGCTATCCGAGGCACGAAGCAAGCGATAATTTGAACCCGAGACCCTCTGAATTTAAAGGCAAGGGTCTCGCTACTGGGCTATCGCCACCTTGTCATTTTGCCTTGCCGTAATGTAAAAATTGCGCGTGACATTTTTATGAATTAAAAAAATATAATTACTGTGTTTTAGTATTTCTGTTACTCATTTTATATCATTACACATTTTTAATTTGAATATCTACTTTGAAAAGAGGTTGGTTTTTATACCTCGGTCGGAAAATAAAATCGGAAAATAAGATCTGTAAGTTCAATTGATTGAAAACTGAGGCGCCATGTCAGAATTAAATTTGCCAATGACGTGCCTAAAGCTGGGTTTTCTCCAGACGTGCCTAAAACGATTTCCTCAAGTTGACAGATAACAAGATGGGTGGAGACGTAAAGCTTGTTCATGGGTCGCGTTGATAGTAAGAAGTAAAGTTGATAAAGCTTTCGTATGAAGACCTTTTTTATATAAGCTTGAAGACACTTGTTGGGTGTATAGGGATCCTACCATAAACTGAGGAGCTCCAGCCAACCTCACCTGCAAGTGGTGTACCTGCCAAATAACGTACGAGGCACTGGCCCCAAAATCCAAAAGCCATTTATTATCCGGCGTATGCGATATTGTGGTATCTCTATTCAGTACATGCGAAATGCGAAAATAGGGACGCCATAGAGACGGACGCATGCACAGACATTATAGCATAAATGAATCCGATATTATCGGCGGATAATGATAACGCACTTGTGGGGGAGAGCATCAGAATATTGTGCAGTGTACACCAATAGCACCCAAACTAAAAGATTTGATAAACGTTAAACCGATGATATATTATTCGAACCAATTTTTGAGTTCTCTTTTATATTTTATTAAAAAAGGCGAGATTTTTTTTTCCGAAACTACACGTGCCAGCACGTGTGATTTCGGATTATTATATTCTTTTTATTACCCTACTTTGTGCAGACTCCTCCAGATCACCACCTGAATCAAAAGGTTTGATTATACGTAGGTCATGCACCTCAACTTTATAATACTTCTCTTCTATAAAGCCTATATATTCCCAACTTTCTTGAAATGTAAAACACAAAACGTATTAACAACCAATATAGCATAATGGCGAGTACCCGTACTTCGCTCCTGAAGTCGTGGGTTTAACTCCCACACAGGACATACCTTTGTGAGCATAAAGGTGAATATTTGTTCCGGTCCGGTTGTTTTCCGATTTACATTAAGTGTGTATTCTTAAAAAAGAAATGAATGTTTAACCGTTATATCGTATATCCATAACACAAGTTCGTAATGATACTTATCTTGGAACTGAATAAGTGGTGTTGTCAGTAAATATGGATTTATTAATATTAATAAGTATTTTTTTTAGCACGGGGGACAATTAAGTATTTAAGCTAAGTTGAGTACTTAGATCACGCTTTCATAATGATAAAAATATATTCTCATGGATTGCATTGTCTTTTCAATATTTCACAGAATGAAGTCATTTTTATTATAAGATAATTTGCTAGGCTACCCCAAAACAAGTATTGTTCAATTAATTAGGTTACTTGGTTTGCATCCATTATTGTAACGACGTAAATTCTGAAGCATAAAATTATTTTTATATTTTATATTTTCTCCCCCCCGGATCGCGAAAGCGCTTGGACGTGTCCACTGTGTTGTGTGTTTTAAATTATTTTAAATTACAAAGTTAAAAATACATTTATTTATTGTAAGCGTGGTGGATTTGAACTCGCTGCTGCTGAGTTGTGGTGTGCGGCTGTTTGTGCGCTGGGCCAGATCACATTGCTGCGAGGCGGCGAAATTATAGCTGTGCTTATGGAAGATCATCTAATGCTACGATACTCGTAACGAGCTTCGTACACTGCTACGATATTGCTACGGACTGCTTGAGTGGCTGCATATGTCAAGTTAGTGTTTTGTGTTGAACGTTTTCAGATATTTTCGAGTTTAATTAGCGGATAACAGTTATCTGGCGTAAAATATGCAGCGTACTCCCCCTCCTGCGATATCACCGCTAACTGGTTCTCGTTCGGAATCAGAATTATTGCAGAATCGGGACGATATTTTATGTCTAGGTGACTTGAATATAAAAACAAGAACTAAACGTCAGAGAATGGACACTTCGCCTGATGTCCCCTCCACCCATTCTGCATACCATACTGGCGTCAATTTGCCAAAAAATATTCCTACTCTTGCTGGCACTCAAATGGAAAAATACTTATGCGTTTGGACCCCTCTGGTAAACCGATCATGATTAAATCAGGAAAGTGTCTGTCTGAAGCAATAAAAAAAAATGACTGATAACGTTTGTAATAAATAACCGTAGGCTTGGCAGTCATGTTGCTTCTGTAACCTTTAAGGATCGTTTTTATAATTTGTTGTTGAATTTATATTCACAAGTAAAGTTCCAAACAGAATTTATAAAGAAATATCTTGATGCAAATAACTGTTATGACTGTATTTCTATAATTTTAGTCACATATAATATACTTACATACACATATATACACATACAAACTCAAACTATTCAGATCATCTTTCTCTCTCTATCTGTCCTGTTTCTCGTACTATCTTTCTTTTTTAAACATGTTTATATACCTAAGTGGTTGTTGCTGATGTAATTTAGTACAATTCGATAAAACAAACCAATTAATAAATAGTATTGATGAATTTAGCATTTCACAGTGCTATGTTTGCGTTCCAGAGAAATGCTCATCGTTCTTAATTAACCCCAGATCTTATCTTAAAATAATACAACAAAATATTCGCAGTATTAACCGTAACTTTAGTGAATTTTGTGTAGTGCTTCATAGAATCGGTCTAATGTGTGAAATAATCGTACTAACTGAATGCTGGCTGCCTGATGCGAGTTGTTTGCCGGCTTTGGATGGATATACTGTTCATAACACTTGTGACAACTACAACCAGAACGATGGAGTTGTAGTTATGGTTAGGAATGGGTTACTGTGTCAAGTCGAAGAACCTTTCTTGCTTGAGGCCAACTGTCTAACAGTGAAAGTTGGTTCTGAAACAGTTGTTATAGCTATATACCGCCCACATTGTTTTAAAAATACTGAGAACTTCATTAACTCTCTGCAAGTGCTTTTACAGCAACTGTCATCTTTTAAAAATATAATCATTGTAGGAGATATCAATATCAATCTTTTGGACCCGGGTTCCCCTATTGCAACAAATTATGTAGAAAGTTTAGCATATCATGGTCTTTTGCCTGCCTTCGATCTTCCAACTTGTGCGGGAAATTGTCTTGACCATGTCATATTGAAATCAGGGTTGCCATCTATATCTCTGATACTGGAAACGGCGATTACAGACCACAACTCAGTACTTTTTTCCTTAGAAGAAAGACCAAGTTTACCCAAGAAAAATAAATTTGTCACAAATATTGACTACGATGGTGTTCTGTTGGACTGTAATTCAATCGACTTCGCAAATGTTTATAAAGCTTCGGACTTAAATTGTGCGACTAACATTTTAATAAAAAAATTACAAAAAATTGTTACTAAAAACACAATAAAAATCAAAATATCTAGAACTCGTTTAACTTTGAAACCATGGCTTACATCTGGATTAGTCAGATGTATATAAGAAATCGAGATAAGATGCATTCTAAATTAAAATAAGATCCTCCAAATGAAATATTATTAGTAACATACAAGAGATATAGGAATATTTGCAATGATATACTAACATGACACATATTCCCATACAAACACACATATATCCTCTTAATTTCTCAGAGGAAAATTGATTAGACACACTCTCTTAGGGCTGTCCTCTAAAAAAATGTACTAAATTATTTTATGTCTTTATGACAGGGATGAGACCTGGTGACCCAAGACACACGATTTACCTAGTTTGGGCACCAGTCTCCCATATAATATCAAGCTTTGGAAAAATTCTACACCTCTTATTTTAAGTTGTTTTGTAATATGTTTAAGTAGCTTTAAGATTCTTTGCTTTGTATGGGAGAAGACAAATAAATATTATATTATTATTATTATTTTATTTTAATTATTGCGTCTATCAGCTGTGGACAATAATTAATTATTTCTCAACTTAGTCTATGAACGATTATTTTAATACTCGCATACCACATCCCGATACAACCCCTTTACATAGTTCCAACAAAGGGTTTTAAGGGATATGTTATTTGAGCTTGTTGTTATAATCCACTAGAGTTTAGGGAATAAGTTTCGTATTAGGTTAAGTTTACCATATTACTGTACCCCAAAATTTTATTTTGATTAGATGGCTGGGCATAAACTCTTTGTCAAGTAAGTGCTTGATTAAATACAAAGCTGTATATGTATACAAAGCTGTATACAAATCTGTATATAAAGCTGTATACAAAGCTGTATACAAAGCTGTATACAAAGCTGTATACAAAGCTGTATACAAAGCTGTATACAAAGCTGTATACAAAGCTGTATACAAAGCTGTATACAAAGCTGTATACAAAGCTGTATACAAAGCTGTATACAAAGCTGTATACAAATCTGTATACAAAGCTGTATACAAAGCTGTATACAAAGCTGTATACAAAGCTATATCCAAAGCTGTATCCAAAGCTGTATACAAAGGTGTACAGGGAACCTATTATCATCTTTAGAGCCCAAGCCAACCTCACCTGCAAGTGTTGCACCTACCGAATAACAAAACTTTGGTAAACATAGGAGTCCCCGGTAAGCGGCAATAGGCTCGCCACCCATTACTTGGCAGCAACAACACAATTGGCGAAGTGTAGGTGTATATAATAGCCTCTGCCTTCCTCTTCGGGAAAATAGGCGTAATAGTGTATATTTATGTATATCTGTCTTAATTTTTAGCAATAACAAATGTTTACGTACACGTAGTTCCTATTAAATTAATATTATTAATGTGATATCTAGACAAAACAAAAAGCAAATTGATTTTCTTTTGCCAAATCGATCGTCATAGCTGTCACGGCTTTAACGGACACTCAATTGACAAGCGAAAGACTGATCCTCATATCATGTTATTCTCTTTTCGTTTCTATGATTTAAGGGGTGTTTGTATGAAATAAAATTTGATATCGGCCCCAGAACATAACGGGCTCAAGAAGGGGGATATGCGCTAACGGCAGCGCTAGTATTCATCGAGATTATTGCCTGCCTATACTGATATTGTCCTTTCATTTTACTCTCACGTTCACAGAGCAGCCTACGCCTGAGTGGTAGCATATTACAGACGCTAGGCACATAGCTCAATAACTTACGCCAATATTATATAAGGAGGTGGAACCTCCGGTGTCAAAGTAGTATTTTGTACGCGATCAAGCGAATAACAGCAACGATTCAAAGCAGTTTCTCAATAACTTTATTGAGTTCCTTTCAGCGAATTATTGAGTAGGTAGTAGAGTTCTGAATTCATAGTTTCAGGATAATGTTGATAATAATCGTTTGGGTTTTTAAAAGTTTGGGTTATATATAACTGAAATTAATATTAAGAGATGTGCTTCTCGTGTACTAAAAAAACGAAGTCATCTTTAAAGTAAATCTTATAACATTAAACGCGAACACGGTATGTTAAGGGTGGTTACGGCGATGTCTAGTTCTGAGAATGGCAGGTAGGTACATACATACTTTCACGCCAATTTCCCCAAAGGATAGGCAGAGGCATAATTAACGCCTACATTTCAGCAATTATAATGTTGGTCCCACGTAGTATTATAATGGTGTAGGTGGCGAGTCATCCGTTAATGGCAGGTGCACCACTTGCAGGTGAGGTTGGCTTGAGCTCCTAATATCTTGATAGGAACACCATACACCCGTACGTATGTATTTAATTAATTGGAACAGTAGTAGTGTTAATAAGAGCTTCATAATTGAACAAAGATATGAAGAATTTGGTAACTCACCAGGCGGCTGTGTCCACCGAAGATGTACTATGTTTCACCAGATGTTCTCCTTCGATCGGACGATCTGCACATGTATATAAAAAGTAAATTAAAAGGAACAACATTATTTAAAGCACTTCGTAACAATTAACGTTAATTGTGAAACAAATAAAAAGATATACTTCACTAAATTAACGGTGGACAGGCTGTAATTTACTATGCGAACACATTCCCCAAGTAAAGCCGTATTATTGTTCGGAGCAAGTTCGTGATAAGACCTACTTTTGGTTTCGATAACTATCTAAGTTACCTTTTGGCCCCTCGGCGATTACATACACCCGCGTGAACGAAAACCATTACTAATGCGAACCCTACGATTTTATTTCCACTGATTTCCGAGGAATTTCACCCTGACTTTGTGCTGAGTTTGGAGATTCGCTTCAGCTTGAGTTTTCATGGAAGGGAGATTTGCATTGTTAATCGTTTCTTTTTTTACGGAATCTGATTTAGATGTAATGTAAGCTAATCTTTAAGAAAGTAATTCTAGCTAATTCAAAAATATGCTATTATCTCTGTTTAATATATTGAGTAGTTTTTTGTGAATGGTTTGATATTTGAAATATTTAAAATTGACTAGGGCCACCACTTGTTTTTATAAAATAAGCAATTATTTAACGCATTCTTACTCTTGAGAAAATAATTATTAACAATACACAAAAACAAAACACTATAACAAAACACTAAAACAAAACACTATAACAAAACATTATGCTAGTCACGAAGATCAAAGATATTTGTATGAAAATAAATGACCCGGCCAACTGTACAACAAATATTCTGCTTCCATATAGAAAAACTTCAAAATTTACAGAGTTTGATTCCGATAAAAGATTATCCTAGTTGGAGTTACTGTTATTTAATGAGACTTATTATTGATTTCATAAAATGACGTGCTCGCAGAATTTCATTATAGCACACACAACAAATATAATGCTTCACTCGACTCGTCTCTTATTGAAATGAAATAAAAAATATAATATTGTATGTCTCTACGCATTAGCCATGTCATTTTAATCAAAAAATTTCAAGCATTTATAAGAAAATTCTAAAGACAAGATTACGAGACCATAAAAAAAGCTCTAAAAATGTACAACGTCCCAACTGTTATCAGTGTGTAGTGTACAAAAGCCTGAGGTCGACAATCGCCATAAAAAGCCAAAGGGGCACATAAAAGAGAAGGATCTTTTCATAAGTAAAATAAAAGAAAGTACAATAATAGGAATTGACAACGGGGAAATTTCCACATAGGGTGGTTTTAGAGCTTCTTGAAAAAAACAAAAGGTGTCCAGTAAGTATAATAAAAATAATAACATTTAGATTTATGTCCAGGTCAGGTCACTACCGATTTAGCCAATAATTATCTAGTACTAAGTAAACAACTAAGTATTACACTAATGACAAATACTAATTAATGATAACAAGTAAGTACTACACTAATGATGATCTACATTTTAATTTATTCCGAAAATTATTTTTGTTGCTAAAATTAAACATAACTAATAAAAATTGTGTGCACCAATAATCTATGAATTTCCCTTTTTTTCTATCTATCCCATATTGATTTGTAGGATCTACTATGAATAGTCATAGTTAGATTAAATATTTTATTATTAAAAAACAATAGTTTTTAGTCGAGCTATTTCTTTTGTGATATCTTAGCGAGGGCTTGAGAATGTTCCTAGTGAGTCGAAAATTTATTCATAGCCCAATTCTCAATATCGTCGAATCTGTAGTATTATTTTGTTCTCTTGGCTGTGAGCAAAGTTTTTTTCAAGGTATCAGTGTATTTGTCTATTCACCAATATTATTAGGCTGCATACACGGTTGTATACAAAACTGGAACAGATTTTTTTGACTGAGCTCGGGCGGGAAGCCCTAAGGGAAACTACAAGAGCATTGTAGACTAAATATTTACTAATTTATTGAATTGTTAAACGTGGAAACTTTATTTGAATCTGAACACCTTGTTTTCAGTTAGTTAAAATTTTTACTAGAAAAATCGAGCCCTTTGCGGACTTTTGGATCCAACCTTTCGTGAGCTCGATTCTCACCTGGGATGGGTTAATTTTTTCTAGCAAAAAATCCATCTTTTAACTAAAATATAGCAATTATAATCGAATAACAAATCATAAAAACATTGTTTTCATCCTTACAGTTAAAAGCGCTTTACAAATAAATCTGGTTCATAAAATAATATAGTTGATGACGTACCTAGTTCAACAGCTGCTCGGACCCTTTGCAGAGCCATGGTCTTGGTGACTGCCAGCCATCGATCGATGAGAGGCTCGAACCACCTGCGCCCACAACAGAGCATACCAATCAACGTTTGCCGATACGAATCGAGCCACGCTGAGGGGTCACAGCTAAATTGTTTTCATTTATTTTCAGGAAGAAAAATTGTTATTGAGATAGAGTCGCTTATTTGTTTCTGAATGCGGGGCTCGATTCGGAGGAAACAATTTGGACAAATTGAAATTAATGGAGACGGTTGCGCGATTACTTTGTAATTGTTTTTGTAAACGTTTGCTATTGAGTACCTTGATACCTGTCATTAATCAACGTCTAAATTAAATAATACATTAATGAATTCGATTTTATAACCGAATCAACATACTGATTTTAACTTTTTGGTACTTGTTTGAAAATATGAAAGATTTGTAAATTGAGATGTACAAATAACAGAGTGTATAAGATTTCTATCAAAATCTTAGAAGCCCAAGCCTGCTAGTGGTACCTGCCTCGACGAAGCTCTATTGAACATATAAGTTCCCTGTCAACGGCACTAGGCTCGCCACCTATTACGTGGTATTTTAATATGCCTAAGCCTACCCCTACGGGGAAACAGGCGTGATTGTGTGTATGTATGTATTGACAACTACTCTTACACAACACGAAAACAAAACAAAAATAGCAAGTACTAATCAATAATACATGTACTGTTTATCTTATTTGGGTTTTTCAACATGTTTCAGTGAGCTAATTACATATTTAATTTACCTGCAATATAATATATATTACTTTGGTTGGGATATAAAATTGAGTAAACCATCGGAGATAATCAAATTTTGTTACGTACATATTTCTCTATATTGTTGAAAAGTAACTTTGACAAATTTCATTTGATACTTTACTTTTAATGAGTTTTCTTCGTAAGTTACATAACGTTTTACTCAGTATTTATTAGGTTTTATGACCCGAATATAAATGGTATATTACGAAACTTATGTATTACAGTCGTAGGGCGTAATAGGACCGAGATTTTTATGACCAAATAGCCACGAGATTTATATGAACTTTTCCGACAGAATCGCATGACATCACACTTATATGACTTCAAATTCACTAGCGGCTGATAAAATTTATTTGTCTAAGTAATAAAAAAAACTAAACCATTAATGAGTTTATAACAAATGTTCTTTCTTTTTGTGCTTTTAGTCATTCTCACCCAGTGCGCATCGGCGGATGATGGTAGGTCAAATCTACTATTAGAGTATTTAATCAGCCTAATAGGGCTTAACCCCATTAAAAGTCTACGCAAAATTCGGGGACCAAAGTTTGGCAACATTCACCTGAATAATATTTCAAAAAATTGAGAAATTAACTTCAACGTGTTGCTATCATGTGACAAATAACTATCTATAACATCATATTGTCTAACATATTCTTGGAAATAAATGAATTGAATTGAACACAGTTTAGAATATAAGTTTTATAGTAAAAATCTTAAATTCCAGTTAGGCTCTGTTTATTAATAATAATCCATACCGAAATAATCCATACATTACTAAATTGGAACAAAAATATAGTAACAAATTAATTTATATTATTTATTGATAAATCAATACTAATGGACGACAATATTGAAGAGGTCAATTTATCCATTCGCTTCAATGAAGGATGTGCTTGTTTACTGTTTAATTAGAGCAGTTAATTGCCAACTAACTCAATAAGCGCGCTTCCGTGACACAACTTGATCACTCTAATTAAATGTAAGGAAATGTCAACGCCATCGATCGGTCGAAGACTATATGTTATGATCTGTGATGTTTGTAGGTTCCTACAGAAATATCGGTTTAACTATATTTCGTGTTAACATTTTCATGAAAGTCAGCATTAAATTCCCAAGGAGAGAGAATGAATACTTATTTGATTTAAGAAAGTAAGAAAAATTAATTGTTTTATATTACCATAAAGTAACGTCATTGATTAAAAAAACACTACATATACTTTTCTTAGACAACTTATATCCCATACATCTATTTAGTTTACAACTGCTAGGGTTGGCTGGTAGAGATCTCTCCTAGAGATAAGCCCATCTTTGTACATGTTGCTTTTTATATCTCATGTCATACTTAAATTTATTTTGTGCAATAAAGGATTATTATTAAAAAACCGTCTCTTAAAATTTACCACTTTGATTAAACGAAGCGTTTATCAGAGTCAACTTAAATTTTAGGGAGCTAATTCACTGCGGGCAGCACCTGAGTTAAGCAGATTTGGGCAAATAAACTCGTTTAATGAACGTTTAATAGATGTAAAACAACAAATTTAATCTTAGTTACTACGTACACAAGTTCACTGTCTGACTAATACTACGTGCAAGCAGTTTCAGCAAGCAAGTTTAAATATAGCAAGTAGTCATTTAATGATGATTTATCAATTAGATATGGTAGAATAAATTTTTACTTGCCTGTAGGCATCTAGTAGCTGCGGCGGGGGATCGTGAGAGGGGTGCAGGGAGGGTGCCGGGGCAGCAGCCGTGAAAAGCTCCCGAACAGCTGCCAACACCTCGAAAGGCAGGGTTTTGGCCGAAACTATGCAAACTGCTGACAAAACAAGCGTTTATCGTTATCAGTGTATTTAAAGTTATGATAGTGGTCTACGAAGATGAAATAGAATGAGTTCCGTATGGGAGTAATTGTGTTAATTAAGTAGTAGAAAGTAAAAGGGGCATGCGATAGAACCTGCGAGTTAGTCCAAAACCAAAAGAACACCAACTAATGACATCAAGAAAAGAATATATCTGTGACAGGGAAAGTACCGTGGTCGATTTGAAAAAACCTAACTACGCTCAGATCTGCCGCTGCAAAGATAATCTTTGCATTAAGACTTACACTGTAAACAAACAAACCCTGCTCTGCTCACGCAAAGACTTTACAAATACCCTTTTTTATACCACAATGTGGCAGTCAAGCGTGCGTGCGTAATATCTTGGGAAAACCTCGCCATGGAGTTCATTTCACAACCCAATGGTAAGCGGCATAAAGTTTCTTTTGAACCGCACCGTACGCGCAGAGTTTATACGCATTGCATTAATTTGTTATCAAAATTAAATGTATTATTGTTGTCGAATGTTATTGAGACACGGTGTCTAACAATTACCCTGATAACAGACTCCAAGATCTCTCAGCGAGCATTGCAAAGAGGCTTGCTCCAAATGCCCCTAAGTGACAGAATTTGAAAATTTACCGATATAGTAAGATAGATTTGCAAGCTGAAGTTTAGACTTCCTAGGACCTAAGTTCTTGAATAGCGACCACGAAACAGAAAACGTAGTTGATGACGGCCTACCACCCGATGGATCGATGATCTGGACAAAGTGACTAAAAACCGGAGAATAAATTTAATCGACGCGGAAAACAGTAGAGAGGGCCTTAGTTCAGCAGTTGACTTCTTCTGGCTGCGATGATGATCAACATGAAAAGAAGAAGAAGACAAGGTAGTGATCGCTTCCTGGAATTTTTCGTTGCTGCTCCCTCTATATATTGGTGCTATTGCATGACTCTTTCAATTTTATATAGGTGACCTTAACCCGACTAATTAATAACGTTGCCCGCTATGCACACCTTTCATTGGCAGAATTATTTTAAAACATAATTACTTGTAACACGCACCCTATATTTTTAGGGATGATCTATAGAGGGTGTGGACTTTATGAAACACTTAGACCTAAAATTAAAAGCAAGAAAGCGTATAAGTGAAGCCTCCGAACTCAGTTAATATCTAAAGCGTCTTTTAAACAATGGGTCTGAATTTACTTTCAGCCAGCTATTAATGTGACTGTTACTAAGAGGTATTGACGTTTTACCTATTTGCTTGGCATAACTACCTCCGGTTCCCTGCTCGTCGTAAACTTCCTCCTCAGCAACTCCACACCAGCCCTCATCAACCCATTGCTCCACACATTGCCTTACGTCTTCCGATACCTTGGACACAAAAAAAATAGTTATATAACAACCCGTTCCTGTTTATATCCAGTTTATTGTTACAATGCGTAATAAAAAGCGCTTCTCTTTTCTATGAAATATTTAATACTTAGTGTCACATTCGCGCTAAACCTATATGCACTTCAAATAACATTTATTATTGGTTTACTTCTAATAATGGTACAAATTGTTTTACACCGATATAAACAATTCAGTGTATCATTCAAATTAAACAACATTGTCAGACTAAACACAACAATACAAGCTTCCGCTTGCGTGGAATAACACGCGTTTTGTTGATTTTGGTGTATCGTGTTTTCTCATTTGTAATACAAAAGTAACGCAAAAATCAGATTCAATTTTAGTTTGTATATGTTATTGATTTTAGTGGACGTAGCCCACTAAGTGGTAAGTGGGATCTAAGGTCGATTACATTGAGGAAGTCTTAGTAAGCTTAATATTTACACAGTATAGCCTATATATATATATATATATATATATATATATATAGTTCGTATAATCTTTAATCTTTGTCATACTCTTTGACAGAGTATGACAAAGATTAAAGTTTTTTTTAAATTAGCGCGTCCTTCCATTAGTGACATACGGGCGTAGCTAAAGCAAAGAATTTCACGATAGGTCTGTTTTACAAGTGCCAAGTCTTTAAAATAGGAGTGGGTTGCTCGTTGTAGAACCGACAATCGTTGTAGTAAACGAGATCTTGAGCGGATACCGCGGATCGGCTACCGTACTTTAGGGCACCCTCAGATTAAGTGAAACAACGATAATCGCCAAGCAGGAGCTGGGTCATAACTGCTTAAGATATTATATTGCAGTAAGAATGTATGAAATCTCTCAAGTATATCTTTATCAAAGCTCTCATAAATCCCAGCCCAGATCTGAGACGGAAATTGTACTTGCAGCTTTCTAGAGCAAGCGCTCAATTCACTAAGCCAGGAAGGTCAAAAGTAATAGAATACTGATACAAAATGTCATGAACAATGACCGCTGGCACCGCAGCTATGTTTTAATTATTCAAATTGAGTTTACTTGAACGAACTTATTACATTATTAGATATAAAAATATTTTACATACTAAATTTTTCCTTTGCTTCGAACCAAATTTTATAACTAAATATATTATAATCAATATGTTCTGCTGCTGCGCCAAAAGGTATATAGCATCAGTTCCGATTTATTGTAGCTACGTCACAAGAACATATTTCTGTTTATTATACAACTGAGTTTTTTTTGTTACGCTTGTTCTCACCATTATGAAGTGGTCTGCTGGAATAATTCTTTTGGAAATAAGCAGTGCCGCATAGTGTAATGTAATTTTATGTGTGTACATAAATTATTAACTATATATGAATGACAACAGCCTACTGTTTAAGCTGCGGGTGAAAATTGGAAATATATCTTTTTGACGTCTAAGCCGCTTCACCATTTTTGGCATTGGGCATTATAAAAGAATAGGTTACTTTATTGTAGGGAATTCGAAAATATTATGCGTCGATTTTAATTTCATTTTATATGAGGATAAATGAAACTTAGTGGTTCCTAACCTTTTAAGTTCCGTTATCGCTTTTCCTTTTTTGTCTGAAATAATGAATTTTATGGGCTTAATAAACAAGCCAATTCAGCGTTTTACTGCCAGAGGGGAGGACCTCCCAGCTTAATACCCTCTCGAAATACCAGTTTGAACCTCTAGGGCCTAGGTCCTTTTATATAGATCCAAAAGCATCGTTTTCATGGAACGCAACACACGAGATTAAGCCATGGGCGGCAACTAATATTATATTAGCGCAATTTATAATAAATGGTACTGCAGAGCTCAAGATTTCATATAACAAGTTTTCCTATAAATATCGTCAAAGCGAATATCCAAATTGATATTACATTGTGACTAAAAGGAAGTCATATATGGTAACAGATACATTTAAAAAGACAGATTGATATTGAGTTCTATATTGACAACAGTGGATCGTGTATTGCGTGGACTATCCTCATTGATTTGTGAAAAGATCACAAGGAGGTATTCAATCACGCGGCCCATCTGATGGAAAGTGGTCACTACAGCCTATGGGCGTTTGCAATATCATATATCTCTATCAATGCTTAAAAACTGTTTCACGCCCTTTTTGAAGAGCCCCATGCTGTCAACTCGCCAGGGAGCTCATTCTACGATACAAGGGTACGCGACAGAAAGTTTCTTAAGTGTGAGGATAAACTCTCTGCCGATAGCGAGCGGTGCGATAACAGAAAGAGGCCGTAGGCTTCATTTCAAACAATTCCTTAGAACACATTCCATTACTTAAGCGGTAGAACACACGCAAGGAGAGAAAAAGAGTTCCATACCGCTTGCCAGCCTGGGATCTTGGTCAATTCTCATAGTGCGTCTTTGAAACGCGTCAAAAGGTGCAAGCTGTCATCCATGCGCTCCTGCCCAAAGATAATAGCAGCAATCCATGTGAGGCCTAATTTGCGACTAATAGAGTAAATTAACAAACACCGAGTTTTTTAGATGTCAGCTTGAACTTGCAAGCCAAAAGATGGCAGCAGTAATCAATGCGAGGCTTAATTTGCGACTTTTAGATTAAAAATTGTTGCCCTGGTGTAAAGTATCGCTTAGCCTTGTTGAGCCCACCGAGTTTTTTGGATGCCAGCTTGACCTTGTATTCTAGATGAACTGAACGGTAGAGATGTCTATACTAAGGATCCCAATGCTATTGGTGTATCGAGGAAATCGAGGAACCGAGTAACTATAGATGACGGAGCTTTCTTAGCGGTGAACGCGCTTTCTTGTGTCTGTGCTTAGTAACCTGCATAATATTCATATTCATGTAATCCTCTTAAATTTATAACATAAATGTTACAACACATACAAAAAGTTTGAATTCAGAGATGTTTTCATATGTTCTAAATTTACTTTTCAAAGGTATTGCGATCTTAGCGATGGCATAAATTTACGCATAACAATTAAATAAACTATACATGGAAAACAAACAATTGAAGCAAACTGTTAAACATAATTTGTAATTCAAATATTATTTAGTGCTGTTTGAAATGAATTAGAAGAATAAGAAATAAGGAAACTATTTATAGCCTACACAGAACACAAACTAAAAATAGAGAATACTTAACGAATTAAAGGTGTTAAAATCAACAATGTTTCACGTTGAATAAATATATATATTACGTGGAACGCTTACCATTTTGTCTATTTGTGTAAACACCACACTGAAGTATGGCACGTTATTGGTTCTGAAACAAAATTTCATAATTAGTATGTCACTCATGCATTAAAACAATTGGAGTTAACTGTAAATGTATTCAAATAGTTCTTATATAATTATTAACTCGATTTCAGGTTTGAACCAACGACTGTTGTAAGTATATAGAGCATGTAAATATTTAATTAAAATTATTTATTGCATGACACTTTACATTATACATACAATGGTAAAAACAATAGATGGACATGTGAAGTGCATAGCAATTTGGGAAGAACATATACCTATATATATATATATGTGTGTGTAGAGATCCTACCCCCAGCCAACCTCATCTGCAAGTAGTGCACCTGCCGAACAACGGGCGAGGCTCTGGCAGACATAAAAGTTCCCGAAAAGCGGCAATAGGCTCGCCCTCGCCACCTATCACGTGGGACCAACAATATAATTAGACCATAGGGACCAACAAAAAGTAGGCGTATACTATGCTTCTGCCTACCCCTTCGGGGAAACAAGCGTTGCTTTATGTATGTATGTAACTCTTTATAATTTTTTTTAAACATAATGTTTTTTTTTCAGAGTTTCATAGAAACTGTTTATCGACTATCAAATGCTTTTATTAGCGTCTCTCTCACTAGTAATTAATCTTAACCAATCTTAAAAGTCTAATTCAATCAACTTCTCTTTGTCGTATCGATTTGAAACTTTGCAAATGTAGGTAATAGCGAAGACAATACAATCACTGGGATCCCATTAATACGATGAAGAAATTGATAAAGGATCTTCAATGGTTTCTCCCTTGTCCTGGATTAAGGTTTGTCTTAGCCTTATATGAAGGTTGAAGTTATTTGAAAAGAAAAAGTTAAAGGTTTCTTTAGCAGGTATATAATTTTTATTTAGATTTAAAATACTATTAATTTTGTAACAGATGTAGTCAATTAGAGTAGAATATTGAACTCAATAGAATCGCATTACACACTGCTAGACATTTTCTAATGCTAAAATAAAAGCATTTAAGAAAAAATTGTTGTACTACAAAATTTGTCATAGGAGTGCAGACATTTCTGATCTAAGCAGTATCCATCAAAGCAGTCAGAAAGAAATACGTTCCGTAAACTGAAAAACATGGTTTGTGAAATTCAAATCCTTCCTAGGTTTGTATCGCTTATCATAAAAGATCTTAATTTATATCTAAGAGCTTCTATTAACAAAAGGAAGGGTAGCTGTTGATTAGAGCTTTTTGTCACATTCTAACTACAAATCAAATCCAATCCAAGCCAAATAAAAAAATCCAAAAGTTTTGTTAGATAATCGAAAATATTAATAAAGGCCACCGGCCTACATATTAATAAAAATAGCATTAATTGAGAACATGTCATGTAGTGTTACCACTTAGGCTATGTTAGTAATTATGGCTTGGTGGGGTATGAAGGAGTAACAAATCTTTGTTAATATGAATACGGAGTGAAAACTTGAGAAACCAACTACCAAAACTTTATTTAAGTAAAGGTAGTTTACTAAGTAACTTATGTTTGCTGGAAGACACGGGATATTAGCCAAGCCAAAAAGCACCCAAGCAAAGTTTAGTCCTAATTTATATTTAACGAGATAACTATAAAGTAAAAAGAATTTTACGGATCGAAATCGCGGTTCTTTAAACTAGTTTTAACCGTAATTTTCGACAACTTTTCAGTGGTTTGTGGTGAGATCAGAAGAGAGACTGAGATTACAATTTAATTTAATTTAACATTCATCTGAAGAAAGGTCCCAGCTGGTCCTTACTCCTTTAGTCCTTATTTTAGATTACTTATTGCATAAATAGTTTCTCTAAATAGGGTTAAGTTTGCTTCCATACCTATGAATGTGGTAACTATGGCTTTATATGATTAGCCAGGAAATTTGTAGGAATTTCTAAAAGAGAATGGTTATTCGGGTTTAGGGTCAGATTAGGGTAAAAGTTTCGAATTACGGCAAAGTATTCGAAACTATCGGGGTAAAATAATAATAAGCGGTGACTTCAATTTGTAAAATCTATTTAATTTATTAATCTGTTCGCCAGACGACTGTCGAGAGACAGAAAACTATAGAATATCAATTGTGTTTTGATTTTCGACCCGTGAAATTTGACACATTTCGTTTGGCTGAGACAACAACAAAATTTATGGGGTGCCCTTTGGTTCGCCTAAAATTGTGTGTCCTAATATGGTTTGGCCAAACCGTTTTGCACTAAACTTAAAACGTACAATTATTGTTTCGCCTAAAAATAGTTTTGCCACCATTATAGTTTGGCCTAAGAATTGAGAGGCCTAATTTTAGAATGTCTAATGTAAAATAGCCTAAACTATATTGGCATAAGTTTATTTTGGCATAACGATTATTTCGCAAATTTATAAAAGCTCTAATTTTAGCATATCTAAAATGAAATGTGCAAAAAATTTTAGGCTTTTCGTTTGGGTGCCAAAACAAATTAGGCGTACAAAAAATTAGGCGTTCCGATAGGGACCCAAATTTATGATAAGAAATAAGACTGCACATTGGGTTCCTGTATTACAAGTGAAATCAACCAGTGCACGATCGTAATACGAAAGTGTGCAATAATCTATGTTTCACTGAGAGTATTTTTTTATTTGTAACTCTGTCTATGCCATGGAGATGCTATGCCACACTTCTCAGTCACCCCATGATTACGAATCAAAACGTTTTTGGAATAAAAATTGTTTAACAAACAGCTATATGTATAGTCCGTAAACTGTGTTTTATTTAAAAAAAAATAAGAGTTTATTTGTGTATTAAGTTAGGTGCTCGACCAGTGGGTAACTTTATCTGCACAAACTTTTCCGATGTGTGCTGTAACTTAGAGATACGAGACTACGAGGTGAAGAGGCGTCTGGACATGAAATAGACTTAGACTTCGTGATTAAATTCCCTCCAAGACTATTTTGTCACAATAAAATTGTGGAGGACAGCAGCAGTCGGAGTTAGTATTTTTATGATATATCACAAATTGTAAAAGAAAACGGGTAGTATTTAACGTGTTATCTAAATTAAAAAACCGGCCAAGTGCGTGTCGGGCCACGCGCAATATAGGGTTCCGTAGTCACCCTTTGCCATAATGTCGCTATATGAACAGGTTCAGCTATTCCCCGATAGATATCACTACTACGGTATGAATGAAATTTTAATACATTTAATACAAAAAATTATTTGAGTGTCGTCCATTACTCAAAAACCAGTAAAGCCTACTTAGCCGTGATAGTTTTCCTTTTAACTTCATTATATATACTACTATTGTGAATTTTTTCAGCCACTCTGAAAGTACCGTTTACCTGGTGGGGGGGGGCGGATACTGAACTCTATCAATTTTTTCCACTTTAAAGCTTAATGTTTCGAAAACGGATCCCTAAATCGAAAAATGGTTCTAAGAAACTCGTATTACTTTTGAAAGACCTTTCTAACGATACCCAACATGATAAGATAGACTCGAGGAAAAAAAAATCATTCCTACTTTACGTGTAGGGGAGGTACGTTACAAAACAATATTTTTAAAAATTTTATTCTACAGGTTTGTCGACGTGATTAATATGTATACCCACACCAATTTTCAGCTGTCTAATGTTAATAGTCTCTGCGCTAACCCGCGGACGGACGGACGGACGGACGGACATGGCGAAACTATAAGGGTTCCTTGTTTACTACGGAACCCTAATAAAAATGAAACTAAGTCAGCCCCAGAATTCCCTGTGAGAAGCTCAATCATTATATTATTTTTTAATGGGCATCTTAAATAGGATCCATTTATTATGTTCACTAAAGAACCACAAAATAACTTTATAGCACCTGAATTAGATGTTAGACTTTTAAAATACAGCTTTACATTATAACTAATTATTTTAATTTGGTCGGGAGCGGATGGCTACCGGGCAACAGGAAAGATTAGGATTTAATGTAGTTTGACTCTTGATTAGAAAAATTTTAATTTAAAAAATAACAAGAAAACTATTAAGTACACACCTCCTTTCTCTGTGTTGTTGCCCTTGTTTTAGTACTTTATGGCGAGGTCCGTTAAATGGAGTAATATAATAAAATCTTTTATCGTAGTGTCGACCGCTGTAACTTTATCGCTTGCATCGTTTTAACATTAGGGCTTGGCTATAAATAAGATTTGAAACGTCTAACGTACACATAGTTAAATATAATTGAAGAGCATGGGGCGTTCTGGCCCCTAGAATGACCTAGATTAACGATTTCCAAAGCTCAGCAGCGCTAATGGAGAGTTCTTCGAGTGTCTGCGTTTTTTGAAGAGTTTAAAACAACAAAACGGTACGATATCCATCGCACCCACCCATTAATCATCATCATCATCAGCCTATCACCATCCACTGCTGGACAAAGGCTTCTCCAATGGGACACCACTAAGCTCTTCGTCGCTTGACCAAGCTGAAGGGCGTCCTACATCGTTAGATTACCATATTCTAAATACGATCTTTCAAAAAAACTCCAAGCATATGCTGTCCTTATCAAGCGGCTTCATATTTGTAGTACTTAGTGAATTGAAATGAAATGAAATAAAATTTATTTAGACATAAATACACATAAACAAAAAACAGAATTCAAATCAGTAAACAATTTTTACACATAAGTTTACATATAGTATGCCTAAAAAGGACTCCACTCAGCATATGCTGCAGTGGAGGACCACAACAGCGCTGGTCTTCCGTGGAGACCTTATAACTTTCGTGTGCAACAGCCACACAAAAGGCAGAAACTTAACAATAAAACAAAATATTTAAACCACAAAATACAAATAAATAAAAAGTTAAAGTAGTAAAAGTAGTGAGTTACAGCAGAATTACACTTACATAAGTATATCATATAAAATTTTCTAACTTAAGATTAAATAACATAGAACAAACACAGTTTGATTTGACTTTAAAAGATTTTTTATTTTTTATATTTATTGAAGATAATATTGACATTATAGTCAGAATATTCATGTAATCTTTAAGACCATCCTTTCAACATCACTAAGTCCAACCTTATAATATTGCCTCCTTATAGAACCCCTACTGCTACCATACAACGTCTTTTTATAAATATCTACAGGTGATATATAATATTATTGATATTGAGTTTCAGGCAACAAAGAAGTGTTTTTAATGTTAGGAGATTTATATTTGTTTTAATTTAATATTTTTACAGATTTTTGCCCCGATATTTCTTCCCGTTTTGTTTACATATGGTGTCGTTATGACGTGTATTGGTTAAAATTAACACATTATTAATTACTATTAAGTACTATTGTTGTGGTGGCATATTGAGCTGACAAAATATAGGTATCAGTGTAAAGGATTATTTGTCATCGATACGACAGAATAAAAGGAAACAATTATTGTTATCTTAACTGTTCTGTCTCTTCAGACATAACTAAGACCCTACCCTTCTTTTTACTAAAGGTAAAATTCAATATCATTCACATAGAGTTGTTGGAAGTGTTTTTTGTTAGAAGACTTGTAAGCAACTCGATAACAGATTCTTGCCCCGGGCCACGATATTCCCTCCCATTTTGTTTACACACGGTGCCGTTACGATGCCTTCATAACGTGTATTGGTTATAATGTTGATTTCACTTTCAGTAATTTTTATTTACTTTCCAGAATATCGTATCAAATTCTTAGTATGCTGTCTTCAATAAATGCAAAGTTTAGGTTTGAGTTTGTCAAATCGAAATCAATTATTGTCAACACAGGTTTCGGGTTAGATGTTATATAACAGGTTTGAATCTAGCTAATAGGCTTCTCATAGTACAATATAGTAAATTCTTGGATATCATTACTATATTATTTGTTTCTTACCGTTATTGATATAACTTACATTATTGATAAACTAACAGATTTCGCAGTTGTTGCTCATACTTGTGACCCGTATGTTAACTGTAGGTGTCCAAAATTATGTCGCACTACCAGCATAAAATATCTAGGTCTAACAGTAGACAATTGCCTAAAATGGTCGGCGCATATATAGCAGTTAAACATACGTACTCGAAAACTAATGCCAACTTTCAGAACGCTCAGGAAGTCTGCAGATATGAAAACATTATTGTGCGTCTACTTCGCCCTTGCCCAGAGTCTGATGCAATACTGCGTTGTTGTTTGGGATGGGATCGTAAAGACTGTCTTACTCCCCCTAGAGCGTGCACAAAGGGCTGCGCTCAAGTATATGCTTGGTCGACCTCGAAGGTACAGCACTCATCTTCTGTACACCGAGTGTCCTGTACTGACTGTTAGAAAGCTTTTTATCTTGGCCACTGTTCTTCGTGAGCACTCTTGCGTGATATAAAAATCTATCCAAAAACGCAATAAGTCCACTGTCTGTCCTTCGATGCCCCACAGAATTACACTTGCCAGACATCAGTATTATGTTATGAGTAATAATTTGTACAACAAAGCAAACCGAGCACTTGACGTTTTTTCTTTACCCATCAGCAAGTGCAAGAATATTGTGCGTAGCTAGCTACTACAGCTAAACTATTCGCAAACAGAGGATCTAGTGTATCATAAATATTCATAATTGTTTCTACACACACACAACTCACTACACACCTCATTACACACAACACTATCCAATACACTACACACCAAGGTACACACCACACTAAACACACAGGTACTTGTCATAACATCAAATAAGATATTTTGTTCCTAAATTATCGTTATAAACATTTTATTTTCAAATAGAATTCTATGGCTTTAAAATAATGAATACTAAATTGTACCAAACAGGGAGGAAGTCGCTGTCGACTTTGACACAGTATACTACAGTCGACAACGTAAACTCTTAAATTTGTGAAATCACTAGTGTCATTATACTTAATCTAAGAAACATTGTTATATTGTATTGCAATAAATAAATTTATTATTATTATTAACTAGGGCTTGGAGACTTCCCATCAAACATCTTTGATTTTTTGAAAATTTTCGATTGTATTTTTTTAAATGTATCATTTTTTATTGAAAAGTTCTTAAGTTTTGGTCAATAAGGGCTGCGGTAATAGTTAAAGATTAATTTAAAAAATGACTATTTTCACTTGTACTAACAGTATATTTAGACATTCAACGTTTGTTCTAATAGCATAGAATATATTTCAAATAGTTCTACAGGAAACTTGAAAAAATGCGTTATCAACATAACTCTTTTATATTTACAAAGTTAACTTCAGCTTAAAAGGAATACCCTTTGAGATGTAAATGTTCCAAAAAAGGGTTCAACATGGACGAATAATTCGAAGGAACTTGTTTTAGAGATGCGTTAAATTTAGCACCATACCGCCATGGATAACGTATGGAACAACACAAAGTAGTTACATTTTTTAAAATAGCATAATAGTATATTTAAAAAAAAAATTGTCGATATTATCGATTTAATAATATAAGTAAGATTTACTCAGAACGACAACATAAGAGTTCCAATGTATAAAAAAAACACTTGATACTAATTATAATACTATGAAAGTTAAAAGTTTACAACTTAATTAAATTAACTAACAAACATTACGTCAAAATGTACTGATGTTCGGGAAGAGTGTACCAACATGCTTGAAATTTAAAACCAGCCCGTGAAATTTAAAAAGTTTTCTTACTTTTTGAACACACCTCGTATATCCCTGTTAGTGTTAAATAATTTTCGTTCTTAAGAATAGATCGGAGAGTCTCGTAATTTATTTTAAAAATCACTCTTAGACATCGTTTTTGTAAAATAAATGTGCTAGATGCACGATGACAACATATTAATTTGATCCCCCAACAAAATACTGATTGACCATCAAATACGGTTATTGAAACTCAGTTAGCTTTTGATGTGCAATTAAGTTAATTAATATTAGTTAGGCAATTTATTGATTTTACACACGTTACATACAAAAACAGGCTAGAAAAATGGCTACCAATTCCAGACTCGAAATAGAATTGATGTCAAGGTCAAAATGAATATCTTCTGCTTAGTAATTGAACGTGATTTCATGTCTATCTAGTGTACCTACTAAAAATAATTCTGAATATTACATATAATTCTATGAAATTTTGCCTGTAATAAAACTTAAGATAAGATTTTACTCGTAATTGTGTGATGCTATTAATAGAATTTAAAACCAGTAAGATACATCAAGTCTGAGTGACCCACAAAAACTGTTTCGATTAATTTATTACTTAACGTTACAATAGGAATTATAAAAATATAACTAAGATAGAAGAATATTTGTGTAATAAATTGGTGGCGGACCAGCGTTAGTGTCATCCAAAACATCAGACGATTACGGCAAATTTATATTGCCAACAACTGGTACTATGATGAAAAAGCTAGCCGTTAAACAAGCGAGATTGTTCAAATGCTCTAGCCCACGGCAAACCAACATACAGTGGCAAAACTAGAGGAGCTAGGATTGGAATGTCTCCGTCACCCACCATACTCCCCGGACCTTGCTCCAACCGATTACCCCTTTTATTGGAATTTGGATAATTTCTTAGTTGGAGAAAAAAATAATTTAGATAAGGCAGTCCAGAAAGTCTTAAAATATTTTGTTTAATCGCGCTCCCGCAGTTTTTAAATTCCATATTTTTAGTATTTTCTGACAATTACACCAATTATTTAGTTCCAAGATAAGTATCATTAAGAATTTGTATTAGGCATACCAAACAACTGGTAAAGATACTTTAATACTTTTTTTTGTAAATACATACTTAATATACATAGGAAAACACCCACACCAGACCAAATATTCATGATGATGCACACAAAGATTTGTCCTGTGTGGGAATCGAACCCACGACCTCTGGAGTGAAGTGTAGGTACCTTCACGCCATATCGGTCGTCAAATTCCATGATAGAAATCAATGAACTTCATATAAAATGGCAAAAGTGCATAGATAACAACAGTAGGTCCATGCTTTGATTAAATAAATTAAAAAATTGTAAAAAAACTGATGTGTATAAAGTAAAGATTTATTTGTGAGTGACTTACGTTTCAAACAGCGGATGGTAGTACGTCAGGCCTTGTTGCAGGTCGATCTGCACCAATGTGATGAGGTTGACGAGGTCTTCCCCCCTCTCCGACTCTGTATCCTGTGCGCACAGGGCCTCGTACCACTCAGAAGTCCCCTTGCGGAGAGAGCTTACTATCTCTGACCTGTAAGTACAGTATTCTTAACAATCCATTAAAGTTTTCATCTAAGCTATAAGTTTTATATGTTATCAAAATGATTCTGTTATTTTCATGTAAATGAATTAACTGTTTAGAAAACTGTAATTAAACAATATTGTAAGTAGAATTTTAAAAAAAACGCAGTCATGGGCAAATTAATTGGATTCCCCTAATCATTTATAGACATACCCAAGAGTAATTCTAAAGAACCTACAGAATAGAGATAATGACTTAACGTAGATGAGTAGCCCTAAAAACCTAAGCGCCACAAATGTCTGAACTCAACAGCATTAAACTATAGTTAACGTTGAATAATTACAAAACATTTCTGTATTGTGATTGGATAAAAGTTTCTAAACTGTCAAATCCATTTCTCCGTCACAAAATTGGAAGCCCCAAATACTCATGGCATGATTAAATTGGTTTTGCTGCTATAAATTTATCAAGATTCAAACGAATTTATTATGCAAACAAGGTAAAATTTTTGCTAACCCTTCAATGTCTAGGGGCGATGAAACCTTTTAAGTGTAATTTATAAAAGCATTTAATAATATATTTATCTGATCTGCACCCGCGAACTTTTCATGTACTTGCCTGATTTCCTTGTTGAAGGGGCAACATCTCCAGAATGCTTTCATCTGCGACAGCTGACTTAAACAGCGAAGTAGATACTCCAGCCTGGGTAAAATTGTTTCAATTAGGCGACTGCTGTAACAGTAACAGCGCATAAACTCAGTAAATGTTAAGTGATAATAAAGAAAACTGAAAAAAATATTAAAGGTATGAAACGGAAGGTACGTATATTAGTAGTGGGCACTGATAGTTTTAATATATTTAGAATTTTACAAACAAAACAACTGATAACTATATACTGATAGGTTTTTTTTTAATGTGACTCGTCATAATGACTACATCCTGCCTGATGATAAGCAGTCGATGCAGTCCAATAAGAAAATGAAAGCGCTTTATAACGTGAAATAATCACGCTATAAAGCGCATCCACTCATGACGGCCTGCTAAAATGCCGTTTCACGCCCCGCTTAAAAGACCCGGGATCATAGGAAATAGGAAACACATGAGCCGGCAGCGAATTTCAGAGCTGCTGCTGATATTCTGCACATTATGAGGATGGTTTCGAAGACCAGCACGTGTTGTTCGGGAGAGGAAAGGAGAGGGCGGGATGAGATCGAAAAGCTCCTCAGAACACTCGCCGTAGTAGTTCCGGTAAAAGACACTGAGAGATGCAATGTCTCTACGCAGCTGTAGATCCTCGAGTGAGGCTGTTACCTCAGCATCCCCCATAATGCGAACCGCTCGCCGTGGCAGTCTGTCAAGTGCGTCGAGGAGGTACTTAGCAGAACCGTCCCAAAGATGGGAACAATACTCTACACTCGATCGCACTTGAGTCTTGTACAACAAACACCGCTGCTCGGGAGTGAAAAACCGCCTCACCTTATTGAGTATACTCAACTTACGGGAGGCAGTTAAAATAACACCCTCGATGTAGCATTTTGGATTTAGGTCCTGGCCGATGTCCATGCCGAGAATGCTGAGATCCGCCGAAATTGGCAACGGAGCGTTCTGAAGAGAGGGAGGACTAAAGAAAGGAGTAACCTTCGACGAGAATGCACAAACCTGGGTTTTGGTAGCATTAAACTCGACCAGGTTTTAGATCCCCACTGAGTGACACGATCGAGAGTCCGGTTCACTTTGGCAACCAGCTCTTGCCTTTGCACCAGGATATCGGCTTGCTTTGCCGCAGGATGTCCCAAGTACCGCTCATGTACCGTACTGTCATCCGCATAACAATGAATATTGCCCAAGGACAACATGTCATTAATATGCAGAAGAAATAGGGTAGGCGAGAGTACCGATCCCTGCGGCACTCCGGCATTGACTTTGTAGAACTCGGAGGAACTGCCCTCACACTAGACACGAATCCTCCGACCTTCTAGAAAGCCAGCCGGCCAGCAGGTAGGTATTAATAAGTTAAGAAAGCTCTTAGTTAGCATTCTTTAGTTGCTATGTGTGCCCTTGCAGGGCGTCACACGTTGACCTATTTGATTTGTACCATCTATTTATGTAATGCAATAAATGATTTTATTTGATCTCTTAAAAGATGAGTTGGTTGAAATTTAGCTCAACTGCCCCTATTGTGATTTTTAAGATTTATCATATCGCGAATATTAAAGCATTTTATCTTAATCAGTAGATTAACTACTAAGATTCACAAGAATTTACTCCTTTTGGTAAGCTTATAGTACTTTTATTACGTACTAGAAAGGTTTGGACACAGTGCCAACTGGATTTTAATTGTATACTCAACCGATGAGCCATAACCGTTTGTCTCTCCAAGTAATAAAATAAGGAATACCGCAGTAACGAATTTCAGTCTAAATAAATCTAAACATATTTGTAAAATAATATTAACCTAACAGTCCCTTCAAACAATTTAATATCAAACTCGGCCGTCTTGTTAGACTCCGACTAACCAATTATAAACATCGTTATACGTAACAATGTCGCCTATTAATGTCACCGGAGTTGATCCCTTCGAGGTATAGCTGTGGGATCCTAATCATTTATTCCACCCTTACCCTGTAAGAACCGACCAGCTTGAAGTTATCCCTGAAATATGCCCCTTTGATATAGAGGTTAAGAGTTTATTATTCCGCTCCAAATAAAAAGAATATTTGACTTTTAAAAGGTTAATTTAGTTAATGCTTTGATTAATTTAATCAGTCATATAACTTTACTTTATTAATTAAATTTTTCCTTATAACGATGTGATTTGACTTTAATTACACTTGAAAATATAATATCAATCTGGGATGCCATATAATTTTGCAATGAAGCATTCATTCACGATAATTAACAATTTTTATGAATCAATACAAGCTATATGAAGGTAAAATCGCTTTTATAAATTTTCCTTATAAAAGTTCGGGCGGCCCTTTTCATTCAATACTTGATAAGAAAAAGGTTCTCTCTTTTTAAGTGTATTCGAATTTTCAGTTAATACATGTAGATATCCTTGGAAATAATCCAAGGCCTTAGGACGATACAAACAATTCAAACATAAATTAATTAAAAAACAATACGGCCTTTTGTTCACTAATAAAATGATTGACGATATAGGTAGCGATGTACCGAATGAGTGAATAATACCTTATATCGCAATACGTTATAATATCAGACAGTTAATTAATGAGCTGTGGTTTAATCGAGAACTGATCAAAAGTGAATTAGTTAAAATATATTTTAATGTATTCCTAATTATGTGTGTTAAAGGAATATAAACATATGAGTGTATCTATTTAAAAGGTTATATTTATAATTATCATAAGGCTCTATTAAATAAATAGCTATTCTGATTATGAACTTCTAGATAAAGAACACTTTTTTCTCTTCCCAATTGGAAGATGTGTAAAACTGTCTCTTCTTAAATTTTTCGTTTGTTTATATGGAGTAATTTATCTCATCTCACTGGCATCCGCAGAATACCAGCGTTCGTGACAATCTATGTTGCATTGCATTCTGCTGAGCCCAAAAATAGTACCAAAAGCCCCCCCCTTTCTGGAACTATTTTAGATTTAACATGCTGTTAGTTTAAAGACAAATTCTATGTTTAATGTACCAAATAAACGTTTTTATTAATATTATATTTTTTTACTGTCAAAATTCGAATTTGCTGGTGGTGACATTCTAGAAAAGAACTGTCTTACGATATCGAAGAATTCGAAGTTCTCTTCTAGCCATCATTTCTCGTTACGCGGCATTCGTCATACTCACTTATCAGGTGACTTACTTGGTGGGTAGAGAATCCGAAGCTTCCTGCTACTCAGCACTCCACATAAGGCATTAGGTGTCCTTACGCATGAAGTGATTTACTTAGTAAGGCTATAGTAATGCAACACTGGAAGAGATTTCGAAATTCAGAAGTAGTCTATTAGTCAGTACTCTACCTCTTCGCATCTCACCTCAGGCTTCTTAAATAAGAGATTTTCTTAGTGACGCGCTGGCAAAACCAGACGATAAATTTGCTGAAAAATTTTGCTATCATCTAGTGATTTACTTAGTGTCGGTCTGATGATGCAGCACCGGGTAGTAGTCCCGATGCAGATGCAGTTGCCATAATGCGCGCTCTACAAACTCCCTGAATTAAACTGCCATCCAGCGTTCCTCTTCCCAATGGAGGAATGCAATCTCTTCGTTCTTCTCATTTAGTAAATTACTTGGTGACGCTTTGACAATGCAGAGGTCTTTATGCAGACGCAGTTGCCGGAATGCTCGCTCCACAAATTCCATATAACAAACTGCCAGCCAGCGTTTATCGTCCTGTGAATCTCCCCGGTCTTCTCATTCAGTAACTTACTTGGTGACGCTCTGATGATGCAGCACTGGATAAAGATCCCGGTGCAGGCGCAGTTGCCGTAGTGCGCGCTCCACAAACTCTCCAAAACAATCTGCCAGCCAGCGTTCCTCGTCACGCGTTACTCCCCCCACCTCGCTGCCCGCAAACGCCGCGCCAGACGAGCCCTCACTCGCGCACCAGCTACGCTCCAGTTCCGTTAACAATTTATACATGTATCTGTGGGAAGAGCAAACATTTTTATTCTGCATGCAAAAGCAAACCGTCATATTACAATTTGTAAAATGCTAACATACTTGGGGTCAAGAGGTGCTTCGCTGTTTAATCGACAGGCGGCAGCGAATCTGGAAACGGCAGCCTGCAGCGCGCTAAGATCTCCTTGTATAGCATGCTGGTGCAGCAAGGTCTGTGCAGGGCCACAAAGCTCCGCTTCCCATGGCCCGCTGTCAAATTCCGCTCCACTTGCGGATCCATTTCCTGACGATTCGACTTCGTGTGCCAGGAGAACGCCAAAAAGACGTTCATGTTGACGCACCTTTAGCAATAATTTTTTTATTTATACATAAATGCATAATGTTTAGTAAATCCATTAACGTCGTGGATCCTATGTAATAGGATGCTCACTAACCGCCTAAACGCAACGCATTGCATGTTATTTTGCTTTTAGAAACTTGTTTCAATCAGCATTTAAAAAATAGAAATTCCTAGGTCCTAGGCTTCCTTCGGGGAAACCGGCGTGAATGTATGGACGAAATAAATTGGAAAACAAATAAGTTGGAAATATATGTGCTAAAATTGATTTTGATGCTATAAATCTACACATACTCTTAAAGGACTATGCGCTTTATTTTATTCCACATGATGTTTTCACTAATAGACATGGTTATTTAATTAGTAATATTCGAAACAGAACACCCAAATAGTTTGTTGTTCGGAAAAGAAAAAATATTGTAGGGACAGGTGTTTCAGCCAGAATGGGAATACAGTTATTTTTGATGATCAAATGAAACACATAAATAAAGAAAAAAATTTTTATTGACCATTTGAAAAATATATTGCCTTTTTCACAAAAACGGCAAAATGATTGAAGAGTAAAAATATGCGACAAGAAAATAAAATCCCGAGTTACTGAAGCCGTTAGGGCTGGACATTTTAGTGAAATATGTGTTGTGTGGTCATTGATATAAAAAGTCTGGTGGAAAATGATAGATGATCCATTTATAATTTGACGTGCAATTATTGGCGACCTTCAACAGCTTTGGTATATACAGGAAAGATTAATGTTTGTCGTTGAAAATATAAAACATTATTTTTAATACAGCTGAGAATTCATACGTAGTTTAGAAATAGATGATAGCTTGATTGCATAGCAAGATGTGTTAGTTAAGTATCTATATTAACAAGCGGGGCGACTATTGGCAAGTCAGCTGGCAGCATCCCGGAGGATGCTGTGGTCGCATTCGGAGGTAGGAGGAGCGCGTCCTCTGCGGCTCTCTGAGGAGGTCCTCCCGGTTCTGACCCGCGGGACGTGGGCTGCGGGCGGGCTGTCAGACGCTGAAACGTAGGTACTGGTCCTCCGTTCCTTTCTCAACAAGCGGCGGGGGTCGTCGGTAGATTTTTAGTGGATATTTCTGTTGGCGGTCGTGTCTGCTGGTGGTCCCACATACCTCTCTCGGTCTCCCTTTGTAAGTGCGTAACTTCATTCAAAAAGAAAAAAAATGGACCGCTGGAATGAGAGAAAGGAGAAGAAAGAGAAATAAGGATACTATCCTTTATATATTATAGATGTAAAAGCGAGTTTGTTTGTAACACTTCACGCCTTATCATTGAGTAGATTTTTATGATTTTTGGTGGATTTCATCCTTAAAAATAGCAAAGTTTTTGTGAGATGCAATAGATCACAGGCAACGCAGTTGAATTCGTAGCCTAAAAGCGGGTTCAATAATTTAATAAAAAAAAAAATGGTTGCCTGTAAAGTCGTTTTTACGGGCGAAGATTTTACGTGACAACGTCTTTTTCTCGGTAGAATATTTATTGATATGAATATAATTAAATTGCACAATAGGAACAAGGAATTCTAGTGCTGCGCGCGCGGCAGACCGATCATAGTTGAGTGGGAGAGAGACGCAAGGCATTCGCCGGGCCTCTCTCTCGTTCGGTGACTCATCGTAACGTTACCGAGCGTTACACTTTTTCATAAGTGACTCCCAGCCGCAACCTAATTTAAGACGTTGTCACGTCAAAAAATATTTAAATCTTAACTTTTTGACCAATTAATAATAAAATATTCATAGATTGTGTTTAATTTATTTGCCGGGTTCGTCTAATCAAGAAGCAACTCGTATTTCTTCATATTACACTCGTACTATACTACATTTCTCAATTTAGATACAACAGTGATCTATTAAAGTAAAAATTGATCTAATATCAAACTGTTCGTCGGCTTACTGACCAGCACCTTGCTAATGACGGATGGGGGCTTCAGTAATGATTGATACGGATAACGTATGGAGCTGACAGGTCATACCCTTCCTTTCCGTCGAAGAACTGTCAAAGCAGCGAAGTAAAAAGAACCTTTCTTACTTGCTGAAAGGTGTCACATTTTTGAGACTTGTTTTTCGGGTACTTTGACACGGTGTTTTCGTTATGACGTAATAAATATGTTCCGATGTATGTGATACAGAGCGTCGTAGTATTTTGCAGTTGGAAGGATCAATATGTCTTATAACGAGATATACGTATTACAAACCGTAAAAAAATTGTAAAGTAATAACAACACAACTAAAAGTAAGTAAGTAAGTAAGTAACTAAACACTGACGATATGTGTATGTCGAATAATAAATAAATAGTCTTATACATCTTACATAGTGCTTCTAGCACCTATTTATATTGAGTGCGTACTAAGTGCTAGACAACGGTTAAACATACATAATTACTTTTTTTATATAAATTCATACTTATCAGATCAGTACCGATATCCGTATTCATGATGTCGTAACAAAAACTTAAAAAGGTCGAAATGTTCAGTGAAATAAAGGGGAAAATACATCCGACATTTAATTTAGGAACTGAAGCGTAAAATCATACTAATGGGAAGGGAGAAGCATATGGCCATGATTGTTACTGATGTAGGTACTACATTACATTAAGTACGCCGCTGGAAGGATGGATTTTTCTGACCCATACCTACGTGATTATATTTGGCCCTCTTTATGAAAATTTAAATAGCTTTCCGAAGTTACAGTGTTATGATTTAGCTTTTATGTGAGCTTTAGTAATTTAATATATTATATATCATTGGTTTTTCCTGTGGATTTACTTGCGGTATCTTTGATTTTGATTAGTAAGAAAATTAGCAAGAAAATGTCTTGTCTTTTTTTAAGCAAGTCAGGTGTATAGGGACTCTACCAACATCTAAGGAGTCCAGGCCAACCTCACCTGCGAATGGTGCACCTGCTGATCAACAGACGAAGCACTGGCGAACGTAACAGATCACGGTAAGCGGCAATAGGTTAGCCACCTATTACGTGGGACCAACGATGTATGCGTATAATAAGCCTCTGCCTTTCCCATCGGGGAAACAGGCGTGAATGTTTGTATGTATGTATGTACTTGCGCAAACTCGGTAATGTGAAGTGATTTAATCATAGCCCGTTTGAATAGCAATAGCGTTTAACTTACCATGGTCTCTGGATAATATTCTCAGTTGATAAAATAAACATCGTAATAACATTTAATTAGCTTAGCTCATAATTATGCCACAACTGGATTTATTCAATTAATAGCGCGCTTAGACTTACAGTTGGCGCTTACAGGAGTTGCAAAACTATTGGCTGAATATATGACTAACTTAAACGAAACAAACGAATTTGCTTCCATTTTTAACTTCACGAACTATTTAAACATGTCAAGGCATGGCTGCTTGTAGTAGTAACCATGAATACCTATTTTATCAAATGAGTTTGTGGTTTTTAATTTGAGATCATAATTTTAAATATCAAATTTGGTACAGGTGCATTCACAAATTAGTCTCACATCCAGGAAGACCTGAAGTTTCGCAAAACATTCGAAACATGTTTTGATCATAGGGGAAAGAAAAAAGTTTGAGAATACATAAGGCAATACATAAGGTAATTGATAGTACCTTGGGGCTGATTCGATCAAACTGATTTATAAGATACCAAACACTAAAAGTAAATTTATTCTTGAATATGAAAATATTTGATCAACAAAAATGTGTTATTCCAACTTTTGCTACAGATATACTCTGTACTCGTTTTTTATCCCATGAATGAACTTATAACTTGAATTATAAATCAATATCGATATTTGTTTATGTAAGTATCGACGTTTTAAGTAATTATTTGCAAAATAAAACGTCAAAATAACTGATGACTTTCGATCATTCACCTGGCGCTTGGAGTGCTTTAATACTAGGTTGAAAGATGCTCTGTCAAAATTGACGAGAATAAGAATCTAGTAGCTAGTTTGTTATGAATTATGTTTATATATATATATAGTTATAGAAGTTTGTTATGATTCGACAGTATTTTGCATTATATTGACTTAAATTCTCAGTAAAAATGGTTGGAGAGGAGATAGCGTAGGGATATATTATGAAGTACGAGTATATAGGTGAAGTATGATTAAGAAACACGATTGGCAGCGCTGTTATAGTGTTATATGAGCTGGCGGGACCCGAGAGCGACAATCATGTTATGCGATACAATTTGCTTTATTACTAGACATTTGTAAGCATATATACTAACCTAAGTTTATGTTTAATCTAATAAAAAGTTAAAACCCACCTGTTGCCAGTTATCATCGTCATGGCGACTGGCCTCCCTTGCCGAGAGCCACAGCCGCAGCCTGATGCGACCCTGAACTGAAGACCGCTGGGACCTGGCTTCCAACTTGTACCACCCTTCCACGCCAGTAGAAGGTATCTCGCGGAGAGGTATGTTTACGCAACCTGTATAACAATAATATACTATCAGAAATACAAATGAATCGGCGTTATGTTTTCTTTAATGCTACACGTCAGAATGACTACATTTTGCCTAATGGTAAGCGGTCGATGCAGTCCAAAAAAATAATGAAGGCGCTTGATACCGTGAAGTACGTACGGTAAAAAGCGCACCCACTTGTGACGGTCTGCAAAAATGCCCCGGGATCATAGGAACTGGAGACACATACGCCGGCAGAGAATTCCAAAGCTTAATGGAAGGAACAAGAACGAACGATTGTTTCTTGGTTTGAGTGCTGATAGATAGTCTGCACAGTATGCGGATGGTTCCTTCGACCAGCTCATGTTGTTCGGAAGAGGAAAGGAAAGGCGGGATTGAATAGCTTCTCAGAACACTCACCCTAGTAGTTGCGGTAGAAGACACAAAGAGAGACAATGTCCCTACGTAGCTGTAGGTCCCCAAAAGACACCGAGAGAGACAATGTCCCTACGTAGCTACGTCCTCAAGAGAGGCTGTAACCTCAGCGTCCCCAATAATGCAAACCGCTCGCCTTTGCAGTCTATCAAGTGCGTTGAGGAGTTACTTAGCGGAACCATCCCAATGATGGGAACAGTTCTCCACACTCGATCGTATTTGAGTCTTGTTTAACAAACCATGCCTGTCGATAGCTTTGAGTACTGTTAACCCATGCATGAGTAGTGACCGCCAGAAGATCACCTGTTGACCGATTGGGTCTGCACTCATACTGGCGATCATGATGAAGCGAATGATCCTTCAAGTAGCGAATGAGCTGGGAGTTAATAACCAGCTCAAACACCTTGCACAGCACATAAGTTACAGCAATGGGTACAGCGATACTTGGCTGGATCCGAACGATCCCCTTTTTTGGGGATGGGTTAAATATTCGCCTCCTTCCAAGACATCGGCACGATACCGATATCATTAGACTCCCTAAACAATCAGGACAACACGTGAGGTAACTCAGCCGCGCATTTGAACAGCGCAATCGCCGGAACACCATCCGGACTGATAACGAATATCAGGCACGGTGGATCTACAATGTTCTAAATTTGGTGAAGTGGCGTTACAGTCGTCAACGCGCGAGTCAGCCGCGAATAGGCAAGCCAACAAGTTAGCTTTCTCAAGCGGCTGCTACGCCAACGTGTAATAATAATTTCCTTAAAATCACAACCATAATTTAGTTCCAAGATCAAGTATCATCAAGAACTTGTGTACTAAATAATAGTTTTACATACATAAATACTTTTATTTTACATATACTTCATATACATAGTTATCAAGACCTAGAGCAGAACAAATATGTATTCATCTTCATGCACACAAATATTTGTTCTGTGGGGCAAGAAGCTCAGGATTGGATTGCAATAGTACTAACCTCCACGCAATATCTATCGTCAAAAAATTATAATATGTATGTCGTTCGAAAGTTATGCAGATTTGAACGACTGCATCATAATGGATAATTTTGTTTTTTGTGTTCGTTATTGTTAGGACAAGATTTGTATGACATATATAATAACTTAAATATATATACTTTAAATATTCATAAATTTAACGGTACGAGGTTCGCTGGGTCAGTTAGTTCACTAATACTCTTATACCTCAATCTACAATCCAATCTCGCGCCCTGGCGAAAGGTGGCAACCGGGATAACGCTCGGATGATGATGTTACAATATGGACAAGTATCGCAATCTATTAACATTATAAATGGCCCGGATAATTTGCTAGATGCATGTGTTAAATTCTTATCATAAATATAATTATTATTGTTCCAAAGTCGTATTCCAAAATCATGACGCATGGGTCGGCATAAAATTATAAAATATTTTTGATTTTTTAGGTTGAGTTGTAGCAAAAATGTCTGATTACAATTTACTCTGGCTTTAGTGTGAATTAATTGTAGACTTTATCAGCTTAGTGTGTGTGTGTAATTGAGTATGCGGGCATTTTCAGAAAAACTTGTAAGCCTCGTTTTTGCCTTTTCCCCTAAATAAAAAAATTTTTTGTTACATTTTTTTTACAACAACATTTTTGTTACATGATTTATCATTTTGACTTTGACTTCACAGTTTAAAAAAAATACATTTAAATCCGTCAGATTTTTACACACAAAATGGAAATTCGATAATTTTTTTGAACAACAATGAAAGAAATCCCTCGGATGCTCCACTGCGAAATCCATAAAATGACTCCTGAATCATTATTTTCCGTCAACCCGATAAAGTGTAAAGTGGGCTACAAAATACAACTTAAAACAACAGTATATAAGATTATGTCTTAATAGACAGGAACACCTTTGCTGCTGTTTCCATTTAAGTAAAGTAAAGTAAAAAGTTCTTTATTTCATAAACTATTACATAGCACTTGAAAACGTCAAAACAAAATATACATGAAAAAAAAATTTATATCAACCCTGAAATCACGAAGTTAGATTCACTTACATGCAAATAAATAAAAATTAGGTGTAAGTGAATCTAAGTGCCAGTTCCGAGCCTCCGCTCTGTGAGAAGAACTGACAAGAAACTCACAGGCTATGCTCTTTTAAATTATTTTTATTACATGACACACACAGTGTAAATTTGATGATACTGAAAGGGTCCCCCGAAGCTGTAACCAATAAAGTAGCACTAAGGGAACCTTCCATCACAGTCAAGTAAGTATGTATTGTGAAACTGAGCTGAGCCTGTACAATAAGGGATGGTCACGACAATGATCTGGTTGACTTTTTAATCTTATATACACATACAAGTTGAAAATGTTAAGCCCAAGCTTGTTTATCCGATAAATAATCATTAACAGCATAATACCCCTTTTGAAGAAACTGCTTTTTAACTACAGTTTTAAAAGTTGCCAATGGTAGATCAATTATTTCCTGCGGAATTTTATTAAAAAATCTGATACTATTACCCAAAAATGAATTTTTTGTTTTGTGAAGTCGACAATTTGGCAGAGAGAGCTTATTTCTATTCCTAGTATTAAAATTATGTACTTTTGAATTTTTATCAAATGTATTAATGTTTTTGCGAACATACATTATATTATCAAATATATACTGAGATGCAACCGTTAATATGTTAATTCTTTTAAACATCTCTCTAAGAGAATCTTTTTTAAGAGAATTAAGTATTTCAAATAAAGCTCGATGAGTTTGTTCGTGAACGTCAGCCGATGCATTATACATACTCGTATAATCTCGTGACGAATAATCGAATGCGCGAAACGTGATACTCTGCGAGGGTATGAAAATGTAGACTCTATCGGATTTTCAGTTTACATTGCACGTTTATTTTGGGAAGTATCCCGTTGATTTACTAAAGCTCTCGTCTGTTGTGTTTGAGGCAAAATTCAAACACACATTGTTTGGTTTTATAAAAAAAACAAATGAATATAAAATAGCTAAACTTTTTACAGACAACACACCAACCCATTTTATGTATTTCAGGATAACAGAATAAATACATTCCAAAACCCAAGTTAATAGTTTGGTTTGTTTTTGATCCTTTATGACATATTTTAATTTTTTACTTTATGATAAAAGTCAAAGTCAGAATAAAAGTTGGAAATGTAACCGTTAATTTGATTATCAACGATGTAAAATGTAAGGCAGTAGCAATGCTATACATCACATCAATTTAATTACTGTCGGATTCCGAAACAATGGAGGCTAACCAATAGAATGTGGCATGGCGGTTGACTACATTACCATTATTATTGCTACAAATGTCTGCCGATTTGAGATTTGGTGTATAGAAAAAGCCTTACTGTTCAAATTTCATTTGATTCGACTATTAATCCCCGTGCATACAGTATTATATTATGCACTTTTGACAAAATGCAAAGAATGGTTTTGTAAATTAGACCAAACGCATAAACGTTTTAGAGAGTAGATGGAATATGTGTATGATACTGCCAGTTCAGAAATAAACAAAAATAGTTTTAATATATTGATTCAATAATGTATTTAAGACAATTTTTATTTTTGTTCATTACTAAAGCTACCACGCAACCAAATGCAAACGGATATATAAATGTTTTTTAGTGACGGTAGCTTTAAATTAGTAACGTTGTCTAAGGAGACACCGCGTATCCTAGTCTCCCCGCGACCACGCATGACTGGAAAGTATTCGAAACGTCGGGATAAAGTAGTTTAATAAACAGCGATTAAAACCGTAAAAAGTGTTTTATGTACATACATTTAGTATGTATTAGTAGAGTATTCCATTAATGCCTTGCTTACATTACTTACTTTCTACCTTCTTAAGGGACGATTATTCTGCGATTTAAGTCATTTTTGTTAAAAGTTTTTTTTTGTAGCTTGTGCATGTAATCTCATTACACAACGCCTTCTAGTTCCACACTTGGCTGGGCTTGATAGTACTCAAGAGTACCAAGGTGCTAACATCGGATAAATACTTTTTGTTAATTTAAATTATCATCATCATCATTTCACCCATTTGAAGTCCACAGCTGAACAAAGGCCTTCACAATTGCTTTCCACATTGATCGATCCTGTGGCGCCTGCATCCACCGGCTCCCCGCCACACTGACCAGAACATCGGTACATCAGGTGGGTGGCCGCCCCTATTACGTTTGCTGATTCGTGGTCGCCATTCAAGAACCTTAACGCCCCATCGGTCGTCGGTTCTTCGAGCTATGTGCTTGCAAACTCGCTATGTCGGTCATTCTAGCTCTCCTACGGATATCCTTATTTCTGATAATGTAAATATAATCATGAAATATAAATATTGGAGATATTTTATTTGTTGAATATTTATGAGCACACAAATATATTATATTTTAGTGTTGCGAGGCAACCACAAGCAAGCATAATGCAGGTGTATGAACCTACTCCTTGCCATATAAGTTGTCAAAACTTTAGCGAATAACAATAAAACCCTTAAATCCAGTTTTTTCGTGGAATATATATAACAGCGCCTTTGTAACTTTTTTCTGGGATGTGCAATGATTATCATAATAATTTATAATGGAATAGATTGACGAGAGAGGTCTGCCATTGCAGAGTTGTTACAAATCCGTATACATATTTGGCTTTTAATGAATTGGGATCTGAAAGGATGCTTTGGACCAAAACCACTTCCAAAAAGATTAATTGAAACTTCTTCAGAAACAAATCTCTGTTTCTGACAGAATCCATCAGCAAATGTTGAACATCGTTTTTCTTGCATGCCGTACATCACAGATAACTTTTTTCGTTAGAAATGCAAACTTTGCCAAAGGATTGTGTTCCAAACGATTCCTTTTTAAATTAGTATCATTAAACCACGATGTACGGTTTGTAGTATTAATAATTGTAAGAATAATTCACCAGCTGGTATTAACTTTAAGCGATAAGCCATTACATCAAGTTGGCACATGTCAAGGGACACGGAAACCCAATTTATCGGCTTAACATGTTTTAGACATGAGGAGTCTTGCACAACGGTCACTAATTCTGATTAGAGCTAAATCTATTTAAAACATCATTTTGTTCCTTTCAACTTCACACAAATGACTGAAATGCAATGAGATTTTAAATCAAGTTTAGGACTGCTGTGCAAGCCGCATTAAGGGTTACTTGCACAACAGTGCGGATTTAAACAAAATGATTTTGACAGATGTGTATGAAGCCAAGACAAAGTTGTGATTTTAATTATATTTCTTCTTCTTCTTTTTTCTTTTGTGGCTGGCACGACTTGTGCATTTAGCCAATGTCAAGTTTATAATATTGTGCACAAAAATAGGGAAACATATAATAAGAAATATGTGAGTTTAGGGAACATGAAACGGATAGAAGAGGATCAGGAAAGTATTATTAAAGGATTGAAGATAGAAAATTACAAATTATAAATAATATTTATAAATTATATACATAAGAGAAGTTAACAAATTAAACCAATTTACAACTTAATACTATTCAAAATAATAAAATTAAATATACATTTATGTACAGCTATGTCGTTTTTATTTAATAAAGAAATAATATTTGTCGGGAATGGAACATGAAGGGAAATAAGAGTTTTCCAAAAAAGACTTCTTTGGTATTTTGGACAGGAAAGTATGATGTGATCTAGACTACCCTCATCGAGCCCACATTCGCACCAACTATCATTAATGATTTTAAGTTTATAGAGATGTAACGGTGTACAACAGTGTCCCAGTCTCATTCGGATCAAGATGGAGGTCTCTAACTTGCCTGTATTTATTTTTGAAAACCATGGTTTAGAAGGTATACAATGCTGTATTTGAGCATAAAACCGACCTTTAAGTTTTTTACTGTTTTCCCACATATCGCTCCAGTTTTCTTTAAGGGTTATTAGCGGCAACGCTAAAAGATCTTGGCAATAATTTTGATATGGGAACATATCTCCGCAGGACACGGCTTCTTGGGCTAGTCTGTCAGCAGTTGTGTTACCTTCGATACCAATATGTCCCGGGATCCATACAAATTGTATACAATAACCTTTTAAAAAACATTCATAAGCAAGTTGTCTAATTTTACTTAAAATTGGGGTAAATTCTCCCCTAAAAGGAAATTTGCTGAGTGCTTGAAGAGCACTTTTCGAGTCCGAAAATACTACTACTTTTTTTAAACCCATGACCTTAACATATTCTACAGCTTTTAATAGTCCGAAACATTCACCCGTGTAGACTGAAGATTCCGGAGGAAGTTTAACTTTTTGAACTATCCTATACTGAGAGTGATAAACTCCAACACCAACACATTCAAGAGCGCGTTTGGAAGCATCACAAAACACATGATGAAAGTTACTGAAATTTCTTTCGATAAAACTCTTATAGTTGTTTAAATTATTAATGTCACCTTTTTCAAATGAGTTACAGTAAACTTGTAAGGGTTCAATTAGGGCTTCATATCTTACACTAAAAAGTGGTAAATAATTTGATCTATAGGTTGGAGAAGATAGCGATATAAATTTACGGTAACTAATAATAAGACATGGTAGAGACTTATGAACCCAGTAACAAGAAGTATTAATTTTATTGGACAAATTTTCAAGTATACTTGGCAAGGGGTGATTATATGTTTGTAATGTCTTAAAAAGATACCTGTCACAAATATATTGACGTCGCAGTGCCAATGGGGGTTCACAGCATTCTAATTGTAAAGCATTTGTAGGACTAGATTTCATTGCGCCTGTAATAATTCTTAAGGCCTTATATTGTACTAAATCCAGTTTTTTAAGCGACAACATATTACATGGTCCTAGTAAAAACATGCCATAGTCCATAACACTTCTAATTAATGCATTATAAATTAAACGTAAAGACTGAGGGTGTCCACCCCACCAAACTCCTGCTAAGCATCTCATCATGTTTAAAATACGTTCACATTTCCCTACTACGTATTCACAATACAGTGAACCGTTTAATTTTGAGTCTAAAATGACCCCTAAGAATTTTATATGATCTTTCACAGGTATTATTTCACGATCATATTTGATTAAAACTTGAGGAGGTTTACGCATTCGAGTAAAAAGTACTGCAGAACTCTTTGAAGTAGACAATTCAAGACCATTTTTGTCCATCCAGACTTTTAAGCGGTCCAGTGTTTTATTAAGAGTAGAACAACCTTTGTGTATCGATATGGTAGTCGTGTAAATTAGAAGATCGTCTGCATACTGCAGAGTTTTTATGTCAGAATCGACAGCTATTATATTATCCAAATCGAATGTATATATGTTATATAATAATGGACTAAGCACTGATCCTTGAGGTATGCCTTTAAAAAGTGTACGAGTTATTGGAATACCAGAGTGATAAAAGTTAATAGTACGGTCGGATAGAATATTAATAATAAAATTAGAAAATATAGAAGGGATATTTAACAGATTTAACTTGTGTCTAAGAACATCTAAGAGAACATTATCATACGCGGAATTTATGTCTACAAAAACTGCTAAAACATTTCGATTATCTGAAAAGGCAAGACGAATATCAGAAGTGAGAATTGAAATATTATCTAAATTGCTCTTGCCTTTTCTAAACCCATACTGTGTGTTTGAGAGTAAACCTTTACTTTCTAAAAGCCATTCCAGACGGTTTTTGATAAGATGTTCGGCTACCTTAATTAAAACCGAAGATAGAGCTACAGGGCGATAAGCAGACGCATCCGTATGGTTCCTGTTCGGTTTTAAAAATGGCAACACGGTTTGACATTTCCATGACACAGGAACATAACCTAAAGCTAACAGTTTATTTACAAGATTTAAATAATATATCTGTATTTGGTCACTACTATTAGCAAGAAACGCATACGGTATACCATCACTGCCTGGCGCGGAATCTTTATAATTTTCTAGAATACCCTGTAATTCATATACTGTAAAAGGTGAGCTAATAAATAGGTTATTATTATTTACTGTGTGCTCAAATGAAGTACTGTTTGATGTCTGTTGGGATAAAATTAAGTTTGAGACCCCTGGTGGTGCTAACTTATCAAGGAAACTATCTACTGTGGAATCAGGCATTGGTCTAAAAGAATTATTACAATATGCGGACTTGAATCTTTTGATGTTTTGCCATACTAAAGAAGGATGTGTTGATGGTGAAATTGAGCTACAAAACCTTTTCCAGGATTGATATTTCTTATTTTTAAACAATTTTCTTGTCTCATGTAGTGTTTCTGTTAGTACATCGAAATTTATAGTAGTCATACATTTTTTGTATAATTTTTCAGCTGCTTTTCTTTTTTTTATAGCTTCTGTGCACTCACTGTCCCACCATGGAGGAGATGGGATTTTGTTACTACCATTATGCTTCTTAGCAAAAACGATATCTGCAGCCTCAATCAGAATATAAGACAGGGCTTTGGCACAATGAATTTCTGAATGATTGTCTAAATTGGGAAGAGAAGAAAACTTTGATTGCACACATTCCTTGTATTTATCCCAGTCCTTACTTGTTTTGTTAGGGATATGATGTTTTAAATGAGATATTCTAAGACTGCTTTTCAGTTTTTTAAAAGGAAATGTTATTAGCATTGGGAAATGGTCACTGCCATATGAAGATTCTAAAATATTCCATGTTACTGAGGAAGCCAACTGAGGAGAACATAAAGAGAGATCTACAGCACTTTTACTCTGATTAGGTTTTGTGTACCGTGTATATGCACCAGTATTTAAAATACATATATTGTGATAATCTATTATTTCTATTAATTCTTCTCCATTGCTATTTGTATTAGAACAACCCCAAGATTGGTGATGACAATTGAAATCCCCTAACACTAAAAAAGGTTTCGGTAATACCGAAATAATTTGATTTAATTCATTCAGTATAGAAGATGAAGGGTGTGGAATATAAACTGAAACTAAGCAAATGTTATCGAATTTAATAGCAATGACAGAAATGTCATCACTATGTGAAGGTAAACTATATAAAGAGAAACTTACATTATTTTTGACAAGTATGGCCACACCGCCATACCCATCAGTTCTGTCCTCACGAACAGTTATATAACCGTTCATATGAAATAGATGGCTTTTTTTAAGCCAAGTCTCAGATAGAGAAAAAAATATTGGATTGTACTTATTTATTAAATAAATTAAATCTCCTTTCTTATTTTGAACACTTCTACAATTCCACTGAATTATGCTGTGATGATCCATTGTGGAGTGCTTGTGTAATTATTGAGAGTATAGAGGCAACGTTGGACGGTGAATTAAAACTACTTTTAGAAAATACATTAAGCAATAAATTGATGATTTCAGTAATAGTACTGTGTAGATTTGTCTTGGGTTGTTCACTATAGCCACAACCATCAGCTGGGCTAGGTGGATCATACTCTTTAATAAGAGCATTGTGTGCTTCAACATTATAACCTGAATTTTTATTATTTTTCGAAATATGGGGTTTTAATGTTATTGTTTTTTTATATGAAGAGCTTGTAGATTTACTTAGTGATGGTATGGATTTAGGTACTGGGATCGCAGAGGATACTTCGGAATATAACTTCGTTACTTTTGGATGGAGTTTAGAGGCCTCAACATAAGAGGAACTGCTTTGGGCCATATAAGTTTTAATATTTTTTTGGCGTACAAACTCAGGACAAGTTTTTGTTATGGCAAAATGTGTACCAGAGCACATACAACATTTAGCGCTATTTTCCTCAATATTACAAGATGTACCTACATGATCTAGTCCACATTTGTAACAACGTGGCTTTGATCTACATTGAGCTTTTGTGTGTCCATAACGACAGCAATTATAGCATTGTATGGTTGGGTAAATATACAAATCCACTGGCAATGCATTATAAAACATAAAAACTCGCTTAGGAAGAACCTGACCATCAAATGTAACAACTATAGATTGTGTCGGTTTCCATAATAAATTTCCATCAACAGCAACTTTATAATTAATGCGTCTTACTTTTAAAATATGGCCACAACCAATTGGTACTGTTATATTTTCAATAATCTCTTCTGGGGACCATTCTGCAGGTACTCCACGTATAACACCCATACGAGTGATATTAAAAGTTGGAACAAATGCTTTAAAGTTACTTTTTTCTAAATTTTTATTTGATATAAAAGTATTTGCTAATGAATGCTTAGTAAAGGCTATCGACATTTTGTTTCTACCTATTTGCTTAACACTACCATTAACAATGCCGTCAAATAAATTAGTTTTAAGAAATTTTCCAAAAGTGATCGGGTGAAGAGATGTGTTGTCATTAGAAGCCGATTGAATTTTTTGGACATGTACTATGTAAGGAGATACATCAGTCTCATGATATAGATTACGACCAATTTGTATTGGAATAATGGGCTCAGGAGCGTTTACAGCTGGTATATTATCATGTAATTTTTGGAATTTTTTAGACGACGAAGGTAAGCTAGGACTTTCCAATTCGAAGCAATCACAATCATTGGCGTGAGAACCTGACGATGATGTACTTTTACGAGTACCTCTTTTTTTATTACAGTGCTTACATACGACTAAGCGACGCTTGAGGGAACGACCCCCTGTAGATTTAGAGGATATAATGGAGCCATCAGTGTCCATTCCCGACTCAGTTGAAATAGTTACAAATTGTCCTGCCGGGGGAACAAATTCCCCCGGGTCAGGAGGGTCTTTCATTATAATAAAAGTTTAAAAACTTACCAATGTAGCTGCTATATCCACAAAAACAATAATAATATATACAAAAAATTATAGAATAGTATACTCTCCTGATCTTTACTATGATATATTAAATAAATTTTAAATTATTAACAAAAACGCGCCAACCAAACCGAATGTTTCCCGCCTTTTTTCTTAATTATATTTAACCCTAAACAGCAGTTTGTGCAAGCCAGCCTTATTCTCGAATGTCTTGGCGATGGTACGTGTTGCCAAAGGCATCCATCTAGTCCATTGCATATAATATAACGTTTATTTGTTTATTCGCATTGTTCGTTGTCATAGGCGCCATTTAGCTTAGAATATTAAAAACTACTTATTATTTTGGGGTAATGTTAACTTAACAAAAAATAAGTGCGAATCATATTATGTACTTAAAATATAGGGAAACAAATATCGTTTAAGGAAGTTTTATTTATTGAGCTGTATTTATACCTTAGTCGGATAGGATTTCTCCTTTAACCGGATTCAATAAAACCTTTTCCACTTTACCTTACTCAATATCTTTATTGTTCTTTACAAACAGTAACAATAGGATGTTAATATATATTACAGTTCGTTGTGGACCCTGTCTAACACGGCAAGTTAAAAACCACCATTATCATATCAGCTCATCAATGTCGCACTATTGAGTACAGGTCTGGTTATATTCCACCACGCAGCCCTACTGCGGATTGGCGTAAGTGGAAGCATCCGGTAAAAAGGGATTACTGGAAATTTTACCGTAAGGAGAGTACACAAAAAGAGGATCATCGTTCTGTGAAGCAAATAACGCAAAAATTCAAAATTAAATAACTGTAAATAAATAAGGTTTTTGGAAGTTCGCTATTTTTTTCGGCGTGAAAATAATTAAAATACTGTTCCAGCATCTTCAGGAATTGTACCAACAAGGAGATGAAATATGAGCTGAAGTTTGTAAAACAAATACGTAATTTTTTTTACTTATATTCAGGTTCAATAAAATCTATGCTATACAAACATTCAACCCTAAATTTATACCAGTCTTAAAGTGTAAGATACCTATTATACTGACTTCAATTCATATCATTAAAAATTGAAATCCTTTATGCAGGACTTGTTATTACCGTAGGCTAGATATACGTATTCTGATTTGAACTCGATGCTTGCGGCATCAGCGCGAACCTTGCGAAAGTAACAAACATTATTTCACGGCTTAAAAGACTGCGTATTATAACAGTTAGGCATGGGTATACTGCTGAGGAGAGAATTTTAAAATCGGATCGTTTGACAATGGAACTTCTTAAGAGTTGAGTAGTATAGTCTGTAAAGAATACATTATTTTTCGAAAAGGGGCTCACATAGTTTGGCATCACAGTTATTAAGTTATTCAAGTTAGCAGATATGACGCAGTTTGCACACTTACAATTTCAAAATTTTCCACTTTCTATTCGACGTTTGGTAAACGGATAATTAGTTTTTGTTGTAATTAGGTAAATTTTATAATCTTACATTAATACGACCTTACATAATTTTGACGACCGATTTGGCGTGGAGATCAGTATACCTGCACTTCACTCCAGAGGTCGTGGGGTCGATTCCCACACAGGACAAATCTTTGTGTGCATAAACATAAATATTTGTTCTGGTCTGGGTGTTTTCCAATGTATATTAAGTATGTATTTACAAAAAAAAAGTATTTAAGTATGTTTATACGTTCTTTAGTATCCATAACACAAGTTCTTAGTGATACTTATCTTGGAACTAAAGAATTGGTGTGATTGTAAGAGAATATTTATTTATTTATTTCATACATATTGTACGTACACGCAGCGTCATCTATTATCGCGTAGGGAATAATTCCGCGCAATATTATCTGTACTCTTAGTTTTTTTACTCTATGGTCATTGTTTTTTCCGTTTCCGCAACTCGTTGCTTTGTCGACCACTTTTGTAAGACAATGTAAGAGGAATGTGTTTCGTAATAAATAATGAAAGAAAAAATGATATATTATTTAATCCAACTATCTTAACAGTTCTATTTCATTAGGTTCTACCTTCATGAAGTACCGTTTGTGTGCTTTGGGCTCCTTGAATAGTAAACGTATCAGCATAATGTCTCTATATTTATTATTAGTTTAGGTAGATAACATTTTAATTAAATGCATTACTAAAACAATGTATGTTCGTAGAATAATGTAATTAGGCTAGTTATAATATAGAAATAAATTATAATAATTTTATATTTTTTATTTCTACAACAGGCATTATACTTAACATGTAACCATTCGTGGAATAGAAAGTGGGAAATTTGTGAAATTGTAAGCTATTAAGCCGCGTTTTTACCAGATATGTGCGAGGATGCGCTGCGAGGGATGTATGTGTTAAGAACCAATGGAGTCGCATCATTTACCTTGCTTCGCAGCGATTCCATAGGTTTTTAACAAACACATTCCTCCCTGGGCATACAGTTAAACATAATAGCCCTACCATAAAACCAAACAAACGCTAGAAAGACACTAGAACGTGTTCAAAAGGAACGGAGAGAAAGGAATAATCAAGATTCAGCTAGTCTACTATAATCTCACTATTCAATATCATGTAAGTATGTAAGTTTCCAAACCAATTTACTTGGAGTATGCAACTTGTCTAAAAAATAAACTTAAAGTAAACTTCTGAAATCCCAAGCCTCCATTTTCATATACTAGACACTTTATGGTCACGACGTGCTACAGCTCCGTGCATACATTATTATGAAAACGTCCCTGTTATGTTAGGGAGTTGTGGAATTCGTTGAATCGTAATAACAGACAACAATATTACATTGAACAATAAGACAGCACAATGCACATTGTCAGAGAACTTACTTGTTAAAAATACGTACCTTACCTTACTATTCTGAGTAAGTTCTATTCATGTAAGTATCTGATATATAATTGTTCCTAGCCATAGTTTGTTAAGGTGTTTTTTTGAGAATTTTGCAGCGTAGGTAGTATCCGGGAAAACTCTATAATGTGATCTGACTCTTTGCATTTAGAGAATCTATCCTGGGTTCCCATAAGTATTTCATTAATGCTTTGCTTATAAATCAGGAAGACAGTTTCAAGGAAAATTTTGACAGGTACCACGCAGCGCTCACCACCCCAAGACATCAGATATTAAGTCATTTATTCTTAATAATTTCGGTAAGTGTAGTATTCTGTTTTTTAGAGAGGGGGCACGTGCTCAGTACAAGGACGTTAATGGACTGATAATATGATGATAATGAATATTGTATCAGTTTATCAATATTGTTAAAGTCAAAATCATTTAGTTAAGTTTGGCTCAATATAGCAATTGTGAACGTTAAACTTAAAAACTAACGCGCTACTTTCTTGCGGGCGTGAGTTTGATCGTAAAAGAACGGGCAAGAAAATCGTCAAGGTTAGTTTTTTCTCCCTCCTGTTACAAGGAAAAGTAGGTAGATACTTAATATTAAAACAATTTGATAAATCTAAAAAATCTTGTGTTCTGCAGTCACTTTATTTAAAAGAAAGGTTTTCTACTGAAAGCTCTGTTTTCTTCTATGTACGCGATAATTAATATGTAATAAAACATTGTATCGCTACCTTTCTCGAATACTTTACAGTAATGGGAGAGAAAGACGAGACTGGTGTCTTCAAAGAAAGTAGCACTGTAAAGTATTGAAAACATCGGCATTTAAATATTGTATTGCCCGCGATTTTAATCCATAAATTTAGACGAATAATGGTGATGAGCAAATGTTCGGTAAATTAAGAAATAAATAAATTTATTCTTCAATATGGTTCAATAATTCTTGGTAAGTTAATTTGAAATAATTAGCATTACAAACTAACTTTGCAGACAATCGTGAAATGAGTCTATTCAGTTCTTTGTCGAAAACTGTTTACAACTGAACTTAAGTTTGAAATTTATCAGTAATTTTCAGGCTTTTGAAGCGTCTTTGACGCACTTTTGCGCACTGCGCTCCTGAGTTCATAAGTTCTATTCCCACACAGGAAAAATCTTTGTGTGCATACTTGTTCTGGCATGGGTGTTATAATAAGTATATATTTACAAAAAAAGTATTAATAACAAAAGTTTTTAATGATACTTATCTTGGAAATAAACCATTGGTGCGATTGTCAGAATATATTTATTTGGAAAGCATCTTGCAATGTTAATGAACACTCATATTGCAAAAATATTTAAAACGAGTAAAGAAAAAGTTTTTGTTTAAAAATAATTTCGCTATAAAAAGATTACAATTAAAAAGCTTAATAAAATCTTAAGCTGATTAAACAGAATAATCAGTAAATTGGAGACCGTGCCATTAATGCAAGTCTGTTAGAAATTTAATTAGAGGGCATTGAACGTTCGCCAGCTTCTATTTTATAATCTTTTACAAGGGCTTTTAAATAAACCCTTTATAGAGTCAGTTAAACGTGGATCGATTGGTGTCGGTTTCGTGTTAAAATTTAATTATTTACTCAATTACGCACCTATGACTTTTCGAAGTTATGTGCGTAATTATCGCTTGATCCGTGTCTCGGAAAGCACGTTAAACTGTTGGTCCCGGCTGTCATGAACAGCAGTCGTTATTAGGACATCAGTGCCTCTAACATCCTGCTTTCACTATAGAATGATGTTTCCCTCTGGGTTGCGGAGGTCAGACGACATGTAATAGCTGAAATTTTGCCATATCTGGTTAAACCAGTTAGCAGACCCCGGGCCCTAAGCTGAAGTCTAGGGCAATTGGATAATGCTAGTATATGATGTGGTGATAATATTCTGTGCCAACACTCTTCTCTCCAAACGTTGCTTAATTTCGGCGATCGCTACATAACACCTAGTCTAGCGACATCATGAGTAAATGTATAACTATATCATAACATAACTATATATATACACCGTTATTTATTATTTATTTATAACCATTTAAATTCTCTTCAAATACGCAGACAGATAAATTAAAGGGAGAGCATAGTGAAACTATTAGTGTTTCTATTTAGCTTTTGGCCAAGGAACCCTAAAAAGGGATCATACAAGCGGTGCGGACCGGATGCATCTTCGTGGCTCTTCATAATACCCCTAGCTTACAGCCAGTCAAGATAGAAACATTTCCCACACAGAAAATGTCAGTTGTCACGAACCCCACTCATCTGACAATGGATGACACTCTTTGTGATGGATTGTACTGTCAAGAAAAAAATGCTTAGCGTTTTACCCGTCAACTTAAATTGACCGTAGGTTTCCACTTTCTTAGAACATAATAGATGTCTTTTGTGAACAGTGCCCACGTGTCAACACAACATCGCGTAATCAATATAAATCCGTAGTAATTTGTAACATTTTGGTCGTTTTGATTTCGTGGAGGCAACCAGTACTACTTACTACATATTAATTTGTAAAGTTCAAATCAAAATTTTAGTTACTTTTTCATCAACATGAATCAGACTACACAAATGTTTACTTTGCGCCAGATTAACTATTATCAAGTCAATTTCTAGTTAGTTTGTAAATACTTGGCTCCGACAGCTTTCAAAGTTCGAATAAACTATATACTTTTCTTTGTTATATTTTAGGGTTCCATAATGAACAAGGTTAAAGTGGTCCACCGTCGCAATTTATCTAACCGCGGCTTAGGCCAAATTTTTTTATGTCGTTACACATGGGTTTGTAAAATAATTACATTGATCAAGTAATCAATGAAATATTGAAAATAAAATATGGTATTATTCTCATCTTTCCCAGAGTGTAGGCTTGACACAAATATCATATATTTGTCCTATAGCTAAAAACGGGTATACCGAAATATGCGCAATACATAGCTTTTAAATTTACTTAGTAAAAAAAAGATGTAAATTTGACTACAATGACTTAAAATACCTACAATTACGATATCTATTATGTTATTTATAACAACTTGAAACAATGTGAAAAGTACTTTACTGACTTATTTATATGAGTATAACACTTATAATTATTTAGTTTTATATTTTTCATTGAGCCGTGTTTTACCGGCTTAGAATAGTGCCATCTCACAGGGAGCCATAAGAGTCGACCAAGAAAAATCCTACCGGATGATGGGCAGCAGCGTCATCCTGGGTACTGGCTGGAGCTGCGTTTACCAGCCCGCCTGCCCAGCGTAGTAATTATGGGCAAATCCTCCAATATAATGTAATCTATTGGGGTGGCTGATGTTCAGCAGAGGAATTTGTGAGGCTGATATGATGACGTTATTAATCTATTATGCTTTACTTATTTTAAATCCTACTAATAATTGTATGAAAGTGAAACTCACCAAGAAAGTCATCCTGGCTGCCTTGTCGAGCGCTCTGGCAGACTTGCTTGAAGAACCGTCCAAGCCCGCGCACGCCGCGCACCTCATTGAGGCGCGAGACGGCGTCCATCACGGAGCTCTCGTCGTCATGGTCCCAGATGTCCAGGTGCAGCACGTCTGACGATATGTCATCGATATCGCTAAACAGAACAACCAAATTATTATTTTATATTAAAGCTGAATATATCACCATATTCTAGCATTGTCCCGGTTGTCATATACTTAGGGCTCAGGTTCTGCTCGATGAAGCGTCTGCCGTCTGACCTCCGTAACCTAGAGGGAAACATCATTCTATGGTTAAACCAGCTGTCAGGATGTTAGCAGGCACTTCCGACTTCCTAATTCTTCCTAATAACGACTGCCATATATGTTCATGACAGCCTGGACCAACGGAATAACGTGTAGTCTGAGGCACGGAGCAAGCGATAAGTACGAACATAACTTCGAAAAGTCATAGGGGTTTGAACCTGAGACCGTCTGAATTTGAAGGCGATGGGTCTCACCACTGGGCTATCGCCGCCTCTGATTAATGCTGAATATACAGGGCATACAAATCATGACGTACTGAGACTTGGTGCCTGCCTATGGGACTCATAAGAAAGCTCAAAGTCGCTCAGCGTGCAATGGCTATGGTCGGAGTGTACCTAAGAATGTTCTGAAGAACTGTTCGACCTTATCCCGCCCTATCCTTTCCTCTCCCGACCTACATGTGCTAGTCTTTGGAATCACCTCATACTATGCAGTCTATTAGCACTCGAACCAGAAAAGAATCGTTCCTATGTAAGACCATTCGGCTTTAAAGCGGGCGCGAAACGGCAGTATAGCAGGCCGTCATGAGGGGGTGCGCTTGTTATTGCGCTTTTCTCAAGGTTCGCTCCTACTTTTATGAAATGCATCGACTGCTTTCCATCAGGCAGGATGTGGTCAATATGAAGTCTCACATTATTATTATTTTTTCAAATAGAGATACGAGGAACGGAAATCCGTTGGAGAAATTGGGTGACCGACAAAGCAAGGCCGATTTGCAAGCTGAAGTGGCACTGGGCGGAGCACATAGCCTGAAGAGCGTGGGCGTGCGTAGACGACTTATGGGGCGTGAAGGTGAAGAGAATGCCTTATGGCATTAAGTTCGCCTTTTGTTATACTTTTAAATGTGCAGTAAAAATTAAATAAATAAATAAGGTTCTTCAATGACGACTCTGGACCAGCTAACGTAGTAAAGGGCGGCCTACGCCCACCCGTTGGAAAAAAATAATCCGCCTACCCGGTGGATCAAGCGGCAAAAGATTAATCAACGTGGAACAAAACTAGAGAGGCCTATGTTCAGCAGTAGACTTGATATGGCTGAAATTATGATGCTGATGATAAAAAAAAACTAAGACTAGGATATTTGGAGTGAATGGCAAAAGGTTCCACAATAGATACGACTAAAGAATTAAAGTGCGCTGCAGCCTCGCCTGTGGCCCCCGTGATAAGGTGAGAATTCCCCAAATGTTTTACACGTCGATAAACATGTTAAGAACATATGATTGAACAATTAATATATAATATGCTGCGGACCTGTTCGAAAGAATCACAGCGGCCTCGGGACGTAGCAGGCTCAAGAAGGAACATGGATAGTTTTTAGTCAGTAAAAGTCTGACACAACCTCCCGTTCCACCCACAACGGGAGAAGCTTATTAGATGATTTTCCTTTCGAAAAAAATAGTCACTCCAGTGTCCCCCGTGATACAATAGGACCTTCTTAAATGTTTAACTCGTCGATAAACATATTAACAACATATGATTGAACAATTAATATATAATATACAAGTTAAGTACTTGTTGGTTAGCACAACATTATTTTAGTTTCGTCATTAAGTATCGTGGACATCCAAGCGAAAATGCTCGAAATAGATAGGCTTTATAGATTATTCCGCCCAAACTGGTAAGGTTTAGAAGGGTTTTTAAAAAATAGTGTCTCGCTTTATTGATTTTAATGATATTTATATCAGAGTTTTGGTTTGGGCAGGCATCTCTCCCTCTTGGTTCGTGAGAGAAGATTCGTGCCTGGGTCAGCATTGGGAGGTTCATATTATGGACAGGTCTGTTAAACGTCCAATGTTTTTCCAAAACTTCCATATTGTTCCTGTTTTTTTGTTGTCTGATTTAAACCATTCACGACACTACCATCTGCTTCGCCCACGTAAAAAGCTTTTATATATGAAAACAAGAATTTAACTCTTGGGTAAATTAAAGTGTGATTAAAGACGTTGAACTGTCATTAAAAACCAACATTTAATTATCACAGCTTTCACCTTTCTAAATTAACAAGATAGAAATTTATATTAGAGATAAGTCTCTAATAATTTGATGACATTACGCTGTAGCAGACTAATGTCCTGTAGACAGACGGGTCATTCACCGCCCCCTAATTGGATTATTCTTATCCGAGACACACATGCAGCTTCAGTTTAGACCTGTATATGCATTAATGTTAAATGTTCAAAAAATCTTATTATATTTACTGTTTCCTACCTTTCTTTATAGGGAACTATACTGGCCTGTTTCATAATGTCCTCATAAGTTCCCTACAGCGTTTACTTGTCCATACAAAACTGTCACTTTGAAGTACCAAAGTTGTGTCGCTTCTGTTTTTTTTCTTCTGTGTGAAAAATTAAGCATTTTTTATTTATTTATTACTTTATCTGCTGAGTATTTTCTAGTTAGACATTGTGAAACAAGCACTCAGTAAATAGAATTACATTAGTCATAGCAAGTGACAGGAGGCTCTTTTTAGGCAAATAATAAGCCTTTTTTACATCATTACAAAATGCATTTACGCACTGCCTCCCGGCCCAAGGTGGACCGAGAGGTGAGTGTGGGGCCCACTGCGGCAGACGGGACCGCCAGCAGTCCTACCCACTAAAAAAAATTCCACGACGCCCCCCGCTTGTTGAAAAGGTCGAAGGCCAGTACCTGGGTTGCAGCGTCTGAAAACCCGCCCGCGGTCATCGTCCCCCCGGTCCTCCTAGAGAGAGGCTTAGTGGACGCGCCCCTTCTATCTCATTGTTCGACCATGTTCCAACTCCCCGGAGGGTACATGATTACCCCCCCGACTGGTCTCCACCTTGTCGTGGTGGGGGGGCTGAGTACCTCCCGGTAGGGCGCAGGAGGCGCTAGGGAAAAGGTAACACCCAGAGACCGACGACTCTGGGTGCCCTTAGTACTGACTACTGGGGGGGAAACTAAGAGGGACCTATGGAGGGCGCTGCGGGTAGGCCAGGAGGGCCCGCTCAGCAGCGCCAGGAGGGACTAGGCAGCGGGGGCAGGGGGCCCCTGCTGTCTAACCATGGACCCTCCGGGAAGTCGGCCACACACGCTATGGTCGCAGGGGGAGGTAGGAGGGGCGCGTCCACTGCGCCTCTCTGAGGAGGTCCTCCCGGTTTTGGTCCGGGGGACGTTGGCCGCAGGCGGGGTGTCAGAAGCTGCAACCCAGATACTGGCCCCCGCCTCTTTCTCAACAAGCGGCGGGCGTCGTCGGAAGATTTTTAGTGGGTATTGCTGCCGGCGGTCGTGTCTGCCGGTGGTGAGTCCCACACCCCCTTTCTGTCCCCCTTTGGCCGGAAGGCTGTGCGTAAATGCATTTTGTTACCGACGTAAAACAAAAAAAAAAAAAAAAAGGGTACATGATTAGACAGCAGGGGCCCGCTACCCCCGCCACCTAAGACCCTCCTGGCGCTGCTGGACGGGCCCTTCTGGCTCCCCAGGTCCCTCCACAGGTCTGTCTTTGTCCGGCTTCCACCCTACCAGGAGGTACTCAGCCCCCCTACCAAGCTAAAATGAATACCTGTTCGAGGGGGGGGGAGGGCAAATAAGACACTTGTTCCAAATCACTCTAAGACAATTTCTTGCAGAATTAACGTACTGCTATCAGGTATGATTACCACTCTCAAAGTCTGGAGATACATCATCATCGCAGTCTATTATCGTCCCACTACTGAGCACGGGCCTTCTCTCACGAACCTAGGTGAGAGGGATTCAAGTCCACCACGCGGACCCAGTGCGGATTGGCATAGGCTAGAGTGCAGCGTCCTCCTATTACATACATACATTCATGTCTATTTCCCCGAATGGGTAGGCAGAGGCATATTATATGCCCACACTTCGATACGATACACACCATGCCCACACACGATAGAACTCCCTGTTCTAGCGAGCGACGGTGTTTTCAGCACTGAAGTCTAATTTCCCAGGAGATGAATCTGTTTGCGCAATCATGATAGTTGCCTTGTTTCAACTGCACAAAAATCATCTAACTTTACGCACTATCGTATGATTTTAATGCAGAAAAATACAAATTGTATCTAACTTTAGTAATTACTGTATGATTATTGAAGCAGAAAAAATACAAACTTAGTTATTTGAAGTTAGACTTTTTAATCAAACGAGTCAGTAGGAGTTCTGGTAAATGGTAAATAACTATTTTAGTTCCTAATTGAACAAAGTATACAATAAAACTATAAGTAAAAAGGAGCTTTCGTTTCAATTTAGATATTTGTTTGTTTAAATTACTTTTGAATCTAAAATGAAACCTAAAATAATAACTTCAATATTGCTGCGGGAGTTATCAAAGATTTTGCTATAAAAACTTAGGTTATAAAACACGGAGCAAACGGCGGGAGAACAAACTTTTCATGCCCAATCACACTAAAATTAGAATAATTTTACTGTGTCGCTGGGTGCCATAGTGACAACCCATTTTCTTATGTCTGTCGCTTTTACAGCTATCTTGCTGTTATTCGAGCAATTAAAAAAAACAAGAGTCAGTAAACTATCCATTAGCCTAATAACATTAGAGAGACGATAGCCGAATATCAAGACCCATAGACTTCTAATTCAATGGGGCTCGGATTCAAACCCTGGTAGCGACTTTTCGAAGTTATGTGCGTAATTATCGCTTGCTCCGAGCCTCGGAAAGCACGTTAATCCGTTGGTCTCGGCTGTCATGAACATCTCGGCAGTCGTTATTAGGAAGTCAGTGCCTTCTTATATTCCGACAACTGGTTTACCCATGGAACGTTGTGTCCCTTTGGGTTGTACAGGTCAGACGGCAGTCGCTCCTACATTTTTTTTTAAAGTTCAGTCAAAATCTGGTCAGATCTGTGAGCAGCCCCTTGGCCCTGAGCGTAAGTCTAGGGGAGGGGGGGGGGGGCAACTGGGACAATGCTAGCACATGGAGGACAGTAACATCATAGGATCTAAATCCCAATCATATTTAGTGCTCCAATTAGTTACTACATAGTGTATAGTGTGGCACGAGCACCTATTTAGTGTAAACGAGATATTTAATCATAATCTATGTAAATTAAAATGAATCGCCAAAATGTGTGCACGCGCACTAATAACTGCATAACTGCGTTATATTGGATAGTTTTGTTTTTATCAGGAAAACGTTTGCATATAAGTTAATTCAAAATAAATTAGGATATTTATAAAGGAAATAAAAATAAAATGGCGATATAAAATTCGCCGGGTCAGATACTGAGATATACAATCATATTTAGGTAACTTTCGTGTCCGTCTGTTAACTTAATTAAAAAAAACCCTATCTTTTACAACTGATGTTGAAACTATATTTTTGTGTATTTATACGAATCGCTGCTAAGCGATGTGTCTGGCTCCTGAAAAACTGTCCATGTAGGTTAGAGAGCGTACAAATGAAATTGCACGGAAAAGCAAAACTACGCCTTAACTTTAAGTTACAAGAGTTCTACGAAAGCTGCACTCAGTGTTCAAAAGCGTTTAAGAAGTATACCTTTATATAGAACTTTTTTTAATAAAGTCAATTTTAATAATATCAAGAGTTTTATGCACTATTGGAAAACGGTTACAAATAGGTGTAGTTTTGAATAAGGTATGTAATAACCGGCCACAACTCGAATGGTACATTATATGCGACTATTTTGCACCACGTTGGGTCTCAATTGAATGTTCAATGTATATAAAGAGATTGCGTTACTCGAAGTCGAATTACTTTAGGAATAGAATACGTCTCCTTTCAACAACTTCGGAGTTATATTTTACAAAACTCGAACCATTCAATTGACTTTTTGTGTTTTTTTTAATAATCTATAATTTTTACTACTTTCTATGGCATACAGGCTTTAAACCCATGTATGCCATGACATGGCGAACAACCATCCACAATGTATTTCATAATTCCTATTGTCTGTTAAATGTCTAGGCTTGAGTCAAATGAAGAGGAATGACATAATAGGTTACACAATTTATAATTAAATAGAAGTCAATGTCCAATTTTAAATATTTCATTTCAGTTACAATCTTCGAGAAGTTAACTCTTTTTATAAGGAGCTATATGATCTTATTTATGTCATGATCAAGATCAACCGCTTTTGGTGCGATAGCCGTTAAATTCAGAGAGTCCCGGGTTCAAACCTTGGTGACGCATCTAGGACATTTCGAAGTTATGTACGTAATTATCGCTTGCTCCGTGCTACGGATAGCAAGTTAAGCCGTTGGTCCCGGCTGTTATGAACATCTATGGCAGTCGTTATTAGGAAGTCAGTGCCCATACTGACAGCTGGTTGAACCATATAATAATGTTTCTCTCTGTTATTTAATAACTGAAATTCAGCCAAATCTGGTTAGTTAAAACAACAAGCAGACCCTGGGCCCTAAGCTTGAGTCTAGGGCAACCTTGATAGTGCTAGGATATGATGGCGATGAGTGAGACAGTTCTGCACAGGAAATTCTGGTGAATTCGACTCTTGAAGCTCAGTTGGAATCCTAACGTTAGGGACCGATGTTGACACTTATTGCTTTACTTATTTGTGTCACGGAATGTTAACAGACAGGTATAGTAGCAAAAATGTACCCGTAATACTTTTAGGATATTTTGTTATCGTAAGCTTTCCATTAGCGTTTCAACTAGAATATTTTTGTATCTAATTTTGATATTTTTGGCACACCCTCTGGAACGTGGAAGTAAACACTGCATTATATTGTATACAAAATATTATATAAATAGGTAGGTATATTAAAAGTAATGGCAAAAAATATGTTAAATTATCTTCTGAGAGTCGCATATTAATCTACTTTCTACTAAGTAGTATTAAAAAAGTGTTCATGTGTGTTCAAATGTGTTTATCTTACTTCTTCAGTCACGCAAATGTGGCATAGCAGCATATTTCTTACCCAAATTTTTTTTAATGCTTATTGTGAAATAATTTAAAATAGCACTTATAGAAAAACTGACATAAAGGGTCTGTTTTTTAGCAACATTATTATCAAAGTACAAAATTATATTGTCTTCAGGGTAACAAACAAGTAGCCAGTAATTAATTTTAAACAGGAAGCTGTTAGGAATCCTGTGGTTTCGACCCTTTACGGCCAACACTTCACATCGGACACCGTACATACCGTCACGCCACCACCCCAAGCACTGCGTTCATGTATTATCCGCCTAAATTATAAATGCGTTACGTTTTCACGCCTAAACCATTGAAACAATGCTGTTTATTTTTGGTACAAGGGTAGTACAAGTATATATATATATATTGTATTACGAGCAATGATAAATTGCGCAGCTTTTCTTTAAAGATATAAGTATTTATGTAGGAACCACAGTTGGAAAACATTCCATCGACACCCGAATTAGAAATTGAAATTAAGAACTGTCATAAAAAAAATTCAATGCTTATTTTGTTATTTTGTACAATTTTAAAATAGTTTAGTGGATTGAGGTATTATTTTAAGTATGATAAAACCTGTGTTATTATACTCTCCTCTTTCACAACAGGTGTTACACAGATAAATGAATAATATACAATTCATGTAGAAAAGTTATAAACGAATAAAACTTATTATAAAAAGCCATACAAAAACCTGATAGTGAACATATTATTATAATAGGTTGGGGAAAAAGTCTTTTCGTATTTTTGTATGAAAAGTCAAGACATTTTTTTCAAAGTTTATTTACATTTATTTACAATATATATGTACCGTTTTGCTGAATAACTTTCTGCCATTTTGTGGGCAGAGACATTATCCCGTTACTGTAGAAACTTTGGGACTTCTGATCAAAAAAACGGGACAAGTAGTTTTGGCAGTCCTCTCTTGAGGTCAACCTTACAGAACCTAAAGAATTCTGCAGAGACCGAAACAGGTGAAAATCTGAAGGCGCAAGGTCAGGGCTATATGGTGGATGCACTAGGACCTCCCAGTCGAACTCTCTTAATTTTTGCTGAGTGGCTAAAGATGTGTGTGGTCTAGCGTTATCGTGATGAAAGACCACACCCTTCCTGTTGATCAATTCCGGCCGTTTTCTCTCGACTGCTTCCTTTAATCTCATCAGTTGCTGGCAGTAAAGATCAGAATCGATGGTTTTGCCGGGCGGTAAAAGCTCATAATAAACAATGCCCTTCCAATCCCAACATACACACAGCATCACCTTATTTCGTGTTAGGCCAGGTTTGGCCACAGTCTGTGAAGCCTGGCCAACTTTCGACCACGACCTTTTTCGCACGTTCTTGTCGTACGTGATCCACTTTTCATCGCCAGTTATCAATCTCTTCAAAAACGGCTCGGTTTCATTACGTCTCAATAATGAATCGCAAATGAGTACACGGTTCATTAAGTTTCTTTGAGTGAGCTCGTGTGGCACCCAAATATCGAGCTTTTTTGTATAACCAGCTTTCTTCAAATGGGTCAAAACTGTTTTGTGGTCAATTCCCAGTTCTTCAGCTACATCGTACCTACTAATATACCGATCTTGCTCCACTCTTTCAAAAATGGCGTCCATTTTATTCGTAACAGGGCGACCAGAGCGAGGTGCATCTTTAACATCAAAATTTCCGGACTGAAAACGTTTGAACCAAATTTGTGCTACTCTTACTGACACTGCATCAGGTCCATAAACATCACAAATTTTTTTCACTGCTTGAGTTGCATTTTTGCCTTTTTTATAATAAAATTTTAAAATGTATCGAATTTCTTCATTAGATTCACTCATTTTTACGGAGAGAAAAACAAATGAAAAATAGCGGGAAACAACTTTTTTTTATTTTTTTCTTTTCTTTATAATGGAACCTTTTTAATGTTACCAAAACCAGCCAGACACAAATAGTACAGTCAAAAAATTTATAATAAGTTTATACCTACGTTATGCGAAAAGACTTTTTCCCCGACCTAATATGTTCAAGTCTGTGTCAAGGTAGCCCTACGATATCAGTTCAGCATTTTTGCCACTTGTAATTACTTAGCTCTAAAAATATTTTCAAAAGAGACTTATTTTTATAGCTACCTATTTGTCAATGTGTTTCCTAATATGTGGCTATGGCGACTCAATTCCCCGCTGCAGGCGCTAGGGTTTATTAAAATTAAAAATAAAATTAAATATACTTTATTGACTCTAACGTTGTGATTCTAACGAGGCTTCCAAAAGGCAACGAAATTGAGAAGAATGCCTCAAGAAAAACTTCTCGGCTTTTTTCAGATTATGTCTTAATATGTAATATAGTTGTTTGCCCACTACATCGTTCTTCGTTGAGTAGCGCGTGGCCGCAACGCGTTAACGTTGTATGCGAGTACCTCAATTCGTAATTTTCTAAAATCCGCTTGGTAATCAAAGAAAAGTCAGAACTGAATAGCTTCTATTATTAAATTGCATAAGTGCGCAAATACTTAAATTAAAGAAAAAGTGTTTAGATCCTTTGAAAACTTTACAAGCTTAGAACAATATGGTAACTTTGATTGCCTAGATAAAATTTATTTCCTTAACTCATTTATTTTCCTTTGGTCGCGACAAAATCATTTTGGTCACGTTGGGCGCTTAGATAATTATGATGATTAATTGGGGTTTTTAAACGTCAAAATCTGCCGTCTTTGGAGGACCTATAGACGTTGGTCAACTCTTCACGCAAAAAATCAGACAGATAGAAATGAAATTTGGATCAGAGATCATTTACATGATAGGAATATCTATACACAATAGAATGGGGCCTGCAGATCGACAGACGAATAATAAGCTCTAAGTTCGCCACACTTAAAATATAGTTAGCAAAATGTGGGCGTATATTATGCCTCTGTCTACCCCTTTGGGGAAACAGGCGTGATAGTATGTAGTTAACTACGGAATCAATTACTTAGTCTAGTGATGGATATTGTGTAAACCAAGCATATTTTTTTCGGTGAGAATATTCCTTATCCCATGGGAAAAATTCTATATACAACAACGAATTTCATCCTCGCAATTCAGTCGGGTAAAAGATAATAGCAAATAATTTGACAAATTATGTATATAGAAACAAATTTTAGTTCAACAACTCTGTCGGGTAACTCTGATAGTGAATAGATAAGCGTTCTCGCCTACTTACAATTTGAAAGTCTCGTTCCACTTCGGCGACAGAGTATGTGGGCGTACGCCAGTGGCGCGTATATAGCGCGCAGGCAGCCGGCCCAGGCTGTCCCGATGCTGTCTCCCGTCCCGCCTCTTGAAGCTCAGACGAAAGCCATGCTTGCGGCCCTCATCTTCTGATGCCCGAGGAGAGGCGGGCAACGATGCCGGTTGAATACCCAGCATGCAGTACGGGTCGCTGAATCCTAAAAACAATTATATTTATTACATTAAGTCGCTCGTAGCTCCGCGAGGCTTGATGGTTGGAAAAGTTTACCATAGTTAGGAAGAGTTCACAAAGATTAGTCTTTGTATGAGTAGCATTTCATATCGAGCGCTTCTGTGCTTGAAAAAACGTTGGTCCCGGTTATTACGTTGCCATACTTCAGCTTCTAATGGCACGCCGCAAACTAACTTGTCAATGCCAATCCGCACTTGGTCCGTGTAGCAAAGTATGACCAGATATAAGAAATGGAAAGTAATAGCATAGCATTTATTAACCATCGTTATGGAAAATGTGTAAATGATTTGAAAAAAATTATACTACTCCTCGGATGTCTGATAATTTACACAATAGGTATTAGTTGTCGCGGTAAGTACGATAGAATCTAGTTACTTTTGCAATATTATGGTTTTTAGTTATTTTCCTACCCATTCAAAAGTTACTTGCAAAATGTTTTATCAAATGATAAATGGTGCTCATTGTTCTTAGCTTTAAATGATATTGTAGTTTCTGTAATAAAGCAAATAATTAACTAACTTAAGTACTCATTAAAATAGGTGGTATATGACATAATATCATTTGAAACCGGTTGCTTCCTAAGTTGAAATAGATAAGTATTAGTACTTGTGTATGTAAATGTAGCAGGTATATTTTAGAATCCACATTGAAATAAAATAGACTATGGCTTATAAGTAAGTTAAAACTACATTTATAACAAATTTCTACATACATTTGTGCAGTCCAATATGTCTTATGTCAGAGGTAACTTCATTCCATTTAGAAATTTTCTTTTGATAAGTAGGTACTGTATTTCTAAGATGTCTGAATGACCTGATGTGATGAATGAAGAAGGCTATTGGCATCTTCAAACAGTTCCTCAGAACACACCCGGTGCCTACAAGCGGTAAGACACACAAAATCTATCCTTAGCCTAAGGAGATCAATAACACTTTTCGCCTGGGACTTTTGAAAATTCTCACGTCTTTGAAACGCGTCAAAAAGTTCCAGCTGGTAGCAATACTCCACGTAGTGTCCCTATTTCAAGTTATTATTTGCTATTGTATACTCGTACAAAATTTGTTGTTTAACCTTTTTTTATTTATTTTTACATATATATTTTACCTATCCTTGTTTTATCTATCTGACTTCTCATGAGGTTGGCTGGAAGAGATCTCTTATAGAGATAAGTTCGCCTTTGTACATGTCCTTTTTTTGTAATGTTGTAATATTTTTGATTTATGTGCAATAAAGAGTTTAAATTATAAAGCAAAGTGTAATAAAATATTTAAAATATAAAACTACATTCCACTCTACTACACATTTGAAATTATTACTACATACATACAATTTAAAGGTTTTTATAAACTGGAGAAACATTTATCCATTATCTGGACCCACACAACAAAAAAAAAAATTTCGTCCTGTGAGAGATAAAAATTTGTATGAAGTTCGTCATTTTTGAAAATAAAAATATAACATTTTGTATTTAGGCACTAAATAATAAACAAAAAATCGTTTGTTCTAGCATTTTGAAATTTTTACCAGTATGGGGGTGAAATAGGGGTTGAATTTTTTTATGGGTGTCCTTCATTTTTGAAGATAAAACCATGAAACTTGGTACGTAGGTCTCTTAGGATGTGCAGAGTTTTTCTACAAATGGAATTCTCGAAATTCGAACGGAACGGAACGGATTCGGCACGGAAACTACGACGCCAAACTATTCTAGGAACGTGATATTTAAAAATTTTGGGTGTATCAAGTTTAAAAAATATTTTGGCATTTGAAGTTATAGTTCCTTTTAACGAATTCTCTGCATCGCCACCGCTGATATCTACTATACCTACTAATGATTCTTATTAAATAATAAAAATGCTATCCAAAGATACTATTCCACGCGGACGAAGTCGCGGGTAACAGCTAGTACTTTTATAAAATAAATATTTTCATATTAAGAACCATGAATTACCACCCTTATTGTGAATAAGTGGATTTCCTCTTGTGACATGTATTATATAAACATAATAACATTAATAGAACCCTTGTTTTATTACAGTACAGGCGCGGCGTGGCGCCGACTTAATCCGCTCGAATTGTTCATAGCTTACGAAGAGCTTAATCGACAGAGCAATAATTAATTGAGACATTCAACTATCCACAAGGTCAAGGTATCAGATTAAGAGAGGGGTTTAATCTTATACCGCGATACATTTCAATTGCTTTTATATTACGCACAAATAATAAACTTTTCCTATTAACACTTCATTATAGTCGTTACATAATCGTTTTACTGCCAATAGGTTTTACCTAATGTTCACTAAACGAATGTTATTATTTTATCTATGGTAGAAAGCCCATTCTCACATAAGGTTTTATAGCAGCACTTCTGGCTATATGACTCGTAAAACGCGATGAAACGCACTTAATTGAATACCGTTCAACACGGGTAACATACCAAACACGTAGAAACCAACTTTTCGAGTGTTAATAATTATCTATATTAACTTTTCCTTACTGTATTTATCATGTTATGGTTCGAAACAAAACAGCAGAACTGCAAACTTCGGAACTCTGCTGTGTAATGTTGAATGAGAATAAAGTTTCTGTGCTAACGATGCAAATTAATAAGCGAACTTTAACTCAAGTATCATTTCCACTAGTATCTATTCATGAATGTATGGTGATGACATACTCGTTTTATGCGGAGTTCTGAAACTAACATCGCATACAGTCCAATGTTATAGAACTCAAGTGATATTTATTGTCTTTATTGTTACGTCTAATGATGAATTGGTATAACGATTTCACACCGTAGTTCCTATGAGTTTCTTTACAAACATTAGAGGCTGACATGCTACGATAATTATAACAAAAAAAAAAAAATCTACTTTAAACATTAGATCTACATTTAAATTACTGCGTACTGATATTGATTACATACCAGAATCAGTAATATTTAGAGTCGTTGGGGTCAAAGTAAGTTCGTCTGTTCAATTTTCTCGTTTGTATATTTTGCGTGCTATTTTTTTTTTGGGTTTTGGGAAATTACGGGTTTATGCGAAAACCCGAAACAATTCCTGAGCTCAAATCGGAAATCCAACGCGTCATCGGTGAGATACAGACACATCTCTGTGCAAAAGTCATGGAAAATTTCATGAAAAGAGTCCAAGGCCTGTTATCGGAGCCGTGGGGGTCATTTGACGGATATATTATCCCATATTGAATCAAAATAGGTCTTCTTTACAATATAAAATAAATATCACAACTCCGACATACAATACTTAATTTCATTTTAAAATGAAAAAGTGCACTCTTACTGGGGCTTACATATAAACTTATGTGTATCGCAATAAATTATTTGATTTTGAATTTGCTTTTTAAGCTAAAACACTCAAACACTGGCACTACGCTAAATAACACTACGTGTCCTCAGTCATATAATCTATAAAGATATCTACAAACTATGGACACATGTCCCTAGTAATACTAGTACTGTAGTACATTTGGCAACCAAATTCCTACCAATATGCGAAGCTTATTCATCTCGCCCTGAATACAGAACATGTATCCGACCGTTCAAATTTTCTCGGTTCATTGGGAATCCATCCCAGCTCTCGCGTTATTATGCAAACCAATCAAATATTCGACAACTAGTTGGAAGATCGTGAACGCTCGATGTTTGGTACGTTCAGGTATATTTGCTAAAATTACTAGCTACTGCAGTTATTGACCAAAAAAACTCTTAAGTACACAAAAAAAAATGTTAATCGACTTTTTTTAAAAGTATTTATAGACTGCAGCTTCTATTTACGACTTCGTCAGCATTGGAATTATTATCAAGCCAAAGATAAATGAATAAAATTATTACCAATTTTGTTCTTTTGAAGATTGTATAGATTAATTTTGAAATCCAGAATTGAATGGGCGCACTAGTTTTTAAGTTTGACTTTCATAAAAGCTTTTAAGCCAAACTTGAATAATTGATTTTGACTTTGACTTTATATATATAATTATACTGTACGTGGGTATGTCACTAAACTCTCTTGTGATCTTTGACGACCGATATGGCATGGTGGCGAGTATACCCGCATTCCACTCCTGAGGTCGTGGGTTCGATTCCCACACAGGACAAATATTTGTGTGTATAAATATGTATATTTGTTCTGGTCTGGCTGTTTTTCTATGTATATTAAGTATGTATTTACAAAAAAAAAAAAAGTATTTATATATGTTTATCCGTTATTTAGTATCCATAACACAAGTTCTTAATGATACTTATCTTGGAACTAAATAATTGGTGTAAGTGTCAGGAATATTTATTTATTATTTATTTATTTATTATTTATTTATTTATCTTTTAAAAGAGTTCTCCGTGCCTGAAGATCTTATTTTACAAGACATTCTTGATTTATTTTATTTTTGAAAATTACGTCTGCACCAGATTTTTCTAACCCTGCCTAGTGTCTGTATTCATCAACCGACAGAAAGAAAACATTGGCAACCGAGAGAAAAAATTGGCTTGGAAGCCTTAAGACATAAAACTTCGTTCAGAAATAAAATATAGACATAAGTTAAGAACCATTTCTCTATGAAGTCAGTTAGAAATTGGATTTGTTAGTTATGCTCATTTTTATTACAGAAAAGATATCGACTGCCCGTTGATGGTGGCAATCAAAGACAGAATTTGCTATAGTGGATAAATCAATTTGGCAGTGCTGATCACATATTCAGCTTGTTCCTGCCGTTTGTTCCGTCGCTCGCCCTGCGAACCTTCAGTAATTCAATACAGACGCGGGCCGACTCACGCCCGTGCCGCAGACATTCTTTCAAACACAATTTCATTTCGCGTGTAATATTGTGAACATTAACCAACAGAGTGACATTTTTATGATCTTTTTTATAAACCTTTTTATTTACGTTGCTATTAACCAACACGCCCTTTTTAGCCGAATTGAAATCTGTACTATTTATACTTAGGTTCTCATTACTCAAAATTACAAAGCGAGGCCGGTTGTTTGCACGAAGCGAGTCGCTTTTATTTTGGGAAAGACGATTTGTAATGATATTGTTGACCTTTATGAAATTAAATTACCTTTTTCCATAATAACTGATGCTTTCGTAACTTGTTATTGACGGGATGGAGCAAATTTGTTAGATTGTCGAACCACGCCTAAGAAGAAGAATAAGAAATTCTTCCCAAAAAGGTCGAAACCCATTCACCAACCACACGGATTCAGAGCGGATTTGTGCGGTGTTCTGCAGTGAGTATTGTGCAAACCGCCCAATGAGGCTGCTAAAATAGCTTAACGACTACCACATTCAGTGCTAACCCGAACCCACAGCTTAACGTGCCTTGTGAAACACGGAACCCACACATCTACCTGCTCATCCAAGGACTTCTATGAACACTGATTTATGTCAGTGATGGTTTCCGACCTCCTTGTATGCGCTGCAACGAACGCTTTATACTATATCTTACGCTCTTTTAAAGCTTTTAAGACTTTTCTATGTTATATAAAGTAAGTCGCTATATGTCTTTAAAGCACTTATTCATTGTTATTAGAGTGGCCAAGTTACTCAGGAACGTCATAACTTATAAAGCAACTTTTATCCTAATGATAACTGAAGACGTCACTTTCCGTAACCCTTCCGCTTTTAGCGTACGGTATTCACCAGCTTTTGATATTTGTTATAAATGTGATTTACACCTCTACAAAGAACTCGACAGAGGAAAGAAGTTATCAATCCTTATGAGGTAAACAAATTGAGATTTTTGCTTCTTATAAACTAAGGGTGTTTGACAAAGCGGTTTGCATAAATAATATTATATCATACACGATTTTAAAACTACATTACAATTACTATAAAATATTTTTCTCATCTAATAACTTCATCTCTTACGCGATTTACATATATACATACATTCACGCCTGTGTCCCCAGTGTGTGTCTGGGTAAACAGAGGCATATTTTATCCGCCAGAGCCTCGTTCGTTAATCGGCAGGAGCACCACTTGCAGGTGAGGTTGGCTTGGGCTCCTTAGGTCTTGTTGGATCCCTATGTACCACGATTAGAATTGTATATTTGCATGTCAGTAACTGACTGGCGAGATTTGGGATTGGTGGTATCTATAATACCATGCCTAAATTACCTACACATAGTAATATTCTATTCTATAAACAGATACAATTTTTTTCCAACTAATTGTTTTAACGTTATAATTACTGATAATAATAGTTATAACAATACATTGAACATTATTTATAATTGTTGCCATTAAATTCAAGTTTATACTGTTTGTGAAATAAGGCAGTGGATTAGTGATTATAGCGCTTTCGCTGAAACCTGAAAACTTGAAAAGCCACGGGTTTGATCCCATGGCTGTCTTAGATTCACGCTTGATTTTAGTCCAGTTTTAGTTTTAGTTGGTGGAATTATTTTTGTCTTTGACTAACTAGCGAATACCCCTGAAATTAGTCTCCATAATGGTCTGTAACAACAATAAAAAATATGAGAGCACTTACATCGCGATCTCGACGCAGCAAACATAGTAGAGGAGGACCTGAGGGATAGCTTAAGTCAAGGCGTGCGGGAAACCGGTATATGCAGACGTGAAAAACAGTTGGAAGGCCTATGTTCAGCAGTGGATATATAACGTTGCTAACGTGGCGAGCTAGTTTATAAGTATGACATTCATAAGAGCTCTATTGAGCTTGAATAAATGAATTTAGAATTTGAATTTAATGGCTGAGATGATGATAAAAGTATGGCAGCACATTAAACTAACTTAATGTGGAGGTACCCTTAATGGATGAAACCGTAGTTTTAGAATATCAACAGGGGAACTACGCTACTAACTTGATTGACATAAAGAAACTTACGCTGTCATCTTGATCGTGATACACAACTTTAAAATATAATTAGAACTTTATAGGCATATCATTTTAATATTATATTTTACTTTGCAGCTGTCATCAATCAGAGACGGATGAAACGCTACTGACTGTGAATGATGGATGGGTCTTCGTTGCTTACTTAATTTGTGGACCGTACCTAATACGCCTTTTAACCAATTTATAAACTTTTAAGCAAAAAATATTAATAACAATCTTTTCATTTTTTTTCAGCAAAAAATACCTACATCTTGTTACTCAAATTATCCGGGTGAAAACAATATAAATAATGCCAATTAATAAAAATAATTATCTAAATACCAGACTGCTTGTAAGGCCATTTGATACTTATTTTATAAGTAGAAATCATTTGCTTTCATAAGAGTGCTTTCAAACTCACGGATAAACGTGCCTTCGAAACGTTAATCGAGTTATTCAAAAGTATATTAAAGAAGGTAATCTTCTCTTAATATCTTCAAAACAATGCAATTACTGTTAAAAACAAGATATACTGTATCCGAGCGAAGAAGAAAGAGAAGTTTATATTAGGAGGCTGTCTCTGAAAGTTTTCTGTTAAGATGGCCAGTTGTCGGTCCTGAACATTATCCTAAAGTTTAGTTAAACTGACGTTAATCCAAAAAAAGGTCGGGAGTGCAAAGTTTCAATTTCTACATTTCTTAAATTTTACACTCAAAGAAATTTTGTTGATTTACATCACGGCTATACTTCTGTTTTAGAACTGCGATTGTACAGTATAGTCTAGCGAAGAGTTTAATACAAACGCTTGCTTGCCATAAAGGTTTCTAGAAAGGAGATTTACATAAAAATCAGTATATAAAAGACAATAATCGTATATTAAGAAGGTAAGAGTTATTGTTTTAGTAGGTTTAAGGCGACTGACTAAGACTGCGAACATTTACTCGCAATATTTATAATGAGTCTAGAAAATTATTTAGTCTCACTTTACATTGCATACTGCTACCAAATAACAGTCTTCTGGTAGGATTAATAGGAGTCTCTAAGCTAATCCGTAATTAGCATATCTTCTGTTATTAATTAGTACGGATTTAGTATAACATGTTTACAAAATAATTAAGTAAATGAATGTAAGGATACACTGCAAGGTATTTTTAAAATGAATCCCAGTGCTTCAAACCAAACTTTTCACCGATGGACAAGTTGAACTTCTGCGTCGAAATAAACATTAGCATAGTATAATTAAATAGTTTAGCTCGTAGTTTGCCTTCAGGTCTATTATTATTTAATTATTTTTATATGAATCGAAGGTATTATTAAAAACAATATTTATTCACATTACGTACATGCTTCCCAAATGAAAATATAAATGGTCTCGCAAAACTTGATAGTTTTGACGGCAAGTACAAAGTCACGCTGGGAATAACATTACAAATTGTTTGAGATGTTTTAATTCATGTTTATGCTATATACCAATTCAGTTCTGATAATATTTGGAAAGAAGTAAAACGGCTCAATATACCGAAACACTTGAAAATCGTAAGACTTGTTGGTCTCCACTGCTGTTGCGTTTTTTTTTACTAGTTAGTCTCTCTACCATTCTTAATGACCTGAGCATCGTAGACCGCAACTGTCCCAACCACACGTCGTATTTACAAATAAAGTGTCAAGTTTATGTGTTTGAACATACTGACCATTAGCATCCTTGGCTTCTAAGCCATCGGCTTCTATGACCGTGCAACCCAGCACGACAGTAGGCGGGCGTTCGCTGCCGGCAGCACGCATAGTACGTGCATGTACATCTTGGGATACACGAAATGCTCGGCGTGCGTACTCCACCACCTCTTCCTTATATGAGCCAAACTGACCGTCTGGCGCCGGAGCACCCACAGCGTTTTCAATGCAATACAGTACCTGATAAAAAATAAATTAATATACATTTTTCGGATACGGTATAGTAAAAACAAATAGTTTATTAGCCTCAGCACGTAGGCTAGTATCGGTGGCTTAAGGTTGCTTATAGTTGCCCCGAAAGGCGCACCTTTAATAGCAATAAATAATAAATTTTATCAGTGTGTGCGTGCTACGATGCGTACTTTTAAGTGCACTTACTTACAGACCGTGTTCGATGCTTATGTGTGAAGATATCGAAGGTACTTCTTTGTTTTTTCTATAGGTATGGTTGCCTATATTTATGGAAGCAGGCAACTGCGAAAAGGCATCTCTTTTAAATGATAAATCACGTTCTAATTGACATTGAAGCCGGGGCTCTAAGAGAGTAAATGTATAATTAGGAATAGCTGAGAAAGGATCATTCTATAAACTTGATTTAAATGGGCAGCATGTTACTACTAAATATTCTTGACATTTACATGAGCTCTGTCGGAGATAAATTGCAGCGCAGATGCATTCACAGACATTTAAATAAAATGTATGATTAGTTTTTTGTAAATCTTTTTATTTATCTTATTTTAATTTTATACTTTTTGAATCATTTTTTTATGAAATATGAAAATATAATTATTACTTACCTAAGTATATTTTATTCCCTTGCCGCTATTAGACAATGCCTTTGCAGTAATATTCTGACTCAAGCAGTACATTATTCAAGTCAACCGGCGCAGAAAGGCTGACGCTGCGAAGTGTGTGCTTAGCGAAAGGGCCAGTTTGCATGTCTCGGGATCGTTACGAAGACAAGATATTCAATTAGATTGTCTCTTTGATGTAGTAAGGCAAAGGAATTCAAGTAAGCCTTCCTTTCATAAGGGAAGGTTGGAAAAAGTATCAAGTTTCATTCGCATTCGTTGTCACTAGCGTGTGACTTAAGTGTTTAATAAGCAAGTAATTCATCTAGAGTTACACATTAAGAGAGATTCCTTGAATCTCTTCTTGTGTTAATATTTATCATATAAGCAAACATAGCAAGGTTACTTAATTTGATTTGCTTTATATAAATTAAGGATAAGCAAAATTTTAAAAGGTCTTGTCCAACAAGGTGATAAAAGTTTAAGAATAAAAGTGCACCTCTTGCAGGTGAGGTTGGCTTGGGCTCCTTAGGTCCATATTCACAGCTATCTTACGCCTGCGACTTCGCGCGCGTAACCTACATTACAGTTTAGTGTCTCCCATAGAGACTGCGTTTTTTACATATTACCGCGTAATGTAACATACTACACTTAAATGTAGTTAAAGCTTTCTTCTTACCAAATTTCATGATTTTCGGCGTGGTGTTATATATCTTTTTTATATTTGTTCATTTTGTATTGATTATGTAGTTCACATATTTTACATTTACAATCTATTATAATAAAGTATTTGCGTATATCAGCAACAACAGTATCATCATCATCATCAGCCTACATTTGTCCATTGCGATTTTCAGCTCTTCATCTCCAACCGCTGCCAGCCTATTTGCGTATTTCGCTCCACCTAGCTGGAGGGCGTCCAACACTTTGCTTACCGAGCCGTGGTCTCCACTGTAGGACACGTTTACCCTAGCGGTTATCGGTCCTACGGCAGATATGACCGGCCCACTGCCACTTCAGCTTGCTAATTCTGACGCCAGTATATACTGTTTAAATAGTTTTGTTCTTGTTGGAAACGTAATCACCGATAACTATGAATATGCACGGTTTAATTACCTCGGTGTAAAGATGTTCATGCTCTTTATGCGAAAGTTGTGCAGATACGCTCGGCAGCCCAAGTTCGTGGGGAGCGGGCGGCGGGCGCTCCGCTCTTGCTTCTGCCAGCCGGAGAGCTGCCAGGCGCCGGTTTTCCTGCCTCCATGAAAGCGCCGTGAAGTTCTCGAAGTATGACCCGTCCGTCTCTTGAACTCTGAGGGATGAATATTAAAAAGTCATTAAGGAAACACCATTCAACGCACGTTAGTGTACAGCCTTAATTTCAGGACACAGGTGTATAGGGATCCTACTAAGATCTGAGAAGCCCTATACAACCTCACCTATGTCCTGAAATTAAGACTGTGCAACAGAAAAGTTCCCGATATGCGGCGATAAGCTCGCCACCAATTACGTGGGACCAACAATATCATTGGCGAAATGTGGGGGCGTATAACATGTCTCTGCCTACCCCTTCAGGAAAACAGGTGTAATATTTTGCATGTAAGTATAGGGCGGGCAGAACCATGCTAGAAAATACAAAAAACATTCTACAAAAGTCTGAGATCAAAGTTCTTTTTTGGATTCTGCCCAGCATAAGGGCATTTTTTGTCTTTGAGACTATATATACCTGGGCAAACAATAGCCGTAAAGTTATTAAAGGTTAAAGTTACAATTACATATTGTGGTAAAAACCGTTTCCTGCAATAATTTTTGGTTATGTCTCATGCTATAATGTGTAGAATGCGTGGCCTTTGGTTTTGATCAGGGAAATTTTACCTCTTATATCGTTCTAGAAAAGTTCATATTTATTTATTTTTTATTTATTTATTTAGTACACACACAGAAATATATATACAGAAATACTAAAAAACTAAGAAACATTGGGTACAGGGCACAGCTTATTCCAAATAGAAATATCTTCCAGCTGGCTCGCGATAGGAAAAACTTAAGATAAAACAGGCTAGTCTGTGCGTTGTAATATACTAAACACAGAGAACAATAAATACAAAATACATATACTAACGAAGACAGATACAAATAAAATAACAACAACAATAGTAATATAAAGTGTAAACAAAGAACAAAAACCTAACAACATGACAAAAAGTGAACTTTTAAATGTTTTGTAAAAGAAGCAACGCTGGGGCAATTCTGAACGTGCAAGGGCAGATCATTCCATAACCTGACTGCATGCACTGAGAAGGAATATGAAAAGAAATTAGACTTGTGAGGAGGGAATTTAAGGAGGTAACGAAGATGAGGTCTACAAGGAGCATCGCGAGTGTGGAGAAAAGAGAACCGCTCACGCAGATATGAAGGGTAGGTAGGATTAAAGAGAACATTATAGAGGAGGCAAAGGATCCGAGTATTCCTGCGTAACCTGATTGGGATTTAGTACAGAAAGATCTAGATGAAACGTATTAAATGGTGAAAGGGAGTTAGCCTTTTGTCCACTTTATCACTAGTGCTAAGATATCGCAGAGCGGCGATAGTCGCGATAGCGAGACCCCTTGCCTTTAAATTCAGAGGATCTGAGGTTCAAACCCTGGTGGCGCGGTGGCTCGGAAAGCACGTTAAGTCGTTGGTCCCGGCTGCCATGAACATCTATGGCAGTCGTTATTAGGAAGTCAGTGACTTCTCACTGACTAACAGATGGTTTAACCATAGAACGATGTTTTCCTCTGGGTTGCGGAGGTCAGACGGCAGTCGCTCCACGCAATAACTGAAATTCAGTTAAATCTGGTTGAACCAGTGAGCAGACCCTGGGCCCTAAGCTTAAGTCTAGGGCAACCGGGATAATGCTAGGATATAATGATGATGATCATCACTAGTGATAAGATCCCATATCTTCAACGGCACCCTCAGGCAAAACATTCTTTGGCAAATAATTCAAAATGCACAGTTACAGTTAAACACGATTGACATAAAAGTTTTGAAAAAATTACGATATAAGTAAATAGTAGAGATATCAAATTTTTCATTTTATTTCTTAAAGAAGGAGAAACGTTGACGATATAACCTTATTAAATTCAACCTCTTCAGAGGTCAGTAAGGGTTGAAACATTTTATTGGACCTAGAAAATTGAAATTCTGCGCAGCGTTCCTTAAACTGCATATCGTTTGTGGAAAATCTATCCCTAATGGAGTGAAAAAGGGAAAAGCGTTTGTAAGAATCTGAATGAAATGTCAAATGCTCAGGCTTGTTGGATATTTCAAGCTTGGCATAGAAACTTCATGTGTGTATAGGGATCCAACCAAGACCTAAGGAGCCTCTTTTTTTTTACGTCGTTAACAAAATGCATTTACGCACTGCCTTCCGGCCAAAGGGGGACCGAAAGGAGGTGTGGAACTCACCACCAGCAGACGCGACTGCCAGCAGTAAGATCCGCTAAAAATATTATAACGACGCCCGCCGCTTGTTGAGAAAGAGGCGGGGGCCAGTACCTGGGTTACAGCTTCTGACACCCCGCCTGCGGCCAACGTCCCCCGGACTAAAACCGGTAGGATCTTCTCAGAGAGTCGCAGTGGACGCGCCCCTCCTACCTCCCCGTGCGACCATAGCGTGTGTGGCCGACTTCCCGAAGGGTCCATGTTTAGCCAACAGGGGCCCCCTGCCCCCACTGCCTAAGACCCTCCTGGCGCTGCTGAACGGGCCCTCCTGGCTCGACCGCTGCGCCCTCCACAGGTCCGTCTTATTTTCCTCCCCGGTAGTCAGTACTAAGGGCACCCAGAATCGCCAATCTCTGGGTGTTCTTTTCCTCTCCTCCTCCGGGAGGTACTCAGCCCCCACACCACGCCAAGGTGAACGATCTGTCCAGGGGGAATCCTAAGGAGCCCAAGCTAACCTCTCCTGCAAAGTAACTAAAATAACAGTGCCCGGCAAGCGGCAATAGGCTCGCCACCTATTACGTGGGACCAAATTATACATGTGGCGAAGTTTGGGCATAAAATATGCCTCTGCCTACTTAGGGGAAACAGGCGTGAATGTATGTATGTATGTATGTATGGTATGATATAGAAACTTCACTAAATACTTTAATGTGTTCGAATATTGACGACGATTTAAATGTATTTCAGTACCTACTCCTAAATGATTGTGTTTTGCCGAATTTTCGACTTTCTTATTCACTTAACTTATCCTACTAAATGACATGAATTATTATTCATTAATATTTAAGTGCACGCAAGTTCAATGTTTACCTGATTCAGAGATTAGCCACAATGAATAGACAGAAAAAAAAACATCGGTGCAGCTATTTCGAATATTAGATTAGACTAAAATAGACCGGTAAAAACATAATATTTTTTTTGAACTTTTGACAAGCACCTGATATTGACATTATGAAAGGACACTTTGATTTTATTCATTTGTAATAGATGTCTGTCTAGACCTAAAGTCGTCGCCAAGGCTATAGAAAGTATTGTCTCTAGAGAGCGATTCTCGCGTCTAAGTAAGATAGGCCCTCTGCCTGAGAATGGTCGAGTTGGTTATGATTGTGTGTGACATGACCCTGGAACGTCGCCTCTGTGCGTGACATCTCATTGTTTATTTATCCTGAACTGGAAATGAAGTGGGCTATGATCGTTATCCCTCTTACTGTAGCTATGATATATTATATGTGTATATAGACGAATTAAAATTAAAATATTAGGTGAAGGTCTATTGTTTTCTGTCTTTCTCATTAAGGTATGTCATCACGTCATCATTTAAATATATACATTTAGAAATAATATTGTTCAACATTGCATACTGTGTTGTGTCACTTATTCATAAATTTCATAAAGGTTACCTTTTTAACTTATACTTTTACATTTAAGTTATTTTTGCGAGGAACATCACTTCGTCTTTCAAAACGAAACCTTGCTTATCATCTGTACTTTGGACAGTACTATTGTGTAGTAATCAATCATTTAAATATGAAAGTTCATAGGCATATAAAAAACCCATTTTTAAAATTTCACACAGACACTTCAAAACTATTTATGTATAATAATAAATTACTGTCTGGACTTTCATGGTCACCGCAAAGGCTATAAAAAATTGCGTCTCTAGAGAGTCATTCTAGCTTCTAAGTGAGATAGGCCCTCTGTCTGAGAATTATTCTAGTTGGTTATCGTTGTGTGTGACATGACGCTGGAAGAACGTCGCCTCGCTGCGTGACATCTTATTGTTTATTTATGCTGAACTGGAAATGAAGTGTCTGTTATCATAATTATTTTCCATACTATAACTTTAACATAGCGGTAGTTTATAAGTATGACATTCATAAGAGCTCTATTGAGCCAAACTTGGATAAATGAATTTTGATTTGATTTGATACTTGTTTAATGTCCGTTTATTACTCATCCGTGGCGAGCTTATTGCCTATTGTATGTATACTTAGATCTTTATTTTAGCAGATTCATTTAAGCAAAGCCCGGGAATAGCCAAATAATTTCATGACCGTTGTTAACATAACAAACGTGTGTCCGTGACATATAGATACTGCCACGTATTGAGTACCTATCTATATCGGTTGTCAACGTGATGTAACATCCAATCAAATCATGTTTCAAAGGATCCCGCCCTAGGCGCTACTGGATTTCGCTGCGTGATTGTTAATACAATCAAAAAATAAACGGTGTTTTTGTTGACAAGCAATTTTGCGTATCTGCCATAGGTATTTTTGGAAGAGAAGGAGATTTCAACGGGATTAAATGCCATGTTCAGTTTTTTACTTGACAAATAAATGTATTTTGTTGTCAATGACTTTGATATGGATATGGCTAAGAGATAAAATCAGTTAAGAACTGATAGCATTCATTGGTTTGAACGAAATAATATTTGCATTTGATTTCTTTCCCCTTGATTTACATAAATTACGAAAATACTTTTATGTTTTGTAATCGATGACCTAATCAATCTTTACATAGGTTACTAGGTTATTTTCATTAAACAATATTATCGTATGTATTTATGATTAGTATCTACGTTTTTATACAAATAGTTTTATGCTCACCTGTAAGTGACACGATCATCAGACTATAATTAAATTATAATACAAACATATACTGTACATATAAAATGTTTTTGGTATTCCTTAATAAACAAATAATATTTGAAATTCGCACCGGTCAAACAACTGAAAACGATTTATTAAAAGCTTAGAACAGGAAGGATCAATAACCCTTTCATATAAAAAAATATGTATATATATCGGTTTAGCCGCCTACGCCGCAGTGCCACTGACATACATACAAATACAAATTTTGACTATTTTGATTTGTATTATATTCATATATACAACATGTAACAGAATAAGGGTTACACCAAGAAAGTAGTTTGTTATAAATCGGCTACTCAATCGATTAAAAATATAAAAAAGTAGGTAATTTTTTTTAAAAAATTTTTTTTTTATTTTTTGTTTTTTTTTTTGCGGCACTTTTCGGTGCTAAGCGATGTGTGCGTGCGTGTCTCTCTGTGTGTGTAGGTCGGTAGGCTAAAGCGCTAATATGCCCATACGATTTGCCCTCGATGAGTATAACTAGTAACTTAAATAAACCATATTAAATTAAATAAAAGTAAAATTATTTTGCATGTTTTTTAATTATAATTAAATATTCTAATTGGGGTGTCTGAGGGTGTGCGTTAATTCTGTGCCATGTTGTATATACATTCTTTTGTTTGCGTCGGGTATCAAAATTTTTTATTTGTTATTTAAAATGTCTTGTCTTTAAACTTACCTTTATGTATTTCGTTATTAGCTCGTTAGCTCACTTAAAAAGTTTCAAATAAATCTGCGCTAGTCCTAGCAAGAGGTTTGTTACAGTACTTGTAGGGACTGCATCGACTGCTTTCCATCAGGCAAGATGCATTCATTATAATGTGTTACATAAAAAAAAAGTTGTTATTGTTTTAGGACGTAGATCAGTATCTACGTTCAGAGTACGTAAGGGACAGTTCCAGTCTTTGCTACTTAATTAAAATATTTCTATCTAATCATCTTTGCTCATCCCAAATAAATGATTCTTTCTTCGTTTACATATTGTCTGACACCTCACACAAAGCAAATCACAGACAACAAATAACATTGTTTGTTTTTTTGCCAATACATCTAATAACATATAAGGATCATTTAGGTCAAAACAAGTTCATCCACACCCGAGACAGAATATGACCCGCGACCTTAAACCTTATGGCTGGAAAGGAGATATAGGCAAACCTTCACGCCTTGTATCGGCAATTATTTCAATAATGACATGTTGAACAAGTAGAAGCTCGAGGTATGAGTATAATAGACACCGACATGAATTCTGCGTATTATATACTCGTAAAGTTGCGAGGTTACGTAAATAAGGTAGCTAAGAAACGTTTTTAGAGGTTACTCATGAATATGATGATCGTTCATGAGACATATCATATCTGCATCAATTCTTATTAACACTCCAAGTTTCATCAGGTGTTAAATTGTGATAAACAGTAGTATCTCAGAAGGCTTTGTCGGCATAATAATATTTAATAGTAAAAACAGAAATTGCTATGTAAAGTAAAAATCTGAATTTACGTTCGTCTATCACAGAACTTACTTTGCAGACAATAGACCAAGTTAAAGGGCATCTTGAGAAATTCTAACAGCAGAATTCCATACCCTTGCCTCTGCCAATCACCAATGAGTGTTGGGGTATGACCTCTATATCTTTTAACTTGGGTTGTGAGAGGAAGCGTGACTCCTTAATAGGTTTAGATAATAATAAATAAATGCTGTAATTCAATTAAGTCATAGCTAATAATGTAGTTAGATAATAGAAATGCAGCTAAAGCTAAAAAAGACTCTATAAGCCACAGCCAAAATAGAACGTCGTATGTCACAACTATATCCAAAATTTACTTTCATCACATGTTTGTGCTATAAATATTGTCTGTGAAATTTTAGTAAGAATTGAATTTGCACAAATTTACTCGAGGAAATAATATCGGCAAAGAAACCTTTGAGTAAAAACATTCGCCTCAGCTTAAAATTTGTATGTACCTGATAAACAATCTTGATACTTTGAGTTTCAAGCTCCCATTGTTACTTTGTAAACTCATAGCAAATAGAACCTTAAACTTTCTTGAAGATAGAGCTGTGCCCTCTCCGCCGCACACACCTCCCCGCATAGTAACAACGCACTTGTATTACAGCCTGATAATTAGAGTAGGCACTATGGAAATATTCATAGCTTGATGAAATAAATAAATACTTTTCGACATTTTACATAGCGCTTCTAATCCCAAACTAAACAGAGCTTTCATTATAATAGCCTTGTAAAGCCTACTGCTGAACGTTAGCCTCCTCAATAGAATACATTATATTGAGGGTATAATCCCATGAGCCCATAATCACAATGTGCAGATCGGTTGGTGATCGCTGTTCTAGACGATTTATCTTCGTCGACTTTTACAACTCCACATGAGATGAGAGGGGGTGTCACTATTCTAGGCCGGTACCACACTTACCTGACATAGCTTTACCGATGTATAATCCTCTTGGTAAAATGCCGCTTAAAGTCCCGCACCCTAAAATCCGTGCTGAAATATAGGAATTCTCCTTTCTACTATTATACGAATGTGATATTTTGTATAAGAAGATTTGGTCCTTAATAACATTCTAACAACTGAACGGGATATGCTAAAATGTCGCAATTATATATTAAAGACGGTTTCATTTCAGAAATGCTTGTACTTTTCAGTCATGGTAATATCTTATTTCCATCTCAAGGTCCCCTTTTCTGCAGAAAAGTATAAAAAAGTATCGCACTTTTTTAAATAAAATTTTAAACGCTAAGAGGGCTATAATGAGAGAATTCCCATTTCTATATTTAGCAACTCTATGATGGGCCTCATAGCATTTAACAGGCCTTTAGCCAGTAGCAAAAAGCTGATTTACATAATCTTTTTTTCTATGTCGTGTTGGTTATATCCCAAAAGGGACAAAGACATGCTGTACTAACAAGTGAAAGTAATATCAAAATATTCTAAATATTTACAAATTCTTTCCAAAACACTCTATGCCAAAGCTTACTAACAGCAGACTCTAAGCTTATTGGCAATAAGAAGCTGGTTCGCTAACGGGCTTCCCAACTTAGGCATCATAATGAGATATTTTCTATTGTGTGGGAAAAATATAAAACTTAAATATGTCCTAGATTGAACATGAAAAGAAGGCAAGGTTTCTGAAACTTATTCAAGGTTTAATAATGTGGTATCAAAGGCGTTATAAGCGTAAATTTTTATTTTCTAAATCACTTCACGGGGAGAGGTGGATGGTACAAGTAAATAAGAAATAACAGAATTATATTGTCTCTTTCTCACTCTCCCCCAAATTAGATTAAAGCTTTTGAGACAGCACAAAACTTAATGCTGTTCTTTTCGCATCGTAGTTAGTGTACCTACTTGAATAATAGTCTTTTGTAAATCATTAAAAATATGTCCCCTTGTAACGTCACATATCCAGATTTTAAACAAAGAGCTGCGGGACTGCTCAAAAAGGTTACCGCGGCCCGGGAAGTAGCAGGCTCAGAAAGGAATAAAAGTGTGACATACCCCCCCCCCGCTCCACCCTCAGCAGGAGAAGGTCATTTAGATGATTAACCATCCGAACAAAAAAAAAATGTTGAACAAAGAATTCTGGTTTTACTGATTAAGTCCTTGCCAATTAAGATCCAGTGCTTATGAGAAATTACAGTAGCGGAACAGTGTAGCTTTATCTGAGGGTTTGTTAGACTGTTGCCAAACTCTGCTCTGCTTAAGCTCCCATTTTGCGTTTCATTATCATCACAGTCGACAACGTAGGATTTACTTCGGAGCCTCTTATTTTAGGACTACTAACAAACATGGCGTTCTGGATAAACGAAATGTTATTTGTGCTTTCAGATTAAAATGGGTATCTTTATGTTACGTGAAATATATAGATTAAATTTTCTGGTCATGTCGAAATCAACAACGGAGAAGCTTATTTTAGTTTTTTTTTAAATAGTTATAAATCACAAAGATTATGAGGAAAAAAAATCGGTTTAAATAAAATCTAATGCTGTCGCCCATAATTATGAAAATAATTAATTACAATCTGATAAACAATAATTGTTATTCTTTACCTTTGCGTGATAATAGTAATATAAATCAAAATTGTCTAAGTAACATCAAGTGCCTTGCACCCCTCTCTCCGATAACCCTTTGATAAGACGAACGTAATAGTAGATGGATTTGAAAAACAAAGCAAGAAACTAAGGAATAGGACATTATCTACAAGGGCGGTCGTCTGTAGTGACGAATGACTGCCAGTTTCGGTAAGCGGGGGGGCCCTTTCGGCTCAAACAACCGAATAATTGTTCGTGTTTACTGGAATGAGACGTTAGAAGCTACAAAATGCTTTTTATTTACAGGAAAATCTATAATTATTATACCTAACTTTAGTATCTATGTCATCGTAAATTTTGATGGCTGGTGTATGTAGATGTACTGGTTTTCCGCGATTTGATCCGCCGATAAATACCGCTTTTTTTAAAGGTATAATGACCACTCTATGATTTAAATAGTCGACGCAATCCCAGACCACTTTATACAGTGGGATAAGAACAGTAACAAACAGATGACTTGGCGCGGATGCATCGATACCTAGGTCAATTTGATTGGTTTCAAGCCCACACAAGAAAAAAAGTTAATGGCGAATTTTAATCTTAGTCCAAATGTTCCATGTATTTATTTATAAAAATAGTGAAACCACAGTAAATCTTTACAATGATGCAAGCACCAAGTTTTAGTTTAATGTAATTGTTAGTTTTATGCGCTATTCCTGTCGTCGTCGAATAGCCGAAGTGAGTGGAAGGAAAAGACATGCCTCCAGGCTCCAGATGTCTATGATCATTTTTTTTTATCATAAGATTTATTTTATTTATCTTCATGTGTGTACTAAATAATAATTACAATAATAATAATGCTTTATTTTTCAGAAAAATACATAGTTAAGACAAATTTCACTGGTCTTCACACACGTCGTCATGAGTGGATGCGCTTTATATCGTGCTTATTTCACGTTATAAAGCGCTTTCATTTTCTTATTGGACTGCATCGACTGCTAATCATCAGGCAGGATGTATGTAATCATCAGGATGACGTGTAAAATAGAATTCCCTGTTTCGCGGAGACCAGTCACTTTCATTACAATGTCACATTTTTTAATTGTGATATATAGCAAAGGACAAAGTACAAGATAAGATAAGAAAAATATAAACAAAAATGTAAGTAGTCGTGTGTGGGTAAGTGTGCGCGTAAGTGTGTGCGTGAGTGTGTTCGTAAGTGTATGCGTGAGAGAGTGAGTCTCTGTGTGTGTGTGTGTGTGTAAGTGTGTGTTTGTGCGAGAGCGTGCATGCGTGTGTGTTTGCGTGACCATACGTGCGTGCGTGCGTGTATGCGTTGATGTGATTGTGTATGTCATAAATAATACATTGGGAAGGGCAGGGAGTGGATGAACAGAGTGCGAAATTTGGATGTAACATGTGAATGTTATTTACTACATGCTAGATACTAATACATGTATTTAATAAACCTTCACATTACTGACACATTAGAAAAGGATGAAAACACCATCAATTTTTTATTTAATCAAAAGCTTTTATGACAAAACCTATACTTAAGTATTTGTAAATGCAAGAAAATGTTTCCGATTTATTTGAAAAGCTTCTTATCAAGTTGAACTTACAACGTTCTTCAGTGTTGAAATATTACCGGGCGGAAGAAAAAAACTTGACTAGATTTGAGCCCAATTCTTTACTCAAGTTGCTGTCCGCAGTGAATAAGCGCGTAAGTTATAAGTTGGCGTTCATAAGAGCTTTATGCAGAACATTTTTTAACTTTGATTCGACTTTTATTTACTTACAAAGTGTCCGGGCACTGCTTATTTCATAATGAGATGTGAGGATTTCGAGCAGTCTCGCGCAAAGTAAATGAAGTAGGTAAGGACTACGCAAATCTGTTTGTCGTCCGGGTATTAAAGTGCTTTCATACATTTACATCAACAGTCTTATAATAATCTGGATAAAGGAGAATACCATAAACTAAAATATCGTACAAATCGAATACAAAACGTTCAAAATATAACCTTCCTTTGAATTTTATCAGTTTTGCGTATACGATCCATATACAGGGCATAGCTCACCCTCATTAAGGGGAAAGATTAAGCTATAAAGTATGGGGCCCGAAACGGGGGCGTATTACTCTGAATACCTTTTAGGCCGCCCGTGCTTCGACTATTTTTACATTAAAGATTTTCAATAAAGTTTTATGTGAAAGATAAAATATATTTTTAAGTATCCGTAGGCTTGCAGACGTGCCTTGCCTATTTTATGTGAACTGAAATATTTCAGGCAATGAATGGTTGGTATATGATTTTGTTAATAGCGGTTTAATTAAGTTAATTAAAGTTATGAAATCAGCCAAGTGCTTTTTACGACAGGTTACCCTAAACATGAAAAAGTCGACCGCTGGTAAATTTTATACCGTAATTGATTTATTAGTGAAAGTTTATATGCACATACTAGAAATCCTTTTATTTTATGTCTCCCGGTAAATCTTCACCAACACAAGACGAACTCTTTAATTATTGTAGGTACGGGATGTATTAGGAGATAATGGGCAATTGTATTAAAGTTCATAATTTTACTATACTCATATAATCTTTCAATCATAGCATAGCATGTGAGTTTCTTGTCAGTTCTTCTCAACGTAGTTATGTTTCGTTTTTTATATTTCATTTTGCCGTTTTCAAGTGCTATGTAATAGTTTCTGAATTATAGAACTATTGACTTTGACTTTGAATAATGCTAGTAAGTGGTAACTGCAATCTATCCCAAGTGTCTACAGCCAGTATGAAGCGATACTTTGGATTCTTTTATGTTGCAGGCTCAACCAAGTATTAGCTCTTGGAAATTCTACTGTAACAGACCAATACACTATATCGTGAATTAAAAATATATTAAAAATTGGATATTCACCTCAAAGTGTTTCTCGAAGGTATTATTTTGAAAACTTAAAACTTATTGACTCTAAAGTGGCTGCTGCTCTCAGATTAACGTAACGAAATTTTATAATTAACTTATTGCATTTTACAAAGTGAGAGAGTATTGAGGCATACTCAACACGCAGACCCACTGCGGATTGGCGGTGGCGTCCAGCTGTTTGTTTCGTGCCGCCCAATTAAGCCTCTAAATAAAATAATATATACTTTATTGTCTTTAAGATAAACTGGAGTAGATTCGTCATATTTTTACAAACAAAATGGAAACACAATATTATTTAACAACAATGAAAGAGGTATGGGCTGTACCATAATCAAGAAATAGAGAGAAAGAAAAGCAGGCAACATAGCTGAACAACTACTACATATTGTAATTTAATTGAATACTACTCCGTTAATAATTGTTAGTATTTTGGGGTAGACAGAATAAACAGTAAAGCGGAGGCATCAGGTGTTATCTGCGGACGCAGGCGCGCTTGCCGTGATGGATGGCCGCCCGGCCTTCGTCACGGTGGCTCGGCGGGCGGCACGCAATGCATAAACACGTAACCTTATGACTTGTCGAGTAACGTACTTACCAAAAAACGTTAATTAAAAGGTAATAGGAAACATACTACGATTGTTCCGTGGTATTAATTAAAAAGTGTATAAATAAGCACACAAATGATCCAGTGCTTATAGATGACACTATGAGAGCGGCGATAGCCCAGTGGCGAGACCCCTTGCCTTTAAATTCAGAGGGTCTCGGGTTCAAACCCCGGTGGAGCACCTATGACTTTTTGAAGTTATGAGAGTAATTATCGCTTGCTCCGTGCCTCGGATAGCACGTTAAGCCGTTGGTCCCGGCTGTCATGAACATCTATGGCAGTCGTTATTAGGAAGTCAGTGCTTTTTAACAGACAGACAGCTGGTATAACCATAGAATGAGGTTTCCCTCTGTGTTGCGGAGGTCAGACGGCAGTCGCTCCACGTTATAACTGAAATTCAGTCAAATCTGGTTGAACCAGTGAGCAGACCCTGGGCCCTAAGCCCTAAAACTAGGGCAACCGGGATAATGCTAGGATATGATGATAGATAACACTATATAAAAAAAACTATTGTAATGTGAATTGTGGTTAGTGTGTTCTGAACCTAGTAGTAGCGCAACTCGCGACGAACTTATTAATATGACACCTTGATATAACCAGATTCATAACCCAGAACTAAGACTATGTTTCAGTATCATATCTAAGGTTTAATTAATATATGCTGTTGTAGGCAGCTAGCACGTCACATGTCATCATTAAGATTATGAGTGAGGTGGTATGTAGAGCGTACTAATTCACTAGCTGAAATGCAAAGCGTTGGAGACAGTTCTGTGAAGCATATCACTGTTGATCTTCATCTGTAGTAGGTATAGTTATGTACTACAGATCAAGTATCAGTTAAGCTTCGGAATTTATGATAATAGATGGAGCGCATCTTATTTTTCACATTAAATTTATTGTTTTCATAGCTAAATTTTTCTGAGTTTTCTCTTAAAGAACTGTCAAAATTATCTTGTGTTTGAGTACAAATGTTATGTTATTTGGTAGTTTTACATGATCGTTCAATTTTTAAACAACTTTTTTTTTTCACAAAATAATTGTAAAAATAGAAACTGGGTATGGAAAATAACAACTCAAAGTAAGCATAAATTATGAATTCGTAAATATAATATGGGACGAGCTGTGGGAAATTGGCAGCCACTTGCCACTTTCTGATTTCTTTATTTTGACATTTAAGCATACGGCGAACGTAATGGACGTGGTCACCGCAACCTTCGGAGGCTTGCAAGTGGCACTAACATAACTAGCGCGTAGCTGACCCTTTCAAAATTGTTTTACGCTATTTTTTAAGGCCCCTTGGAATCTCTTGGGAGAACCTCGCCACTCCACTTTCCAAGGGTACGAGGCAGGAAGTTTCTTTCCTGTCAGAATTAAAATGAATTATTATATCAACTTTTTCTTGTTTTTTTAAATAGCTATAAATATCTAAACTGAAGAACAAGTATATATATATTGTTGTTGTATAAATATAGCTTAATTTTTATATTTTTATGGCCTATATACTGCTCCATCATCTCATCATAAGCCTATCTTCTGGTTGCCACTGAGCTCGATCCTCAGCTCCTCGTCTTCAACCACTGCCAGCCGTTTTGCGTATACTGCTTTACATAGCATAATTTATTGAGATCTCTACATGACCAGCTCTGTTTCTCTGTATTTACTTTACTCTTTCCTGAATTGAAGTAATACTAATCCAAAAATATATACTTTTACATTGTGTCAAGAGAGATGAAAGACACAGATGTTTAACATAATGTGTGGATATAATCGGTAAAGCTCACAAAAATAACCAAAATGTTATTGTAGCTATTTTTCATCGTTTGAAGTTTATTCGTGTGATAGCAAAGGGGGATAATCCTCATATGTTTACTAGCAGAATACCCTTTCAATGTCGGTTCACCCAGGCAAGCCCGGGAGAGCGCGATGCGAATCCTTCACGGAATATAAATACGCGTGTGCACTCAGTCGAGGGTATATTCTATTCGTTTTATTCGCAGAGAGAACAATTTCTTATTTATTTCGCAATAAAAATGTCAAAGAATTCTTCTTCCATTTTAAGTTCGGGTTAAAAGAATTATGTGAGTGACTTTATCTATCAGCAGACACCTTATAACATCTTGATGTGGCGGGTTGATATTTCGCATACGGAAATCATTTTATGACGTAGGCATCCGCTTCCAAGAAATGTTTTATAATTCTATATTAAGGCCTTTTTATTCCATATGAGTAATATTCTAGTGTCCATTACTAGTAATATTTATGTATTTAAGATAAAAAGAAAGATTTGAAGCGCTCGTAGCTCTGCGGTGCTCGGTGGTCGGAAACGATCACCGAAGTACAGCAGAGTTTACAGAGGTCAGTCCTTGGATGGGTGACCGTTTGTGTGGCATTTGATATCGAGCGCTTCCGTGCTTCGGAAGGCACGTTAAGCCGTTGGTCCCGGTTATCACTAAATGTGTTAGTCGTTAAGCCATGTTAGAGGCCTAATAGGCGGCTTGATAAATTCTAACAGCAGGACGCCATACACCTGCCTCCGCCAATCCGCACTGGGTCCGCGTGGTGGAGTATGACCCAATACCCTCACACCTTGATATGTGAGAGGAGGCTCGTGCTCAGTAGTGGGACGTTTATGGGCTGAGATGATGATGATTTAAGATAAGTATTATTAAGAACTGGTGTTTTGGATACTGAATAACGGATTAACAAAAATGAATACTTTTTTTTGTATAAATACATACTTAACATACGTTACTATGTACACCCAGAGCAGAACAAATATTCATTTTATGCACACAAATGTCCTGTGTGGGAATCGAACTCAGGAGCGTAGTGCGAGTATATACGCCTTCAGGCTGTGTCGGTCGTCTTCTGTCGGGTTCTGGTTTAAAATATACTGTGTCTAGCGAAATTATGATCTGCCTTGCCAAATGATATTTTGTGATGGTACCCACAGTTACTGAACTTTAGTGAAATATTAATATACTAATTGTTAAAATGTCGATATTTATGTTAAATCATGTAACGGTCCTAAAAGTCTCTTTGCTCGATAAATTCAAAAATAGGGCGGGTGGGCGTCCGTTCCTTTAAGTTACCATTCACAAAACACAGCTTTTGCGATACAATTGAAATTCAAATGTTTCCTGTCCAATCCAAGGCAGTCTTTTATTGGACTTATTGTTTATTGAGTAATTGGATCTTAAATTGAAAGGAACCAGGAAAAGCCTCTCAAATTTTATCTCCTCGTAATATTTACCATTGTCTTACAAAAACAGTACTTAATTAGTGTTTAACTAATTGATCTAACACATGTACTACCCTACTTCATCATATCGTAGATCAAAAATATCTGGAGGCTAAAATAGAACTACATTATAGGCCGCAAAATAAATATTTATATATAAGATATTCATACAAAATAAAATTGTATGAATATCTTCTTTCGTAGTTCGAATTTCAGTCTTTGTTATTGTAAAATCTTTCAAGTTACAGCTGAATTTGTACATCGGGATTCGTTACAAAAATTTTAAAACAATTATCAAGTTTATAACAAAGTAATATTCTCGAAAAGCGACCTTAAAATGGGGTACTTAAATTGAATATTATTAATAGAGAGTCGGCACAAAGGTCTTTTAAAGCACTTAAGTGCTTAATACTGCCACACAACCGGTCACCAATTCATATCGCTAACTATATTGTTAGTCCCACTTAACAGGTGGCGAGCCATTTGCCGCTCACCGGGAACTTTTTTGTTTGTCAGAGCCACGGCCGTTAATCGGCAAGTACTCCATATGCAGGTGAAGTTGGCTTGGACTCGATAGGGTCCCTCCCTATATACACAATACACATCTTAGTACAAATATTATAAAAACGTAATCTGGATTTGAGCGTAATATGTAGTACAAAAAAAAAAACTAATTAATAATTCCAGTAGCAATTCTGCGTTTTTCAGATTTTGTTTTTAGACTTCGCTTAATAGCGATATCATCCGGGCAACTGTGCATGGACAGATTAACTTTAAAAGAAATCCGGGAAAAACACTGCCAAACCCATTGAAAGCAATAATTAGGACGTGCAAAGGTAGAACTATGCGTGGATATGTTGATGGTGTTTAATTTATTGTAAGTAGGTCATCGGGCGGCCTGTTGCACGTCCTTGCACGCGTCCTACCCCCGACCCCACTCCCCGCGCAGGGCTGCCATCCCGCCGGGACTCCGATAAATAATCGACGCGTGACACGCCGACCTTTTGTTATTGAGACTGTTTTGAGAACCTACAACAAAGATTATGGTATATCCTCTGTTATTTTAAATAATAATGTTGATGTGAGTTGTGCAGGTGGTACATCGCTCTGTTTATCTTTACCAGGAAGTATTAGTGAAAAATATTAGATGATATCTTTTTGTAGATAATGCTTGTATAGGTAATTTTATTGGCACAATTATTTTTTTCTCTATGTGAGTATATATATTACTCATCTTGTGAGATATCGTGCGCTGACCTTCTGTTAATGATACTGTTTGGAGAAAATACAGCAAATCTTATTATATATATATAAATGAAATAATAATGTTGATGTACCTTGTGTAGAGATACATCGCTCTGTATATCTTGACGAGGGAGGAAGTGAAAAATATTATATACGTTTTGGTAGATACTGCTTGTGAAATTAGTTGAATATTTATCTTTATATTAACGACAGGAAATAGAATTAGACTATTTTCAAATTTATCAGTGTGAATAATTTATAACGTGTGAATTAAATCTATTCAGATCACAGATATGTTAAAAAATATATGGTTGTCAAGGCATATCGTATTGCTTACTTAAAAATCATAATCGACATTTGAACGTTTTAGTGCATAATACAAATTGTTTATTTCTACTTAAAAAAAGTTATTAGACGCAATAACTTTTTTTTAAATTACCTATAATTTTATGAGTAAAATATTTAATTATATCTCTATTAAGCCTTATTTTTAAAAGGTCACTACCTAAAATCGTATCTAAATATATAAATATGTTATCCCCTCATGTTCAAAGTAGACAATGTTCTTTATTCCTAACAATTTCCATTTAATTTTAAAAATGCAGGTGTGTCTGATACAAGCAATCAGAAGCTAGTGCTTGCTTTCAGACTATTAAAATTTACTGTAGGGGTAACCCTAAGTGCCACCCTTACAGTACTTACCTCCATTTCCAATCAAGTAAGCTCTCGTTCATTCGAAAAACACTTACAAAGCTCGGAGCACCCCCGTCAGCCGCTGACAACCATTTTCTTAATCAAGTGAAACCATATCAGTAAACTCTTTTCGTTTCTATACTATCATTTGATTGGAATATTATCTGATTGATTGTTTAGCTAAAAAGGGTGTATAGGGTTTCTACCAAGATCTAAGGAGCCCAAGCCAACCTCAACTGCAAGTGGTGGTGCACCAACGGACGAAGCTCTGGCGAAAATAAAAGTTTCCAGTAAGCGGCAATAGGCTCGCCACCTATTACGTGGGACCAACGGAATAACTGGAAAGTGTGAGCGTGTAATATGCCCCTTCGAGGAAGCAGGCAAGATATTGTGTATGTAAATTATTTAAGGTGCTTTCAATGTTTTTTTTCTAAAAAATTCCTAACACTTGATGCACCTTATTGTTGTTTTGTAGTAAAAGATTGAAATAGAAATAGAATCAATTCTAGTAGTAATTGTACTTATTGTAAAATATTAAGAATGTTCAGACGTCACAAAAAATGCTGTTACTTTTTTTGATAGATATCCTATCACTGTACTTTTTCAACAAGTAATCCATTAGGAATTATCCGGGTATTTTAGTACATAAAATAAAATGATATTGTCGTAGTAATAAGGACTGACAACGTTTGCTTATCTCATCTCATCAATAAATGATATATCACATACTTAGACGCGTAACCAAACTGCTAATAACCTACATTAGAATATATGCCAATGAGCGTGTTCCTTGTATGAACAATGTTCTGTCAACTCGACCTTATCTGATGTTACCTTTACTACGAGTTAAAGCATCTGATATTTGTTATGTGCCAGAGTATTATGGCGGTAGATATAGGAATGGCCTCCAGCCAATCAAAGCAAACTTAAACGAGATTAGCAGCTAAGGGCCCGGGCGACTTAATATTTGGAATAAGTCAGTGACTTATTGCAAGATAGGCAAAATAACGCCTCCGTCAGTTCGCACTGGCTCTGCGTGAAAGAGTCTGACATGATACTCTTTCACCGAGAATATGCCTTAGTCCAGCAGTGGGGTTTTAAGGCGGGTTGCCTGTTACACCGCCATTCATCCCATTTTGTGCGATGGGATAAAATATAACGAATAGAGGAGGTATAGAAAAGCTGTCTTGATTAGTCCCAAGCGACGGAGCACAGCACAGTGGGCAAAGCGCATAATAGACTGAGACGGCAATTGTACATGGCTACTAAATAAAACATATTTACGGGTGTTAATCGTAGTTTCACATACAATATCGCTTACTTCTGATCTGCCCGTGACCAAAATTCACAGCTAAGTAATCGTATAGTTCGTAAGTCATATAAAAGTAATTAATTAATCGTGATTCAAATTCGTAAACTGTGTTTCAAAATAAGCCTGCACCAGATTCACTAAACAGAAACGTTCATTACATTCTATATTGTATGATTAGTGGCTATCAGGCGGCTTCAATAAATAGATAAACTTTATTGAGGACGTAACAAATTGAATTTCCTCCTGTAGTGAGTGGGGTCGGCTCCAGCTTTTAATTGGTCCCGTTAGGGATACGCGACAATTATGGGAAATTTCTGTTACGAAGTTACGCAACGCATATTCCTTATTATGCGAGTAACTCTATCACATTGCATTTTAATGGTTTACTTCTAAGCTTAAAGTATCTACTTGTATTTTTCAGTTAATTCTTAGCTTTATGTAGTTTAAATGTAAAACCGCTTGTAGCTTTGCGTTACAAGGTGGTCGGAAGCGATCACCGAAGTAAACCAGAGTTTACAGAAGTCAGTCCTTGGATGGCTAACCGTTTGTTAGGCATTTGATATCGTTTTATACAGGCTATTCTAATATGAATGACTTAAAACATGAATATTGTTAATGTCATATTATGTCGCATTGTATTGCTTCACAGAAAAATGAAGATTGTAATTCTAGTACCAAACCAATGGATAAATTTAAAAGAGCATAACCTGTGAGTTTCTTGCCCGTTCTTCTTACAGAGCGGTGGCTCGGAACTGGCACTTAGATTCACTTACACTTTAATATTTTTTGTTTTTTAAATTGTTTGTTGCATATAAGTGAATCTAAGCTTCGTGATTTCAGTGTAAAAATATTTCGATTGTTTTTTTTGATTTATATTTAATTGTGACGTTTTCAAGTACGATGTAATAGTTTATGAAATAAATGATATTTGATTTTCATTTTTATCAAGCGCTTCCGTTCTTCGGAAGGAGACAATTTTTTATTATCGTTAAATATTCTGGCACATAAATTACTGTTTATTGTTAATTCCTCGACTAGTTTCGCTCTTATATTATTATTATGTCTATGCATATCTAGTAACGGCGTAGTAGGTGGGCCGCTTGCCTGAGTGGTATAAAAAAAAATACTTCTGTTAAATCCACCCCTTTCCAAAAGATAAAGTGAGTGAAGAAGCGAGCAATCGTGGTAGTTAAACAAAACAGTGAAGTGACATTCGAAAGCACTCCATCATGATTTGGTTCTGTTTGGATCTGTCAGACGACAGTGACATCACATTCGTCACAATTAGGGCAAGTAAGTGCTTATATCTGTATTTCGTATAGTAACACATTGGAAATTGCCCTGAACAATTCTTGGACCTTTACGGTATCAGTATTAACGATAAACACATGTAAGAATAAACAGTGTTGTGGAGGTCAGACGGCAGTCGCTCTATGTAATAACTGAAGTTCAGCCAAAAGTGAGCAGACCCTGGGCCTTGGGCTGGTGGCAACCGAGATAATGCTAGAATATGATGACATGTGATATGAAACAGGATCAGCGGTTTCACGTTCCCTTTGAAGCATGGGAGCGATCGTTGTGAATTGTAACTTGTGTTACCATCTTGTCACTTTTGGTTATTCATCTAAAGGCTGCTAACGTGAACACTGCTGTTAAGTTAACAAGGTGATAAATAACTCCAATGATCGTTTTCAACAACCTAGTCTCGTGAAGATACGAGTAATAGCTGTTAAATTGTAGTCAAACTAATCCCAGTACTGCCAATGAGCAATAAAAGTGGGCAAGTTCACAAAGTTTCCGTTCTACCCGAGTTTCGTATTCGTGTACCGAGTGCCTCATCTTTATTCCTGTCAGGCCGTGTCGGTCTCAGGACTGCTGCTAATTTGCAATTCCCTTTTCAGAGGAAACACGCTAATATCCTTCGGAGCCCGTGATTACAAGATATCATTACTGCTATTGGTGGTCTTTGTAGACGGCATTCTTTAAAGTACTGACATTTTCACGACGCTAAATTAAAAACTTCATACAATATATAGAACAGTATATATACTTTTTCCATGGTTTTGTCTAATGGACTTTTAAACGGCGTGTAAAAGATCGGTTTACGAAAACAAAAAGAAATAGACGCTCTTATATAAAATCACGCTGAAACAAACGAGTACCGGCCTCTACTTGAGCCAAAATGCATTTTAAAACTGCAATACACTTAGATTTAAAATGTATGGTAATAACATAACCTTGTAATGTAATCCCCACATTAATTTTTTCTATTCTATTCGAATTGCTATTGTCATAGGCAACGTGAATAAAAATAGAAAGTGGATCATAGCGAAAAGGTTTATATCTTTATTGTAGTTACCTAGAAAAATGAATCCAAAACCATTATGAACGTTATGCGTTAAAAATAAAAGTATAGAAGCAATATAAGAATAATGTTGAATTATAAACTCAGGAAATGAGAAATATACGTAGTACACTTCAATCAAACCGCTTTAGTTAGTTTCAAAACAGTCTATTTTCCGAAAATTTTGTAAAATAAATTATATATTAGATAGTTTTTAATTTAGAATTAACGTTATTATAACACACTGTTTTTTATTACATTTTGACAAGCTGTCTCTAAAAACCCTCTGAAGAGTAATTTAATTTAAAAGGAAAGTATGAAATATAAATTCAGGAAATGAAAATCGTACTATACAATATTGTCAACAAAAACTACAACAAAATTCCGCAGGAGATATTGGATTTGCCGTTACACAAATTTAAAGTAGCTAATAAAGAAACATTGATTAAGAAATATACAATAGTATGTACGCAATATTATATAAATGATAAGACGGCATGGCTGTAAATTATATCTATCATAGAACAAACAATTTTGTGGTCTGCAGCTGTTTGATTTTTATAATATTATTGTTATTTCTCATTAGTATAATTTTTTATTTTATTTTGTGGCTTGAGTATGTCATGCACACTTAAATGTCTCTGGTGTGGCGGCGTTATGCGTCGGGTCGTTACGTTCCCTAAAATATGCTTGAGTGAAACGATGGCTGGTTCATTCGTCATACTCGTGAACGAGTGCTGCTTGTGGGGACTGGTCTGCTCTTCTCTACTATTTTTATTTGTAATTAAAAATTTAGCTAACTGAAAAAAGTTAGTATTATTTTTAATCTGATAACTGCACACACAACTTTTGTAGTCCTATCATTCTCCTAAATGATGTTTTTGATTAGGAACGCATAGTATTGTTCGAATGATCATATAGATATTAAGACAAAACAATGGTACTTAAAGAGTTGGTGAGGCGCAGTGAGTAGACCGATAGGTGCTCACTGTGTTGCGTTGATTCATAGAAGGTAGTCAAGTGCGTTATGAAGTAAGATCAGGTGTCCTGTAATATTGTATAACTGTGCTGTGTGTTTATATCATCTATATTTAATTGTATATGTGTGATTTTATGTATAAAAATGAATATCTATATAGATAGACATACCTATAGAGGTATGTGTATGTTTGCATGTGTTACAATGATAGTGTATGTGTTGTCAACATTGTGTTCAGTGAAATTTAATTGTTCGGATGTATTGCTTGTATAGTAACTATAATTTGTTAACTTGGTGCTTTGCAAGATATGCAGAGGCACTACTTCGCCAACACGTCTTTTGTTAATTACTATGTGGTAAACGGTGTTGATGGCAATTCTACCAATTGTATTAGTAAGGCTGCTATATATAATATATTGTATTGTCACTGTTTGTTTACCCAAATAAATGGAAAAAAAAAAGACTGAATTGCTGTAAATGATATCTTTCATAAGACCAAAAATATTTGTGGTTTGCAGCACATTTAATTACTATAATGTTATTTTTGTTAAAATTATTTTATCCTATAGCTTGAGTATGTCATGTTCACTTAAATGTCTTTGCGGTGGTGGCGTCATGCGTCGGGTCGTTACGTTCCCTAAAATATGGTTGAGCGAAACGATGGCTGGTTCATGCGTCATACTCGTGAACGGGTGCCGCCAGTGGGGACTGGTCTGCTCATGTCTATACTATGTTTATTCGTACTCATACTCGTATAACTTAAAAAAAAAGTTATTTTCTTTCTTTTATTTTAAATCATGTGACTGCAGAACACAAGTTTTTGTAGATTTGTCAAATTGTTTTACTACTAAGTACATATTCTTGTAACTGGCGGGAGAAAAACTAACCTTGACGATTTTCTTGCCCGTTCTTTTACGATCAAGCTCCCGCCCGCAGTGAATGGGCGCGCTAGTTTTTAAGTTTTGATGTTCATAAGAGCTCTTTTGAGCCAAACTTGAATAAATGAATTTGAATATGAATTTGAATTTGTCTGCCATAGTAAGCTCAATAATCGTCTATTTACAATTCACCTCCTCGTCTATCAGTACACAAACTGCTCACAAACTATTTAACCATAGAATTGATAGAATAGTAGAAAAAAGAAAGGATTATAATGATATGGGAAATTTCCAGAATTATTAATTTTGCAGTCTTTGAAGGCCGAATTTAGACAAAGTAGCCCATTGAAAACCACTTTTTTTAAAATTTATAAATAAGTTGAGAGCCAGGAGAAGTTCAAAGATTTAGGTTAGAACTACTTACAATTTTCAACTACTTGCTTTATTTTTTTATTTATATTTGAATGTATTTTCAAGTATAAATAAAAGTCATAATTTATATATATTTTAAAGTCTTAAAGGTTGTCTTAAAGGAGATTTACAGCATTAATTTTATCTAGAATCAAACTTAACTTAATGTAATAATTTCATATTTGGGACAATATTTTCATAAACAGAGGTTATGGATACTTGTGAACTAGCCAGACAAGATTATTTAATTACTGACACAGACCAGACGAATTAGCATAATAATTGTCTAGACCTTGCTGAGAAAAAAGCATTTTGGACAATATATGTCGAGATGAGCAGAAATATAACAAAATTTGACTGTTTATGCAAAACATAAGATGTATGATATATATATATTATTAGCTATATTATATACATAGATATGTGTGTGTATAGGGATCCTACTCAAGGCATAAGGAGACATAATAGTTCACCGTAAGCGGCTATAGACTCGCCACCTGTTAAGTGGGACAAACTATATAATTGGCGAAGTGTGGGGGTATAATATGCCTCTGCCTACCCCTTCGGGGAATCAGGCGTGAATGAATGTATGCATATATTTATATATAATCTTACGTCCATACATATTTAGGTAAGCATACCCCTTGCTACAAGTACGTAAAAAGAAAGGTCAGATAATCTATTTCGTTGTGGGCGCGTTCTTTGGAGCGACGAGCAGCTGGGCTGATCCGGGGCTACCACACGTGCAGGGCTCGCCACGATGGTGGCGGTAAGTCCCCTCTCTGAGGAGTGGCTAGAGAGGCGACAAAGCGCGCTCACCTACCGCCTGACACGATCCTAACCGGGCATGGCTGCTTCGGTAGGTTCCTGCACAGAATTAGGCGGGAGGAAACGTCCGGATGTCACCACTGTGAAGATCAGCCAGAGGACACGGTGGAGAACACCACCGCGGTCAGCCCGGCTTAGGCGGGGCTCCGACGTGTCCTCGTAGCGAAGATCAGCGGCGGCGATCTCTCGCGTTCGGCTTTGGTGGAGGCTATTGTACGGAGCGAGAGAGAATGGGGGGCTGTCGCCTCCTTTTTATATCGTTTTGGCAAAGTTACATTTTAGCGCTAAGATCTCTAGATTAAACGTATCAAATGGTGAGAGGTGGTTAGCCCTTCGCACACATCGGACACTAGACGAGATTTCACTCCCAAGTCGCTTTTTACGGCGCCCTTGGGAAAGACAGGGTGGTAGAATTCGTGGGAGGTTAGCGGCACCTCCATGGTCCATCTATATGGTAACAATTTAGAATTATAGACGATCCTATTAATATAGAAGACTCTAAGCGAATTTCGGATTTGTGAAACGATTTTCACCTTTTGATTAGTCATATTATATGAGTTATTTCAATTTCAACATTTTCATTTCATAGAAGTCAAGTATCTACTCGTATAATATTAAATTGTTTTTAGTGTAGTTGTTTATTGTGTTTTAAAGCACTTCAGGTTAATTATATCGCTCCCGCTGTTACCGGCGTTCGCTTCAAGAGTCTTTCACGAGGGCTTTTTAACGAAACCTGGCCTGAATAAATTATTTCTGAATTATTTAGTTAGTAAGGTCTGGCTTCAAAATGAACGTTAACGGGCTGTCAACGTGGCAATATCGCACCGGAACACTGCATTGAATTAAATGGGAGACGAGCTGACACTGATTCACATCCATCCCGATAAGCACCTATAGGTGTGGGGTCCTTTGCTTGGAGGCGCGCTCTCGTACACTATACTGTACATAATAGAGTGTGAAATATTTCTTATATTTTTTTATATACCTATTATTTTTCCTTTACAGTCTTATTGAATTGTTTTTAAACTTATTTTCTCATTAATCAAATCGATTTCGATGTATTTTTTCAAAACTATTTTATAAATTTCATTGTAAGTACATTGAATAATATTTGTACGCTAATCATATACATAATGCGTTACTTAAAAAAAACAATCGGAGAGGCCTTTGTTGCCCAATGAATGCGTTACTTTTGTAAAAGAAATACAAACTTACCCAGAGTTAACGGAGTTGTCCACCTCAGGCCAGGAGAGACGCCTCTTGCAGAAAGCCATGGTGGGTTTCTCGGGAAGCGGTTGGTTGCGAGGGACCCTAAGCGAGCCTCCACGGCGAGGTGGGGCAGCCGGCGCCAGGCAGTCCAACGTGCGGCGGCGCGCACTCAGGGCTGACGCACCCTCCGTTGGAACCACGCGAGGAAAGCCTGTAATTAAAAATAACTCTAAGATTGCGGTTTTATTAATAATCTATACTAATAATACCGACAATCGATGGGGCGTTAAGGTTTTTCAATGGCAACCGCGAAGCGGCAAACGTAGTAGAGGACGGCCTTCCACGCGATGGACCAAGACCTGGTCAAGGCGGTGAGAAGCCGATGGATGCAGTCGACTCAGGATCGCTCAATCTGGAAATCTATTGGGAAGGCCTATGATCAGCAGTGAACGTCATATGGCTGAGATGATTACGATGAAGATACGATGAAGATGGGGGGGGGGGAAACTAAGAGGGACCTGTGGAAAGCGCAGCGGGCGGGCCAGGAGGGACCGTAAAGCAGGGCCAGGAGGATCCAGCCTATATAATTTGCCTAATCAGTTCAGCCGTTCTTAATATAGATATGCTTACTACTGTACCTCTAGTTGCTGTGAATGGTTGCATCCTGCAAAACTTTAGCAGAGCGTTGATGAGAGGGGGCGGCGCGACGCGTAGAGAGCGGCAGCCCCACAATCTGCCCGACTTAACCGCTACATAAATAAACTTACCTCGCATAGTTGCTGTAGATGGTTGCGGCTGCTTTGCCTGCGACTCTTCAGCAGAGCGATGGCGGGAGGGGGGTGCGCGGCGCGGGGAGAGCGCCAGGCCCGCAACACTGTCCGCCATGCCCGCCACATACTGTCCCAGCGACGTCAAGAAACTCATCTTCACCTACTACTACCACCTACACTGCACTACTCATTGGCTCACTAACACTTTCACAAGACACTGTCCTTCACATCTCACGACTCAGTGTTCCATCAGGGCCCGTTGGGTTCACTATAACAATGGAAAAAAGAATATGATTACACATACAGTACAGTACTTTTAGTCATAAATTTGAAATTAAGAAGAAGGTTTTAAGATATAAGAAGAGAATGTAAGAAAGAAGAAAAATGCATATTTGAACTCTCCGTTGCCCATTTTGGTGGACCCCGTCCTGGGTCTTTTAAGCGGGGCATGAAGCGACATTTTTGCAGACCGTCTTGGTTGCGCTTATTACCGTGCATACTTCATGATAAAAAGCGCCTTAATTTTTGTGGACTACATCGACTGCTGTCTGTCGGACAGGGCGTAGTTATTATGACGTGTCACATAAAAATAAAAAGTTACTTCCTACCCTCCCTTTGAAATATAAACTATCGTCATAACCTAACTACTGCAGTTTTGTAAAATTTTTGTTTAACGCTTCGTGCGTGGAAATATTTCAAACAAAAAAAAACTTTATTAATATTGTGTTTTTTTAAAAAATGTGATATCCACGTGTTAATAGCTACTACGCCTACATTTGTAGTTTTATTGAACTGAACTTATGACACGGTCGTATTTTGTAGGCCTGGTTTCTAAATTGCCCGCAAACAAAACATAGCTTTGTGATTAAGAATGTAGTATATTAAAAAAAAAAGGCGGTAGTCCAGCTCCAGCTTCGCAAAATTGAAACGAATTACGCTCCTACCTTCTTTGTACTATACATCAATATATATATAATAATCCTCGAAGTCAATTAATTTCTTATAGATTTAATTTTACCACTTTGTCGGCGTTATTAATAAAATAATGAATACATTTTAGTACTAAAAGTATCTAAACTATGCCGACAGCCGAACAGATGGACAGGTATAACGAAACTATTCTTCGTTTACAACGGAACCCTAAAACGGTTGATTATTACTAGCTAGTGAATAGATATAAGATACAACAGTGTAGGGAACTTTAAACCCCAATATACACATCGCAAACCGATCCTTGAATCGGAAAATGGTTTTAACGACCACTTCAACTATAACTCTCTTCATGGAGATAGACTAGACAAAATTATTCATGCCTACTCATACCTAGTACTCAACGTGAGTATTAGAGGGTCATCCTAAAAAAATATTTAGTTATTGAATAGTCTCATGGTTTTATAAATGTTGTTTAAGGTGTGGAGTTATTAAAGTTGAGCTTTTTCAATTTAATTGTCCTTTGTCGTCTTGTACGGAAAAATAGAAATAAAATAGATATAAATCTACATTATATAACACATGACGACAACAAAGACCACAACGTGTGGTTCAAAATAAAATAACCCGTTTAGTTTCTCAATATTAAATGTAAAATAGTGGACAATTTTACTTTTAAGCTATTGATTGCGAATATTTTTTAAGGATGGAGTCATGGAGATTGATGGGCTATTATTAGAAAGTTTAATCAAAATTTTTATAAGATCTAGACATATATTGACATATATTCACGAATTAACTTTAATAAAAAAATTGTATGTATTTATTTCTTTAATGCTTTTTAAGCAAACATATAGTATGTATTTTTAGGGGATGCACAAAAGATCCGGCATAAGGGTCAAAGTGCGCCACGGTTAGTCTGTGGCCCCCGCTATATGATGTATGTATATGTATTTTTATTCAGTTGACACAACGTTTTATCTATAGTTAAGATTATCGTGCACAGTTACACACTGTAATATTATTTTCTTCCTAAACCGCTTGACCAACACTTTTTGTACAACACTTAACAGGCCAACAACAGGTTTCAAAGAAATCGTATAAGTATTTTATTTTTAGTGTAGGTTAGAATTATGATAATAAATACATTATGTACCTCTTAAATGCATATTTTTGAAATAAAATGTGTATTGTATATTTTATTTTTGAAAAGGATGAAACAGGGCTGCTTTTTAATCTGATAAAATCTGAAAAAGAAGAATATTGAAATAGACCTGGTAAAATATATGTAAAGAAAATTTTGAAGAAAAGTGGTAGCCGTTCGTGTCGGGTTTTTTCACTTATAGGGTATCGTTCAGTTTGTTTTTACGAAATTACTGGCGGCCGCCCAAATTTAACTCTTTGATTACTTTTCTAATAAACACTTGTGTAAAAATGAAGCGATAACTGAGCAGTTCTCGTAACTAACGATAAACCACTGATCCCAGTTTATTAGAGAACTGAGAGGTCGTTAAGACGAGAGTCTTAATGGGCGCTTCAAACATTCAAGTATTAGACTCTGCTCTCTCACCTGGTTTACTAAGACCTGGAGTTTTACTAGGAACATGTTATAACTTTGAAGACCTTTTGAGAAGGTGTGCCATTAATTCTGCTGCCCAATAGATACGCTCGAGTTATTGTAAATATATTTTGCTTCTATTTAAAATAAACTAATATAATTATGTTTGATTTTATTTTTATTAGACTTGTGCCTTGAAAGCAGACTGGGGAGTTATCTTTTAGTAATAAGGTTTTAACTACCAAAGAACTTAACATACTAAAGGACCTTTAATACCGGAGCTGTTTTTAAAAGATTTCGCGCATGATTTAAGCTTGATATTCAATTAAGCTCAAGCTTTTAGGATTGAAAGCGATGAAAACCTGTAAACTTTATATATCAATTGTAGTTATTAAATAACATCACAGTTATTTAGTCGTAACTAAAAAAGTTTAATCAACTTCAACTCAAATCTGTGTTCAGTATTAGTTTTTTGCCTCCAATACTTGAGGGTTAAACACTGGTCTTTTCGCGAGGCTTTAAGAGCAAGTCTAGTCTTTCTGAAAGCTTTAATCGTTAGACTTATGCATCGCATATTTCTATCAAACTAGCCTAATCTTTAGTATAGCTGCTAATCACTAGCTAAGAGTAAGACCTACCCTACAGTATACAGAACGGCGACCCAAGGATACCCAACCTAAACACCCAATAATTACAAGGCTCAAAACTCATGCTTTGCTCATTGCGGAGTGTACGCCGTAGCCTCACCTACTCACTAGTCCGACCGCTTATTAATGAACAATATGTGAGGGAGTTTAGAGTTTAGTCGATTCAAGTTCTGAATATCCACACATAGGGTGTACGTGACTCAAAGGTATTAGAAGAGCAATATTAAGATCCGACCACAGTAAAAGGAGGTCCCACGTTGTTCATATTTAGACACTTGAATAAGTTTACAATAATGTTGTTACATAATTAATCATAGAGAACTAAGAAGATTTCCTTTTATAAAATAAGTATTATATCACAAAATTGACAAAACAGTGATATGTAATACGATAATTATTTAAGTAAATTACAATTTAAAAAAACACAAGCATTTGACATTAGGTTATTACTAATAAAACGAGCTTAAACAGTCTTAGGGGGACTCGTAACGTTTATGTTAAGTCATAAACATGACGAGGATTTAATTAAAAGTCTGTTGTTGTAACTATCGCGGGTGTTTAGAGCGTAAACAAAGGCTCCGCGTCTATTTGTGGACAACAACTGGCAGTAAATCCATTAAACCCGAAGCCTGATGTTCCCGCGTAATCCCAACTCCTAGTTACAATATTGGGATTGACCCTGGTAGGTAGGGCCTTGAGTATCGAGCTGTTTAGTAAAATCCTTCTTATTTTTGACGATATAAATGTTGGAAATTATTTAGGCATAATTAAATATGAATATAAATATTTCGTAACAAATATAAAAAAAAATATTTAAAAAAAAATTGCTGTATGACATTATTATAATATGGAATCATTTTATAATGGCATAATTATATTGGGTCACTACGGGCATAATTATACATTGGGTCACTATGGGCATAATCCCAACTCCTAGTTACAATATTGGGATTGACCCAGGTAGATAGATAGGGCCATGAGCATGTGATACTTACTTTTTTTTAAATATAAATAAATAGCTTAGAGGTCGATATACCCTTATTCAGTTTCTGAAAACGTAGGTTTGATAATGAAACCCCAGGATCACAATAATGGTCTTAGGTTACACTTTTTTTATCAGGAATCTGGCCACAAAGAATGGTTTTGCTTTTAAGTATGCATCGTAGTCGTCTTTATTTTGTAATATCTACAGGTTATCCATCAGCGAATTCTTAGTAGATCGACTGATCAGCCAATAATAGAACATAAGTAATAGTAACAGTACAATACCGTACGTCCAAACGGTTTTGAATACTATGCATTTTATAAATCAATTTAGCTTCTTTATGAGAATAAAAAATTAGTAAGGTATTTATTATGAACCGCTAAAGATGATGTGTTGAAATGTTCTCGAATGAATCCTCGCCAACAAAATCCACTTTTTGAGTTCTCCATTACATCAAAACAGATTATCAATATTTTATATTCTATAGTACGGTTGGCATTAGCCATTATAGATTCTACGCTACGATTAGTCTGCCCACATTAGTGTGTCGCGTATTAAGTAGCACTCAGTACATTAGGTCCAACCCAAGTGTTTTAATCTAGATAAGCCACAATTAGATAAAACCTGCTAATTTAAATTACTTAAAATACGCAACCGCCAACTTCATGGCCACAAAAGCACCCAGGCGCGTCGACAACGCCTTCCATAGCCTTTGATTAGGTTGTCTTTGTTGGAAACCCTACAGCTTCAAACCTATATCTAGCCCTTATAGTTTATCTCTGTATCTACCTTCAGTTTAACAATGCTCATATACGTGGCTTATAAACGTTATAACTTTATTTGGAGGCACTGAATTGCTCATAAAGCGTGTAATTTGTATATAGCTGTAAATCGATATCTGTTTGATGGCTTTTGTAGGATTAACTTTTAGCACTTGATAATAAGCCTTACCCTACATTATACGTTCCAGAATATTAAAGAGATAAACGTTAATAACTCTAAAGTAAAATTGCAACTGCTTTATAAACTATAGAAATCATAATGTGTGGAATTATTGGACAATATATTTTTAGGAATGAATACATATCAGTTGATATTTAATTTAATAATCATTACTTAGGTTGTAAACTCGGAAGTGACTTTGTTTGATTCTTACCATAAAATTTTCTGTAGAACGTGGTAAACTGTTATTCGGGCGGATCTGCCCGCCCGAATAACCGCTATAAATCATAGCAGAAAAGATTACCTGAACCTACCAAAATATGATATACGGAAATATATTCAATAGTTTCCTTAGTGATGATAATCTATAGATTCAACTAGAAAAGTTGCTAACTTGGGCCAAGAAAAATTTAATGAAGTTTTATTTCCTGCCATTCCTGCGTTACGACATGCAATTGTATTTAAATAATAATGGCTTAAAGCTTTGGATCTACTTATTATTTTTATTTTAATCTAGAAAACTGTATATTTACATATTTATCTGTGTTACTGCTAAATCTAGCTATCACTAGCCAAGACCAATAACGTTACAACCTAAGACATTATGTACAAATAACACGTTGTACAATTCAAGCCTTACAATTTGATGTTTCTATTTTGCCTTGTCCTAATAAAGAGTTTTGTGCCAACCTACCGCGAAGCCAAGAGGTCTGAATTGGTAGTACAAACGGAACGGCTTATTCAAAATATAAAAGGAGGATGTATAGGGCTTCTACCAAGATCTATATGGAGCCCAAACCAACCTTACCTGCAAGTGGAGCACATGCCGATCAACGGACGAGGCTGTGGCGAACATAAAAGTTCCCGGTAAGCGGCAAAAAGCTCGCCAACCTATTACGTGGGGACAACTTTATAACTAGCAAACTGTGGGCGTATAATATAAATCTGCCTACCCCTTTCACGAAACAGGCGTGTTTATATGTATGTATGTATGTATGTATGTATGTCAAAATATAAAAATCCAATTGTTCAAACATTTGCGCCCCTCAGTAATTATAAACTGCGATTTCTCCTTCAATTAATTTTTTGCTGCTCAATTTTCGCAGAGTTGGTAACACAATTTCGTTCTGATGCAAACAGCCGAGGAACAAAATTTTTGATATTGTGACAAAATAAAAGCGTTTTAAATTAACATCGCGTAGCTGCTCAACATTCCGTCATCTAAATACCTTTTTTGTTGATCAATTTTTATTTTACGAAGGAAATTTGTCATTCTGTACAAGACATCACACATTATGTATTATTAGAATAATATCTACTAGTACAACTGTAAGCCAAATATTGATTAAATGTCAACCTAAACGATAGTTACTTTCTTATTTACTTGCTTTGCCTTGAGGATATTTTTTACACGTCAGTGTAATAAATAAGATCACGTAATTGTCTATACCCCTTACTGCCAGTGGTATGCAAACTATAATCCGAACATTATACGCTGAACAAGCTAGCTGGACAGGACACCAGAAAGCAAAATATTGATGAAATTTCAAAGTAAGTAATATTTATTTTGCTTTACTGTTAGATATATTTTACAAGTGAGTGTTAGTTATTATTAGCTCAACTCCCCCATCATATCCTATCATTATCCCGTTTGCCCTAGACTTAAGCTTAGGGCCCAGGGTCTGCTCGCTGGTTCAACCAGATTTTGACTGAATTTTAAGTTATTACGTGGAGCGACTGCCGTCTGACCTCCGCAACCCAGAGATAACATCATTAAACCAGCAGTCAGTCCATTAGAAGGCACTAAAGTTCTAATAACGACTGCCATAGATGTTCATGACCTGTTTAGTGCTAAATCTATTTAAAACATTCTTCTGCCCTTCCCAACTTCAATCAAAAGAATAAAATGTCAAATCAAATCGATATTTCAAATCAAATTAAGAACTGTGGTGCAAGCCACCCTTAATGTGTTTTCGCTGTATTTTTTTCTTTCCGGAATCTCTTTTATAGTTACATTCTTTACAATAACAAAATTATAATACGTACAAAATGAAAATGCTTTAGATTATTGCTTCTAATTATTTTTGTATGGCACAATAACTTAAAACAACCTGACATTCGTAAAGTTTAGAGCTGCAGAGCTTTGGCATTTGCACGCTCACCTCAGAAGCGTCACAGCGGCCGCGGGACATAGCAGGCTCAAGAAGAAACATCATCCATGCTTTCAGTCAGTAAAAGTCTAACACACCGCTCCACCCAGATAAAAAGTGTCTTTCTCCTGCCTCCTATTCTTCAGCACGCGGGCCGCTTGACCTCTACTCGCCTACGCGGTTTTGAATTATCCTATGGGGGTCAGACAATCTCCTCAGACTCGGTTTTACAGGCATTCGTTTCTTAACTGTTTTCTGTTTACAAACTTTATGTAAATGCCAACAACTGGGTAAGTTACAGTATCACTTCGATCTATTTCAATTTCATAAACGAGCAAGCCATAATCAACCAATTTAAGATTGGCTTGATTACCTTTCTTAACCTTCAATAGGTTTATTACTGATTCAACGCTTGCTGGGATTTGTGCTCGTTCCGATTTAAGGCTACTTATCATGCCTTACTTCCTGAAAATTGCTCTTCGATCTGAGTCTCTGGAGTCTGTTCCTCTGACCGACCCTCGGCTCCGGTAATTGTTAATGTATCAAAGTGAGAGGTATTAAAAGAGATATTTTACCTTATTCTTCAATTGCGGAACTACATGTCTTTGCAATTGCATTTATACCAAGTTTTCTTATATCTTTTGAGAACAAAAAAGCATGCCCAGGATTCGGATAGGTTTTTAATTAGTAAAATTAAATGTTCACATGCCTTATTTTAACAAATACATATCTATAGCTACAACATCCTTCGATTTGGAACATATTAGTGCACAAGGCTGAACATTTGAAGCACCGACGGTGCAAGATGCAAGGCAAAAAGAACTACCTAAAACCATGCCTTCATAACGAGAGTAATATTTTCCTTATTTGTTCACCTATTTTAGAATACTTTCCATCTGTATCGTTGTAATCAGATTCACTGTCGCGATTGAATCATTTTTCACGATTGAACAGACATTCAAAACCTTGTCGAGTGTCTTATTTCTAATTATTTATGTAATAATGTTTTTGGGAGTTTCCGTCCGTGAAATTAATCTTAATCCAGATAGATTAAATTCTAAAAAGGATTACTTACTGAAATTCTCTAAAAGAAACTCGCATCGCGAATACTGCATTCGCTATAGGATATTCTAATGCGATATATTGTGCTTGTGTATTTACATATTAGGAAACTTGGCAATTGGCATAATGGCAGGTGTGGGGCTTCAGGCTGTTAGATTTTTCAAAGCTCCCCAATATTTTTTAACGATTTATATATACTAATAACTGTTACCAACGACCAACGAGAGGCAAAGTAGCAGGAAATCGAACCCTGGGCCTTTGAGGTAGCAAACGCCGAATGATAATGATGATGCTAACCGAGACCAAACGAACGTGCTTTCCGAGGCAAATTACGCACATAACATAAAGTCATAGGTATACCTATGTTTGAACCAGGGTTTTAACCCGAGGCACTCTGAATTAGAATGCAATGGGTCTAGCCACTGAGATATGGCCGCTCTCCGAAGCACTCGGTATTAAACGCCACACAAGCGGTCACCTATCCTACCTATGAACTTCGTGTACTCTGCTTTACTTCGGAGACCGTTACGGACCGCCCACAGAGCTACGAGCGCTTAAACACGACATAATTGCAATTAATCAATCATTTAAAGAATTCATAAAATGAGAGAAAATAAATCAAAAGCAATTTTTTCGGTAATTCTTCTGAGGTTTGAATTTATACTAAGAAATATTAGAACAGATTACCGTCATGGCGGGACATTATAAAACGAATTACAGAATAATCTTTCAAGACTGGCTTCCAGTGGCTCTTAATTAAAGTCGTGCGGCGTCCGCCTCGCGTTCTGTCTATGCTGAATTTGTGAATAAAGTTATATAAATAACCACGCCAACAGTATCTTACTGAAATTTGCCAATGTTTTACCCTTTTGTAAAGGTTTTTACAAGGACTGTCACTACAATCAGTAGATAATTGTATGAATAAGACAAATTGCACGTAATAAAATGTTTATATCTAAAAGTCAACATTACTACGATAAGAATAAGACAAGAAAAAAATTTATACTTTAATTGTTTATTTGTTTTTTTATAACCGATATTTGTTATTCAGATAGTAAGTAGGTACTAGTTAAAATACTAGCTACAAGTATACAATTAATCAATAAAAAAACAATACAAGTATAGACGTTTTGGGAATCTTTCCTTAATGGCGGGCGGTAGATAAGGATTTTCTGAAAATAGTTCTTTGGCATTCTAATAAAAATGAATTCTACATAAATCTCTGTAAAAATCAGATAAACATCATCGGATAAACCATAAATAATTGTAAGCGAAGAAAGAGAGAAAAAATGGAAGGGCCCTACATAAGCATCGAGCTTAGTGTTATATCACGAACTCTAAGCAATATTTGTATTTGCCCTCACCTAAACTGACAGGCTGCCTGGGGGCAGTTTTAACAATGTTGGCACAATGTTATTTGAAAAACATTAATCAAAACAGTAAGTTCTTTTGAAAGTTTCATATTTCGGAAATATAAAAACAAAGTATAGTTAGTTTATCGAGAAATAGTTCTACCGTTTATTTTGGTGGTAAAACCAGACCCGTTTTACAGGAACTTGTGTTTTTTAGTTTCTCTTCGACTATGTGCCTTACAGTTAATAGTAATAGATCTCAAATACGTTGCATATTATTCAGTATAGACGTAGATGGGTGCTTGTTGGAATTGCCCCGTTTTTGGTCAGTGATTCTTAATACCGGCGCTCGTGAGCATTCGTAAAAGCTGGAGCGATTCAGGCAACATATTAAAGTGGTATATGAACTTCAACACATGTATGCGAATGTTCAATTTGTAGAAGAACCTATTGAGAAATGACAGGTCTGTGATTTTATCATAAATTGTACAAATAAAAAAGTGTTAGTCGGACACTCGCACTAAGGGTTCCGTTCTAAGATGATGCCAGCGAAACAAGATCATTCAACGTATGGCTGAAATGATAATGAACTCATTCTTTGCCCTCAGCTTCGTCTTTTGTTCGGCGTGGAATTCGATTCAGTATTTTATAGACAATTTTTATAACGTAGAAAACTTTTAAGTTTTTATAAACCGCAATCGAATATTACATTTTAAAAAACACTTAAGTAAAAATGCTTTTTATTCCAATCCATCCCTTATAGCATAATTTCTAAAAACACATAAACTAACTCAAACAAATGTCTTAAAATCCTGACCTACGTGAAAGCGTTCACTCAAGTTAGCATTTCCCTTCACTATCAATGTAATGTAATTTCAGGCATAGTAGTTATTGATGCAGACACTAGCTAAATTAGTATTATTAATTGATTACATTATGCACAACAGATAATTAGGTAGGTATATTGGTTTAATTATCCTTAGTTATGAATGAAAATGCTTGAAGCTTTCTGTAGGGTGTATTTTTGTCTCTGTCTGAATTTGTTGTATTAATTTAAAATCTATTGTACATGTTTGGCTCCAATCATAAATGGATTCTATTATACGGAGTTACATATAATAGCCATTCTTACCATGGAATGACGTGTTAGATAGGTAAAAAAAATATTTGCTCATATGTACAATAAAACTGTACTATAAATTATAATTTAAACATGTTGTTGTCCTAAAAAAGACGAAAAAGATAATTTAACTTTTGTTTAAAGATTTATAAATGTGTATAAAATGCCTCTTCAAATTTTGAGGCTATTTATTAGTTTTTTTTTTCTAAAATAAAACACTATTCTATTGTTTAGTTGTTTTATAAAAAGGCATTATGAAAGTATTTTAATGTCTTTTGCTGTGTATCATTAGTTTTAAAAGTTTGCTTACATATAATGTCACGAATGCCAAGAATTCCAAGAATATTAGATAGTTCTAGTAACAAAAAAGAAAAGTAGTATTTTACTATTAGCAATAAAAATAATAAAATCTGTATCTCTAGATCAATTCTAAGAATATCCATATTTCCAATTTTCCTCTTCAGCTTCGAGCAACAAAAAACTTAAATCGCCGTTGGGGTCGAAAAATATAGGTTTTTCCACTTTTATTACAACAGAAGAATAGCCGTGAACATTGAGAATTCCCTTTAGATCTATTTGTTTACCTCTAGTTGACAACAAATCATTAGATAGCATTTGTATCTGTACATATAAAGTAAACGCGTACAGTTCAGGCGTCCCGTCTAAAATTTAAATTCTTACATTCATAGTGCTTCAAGGTGTTGTAAAATTATTGTGGTGCTGAAATTGAATCTTCCTTGTGTGAGAAACAAACATGGTTTAATAATACTCGTTAATCTTTAACAAAGTTTATCAATAGCTAAACAGGCTTATATTTCCAAATTTATATGTAGTCAAACATAGATATTTATAGATATTTTATTTCATCCTAAAGTATGTTCTTATTAATAACAAGACTTGTTTTGCGTAATATGTATTACAGGATAATTGAGTTCAGCTTGTGCTATATAGCACAGAAAAAAGTAAAATGTAATCAATTAAAAACAAAATTCAAAATCATTTATTCAAGTTTGGCTCAATAGAGTTCTTATGAGGGTCAGACTTCAAATTTATCGCGCCCATTCACTGCGGGCGGGAGCCTGATCGTACTGTACTTCAACTAAAAACATAGTTTGCAAAAAAACTTGTGTCTTGCAGTCACAAAATTTTAAGAAAAAAAAAAAATTATCTATCAATCCTTAGCAAGATAAACATATCAACAATCTATTTCGCAAATTCAAATAAATTGTTCCACGTTCTGTAAGCTTCTTCATAATGTATTAGTAAGCACCAAAGCGGTTTAGTGAGATAAGTGCAGAGCTTAGTATAAATGATAGCAGCACTAGCTCTGAAACTTACTAAATGCGCATATTTTCATCAATTATTATCTGCCTTTCCGTAGTAGCAATCAGGAAAATTTATGGAAAATCTAATTTTATAATTTTCTTTTCAGACAAATTTCAGCGTCTGGAAATGAAATAGAAAAAAAAAGCGTAAAAGCAAGAGGAAAAAATTAAAGTGACCGCCTGCATTTCAGCTAAAGTTAAGCAGCTTATGAAGTTTTTGTTCCCAAATTTTCCGTGCAACTCCCAATGCTAATCCCATTTTTACGGTAAAGAAAAATTTACTGTGACGTATATTAAGCAAAATTTTGCACTCTGTTTCGACAGCGACACCTTTTATATTTTAACGTGATTCGTATTCGTGGGCGTAGGTTATGCCTCTGCCTACCCCTTCGGGTAAACAGGCGTAAAAGTATGTATGTATGTTAGCACATTACAAAAATACCTATATTGTTGATTTATTATATATTATGCAGATGACACGACTCTCTTGATAAACTGTAAAAATAAAAATACATATAATGATGAAATAAATGAAAGTTTAAATAGTGTAATTAAATGGCTTGATGATAATAATTTGAGCATTAATATAAATAAAACAAAAGTTATTCAATTTAAAACATACAATAGTCATCCGCCAAAAATAGATATTATTCAAAACAAAACAATCGTAGAAAGGGTTGAATCAACGGCTTTTTTAGGTATAACTATAGATCAATATTGTACTTGGAAACATCACATAGAAAACATTTGCTCCAAATTAGACAGATATGTATATGTACTTAACAGACTTAAACAGGTAGCTACAATCAAGGCGACTCTTTGTGCTTATCATGGTTATGTTTCCTCCATCTTGCGCTACGGAATAGTGATCTGGGGTAACTCTGTTGACTTAGGTAGAGCCTTCAGAGCACAAAAAAAATGTGTTAGATCGTTAAGTGGTGCTGATTATTTAGACAGCTGCGTGCCATTATTTAAAAAATATAATATTCTTCCTCTACCTTGTTTGTATATTTATGAAATGTGTGTATTTGTCTATAAAAATCAAAAACTATTTGAAAAATCTTGTACTAATAAAAATAGTAGGAATAATTATAAAATTTCTGTACCTAATCAACGCACTAGCATGTTCAGTAAGAATTCATATTGTATGGCTATTCGAATTTATAATAAATTACCAAATGACTATAAAAAGGAAACAATTGTAATATTTAAACAAAAATTATATTCTAAACTAATAGAAAAATGTTATTACGCTGTTAGTGAATATTTAAAGGATAAGATGTAATGTAATTTTTTTAAATTTTTTGTTTGTTGATCAATAGCTTTGTTCATTTTATTTTGTTAGTTTATAAGATCAATATTTGTACACCAGTAATGGTAGAATGCAAGATGCTAATATTTATGTAACACCTTAATGTACTGTATTTTGACAAATAAATTATCTTTATCTTTTATTATAAAGCCCACCGAGCTTTAAACTGTTGCTGCAAGTTTTTATTGCTTTTAACGCTGAATGTGTAGTATAAACAATAAAAATCCCATTACTCTAAAGTGCCCAAGGCCCCCAAAGAGCCCTGATGCAAGACCATGCGGTCACCAATTTATAAGCCAGTCAGTCAGCCAGTTTTATTTGTCTTACACATAGAACACCATCGGTCACAGACAATAGAATCCATTGTTTGTCGGGTTTGTAGCGTTCAAAGTCTTACAATTGAAAGAGACTTTATTGACATATAAATGAACGGGTTGTTAGCTATAAATGTCTTTATTACACAAAGCCGACGTGGAATCAATCAAATTAATCTTTAGTGGACGCTAGCCGAGAGACAGAAAACAATAGAACTACAATTTTATCGGGATACCGATAGCTTCAAAGGCTCAAATTGTAACTTCATTCGCCTGAAGTTTGCTAAATGGATGTATCAATGTACTTTTTAAAAAGACTATAGAAACTATGAGAAATAATCATCATCATATCCTAGCCTTTTCTCTTGATTTAAGCTTAGGGGTCTGCTTACTGGTCTAACCAGAGTTGGCTGAATTTCAGTTATTAAATGGAGCGACTGGCGTCTGACCTCCGGAACCCAAAGGTAAACATCATTATATGGTTAAATTAGCTGTCAGGATATTAGAAGGCACTGACTTCTTAATAACAACTGCCATAGAGGTTCATGCGGCTATCATGAACCTCTATGACCAACAGCTTAACGTGCTTTTCAAGGCACGGAGCAAGCGATAATTACGCATTTAGCTTCGAAAAGTTTTTTAACCCGACCGATTACGACTTATTTATTCTCATACCCCCCTCTACTAGCGGCATAAAATTAGTACTAAATACAAATCCAATGGATTGTATAAATAAAGCATTTTCGATACTAACTGAACCTAGGTGGTCGGGAACTATCACCAAAATTTAGCCGAGTTCACGGTCTGAGTAGCATTTAATGTCAAGGGCTTCCATGCTTTGGACTGACATTTTATGGCTAAAATGTTGACTGTTTAGAAGTTTTGCAAAATCGGTCCTAATCGTAATCTCATTTATTATTGTATAAGTAAATCGATATGAATTTACTTATAAAACGACTCTCATTCAATATGACTGTAATGTTTTCATGGCTGCTCCATCGTGACACGGAATTCCAACCAAACAGTCGAGTTGTAATTCGTACTACGTATATTTACCGTAGTATTTCGATTGAATTCACGAATTAAATTGATTGCTACGTAATAGTCGATTTACGTAATGACTGGAAAGCGTTTGTCTTATACTTAAAAATTACTACAAATGGAAAAATCAGATTTGAATAAAACTGGCTACATATATAATATAGTAAAATAGGCCTCAAAAGACCGATGTTCTCGTATAGGCGGCGGGAAGCTAGAGGATGCGGCTCAAGATCGATTGATATAGAAACTCATTGGTGATACCTACGTTCATCAGTAAAATCAGTGTGCCTTCAATGGCTTAAACAGGGCACTGAATCGACTTCAATGTAACTAATGTCTTCTCACATGACACCAGAGGTCAAAATCCGATATGACTCTCTCCCCCTCTCTCTCAATCTCATCGACCTGTCATTAGGCGCGACCAAAATCTGAGAGTCAATATAACGTCACCCCTACCTCTCGCACCTCAGTATTTCGATACATTCGTTTCTTTTGCATTTTTATCCTCTTACACGTCCATTGAAGTATATAATGAGATACTCATAGATCCCCGGTGCTCGGTGGTAGGAAACGATCATCGAAGTAAAGAAGAGTTGATAGCGGTCAGTCTTTGGATGGGTGTCCGTTTGTATGGCATTTATTATCGATGCCCCCATGCTTCGGAAGGCACGTTAAGCCGTTTGTACTGGTTATCACTATATAGGGTAGTCGTTAAGGTATGTTAGACGCCTTACTGGGCGACTTTAATTTCTAACAGCAAGAAGTTAGATACCTGGCTCGGCCAATACGCATACGGTCTCAGCGGTAGAGTATAACCCTTGTACTCTTGCATATGACAGAAGTCCATCCTCAGTAGTGAGATGTTAATAAGCTGAGATGATGAATAATATCACAAAATAAATTCATCCTAATTTACTACAGTGTGAATTGAAAGGCAATGGTTCTTGGATAGAACGATCATCATCATCATTTCAGACATTGGAAGTCAACTGCTGAACATTGCCTTCCATGTTGATCGATCCTGTGCCGCCTGCATTCACCGGCTTCCCGCCGCCTTGACCAGGTCTAATTAATATGTAATTTTTTTATGAAATTATCATAAAGGAAATGTTAAGCTGGGTGTATAGGGATCCTATCAAGACCTAAGGAGCCCAAGCCAACCTCACCTGCAAGTGGTGCACCTGCCGATTATCTGCACCCGGGCAGCCGCGCGCTCACACCTCACCAGTCGGAAGCTTGGAAGGGAACAGGCGTGAATGTATGTAAATGTTATATATCGCACACCTAGTTAAAGAGTCACGCAACTCGAAATAATTTGAAAATGACTTATTACCATTACGGGAATCTACGTTCAAAACTACATAATATTCAAAGACACCTGGATAAAATAAAAATAAAATTTTTACACAAGAAACTATAAGAATGTTTATAATATACTAAATATAAATGAAATAAAACGTTTTTTTCGATTCCTGAAAAAAGTGATATTTAGAGTTGAGCTAGTCTTTAACTAGGTGTGCGATATGTGAATTTTTTGAGATAAGGTCTTGAAAATTTTACATTTTAATATAAAGCATAGTTCTTTACAGATATATACTAATAATATTCATAAGACTGCGGTAAACCTCTTACAATTAAAAACTTCTTATAATTTAGTGAAAATAAATATCTTACAATTTATTACATTACATATAATATTTGTTTATAACTATTTATATCCAAAATTGTACAAATGCGATATATGCATTTTAACTTTATCAATAAATAAAAAGGCGTGTTATTTAAACTTAAATTATGTACAAATTTTTCAAAGGAGCATGACGTTGATAAGTTTTTCGGGCCCAGAGACCTTTTAGCTCTCGATCTTTATTGCAAACAAAGAAGTGACGTCTATATGCCACTAGAGATAGTAGTCATGAAAAATAGGGTGTATAGGGATCCTACCAACATCAAACGAGCCCAAGCAAACCTCACCTGCAAGTGGGCGAATATAACAGCTCTCGGTAAGCGGCAATAGGCTCGCCACCTATTACGTGGGCTTTTAAAATGCCTCTGCCTAGCACTTCGGGAAAACAGGCGTGATTGTATGTACGTACTGTAAATTAAAACGTTTAAAATTCAGAGCTTTTAAAATAAACTCATAAAGCTCTTTTAACTAAAAAGCTTAAGCTTTTTATATAAAGGGCGTTATATATAAGCCAATAGTGAAGGAAGCTGTCTATTCGCACAATATCATTTTCTCCTTAAAGCATTTGTCATAGCTTACAGGGCGTAATATTTAAACCGCATAATTTAGGTATTGAGGCGCTTATGTACCTTTACGTGCATTGTAATTGGCATGAAAACCCAAACGGATATAATATATCCGTAATCTCCGTAATCGGAGAATAATTATTGAAATCCCTAATTTAACTTGACAATAATGCCCACTATAAAATTATGCTCATAATTCCATTATTTTAATGTCATAGCACACTTTGGCATTTTAATGTTGTAACATCAAATCATATGTTTAGAATTATAGACTCGCTTCATAGTATGATCATAGTAAGACCCGTGTATTTAGATAATTAATGTTGATCTAATAGATCCTAGAATTATATGTTATGTATGTACTATCGAATTACAGAATATAGCGTTACATACTAGTTATTCTAGTATTTGCATACTTTTCGCTAAGCCCCGTTAATGCTTAAGGTCGACAGCGCACTTATGTGCTTTTATCATATATGTAGTTTTTCTTTTCGTAAACGCCCCTCTCTCTTTGTTAACATTATGAGACCCAATAATATTTGTTCGAGACCTTTCATTGTTTATCGCGTTTGTCGGTAGAGGGTTATTATTTTAGAACTAACATTTAGCATTTACCTATTAGCTATTAACATATTGATTGTGTCAAGGCTGGTCTAAGTGAATTTATGTTATTATTATCATTACGACCCTCGACGATTTTCTTGCCCGTTCTTTTACGATCAAGCTCCCGCCCGCAGTGAATGGGCGCGCTAGTTTTTAAGTTTTGACGTTCATAAGAGCTCTTTTGAGCCAAACTTGAATAAATGAATATGAATTTTTTTTTTTTTGAATTATTTTATGTAACTGGCGGGAGCAACCTTGACGACTTTCTTGCCTAATTCTTCTACGTTCAAGCTCCAGCTCCCATTAGATTCCAAGTGGACATTCATAAGAGCTTCATTCAAATATTTAATGAAATATTTTAACGTAATGGTTTCTATGTGGTATTTATATATAAACTTAAATAATTAACCAGTGAACCGATACTGGCGTGTAATGTCATTGTTGATTGGTCGTTATATGGGTACGCGGAAAATCTGGCATTTCACCAATAATTACTATACTATTTTCATTGCAGAATCAATGCCTATAAAACGGTAATTTATTTTATAAATATAAAACACAAAAATGTATTAACTAAATTCTTTAGGAAACTTGAATATTTTTTATCCTCAATCGTAGTAGTTGACAAACAAGTCATGACAGATTATATTAGTTGGGATTCGAGGTTTATTTGTTCAAGCGGTGATGTGGTGTAGATTGTATTGATTGTATCTAGACAGTCTAAAACCTCTTGACTTGAAATGTTAAAGGCATGACTTTTTAAAATTTTACAGTGGCGTATCAAATTGATTTTGAATTAAATATATGTGAAAAATTATCTACAGTGTTTCAACATAAGAGACCAGGGTAGTAGCTACATAAGGGGCGATTAGATTGAAATATTCTTACAGGGCACCCCACACAATTGCTGCGTCAATCCACACGTAAGATCATAAGCCAGTATGTTACATGTTACAATGTGTTATTTTGTATTACGAATAGTCGATATGTCAATATGCCTTATCCGGTTATCTTGAAAAATTCTAACAGAGTACGCTACGCACTAGCCTTTACACTGTTTCCGCAAAGTTTCATAGTATAATCCGAATCTCTATCACTTTATTATGCATTTATTAGTTTTATGCCATAGAAACACCTTATATTGAGACAAAAACACGATATTCGGTAACATCGTGTTTTGGTTTCACACGACAGTGTGCGAGGACACCTAACCTCTATAGTGGACGTAAAAGGAGAGACAATGAACTTATAAACATATAATCTTAAAGGCAGAATTCTTTCATTTCATTTCTTTCATTCAATTCATTCATTCATTACAATTAGAAGGTTCAGCACGCGTGTCGTTAAAATTAATTACAATCAATTAACGACACTAATGGTGGGTGTATTGCTCAGTAAATATCAGGATAACAAACAAGTCTGTTGTGGAATTGTTTTTATACTTGTTACAATGTATTAATAACATAAAATCTCAAGTCCAATTAACTAGAATTGACAGAGCTGACTCAAATATCAATAATAATGCTCACTTTATCTAATTCATTTAAGCGCTTTGTAATAAATTACTTGTTGAGGTAAGCGATCACCAAAATTAAGTAAAGTTAACAGAAATCAGCACTGGGCCTGGACAAAGCGTCGTTTGTGTATCATTTGACATCGAGCGCTTCCGTGCCACAGATGCCACGTTAATTAATTGTTCTTGGCTATCACTATATCGGGTGGCAGGAAAACTCTAATAGCAGGTGCTTTAAAACACTGACCTAGATGGCCCAAGGGTTCGTCCCTTGGTGTGACGTCATTTGTCTAATACTCTATTTATTTAAAGATAATTAAACAATTTGTACCGTATTGTACCAGCCTAGAATAGTGCCACCCCCTCTCATACGATGAGAGTCGGGGAGTCGTAAGATTCGAGAAAGAAAAATCCAACTGGATCGTCATCCTGCGTACATGAAAAGCGATCACCAACCCGCCTGCCTAGCGTGATGATTAATTGCAAATATCCTCCATGTATATAATCAATTTGGAAGGCCAATGTTCAGCAGTGGACATTATAAATGTTACATGGAATATTTTTTGCTGGGGTATAGGGTTCCTACTAAAAAGCCCAAGCCAACCTCACCGGCAAGTTGTGCACCTGCCGATCAACGGACGAGGCTCTGGCGAACATAAATGTTCCTGGGACGCGGCAATAGGTTCGCCACCTATTACGTGGGATCAACAATACAACTGGCAAAATGTGGGCATATAATATGTCTCTGCCTACCCGTTTGGGGAAACACGCGTGATATTATGTATGAAATATTTTCTTCCAATTTACAATGAATAACAATCCAAAACATAAATTTTCTCCTCCATAATCTACTTACAAGAACCCACATTTAACTATAAAATAAAGACAGATAATTAAATTAAGTGGCTGCATATATACCTTACGTTTAACTAATTCAAATAAAAAAGAATATTTGAAATCGATTTAAAATTTGCGAATATGTCGCGTATATATAAAATCAGACTGTATCGGTACTGTTCAAATTTTAATGAATATCATATATATGTCATGCCATATAACATACCCAAATACTAATTAATTGGTAACAAAATAACACGTTCAAGAAAAATACATTATTATAAAAAAAATAAAAAACACAAAACAATCACTTGACTTATTAATAATTTCAAAAAATATGTATATCAAAATTAAAAGAAATTATAAAATAGTTGATTTCTTTTTTAAAACATACAAGTTAATATTTTTCTAATGCATTTTATTAAAACGATCGACCTTATTGGAAAATAATCTTAATGCACATAGTCGGCAATTACTTTTAAGATTTTAAATGCGTAGTCATCTAATCCAATTCTTTTGATCTAATTAGTTGACTAAATTGAAATGATTCGAGTTGATCAAAATAAAACAATTTAATTTCATGTAATTTCGAAATAGTTAGTCATTGTTAATGATTATTGACATTATTGACATTCATTATTGACGACCGATATGGCGTTAAGGTCAGTATACCTGCACTTCACTCCAGAGGTCGTGGGTTCGATTCCCACACAGGACAAACCTTTGTGTGCATGAACATGAATATTTGTTCTGGTCTGGGTGTTTTCCTATGTATATTAAGTATGTATTTACAAAAAAAAAAGTATTTAAGTATGTTTATCCGTTGTTTAGTATCCATAACACAAGTTCTTAATGATACTTATCTTGGAACTAAATAATTGGTGTAATTGTCTTAAAATATTTATTTATTTATTTATTATTTATTGTTTAATTAGTTTTTGATAAATTATATTTTCACGCACCTACGCTGTATTAAATATTATTTCCAAACAAATTATTGCAAATTTTCTACTTATTCATGTTAGTAATCATCACAAGTTAGTTACGGTATACAATTTAAAAACAAAATAAATTAAATAAGTATAAACGTATTTGTTTAATACACTAATGGATACATTATTATGACAATCAATCATAAGCAATATAGATAATATAGTTTGTTTAAAAGTTAATAAACAAAAAATGTTAAGACAAAACAACACAGAATGAGAAAACATAAACAACAATAACAAAATAACAATGCGAAGTTTCTAAAGCGCTAAGGGATTGTGCGTTTTAAATGAAAATAAGTTAAAGAAATAGAAAATAAATCACAAATAACAGATAAATAAAATCTAAACTTACCGCGCCCAAAACGAAACGGTGAAAGGGCACAGAATCCTCCGGTATCACTCAGCACTTAGTAAATTTTAAAAGCTATCTTTTTCTATGAAAATATTATTACAAAATACTTTGTTTAAAAAGAGAAAATTAAAAAAGCTAATGTTTTTATTAAATTATAGTTGAAAGAATAGAGAATTGGTAAAGATGTAGATATAAATAGTGATGTAGTTTCGGAGGTTTTCTGTGCGATCGCGCGGAGACGCAGGGCGGCTACTCTCACGAAGGGCGGCTGGGCGGAGACTGCCGCGGCTTGGCCTGGCGCCTCGGGCCTCGCCCGCGCCCGCTTCCTGTTGATCGTGTACGCGACAAGTGCCTCCGATCTTTTAATCAACTACTTCATTATTGATAGATCATAGATTGCATCTTAATTAAAGGAGCAAGTATCGATTTTACGGAAAATATGAATTAGGTAAATATAAACATATGGACATAATGTCAAATGTGTGTTTTTGAAATAAAAACAAAAATGCAGAAATGGTCCATGATCTTTAAAAAAATCATAATAATTCCTTCAAATTGCAATATTTATGCTATTGAGTAATCCACCTTTAGCCTGCGAAACAACCCAACAATATAGTCTGTAGACTTCAAAATTAAAACAGAGATGTGTTAATAAAAATTCAAGTTATTGAGAAATTTGATACAGCTAACATATATCTAACAATCTTGTGTGCCAAATACCAGCGAACCCCATTAGAACGTGACAACAAACATTTAAACTTTTATTGTTATATATTTTGATTACAACGAATCATTAAATGACAGATACTTTTATCTAACACCTGCTTTTTCTTGACTCAATTGGAAATGGATTGTACTTACCTCGAAACATTTGTTGTGAGACACAAAATCTTAGCGAACGTAGTACCTATTGCGAATGGCCATATTACTAAATATCACATAGACAAAAACAAACATATTATTACAGTTTTATAATAGAAACTGAAGTAGTACCTACCTACCTTGTAACTAGGCGTCAAATATCACAAAAAGAAGAACGAGCTTTATAAAATTAGTCACTTTTATAAAATTTGCCGCTAACATTACCGAGGCTTGTAGAAATGACTCTGAGGCTTTGCAGCGTTCTAATTTCAAAAACTAAGGGTGTTTTGCACAAGCACAACGGTCACTAATGCTAGAGCTAAATCTATGTACAACATCGTCCTATTTTATCTCAACTATAACAAATAACTGAATCGTAATGACATTTTAAAACAAATTTAGAGCTGTTATACAAGCCACCTTTAGTCATTGATAAATTGAACACATTTTATGAAATCGTGGTTTAATTTACTATTTTTATAACGCCGTTTCGAATACTCTACAGTCATTACAATGTTAATCAGTAATATTTTAATCAATCAACAATTGGTTTAATAATCTCACTGCAGTAACTTGACTGTGTGTGTGACATAGGTACCTATGTCACACTAAAGAATAAAAAAAATAATTCTGAATTCCTAATGATTACAAATTATTTGCAAAGTTTCGTAGGTACGAACTCCCGTAGACAATAGACTAGGTTTTCAATCAAGTCTATCTGCCGCTTAGTTATCGAATAATTACTGCTCCGTTTGTCGATTCGATCTATGATTTGAAACAAACGTAGTCTATAATAAAATGTTGGTGTTCGCAGTAGGCAATCACAAAATTATGAAAAGAAATAAATAAAAATTTAAACTTCATGAATAAATAATAATCGTTTATTTATATTTGGGTCCTTACATAGGAAATCGGCGTTTTATCGAACTGGCCACTGGGTAGGAATTCCAAATTAAATTTTGAATCTTTTTATACGAGTTCTGAATGTAATAATTCATTTGTTTTCGCGCCATTTAATTTCGTTATGACCTCGTTCTCGGCTCAATATGAAACATTTTTAAATACCGCATTATTTTTGAATACTAGTTCTATCACATCACTAGTTCCATCGTGGCACAAGCGCTGCAGAAACAGTGATGTATGGAGTACACCACTGTAACAAATAACGAGGTACGTTTTTGGTTCCAACGCTTTCATTCTGGAAATTTTGAAAAGTGAAAACGTGAAGAAGCTTGAATGATGTGTACCAAACAATAATCTAAGTGTAAGTATTTCATTGATCGTATCAAGCATCTACTAATTTTTAATATTCTCCTGGATATTTAACAGACACTGATTGTTTAGTGCCCATCGTAAAAGATGTACTAAGGTTGTTTATAGAAGCGCTGTGTGATATTCCTAAGCATATATCAATATTTTTTTATATGACATCCTTCACAAATGATATTTTTACACAGCGTCGTCGTGGACCCGTGCCTTAAGATTTGGTTGCATTAAGGAAAATTCAGTTGTAATTTCCCATGTTAAAAAGAAAGCTTGTCTGGGTACATAAAAAATATTTATTTCACATAAATTAAAACTGTTGCATCGACTGCTACCTATAACGTTATTACTTTGAACAGAAGTTCTTCTGCTCGGTAATTTATTCGTAAGCGAATGGCCCTTCGAACAGTGATTAAGAAAGTTTGGCTTGCCACTCACTTCACCATTCCGATGAAATAAAGATCGGTTGGTACTCTGAATTCTCTCCTTCCTAGTTGTAACTTTTTCTATTCACGAGACTCGCTTACTCCCTTCTAGTAGATAAGTTTATGTATAAAAGATTAATATATCAACAAAATTCACACAATTTTCTTATACAAAATGTGTTGAGCTAAGCGTAAAGAATTTATTGATTCAGGCGTTACTTTACGAAAATCCATTGTACGAGAGATCTCTCGTTTTAGCGTTGGTCGTGAAGACATCGTTGTTCTGAGGCTCCTATCTTACCTGAAGATGCCTTGTGTAGGGCGGAACACGTGTCGTGTTAAATTGTTTCTCGGTTTTTCGGGAAATTATAGTTGCGCGGGAATTGTTACAAAGATATGTTTAATCCATCACTTGCTTATGCGTTAAGAGTTTATGTCATATGGCAATAGAGCCTTATCGCACGATAGGGTAAAGGCAATTGTATTGAGTAGGTTTTGTAGAAGAACTTTATTTTGTACATAATAAAAAAAAAAATTTCAATAAAAAATATGAGTGAAAAACTATATCTATGTCCACTGCGTCTCTCTGAGGAGGTTCTCCCGGTTTTGGTCCGGGGGACGTTGGCCGCAAACGGCGGGCGTCGTCGGAAGATTTTTAATGGATATTACTGCTGGCGGTCGTGTATGACGGTGGTGAGTCCCACACACCTCTCTCGGTCCCCCTTTGGCCGGGAGACAGTGCGTAAATGCATTTTGTTACCGACGTAAAACAAAATAAAAAAGAGGTCTTGGTAGGGTCTCTATACACCCAATATTAAAATTATTTGTATTTAATCGCACTGAATGTACTCCATTCATGAAATTATAAGCAGTATAACGTCAAAGTCTTTGAGCCGACACCATACCCGTCTATTAATATCGGCTTTATCTATCCAAAAGATGGAAGATTGAGTCGTTTGTATGTTCAAACATCCTTTAGATGAAAGTCTTATATCAAAAGGTTCTTAGATTAAAACATTATGATAAAAACATAAATATATAATTCGTTGATATTATACATTGATAAACAGTTAATACCTACTAAGGTACAATCATAAGGAGTGGTTTTATTGTCGTATTTTTATGTTTTCGATACAAACAGAAATTTTATAATTAATTTTATGCCCATATATACTTAGTAATATTAAATACAGAACAGTTTTTAAGCTGGGACCCACAGCACCATCAACGCGAAAAACTCAACTGTTACCTGTTTACCCCTTCTGACAGACGGAAAGCGACGCGTCATTACTTATTATTACGCATTCCTTTAAGCAAAATGTTTCTAAAGTGGTTACCACGTTCCTGTATTACAATTGAAAGATATTGTTTTAAAAATTTTATGCAACTAGAACTAAATACTAGAAAAAAAAACTGACGACCGATATGGCGTGGAGGTCAGTATACTTGCACTCCACTCCTGAGGTCGTGGGTTCGATTCCCACACAGGACAAATCTTTGTGTGCTTGAACACGTATATTTGTTCTGGTCTGGGTGTTTTCTATGTATATTAAGTATGTATTTACAAAAAAAAGTATGTTTATCCGTTCTATAGTATCCGTAACACAAGTTCTTAATGATACTTATCACGGAGCAAAATAATTGGTGTGATTGTAAGAGGATATTTATTTATATCTACGTCGTCAACGTAGGTTGACGGTAGGCTACTGTCTGATGTTTGCGTATTTATAGTCTCTAGTTCGTTCGTTGCTTAGTCAGCTAGGATTAATAATTTGGGCATACTCTGTCACAAAAATAAGTTCAACCTGGTTTATGACCGGAATCAGCAATACGAGTAATAAAGTATGACGTGGAACCCAAGAAATTCGTATATCATCCAGCTAGACTTTCTTGTTTTTTTTTTGAATAGCTATCTTCCCCTTATTATAAACTTGCGCATAATAATGCCATTCTATCACAAGCAAATCAATGGTCGATGGAGGCAGAATATCTAAGTTTCTAATTCAAATACTGTTGTGACTTTAGAAATCTAAATAATAAGAACTAGATGGTTTGTGCCGCGTGAAACTATTGGAACACATTTCGACAATTTGAAAATGTGACACTTAGGTAACGTACGTTACTTACGCTAGTGTTTGACACCAAAGACCTGTTATTGAGATTAGATTATTTTACGGTGACAAAAATTAATTTATATCAATATGCCTATATTTCAATTCGCTACAAGCACTTCAGGTACTTTATTTACCTCCTTGATATGAGTATGCAAAATACCATTTGCAAATCACTTGTTCGCACCCATTTCTTGCGGCTGTACAACTCAGAGTTCAAAAATGACATTGTCATTCACTAGGACCGACTGGTTATTCTTGAACACAGTACATTGATTTTTTGCAGTGCTATATTCAGATATAACGAAGGCAAATGACAATGTACCTAAATGCTTTGCTATATGGTCCGTGACCAACTAAACACCAAACTATGCACTAGTGCCATACGAGACACCAGAGCGCCAGAGATTTCACGCGCGCACAGCATTTATAAATAAATAAATATTTTTGACACTTACACCAATTATTTAGTTCCAAGATAAGTATCATTAAGAACTTGTGTTATGGATACTAAATAACGGATAAACATACGTAAATACTTTTTTTTTGTAAATACATACTTAATATACATAGAAAAACACCCAGACCAGAACAAATATTCATATTTATACTCACAAATATTTGTCCTGTGTGGGAATCGAACCCACGACCTCAGGAGTGGCATGCGGGTATACTCGCCACCACGCCATATCGGTCGTCAATAATATATTGTTATATTATTAAGATTTATGTGATTATAACTAAATAAACAGCGCTGAAAATTGGAAACTGTGAGTGGCATTAGGTGTGAATTCGTCCTTTGTGGACTCTATCGAACTTCAGCTTTAGGTAACTAAATCCAAGATCCAATCAGTCGGCTAATCGATGCGGAACTCTGAAATCTGACCTCTTCAATACTATTACTGGGAAGTTAAAGGAATATGTAGATATTTACTTGCAGTAACAGTAGATAACCATGACAGTTAATCTAACAGCAAATTTTTAGTTAGTGTGATAATAATATATAAAAAAATAGCATATGTAAAAAAAAGTTAAAGGTAAAAAATAAACCTCGAAAATAATAAATAAAATACAGTATAAACCTCTCCAAATCAGTTACTAGGAAATTACATTAATTTCTACACTTGCAGTTAAAATTATCATATTCGGTTATGCAAAAAAAACATTGAATCGCGCCAACACGGGTTAAAACACATTAAAACATAGCCATGTTTTCTAAAAATTGTGCGAATTCAAGTATTTCAACGTGACTCTGAAACATTCTGAGTATGAAAATAATTTCACTACTAGTCTCACTTTATTCATAGCACCTTTAAAATCTTAATACATTATCGCCTAAAACACTACTATTCTGCTGCGAAATATCTGCTGATGCAGCTTACTGAGGTAGCACCTGCAGAGGCGTCCTCTGGCACAAAATCTACCACCTTAATATACTTGTCAAAATATTTTCTAGTAATTTACGTTAATGTGAATAAAACGTTATGGGGCTTATTACAAAACAAGATCTAAGGTAAAACTAGGTTTAAAACTAGTGCTGTTTATTTTATTTGAAAAAATGAAGACAGTTGCCACTGGCTTCGTGCGTTTCACACATTTAGCGAGTGTCAAATAAGAGATATTTTAATAATATATAAATCATAGTAAAAGAGAATGAGTGTTGATAAAGATGATAATAGAGATGCCCTCCACCTCAACTCCATGAATCCTCAGTAAAGTTGTGGGACTATACTGAGATCTCACATGGACTTCTTGAAAGAATTTGAAAAGTGATGTTGCACTGTTTGTTTCAATTAACCAACACTCATGTACGTTCACAAACACTTAATTGCTAATAATCCACCGTTATTATACATTAACGTTCCTTCGCGATAAATTTAAAGATTAATGATAAGAATATACACCATTCTTGCTGCTATATACGCGGTTAAGGGCAAGCGAGATAAACCAGAAACGCATTTCAAGAAATATGCCAGAAGAATTGATTGCACCCTGTAAATTTAAATCCGCAAAAATAATTAAAGACCAAAATTATCATGTTACGGGTTGTGGTCCACTTTCCTGCTTCCTTCACTTCGCGCGATCTTAATTTTCTATATATAAGTAAAATAAAATTTATTTGGACATAAAAAGCACTAAGTTTTTTTTTATTAACTTAGCATATGCTGCGTTGGAGGATCACTACTGGTCTTCCGTGAAGAACTAACAATGTAAAGTGTGCAGCAGTCACGCAGAGGTGTACATATCAACAACAACCATGAATATAAAACACTAACAACAACATAATTCAATAAATAAAATTCAATCACAACTAAATTACAGTTTCTTAAATATGTAAATAAGTAAAAAAAGTGGCAGATTTTATTTTCATAATAAATACATTTCGGGCAGTTACAGCAAAAAAAAACTGAAATAACATATCTAAATTTATAATATTTAATAATGGGTGTTATTTAACGTGTCTTCAAAATTAATAAATTGCCAACCTAACCTAACCTTTTTGTGCATCAAAAATACTGATTGAGCACCTAATCACCTCATTAGATGCTCACTCAGTAATTTTGATGATCAAAAAAGTATTTTTTAGAGGTTCAGTTTATTATATTCCTTTAATAATAACCCAATAGAGCGGAAATCAATAACACACCTAAGAGATGATTGTAGATTTTCTTTCAATTATAATTTTGTCTTTTATAGTATTTGTTATTCTTTTGGTTTTATAAGTGTTCATAATACGAAATATTATTTCGTCCAACTTTCATACTCTCTTCGTTTAAGAGTCGATTTTTACAATCTCGAAATAAGTCGTCAAATAGTTATACGGTGACTAAATTTATTTCTTTAATTTGTTTATATTAATCATCACATTTTTTATGTCTGCGTATTACTGAAATCTATTTAATTGCCTAACAATTGCTTATAAATTATATGCGCATTATAAACAAAATAATCTACGTAAGAATCTTTCCTCATCAGTACTGCAAAAAATAATATTTGGACCCAGTTTATGCTGTGTAATACCGACCTAGAAAACCCACTCCCTCTCATCTCACGGAGAGTCGTCAGAATCGACGAAAAGAAATCCTACCTCATTAGGCGCAGCAGCGTCATCCAGCGTACTGGTTTGAACTGCAATCACCAACCCGCCTGCCCAGTGTGGTGATTATGAGTCACATGAATTATACCCCCAATTGAGGATCCCTATTAAGGGAAATGGATTATATAAGGCATCATCACAGCCTTAATGATTTTATATCTGACTTAGACTATAGAATCACAAAAATGAGATGATAATAATTATAAAAATACCTTAGGTCTATGACGAATCATCTTCGAGTACTTATTACGGCAACGGGATGGAACACAAAGTATTAACACTTAATTTAAAGGCAATTTTTTTTTTTAATAATTCACTTTTTTGTTGTTGTTTATGTATTATTTTTCTATATGTCCTTGTTTTTCTACCTCCTTCACTTATTTTGGGATAGCTCCTTAATTAATTTAGATGAATTTAGTAGGTATCAATATTATTTTGAACCTTAACCCTAGAAAGATAAACTTATTTTTTAGTACAGAAAAGATAAACAGGCGCCTCAGAGGCGCAAAATTTTAAGTACCGATTTATTTGCATATTAAAATAAAAATACCTATTTTTTTATATATCAATTAAATGTTAAATTATTAATAAGTAAATAACACACAAAAAAGTATTATTATTTGTTTATTTTAAGGAATCATGTTAAATTTTCAAAAAAGTAACAAAAATTTGAAATTTTTATAGAACTAACATTTTACTTACATTTTTTTAAAAAGAATAGCTTACTTTTTATAACATTTTGTCTTATTAACTAATAAGTTACATTATAATCAGTCTCAAATCACAAAAAATACTGAAAAAATCACAATTTATAAACATTTGTTGCAAACATCTTTTTATGCTCGCCACATACGGTTTTTTTTACATTTCGTACAAGTCATTTTAGACATTCTCTTTTTTTGTTGTTGTACAAGTGCTACAATAACGCCACACTTTAGTTGGAGGTTCTCCATCAGCTTCTTGAGGAAGGTCTGAATTAGCCTGTGGTACGATCTTCTCTATATTTTCTCTCAAACTTCTTTCCAAAGTAGGAATGCGCAATCTAGATCTCATCCGTTTCTATACAAACGACTAGGACCTCTATTTGAGCGAACTATATTGATGGCAGCGGTTCTGCCACTACTTTGCCCTTTAGAAATAGCCCAAACATGCCTATTCTTACCTCTGATCACTCTTTGCGGCGGGATTACTATGCGGTGGTCATGTCTTAGATTTTCAGAAGTTGTTGAGGTATCATTTAGATTTTCTACGATAAGTTCGTCTGCATATTCGACTTCGAAATCACTCTGAACGTTATCTTTACTTAAATGGTCCGCTGTCTCGCTGTTACTGCCAACTTCGGTCTCTTCATCTTCCTCATTCAAAAAAGAAGTAATTTCGTTATCTTCCAGCCGTTTTCTGTACGCCATGATGTTAAATGTTCCTAAAAACCATTTAAATTAATGTATAGTAATAATAAAATAGCTTTATAATAACCATAAATATAAAATGATAGGTAAAAAGTAAAAAAACAAAATCACTAATAAATGTGCGAAAATTACACAGAAGATAAACATGCGCCTCTCGAGCGCAACACAATGTCATAGCGGCGAAACTAAAGTACTTACCGGATAGCAGCGGTCGTCCCTCGGGCGTGTTGACCATAGAGAAATGTAATAACTAGGTAAGTGTTGACCGACGACTGAGTTGGCTCGAAAACATAAGCGTAAACTCGCGCGGATTAGAAAAAGACAGCGATATATCTGTTTCGCGAGCGCCTATGAGGCGCAGTTTATCTTTCTAGGGTTAATGATGATTGATGTACATGATGTCCAAATCTCTTCAAATTTTTTATCATAATTAGAATTAGTAAAATTAAATTAAAATACAATATCATGAGGAATTAATAATGTCAAAATAAAAAATGTCAATAACAAATGAATTAAAAAATATAAATGCAATTAATAAAAATAAACGGTCAATAATTATGAAAATTAAAATAAAACAAAATGTCATTACTTCATAAAGTCATTAATGTCATAGAATGTTTGCTCAAGAAGATATTTTTTTAACCTCCCTTTGAAGGCGGGCAGGCTAGGAGCCGCCAACACGGCCCGAGGCAATTTATTGTACACAGACGGTCCCATGATGTGCGTGAGTCTGTCAGACCTCGTCAAGCGTCTGGAAAATTCTCCCAGCAAGTTAGCGTGTCGAGTGTTATATCCATGCACATCACCGCGCCTTATAAATATATGCTCGTTAAGTCTCAAATAAATAGCGACCTGCATAATCACGATACTAGGCAAGGTTAGGATATCGAGCGACTTGAACAGTGGCCTGGCCGAATCGTCCTGTGCTGCCCCGACGACCGCACGGATGGCGCGTTTTTGCATCCGAATGGCACGCTTGCATTCTGCAGCCCTTCCCCACAACTCTGCACCATACTGCAGCAGCGAGTGCACCGTCGCGAAATAGCACGCCTGAGCCACGTTCCGAGGAACTACCTTCGCCACGCGATACAGCGCGTAGCACGCACTACCCAGCCTTCCACAAATCCTGTCAATATGTCCCGACCATGTGAGGGACCTGTCTATAACAAATCCTAATAATGAATCCTAATTGAGTACAATAACATCAACACAAAGTCAAACAAAGAAAGCGGACGGTATACCATCCTAATTCTAAGACCCCTATAATAATTACAATATTACGGACAAATAATTTTTGAAGTCTATCCAAGACATATAAATTTTATTTTAAAAATATAACATTAACTTCTAGTTTTTTGAACCACGCACATAGGTATAGGCAACAAGATACCTATATATAAAAATCTACTTTGTAGAAGATACTTTCTTGTATATTATTGCAATCGCAAAGAAATGATGCAAGCAAGTTATATGCGATAAATTTTAACAAGCAACTCTTGCAAACAAACCAAGTGGAGTGTAAATGTTTTGTGTAGTTAACTAGATTCCAACTGCGTATTACGATAACATTCGCTATAAACTAGTCTGAAGAGTACATAAATGTTTATATAAATTTACAGTAGACTGGGTACATTTCTTAGTGTAAAACTTTCACCTATTAAATCTTTTTTGTTATTAAACATTTGCACAAAATATCAATAGAAGAAAATATAATCTGATTCAAAACTCCGAACTTAGAGCTTTATAAACTTATAAATGTTATCATTCAAGTTATAAATTTACTAAATCCTATTATGAGTATTTGACTTTGTTTAACATTTTCAAATAGCTTCGACTGTTTCATTTGAGCGGTCATTATTCATTTACTATGTACTAAGTATCTATTCGAGTTATCTTTGACAAGTTGATAAAACTTCATACTAATAAGCTTTTATCAAATTCTCCTGAAAATTGATACTGCCCGTGGTCCTATCTAGGTTTATTATGAACAATAATGGTTGTTGTCATCACCTCTGACGTCAGCTCTTTATGTTAAAATATACATTTTATGGGAACAGTTTATTGACGAGCTCGTAACCCATCAGTTAGCGTAACGCTCTTAATGACTGGAAAGACAGTTGAAATGTATAAGGGAAAGTAATTAGAGTTAACTGCGAAGTCTTCATCTCTTTTATGTTCTTTTAAACGGAGCTCTTTTCGTAGTGGCTAATTAAGATGCCTATGATGTTATTTAATTGAAAGCATAAAAGTTATTGTTTTATTTTAAGTCGGATATCTACCTTTGTTATACACTCATTATTGGAACTTATGTGACGACCTGCGGTAAGGTGGACCGATGACTTGAGACAGGTGACTGGTAGCGGTTGAATGCGTTCTGCAGAGGAACGGGATGGTTGGCGCTCTTTGATTGATAACATTTAAGAAGTATGAGACGACTAATTTCTGAAGGAGAGTTACAGTTCTCGCCCGGGGGACGTTGACCGCGGGCGGGGTGTCAGTCGCTGCAACCCAGGTACTGGCCAGCTGCCCTTTTCTGTTAACAAACGGCGGGCGTCGTCGGAATAATTTTAGTGAGTATTACTGTTGGCGGTCGTGTTGCCGGTGGGGAGTCCCACCCCTCTCGGTCCCTCTTTGGCCGGGAGGCAGTGCGTAAATGCATTTTGTTACCAACGTACATAAAAAAGAAAGGAGTGATAATTATTAAGATTGTTTTTACCTTTAATTAGTCTGGTTTGAAAACAAAGTATGTAATATGTATAAATGCCCTATTTTTGAAGTACGTAAAACATTTTAAATTCGTTTTGAAATAAAAATCTGACAAAATCATAGTAATCACGGAGACGACATACAAATATAAACTTAAATAATTGAGAAATCATCAACATTGAAATTAAAATGTTTTTAATATATGCATAAGGAAATTCCTAAAGTACCTAGTGAAATTCATTAAACAAGCATTATAGTAGCATAGCTACTTATAAACAAATTTACTTTAACAGGACAGAACAACATCTTTCTTATGTCTTCGCTAGACGCAAACTTCCTTATTACTTTAAAGCTTTTTTTAATTTCTAAACTCAAGGAACCTGCAGTTGGCAGCGTTTCTTTTAAGGAATGCAGTGTTTTGTTTAATAAATACCCTGGGTACTGAAAGGATCTTCTACCTATGTTATTTTTAATTTATATTTGATTAGAGATGTGGTTTACGTGTTGAATATCAGGTTGGGAAAAGTTTACATTGTATTTTTATTTAAATATTTAATTTCAAACCAATTGGAGTTTTGGTCCCAACGTCGTTATCTGTTGTAAATATTTATCTGGAAAATTGATAGATTTGTGACATTTTCGTTCCAAGATAATTCCATAACTCCATAGAAAGCTCCAGAAAAGTCTTCACTACTTTATTGGGGTAGGACTTTGACTTACTATGATGGACATTTGCGTGACTGAGACTGACTAAATAATTAAAAAAGGTACAAAATAGTGAATCTGTGTACAATTCGTTTACCAAACACTGGCCCATCTAATTAAGTGAGAACATTCCTATAAAACCCCACTAAAAATGTTCAATATTTTCTACTAAGTATGTTAAAAACAGACAGAGAAAACTACAAAAGAGGTTGTGTTACATTCGTAATACGAAAAATATTAGTCCACATCTCTTATTTCCATCACCACCTCCTCTCCGCCATTTACAGCCAGCGGAATAATCTATAAAGGCGAAGTTCCATATGGTAATGCTGGGAAAGTGATCGATCTTCTCCCTCGCCTGTTCGCTACCAGCACTATGTGTTAGATAACGCTACGTGACAGTGCATACTACCCTGAATGATGGAACGGATACATTCATTGAGGTATAGTGTAGCGGAAACTAAGCAGTAAGGTGTACCGTACCTACGCGGTGAGTTTTGCGAGATCCTAGCTTGACCTATATTTTCGCTATTGATCGAGCACTGCAATAACTTCATCATAACAAATACTGACTTGCTCTGTCTTTCATGTCAACAAACGTTTGTTTTGAAGTTAGTGGTTGAAGACGGTTTTAAGATACCTCTGTTATTAGTATATCTTATTTGTATGAGTTAGTATAATAGATGTAGGAGTACCTTTTCTAGGAGGTATGAATTTCTATATTTAAAAAGCAATTACTGAAATTTATTACGTTAAGCAGTTTGTCCCGGTTGTCATGAAAATCTATGGTAGTCGTTGTTAGAAAGTCAGTGCCTTCTATCAAACTGACAGCTGGCTTAACCAAAGAATGATATTTTCCTCTGGGTGGCGAAGGTCGGACGGCAGTCGCTCCATGAAATAACTGAAATTCAGCCAAATCTGACGGGCAACCGGGATGATGATGATTCTTTCTCATAGCTCCCATTGTCTTTTTCCTCCTATTTTATCCAAAATAGATTGTCAGTTCGACTAGTCACCTTACAAAAAGAAATCTTGTTAAGCATGTTTCGTTGTTACAAGCTGAAGATTTTTAGTAGGTCTCAACACAGATGAGGTGGGCTCATGACAATCTTATTGAGAACTAAATACATTACACGCCAGATAAAGCCGGCCCGCACAATATGATTATGTCGTTACATGGCTACAATAATGCAGGAGCGAGCCTATTAATTCGATGTAGTAGCCGTAAACCATTGATAATGTCGGCGTAATTAAATTTAGGCAGAACCAGTGACTCAGTTCATCGAAAATAACGTAGGTCTTCAGATTGAAGGATCATACATAAGTTTGAACCTTGGTTTAGGAACTAGCTACGTCCCCCCCGACTGGTCTCCACCTTGTCGTGGTGGGGGGGCTAAGTACCTCCCGGTAGGGCGCAGGAGGCGCTAGGGAAAAGGTAACACCCAGAGACCGACGACTCTGGGTGCCCTTAGTACTGACTACCGGGGGGGAAACTAAGAGGGACCTATGGAGGGCGCAGCGGGTAGGCCAGGAGGGCCCGCTCAGCAGCGCCAGGAGGGTCTAGGCAGCTGGGGCAGGGGGCCCCTGCTGTCTAACCATGGACCCTCCGGGAAGTCGGCCACACACGCTATGGTCGCAGGGGGAGGTAGGAGGGGCGCGTCCACTGCGCCTCTCTGAGGAGGTCCTCCCTGTTTTGGTCCGGGGGACGTTGGCCGCAGGCGGGGTGTCAGAAGCTGCAACCCAGGTACTGGCCCCCGCCTCTTTCTCGACAAGCGGCGGGCGTCGTCGGAAGATTTTTAGTGGGTATTGCTGCTGGCGGTCGTGTCTGCCGGTGGTGAGTCCCACACCCCCTTTCGGTCCCCCTTTGGCCGAAAGGCAGTGCGTAAATGCATTTTGTTACCGACGTAAAACAAAAAAAAAAAAGGAACTAGCTACTTGCTATTCAAATGTTAGTCCCACATCGATGTTTCAGATCAAGGCTTCGAGAAACAACCACTTTCTCTAAACGTTTACCAATGAAGACGTCTTAAAAAGCGTTTTATATAAAGAGTATCTAAGTTATGTTCGAAATTAGTTTTATTTGATATTACCTCCTAGTTTTCACAACTGCTTTACCTTTGGAGTTGGTAAAGAAAGAAAGTGTTATTCCCACCCAGCACATACGTTTATTTTTTGCGATAAATATATTAGAAATAGCAAAAGAAAATTATGCGTTTAAAAAATTACGAAACGACAAATAAGATCTTTTCTACGGTTATTTACAATTAATAACTGCGTTTTAAAAAACTCTTAACCCATGGACGTACAAGGCGTAGAATCGAATTTAACTTTACTTTATTCTATACTAGCGACCCGCCCCAGCTTCGCACGGGTGCACTGATGTTAAAGATACTACAGAACACCACAGCATATCACTATGCCCCTGAATTTTCAATCTGTAATATTTTCTAAAATATTTAGTTAAATTATATGCTGTAAAGGGCCATATTGATCTATATTAAATACACAATATATGTATGGTACTTAATTACGTAAGGATTAATTCTGTATTTCCTAAAATCACTTCATACATAAGCTATTATTTCTCGTAAAAAGTAAAGGATAAAAAAGGTTATTGTGGGTAATCCCTAAGAGGTAGACATAGGAATAATTCATTATTAAATATTTTCTGATAATTATTATTATTATTTATTTAGTTCCAAGATAAGGACTTTTGTTATGGATACTAAATAACGAATAAACATATAATAATAAAAAAATATATATTTTTTTTTGGAAATACATACTTAACATACTTAAGAAATCATCTGGACTAGAACAAATATTGATGTTTTTGCACACAAAGATTTGTCCTGTGTGGGAATCGAACCCACGACTCGCCACCATGCAATATCGGTCGTCAAACATATACCATGGCGTACTTTTTTTGTGGACCCTTTTTAAGGTGTACAATACTGTAGTACATATTTTTTAATCTAACTCGTAGGTTTCAGCCAGCGTTTGCAATGTAAGTGCAATAAAATGTGTTTATTTACGACATCACATTAGAAACCTCTAAAATTATCAATGTTCCTCTACTATAGTATACATGTATTATACACATTATCCTTCCTCTTGAATCACTCTATATATTAAGACAAACCGCAACAAAATCCGTAGCGTAGTTTTAAAAATCTAAGCATACATCAGGACAGACAGACAAAAGCGACTTTGTTTTATACTATGTAGGACTGAATTACGTCATTTAAATGAAAACTTTAGTCTAGTTTTAGGGCAGGAAATCTTTAAAGGCGACTAAAGCCTATTTTGGAAAGTTGAAAACGCAATGTTCAAAAATGTACATTATGAAATTAACTCTTATCCATTACAATAAAGTACGAGTATACTGTTCCATAGTTTAAGGAAAATAAATAGAACAAATAAATCTGTATTTTATTTAACCATATTACTTACGACAAACTTAATTCTATAACACAATGTTAAAATTAGCCATGACCAGCTCACGCAAAAAGAGACAGCTTGTATGGGAACTACATGGAAAACTTCACCTTTTTATCGAGTCTTTTGCGTGACCACAACGTGCCGCCTTCTAGTTATGTGCTGGTTTAAGCTTTGGTTCCTATCCAAAAAGCTGTAGGTTTGAAATTCGCTTCGAGACTAGCGGATGCAAGTATTTCTTACAAAAATATTATTGACAGTTACACACAATAGCCACGGACACGTAAGTAATAAATCGAAAACTAAAATACGTCAATCATGATTAATTCTCGGGGATTTGGTTTCACCGGCATGACGTACCTATGTTTGGCACAAATTCCAATAAATTGATTCAATGTTAGCTAACGAACAATAAAAGCACTGATTTCCTGTTTTGACTCTTAGTACTAGGCCGGTTGGCATCCAAGTGACACCTATAAAATACGTATCCAAATATCGTGATTTGACCTCCAGTGGAGATGATTAAAGTGATATTACTCTGAATGTTATCAGTATGACAGAAAATACGACGGATCAAGGCGTTGCAGCGGATATGAATCCGATAGAAGTCTTCACATCTGCTATAGGATTAATTGACAATGAAAGTAGTGCCAATACGATAACAAATGATTTATTAGCTTCAGGAAATAACAATGTCACGGATGCTCCCCATCAACATGTCTACAATTACAGCGATTTGCAAGTGTTCAAAATATTCATTGTTATGGAATTAATAATGACAACAGTAGAAATAACAGTTTGGATTTTGGCAGCTATAAAAATACCCAAATGGCGAAAAAACTACAGAAACCAAATGTTGATGCAGCTAAGTGTTGCGCGATTTTTGAAGAGAATAGTGTTAATGGTTGTTTTTTTACATGCACATGGTTTTATTTCCCAAGCCTCCGAGCTTGAAATGACTCTACTTAGCTTGGGAACTTATATAGACTTTGTGATAGTTATTCTGGTTTTCTTTTTCATAAAACACATGTACGACAGCTTAATAGTAGTATTGGTTAAAATCAGTGAAAACAACTTGTGTAAAGTGTTAACTTGCGCGTGGCTATTACCGATCCCAATCAGTGGAGTGTTCACTGCGATGGTAGCCTGTGACGTTATGACTAAGTGGCTTGAGTATCTACTCATATGCTGCCTGATAAGGTGGCCACTCATGTTTCTAGGAACAGCACTGTATTTGATGATTCTTCACAACGTTCTAAAAGACAGAATAAGGAAATTCGCCAGAAGCCTTACAGTTATCACATTCCTTATGTGCTTAACCATTATATTTTACTTGTTTTCCAAAGATATCATAAAATTATGGTGCCTTGATACATTTTTAACGTTACTGATAAGTTATATTTCTGGATTTCTGATGAATTTTCTTATACTCTGCTTTTACATTGTTTTAATATCACTAAACTTCAAGTGCAGTATGAAGTCAACAGATTCTATATCCAATCACAGCATTTCAGTAGGGAAATAGGACATGTAATATATTTTTAAGCTTGTCAAGACTGAACTAGCGCTACTTCAATATGAAGCCATTTAAAAATAAAACACATGAAAAAAAATATAAACTTTGTTTGTTTTATTGTAATTTTGTAAACTTAAAAGCATTATCCGAGTTTAAAATTGTCATAGTTGGTTTGATTCCCAAACAAGATTTATTTGTAACTATTTTTCTTCAAAAATGTTATAAATATGCCTTTTAAAGAAGGTGATAATTCGTGGTCTTTCTTGCCTAGTACTTTATTTTATCATGCTAATGGGTTACGAGACGAACATGCGGTTCAATTGATAGTCAGTGAGATGGCAACACATATTCATTATAGTTTATTAAATAATATATACTTTTTATAGGTTCTTTTATCAACGTATATTTGACGACCGATATGGCGTGGTAGCGACTATACCCGCACTCCGCTCTAAGTTCGTTTGGTTCGATACCCGCACAGGCCAAATCTTTGTGTTAATGGTTGTTGAAAATTTGTTCTGGTCTGGTTGTGTATATTAAGTATATATTTACAGAAAATAAAGTATGTATGTATGTATTCATAACACAAGTTATTAATGATACTTATAGTGGTACTAAATAATTGGTGTATTTAAGTCAGAAAATATTAATATGTTATTTATATTGTTATTGTGGCAATATCCCTCAGTAAGGCAAATATCCCTCAGTTTTGGGTGAGTAAGAATGACCCATTGTCGTCTCGCTAACGTTTCCGAGGTTTACCTCCATGATTTTTGACATCCTCCGGAACACATTCTATGCAAATTTGAGGCCACCACCACTAATAATATTACTACTTCTTAGTAGTTTACTTCTTAGTGTTTAGCAACGAATCAACGCACATCACCCCGTACCCTTATATGCCTGATATATGCTAAAGCATTGTTTAAAGGTTCTTGAAGAAATAAAACCAACACTAATAAGACTAAAAAAATTTAATTTAGGATCACAATAGGTTGTAATAAGTTTAAATTTTAGATAACAATATCACAAGGTATTTTAGTTTTTTTACAATTTCACATGAAAATACATATATTTTTGGAAATAAATGCAGTTCCCGTTCCATAAAGATATATTTTCCATGTCCAAACCCTACCTTAAACCAATGAAATAGATGTCTATTTCGATGTGTAATCAATATTCATAGTAATAATATTTTTGAATTTCATCCACTTATCATGTCGGAATGTTTAAACTATTCTTATACTACTTGATATTCTCAATTTGCATTTTCAAATACATCAAAAAAATTGTGATTATTACCTAAACGAGAAATAAAAATCTTTAACTTACATAATGGGTTAACAAACATAAAATTAAAAGGTGTTTATCGTCAATGTTTTTGGTAGATAACAAAAACGACATTTGTAAGCTGAAAGGTTAACAACTTTATTTACAGAACTTTTAATATGAGATTTAAATAATGTTTTAACAAAGCTATCCTATTTCTTTAAGGAATGAGAATGTATGGACGGAGGGCCGCTTAACGTGTAAGCAGCTTTAGTGAAGCTCACGTAGCTTACGCGATTCTTAAGCGCAGCTGCATGCGTAACGCTTAACGCGCTTCTCGCGGTGAAGCAGACCGTCTACGCTGCGAACGGAACGTGGCTGCATATCTGTAAAAAATATATCATTAAGAAAAATAGAACTGACGCAGTATCTAATAATTGGAATATCTTGCCCTCCATTGAGCATGATAATAAATAATATGACGACCGATATGGCGTGGTGGCGAGTATACCCGCACTACACTCCTGAGGTCGTATGTTCGATTCCACACAACAATTCTTTGTGTGTATAAACGTGTATATTGGTTTTGTTCTGGGTGTTTTTCTATGTATATTAAGTATGTATTTACAAAAAGTATATATTTATGTTTATCCGTTATTTTGTAATCATAGCACAAGTTCTTAATGATACTTATCTCGTAACTAAATAATTGGTGTAAGTGTCCGAAATATTTATTATTATTTATTTATTAATATCGTTTTTTTATTACTATTGGTTTAAAAAACCGTACAGTTGTAATAAAATACTATACATCTGCCAAACTGCGTAGCGTAGTTAGTAACGGAGCGTTAAAACAGGTCAATAGTAGCATTGAAATAATAACTTAGGCCTCGCCTAGCACACCATAGATTTGATTCTAATTCATAAAGTGAATAACGAAAAGTGAGATCAAGCATGGTCTTTAGTAGCAGTGGAATATCTTGGGTCTCTCATAGCACTGCATTGGGCACGATCCGCAGCAAATCAGATACAGTTCTTGCTCGCAACCTTGCGTAGCCCGTCGCTCAACCTAATCTGAGACGGCAGTTCACTAAGATAGCTAATCACCACTCAATACTCAGTTTGCCTAAGCCATTTCACTGTGACTGTCTGTAAATCCGACACATTTTCTTATGAATCTATTTACTTAATGATTTAAATGAAACAATGAGTCCCAACTCTAGCATTTCAACAACTCGTTTACCAATTTAAATTAAATATTTCTTTATAATTAACATAACCAATTAAAGTGTAACAAAAATAAATGAACGCGTATTTTCCCAGTTCCAGTAGTTTTCCTTAGACGTCATTAGAATGCACTATGTATAAAACCCATTGAAATGATCTAATTAATTAAAACCGTTAAGGCTATTGTTTAAAGTTCCATTCAGTTCATGAGCTTTTGTTCTTCTTATATTTACGACTTCTATCTATAATAATACATTTTCGTCAAAGTCGAGTGAAAATAACTATCAAAATAGTAATAATGGATTCTGCACTCGGGTATTGTTCGCTATGACACTAGAGTTCTAAATCCACACACGAGATCCAAATCTGTGAGCTAACCCAAAAGTTTATGGGGATAACATTTACACTAACACACAATCTTTGTCATCCATTTTCATTCTTTATTATTTTATTCTATTCTCATCGCAGTCATCGAATATCGACTTAAGTAATAAGCAATATCCAAGATAGCGAATTTATTCAGCTCCGGAGCCTCTATGAAGGCTCTATGTATCATCATCTCAGCTCATTAACGTCCAACTGAACACAGGCCTCCTCTCATAAACCTAGGTTAGAAGGATTCAGATCACGCGCCCACTCCATCACGCGTACGGATTGACAGAGGCAGATTCGTGGCGACCAGCTGTCATATTATTTCAAGCCACTCAATAGGGCTTAATGACCACCACATACAGTATCAACCGGGACCACTTAACGTGCGGTTAAAAGCACCACCAATCCAAGAATAGGTCACTATGGATCTATATTAATATTGGCTGTTGAATTCACTACTAATGTGTATATATTATATTCTTATCGGATTTGACAAGGATAGATTTCAGCTCCTGACTTGTATTAACGCTCTGTGTATACTGATGGTAGTACTTACAATGAGGCCTCTCTTCCATGGGCATGTCTTGGGGCAGCAGCAGCGTGCGGGGCGCGCGCGGAGCGTGCTCGGGCACGCGCGCGTCCTCAAGGCGTTGCTCCTGCTCGTGCTGTTGGCGCTCTTCCGCTTGCGCTTGAGCTTCAGCCTCCGCTTCCGCTTGTGCAGCCGCTGCTAGTGTGTTCACTATTGTTTTCACCTGCAATAACTTTTGGAATTCAATTACATTGGAAATTATGATACAATCAAGATATTTTGTAAAGTTGGGATTGTATAGGATAATTGTTACTTTCTTCCTCTAATACGAATACGTGAACATCATTTTAATCCCGATTAACTGTACCTCTGCAACTATATACCAACTTAAAAACTTAAGTCGATAAGATGTTTGCGCGGTTGAAGCCATAGACAGAGCTTGTTGAACAGTCTGTTAGCTTTTATTTTAGAATGGGTTTACCTGGTGTTAAGTAAATGCCTGTGCGTTTATTTATTTTCTTACAGATTTTTCGCTAATGGATTGCAAAAATTACGCGTGAAGGAGTTGCCGACGCGAATGCGTTTATGGAGGTCTTGTGGTGAGCCCCAGTATTGCAGGGAATGCACAAATAAAGATAAATTTGAGATGAATAATTTGTTGGATGGACATATAGTGCCTGCAATAACGCTGATAGCAATCCCGCGATTGGGCGTTATTCCAAAGCATTTGGGCTATTATGGCCAGCACAGGCTAAACGGAAGCGGGTTAATGTTCATATTAATCACAAAGTTGTTCGAATAAAACCATTTGCACTGATCTGCTTTTATTGCTAATAGACATTTGGTTCCTGTTTCGGATTTTCATATTAATTGAGTTCTCATGACCAGTAATGATAATTACATACATACATACAATCCTGTATGCCTGTTTTATGCCCACGTTTCGGCATATATATTTTTGGTCCCACGTAATAGGTGGCGAGCCTATTGCCGCTTACCGAGACCCTTTATATTCGCCATAGCCTCGTCCGTGGCTCGGCAGGTGCACCACTTGTAGGTGAGGTTGGCTTGGGCTCCTAAGGTCTTAGTGGGATCCCTATACACAGCATAAAGTGCTTTATTTAATTATCTGCAACTTACACGCTGCAGATTAGACCTCTGCGAAAGGAGAACTAACAGCCAATGAGTGAACATTATCCCTAATAAAGGTGAATGGGAGAAAAAAATAACATATAAACAGGGAGCAGTGTAGAAGGATGAGGATCATCCTAGCATTACGCAGTTTGCCCTAGACTTACGCATAGGTCCCAGGGTCTACTCACTAGATTAACCAGATTTTGCTGAATTACGGTTCTTACATGAAGCGACTGCTGTCTGACCTCCGCAACCCAGAGGGAAACATCATTATAATATGGTCAAACCAGCTGTCAGGATATTAGAAGAAACTGACTTCCTAGACCTCCTGGACCAGCGGCTAAACGTGCTTTTCGAGACACGAAGTAAGTTTTTAAAAAGTCATGGGCGACAAGGGAGACCGGGACCTTCTGAAATCGAAGTCTATGGGTCTCGGGACAGGGCTATCGCCGTTGCAGGAGGATGATCATAAGTGAATATAATTCCTACCTCCTGCATGTCATTGTCCATCTGCTGGTCGCGCCTCTGGCCGGCGGCGGCAGCGGCATCGGCGGCGGTGCGGTGGATCACGTGGATGTCTTCAGGGGTCAGCTCCCACGGCAGACCCATCTGAACTGGGGAACCGTCCATTTGGATCTTCTGTACCTGCAACAAGAGATATTTTGTGACGTTATTTAAATATAGAATACACCTACATAAAAACAAAATGCACACAAATATACAGACCAGTATGGGATTCGAACACACGTCTTTTAGACATAACAACATCAGTCGTTACTGTTTATCGATTTGTAAAGTTAAATAAACAAAATGGACTGGATGTGTAAAAGCAGTAAGTATTAGATAGTTAACACTATATGTAAGGTATATGTCAATGTAGTGTAATAAAGATTACTATTCAATACATTACTTATAATTATTATCGTACCCTAATTTTACGCACGACATTAGAACACAATTGTAAAAAAAATATCAAATAAATACATACAACAACATACTTGTAACACCGAACTTATAACACATTATTAGAGAACGGCTTTTCTGTCGTTGAACGGAGGATCTGGTCAGGGTGGAAGAAAACTGAGAATGCAGGCGGCTCAAGATCTACTAGCCCAAAAACAATTGGGGAAGCCTGTGTTTAGCAGTGCACCTCGTATGGCTGAGATGATGATATCAATTTGATAAAACTTGCAAAGATATTATACTTTACCACGGTATCAACAACAACAGTCCGTTAATTTTACCTTACGTGCTTACCTTCCGTATTCATTGCTAGCCATCTATCCTCACAGGGCTACAAACACTTATCAAAGGAGATTTGGTTTCGACGACAAATATGGCGGAGTTTCGTATACCCGCTTTTCTCTACAAAGGTTCCGGATTAAATTCGTACACAGAATACATATTTGCTTGTATCAACACGGAAATTCGCATTAATAGCGGTGTCTTTCATATATATATTGATATCGTTGACTATTTAGTTACTCTAAATAATTCTGACTTTTGGTCTATATGGCTGCATTGTGCACTATCAATATGCCCACTGTCGTCTTCTCTCAAAAAACAATGAGAAGGAAATCATACTACAATAGAGATAGAGCATCTAACAGAGCTTAACAACAACACGCAGTATAACCAGGACCAAAGCCTTAACGTTCCTTTCAAAGCTTAGCAGTTCTCAATATAACATGCCACTACGGTCACCCATCTAAAGGCTGATATTTAAGTACGGGGCCTATGGTACGTTATGGTGATCTATCACCCAGTCTACTACATTTACTATGTAAATATGCAGGAATATAAATAATAATTATCATAGTTTACACAGGCTAAACCGCACTAAAATTTGGGATGTTTCACCGACCCGATATACACCAAACTGGTTTTACGTATGTTGTTGTGAAAGTATCACAAAGCGCCATATGAATGTATGCGGCCACTGTCATGTGCTACTTTCACCTAAACTCCAATGTAAGGATATAATTATAAATATAAAGAGTCGTCTTTTGTAACTACTAGGCCAAATAAAAAGTTTGAGGAATCTTTTGCTTGTACGGAAAGCCTGTATAATTCAAATATGCTATTGTAGGTAGATTCTATTGAAAAGCTCTACTAAGTTTAGGCTTTTGATAGGTTGCAAATATTTTTATAGTGTCAAAATACTTTTACGGATGAAAAATTACAGACTCCCGCTTAAAGTGGAGTGGATGGATATGATCCATTTTTTCTGAATTCATCTAGATCCCTTTATGTTGTTTTGTTTTTAACAGTTATCGGAAAAAAATCGGAATTCTACTACCATGGACGATCGGGTCACGTAATTGTAAAAGATTACTTACATCAGGTTGTTCAAGTTCTTGAGTCGGGGCGGACTGCGGGACAAACTGGTGAAGAACAGCTGCTTGCTTTAAAACAAAATATAAAGGGCTAATTAGTTACGTTTTATACATAAAAAATAAAGTGCCACTGGTATGGGTGACATTTTAATAATTTCAAAATTATCAATAGTCAGTTGACGGATGTAATGTGTTTTTAAAAACTGTTAACTATTATTATGGCAGTCGCAGATAGTCAGTATTTTAGCAATTCACACATAAGGTCGAGGGTTCGATTCCTACACTGGACAAATATTTAGGTGCGTAAATATGAATATATTCTTATAAAGGCTTGGTCTCGATGTTTCCTATATCTATATTACTAGTGTGAATGTATAAAATATGTATGTATGTATATGCACGTATGTTATCAATATCCACAGTACAAGACCTGCTTAGTTAATGCTAAAAGCGCTGTTCAAGAATATGTATTTATTTACTAATGTAATTTGTAAGCCAAAATACTACAACAAACAAGTTAATTTATGCAAAACCGAATATATTTGTAAAGAGTGTACCCAATACCACAATAACGTAGCAATAATCGTCTTCATGTACATAATGTAATATCTTACAATAGACCACAAACAAGTAAATGGCCTCGAGGATTTTCAACTTAGATACATGATTATAATAAAACCACATAATTCGTGCGTACAGTCAGTGTCATATAATTGGTAAATCGTCATAAAGATCGACACGCGTCTCTATTGTTTAGAACGTTAGAGCGTATATCTGAATATAAAGAATTGTAAAGACCTCGGTCAAAACCGAGAGCTAGGTCATCTGCCCAGCATTAGGATTTTTTTTTAAAGTACACCTGAAAAATCAATAACCTTAAACTTATTGAAAGTAAGAGTTATACACTTTTTATATTTTTTTTAAATAAATAATTCTGAAGAGTTATTTTGAATGCAATTTTTTCTTAAAATTCACACACGGAGACGCTGTACATTGCGTACATTCGCAAGAAAATCATCCAAACCAAATACTATTTTACTACTAATTTATTTAATCAGAACGGAATACACCAATTGTACTAATTATCAAAACAGTAAAAGTTAAATATAATATCAAACATAAAAACTTTTATCCCAATCCCTCACAATACCTCAGACACACTGACAAAATCTAAGGCCATCCATCCGCAAAAAAATTATAGTCGGGTGCTGCATCCAGGATGGCAATAAGTCCCCCCTTGTCGTGGGGGCCCCCCCAGGGCTAAGTACCTCCCGGTAGGACGCATAAGGCGCTAGGGAAAAGGTAACAACCCAGAGCGGGTGGGCCCGTCAAGCAGCGCCAGGAGAGCAAACAGTTTATGTTTCCTGCTCCTATAATAATTATCGGGTGCATAAAGTCGACACAGCTCACCATGAAGATTTTATTCTAGGAGAGTCTATTCTTTACTTACCACGTAAAATTTTAATTATAGTGATGCAAATCATTACAGGCTCTTCTCACCTCGAAAGAATTGTATTCTAATAGGCCAAGGAGAAACTTGGTGGGATACATATAAGGGTAGTAACCGTATCTTCGCTTTTACAAAAACCTAAGGAACGCCTTTTGAACTTTTTCCAAAAGCAGTATATATTTGCTTTCAATGGGTAGATATATGATGAGTAGAATAAGTAGCCCTTGGCTTTAATCTGGGTCTTTTTACATTATGTGTATGGCGTTACGGATGCTTTCAACAATTTGACGCTGAGTGTACACACTGCTTGTTATTATTAGCATGTGTCATTACGTGGTTTCTTCCGCGTCGGATGGCACACACAAATTGCGCTAGTTACACCGTTGTCAATGATTGCTCAGTTATCAGATATTTTTTCTATCAAACTCTTCTAGTTTGTATTTTATAATAAATTTACCACTTCGGTAGTTTATTTTCTGGAATTGTGGTTGATTTTAAATTTTATGTGGGATATTGCTGACAAAGGGAAAAAGGTAAACTTTAGCAATTTTCAGTTAAAAATTATCTGATTATCTAGCCCTTCCATAATGTAAAATGGTTTAAAATAAATTACTATTAGATTGGTGAGCATCATTATTCATGATTGTACGTGACTGTAAATTTAATTTTGAACAATAAAAAAAATTGCAAATTTGTTTAGAAGTAACGAAATTTAAATCTCTATAACACCAACGTCGCAAAATAGATTTAGAGAGATACACTTTAAAATTTCTAAGACAGCCCTCACAGTGATTCGCAATAAAAGATTTGATGTAATAATAACTTAGAAATATGAAACTCCAAGACATTCGAAAATACTAAAACCAGCTAGTTACGTGTCAGGTTATACGTAATCAAAAAGGATTGCGCATTTTTTTAAATTTTTTAGGTATGGGTACTAGTTGTAGGTATAGTTACAACTATAGCTATACAAATAAAGGACTGTAGTTTTGGTCAAATTTATTTTTAGTTTACTCAAACGGTGACTATATGCAAGCGCCCGATACCGTACCTAACACGTGAAGTATATCTATTGATTATAAAGTTCTTTTTACAAAAAAATAATACAGTAACCATTTAGAAACAGAAAGAGGTTGTCTCGGTAGCAATAAAATAGTTTTTAAACCAAATTTTGAGTAACTGTTTTTTTTTGCTATGTAACCTTAGAAATGAATTACGCACCTCATTCTGCATGTTTTGCTGTGCGGGTGCTGGTGGGGGGGCGAAGGGCCCCATGGAGTCGGGTGGTGGGGGCATGTTGTGGGGGGCCGGGATGGCGATCACTCGCTGCACGTGGATACGCATCTCGCGGGGAGCGCCCATCTGCTCCTCTGAGGACTCCCAGGGCATCTGGAAAGAGTATAAAATATATTCAATGCGGAATAATCATTATCATTTGGTCTGCGGCGACAGCCCAGTGGCGAGATGAAACGTTTTTCAAGTTATGTTCGTAAGTATCGCTTGCTCCGTGCCTAAAAAAGTACGTTGGTTGGTCCCGGCTGTCATAAACATCTATGGCAGTCGTTACTAGGAAGTCAGTACCTTCTTAAATCCTGACAGCTGGTCTAACCATAGAATTACGTTTCCTTTGAGTTGTGGAGGTTAGACGGCAGTCGCTCCATTTAATAACTTTGGCTTTAGGTGTGTTTTACCACCATCGAAGCAATAAATTTATTAAAGTTAATATTGAAAGCATTTAGCTGAAACGTTATTTACAATTGTACCTTTCTAACCGCGAGTGCACTCAAACCTACCACAGCGCTAACTTTTACAATGAAGGTTAGACTCCCAATTTGCTGCACAATACGATACGTTGATCATTTTATCCCCAATAGTACTTTTTTTAAGGAAGCGTGACATCGTAAAAGAAAAAACAAAGTTACTTTTGCATTTACAATATCAATATGGGTAAGGTTACGAGCACATCGTACTGTCGATAAAACACTAAGCCTATTAGTAGACAAACAAACATAACAATACGATTATCATAAAGGAACAAAGGATGAGTAAAATATCAGTGTTATATGCCATGAATAATGTATGGTCGTTGTGCAAACGTAGCTTCGGCAGTGAGATGAGCAGCAACGGCAACCAGGAAGCAATGACCGAGAGACGGAGACAAAGGCGACGAACTCGGGCGTCACGCGCAGGCATAAGGCGAGTGTCAAAATAAACAACGTGCATATCAAATACTGTACCGTTTGGCAACCTTGAGGTGCTCGCCGCTAATGTAAAGTAGAGAGGACTAAGAAAAATGAACTGAATTTATTAATGCCTGCTCGTTTCCGCCCGCGTGGGATTCTATCGTGTCGCAAATGTAAAATAATAATGAAATTTATCTAGAATTTCGCAGACTCATAATATATGTAATTAGTAAACTGTTACTGCAGGACGAATGCAATCCCAAGCAGTGACTCATGTACGGGCTATCAAAACGCGTATGAATATTTTTTTCAGCATAGGGACCAATATTTTTTTCGGAAAAAAGTAGTACAGGTTTTCAAAAATTTTTTGTATTGCATTTCATCAAAAATGGCGCAGTGCCTACAAAGTAACAAAAATACAGACTCAATTTCGCATTTCATAATTTAAAGGTAACAAATCATCAAAAATTTTTAAAGGACGGGACGTTCACTTCTTAACTGATACTTACGCCTGCTCAAATGTTTTACAGTGACATTTATAAAAAACCTAACCTACCTATTGCTTATATCAAAAGAGATTTAAATTAATTAAAAATATTTTTTATCAATTTAGGCTTCACTGGAGAACTTCTGAATGTCAAGATATAGGTATAAAAAGAAGCTACTATTTCACGGCAGAAAGGGCCTGTAAGATATATGAAGAGGCCTGTAATGGGCGGCTTAATAAATTCTAACAGCAGGACGCCATACACCTGCCTCTGCCAATCCGCACTGGGTCAGCGTGGTGGAGTATGACCCAATATCCTCACACCTTGATATGTGAGAGGAGGCTCGTGCTCAGTAGTGGGACGTTAATGGGCTGAGGTGATGATGTTTATCCGTTCTTTAGTATCCATTACACAAGTTTTTAGTGATACTTATCTTGGAACTAAATAACTGGTGTCATTGTAAAAGGATATTTATTTATTTTATTTATTTATTAGGAGGCCTTCTAATGTCATGACAGCTGGTTTAACCATAGTATGATGTTACCTTCTGAGTTGCGGAGGTCAGACGGCAGTAGGTCCGTGTAAAAACTGAAATTCAGCCAAATATGGTTAGAACGTATGCAGACTCCGTGCCCCAAGCTTATGTCTAGAGCAACCGATATTATGCAGTAGGTATATATCGAACTCACATCCGCAAAAAATGGGTGCATTTTCTGCTAAGCTGTTTTTGTTCGCGGAATATAAATCGAAAACTTGATTGGACATATAATTCATGTTATCAAAGTCAACCTAATTAAATAAAATGATATTATAATATTGCTATAAGTAAAAACTCCAACAAAAAACAAGCAGATGGACAAAAAGTGAGTTTGGGATATCCAAATATAACATTCTTATAACGAACTTGTACTATTTATATTGAACTAAACAAAAACACGGAAGAGTCGACGTTTCTCAGATTGTCCACAAGTCCTTGGGCATGTGTCGTTTAGTGCTCATTGTAAAGAAAATATCAAGCTAGAGTGCACACATGCCCACAGCCACGCCGCGCCGTGGGCGCTGTAAGCCTTTATACACTTGTAATTACGACCATTTGATCTCAGTCCCACAACCTGTTCTAACCACTTTTTTAAGAAAAGTAATTGAATTAATTGCGTGATTAGTCGTATCTCTGACTATTACTGGATGTTTGTTACAACAATTACAGTCTCATTCACATGGCATCACTCAGTTGGCAACCACATCTTGTGAAAATCGCTATAAATATTACTTTAGCTTGGAGCGATGTCGTTGAACAAAGAAAGATCGAATTTTCTTATAAAGAATTAAACTGATATTTGATGTCTTTCGATTGTACAATCTCAATCAAGTTAAAAGCAATCGGCGCGTCTAAAGTAATTCTTTGTCTCAGCCGACGGCGATCAGAAGGGCCATTTACAAACCAAACACCAGAGATATTTTAGAATTCTTCGGGAATTTCTAAGGTGATAATGAAATTCTGAAGGGAAAGAATGGCCGCTGGCTCTCGCCTTGGCTACTTCTGACCGTTCTCTGTCTTTATCGCTACTCTACTTCCGTTTACATTGAACTTATTTCCGCGCTGTTACTGCATCCGAAACTCGATTCTTCATTACCATTAAACATAAATAGAATTTATAATCAAGTTTCCAAAACGTGTCCGCTTAATGTTTTTATTACTCTTGTCTTGAATATAACTTACTGTTGAATATAAAATGTTCTTATCTACATATTGTCTATAGAAATTTCAATAAATTTGAGATAAATATATCTGAACTTGATTGTCCACTTTCGACGCGTTACTACGATTCACATAAACAAAACAAACAGGTTGCTGTTCATTGAAGCCGTAAGTTGTCTTCGAATTGGAAAGATCTGTAAACATTGCACCGAGTGCGGTTGAGGTGTTGTTTACTTAAGTATCAGTCATTAACTAGCGATCGTCATTAATAAACGTACGTAATCGTCCGGAGCTACATGCTCTTGGAAGGTCGGCTGCTCAAAAAGGTGCGTACAGCTTCCTGCATTCAGGTTTTCTATCAACATTTTGGGCATGGCCTTGATATTTAGTTCCGGTATTAGATATGTAAAACTTGAGCTTTCTACCACTAAAATACTCTATTACTAATATGAAACTTAGTATTTATTTCTTTATTTAAAATCGAATGGTAAAATACAAGTTAAAGTTTCATTTATTTTTTTAATTTCAATTAAGTATAAATATTTAACCACTAAATCGTTGCCGTGCCCTAGCAGGGTCTAAGTTTGAGACTATCATTTATTTTAAGACCTATTTTTACAACATAACTGCATTATAATAAAGATATGGAAATTGAAATATTCATGCAATATTTTGGCTTTATAAAAATACATGACAAAACAAAGAAACAAAAACTTTATTAACTAAGGCACTCCTAACTTCGAGACCACTTAGATGGTGGATAACGAGGTAATAGGTAAAATTTGTATGATATTTTATATCGAGCGCTTTAGAAGGCACGATAATACGATATACAAATACATACAAACTTTTTTATTTTTTAGAAGAAACAGGACATTAGGCTTGTACAATAACGGAAAGTCAATATATAGGTTAGGTTTAGTCGAGTGTCCCACGCCTGTACCAAATGGGTGTCCAGTTCAGCATTATAAGACCATCGTAGTCCCGTGGTACCTCTAAAGGCGTTCCATCAAGTTTGGGGTCCTATTGAACGGCATTAAAAACCTTTGCCTTTGCTGAATCTGATCCGCAATGATTGAGTGGGACCTCAATTTTTTCACGGTTAATGAGAGGAGCCGAGCGTTTCAGGCTGAGCCCAGTTGTGGGATTGTAATAAGATAATAACAATCTAACGTAAATTCGTTGGTGTATATGCTTCATTTTTATAGGTTAATCAAGTATTCTTGGACACTAAATATTTTTATGCAGTTGTTTAAATATTATCCTTGAATAAATCGTGTTCTATGTTCATAAATGCGCAATTTGAGGTAGTTATGTTCGGAGCATTGAAGTGAAGCCTTCGTGGAATAATGAATTGTTTGGTCGTATTTGAACAGAATTAAAAATTGAAATAATTTTGTTAGTGTTACAGACTTTATTTCAATATAATAATTGAAATAATATTGCATGAAAACAATCTAATCCAAGTAATAGGAAAAAGATTGTTACTAAATACAAATATAATCTAATAAAATATAATATCAGTATTAAGTAAAAAAAAAAGATATAAGGCTTCTCATGAATTTAATTCTAAACAAATGTGCGTAAGATGTATCCAGGCTTGTTCACAACTTGTGCGTCATAGTACCAGTTAGTTGTTACCCTAAAAATGTATGCATAAATCCTGCTTAAATTAAGACGACACTTTATTGCTGAATTATGTAACAATTACTTGCCTGCAATTATGTAAGCGCTTATGTAAATTTATTATCATACCACAACATTAGATACAAGCCGTGATAATGAACGATGCCCACCGCACAAGCTCCCGGTGTGATGGTCACCTTGTAGGTACGAGAGTAGATAATGTCGGCTAATGTAAGTGGAACAAGGTTCATGAGCGTTCGTAGCCACTGGTGCATCAAATTATGCGAATAATTGCAACAAGCAAACGAGGCGCACGACTCAAACCGCGCCGACGAAGACGAGACGGCCAGCGCCCGGCCTGCATCCCGATACAAATATTCCCAAGTTCAAGAACGGCTCGAGTCGTCTAAACGATCTCACAAAAAATCTACACAAATTGGGACCGAATCGAATCGATCGCTCGCATATATAAAATGTGTGTAGAGCCCGCGCGGCTCACACAGTCGACACAAACCGCAACATGCACGCGTACCTCGCGCTCGCAGTCGTGCTCGCGGCGCCCGCACTCGCCCTCTCCCGCGACCGGCTCGGTTACGAGCGGGAGATCGACACCAGCTACAACCAAGTGCCCAAGCTGCTGGATTACGTGCTCAATGAGGAGTATCTCGCCGCTCAGAAAAACAGAGCCAAGCTTATTACGAAGCTGCGGCCTGACGATGCGATCGCCGCGGACAACGTTATACTGGAATCCAATGTGGTGACGATCCTGAGGCCTACAAAGAAACGCGAGAGTGATAGTGGCCCAGAGCTGGTGCGGCGGAGGCGGGGATACAACCTGGAAAATGTGAGGGTGCCCGCGAGGTATCCTTACTTGCCCGTGCCGCGCTACAACCGATTCCGCCGGTGGGGCTAGTGGCCCGCGCGACGCCTTCGTCAAATGTCAAGGCTGCGCTGACGCTGAGCCGCGGCGTGCAGTGGTCCCGCCCGCGTCCGACGCATCCCTATCGTGCACGCGCGTGCGTCATTTACTAGACTTTGTTATGATATTATAAGTGGCTGTGATCGAACGCTCAATTTAAGCCGTAATTTTCGCGGCCTTAAAGCAAAGATTAACAGAGAACCTAAATTATAATTTATTTAAGCAAAAAAGTGATAAGTAATCATTAGTTAAATTGGAATTTTAAGGTTGACTTGATTAAAAGTATTTTCATTCCATTCTGAAATAACAATCTTCTACCAGCTTTAAGTAGAGGAACTAAGAAGTTGTATTAGTCTGGTATAAATCAAGTGCCAATTGTCGCCATCTATTTTTTGGAAATAATGATAGTACACAATTCAATTCAATCTGCATGATCCCTAAATCCTGTAATATTTTAAGTACATGAAATCTGGTTTACAGTTAATAATTATGATGACAAAATAATCAATACTTTGTTTTTATTTACCGTATTCAGTGTATATTTTTAATTGTTTTGAATATCTACTTTTGTTTTGGTTGATACAGATATCGACCTAGAGCCCTAACATTGTACATTAAGCGTCTACTTAATGGCCATGAATTTAATAACATTTTACGCCATTCTAAATCTTTATAACGTAAGATTTGTGTTAAATTATGTCTCGTTTAATAATTTGAATTTAATAGCATTTGCCTTAAATATGGCCTTATAATTTTTCAATTTTATCCTTTAGACGTCGTATTAATCAACTATTAATTATATTATTGAAGTTTTCAATATTCTATAGTAGAAATCAGTCTATGTAATAATATTTTGGAAGGTCTATTTTTAGTACAATTAAACTAGCTCCAGAACTGCTAACGAACCAAGTAAATCTATTGACTAATGCTGAGACATTGGTTGGAAAATTCAGATGTAGAGAAGATAAGGTATATAAATAAAACAAAATAAGATAAACTCAACGCTATCAAACAGTAATTAGTACAGTGGAAGCAGTGTACACAGTAAATCTATAAATATCTATGCTTTTTTGCTGCTATTGTTAATAACGTCATCTTTGTATATTTTAATTGTCTTTCTCCTAAATAAATTACACATTCGGTAAAAAATTTATAAAAAATTACCAAGCTAAAGTAGAACCTAATATTTATGCAACAAAGGCCTATAAAAGCCACTTGATATCTGAAGGCAGGGCGCGAAGTCGGTCGTAAAATTACATTACTTATGAATAAATGTTAATACCTACATGATAAGGTGTCTCAAAAGTGAATACAAAATCAAGTGAAGTCTCTTAATGTGATCTTCTACATGCAAAAGCGAACATTGCGTGCGCGGTGTAGACACGAATGCCGGTACTCTAAGGATATTACAGTAATTAGAGCCTATCATGTCGTAATGGGAACAATGAAGCATAATGTATGCAGGTTTAAAATGCAGTTGGCACAATCGGTGTCACGGGGCCCAGGCGTAGGCGACCGGTGCGGCTAATTATTCCAGCTACGGTTGAATTGGTGCGGTTATGTCGGACAGGGATTGGCCGGCTTATCCTCCTTAATTGGAGGTCTCAAATCATTTTTCCTTTTGATACCTGTACAGTGCTATCAAATCTGGCAATAAAGTATCGTGACAAATTATTATATTGATATTTGTTTTGTTATCATTTTGTACAGTATGTGGTATTTTATCTTTGGAATTAAAGAAGAATCTATCTTTTACCACATTTTATTTAAGTAGGCGTTAGCGGTAATTAATGTACAAAAAAAATCTAAGCAGCCAGCTATGTAAATGTTTATGAAGAAAAAACGACATTTATATTTAATTTTGTCTATTTTATATAACAAAATATTAGTATGGCCAACCTCACCTGCAACTGGTGCACCTGCCGATCAACGGACGAGGCTCTGAAGAACATAAAAGCCCGGCAAGCGGCAATAGACTCGCCACCAACAATATAACTGGCGAAATGGTGGCGTCTGATATGCCTCTGCCTACCCCTTCGGAGAAACAGGCGTGATATTATGTATATATGTCATTATTAAGATCCGAAACACACAATTATATGTCAGAAGTTGAATTTAAAAAAGGAAATTGATATAGGAGTATTTCAGAAAATACCTTCAGTGTCTAAAGTTGAGGTATACTAACATATCATTAAATAAAAACCAGGAAAAAATAAAAAAAACCCGCGTCCGGGCCCCGAGATGCCACAGCCAAAGATGAAATTAAGTGATTCAAAACTGTGAAAAACATTTAGCCTAACCACTGCCCTTAAAAACTTCATTAAGAGATTGTCACTCAAAGACGAGGCAAACATTTAAATCGAAACAACCAGAACATTGTGATGACAAATGGTTGAAAGGGGAACGAACGTCCCCTCATTAATGTTGCTGATACTTAGTATCTTGAATGCCTTCTGATTTCCATGAAACGACCAAATTAATGGCGACAATTTACATATTTTCCTAATAAATTTGAGATCGTAGATTATTTAAAAAAATGTAATTATAAACTTTTAACTAGTGCATCTTAAAATATACGTTTTATTATGTGTAGACTGCTAAAATCACAAGCAAATTCATTCAACTTACACTGATGGTATATACACTATATTAAAACTACTCAAAACATAATGCAGATTTTATTCATGGTCTCATAATGATGTACAACATTTCGTAAATAGCATCGTTTCAAGTTCAAGACCGTCTTATGCCGCTGTTATGAAAATAACAATCACTTACAGCCAGAGTCCAAAGCATTTTATTCTATAAACAATATATGGTTACGTATTACAATAATTGAACAGGTTTTAAGCGCAGTGGGGGCAACAGAAATAAGTTATTATTTGTTTGTACCAAGTTCGCAAGCTTGCATACGAATCCTGTTTTCACGGGTTTGTTGGCAACACTGCTCAGGGCGTCAGGGCCACATATCGTAAGGGCTCACTGCCAAGCAGTCTGCGACCTGTGTGCTGCCGATCAGAGTCAAGGGCGTTTATCGCCCGCCCTTTAACGCTATAAGCTATGATCTTACCATATATTTATATAAATTCTTGAAACGCCATCGGTCCCACACAATAGAACCTATTGTTTATCGGTAATTTAACGTTCGAAGACTTGATACTAAAAATAATCCTACAGAGTTCATTACATATAAATATACGTCGAATGCCTTTGTCGATTGTAAGTATGTAGGTACTACACATGTTTACAATTTATAATAATTAATTTTTATGTCGCTTAGACATAAATCGATTGAGAAGTGATAAATATTACGTCTGCCCCTAATTAGTACCAAGGAAAATCCTGCTTAACACTATACTGTGCTTGTTAAGTCTTATACGACTAGTATGTGCACTAGTTACACCAAACCTTTTTGAATTCAACCACAGAGGTATATTTTTGTAAGGAGGTTAAAGCTTTGTAATATTTAATGGGAAATATTTTTTTAAAATAAATTTTAGGTAACCTACCTTCGAGTTTACCTCGAAACGAAACAAATATACCTTTCATTTATTAAACTCTTAATGCAAATATGATTCCAACTAATCATTTATACTATTCATAGCTAATATCGAAAAAAAATCTCGCTTAAGAAAACATTGACATATTTTTCTAAGCAACACAGTTTTATAATAAGCTTTCTCTTCAGAAAGCTTTTAGCGTGGTCTATACGTGAGCGCAAGTCACTTTGGGGCCGTCAGAAACCATCACTTGTCAAAGAGTAAAAAACATTACAGTTATCCATACAAGAGCGATCACTCGAGAGTCTGACCTACTAACACCTAATTGTCTTTTGCCCTCACAATTATGTGCCGTTACTCATAGGGCAAACAATAGAAAATTACTGCGTTAAGCGCTAAAATTATATTCATCTAAATGTGCCCGCTTGACCTCTTGCAAAGGAATACTATTATTATAAACTATTATTCCAACGCTAAGGGGGACCTAACAGTAGTAGGTTCTTAGAATCTGTCAATGGATGAGCGACCGATTTTGACAGTTCAAAACGAGCACTTCAGTGATTTAGAAGACACATTACACCATTTGACACTTTTATCTCTGCATGATTGAGACATTGAATGAAATAAGAGGCTCGGAATGGTCAACTAAAAAATATATCTGCAGAAGGATTTAAAGAAATTTAAGATTTAATGATTTAATTAAATTCGTGACGCCTAACGTCAGACAAGTAAACACCACTATTAAAATAAAGGAAGATTGACCTTTGAGGATACCACCAAATTTTTGGGTGTTATATTAGATTCTAAGCTGCAGTGGGGCCCACATATGGGTGAATTGTCGAATAGACTCAGCTCTGCAGCATACGCGGTAAAGAAAATTCGCCAATTAACAGACGTTGAAACAGCTAGGCTTGTTTATCATAGTTGTTTCTAAAAATTTTGACGTTTTTAAGTACTATGTAATAGTTTATGGAATAAAAAGTTTTTGAAGTTTGAAGTTTAGGAAAACTATCTTTAATATGTAGAATATATCCGCGAATTATCACATGCATTGATTTCAAGTACAACGCGATAAAAGTCACGGTTTTTATAAGCTCAATATAAGTAAAAAACCTACCACAAGCCTGTTACTAAATACTTTGTCTTGTCAGAACCGATCTTGGCCTTTGATTTAGCAAAAGATATAATATAAAATTGTTGATCAAGTATTTTGATCATCATCAAGATGTAATTAAGGTTTTAGACATTTAAATACATTCAACGACCGGTTCTTTTCGGGCCACATCGTTTTGATAACATTCATGCAGTGATTTTTACGTAAGACATAATACAATTATTAATTAAATTGAATATAAGTACTTAAGTTACGAAAGAAATTAACTTAATGTAATTATGTAGGTTTTCGCGTGTATAACTTAATTATTTCGATATTATTTGGTGACATTTAATTAAAGTAAAACAAAAAATGCTGACAAAAAGGCAGCTATGCCAAGTAATAAAACCTCTTGTCATCACGTATCTACTGGGTGTTTGTAGAAAAAACTGACCAAAGTCATTTCGGAACAATATTTTTAAGGTTCTTTAGTCCTTTATTGTTACAGCTTCAGTACTAGCGCTAAACCGACTGATTTAGGTTACACGGAGTTGTAACTGATAATTATGCCAACAGCCTATCTGCTGCGTTCTCTTGGGCCGTGGAAAAGAGTAGGTGGTGAGATTCTTCTTAGAGATTACCACAAATCGCTTATCTAAAACGATATTTTACGGGTTCGATTTTCATGCAGGACAACTCTTTGTGTGTATGAACATGAATATTTGTTCTGTTTTGGGAGTATATTAAATATGTATTTACAAAAAACTATATATGTATGTATGTGATTATATTTATCCGTTATGTAGTGTCCATGAAACAAGTTCTTAATGATATTGAAATAATTGGTGTGATTGTGAGAGAATATTTATTTATAGTTATTATTTATTTTAAGGGTCGCCAATGCGCCATTGGTATTGCAAGTGTCACATATACAAAGGTGACTCCATACCATAAGGTGGTCTGCTTGGGTACCACAAGGTATAAAAACAAATAATGACGGCCATGTCTGAGAAAGTCACATTATTAGGTCATAATCATATGGCCTACTTATATGAAAGCCTACTTTTTATTTTTAACCAATCTGATTAAGGGCTTTCTTGCAATGTCCAAGTAATCTCCCATAAGCTTTTATTTGACAGATAGACCATACAGAGCCGTCATTTTAACTGCCGAGTATCTGCCATATATTTATAGTATATTTATTAGGAATACAAGCCCGTAGTGTAATAGAAAAGGCTTGAATGTTTATTAATTTACAATGGTCATATTGTCCAAAAAACAAAAACCACGAATAAATTTTGAAGGAATTCTTGTGACGCTTATGGTACTGTAAAGGAAGGGTCGCAAATGTGAAAATGATGTTATTGATAACATGATTGATTGGTTAGATGTGACGAAATCTCATCCGCACAGATTTTTGTCGATGACTCAACACTAATAAAAACATATCACGCCGAAATATCGAAGTGAGCCGGTACGTGATCTCGTTTCGGGTTCCCGCCCCCGTCTCGCATCTGGGGCCCGATATTTTCTTCAAACAAAACAAAAGAAGGCTTGCATTTTTGATATCGCTGCCCAATTTTACTAGTCAACACATTCCATACTCAACCGATATCCTACTGTTCTTAATATCCCAGCAGTCGTTTGCCGTCTTTTTCTCAAAAAAATATATAATGAAAACCCAATATGTCGTTGCTCGGTCGTTAAATTGGCAAAATTATATGACATGCTTAATAAAGTCACAGCAAATCATTTATGTTTTTATTATGTTTTTTTAACCTAGAAAATGTTACCCAATTAATATCTGAGAGAAGCTATTTTGAAGCTTCTCTATACTATCGATAAAAGAGAACGAAAATAAATTATCTTCCATAAAAAACCCCACTGTTGAATGCAATATATTTATATTTATGGCCTTAGATTCAAATTTTTATATTTATAAGTCATTCAGGATAGCAAGTAGATATGCATTTGGCCCATCAGATGGACAATAGTTACTTCAGAATGGTCCATGCAAACTGCCAAACAATAGGCTCATCTTTTTGAATGTGACTCGTCATAATAACCACAACCTGTCTGATATTAAGAAGTCCATACAAATAAGAAGACTATACCGTGAGATATCTGATGGTGCTCTCATGGTGTTAAAAATAATAAAATAACTATTATTGACAACAGCAAAAGTTCTACTACGAAATAAATACGAAGCCATCTAGTGCAAAAGCAGGTACTGTAACGGAACTAGAAATGTTTACGGCCATAAATACTCAAATATTGTTTCTCAAGAATTATTATCAATTTTCTGTATTCGCACTATTATTTTACTTCAATACAATATACACTTGGTCCTTTTTCACATATACTTATACAGAGTATCCAGTTCCCAAGCAGCTATCTATTGCATTAAATCTTCACTCAATGAAACATTGTACAGCAAAATTGTCAGTCGGTAGAGATTTCCTGAAATAAAGTATGTTTTTAAGAACAAAAACTCGTGATCGATATAAAGCAATTGTGGTACTGGTCAGCACCACCACCGCTGTGCCTTAAATTTTGCCATCAGATAGCCCCTAGAATTTTAAACATGTTGTAGCTAGAGAAATTCTGCAGCATAATTCGACGCTGGAAAGGCAACCTTGCACCATTTGGCTACTTTACAGGAGAGCGATTTAAAGAATGAGAATTTAAATATAAATAAATTTGTTTTTTGTCAGAATGTCAGTCAAATGAATGTCAAAAATGGCCAGAATTGGATGAAACCGAGATCTGCAGATAGAAAAAAATCAGGCGATTCTAATGATATATTTAACTAATTATCGCAAATTTGGCGCATAAGCATGGTTTACTTTCCAGCGTCTATATGACAATTAACAGAAACAAAAATAATATACTATAGTTTAAATAATATAAAAATATAAAAAAATCATATAAAAATTTGTGCTCGCAAACTGTTGTCTATATTATCTATACTTATTGTTTATATAAGTATAATACTTAATAAATATAATAGGTTGGGGAAAAAGTCTTTTCGTATTTTTGTATGAAAAGTCAAGACATTTTTTTCAAAGTTTATTTACATTTATTTACAATATATATGTACCGTTTTGTTGAATAACTTTCTGCCATTTTGTGGGCAGAGACATTATCCCGTTACTGTAGAAACTTTGGGACTTCTGATCAAAAAAACGGGACAAATAGTTTTGGCAGTCCTCTCTTGAGGTCAACCTTACAGAACCTAAAGAATTCTGCAGAGACCGAAACAGGTGAAAATCTGAAGGCGCAAGGTCAGGGCTATATGGTGGATGCACTAGGACCTCCCAGTCGAACTCTCTTAATTTTTGCTGAGTGGCTAAAGATGTGTGTGGTCTAGCGTTATCGTGATGAAAGACCACACCCTTCCTGTTGATCAATTCCGGCCGTTTTCTCTCGACTGCTTCCTTTAATCTCATCAGTTGCTGGCAGTAAAGATCAGAATCGATGGTTTTGCCGGGCGGTAAAAGCTCATAATAAACAATGCCCTTCCAATCCCACCATACACACAGCATCACCTTATTTCGTGTTAGGCCAGGTTTGGCCACAGTCTGTGAAGCCTGGCCAACTTTCGACCACGACCTTTTTCGCACGTTCTTGTCGTACGTGATCCACTTTTCATCGCCAGTTATCAATCTCTTCAAAAACGGCTCGGTTTCATTACGTCTCAATAATGAATCGCAAATGAGTACACGGTTCATTAAGTTTCTTTGAGTGAGCTCGTGTGGCACCCAAATATCGAGCTTTGTTGTATAACCAGCTTTCTTCAAATGGGTCAAAACTGTTTTGTGGTCAATTCCCAGTTCTTCAGCTACATCGTAACTACTAATATGCCGATCTTGCTCCACTCTTTCAAAAATGGCGTCCATTTTATTCGTAACAGGGCGACCAGAGCGAGGTGCATCTTTAACATCAAAATTTCCGGACTGAAAACGTTTGAACCAAATTTGTGCTACTCTTACTGACACTGCATCAGGTCCATAAACATCACAAATTTTTTTCACTGCTTGAGTTGCATTTTTGCCTTTTTTATAATAAAATTTTAAAATGTATCGAATTTCTTCATTAGATTCACTCATTTTAACGGAGAGAAAAACAAATGAAAAATAGCGGGAAACAACTTTTTTTTATTTTTTTCTTTTCTTTATAATGGAACCTTTTTAATGTTACCAAAACCAGCCAGACACAAATAGTACAGTCAAAAAAAATTTATAATAAGTTTATACCTACGTTATGCGAAAAGACTTTTTCCCCGACCTAATATATATGTTTTTACAAATATGTCAAAAATTACTGGACGTATTTCGATAACTCTTTTACTATTAGAATGCTACATAATCACCAAGTAACTTAGGCTATATTATTTACTAAATAAGAATTGGAAAAAGATATAATGAATAGCTCCCGAAACGCAGCGAGGGCGTGTTTTGTGTGTGTTAAATCTTTATATACATATGGACATAAAGAAATAAACAAACTTTTATTAAACATTATAATAATAAAAAAAAATATTTAAAACAGTAAATGTCTATTCCGGACATGTTTATTTTATTATCGCCTTCCATGTAGTTAATACGCGATGTAGCAAAATGAAAATTACTTAATAGCCTGACGGCGTAATTATCTATACATGTCTAAGTTGTTAGGGACAACAATGAAGAACAAAAGTTAGTTGTATAATATTACAATATTTTATACCTATTATTCAAGACGTTATCAAGATTGATAGGCAAGGAAGGTATGCGTTCATCATAGCCTTGACTAATACGACCAGAAACACCTTACACCTCATATAAGTCTTTGTATTAGGAAGATAATAAAAATATATTATTTTTATCTTGGACAATCATTCAATAAAAGTAATATATAATATATTCACCTTTCATTTTTAACTTCTTATTTACTGTTGTAACAGTGGCCACTGCTTTAGAGATCTCAATTATATTTATATATTTTGCAAGTAAAATTTTGATTTTGATCTGTACCGTGATATGGCAATTACACCAACTCGTTATACTAAAAATAGAATAGATACATTAAAAAATACGTGAAAAACTGCCTGCTCCTTGGTCATAATTACACTGCTAGCTTGCGCCCGTGGCTTCGCATGCGTGTCCTACAGTTTATCGCTTTATAAAGACGCATTTTGATGTTCGTGTATAGATGTATGAACCTCCTTCGCAAATTTTATTGATAACGTCTTGAATAAACTACTTAAAGTACTTTTTCCATTTCCAACATATTCTGTTAAAACTAACGAAATGTTGCCGACAATTTTTTCATGACAATGATGTTTCCCTCTGGGTAGCGGAGGTCAGACTGCAGTCAATTTACGTAATAACTGAAATTCAGTCATATCTGGTTGAACCAGTAAGCAGACCCTAAGCTTAAGTCTAGGGCATCCGGGATACTGCTAGGATATGATGACCAGCTGTCAGGATAATAGAAGGAACTGACTTTACAATGACGACTGCCATAGGTGTTCATGAGAGCCGGTACAAATGAGGCAACCGATAACTACGCACTCAAACAGAAGTAGGTACTCTTAATGAAATATATTCTAGGACCTTCATAGTTCCAGTTATAAAAAAGTTTCTATCTACATACATTATAAAATATTATTTTATTTTTATTTTAGTATACCTCATAATAGATATAGAATAAAAAGATAGGAAGAAACGAATGAGATAAAATTAATTACAAATCTTAAAACGTGCAGTCTGTAGTGCTGACCTTGTGTACAATTGCTCTGTAAATATTTAACATGATGTAATAAATTATATTTCATATCTCTAAATAAGACCAATGATGAAAATGTTAGAAACAAATATTTGTTTGTCATGTTTCAAAGGCATTTAAATAATTTCATTCAAATAAGTTTTTCTTGTCCAATTTATGCTAATTAACGTATGTAAATTTACATAAAATGGACAAGAAGTGTATATACATAATATCACGCTTGTTTTTCCGAAGGGGTAAGCATGTTATTGTTTTTATGTATGCCAATTTAACAACAATAAGTTAATTTAATTAGGTCGCAGCAGAGATAACGCTCGAATGATGATGGAAATATCAAACAAAATATAGTTCATATTATTGCATAATTTCTGTTACCTAGTGAATTAGTAAGGTTTTTACTTTATTAACAGGTTTACGAATCCATCGCTTACAAACGCAAAAATAATATTTACATTTCTTTGTTTATGAAAAAACAATCAGTGGTATGTTTCTTTTGTAAACTCTATACGAGATACCTATGCAGATAAATAAACATACATACATTCACGCCTGTTTCCCCTAAGGGGTAGGTAGGGGCATATTATACGCCCACACTCCCCTATTATATTATTGGACCCACGTAATAGGTAGCGAGCCTGTTGCCGCTTACCGGGCACTGTTATGTTCGCCAGAGCCTCGTCCGATGCTCGGCAGGTGCACCACTTGCAGGTGAGGTTGGCTTGGGCTCCTCAGGTCTTGGTAGGATCCCTATACACATCGCACTCTTATTTCAAAACCGTTACTAAACAAAAAATAGTAATTTTTAAGGAGAAGCGATTTATTTGTAGTTTTCTTCAATTTAAAAAAAATGGCGTAATGAGATTATTTTCGTAAAAATTTCGTTAAGTAACGGTTTCAATTATAAAGATATTCACTAGAAGATTTATGAAGCTAGTTAGCTTATGAAGCTAGAACCAGTTGGTTCTACTACAATTTTGAAACTCTAGTATCAATGTCATTATCTTCACTGACCTCTTAAAAAATGGTGTCTTATAGACCCTAGCACGACAACATAATAGTAGTTAACTACTTATACTTAGTTACTTTAAAAGTAAAATTTCCTTCTTAACACTTATGTTAATTGTAAAAACGTATTTATTTATGACCAGAGCGTGCAACATGAAGTTTCTTTTTTTCTTTTTTTTAATAATGGCTTTGTGCGTCTAGCACTTTTAGCCAGTGTCAAGTAAGCGATATATTAATAATATATAATTCATAGTAAATGAAAATGAGTGGTGATAAAGATGGGAAATGAGATACCCTCCCCTAAGCCCCTAGAGTCCTCAGTAAAGATGTGGGACTTACTGAGATCTCACATGGACTCCTTGAGAGAAAATTTGAAAAGTGATGTTGCACTGTTTTGTTTGATTTACCAACACTCATAAATGTTCACAAACACTTAACGGTTAATAATCCACCGTTATTACACATTAATTTTAGAAATATCACAAATTTTAGAAAATAAAACAAAACTGCAGACATGACGCTTCACTTTCCCGCCAAGAAGTCCCTACATGAAGTTAATATTTGCGGTCAATGGTAGTTTTTTTTTTTAAATAATGGCTTCGTGCGTTTAGCACATTTAGCCAGTGTCAAGTAAGAGATATATTTATAACATATAAATCATAGTAAATGAGAATGAGTGGTGATAAATGGTAAATGAGATACCCTCCCCCTAAAACCCTTGACTTTACCCTTGAGTAAAGATATGGGACTATACTGAGATCTCTCATGCACTTCTTGAGAGAATTTTAAAAATGATGTTGCTCTGTTTTGTTTCTCTCATGTACAAACAGTTAACGGTGAAAAATCCACCATATTACACATTATTGTTAAAAACATTAGAAATTTTAGAAAATAAAACAAAACTGCAGCCATGACGCTTCACTTTCCCGCCAAGAAGTCCCGGTAAATGTGTTACGGGCCGCAGTGACAGTTCTCAAAATATGGATTTACAATATTATGCTTAGGTACAGCTAATTTGTAAGTGTGCTTATTCCAAATCATATTAACGCGTATTTTCGTATTCAGTCATACCGTATTACAGTATAATCAAAGGATAAAACTTTATGACACCATAACATCATTTGATAAACTATCTTTCTATAAATATATTAATTGGTAAAACTACGCAGAACATACTATTTGACAAAATGCATATTATGCATACGAAAATACGTACTTGCTTATTTAAATTTGAGGTTTTATTTTTAACTATTAAAAGACTAACTTAAATAACCAACCAACAATTTATCTACCGTATTTTAGTAAAATCGCGAATTTGACAAGACAAAGTAGTTAGGCAAATGAATATAGAATGATATTACAATATTTAAAATAATTGAGTTGTTATTTCAAATGATGATTTATAAAGTGATATGTTTGCGAAATGAGATGTTTGTGAATTGATTACCTTTTGTAATGTTTGCTTTAAGTTATTACATATCCTTCGTTTCTTGTCAAACATTAGTAAAATATTTTAGTGTTTAATTTTGAACTAGCTTTTGCTTTCGTTACTGCAGTGTGAAATATTTCTTGTTTCTTACAAAACATATAATTATACTGAGATCCCTTACGTAAGAAATACTTAATTTCCCAGTGAGATTTCAACCCTCTTATAGGATTGTTTCCGGGATTACAATTATCTTATGTCTTTTCCAACCAAATTTCATCTAAATCGCTTCAACTGGTGAAACATGAAAATAAAATAAGACAAAATAACTTTTTCATTCATATTAGCAAAGATTATAATTATTAGAAAGAAATTTTTGTGTTGTAAAAACATTTTCTACTTCAAAGAAACAAACAAAATCGTAACTATGACCAGTTATCAAAATTGTAACTATGCGATAATAGGAATCTCAATCACAGAAAATGTTCAAACACTTATTTTTATGGTATATGAATATTTTCTACAAACATTTTCATCACCGGCTCAAAATCCAATTTAGAAGGATATGCAAAAAAACTAAGAAGTCCGCGTGATGTAAGTAGGTATTTTGGCAAGTATTTCGGCAAACAGGTGCGTGAGTTTGTGTACTCTGAGTCCTTTAACTCAACCTCGCGAGACGGGTTGGGGTACCCCTATTAAGTTTGTTTGCAATGATCGGGAATAATTACATTTATTTACTTTAGGAATGTTCCCACGCTTTATTGCGGATGATCTATCATCCTCAGTAAACGCAAATAGACAAGGATTTTTCTTTTAAATTTATCTCAAACAGTACTAATCCTACACCTTCTATGCTGGGCTAAAGGTTACGTTTTGTTAGGTACGAAGATTGAAGCATTCTATTACTGATATTTTTTCACATCGGTCCTGTAATGGAGCAATTATTTAATATAAGCGCAGTAGCATTTTGTATGTACTTTTTCTTGTATAAAATGTAAAACATGGAATAAAATACCTGTACATGTGTTATTAAAATATATTAATTATCACAATGAGCGATAATTGAGGAGGCTTAAGTTGGAAACAACGCCCACGCTTTCATGGAAACGCGTTTCAATTTAGCATTACATTTTATTACAACCCACGCTTTATGTGAGGGGACAGAAAATATTATTTTACCAGTCCGGATAAAAATGGATGTGAAAGAAATGCTGGCAAACAGGAAATATTTCATATGAATATAATTCTTATGAAATTAGGTCATATTGGTTAATAAAGCATTTTCCATATATTTTCATCGTTTCTATGAAATATGAATATGTTAGAAATCGGTAAAGTTACAAGCTTGATATTTTCATAATTTTATTGTCCAACCAAATAACATTTAAATGAAAATGTTTATTTCTTAAGTTCGTTTGACAGCTGAACGGAATCTAATCTCACACAAAATCACACAGCCATCTAATCGACATAATATATGCATACTTCGGAAACATACAGATTCAGGCGTTTTTCACAGCTCAACTCCTAATGTGCCTATTTTGCGTCGAAAAGTGTCGGTTTGATTACTCCGCACATCTAAGCTTCTCCATAAACTTTTAATGTTATCTCTATATACAGGAAGACATATATATGGCGAGTAATAACATACATACATCCTCGCCTGTTTCTCCGAAGGGGTAGGCAGAGGCATATTATATGCCCACATTTTGCCAACAACATGGTTGGTCCCACGTAATAGGTGGCGAGCCTATTTCCGCTTACCGGGATCTGTTACGTTCGCCAGAGCCTCGTTTGTTGATCAACAAGTGCACTACGTTGTTGGCTGGCTTTATAAAAAAATTAAAAAAATACTTGAAATTTTAAAACTCAATGCCATCGTTTTTTTATTTTATGCAGTTTAATTTAAAATTAAAACAACTAACTGAAGAATGTAATACGTTAGTAAGGTAGAGCTATTTTGCACAAATTCCACGTAGGCACTATATTAAATACATTTGTTATTTACCTTTTCACTCAGTCATGCTGCAGTACTTTATGTTGAAATGAAACGACTCTTCGCTGCTTCTTTTTGCGCTGTTTCTTTGTAAGTGTTAAACGCATTTTCTTGGTACGTTTACTTTTAAATTAAATTTTCTTTTATGAATCTTTTACTTACGCAAAAAGAGATACCAGTGCAATGGATTAATAAAAAGTTCAATTATTGTTTTCTTAAAAACTATATGCATCCAGTAACAAATAAAATATTTTGTTTCCTATATTTAATACAACCTGAACTTTATCTTAAATGTATTAAGGTCAGAGTTACACATATGTTCATTGAACCTTGAAGTTGATCGTAACATAATACGAGCAGACAAAACAAAACATGACCTTATTCCATTAACTGTGAAAAAATAAATTTTAACTGTAAAAATATAAAAGCTTTTTTTAACGGTTTCTGCATAACGGATTCGAGTGGTCAGCACTCAATGTTCAATAATAAATAAAAGGATGAAAAAAGTGCAACAAAAACCGGAAAGATTTTGATTGCATAAGTCGACATGCATTCTGACAGGAGTCGGTATAAAGGGTATTGAACCGAAGAACCTTTATTTTGTAAAGTATTCTCGCCGATCATCGAACCTTGACTGTTTTTATGTGAAGCAAGTCATCCGATTCCACGCTGTTGTATTACATGACACGTTCTCTTTATACAAGTACGTAGTACAAACAAGTAGTACAAAAACTTTAGAAATCGGAGGTACAATACAATACAGAGAGTATGAAATATAAAAACTATCCGTTTAAAATTTGATTAAAAAAAATTGTCATTATGTCTAATCATAGTATCTTTGCAAAATCCTAATAATTAAATAAAAATTTCAAATCTTAAAGTCTCGAAAAGGACACAGACTATGAAAAGCAGATAGAAATTATTGTTTCGTTTAGGATGCGATACATACACAATACACAAGCGTGGCCTCAGACGTGAACTTCACATCATCATTCCAGACGAACAACGTCCACATCTGGACAGAGACTTCCCCTAAATTTCTTTAACTATTGGATTTTTATCGAAAGTTTTCCGGAACTTTGAAGATGATCCCGAACGCTGTACTTATGAACGTCTTTAGTGGGACTTATACGGTCTTATAAAGTTTAATTTGTTTAACGCTAAATAATTACAAATAAAATAGGTAACTTTATAAACAATGTAATGATTTCTTGTAGGTATTATTAAATTCCCAAACATTAAGATTCATTCGAAAGCCAGAGAAACGTATGTCTAAGTACACAAGCCAATAAAGTGTTCCTCGTAAGTTATTCTTGTAGATGTTAAAGAAACAGAGGCCGCTGTTTGGCGGAGTGTACACCCAAAATGTTGATGCTTTGGAACAAATTATGGCGAGTAATTTGGTGGCAAGCGCCAGCTGTCAGTAGAAAGGTCCTTCTGTACATTTCTTTTGAACTACGAGAGAAAAAAGGGTTTTGTGGCCTTATAAATGTTTTTCTGTAGTAGGTATATATATCTATGTATAGCAAAATTTACATATTTGTAATGCGAAAGTAATTCTTGTCTGCTGGTTAGGCTTTCACGCTTAACCACATTCGGATGATTTTCAAAGTTTTAAGAAAGAAAATCATATTATTATCACGAAAAATAACAAGGTTGTTATTTGTCACATAGAATGCAGATTTTATAAAATATATACTTGGTAAACGCACTCTTTAACATAAGTAGCCTAAGTTGTTTCCTTCTGAACAAGTCCTCATCAAATTTGCATAATGAAATATCTTGAGCTGTCTTGCACCATTCAGCTCCTCACGAACCACTTTATCTAGGTCTTTCTGTAATACGTCCTAGACAACAACACTTAATTTTAAATCTTTTAAAATTATGTAAAAAATAATGTCTGATTTATGAGTGGAAATAATTGACTTTATCATGACACATTTAATTAATCGCATCAAAAGCTCTCTTGACCTAGATAATCGATTAATACAAAAGGAAAACGTAATTGACTGGTCACGCACACAGCTCAAATCACTGGACGAGTCAACTTATAATCGACATTGCTATTGTGAGAGCTCTGAAAGTATTACTAAAGATTCAACTCATCCTAAGGTCAATATAGATTTTAAATTTGCGTGAAAGACAAATTTAAAATACATTTGTAATTAGTTCGAAATTACGTCTATAGTATTTGAGCTCACTTACAGATATATCAATTATATCGGTCAATCTTAGTGTAAGTGAAATTGGTACAACAAACAAAGAGAATTATAATTAAACAGCCTATTTAATTATAATCGCTACCTATTAGGTACGTGGGACCAACTATATAATTGGCGAAATGTGGGCCTATAATATGCCCTCTTCTGACAAAATCTATGATATTTTGACTTGGCCGTCGCCTATGTGCATTAAGCACATGAAAATTAATGTAACATACACAAACTATTTGCAAACAAACAAGGGCTAATACAAATATTTCAAATAAAAAGAAAGAATATTATTGACATTTTAGATTTTATGTCGCTTATCACTCTGCATGTATGTATTGAACTAACCAAAGAAACTACTGATAAGAAATTAAAATATTGTTTATTACATATGTCATGATTGAAATGTTAACAACGAAAATCTTTTTAATGAAATACGCAGAGCAACTTTTGCAATGCGAACTAACTAAAAAGATAAGCCACTCTGATATATTTCACGAAGTAAAAAGGCAGTGGAATTATTCCCATGAAATGTAAACGCCGCTAGGCTTTTAACTGAAATCTGTCACAATCAGTGTTTGATGAAAATAACGAGAAATCTCCACGGACTGTGCATAATGCAATTTAATTTATTTATGAAAAGCAAAATGGCGGAGATATATTTATTTTACTTTTCTATTTTGAAGGATTATCACCTGTTTCCTTTTTTTATTGATTAAATTAACCAAAGAGATCGTTCAACGTGGAAGACTATAAGAGAGGCCTATTTTCTGGACTTCAAAAGTCCGAAATTATGCTATAAAAATTATTAATTTAAATAAATATTGGCCATAAAGTATGTAAGTTGAAAACAAATAATATTTTACTAACAAAGGAACAAAATTCAATTTCATTAGTTATCATCTCAGCCAATTAAAATTTAACTGCTCAACTCCAACCCTCCTCCTATAAATCAAACTGATTCAAGCGAATCCATTGTGGATTGGTAGAGGCAGGTTTGTGGCGTCTTGCTGTTAAAACTGATTAAGACACCTAATAGGTCCTCTAACTTGATTTAACGAATATAATAACTTTCTTACATTCACACCAATTACTAAGTTCCAAGTATCTTTACGAACATGAGTTATGGATGCTAAATAATAAATAAATAATCATATATAAAAATCCTTTTTTGTAAATAACCTCTTAAACACACAGAATAAATGTAATGTGACCGATATGGCGTGGTGGCGAGAATACCCGCTCTCCGCTCCTAAGGTCGTGGGTTCGATTCCCGCACAAGACAAATCCTTGTGTGCATGAACATGAATATTTGTTCTGGTCTGGGTGTTTTCCTATGTAGGTATATTAAGTAAGTATTTACAAAAAATAAATATTTATGTATGTTTATCCGTTATTTAGTATCCATAACACAAGTTCTTAATGATACTAATCTTAAAACTAAATAATTGGTGTCTCATTGTCAGAAAATATTTATATTTATTTGATGTGAAAGTGACCATAATATCATGCAGATATCTGTCGGTCTACTAGTAACTATATATAGCATTTTAAATGCAAAAACTTCAAATAAAAATGATGTCAACTATAATACTTTATGAAAATTCAATAATTAACACGACTAATTGGAACTTCTTAGTGCTTTTTAGCAAACAAAACATTTTTCTAAACACGCGTTGACCAATGAATTTTATTATTTTTCCTGGTTAGCGGAGTGAAGCAGACAGATTTCACACGTGGAGAAAACTCAGCGAGGAAAACTGGGTTACATGACGGCTTTAATAATGCTATCAGAACCAGCAGCATTAAGAAGACCACAATGTTTCATTCCTTATATTATCCTATTTTGATGCGCAATATATTATAAAAAGTCACATCACATATTCAACGATTTTTTAATTTTAATGAAAACAGTCTAATCAAATGTAATTTCTAGAAAGAGTTATAAAAGAGCTCTGAAGGCAAATTGCTTTAAAAAATAAATAATGTAAAATTGTAAAGTCAAGAAAATGTTGCTATTTTTATAAACGTGATTTATAATGTGATTCACAAATGCGTCTCTTATAAATAGGTTCCTACAGAATAAATATGTACAGACGTTTGTCTGTCTCATCATACAAGTTTTACTTAAATTGGGGATAGATATTATTATTTATTTATAAAATATTACATATAAATTAAAACAGTTAATGTTATATTATATTGCATTTTATAGCTTCACAGACAAATGAAGATTGTAATTCAAGTACCAAACCAATGTATAAATTTAAAAAAGCATAGTCTGTAAGTTTCTTGCCAGTTCTTCTTACAGAGCGGTGGCTCGGAACAGGCACTTAGATTCACTTACACTTAATATTTTTTTGTTTTTAAATTGTTTTGTTGCATATAAGTGAATCAGCTTCGTGATTTCAGTGTAAAAATATTTCGATTTGTTTTTTATATTTATATTTAATCTTGTCTTTTTAATTACTATGTAATAGTTTATGAAATAAATAATTTTTGACTTTGACTTTGACAGTATGCCACAAAACTATATTCCTAAATATCCCATATAAATTTTTCAAAAAAAAAATATTTTAATGAATTGCATATAATCCAATGAAATGCCTTTTTAACCATTAGGTTCTGGAAAAAAATGTGCACTCTCCACTCGTGATGCAGAATGCTGAGCTCCGAGTAATAAGATTTATCAACGAGCGAGCGGCCGTGCACGTGGGTACCTGTCCGAGTTCAATTTTAAACTTGTTTTGACGAGGGTTTTGTATCTTCATATACCTACAGGTTATATTTTATATAGAATTTGCATTTGAGACGAAATTAGTTAAACGGTAAACCGCTTTTGGAACTCTAAAGTTGATTAAGTCTAAAATGTTTATATGACGACCGACATGATGTTGAGGTCGGTCAGTATATTTGCTCTCTTCTCTTAAGGTCGTTTGGATTCTCAAGAGCGTGAAATCATTCATAGAATGCACTGATGACAGAAATATACATTCCTAGAAAACATTCATAGAAAGCATCATCCGTCGAATGTCTGTTTGCAGAAACCTCTGTTCATAGGAATCTCGATTCGCCGAAGCTCGATTTGTAAAAACCATCCGTCATAGAAAGTAATATTGAGAGCAACGTAGGCCTTGGGCCCTAACGTAAGTAAAGGGCACAATCGGGATACTGCTCGGATGATGGTTAATAGCAACGCTTTTAACCGATATGTTATTAAGCCAAAACAACTATTCAACTGTCTACATTACATGCATGGCTATTAGATACCACTATCCAATGCAGATTTGGCGACCGATGTGGCGTGGTGGTCATATCTGCACTCCGCTCCTGAGGTCGTGGGTTCGATTCCCACATAGGAGAAATCTTGTGTGCATGAATATGAAATATTATTTCTGGTCTAGGTGTTTTCTATGTATATTAAGTATGTATTTACAAAAAAAAAGTATTTAAGTATGTTGGAGTAATTGTTAGAAATTATTTATTCATATACTGAAGTAATATGCAGCGAACGATTGCGTACTTAAAAGCTTAAGAGTATCTGCAGTGTATTTTGCCATTTAAAACCCCGCGTGCCTTTGCCTATGTTGTGGCCTATGACTAGGCATGGCAATGATTGCTACTTTTAATAAATTGGTATGTAATAAATAAAATGATTATGATAAAAAAATAGCAGCTCATGCTTGTTCAAAGTGAGGCTGACTCACTTTACCAGTACGGGGTCAGTGAAAGTTCGAACCGTAAATAATTCAGCATTAGTATCTGTGACAAGGTACTCACCGGCAGCGGGAATGGTGCAGGGCGGTGCATGGGTCCAAAGTTGGGCATACGTGCCTCGGGGGCGGGTGCGCGCTCCTGAGGCCTCAGCGGCAGGCGCGCTGGTCCGGACAGCGGGAAGGCGAACACTTGCGACTGTGGCTCGGGGAAGTTGCCCATTGTTCTGTACGACAATTTATTATATAAAGAACAATTATTATCGTGTGAAAACTAAAAACTTATGTACAAAGCAGCGGTGTTACAGTCTTACAGATATATGCATACGCCTTATATTGACATTAGTTCAGACATCTTCGTACTCATCAATGAATACGAAGCTTTTACGAAGGCGGATAAAATAAATTATGAAATCGAAGACTAAAACGCTACGAAGTAGGACTGAAAACTATCCTAACTATCGCTGTATAAAGATCTTAATATCCGCGGTTTTGGGTTGTAGTTTTGGAACCACTAAAAATTTGTTTTGGACCCACAACAACATTGATACAGAACAGCAATACACACAGTTGGTATTATTGCTTTATAAGGTATTAATGCATGTACATTATTAATTAATTTTATTAATAAAAATGGTTTCGCAAAACCAAAAATAATTGACTACAAGTACGGTTGTTACATCTACACTTCACGCTAGGTTAAGCATAAGTATATTTTTTTGACATTTTAAAATAAAGATATTAAATTAAAACAAAATTAAAAATATAAAAAAAAATCAAAGAATTACTAAAGTTTCGACATAAAAAATGTTTAGGCTGTTTGAAAACAGAACTTTGTTCGTAGAACCAGAAGTCGGTAGGTATAGTGTTAAGCAAAAATAGTATGCGTTAATATTACTATAATACAGTGTCATATATTCAACCACCCAATAGACGCTATACGCGTTGTTCCGGCTTGAATTGATGAATCTTAACATCTCATTCGTTGCCATCACTCTGTAAAATTCTATAATGTAAGAAATATGACCTTTAAATACTGAAGCCTAGTCATGTCGTTTGAACACACTGACAGTTTGAGTCAAGGCAGTCATCAAGGTGAGTATGCTTTTCCATAATGTATGAGTTGCGAGGCATTCTGTATAATAATCTATGGGGTAAGATACCCTTAGGTTCTATTATGCATTTCATTGCATTCAATTTAGAGAAATTGGTACACAACATCATCATCATATCCTAACATTATCCCAGCAATGGTGCTGAGATAATGCCCTAAGCTTAGGGCCCAGTGCCTGCTTACTGTTTTAACCAAATATGGCTGAATTTTAGTTATTGTCTGACTGACTGTCGTCAGACCTCCGCAACCGAGAGGGAAACATCATTCTATAGTTAATTTAGTGGAAATTGGTGCACCTACAACATAATATGCATATATTAAAGGTTTTAACTTTATATCTTTTGAGATCATTTAAATGCTTTCAGGTACATTTTTACTATCCGATTGCAATTATTAAACTGCGGAAATAAAATTGTAAACTTCAGTGGTTTTCTTTAACTCCTGAAAACGATGTTGACAACACTACGTTTATGCGACGCAAGCGAAGAACCCAATCTTGTAAGCCCTTTATGTCATATAAAGGTAAACATTTAATAAATGAATATCTATTTCCGTGCTTTGAGGGTAATTGTCACCTGCCACCTACGTTCCGCCCACAGGGGATGTTTGAAATATGTCACAAATTATGTAACACGAGGAATCTCTAAAAACGGAAGCTGTGTACATATTTCAAACGATAGAACACACTGTGATTTTACATTCATCGTCTTTTTCGACCCTTAGTTACCCAATGCTGAGTGAAGGCAAATTCGATCGGTCTAATGCCTTTCTCATCCAGTCTCTACCTGCCATTCTCACCAGATAGTACAACCGTCTGGACGGTTGTCGACCGACTTTTCTATTGCCAATTCGTGGTATCCACCCCAATACTTGGATTTTACATTATTAGGTACTTAAAATATTAAAATATTTTCAATTAAAGGAAATTCAGATTGCATGGTGATTATGGGCACATATCCCTAATATAACGTAACCTATTGGGAAAGCTAATGTTCAGCAGTGGACTTTATAAGGCTAATATGATGATGCCATAAAGCGATCGTAGCTCCGCAGTACTTGGTGGTTCATAACAGTCGGTCCTTCAATAGATCACCGTTTAAGGGGCATTTAATCTCGGGCGTGCGTTCGGCTGGCACGTTAAGATGTTAGTCCTGGTTATTACTATATGTGGTGTTTGTTAAACTATGTTATAGGCCTTATAAGGTGGCTTGAAAACTTCTAACAGCAAGAGGCCACACAACTACCTCTGCCTATCCGCACGCACAGGGTCAGCATGGTGGAGTATCACTCTAACACTCTAATCCCGTTTGTGTGAGGAGGTCCGTGCTCTGTAGTGGGACGTTAATGAGCTAAAATGATGATGATGATGATGATGACACATACCTTAGTCCGGCTTCGTCGCCTCCGTGGCAGATGATAGCGATCCTCTCAGCTCCTGAAGTGCGCGGTGCGAAGGCTCCGAGGATGTTGAATGGGAACCGCTTTTCCATTGGGTCCTCACGGCGACGCTCCACAACGCAGTTCATACGTCCCCTGTAAACAGGAAAATATTGTCAAAGCATTATGAGGGGCTGCGATAATCAATTTTAGCACAAAAATATATTAAGGAAATGAATCAGAGAAAATATGAATTAGAAAAAACGGAATTATTAGATTCAATGGCAATAAAATAGTGAAGTACTTAATAATCATGATTGAAAAATCATTATAACATAATAATTCAAGGAAATATAGGTATGTTTGGAATTAAGTATGGTACTTCCATCAAAAATCATTATTTTGTAAGATATCAAATCTTGAGTTTGGTTTAGTTTAGTTTTTATTTTTCATTCAACTGTTTTCACATAATACTTTACAAAACCTCTTTAGGTTTCCGTGCACGGCAAACGGCAAATGGTCTTAAGTTTGAAAGTTTCTGTGTCATAAATAAATTACAAATTGAAGAATAATTTGTTAGCTCATGTTTGCGCTATATCGTAAGATTGTTTTATATGTTCTAAAATTAGAGTCTGCAAAATAGATGTCTATTGATTAAATTGCAGCTAGACGATAAGTCTTGTTTTTCTATTGTATATTTAGGTTTAAAATGGTCTCTTACTTTTTAAAATGGTCTCTTACTTTTGGTTGTTGGCTAGGAAAGCTCCAGCAAGATCATCAAGGTCGAACTGTATGGGCAGTTTGAACATGGGCCGGATTGCGTCGAGCTCGTCTTCCTCCTCTGCTGAGCTGTCTGACTCTGAGCTCTCTTCGCTCACGGAGTTTGGCGACTCGTTCCTTGAGTCCTCGTCGATTTTCTGAAATAGTATTATATTGCTTAGAAATTACTTATGAAGAGACACTCAAATTAAAAACAATTAATAATTATAGCTACCTGTATAATTTTGGTAATTCGGAAACTCATAAAGACATGCAATGATAGAGATATGTCAATATTATATACCCTACTTATAGAAAAAACTCCACAAGCAAAATTTATGAATATGAGTCAGTCAACGCTTATAGCTTTTGTAATAAACGTAGTCAAATTTTCATTTCACTAAATATTAAGATATCAAAATAAAATCTTTAAACCCATAGAAATCTAAAAAATAAGACACTAGAAACGGTATATGCCTCATAAACTAAACTAAATTGCGCCAAAAGAACGCTTGTCGCCAATTAGAAAAAGTAAGTTCAAGACTGACATTGCTGTCATTCACTACCGACTACAAGTTATTCATGAACACTGTACATTAATTGCTTGTAGTGAAGTACGATTCAGATAAAACAAACGCAATTGGCAATGTATTTCATAGTTCTGGATGCACTGGTGCCATACGATTTACCAGTACGACAGCGATTTTACGCGCGCGCAGCACTTCTGTTTTATTATTAACACAATGTTATATCATTAAGATTTCTATGTTTAAACCCTTTCGGTTTAAATTTGCTATTGAAAAGAAACATATCTCTTGTACAAACGCGCGCAAAAGCTTGTACCAAAGTATTAATTTGATACCAGGAAAATCGAGTCGCACCGCAACCCGAGGAATGCTGAGAATTGTCTAATCTCTCGGGACTTGTTTGACAAGAGCTTCGATATTATGAAAGTTTTCTATTGTGTACGTTTCGTACCGGCAAAAAAACATTCTTGTGGAACGTAAATGTTTTGGAAACAAATTGAATATTATATAAGAACTCGATCGTAGTTTTGTAAAAAAGTTATAAAGGCAACGAAATTTGTTTAGAATAGGATAAAAATACCTGACCACATAAAACATTAGGTACATACATCAACAAAATTAATAAATGAAACAAATGTGTGGCCAAGTAGACTCCAGCCCAATGTAAATTTCTATACATATTTGTATTATCTATGTGTGATTATTCTCTCTGCTTGTTAATTTCTATATTTGTTATTCTCTGTTTTTTTATATCATATCCAGATGTCACTTAAAAATAAATGGGGTCTAGTTGAAAGCCAGCGTCAGCTTAAAACACTGACACATGCTGAACTAGATTCATTTTGGTGCACCTTAGTGTTTTATATTTACTGTGTCTCGCTTGTAACACATAAATATTTTTTGTTTGTTAGAATTTCAATAGTTGCCTCATTTTCTTTGTTTATAGTACCTACATACGTATGACATGGAATAAATCATTTTATTTTACAACTTTCACCTACATTGATGACCAGGACAACTGACTTAATATGCCTTCCGAAACACACGGGTGCGCTGAATATAAAATGCCACTCAAATAGCCATCTACCGACTGACCGCGGCTTCACCTTAGTGAACGTTTCCGAAGCGAGAACGTTATTTTGCAGTGATGTTTAGTGTGTCATCATATCAGCCTTATAAAAATCACTGCTAAATATTGGCCTCCCAAATAGATAACATTCCGTTGGGGCTAAGATACAAGTAATTAAATTTACTTAGTTTAAGTATCACCTAGGTTATGTTGCACTACTAAGCCAACTTTTTTGTTATAATAAGTTTTATGTATTTAGACTAAGATTTTATCAGAAATAAATATTATTCTTATTTGCCCATAATCATCACCTTGGACAGGCGGGTTGGTGATCGCAGTACAAACCAGTATGCGGGATTACGCTGCTGCCTATAATCCGGTATGGTTTCTCTTCGTCGACTCTTACGACTTCCCGTGAGATGAGAGGGTGTGGCTACTGTTCTAGGCCACCACACGGCACACTTGGTTTATTGCTTACATTTCTGATAACTTTTATATGCGAACTCAGTTACTCATGATAAACTATAACTCTAAAATGTACTAGATATCGACAAGGTTTTAACACTGCACAAACTCACTTTCCCAAGAACGCTCAACGAATAGGCTAACGATCGCCATCTTTTCTTTTAACGTCTCATAACTTTCTGCATCGGAAATAATATGCAAAAGGTCTTTTCTTACATTGCGGGATGCGCACTAATTAGCATATCAACGGTAGCAATTAACAATGTCGTAAGTGAAAAGCCGTTACTTTAAACAATGTCGTAAGTAAATAGTAACGACATATCACTTACGACATTGTTAATTGCTACCATCGATATGTAAGTAATACATTTGCAGTAGGTAAAACACCTTACACGTTTGTTACATTTAATGGTAAAAAATAGCTTCAATGTTTAAAGTAAAAAAAAATGTAATGCTTATTAGCATATATATGTAAAGAAAATAATGAACCTCGATCAAACGTAGGTATGTGTTCCACTTGTGTACTTATTATTATGTGTATCATGCACACAGTAAATTTGAGACATGACTCCTCGGATAATGTAAGAGACATTTAAACTATTCATCAATGTACATTAACTGCATATCGATGATTTAAAGTAAATCAATATAAATGCAAAATTGGTTTAAGTTTTGATAATGTTAACAATATAATTTGAATTCAAAACTTAGGTCTTCAATTACCAAACAGTAGTTATAAGTAAATATTTACTAACACCTATTAGTAAACCAAAGTAGTCTAGTAGGGCACAAAAAAATACAAAGAAAAGAGTAAAAATTACCTTGAAAATTAGTATTCAGAACTTAAGAATGAAATCTAGACATAATGATACTAGATAAGTGCAACAAAAAAGACAACAAATAGAGTGTTGTGACCGTGATAATGGCTCGTGATATCGGAGCCGGTGAATGGAATGTTCTGGCTTCCATGGTCAGGTTTCGAGAACGACTATTACTTGGTTTCCTTTATGATTGGCAATTTCCTTTCGCAAAAAGTTCCTACTTCATCTACATCAGTATTACAGACGGAAGACGGAAATACATATTGTAATGCAAAATTTAGCAATGTGCTTTCTATATATTATGTTTTTGTATGCATAGAACAATTTATATAATAATAGATTTTATATACATACATACACACATTCACGCCAATTATACGCCCACACTTCGCCAATTGTATAGTTGGTCTTACGTAATAGGTGGCGAGCCTATTGCCGCTTACCGGACACTGTTATGTTCGCCAGAGCCTCGTGCGTTTATCGGAAGGTGCAACACGTGCAGGTGAGGTTGGCTTGGGCTCCTTAGGTCTTGGTAAGATCCCTTAGTAATACATTTTTCACGTAGTAAAATGGAAGGCCTAAGTGCGGAAACCGTCTAGATTAACGTAGAACTTAATGGAAATTTGATTCTTGGTCACGTAAAAGGGGCTATGAAATATTACTTAATTTTGAACCCAACTTAATCAAGAACAAAGAGTTCCGTACTGCTTGTGTCAGTCATGAATACAGGTACCACTTTATAATTTCAACAAAAAGATACTTAATAAAATTCCATGTACCTACTGCAAAATTCACTCGGACAGCGGTAACTCAGTACCTACGTACGGGAACAAGACAGGTCATAATTAGTTTGTTTATGAGAACCGAACTTAATCAACAAACATTGAGATCTAGACCACTGCTTGCGACAGTTGCAAATATTTATTAACAATTTAAGCTAAAAGATTTCATCAGTCTTAGTAAAAGGAACTGCGCATATTACTTCAACGCTTACATACAATTCGACTCGTTTACAGTATAATTCTAAAACATAACCAGTGATAAAAGTGAATCCTACATACACATTCTACAAACATATGCAATTTAATTGACTGTTACAAGTTTTCCTATTCGACTCTTATTTATTTAATACGTTAATTGTAAGACAGCATAATAAATGAAAAGTTACTGCGTCTTCGTATTTAATAGATAATAAACCAAGAAAGCATTAAAGTATGTTATAGCAAATTTCTGTTCGTGCTTACATAATCCATTTGTTTTATGAAAATTATTGCACGATGTCACATTAAACAAGTTTTTAATTACGTTACTTGCATGAGGTAATGTCTTCTTTGCTATAAAATTATATTGTTACATTGTACATAATATATTCAGTGCAAAGCTTGATTCTGTAATAACTTTCAACAAGTAAATACTCATTTATTAGTAATACAACATTACACGTCACTAACAGTTGAATTAAGAAATATAAATATAAATAATAACAAACATTTATTTGTAAGCAAATTTTGTATAATATGGTGGTCTACTCTACCTAACCATGGTGGCAAATCATACCAAAAAATAATAATAATGTGCACTATTAATTAATTATCCTCACACTACTTGTACACCATCTAAGATATTTTTCAGTTTTTTTTTGTTTCATTAAAATTTTGATAGTTCTACATTTTTTATACGACTGCTGCGCCCGTGGACAGAAAACAACAGAATTTAATTTGATGTAGAATCAAAGGTGGTTTAAAAGGTCAAAATATGTTAAAGTTGTTAGTGACTCTTATGCGTTCGAGCTGAGAGATAAAAGCGAATGAGATGTTGGAAAATGCATAATGACAACCATGATCCCTGTGTCAATAACGTAACGACTAAAAAGAACATATATCTAGATATCAGCACAAAAGTAACATTATTATTTATTACACAGAAATGTAAAATTAAGTTTACTTAGTAATTAAAGTTAAGAGAAAAATTATGAGTTGTTCGTATATGACGCTATTAATTACGCTTGTATGTTAAGTTTATGTGCACAAGAGAATACACTAATTAACAACTGGGGTCATGTTATGTAGTTAAGGGATGTAGAAATGATTATAATTTGTTATTTAAAAAATGTAATGTGCTACCGATAAGTCAGAAAATTAAATACTTAATGGCAGTAGAAAATTATAATAAAATGGAGCACAAAACTATAAATTCGAATAGTGTTGTGCTGCGACAAACGACTCGTAGATTGTTCGTGGAAACTATTGCCCGCAATTATTATGGCAAGAGGACTAGAAAATATCTTATACCTAAATAATTTAACCACATACCAAGTGAAATTGTTTGTTGCAGCACAGCAGTATATAAAAACAGGTTAAAAAAATACTTTATTGATGTGTTTGATTCTGGCTGATCCTAACCTCTTATGATTGATTGACGACCGATATGGCGTGGCGGTGAGTATACCCGCATTCCACTCCTGAGGTCGTGGGTTCGATTCCCACACAGGACAAATATTTGTGTGTATAAATATGTATATTTGTTCTGGTCTGGGTGTTTTTCTATGTATATTAAGTATGTATTTACAAAAAAAAAAAAAGTATTTATGTATGTTTATCCGTTATTTAGTATCCATAACACAAGTTCTTAATGATACTTATCTTGGAACTAAATAATTGGTGTAAGTGTATGAAATATTTATTATTATTATTATTATTTATTATGAAGGATTAATTTTATTATTACCTTTGCTAGTGATCTTATTAGTTACATAATATGTTTTTAAAAAGGTGTTATATTCGCCATTAAACTATTATATAGTTTGGCGATAGAATAAGTTTAAAAAAAATGTTATGTTACTTTGAAAAGTCAAATAAAAAAATGTGATTAAATGCGGACATAACGCAAGCTGAGAACGAAAGTGACCGATTTCAAAATTTTCATGAAATTAGTTAAATACCTATATAAAATGACACAAAAAAGTATACTGTATTTAAAGTAGAAAAGTAAAATAATGTTATACAAACGATTTTGTTCTCTTAATGTTGACATAATAAAATATTATTGAAGAATATCGTCAATGAGACCGACACATTTTCGTCTCTATCCAAATATTTTAAATTTTGAAATGGGTCACTTTCATTCTCAGCGTGCGATAACATAATTTAAGTTGACTGTTCATTGTAAAAACATCCCTAATTCGAATAATTAGTCCTTACACATGATAATACAATTTGTTTAGTGTCATTGTGGGCGAAGGTCTAGCCACCTCTCACCATTTGACACGTTACACCTAGAGATCTCTGTACTACAAGTGAACCTTGCTATAAATATGTAGATCCCTGTCACATAGTAAGGCCCACCCCAAATAGAATCTATGGGCGTGCGATAATGCAATTATAAATCAGCCTTGTTAAGGAAAAGTGTCATGAGTATGGCTCCTGTTCTTTATAACAAACTATCTGACTACATAAATAAATATAATTCTTATATAAATCTTTAAATAAGAATTATATTTATTTATGTATCTTTAAATATATCTTTAAATCTAATATTGTAATCTAAAATTGTAAATAATATTTGTATCTTTAAATGTATCGTATATATCTTTAAATCTAAATGTAAATTTTTCTAATATTTTTTATTATAAAAGATTTTTTTTGTTGTTAAACAAAAGTCGTTATAATTATACTCGTAATTTTTAAATAATCTTGATTCGAGATTTATATTATTTTACATGCCGTTTATTGATAAAATATATGGGACATCACATAAATTAACATCTCTGTAATACCTGCATTTTAGTACATCAATTGTTTGACTTGTATATTATGTACTGTCAGCATATAATAGTTGGTAGCACTCTAAGCGCCAAATAGTTTAAAACACGATCTAACCTCTTGACAATAGAGACATGTGTCGAACTTTATGGCGCTTTGAATTATTATTACTTATTAAATTTACAAAGTATATTGTATTACATATAAGTAAAAAACAATGTACTACAAAACTGTCCAAACAGTTGAACTAAAGGATCAATAACTATATACTAATATTAAAACATTTTATTTTTTTTAGATTATATTTTTTGAAATTACTGAGAGCGTCTATGATAGCGTGTTGATTAAGTACTTTCTCAGTATACGTTTAAATTTTGTTTTCTGTAATTCACCTCTGATGTCTGTGGGTAAACTCTTGAGTATAAAGGGGATTCGTTTTTTTTAGGGGTTAACAACTATATTACGCTGACTGTACATGGTACATAAACTGAAGAATTTGACAGGATCTACGCATATTGAACGATGCCTCATAAAAATTCATTTACAACAAGCAGCTCTGTTGATGACGCAAACGAGACAACGTGACAAGTATTCCAAGCATAAGGAATATACGGAATAAATAAAACAACTCATTAGAATTTACAAAACAAAAAACATATTTTTAGCGTATCGACAGACGAGCTGACGCTACGTTATGTTTACCTGATATCAAGTACATACCTTTATTGGAAACCAGGAACTAAAGTTAAATAAAAATTTGGTAAGTGTCTAATGGAACTTGCTATATATGACGAGTTGAGTACAAAACCAAATAACGGGTACTGTACTTCGTTTTGTATTTGTGCAGCAAATATTGCACACAATCTTAAGCACTGTTACAGCTATAAACAGTTCACGCAGATGGATATGGAATTCGTTTGCATTCGAAAATGCCACGATTGCCTATATTCAGTATTTTCAGCTACGTATCGTAAATATTCTCTATTGCAAAGAGGACTGCCTATCATTTATACCTGTCTAATAAATTTGATAAATCATTACGAAGACGGCATATCAATGACGGCTCAAATTTAGATAAACTAACAGCTAGTTGTTAGCGAGGCGATTCATCTCGTTCTGTGCTGTTTGCCCAGCACAATCGCTCGGACATCCTGCGGCATACAATGCGCTCGCGCCATTGTCTCTGCGCCCGCGCCACTCCATTTACAAAATATTACCGCCACATGAATAGCTCATCGCCTAATCGAGATTTGCGTGGTTATCCCCATTTACTTCTTTATGTGGTGCAAATCAATGGCAAATTAAAACCAAGATTTGAACTTAAAAACAAGTTTCAAAAATAAATGACTTGCTCTTTTAATTACATATGAAACTTTATATAATTACCTCACAATACGAGTGACAAATCTCTAACATTTAATTAGACAAATGAATTAAACTGCAGGTCCATAATATAGTCCCATTTAAAAAGCCTAGATAACGTAATATTTCGTCTGTCTCATTTTGCAACTTTGGTTACATATAATTTGTGCTAAAAACTTACAGATATTATCCTCACTAACAGTTTGAGGAAATAATTTTATTTTTCTGTTAGTTTTCGCGAAAGCATATACTTTCTTGCGGGCAAACAGAGCCACCTGAAAGTTGTGAAAAGGAGAAATTGTAAATATTGCATGAGTAGTCGTCCTTGTTCGGCGAATTTTATCTTGTATTCAGATGCGTGTAAGACTTTATAAGCCAGTCTCAGAAAAACTTACCTCAAGAAGGTGTAAAGGTTATTCAGCCCTCTACTCTGCTGTCTATTAAAACAAATTTTCTATGAAATGAGTTCTATATTTTATTAGTACAATTCTATGACTGTACTGAAATATCACCACAGTTGATAATACTTTAACTCTTCCATAATAAATAATTTAACCCAATAATGTTTTGATCTTAGACAAACACATTCCTTTTGTTCAACCATTATAGTTTCTATATATTTATTATTTTAATATTATTATTTATATTATGTTTTCATAATTTAATCGTATTTACCAAAAAAACATTTTGCCGTATTCTAATTCTTTTAGTACTAAAACATCCTCAGTTAATTTCCATAAAAAATATTCCTTTTTAACCACTATGTAGCGACGGTTTTAAAATTTACACGTATGTAGAAGAAAACCACATTACTGAATTTTCATTATAGTTTTAATAGAAAGCAAATATATATCCGTCTAGTTCTTTAATAGTATCTACAGCTACTTAGTTACATAAAAAACAAAACATCGCCTAAATCTCTTAATAATATAGTGAATTATGAAAACTAAATTTTAACAACGGTTTATTCGTAATTCATTTAGGTTCCAATATGGTTTCATATATTATGTTCCTCCACTGGGCTCTTTGTGAACTTTAAAAAGCAAATTAGCTAACATTTCCGTGTTTAATCCGCACGTTTGCCTGCTCGGTAAACTTTACTGTCTTGGTTTCTACTCGTACATATACATTAAGACTATCTCACGTGCATATCTAATGTACAACCCAGCTTCGCTTGTAATTATATGTTCATAACCATCTCGCTGTAACTAGTACTTTAATAGTACATCTTGAATGTGTTTTGCTTTACTTTTAACTTAAGTCTTAGATTTCCGAACTTACAAAATCAACTCATTATGTTATATAACTTTGTAAACATGTTCATACTGGATTGCGTTACGTAAAGGAAATATCGGAATTTAGATCTTTTCATTACTGCGAAAAGATTGTTTCTACATCTTACTTAAAGTTCAAATAAATATAAAAAGAATAGCAATACTTTCACACAGCCAACGGGCAGTGATTCGTCGTTTGTTTGGTTGCGTCTGGCGAGTGAAAGCGCTGCGTCGGCGCACGGTGACGTCACAGAATGCAACGACCCAGCGCGCTTCATCACACATCGAGCCAACTTGGGAATATTGCACAACGTGCCAATCAAACTAATAGCATCATCAGCAGGTACTCGGCAAAGATACTGGCCGTATGAAATGTATGTAACAAAATCTATTTTTGGCACACAATACTACTGAACTGGAAATTAAAACTATGACTTGTTGTTTTATTTTATTCTATCCAATCAACCTTTACAAATAGCCACATACTAGCACAATGGAATCTTTTAAAGTTAAAGCTTGAAAGTATCTAATGAAGTCGAACCTCAGAATTATTAGAGAGTCAGCAGACACGGATGACAGAGCAATTACTCAACAGATTGAAGGCACTATTGAAATCGATGGCAGATTAAATAACTCGACTGTTCTGCAAATTTCACATACAAATGTTGGATAGGGCCGCGTCAGTGCACAAAAGGTCAACCGCCTGATATGGCTGGTATCCAAATATATGAACACATATTTACGAATTGATAAGAACTAAAGACTAAAGATGCATCATAACTGATGTTAATATTTTGTAGACCAATGTTATCTTAACTTTCTATACTTAATGCCATATTGGAAACTGTGATCAGTTGTTGCTATACAAAAAGTAACTTCAAAGTGGATGCGCAATAAAGTATACAACTATGTCACAGTACAAAGAGATACAGTAGTCCTAAGCTATTGATCTTACTGATAGCTAGTTGATAGTTGTGGCAACAACGACGTAACGTAACACAAGTTAGCAGCATTTGACAGATTTAAAGTTTTATGGACAATATTTATTTTGCAATTGGAAATTAATCGAGCGCGACATGATACATAACAACAGTTAGCACTTTTTTCTCAGACCTTTTTTTATACGAATATTAACACTTAGAGCTGCATTCAACCTCATTGCCATGTCAACATTTTGTCAGGCAAAATTACTGTCCTTACTCTGTGTATGTCACTTTTCTGCCCTCACCACCTATTACCTACCGTGTGCAAGGACATATTTAATTGCCTATTATTTGAAACAATGTAGCGAAAAATTATATGAGACGTTTAGAAAAAATACCTGTAGTTTGTCCTCCTCAATTTTAGACTCGGCATGGTTGAGCGCGTCGTCTTTTAATAGGTTGTCGGGTAGTGGCGGTTGGCTGGGCTGCGCAGGCGCCGACTGAAACGCTGGTGGAGGAACGCCGTGCAGAGCATGTGCGTTGGCCACTGGCAGGGGCTCGTCCTAGAAAATAACATGAGAAATCTTGTAAATCAATGTAAACTCATTGTTGGAGACTGAGTTAGTTGAGGACCTCAAGCTGCATAGGGACAACATATTATCAGTGTCTTCTGAAGCATTTTTCTATTTAGTTTCGCCTTCTCCTTTTCTTTCACGAAATGCACGTCTTAGGAACCACTCTAAACTGTGCAGACTATCAGCACTCGAAGAAATTTAGTTATTAGTTCTCTCTGTAAGACCATACGGCCGTTTTATCCTCATTCATCGTGATAAATGATGATGATAATCATTTATTCATTTGAATACTCATAAATTCACTTAAATATCCTAAAATCATTATTATATCACCTTACAAAATGTTCTGAAATATTCATGAAAATCAACTTTGTTCAAAGCTTTTTCTACTAAAACACGTAGTAAAATTATTTATGAAAACATGAAAAGATTCTTTGGAATAGGCCTTCAAAACGAGGCCAAACCCCAAAAACCGCGTCAAAGTGCTCGTAAATTAGAATTACATCGGGAGTCTTATTCATATACGTCATAAGCATTTCTCTTAGGGACTAATGCGTATAGAAAAGTGGAGTTTCTGATTTGCAAAAATATGGGGAAATTATTATACGCAAAGTAAAGAACAATGGTACTAGACGATTTTTTATATTATCTATATTTATTTTTAGATATAATCTCTACTTAAATATCTATAGATAATTATAATCTATGTTTAAATGTCTAAAAATATGATTTTTTGAAGTTATCGAAAAGAAATATCTACGACAATAGACATTAAATGCTTATTTAAATTATAATGTTACAATTAATTAAAATTGCAGATATCTGTCGATCGGACCATTACGAGCTATTTCCTTAAATTTATAGGTTTTCTGGGTACCATAAAATAAAAACCATTTATATGAATTGTAAAAAATGACTGCACTATGTTCACAAGCAAAATGCAGTAAAAAATATTCCATATCAGAATTGCTGCCTCATTACTGTAATGTCGAACAACAATAATCGCTATGTGGACGTCCAAATGGGTACTTATATTTATTTATTTATTTATTTAGTCATTTATTTTTTCAATGCTTAAACTACGTGTAACTTCGCACCTTAAAACCGTAATAGGTTTGTCTAGGTGCTGCACATTTATCTTAATATAAACTATTTTCTTAAAACTAATGTTAATAATAATTATCTACTAGTGTTAGTGTGACGAAAATATTACTATCAGTAAACAAATCAATATTCTTACATAACACGCTCTGATTGCAATGCGATGCGACGCATGCGACTCAAACCTTTACAAAACACAGATGAACAGTGGAGTAGTTAAATAATAAATTTTACGATACAGTGGTCCCACTCACACTTAGCGCGGACACTTATCTCTCGCCCTCTCACATAATTGCAAAAAAGATAAAGTATTCAAGAAGTGAACAGATAAAATTTATATGGGACAGAATTAATTATAGTGCTATATTTTTTATTTTTTTTTTATTTTTTATTATTATTTAATTTTTCCAAGGTAATATTCTTTAAGCTTATGCTTTGAAGTTTTTATATTTATTTTATCTCTAAAATTACTTTCCATTTGGTTCAATAATCTAGGAAGTAAATAACTACAGATTATGCGTTTTCCGTAAAAATTGGTACTTTTGATTGTAGAAAGTTTTTTTTGTGAGGCTTGTCTAGTGATGGGATTCCGGGCATCTAATGGTAGTGAATCTATTACGTGTAAATTATCTTTTACTATTAAATATTCGATTTGTTCAAAAAGACGGACTACTTTGCAGTGAGTAAACAATTGGGTATAATTATCTTTGAAATTTTCCTTATTTTTTCCAACTATTGTTTTTAAGAATCTTAATTGCAAATTATATATTTTTTCTAAATAAGTCCGAAAGGTTCTCCCATAACTTGTGATTCCATATGAATATATAGGTTCTACGAGCGCATGAAACAAATTTAACAATACTGAATATGGTATCTTTCGTCTTATGATGTGAAACCTCGCTAACAATGCACGCAATTTGTTACAAACTGAATCGATGTGTGGACCCCAATTAAATCGGTTGTCTATGATAAGGCCTAAGTATTTGTACTGTGATACTTGTTCAATCGTTTTACATTCGCACGACAAGGAGTCAGAGTGCAAACATTTATGCGAATGCACTACGATATTTAAATCATGCTGCGCCTGATTATGAGAGGAATGAATGTGCATTAACTTGGTTTTTTGTGCATTTAATACTAAACCCATATCATGTGACCATTTATTGAGCAGATCCATTTCATGCTGAAGGACATTTTGGGCAGTTTTTAGGTCACGATCAGCTGCTATTAAACAGGTGTCATCTGCAAATTGAAACACTTTGCATTTTTTAATTAAATTATTAACGTCATTAACATAGGCTAGGTAATGTAAAGGGCCCAAGACTGATCCCTGAGCGGTTCCTTCTGTTACATTAATTGTAGAACTGTTTGAATTTGCAACCTTTACTTCGAATTTTCTATTTTTTAAGTAACTTCTGCTCCACTCTAGAAGTGGCCCTCTCACGCCGGTTGATTCCAGCTTTTCGAGAAGTGTTTTATGCCTTAATGTGTCAAAAGCTTTGCTGTAATCGATAAATACTATCACTACATGTTTTTTTCCATCTAAATAAGCATTTATCTGGTCAGTAAACGTTGACAGTAACATTGTTGTGCTTTTTCGAGGTTGAAAACCGTACTGATTCGGTGAAAGAATGTTGTTTTTGTGGAAATAGACCTGTATTTGTTCGCAGATAAATTTTTCAACAATCTTATCCACAATAGATAGTAAAGAAATAGGTCTGTAATTGTTGTAATCGTTTAACCGGCCCTGCTTATGAATTGGTCGCACGATACTTGTTTTCAAATCCTCAGGGTAAATCGCAGTTTTCAAGCTATTATTAATAAATTTAACAATAGTTTTAGTGATATTTTCGCAATTATTTTTTATATCAATGGGTCTTATACCATCATATCCCGCAGACTTTTTGTGACATAAGCCCTTAATTATACTAGAAACTTTTTTGTGAGTCGCTGGTTTAATATGCATTGATACTATGCTTGGTTTTGAATAATATTTAGGATCCAGTAGTTTTATATTACAGTTTGAAATAATTTTTTTAATGCTGTTTTGGAAGTTTTTTGCAAAGTTTTCTGCTATCTCATATTCGTCAACATTGCTTTTAGCAAATGCTTTAAGCAGCGTATTGTCTACATGTTTTTCATTTTTGCCTGAAATTTTATTTAAAAGATGCCACAACTTACGAATGTCTCCTTTATTTTCATTAATTTGTTTTTTATAATAATTGTTTCTACTTCGTTCTATAAGTTTATTACACTTATTCCTACATTTTTTATATTCTAGGCCTAACACAGAGTTACTAGAATCTTTCGACCAACTTACGAACAGTTTATCTCTTCTTAAACACTGATATTTTATATATTTATTTATCCACGGTTCTTTATTTCTCTTACTTTCACTTAACTTGAAGATAAATTTGGACTTTTCATAACATTTATCAAACTCTTCCCTAATACATCTATATATTTCGTTAGGGCAGTCAAGAGAGTCAAACAGATTCCAATCTATCCGTTCTAATTCAGTCTGTAACAACTTATAATTTAGTTTCATCTTAAAATTTTGCATATACTGTGTAATTGCCGGGTCAACGCAAGACACTGCAACCATGCGGTGATCAGCCAGTACGGTGCCAAGTGCGGCGGCGAACAGATCTTGTCTATGGGATCGGACAAATACATGATCAATGCATGATTTAGTTACTACATTTAGCCGTTTTTCTATCCTTGTATGACTATTGATCCCACAGGCAAGCCCTGACGCGCTCAGTACGTTTAAATATTCATCTTTTAAACTATTATTACACTTCAAATTAATATTAGTGTCTCCTATAAGAATAAAATGATCAGATAGCGAGTATCTCTCAACTGTGTTTCTCAGTTCGTTCACGAACATACGTTTTTTACTGTTTGGTGGTCGATATACCGCGCATAATGTATATTCCAAGTTATTGGGTGTCGTCAAGTGAACCATTAGGCATTCAAAGTGAAAAGTGGATATCATTATATCACTTATTTTGTGTTTATTGTGTATGTATGCTATTATTCCACCGCCTTTTTGGTTAGTACGCAATTTCTTTCGCATTGCATACCCATTAATTTCGTACAATGAGCTTATATTTTGAGAGATACTTGCCTCTGTCACTATTACAATATCTATAATACGGTTAGCCTGTTCAATACATTGCAGCAATGAAGCGAAGTTTTTTATCAAAGAACGTATGTTAATATGAACACAAGTTAGCGAATTAACAGGTACATTATCTAAGTAAGTATTAAGGTCGGCACAATCATATAACTCCGTTATAGTATTATCAATATAATTAGCCATTTTTATAACATAAAAGACAAAATCTTAATTTAGTAATAAAATATTAGTACCTTAATTTATTTGAGGGTAAGTACTTTTTTAATGTCACTTTCACTTCGAATTATAAATACCTTTGCCTTCTCATCTTTCCTTACTTTTATGACGCCTTCTTTACACCATATGTATTTATAGTTCCCAATCATATCTTGTTTCGTCTTCCATAGCAGTGATTTGTTATATGCAGTTAGTGCCTCTCTAATAAATATCTTGCTAAGGCAATTCTCCGCATTTATGTCAACAGTGGGCTGCAAATCCTTCAATATTAGTTTATTGTCTTTTGCACGCTGTAACCATAGATCCCGTTTGCCTTCTTGCAACTCCACCAGTAATATTCCTGTCTTATCAGGCCGTCGATTGATGTGCTTTGCAGTCTTGTCATGCCTACATATATCTGTGTTTTGATATTTAGCAATGTTCATAATTATGTCGACATGTCCAAGGCAACTGAATGATATAAAATAGTTGCTTAAGACTGCACATGAATCCCATCAAAGGTCAAATTGTGCATTTGAATTAATTGACTGAGTCGAATCACTTTTATATTTTTTACCTTTTTTTCGTGCTAGTAATTTAGAGATTGCTAATCACTCTTTACACAAGTGATCACTCTCTACAGCAACAGATTCTATTTCTACATTATTTTTCAATTCAAACGTCTCACTACCTTTGTGATGACATCAGTTAAAAACACCTCAAACACTTCACGAGAAAATATAGGCTCATCGCAAAGTAAGAATCCTTTAGAATTTCACCCCGTCAAAATAAATTTGTGCCTTGAAACTGACTGAGTCAAAACACGTTAAATCTCGTGCAAATAGTTCAAGGATTAATAAAACTGCGATCCCTACAGCAATAGCATGAATACTTTATTTTTATAACGCATTGCCAAAATTATGATGAAATGAAAAAAAACACCGCAAAGAACTCCGTTCACTTTACACGCAAAAACCATCAAAGTGCTCATCGCATCGCAAAATGGCGGATACCTTTTGCATGTGGGTAAGCTCTTACGTAACCCTCGTTACATGTCTATGTAGGCAGGTGAATAATAATACGCGAACTGCGCCGCATTAAAGTTCGTCATTGTTCATGTCAGTCACAGGGTCCTGATTGGACAATCTGTAGACTCAACAGCTAGCACAGTCGTGCAAAGTATTTAGAAAAACTTCTATCAATGATGCAAGGTCGCGGTGTAGTTAACAAAGTCAACGTGACTGTTTCCATCGACTTTATTTTTCAACAACAGTGACTTTGCTTCGCGAAATTGGAAATAAAATTATATTTATTTCTCATCGCCCTTTTTCTGTACAAAATGTCATTATTTTGTAGGTACTAAAACGTTTGGTAATTTTGAATTTTTAAGTACTTTCTGAAAATCTAAATTTACAAAAGATATCACACTAGCAGCGCCCTGCGGTTTTACCTGCGAGGTCCCCGTTCCCGTGAAAATATCGGGATAAAGAGTGTCCTATATGTTAGTCCAGGACTGCAGCTATACACGTACACAGTTTCATCACAATCGCTCTAGTAGTTTTTGCGTGAAAGAGTAACAAACATCCATCCACACATACAAACTTTCACGTTTATAATATTAGTAGAATAGGAAGTAGGATTTGTCACTAGCTGGTCTATCAACAATAGAGCTCAACCACTGGCTAGTGAGGATTGAAATTTGGCAACTGCCATTCCGGACAAAAAAGGTTTTTTGAATATTGGAAGGTAAAATGGACCACACAGTTGCAGTTTTGGACAGACGTCTAGCTTGTCAATAAGCTTCATACAACATTTTTATTTTTAACTGACATTGCATATCAAGCTTGAATCTTTGCCGTTCAAAAATGGTGTATGTGTCACCGTAAAATTGTAAATAACGTTAAATTATAATCTATCCCGCGATATTGTAATCTGTCGAAAAATTGTGATCCGTAACAAACTGCTCACAATTTAACGCATTATTTTTCGATAGATTATAATCTATCGAAGACAAACCGTCAGATTGTAAAATGGCATGCGACAGAACGCACCTCGCGCTCTGATTGGTTGAACTTCATATTCCCCGCTTAGCCGCCCGTCGTCGCCATCTTCGGTTGTTATTAGTCAAATTCATTTGTTGTGAAATGTAAACAAACAGTGTTTTGGTGATTTAAAACAGATTTCGTGTTAATTATAATAACGCATTGTATTATAATAAGTTGTAGGGAGTGTTAACGGACCTGTGATAACCTAAAGAAGTGCAGTTAAATAATGAATAAGAGTTAGTCACCGAACATAACCTAATTTGTATTTTCAGTGTTTTCATATTTTATATGCGTGTGAACTCATTTGATATCTTATTTGATAATATTTACAATGTCGGATATTGAGTCTGTCTGTCAACAAAACTACGCAGAATTCAGAGTTTTGTTGAGTCGGCTGAGCGGGGAACATGATGTTCAACCAATCAGAGCGCGAGGTACGTTTTGTCGCATGCCATTTTACAATCTGACGGTTTGTCTTCGATAGATTATAATCTATCGAAAAATAATGCGTTAAATTGTGAGCAGTTTGTTACGGATCACAATTTTTCGACAGATTACAATATCGCGGGATAGATTATAATTTAACGTTATTTACAATTTGACGGTGACATATGCATTCCAAACAGAGTTTCTACAATTTCACAATTTATAGGTGTTACAGTTATAAATTTATAAAACATTTACACACAAGATTTGTACACTTTGCTTTGAGTATTTCAAAAATTATTCTTAAAACTGGTGTCTGTGCTATAAACACCAGATATAGAAAGGGGATTATCAATTTATATTTAGTTTGTGCCCGTAATAGAAGAAGCTATAGCATCGTGGGTGTGAAAATGGTGTTCAGTGTTGGTCCCGGCTGCTATGAAGGGGCAGCGAAGCGCGACGAGTTGGCGACCGCAGCTGATAGAAAACGCCGATTACGTCTCGCACCACTGTCGCATTGTGCTCGACGCCCACAGCACTTTTACTGGTTTTACGAAACGTTTTATAGCCTTTGTTTCTTTTAAAAGTTGCGTGATAAAGAGGAAATTGCATCTGTATTGGACTGCTAATAGATCTATGCGTGGGTGGCCAGCCGTGGACGCTCAGTATTTCTCTTATTATCTAATCTCACTTTGTTCTGCAAATATAACGATATTTAAGAATGTTCTGTATCTGACAGTATTGGGATGACAAAGACAATTTTAAATATAAAATAAGTTCCCCTCGTTAAGTTTGATACCTTTCATTATCATCATCATCACAGCCCATTAACGTCCCACTACTGAGCACGAGCCTCCTCTCACATATCAAGGTGTGAGGGTATTGGGTCATACTCCACCACGCTGACCCAGTGCGGATTGGCGGAGGCAGGTGTGTGGCGTCCTGCTGTTAGAATGTTTCAAGCCGCCCATTAGGCCTCTACCATGGCTTAACGACTACCACATTTAGTGATAACCGGGACCAACGGCTTAACGTGCCTTCCGAAACACGGAAGCGCTCGATATCAAATGCCAAACAAACCGTCACCCATCCAAGGACTGACCTCTGTAAACTCTGCTGTGCTTCGGCGATCATTTCCGACCACCGAGCACCGCAGAGCTACGAGCGCTTCCTACCTTTAGTCAATTATAATTTACAGTGATCTTCTATTGTGTTCTAAACAAATGGATTGTAAACATTCAAATAACACATAAATTTGTCATTTTAAGCGTATTTTACAGGTGTAAATTATAAGCACAATAGAACTATTATTTATTTCAATTTTATTTCTGATTGTTCAATTTTGTTAGTTTCAAGGCGATAGTACATCTCTCAAGAAAATAATAAATAAACTGTGTTAATGTAGTTAAAATTAATTAAAGTAATACAATTTTTGCATCCTGAACTACCTGGGACACGAATAATCCGTAACAAACTTAACCAACTTTTAAATACGGTTTTATTTATGGTTATACATACTACATAAATACATACTACATTAATATTACACCTGTTGCCCCTAAGGGGGAAGCAGAGGCAAATTATATGCCTACATTTTGCCAGTTATATTGTTGACCCCACGTAATAGTGGGCGAGCCTATTGTTGCCCTCCGGGAACTTATATGTTTGCCAGAGCCTCGTCCGTTGATCGGCAGGTGCACCACTTCCAGGTGAGGTTGGCTTGGGCTCCTCAGATCTTGGTAGGAGCCCTATACACCCGAGGTTTTATGTTATCACTTTTTATTTAAATGTAGGTACTATATAGTCTTCACATCAACTACAACCCACCAACTAGCATTATTGCTTAAATATTATACATGGAATTAAAGGAAATTCAGAAATTTGCCTAGACAGCAATTATAATTCTTAAATCGATACAAGTCTCGCTAGCTAGATAGAAATGGTTTATAGAGAGTTAAAGTGTTGTACACCATGTATGAACAATTTTATTAAATCCTCGTGGTAAGTTCAAAGCGCTTGTGTTATGGGTAGGTTCATAATTATAAAATATAGCCGAGGTTTGAACTCTATGATATCAATCAATCATTCAGTCAATTTACGCCACTGCTGAACCAAAGCCTCTCTCAAAGAGCGCCAACCAACCCAATCTTCTGTTCAACGCTAATGAATGAGCTACAGCCGTCTTCAAAATTCACTACGTTCTCAATTTGCAAATAGCGCCGTAAATCACTTCGTTTTGACTCAGACATTTGTTCACAATGTTTTTGACTCCTCCGTCTAAATAATATAGAAACGAAATGAATCCTGTAATAGACTGTTGGCGTATTATAGAACTGTAGCTATTAAAGTCGGTCATAACTAAGGAAAAGGAAGGCTCCGTTACAAAGCTATTCATCTACTACTCGGTCAGGTCATGTGCCTGTTAGCCCGGCATTTAGTCTAAACACTGCCATTCATTGTTTGGTGCCACAAAGAGTTTATTATATGTCGAACTGAGAAAGTTTAAAAATTACAGCATAAAAAGTAAAACTAAGGAAGTTAACAGGAAATGTATTATTTCAAGAGAATTTAATTATTAAGGTGCTACCAACCGCCTGCGTGTTTTTCGCGCTCTAAGTGTGTGGATTATAAAACCACCGGAACTAAACAAAACTAAAAAAAAAATTGCTTACATCCTTCTTTGCGAGTACTAATTAAAAATTTCATTAAATTTGATAGTAATTTACGTGTGAAAGCTAAACTAAAAAGTCCAAACTTACTGTAATAATTAGGAATTATGTTATGAGTAGCATTGATTGCTATTTTCCAGTAATTATGTTATAACATAGAAAATTATATTTGCTTTGCTTATGTAAAGTAGTAAAAAAAACCTGAAAGAATATAAGGCAACGCTAAGCTTTTTTGATGCGTTTAATACATGATATTTACGATAATAAATACCTAGAATGTTAATTAACATTCAAGATAAAACAATGCCAGAGAAGCAGGCGGGGCGAAGGCGGCACTTGGCGACCATCATTCTGGCTCGAGTATGCGTAAAATCACCCACTTCCGTCGGCAACATGTAACGGGTACATTACATACCTACATGTAAGCTATAATATCACTGTATGACTACACGTGATTAAAACTCTGTGTCATTAGAGAGCTCTATTTCAAATTATTAATTAAGCCGTATTATGAAAGCACTGATTTTAGAAAATAAACTCAGTTTTTATTTTGCACAAGATGTATGCACTTCAATGAATTAAAAGTTTCGAAAAAATTAGAACGCTAGTCCCTCTCTTGTCGGGTCGAGTCGGGCAGTCTATTACCAGCTAGGTTACAATAATATTTACAGTTAATATAATATTGTTATCATACTCGAATTTATTTCTACCGTCGAAGCATTTTAAAACTAATAATTTATTTCAAATTGAAACTTGTAATTTGAAATTAGTATCATTTATCAATCACGTTGATAATAATTTAAGCGAATCTGTAATGTCCTTCAATTATGTGTACAATCTCCTTCAGTTCTAAAATCTTAATTTTCCAAAACTCTTAAAATAATATCTTAGTATATAATTTAATTATTTGTCACAAATGTAAGTAAGTAAAATGTCGTGGGAATGACCGGCGCATTTATTCATATAATTTTCTACTCACGTTGCAAACATAGATCTGCATAAACCGATTCAAGCGTGATTTGAACTGGCATGACTTGCATGAGGCATGAGATACGCTAATTTTCGTATTAAAAACAAACACGGTCATTTCGTTTATTTTTCCTGTAGAACTGTGTGTCTTGTGGTAGAGAAAATGTCAGTTAATCACTATAATATACAAAACAGTGAACAAAACTAAATGCATCAAAATATGTGGTTAAAATAAGTTACTTTAACATAATATGAAGGTCGGAAGGCAGGAAACTATGTACATTTTAACAGTAGCTTGCTTAACTATTACAATTATGTCAAATGGTAAATTAAATTGACATAAAAAAACACCTATGAGTATTTAAATGACGCCAAATGATAGACTAAAATAAATTATGTAAAAAAATTAATATCGAATAAAAACACTTTCAAATATACTAATAATTTAGGTAACTTAAAAAAATTGATTTCATAATTCGGCCACCGAATATTTTATAAATTTTTGATAATTTACCTACAGCTACTAATGTGAGAATAAATTAATATTTTTACAGTGTAATCGAACAAGAACATAACAATACAGTGACATAAAAACGAGTACAAAGGTCAAGATAAATTTCTAGTACACATCTTATCAAGCCCAAATAAACCATAATTTAGGTTTAAATATTAGTACGAATGCGGGACAAAAAAGTGAACAGGGTGAATAAGACAAATAAAGAAAAGTCGCTAAACTAATAAGAAATTTCTAATACTTACTTACTTACTTACGCGATAGACATACATGGCAAAATAATAAGGAACTACGGAATCCTTAAAATGTATATAATGACAGATGTCCGAGAACGATACTGTCAGCAGAGCCTGACGTCCAACAAAAAGTCCACGGCCATCGCTCAATGACACTTATCAAAACATTCGAATCGTTTTGGTGGTTACCTCATTCGTCAAATGTTTATAAAATACATAGCTCCAACAGTTTTGGTAAAGTTAAACACAATCGACATGTTTAGATCAATTCATTCAAAATATATTTATAGATTCTATTATTATTATTTCAATTCAGCTTAAAAAACAAAAACATATTCAATTCACGCGATTGTTGTATACTAATTATAACCTTTCTATTGTCATAACAATAATTGGAGCCTATTATATTTTTTAGAATGGCACTCATTATTTACGTCATGTTTTCCGTCAAACTGACCTCTAAACACGCAAGAAGTACCCGTAATGTTGCACTTTCCAAGTTTTCTCGAATGCTCGTAGATTATATCACTTTACTTTACTTTAATTTACTTTAGATGTATGTTGGACTGTATCACATAAGTTATTTCACGTACACTATGGGTAAAATATACATACATTACACAAATCTAAATATATAGAAGGTAAACGTTTATCTGAGTGATGGATAGATTGACCATACGTACAGACATATATTAAATTAAAGATTTCATAAAATAAAATAAAATTACAAAATATCAGAATAATTTAACTGGCTTTATCTTTTATAATTTAATTATACTCATCTTAATTAAATGTTTCGGCTGTTTGATCTTACATTGAACCAAGACAATTTGTCAGATTCGTGAACTATTGCTTAAATCGGACAATTTGGCTTTTTTGATTGTTTCATATGTATTAGAAGTACCTACTCGAAATCAGGAGTAAGTTTAATCTTATTATCTGTTGCCTCATTTGAATGGATGGTGCTGCCACAAAGACAAGACTTTCCTTTCTATAACAGAATCAAGACATTTGTATCACATATTATAACGTTTTACCAATTTATTTACCAGATCCTTTGTTTGAGGTAGTTTAATTAACTCCATTGTTTTGTTTTCATATAATTCTGTTCAAAACACAAACGTCTTCATACCGTATCACGTAGATAACATTGACATACTTAAAGCAAACCGCAACATTAACACAAAGAGAATTTCCTAAGATTGATGAAGGTATGTTTCTGGTTAATGTTTCGTTTTTTTAATTTCGTTAGTTACGGTGAACGTTTATGAACTTTATGCCACTTAGATGTTTACATTCCAACGCTGATGTTCATTAAACAAATGCCTTGAGTTTAATTAATTAAATACATATGTTTTATTGTACTCTTTTTTATTTTACTGAAGTTGACATTACTGGGGACAGGACACGTAGACGACCTGGTAGTTAGAGGAAACTGCAGTTTATCGCGTTGAGGGTAGCGACATTTAAATTACTCATGATTTACCCAATAGTCTGTTACAATTTAGGCTAATTTCGTTAGAGTAAAACTGACAGTATACTTGGCTTACAATTCTTTTCTTCAATGACATGATAATGACTAGCATTTATTGAAAAGTATGATAGTATCTCTTAATTCTCTTTTATGAGACGCGATTATTGTAATTATAACTAAATAAGGTATGAGTCACAAATCGTTTTTTTATAATTAAACTGTTTGTATCAAACTAGACGGCTTAGTTTATTTTTATAAATACATGTAAAATAATTGTTTGTATGTTGTAAAATTTTAGCACAATCATACTTTTAGAAGATTGATGCCCACCTGAGCAGCGATTATCTACCGATATATATTTTTAAACAGTTACTGTTATAATTATAACACAAGCAAACTTAAAAATATATATATATAGATCATAAGCCAAAACGTAGCCTACAGAACAAAACTAGAGAGAGCTAGCTCTAGCTCTATTCAACATTACTCATTAACATTCAATATGCAAGAAAGTACTGACGAATATTTATTTAGCATAACAAAAGGTTAATAAAATTAAGAAAGTTAAGTCTATTACCAACATAGGAATATACTAAGAAAAATAATAGGTTGGGGAAAAAGTCTTTTCGTATTTTTGTATGAAAAGTCAAGACATTTTTTTCAAAGTTTATTTACATTTATTTACAATATATATGTACCGTTTTGTTGAATAACTTTCTGCCATTTTGTGGGCAGAGACATTATCCCGTTACTGTAGAAACTTTGGGACTTCTGATCAAAAAAACGGGACAAATAGTTTTGGCAGTCCTCTCTTGAGGTCAACCTTACAGAACCTAAAGAATTCTGCAGAGACCGAAACAGATGAAAATCTGAAGGCGCAAGGTCAGGGCTATATGGTGGATGCACTAGGACCTCCCAGTCGAACTCTCTTAATTTTTGCTGAGTGGCTAAAGATGTGTGTGGTCTAGCGTTATCGTGATGAAAGACCACACCCTTCCTGTTGATCAATTCCGGCCGTTTTCTCTCGACTGCTTCCTTTAATCTCATCAGTTGCTGGCAGTAAAGATCAGAATCGATGGTTTTGCCGGGCGGTAAAAGCTCATAATAAACAATGCCGTTCCAATCCCACCATACACACAGCATCACCTTATTTCGTGTTAGGCCTGGTTTGGCCACAGTCTGTGAAGCCTGGCCAACTTTCGACCACGACCTTTTTCGCACGTTCTTGTCGTACGTGATCCACTTTTCATCGCCAGTTATCAATCTCTTCAAAAACGGCTCGGTTTCATTACGTCTCAATAATGAATCGCAAATGAGTACACGGTTCATTAAGTTTCTTTGAGTGAGCTCGTGTGGCACCCAAATATCGAGCTTTTTTGTATAACCAGCTTTCTTCAAATGGGTCAAAACTGTTTTGTGGTCAATTCCCAGTTCTTCAGCTACATCGTAACTACTAATATGCCGATCTTGCTCCACTCTTTCAAAAATGGCGTCCATTTTATTCGTAACAGGGCGACCAGAGCGAGGTGCATCTTTAACATCAAAATTTCCGGACTGAAAACGTTTGAACCAAATTTGTGCTACTCTTACTGACACTGCATCAGGTCCATAAACATCACAAATTTTTTTCACTGCTTGAGTTGCATTTTTGCCTTTTTTATAATAAAATTTTAAAATGTATCGAATTTCTTCATTAGATTCACTCATTTTTACGGAGAGAAAAACAAATGAAAAATAGCGGGAAACAACTTTTTTTTACTTTTTTCTTTTCTTTATAATGGAACCTTTTTAATGTTACCAAAACCAGCCAGACACAAATAGTACAGTCAAAAAAAAATTATAATAAGTTTATACCTACGTTATGCGAAAAGACTTTTTCCCCGACCTAATATAACAAACAAGAACTGCTTGCTCTAACAAATGTCTTAGCTTAATACTTAAATGTATCTGTACTTCCGTACCATCGAACAGTTAACTAATAGGGAAACCCTCGCTATCCTAAAAAATTGATAAAGATTTAGAGATTACACGGATACTCCTCAGCGAAATTAACAAAATGACACTTTAACCATACGTTTATGCCGTAATAGATCCAGACATCAAGTTGACCACATAATACGGCTTCCAATTATAAAGAAATACTTAAATATTTAGAGAATGAGTATAAAAAAGAGAGAGAGAGAGTGAGCGAGATTTCCACTTTCTGAATGTGTAATTTATTGTTAAAAGTTCATATACAGAAAAATATTTCACAATTATGTAACCGGACACTTAGTTCTATTTATAACCACGATTTAAGTCTACTTTTTGAAAACTATTCATCTCTGTTAGGTAAACTTATTTTTTCTTATGGCAATGCATTCGAAAGGCGATGAATTTTAGTTGCAGAGTGATGCTGCTATTGCGCAGGTTCATCGACCCGGCGCCGCACTTTCGCCACAAATACATAATCATTAGCCTATACATGGCTTTGAGGCGCTTGGTTCATCAGAGCCACTCGCCCGCTGCGCCGCCGCCGCCGCTCCGCCTCAGACGACCTCTGACTTATCCCTACTCCACTCAATGAGCTTCGTGTTTTTAAGTTGCTTAATAGTAAGATGAGCTGTTTCAACAACGTCTCTATACTACTATGTTAACTTATTTCAAAATTCAGACACAGGCACACCAACGACGTGCTGGTAATTCTGGCGCTAAATACTATCGTTTTACGCAATACTGTGGTGCTGCTCTGTTTTGAAAAGTGCATCTAGATTAATATAATAATGGACGTATGAGATCTCGAAGGTGACGAGCAAGACAAGTAAATACATTTTTTCTTTTATCGTTATACACAGTTTAAGAAAAAATTACTTCACATCTATCTTAATTCAAAAACAAATTGATTCACAATCATTATTGTGATACGAATATTATAAGTGGTGTTAAAACTTTCTCGGTTTACCACCTCGTTTACTGAGATTGCTTGGAGGCTGTTAAAGTGAGTAGGTACTGTTGCATTTAGTGAGACAAATAAAGCCTTGTTTATTACGACACCGAGGAATGGAAAGTGTTAGGTTGCAAAAGATCTGATTTCCGTAGCACAATTCTTTCAGCCTTGCAATGGTTTGTGAGTTAAAGAAGGCAGTATATTCCTAAATATGCTAATTTGAATAACCTCAGAATGCATCCTGAATTATCCTTTCGCAGCGTTAGAGATGTTTGCGTCATCTGAAGAGATTCAAGGTGAACCGGTTGATATACCGGCGCGGTTCTTAGCAAGTCGCTAGCTTGGTCCAATTTTAAAATTGCGGTACCAGACGGTGACAAACTCTGCACTGAACATTCGAGAATCTTAGATGAGGAAAAATTTTAATTTTAGATTTTTTGTGTTTGTTTATGCTCAACGTAGCAACTTAACATATTTTTTGTTTATGCGTTAAAGTACAAAAACGTGGAAAACAACCGGAGATAAAACATTTATCTTTTTGGGAAATCTCATACAGTTTTAAAGGTAAATATAGTATTTAATTTTAAAATAACACCAAGAGAACTCTGGCGACTGGCTAGATTAGGAGGCCATATTCGTTCTTAATTCTAAATTAATTGCGTAGTCTATCTTTCATTTGGGGTTGTAACGCCATGGGAGCTCAAATCATTACCTTGCACAGTCATACCAGTAGATAGGACTTTTCCGATTGGGTAAACCCTCACTGATGCTAGTCTCCATAATAGTATTGAGTCAGTATCTTTCAGTTCGGGCTGTTACAACATCGATTTCTGCATACCATCAGATACATAGCCCTATGTGCTTTTTACCTATATCCTACCTGTAAGATGCCAATTTAAACAGCGTAAAAGAATATTCAGCTGCTTAAATTATATTTAAAGTACAGTGCGAATCTATGGGAATAATATAAAGTAAACAAACAATAGTCGTGACACCAATATAAGGTTACCTTGACTGGCCGCTGTTTGTGTTCAGTGTACATACAAGAGTTTCAAAAGCTCTCAACCGGTCGTAATAACAACACCGCTTTAACAGTAATTAACGTGAATTTTGACATACTCGTAGAGAGTCAGAAAGTCACGTTTAAATAACATTTTAGTTGGTGCTAGCAAAATGAAACTTGCTACAATAGCTCACATTTAATGTTATAGAACTTTGAAAGGTAGTTTTAAAATTTGATTATCATTGAAATAATGTTTAAGCTTTTTTATTATGTACTGATTTGTGCCTGTCGAGTGATTTAAATAAACGTGCAACGTAACAATCTTTTAAAATTTTGCAGCAATACATCTTTTAAAAATATAAGTCAACAATTTTCAAACTTTTGACAAAAATGTAGTTTATTTGCTTTTTCTGTATGTAACTTAATTTATATACTGAATTGTATTACAAAACAAATGAAAAATAATACAAAATAAAGTGAAACAGTATTGGAAGTTGAAGAAAAAAACTGAAATATTATCTAATAGCAATGTCTATAAATCTATTTTGTATAAGATCGCACAAAGTCTGCATATTCGCTACTATCTATATCAAATAGTTTAAAATTACTTTGTCATCGTTAAAATAAAACGATCAGTTTTCAAAAAGTTTCATACAAAAAGAATCTAAGGCCTCCAAGTTAAAGGGCGAATTCATCATCAGCGATAAAAAGAAGCAACTTACCGCGACCAAGCCATCGTTGCCATACGCTCTCCCCTCGAGAGCGAGTTCCTTGTCGAGCATGGCGTCGAGCTGTTCGAGCTGGTGGCACGAGGCCCGCGCAGCCACCCAGCTGGATGCCAGGATGAACGCGCCCAAGATGAAGGAAGCGGCCACCACCGTCAGCGCTGCGATCCTTGCGATCTGCACCGACGATGATACGCGCTGCCGGTACGCCTGACATAAAATAAAACTATAGTTAAAACAAGAAACAACACAAACAAAAATGAATCAAAATCAAATGATTGATTGTTGACTAGTTCCAGAACTGTTGATACACATACAAATAGCAGTGATATAAGTAACCGACAGGCGCTTTGTAAATTTTTGGAGCAGTGATTAAAACCTTGGCATTATAATATCAGCTAACATCTTTATAAATGTATGCGGGCTTATAATATGTACCCTACCAAGACCTTAGGACCTCGCCACATATATATCACGTGGGGCCTATCTAATTGGCGAAATGGTGCCTTCATATTTTTTTATAATATCTTCTTTATTTTTGTATCTCATTTTAAGCAAATTGTAATGTTTAATAAATTTCTTTAAACCTAAATGTGGGCGAATAATGTGATCCCTGCCTACCCTTTCAGAGAAACAAGCATAAAAATTAATGTACGAGTACATGTATTTTCAAAATATAGCCTATGTGTTATTCTGATGTACTATATAATTGTAAAGATTTATGTATCCATTCTGTAGTTTTTCGAGAAGGCATCTTTCGCGTTTAATAGCTGCAATAAAGACATTGAAATGGAAGATAATATTATATCTAAACTCCCTGACAAAGATCTTGTGAATTTTGCCTATAATGATCAAAGAACATTCCAGTAATAGAAACGATCAACTCTCTTTCCCTTCTTATTATAAAAAGTTTATCAATTGATTAATTCCCGTTCTCTCTAATCTAATTAATATTTATTATCCATCCTACACAGTGCGTTAAGTGAGAGCCTTTATGATAAATCTTGCATCACTCCATTTATGGCACCCACAGCTATATTCTATTTTAAGCCGAAATTTAAACAGGCCGTAATCTATGTACGGCGGGAAATGGATAAAATGCATTTAGTAATCATACGCAATTCAAGAACAGTCTAACTGTTTTTGATTACAATATATTTTGATCACTATATTTTTTTAATATAAATAAATATATAACTTTTTCTTATGATCATTTCAGTACGTAGACACCCATTTCTCCCACATAACCCCAATAAGGCCAAACACTTTCATTACACAATTTACAATATATTTATAAGTTTCCAATGAATGCCAAAAATTAAACGAACTTTTTATGATTTATCCACTTTCATGGCATACTTCTATGCTTGTTGCTTTTACTTTGATATAATAAACTATTATTCTACTGCGAAGCGTATTTAGAACATTAATCTTGTTTTCAATATATTATTTAGTATGTCCACTTGATTATACGTATAAAAGTAAAAGTGAAATTCAATCCAATTTCACAGATATTACATAAAATTTTAAAATTTTATGCCATCTTAGAAAACTATTAGCAAATTACATAATAGTCAATCGTATTTTTGGTTCGTCACGTTTAGCAGAGGTCAAGCGAACCACAATGCCTGTATTCATTGACACGGTTTCAAACAACCCGTATCCAATTAGAGGAATGACAATAAAATCATCAAGGCGAATTCATCCTTATATCAATTAGAATACACAAATATGACCTATTTGGAGAAGGTCATGTCAATCACTACGTGTTCTCCAAGTCTTTAGGAGGCTGCGACCTCGTCGCTCCATATGCGTTATTTTGACCTAATTTATTCAGCGTGGTATTTCTTTACTCCAAGGGTAAAACAAATGTAGGTACTGAATTGTATAATTTTTATTTTTTTTCTTGTAGAGTTTACCCTATAAAATCTATGCCCATTAATCGGAATATTGTTATACTAGGTCGTTAAATAAAATATTTTCAAATGGGAAGGTAATCATAACGTGTAAATTATCATCACATCATATTTACTTTTTTATACAAAAGTAAAATATTGATAAATTATTGAATAAACGTTTGGTAATCCCACATCTTATCTCTGTGTGATAGAGACTCTTTATTTAACACCTTATTATGTACGGTTACTATGGGCTTAAGCTTGATATTGTTTTACGCTTAAAATGTGGCCGGATTCTATAGAATTCTTCTTACCAAGCCAATAGTAAATCCAATACAAAAAAATATTAGAAGTACAAAACGATTTTGATTTAATTGGTCGTACTCTGAAAGATATATAAATCACAAAATTTAACGTAACTGTATACCTAAACCTGTATTTACTGAGTATTATGTAAGTTTGACCGGTCGAGTGTCGCATTGGGACTGTGCGCAGGGGCCATCGCGGTGAAAGTGCGCCTCGCCTGTCTAGAGAGAAATCTTTTACGTGAATGACACCGAAACTAATTTAAATTACCTTTTTCATATTCCATGCCTTTTTGTAAATATTACCAACAAAAAGGCGTACGACTTGTGTTTTTCACTGTACCTACATGCCTACGTTAAAACGACCTATTTAGTAACATTTACCAGATACATGAATAAGTATTGAAATTGAAAAAGTTCTTTATTAGGTACATTATAAGAGTTTCTAATGACCTGTCAATGGTCAATGTCTCCTTTGAGCATTTTTATGCCTGTGACAGGAGACAGTGCTCTTTTTAAACATGATAACTATTTCTTTCAGAAGTTATACTAATCGCACATAATAATGATAGTGATAATTGTATGTGAGTAAATGTTTCTACAAGACGCATATGTAAATATTTATGATTTTGCGTAGTATTGTTTTGTTTTTAGAATAGATTTTGAAGTTGTCGTATTTTTTGGAGTGTGATTATACCTGTTTGCGTGAAACCAGTTTTATACTGAAATTTTATGCAGTAATAGGAAAGTAAACAGAATTCTATGTAAAGTTTGTGGGTGTACGTCCTGGCTCAAACATTTGGCTACTGTTTTAAAATAAAGGTCACATTGACTTGTTTTTCTTTTCTTTTCAATCACAAACAGTGACTAACTTTGCTGGGATTTCAGAGAGAAAGTTGAGTTTCACACGCACCACATTGGACAAAATTCGTTCTGTCATTTATTTTTTTCGCCATTAATAGTCTCACATGCTTTCGTACAAATATTTGTTCATGTACCGTCATCCGCTTCCGCTTCGTTCCGTGGGCCCGTTTGGATGAACCCTCTTCTCTTGGGTGGTGAGAGGAGAGCCGGGTCAGAAATGGAACTATAATGAGCTGACATGATGGTGATGTCTGTATTACAATTTCAAATTCAACATCATTTATTAAAGTTTAGCTCAATAGAGCTCTTTTGAAGGTCAAACTTAAAATTTTACGCGCCGAATCACTGCGGGCGGGAGCTTAATCGTAAAAGACCGGGCAAGAAAATATTCTGGCCGTTATCTCTGTATTTTGGTTTGCATTTGTAAACAAAAACAGTAGGTATAGAAGTTAGTTTTTCCGTTGTCTAGTATCCGTCTTCTTAGTTTGGAGCTCAAGGATTTTTAAATTATTATGTTAAAATTTTTAGTGAACTAAGTACCCTGACCCAATATGGTAGACAATAGTAACCGCCTACCATCGAATGAGGTACGTAATATACCTACGCCTTATTAAATTATTTAGACGAACCTATACAGGACAATGTTTTCTGCATACAACATTATTGAACTTTAAAGAAAAATTACATGAATAACCTACTTTTTAGAATAGTGTAATTCAATAATTTTATTTAGTGTGAAGCTTAGACAATAATAATATTTATTAATTGCACAAAAAATATTACATTAAGAGTGAACGCTGTTCCGTTTTAAGCGAAGACTTGTACAAATCCAGTTATTTTACAAAATAAATAATCAATTTATTTTATAGTTAAGTGACAGATTAGCATAATTATACGAAAAATTTTAGTTAGATTAATTTATTAACTTTACAGATTTCAAAGACAAATTTGTAAGTGCTCTAATATTTTACGGCATAGAGCGAATTTGTTCCAATAAATTAATTGAGTACCTACTTAAATAATCTCATAAAATAATTTTATTATTTCACGATTGAATGAAATTACTAGGTACTAATAAATTAAAGACGTCGAATATGTTAAATTTATACTTGCTAATAAATTGTTGTAAATAATAATACTTAGTGATAATAAGAAATAACGGTTCTTACAATTTAACGTTGACATAAATATCGGTCTATTCTATGACGAAACCGCTTCACCAATAGACAGAGCGGTGGTTCGCGCCGCCTTTTCACGCAACGCCATTGTCAATTTTGTCAACGAGCATAATGACGATTTCACCATAACCCTTAAACCGTGGCGTTTATTGTGTATGTATTTGTAGTAAGAACTCTTTGTTTAAAATGTTGCCGTTGATTGACCATTGACAATAGGTAGATCTAGTTTTGTGTACGAACACTCGAATTTATTTTAATGTCTGCACTGAAACTTGTCGAGATGAGATAAGATCAATTTTGTTATTATTGCAACTGTATTTATCACAATAATAATATAAACCTTGAAATTACAATTACTTTTTTTAAAGATTTTGATGGCCTCTATTTACTGGTAAATAAATAGAACAATCTCATTTAAATTACGTGTTCACACTTATTTAACGCATTATTTTAGATTACTTTTATTCTAGTTGTTGTGTTCTGTATTCTTTTCTATAATTCTAAATTTTATAAGTCTGCATAGACTATAAGACAAACCACTTATAGACATGAAAACTTACAGATGTGAAAATAACCCCTTATAGAAGTGAAAATAAGGCAAATTTTCCATATAAGAAACATTGAAGAGTGATATAGCGTGGTATACCTGCACTCCTGAGCGGTCAGTCTATCTGCACTCCTTTCCTGAGGTGGTGGGTTCGATTCCCACAGAGGACAAATGTGATTATAAGAGGATATTTATTTTTATAGGACCCCTTTTGTGTACATAAAAATAATAAGTAATTCATAAATGCGCTCTGCATACACTACAGAAAATAACGCGTTTGTGTGGGACCGCTTGCGTTTGTTTTTTATTTTCTTTAGTTTTAAACCTGTGACCGAAAACTCTTAAGTGCAGTCACTGATCTCTTATGCCTGATATTTTATTTTAATATTGGTTGTTATTACTTTTATTATTTTATTTATTTTTTAATATTATTTGTGTTATCGTAGAAAAATACAACCGAGTGCTTGACATAAAATATAATATATTGGAGAGCCGTAAATGCCCTACAAACATCTACTCTACATTATACTATTAATTGATATTGTGTAAAGGTTTTTTCTATATGCATATGTATATTTAAAAAAACTAGGTAGATAAAACATATTAGGAACTAAAAATATTTCAACAAATCAAAGGATTTGAAAAGGGCTCATGTCTCATTGATCTGTGTGATTAGTAGCGTCCAATTACAAACATATTATTATAGTAAGTTGAATATTGCATGTTACTAATGCAGTGGCATGAAGATGTATTCAATTTTTTATTATTGTTTCTATGTTGTTAAATAGTTTTAACTGTTTACGAGTATTGTGTGTTTAATTCTATATTGTTAGTAGATAACTAAAATACATTTTTAAATGCCGCTAGTGGTTCCCGCTAGTTTCCTGCTAGCTTTGGCCAGCATGACTACAGGAACCTTGATTTTTTCATAATATGAAGTCACCTCAGTCCTGCCTTGTATTCTAGCTTTTTCCTACTAAATTTAATTGAATTCGACTCAATAGTTCAGGTTTCAAAGGGTCGAAAAGAAATTAAAGGTTTTTCTTGTATATACATTAATAACATGGGTCTTAAATAATTGAAAACTCACCCATTTGCCCTTTTATATTATAAATATTAGGGCAACAGATTATTGCAGAACATCTACTTATGTTTGGAGGTCGGGCGTGACTATTCTTTGTAAAAGCTGTTCTTATGGTCCAATATATGGAATGAACTTAAACGGACATAAATGTCAATGTGGGTGACCTTCCAGCTTAAATAAGACTCATGTACTAACTTACTGATCGTAGTATAAATACAAAAAGGTAATCTTAATATAATAATATGTAACATTCAGTTACGCCGCAATGCACTAGCAAGATTTGAAAAGGTTTCTTTTAAATGTTCTAGGATTTTTTGTCATAGCAAGGATTGAAATACAGAAATGGTTTATCCGATATAATTGAAAGTCTACCGGACTCAAAATGAGTGAGTTAAATGAAATCGATACCTACAGACTGATTTCATCGGAAACTACTCGCGTTGTTAAACGAGTGGGTAATTAAATCTATAATTAAATGCAAAAAGTGTGCGACGCCGTTATTTTACATAACTGTTATCATAATTATGTTTCATTCAAATCTGTTTTTAAAGATATTTATGTCTTTTAAACAATTTTGCATAAAGTAAGTAAGTAGTAATAAAAGTTAAAAGTAACATAAAGAAGCTAAGTACATAAAGAAGTTTTTTAACTCACCTATGAAAAATAACTTTATACTTATGTGATAAAGAGGTAATTTTTTTTTCTTAAGGCGCAATCATGCATTGATGACTTTCACTTAGGGTAATAACTGGGACCAATGTCTCAACATACTTTCCGAAACACGGAAACGCTCGATATAATTTCTACTGTATTATAACTTGAAGCGTGACTTTGCATAAATTGCCACAAAGTAACCTTCCAAGGCATATAAAAATATATACACATACATTCACACCTGTTTCCCCGAAGGGGTAGGCAGAAGCATACTATACGCCCACACTTCGCCAGATATATAGTTGGTCCCGCGTAATAGGAGGGGAGCCTATTGCCGTACAGGAAACTGTTATGTTCGCCAGAGTCTGGTGGTTGATCGGCAAGTGAGGTTGGCTTGGGCTTCTTGGGTTTTAATAGGATCCCTATGCACCCTATAAAATTATATTATGAAATTAGCTTTTAAATTGTGTATGGAAGTGTCGGTCACTTTATAAATATTGTTCATATAAACATTTCTTATTATTGGCTTTGACTGAAAAACTCTCATATATTTGCCAGTGAAATAACTCGCCACAGAAAAAAATTAAGAGAAACTCAACAAGCTCGGGCAACTAAACTTTTTTTACTACAATAGTATTACTGTACGTAAATAACTCGTACCGTCTGTCATACTTTCACGTCTATACCCAAAGCTTTTTTTTAATAATGACTTTCATCCCGACAAAAAAAACTATAACTCACGCATTTGAAATCCCGGTCGGCTGCTAGTAAAGAACAAAGTAATTTTATTCGTAGCATTAAGTATCCTATACATTTAAATATCCCATAAAAACTAGTATTAGTACACAATAATAAAGAGAAATAATTATGTGTGACCGATACGGCCAGGCCACTCCTGTCAGATAAACAGAAATTGGGCCGAATTAAAATTTGCGTTACAATACCTGGAATTTTGGTTTGTGTTATGTGTTATCCGATACCGCTATGCTAGAATTTTTATTTCCAGGAACCGCCCGAACCGAAAACTTTGCGACTAATAAATATGGATGTTGTATAAGTTGTTGTATTAGGCTTGGCTGAATACAGTACATAATTATTATGTTTATGTTTTATAAAACAAGTGAACAACTGCAAGTGATACATATTGCTATATTATCTGATTAAGACAAAATATAAGTTTTTATTAAAGTGCTAAAAGGTTTTTGTGCACTGCACTTCCGTCGCCCGAATTATTAAAATTACGATAAATCAGGTAAGATAATACGAATGTCCGGTGTTACTTTAATGTAATACATTAAGTTAGTTAATGTAGCTACATTATTCTTTAAACTTGTATAGTATTGCTTGGATATAGTACCTACCTTAGAAAATTTTAGTACCTTAAGTTTCAGTACTTATACACTCAAATGGAAAAACGTAACCCCTGGCGTCTCGCATTGAACGTAAGACAAACCGAGTTATGAAGGTTTTATATTTAGGTAGGTAGATTTATATTTTTTTATAGTTTTATCTTTTTATATAGTTATGATATAGTTTAATAAGTTTTATAATTTTATCAAACAGAAAATACAACGAAGTAAAATATTATGTAGTATATGTCCTGGAACACAACGTCACCTTTTCCAGATAGTAGAACATTGAATGATGGGGTTCATTGCAATTCAAAATAATTCAAAGTCAGTTAAAGTTTACGAAAACTGCTGTTTATTGAAAAATACTTATTTATCATATGTGTGATGTCTTGGACAGTGGCTAATGGAGTTGCGTGACGCCTGCCAACGGGTATGATAATAAATGATCAGGGACAATGGAACAATAGGTTTCCCACATTCATACAAGTCGTAATTCTAAGAATGGTGCATAATCATAAGTTTATCAAAGTAGGTCCGCATATTATAAAATTACCTAGTGCTAAAATAAATAGTGGCTAAAAGTTCTGCAGTAAGTTTAATGGCTACAGTCAACATCATTATCGCCTAATGGAATTTGTTTATTGCACAACGATATGTTACGTTTGGTAGTTGATAAATAGTATTCATCATCATCATCTCAGCCCATTAATGTCCCACTACCACAGATATACAATAGATAACGCAAATATGGAATTCAAACGTGCCGACTTATGACGTCACTGCCGATATTTAGTGACGGGAAATCCAAACTAAATCATTAACACTGAAGCCGGTGTTGGTTGATAAAAGTTTTATACGTGAAATCGTTTATGTTTGTTACAGTATTAAAAAAATACAACAGACGCGCGCGGACTGTAAGTAGCGGCGGCCAACCCCTACAATCGGTCAGGGTTCGGACACGTGGATCACCATGCATTTGCGTTGTCTATTGTGTATATATATATAATATATATATCTATGCCCACTACTGAACACCATTACTCCTTCTCACAAGCCAAGGTGATAGGAATTCACATCATACTCCACTTATAAACCACGTAAAAGTATTGAATTGAATTATTAAAAAATTAAAGTATTGAATTTTACACATATGTACACAAAAAATTACCTTAGTATTCTAGGATTAATGTTGTTATTCCATTCATGAGGTTTTAAATGGGAAAAGGTTGTACATTAAATTTTATGTATTTTGTAAGGCTTATCAATGTCATTTTAGCCTTAAGATTCCGCTGCTGAACAATAGCTCCCCGAATAGAGTACATTATATTGGGGGCATTTGCCATTAATAAGTATGCAGGATGATGCTGCAGCCCATCATCCGGTAAGATTTATTTTCATCGACTCTTACGACTTGGCTTATCAAGCCTATTTTCGGTTAAATATAAATAAAACTTATAAGGTACTGTTACTTTACTGTTTAAGCATGCAATAAAGCCAGGCTACGTTTCAAACTGCTGGTATTTGAACACAATTGAAATTCTATAAACGTCGTTTCTTTTTAACGGTTTTTGGCAGCATAAAGCAATCCGTAACGTAGTTGACACTCTTCATGGAGAAATGGAGCTGACAGATCACAAACTAAAAAAACAAATTTCCCACTATTTTCTGGTGCCTGTCTAGGACACCATTTTTTTGTCGGTTGAAAAAAACAAAAGACCGTCTCCCGCTGTGGGTTGAGAAGGACGGTGCTAGTCTTTTTACTGACTAAAAACCCGTTTGTCTGTTACACCTAAATGTCACCTAGACTACTAATCTATACATGCTAAGCGTGTCACCGGCCATTGTTGTGGGTTTGAGATACGAAATGCGTCATACTCTTTAGTTTGCATCAAAATGTAAGTGATTTTTGAATACTATCTTAATCGTAGGAGTATCAGTTCTAAATCAATATTCACCTTTGAACGCCTGATTAGCATATTTTTTACCGTTATACAGACATATTGGATAACCCAAGGATAAAGAAAGACATGAATATTTATAGTTAAGTGATAGACTAAAATTGTAGCCGCTCGAAGCTACTTTTAAGTATAAAAATCAGTAAGACTTAAATTTTTAGTTTGTAGCTTCTAAAATATATTAATTACATATTATTATTATTATCCGTTAAATTTTATGAGGCTTGGCTCATGTCATCAAAATATATATACCTATCTAGTAAATAAACTGAACCCAGTTGTTGATAAGTTGATATGTGTGTTTATAATATAATGCATATATAAATAGTATGCATAATATATATAGTAATAGTATACATAACATATTAAATTAATTAAATATTTCTGACACTTACACCAATTATTTAGTCCCAAGATAAGTATCATTAAGAACTTGTGTTATGGATACTAAATAACGGATAAACATATATAAATACTTTTTATTTTGTAAATACATACTTTATATACATAGAAAAACACCCAGACCAGAACAAATATTCATATTTATACACACTAATATTTGTCCTGTGTGTGAATCGAACCCATGACCTAAGGAGTGGAATGCGGGTATACTCGCCACCACGCCAAATCGGTCGTCGGTTATATCAATCACAACTAATGTTAACGAGAACAGAATAAATGCTTTATTTTTTTAAGATGCACGAATCATGTCATTTCTTGACTACAAAGGAATAATAAATGAATTTATTCCTATGTGAAAATTAATATTTGCCATGTTTATTCTCGCCAAGTCCGTGGGTAATAGCTATTCATTCATATCGTGGTTGCTTTGAGAGTCATGATATCTAGTTTTGTTTATTTTAATTGTAGGCTCAATTGACTAAGTAAATTTTATACATAATATATCACTAGTTGTTTAATATAAGCTGTGTTAGGTTAGGTTAACCGAATCAATTAAATCAATCAAGTGTCAGAAATATTTAGCAGAAAAACTAGAAAAACATTTAAAATTTGTTTGTGAGGTTTTTAAGTTTTAAAAAGTTATAAGGTTAATATTATTAGAATATAATTACAATATGTGTCGTGTTGTGCCGGCCTAGAATAGTATCTCCCCCTCTCACCTAACGGGAAGTCGAAGGAGTCGACGAAGATAATTCCTACCGGATGATGGACAGCAGCGTCATCCTGCGAACTGGCTTGAACCTCGGTCACCAATCCACCTGCCCAGCGTGGTGATTATGGCCATAGTGTCAAAATATGATGCGTAACTGCGTACCAATTTTACGGTGTTACGTTTAATTTGTCTATGGTTGAAATTACCTCGTCTTATAATAATATGTTTTATTATATATAAAACAAAAACGAAATAGCCTTGTGTTAATTTTCCAGCTACCTTGAACTGTAGTGAGTGAGATACTAAGCGTTTTCGTATTGAAAAGAAAAACTTATTTTTAACAAACAAAATCATCTTTAGGGTCCAATACCTATAATCCTGTTTGTGGAAATATACTTTCACTATTCAAAATAGAAAATAACTCTGTTGCCGTCTCAGACAGAAATATGATTTTGCCTATTTCAATTTATAGATCTAGAAAGGGATAATGAGCACTCTGTAAGCCACCATTCACAAAAGTCAAATTACGTTACAAATAGAGAGAGCCGAAAACGACGTACGAAATTCAAGCACTCTCTATCCGTAATAGCCTTAACTGTGCATAATTTATAGTTTCCTTTTCCCTTTAACTGTGACTTTAAATGTAATATGTATAAACGTGTAAAAAATCTTTAACCTTAAACTATTACAAATTCTAAGGTATCTTGCCATATATGTACTCTAAATAATTTTGAGTTCGTGCTGTAAACAAACTGTTATACATTTTTTTTTTACATTGCTCAGAATTTTATAAATCAAAGGCTAGGAATAAAATCTGTTTTTAAATTTTTGATTGTTAGTTGAATAAAGTTAAAAACAATAAAAGCGCGTTAAATAAATATGATTTACTGTGTATCTCGTATACCCTTCCCTTCCCTTCTTATATCCTATTAATAACTGCGTGTACGAGTTATCGGGATAATGCTATTAGGTTTCCCTATATAGGCAGAGATGCCGCATAACCCACCTCATGGTAAGCGCTAACCGTAATATATTCGGTGGAATAGAAGTTGAGAGCACACTAGGTGTCAGCCATGCAAAAAACTAAACAGGCTCTTATACATTACACATCAAACAATTGTAGCAAATAATTAGATATAAGGGTGGTCAGTATCAGATTTTATTGGAACCTTTTAATTAAATGAAATTACACAACCCCAGAAAGCGCTTAAGAACTGAGTTTGCACATTGCCTTAAACGAGAAATGATATTTGTTTGGTCACAGTAATCTCTAGAAATACTCGAGTGCGATTTATACGGTTCCTCATCTTACGGACCAACTTGAAACCTTGTACCTATTTAATCTTTTGATCCCCGATTTGTCCTCTTCTAATATTTTATTCATAATAAAACGTCGAGTGCGGTTTTGCTCCTATCTACCTTAGATACCTACAGTTAGGCAGTCGCCCTCTACTTTGCTAGAAAAACATATAGAAAACTATCGTGAAGATAGTAATTAAACGTAATTAAAAACTCTTGATTTTATCTTTGTTTAATTTTATTGCCGGTTGAATCAGAGGTGTTGGTACAACTGAAGCCGGTGTTTACAAACAATCTGATGCGGCCCAGTGAGCGCTGCACTCCAGAGAAAGGCGCTTTCCACCACTTAAACTGCACTTAGCCATTAATATAATTCTTTTACTGAAATAATTTTATGCTACACCATTGCTGGTAATATGTAACTGACTCGCGTATTTTTTTACAGTTGAGTATATCTTGTCTAGAAAAATAATTACTTAACCCATATAATTACGTACACGTAGGTACTGCATGTTCTCAACTGGTGGTATTAAAATGCAATATTGACATAATCAATTATACGGAAGTTAGGTAAAGGTTCCCTGTCGTGACTACATGAACATTTTTTTTATATCGGAACTACATACGAGGAATTGAGGATGTAATTCGAGAATGCGAATAACTAATAACTTTGGTTTACAAGAAATGAACAAATAACGTGCGTGAGATAATTATTAATATAGTTTATCAATGTTATTATTTCTCAGGGTTCGTATTACTTTGAGTGGTCTTTGTCCTGACAATTTAACTACATTTAAAAACATTTACTAACATTGGAAATCACTGCTCACCTAATGAGTAATTTTAATGTATCACTGTCGATATAAAACTTACTTTATTTCTGTAAGGAACTAACTAACTATATTTAACTATGTTCTATTCGCCTTAAGCATACATAACATTGCCATAAATGTGCCGTTTAGAAACTGACGGTGACGGCTATACACTGAGAAGTGTGTTACGTGCCTAACGTGAAATAAAGCAAATAACGGGTGTCTCATACCGGTGGCGGCTCCGAAGCGCTGTACACCTCTGATGGGGGGTATTCGGGCTTCATCGTAATGGTAGCCATGGAATCTGGCTGGTGCTCCTTCTCCATCACAAAATTCTTATTCACAGAAATATAAAAGTCTTATTTGGGTTGCGCGCGCGATGTTGGACTGCCGAAGTATAAATGCGCGCGAGTGAATGGCGGAATCGGTTGGCGGCGTAGGCGCAGCGTGGTGGGGCCGCACGCTCGGCGCGCTGACTTACATGGAGGTGACAGTCAACAAATGCAACGAACAGATAGGTAAACATAACACAATAGGTACCTAGCACCCAACCTTATAAAGTCTGGATTTTGTATCCAATATTATGTAAAGGCAACTCAGAGGAAAATCACAGAAAATAAACCAGCTAATAGAGCTTTTAATGAAAGCATTAAATTATGAATAAGATGCATGAAATGAAAAAATAAAATGTTTGAATAAAAGGTGATATGCAATCAAATATTATGTGTTCCTGCGAAACAACTTCAGTAGGTGTTTACCTATATGTTTAAATTTATTACTTAGATATAGATAAATAGAATTGTTGTGTCTGTCTGTTTATGTAAATGCATATAAATAAATATTTCTGACATACATGAATGTGTAACGGTACATACATATATAAAATCTGAAAGACTAACTGTCTGTTTGTTCCGGTTAATCTGAAACGATTTATTATTATTCAAACAAAGGTCACGCCGAATGTGGATAAAATTCTATAAATTTTGCCCTTTTAATGCGGTATGTAAATCAGAGATACTTCTTTCTGAAAACATATTTAAATAATTCTTATTCTCTTTGACATAAACTACAAAGCTTATCAATTCGATAAAGGATCAATGATTCTATTAATAGTGTCCTTATCCTTACAAAAGGCATCCCCTCACGTTACGTGTAGAATATCCAACCAAAGAACTATTTTGTCAGACGATTCTGCCGGACGAAACTGTACCTAACCCTATTCCCTAAAAATATATTGACACAATTTTTTGTAAAAATAATAACTTACTGTATCTTAAAAATTTATGCAAACGCTCTTCAGTGCTTTACTCTCTTAATTTTTTAGTGCTAGAGACATATTAATATCGAGCATCCGTGCTTCGGAACGCCGTGCTCATTCGCTTTAAAAAGCTTTTATTGTGGGAGCTCTGAACCAATATTAGATTGTCTTATTGGGCGGCTTGAAATATTCGAACAGTAAGACACCATACACCTCTGACAATACACACAGGAACTACATACTCGAAATAGATAGGAAAACACCCAGCCAAAGATAAATATTGGTATTCATGCGAATCGAACCCACCTAAGAAGCGGAGTCCAAGTCTAGTGTCCTCCACGCCATACAAATTGTTAGACATAGGTACCTAAAACTTTTTTAGATCTGCGAGGTTTCTTTTATTAAAACTATTGTGAATTCTATCGCCTCGTATCAATGAATAGCAGAAATATTTTAACAAGTGCGTCGATCACGAGACCCCACCCATCCGAGGAATCTTGCTTTAGCTTTGTTTATCTGAGAAAACTTACCTTTAAGTATGGATCTAAAGATTATGGCGTTATTACAAAACAAGATCTAAAGTTAAACCAGGTTGCAAACAAGCGATGTCACTTTTATTTGAATAAATGAAGACAGTGACAGCACTAGGTTTAAACCTGGTTTATATTTAGATCTTGTTTTGTAATAAGCCCAAATGAAACTTATTATAGGCTAATTAAAAATTTAATCAACATATTAGGTCGGGGAAAAAGTCTTTTCGCATAACGTAGGTATAAACTTATTATAAAATTTTTTTGACTGTACTATTTGTGTCTGGCTGGTTTTGGTAACATTAAAAAGGTTCCATTATAAAGAAAAGAAAAAAATAAAAAAAAGTTGTTTCCCGCTATTTTTCATTTGTTTTTCTCTCCGTTAAAATGAGTGAATCTAATGAAGAAATTCGATACATTTTAAAATTTTATTATAAAAAAGGCAAAAATGCAACTCAAGCAGTGAAAAAAATTTGTGATGTTTATGGACCTGATGCAGTGTCAGTAAGAGTAGCACAAATTTGGTTCAAACGTTTTCAGTCCGGAAATTTTGATGTTAAAGATGCACCTCGCTCTGGTCGCCCTGTTACGAATAAAATGGACGCCATTTTTGAAAGAGTGGAGCAAGATCGGCATATTAGTAGTTACGATGTAGCTGAAGAACTGGGAATTGACCACAAAACAGTTTTGACCCATTTGAAGAAAGCTGGTTATACAAAAAAGCTCGATATTTGGGTGCCACACGAGCTCACTCAAAGAAACTTAATGAACCGTGTACTCATTTGCGATTCATTATTGAGACGTAATGAAACCGAGCCGTTTTTGAAGAGATTGATAACTGGCGATGAAAAGTGGATCACGTACGACAAGAACGTGCGAAAAAGGTCGTGGTCGAAAGTTGGCCAGGCTTCACAGACTGTGGCCAAACCTGGCCTAACACGAAATAAGGTGATGCTGTGTGTATGGTGGGATTGGAAGGGCATTGTTTATTATGAGCTTTTACCGCCCGGCAAAACCATCGATTCTGATCTTTACTGCCAGCAACTGATGAGATTAAAGGAAGCAGTCGAGAGAAAACGGCCGGAATTGATCAACAGGAAGGGTGTGGTCTTTCATCACGATAACGCTAGACCACACACATCTTTAGCCACTCAGCAAAAATGAAGAGAGTTCGACTGGGAGGTCCTAGTGCATCCACCATATAGCCCTGACCTTGCGCCTTCAGATTTTCACCTGTTTCGGTCTCTGCAGAATTCTTTAGGTTCTGTAAGGTTGACCTCAAGAGAGGACTGCCAAAACTATTTGTCCCGTTTTTTTGATTAGAAGTCCCAAAGTTTCTACAGTAACGGGATAATGTCTCTGCCCACAAAATGGCAGAAAGTTATTCAACAAAACGGTACATATATATTATAAATAAATGTAAATAAACTTTGAAAAAAATGTCTTGACTTTTCATACAAAAATACGAAAAGACTTTTTCCCCAACCTATTATATATTTTTTTAATATCTTGGTCTACTTGGTAATAACTATCTGCATCTTATAAACTTATCCTCATTGAGCAGTAGATTTTTCTATAGGCCGTTTTATTGCTAAATGTCACAAATATAAAGACTCAAAAGGGTTACAGAACGACGTTGTAGAGTTTTGTGACTTACCGAAGGCTTTTGACTTCGTCGATTACCGGAACATTATTTCGAATAGGCATTTGATAAGCTTCATACCTCACTTCCAAATAAAATAATTATAATAATATCGTCTATTCCTTCCATAAGATAGGAGCCCACAGAGCTCAACAATAGGCCCTTATATTTGTGGTGTGTATAAAATAGGATCTCCCATTTTTAGCAAGTAGGTAAGTACGAGCCCCGATGCAATATAGTTCGTTCAGTACGAAAAGCGTAGAGAAAGATTTTTTCAAACTTAGTTATTTCTGGCTACTTACGTAAACTGTTCTACAATCTCGTGGTCAGTTACGTTTGCACTTTTTAATGTTGAAGCATTAACCTATTTCAGCCTTTTAAATAAGGAGATATCCTGCTTTGTAAGTCGAGCAAATGGTAAGCAAAATAGTTCAGCTAGTTAATCGATGCAAAAGAGTCTATCATTGAGTTGAATACTTTTCTTCCCTTGTTTATATTTATTTTTCAAGTTACTAAATCTCGAAAGTCTTGACACTGCCCAGATCTATAGTAAAATCTATCATTCAGCACTATATAAAGAATGGAAATACTTTTTGCTTGAAGAAAACTGGCCGAAAGTTATCAATAATCGTACCGCATCGTATCGTACTCGAGCTGGAGAACTCAGGGTGCAATGGAGAGACATGGTCAACAAAGATATCTCAGTTGAAACCTGCAAAAGAGTGTTGAAAAGAATGGTCTACGGATTTTACACAGCTAAGGAGAAACCATTATTGACTTCCTTAGGAAAGAAAAAGATATCTCTCTCTTTTGGCTGTGTGGGAGTCAATTACGACCGACGAGTGTGCAGCGTTGGTTGCGACCATGCCTCTTTGCATTAAAGCTGTAATTGAAAGCAAAGGCGACACAACTAAGTGGTAGACAAACTGTTTTGCGTGACAAAAATGGTAGACGAACCCTTTTTTTTGACATAACGCTTCACTTTCCCGCCAAGAAGTCCGACAAACACTTTTTTTTTCTTTTAAATAATGGCTTCGTGCGGTTTGCACATTTAGCCAGTGTCAAGTAAGAGATATATTAATATCATATAAATTATAGTAAATGAGAATGAGTGATAAAGATGATAAATGGTAAATGAGGTCCCCTCCCCTAAACCCCTTGAGTCCTCAGTAAAGATGTGGGACTATACTGAGATCTCACATGGACTCCTTGAGAGAAAATTTGAAAAGTGATGTTGCACTGCTTTGTTTGATTTACCAACACTCATGTATGTTCACAAACACTTAACGCTTAATAATCCACCGTTATTACACATTAATGTTAGAAATATCACAAATTTTACAAAATAAAACAAAAACTGCAGACATGGCGCTTCACTTTCCCGCCAAGAAGTCCGACAAACACTTCTTCTTCTTTTAAATAATGGCTTCGTGCGTCTAGCACATCTAGCCAGTGTCAAGTAAGTGATATATTAATTATATATCATCATCATTATCATAATTTCAGCCATCTGAAGTCCATTGCTGAACATAGGCCTCCCCAATTGCTTTCCACGTAGATCGATTCTTTGCCGCCTGCATTCACCGGCTCCCCGCCGCCCTGACCAGATCATCGGTCCATCGCGTTGGGGGCCGCCCTCTACTACGTTTGCTGATTCATGGTCGCCATTCAAGAACCTTAACGCCCCATCGGTCGTCGGTTCTTCGAGCTATGTGCCCCGCCCACTGCCACTTCAGCCTGCAAACGCGCTTCGCTATGTCGGTCACTCTGGTTCTCTTACGGATTTCCTCATTTCTGATTCTATCACGTAGGGACACTCCCTTAATTATATATAAATCATAGTAAATGAGAATGAGTGATGATAAAGATGATAACTGGTAAATGGATCCCTCCCCTAAGCCTCTTGAGTCCTCAGTAAAGATGTGGGACTATACTGAGATCTCACATGGACTCCTTGAAAAAAAATTTGAAAAGTGATGTTACACTTTATGTTTGATTTACCAACACTCATGTATATTCACAAACACTTAACGGTTAATAATCCACCGTTATTACACATTAATGTTAGAAATATCACAAATTTTAGAAAATAAAACAAAACTGCTGACATGACGCTTCACTTTCCCACCAAGAAGTCCGACAAACACTTTTGCGACATGTGTTTCAGATTTTTTTTAAATTTATTTATGTTATATAGGTTTTAAGAGTTGTTAAGATACGTTTAAATAAACTTTGGATTGTTACTCAAATTGTGGTTTACTTTCTTCTTAACTTTCTGAATTACTTTACCTAAAAACACTTCACATTATGTAATATTAGATATCTTATTTTTCATACTAGACGAACAATTTTGCATCGGAGGAGGTGACATAAACTAAGATAATTATAACTATATAAATAGCGCACTTTCATAGTTGCTTCACTGGTTTACGGTCAATAATTTTCAACTAAATGCTAAGAAACCAATTGTGTTAAGTTTTTACTTCCTTATGTAAGGATGATGAAAGCAATAAAATATATTGTAGTCAAAGATTGGAGATTGTAGTGCGAACTCTCATTTTTATTTACAAAGCTGAACTCTAAAAGGGGCCATATAACCAAAGTCTTCCTACCTACTTCTACACTATAAGCAATTTGAAAGTCGCTAGGATGACTTACTTATGCGTCTCGCGTCAGTCGTACCTATATCGCGTATAATACTCTAATGTGGAAATCTGACCGACATTAAACTATTTTCATCCTACAAAAAGAAGAAGTACAGGTTTTTTTGAAGTCTAACCACAACCAAAGTCTACTAAATAAAATTATTAACTATATATATAGGGTACTAAGTAATTGCTTCGATGAACGACTTGATCTGGTCGAGGTTAATATTACTAGGAGCTTCATATTGACTCGCGATAAAACTGGGAGTATGCAGAATAATTATGATAATGTAGCAAATGAAGGCTAGCTTTTTTTCTGTAGACTGAACCCCACATTGTACCTGTGGTACGCCCCTTGGTTTCTGTAGGCACGGAGGCTAAGCCGCCGGCAGGCGCTAGTACACATTTCTTTTTGTTTACACATAATGCTTTATTTATATTATATAACGAGAACCTGTTCTGTTCTTCGCGACTGCTGTTCTGCGACATTGAATTTTCTGCGTGATATCTTATAAGTTTTATCCCATTTCGAAAGGCCACAGAAACACTAATAAAACAATCGTTATTTAACTCGTGGGATTAATTACGACAAGAATTCTAATCCTAGAAAAGAAAGAGGAAGATTTAAGATGGAAAGGAGCTCTGCAGGAAAACACACCCGTATAAAAAAGAAGCTTCTTTAGTTAATCTCGATGAATCCTTTATGCAATCTAGAATCAGTGCCAGTTCTGACGATTGCTACAAGAAGATCATCATTTTAGCCCATTAACGTCCCACTACTGAGCACGAGCGTCCTCTCACATACCAAGGTGCGAGGGTATTGGGTCATACTCCACCACGCTGACCCAGTGCGGATTGGCGGAGGCAGGTGTATGGCGTCCTGCTGTTAGAATTTTTCAAGCCGCCCATTTAGGCCTCTAACATGGCTTAACGACTACCACATTTAGTGATAACCGGGACCAACGGCTTAACGTGCCTTCCGAAGCACGGAAGCGCTCGATATCAAATGCCACACAAACGGTCACCCATCCAAGGACTGACCTCTGTAAACTCTGTTTTACTTTGGTGATCGTTTCCGACCACCGAGCACCGCGGAGCTACGAGCGCTTCAAGAAGCACAAGAAGATAAATAATTGATATTAATTTATTTTGAAGACCATTTTGGTACCATTACGTACATATTTATTTAATTAGTAGAAAAATATTTTTATTAGGTAAGTACATTACATTTCGCACATATATGCTAGGTACACCTATGGCCAGAGGTTTTATGCCCCTAATGATGATACCTATCTTTATTGTATAACTATTCTAACGGTTTCCACTTAAAAATTTGTTACTCAGACTTTCTGTTTACTACTATTAGGAAAACCCACACTGTCCTTTCAAAATCAAAGCTAGAAAATATCCTAGAGTTTACTGTCAATTATCATTAAAGACCGCGCTGCACTGTGTTGACGTTGAATAATGCCATTATGAGAATTTTTTAGAGAAGTATTCAAAAGAAAAGTCTATATAGTTGTCCCTTCCCTTCATGGGTAGATTGTGCATCTCTGAGACACGTGATTTAACTTTAGTTCCGAGGACTTTTTGGCGGGAAAGTGAAGCGACAGTGAGAGACATTAGTCTGTAGTTTTATTTTATTTTCTAAAAAATGTGATATATCGACAATTAATGAGTAATAACGGTGGATTATTAAACGTTAAGTGTTTGTGAACGTGCATGAGAGTGCAACATCACTTTTCAAATTTTCTCAAGAAGTTCCTACATCTTTATTGAGGACTCAAGGAGTTTAGGGGGAGGGCATCTCATTTCATATTTATCACCACTCAATCTCATTAACTATGTTGTATATGTTATTAATATTAATATATCTCTTACTTGACACTGGCTAAATGTGCTAGCCGCACGAAGCCATTATTTAAAAGAAAAAGAAAAATCTTTAGTTCCTTTTTTCTAGAATAAAAGAACAGAACACAGTCCCTGGCACTGGCTATCTCTCTCTGCTCGTTTTCCTTTAATGGTTTTGCCATCAATCAAATAAAGTACCTATATGGAAGTCATATGTCATGTTGACATTATGCAGAAAATACAAATACAAACTTTTTCTCGTGAGTCAAGACGCAGGACATTATAATTAACATAATTATAGGCAAATAATACAAAATACGCAAGTATCATATGGAAGTCAAACCACGTTTGTCCACGTCCAGTTTTCCGTCTAAAACCCGTTTTTTTCCGGGGCCGCGGTATCTCATTCGAACAATTTCGCCACCCCCCGGCAGGCTCAGTGCTAGCTGACATCTCTTTGAGATCGCACGGAACATAACCCTAAAGTCACCTATTCACAGAAGTTTTATCAGAATTTGATCTGCTTCTGCATTAGGTGAACTGGCTGGAATAAGGTAAAACAGCCACATTGGCTTAAGTAAATTAGTCAACTAAGAGCGAAAACTATTACCTATAATGTAAAAATTTACGTATCTTCAAAAAAGTTACGTAGTATGTAATAACACAAATCAATTTATCAGCAGCAGCAGCAAAAAAAACACCATAGTTAGAAGTTACAAAACTCAAATAAGTAAAATGAGGCTGTGAAACGACTACTGACTCAGTACAGTACTCAGTAGTCAATGTGTCTGTGTTCCATCAGACTGTGACATTGACGTATAATCTCGAATATCAAGTGAAGACTCGAATTTCCTCGTTGTCTTCTTGGTGTTAAAAATATTTCTTGCTTTCATTTGTAGTTGTTTCTATTAGACATCTCAATTTTATTTTATTCCTCGAATATTTTCGTTGACATGGCCGCTTCAGGAAAAGGGACTTTTCGACCGGTACTGTACTCAATAACCTCATGATGCAGACAGCAGAATGATTGCAACAAATGGTACAACTATTTTAATTTGCTGTATATTCTCATTATTATAGGATTCAGATGTACACATTTCCTATGAAGATCAACAAAAAATAAACAAGTTTGCCCGACTAAATGCAAAGGTTGATGATTTCAAAGATGAACTAAAGGTAAAACAAAATGATATGAAAAACTTAGAAGAAGCAGCTGAAGAACTGGCCCTTGTGGATGAATCAGAAAAAATACCTTATCTCATAGGAGAAGTATTTATCTGCCAAGGCCTAGAAGACACATTGGTATGTTAAAGTGTATCTTTTGTTTTAACTTTAATAATCCTAAGTCTTAAAACCCGTACTTTAGCCTAAAGACCGACAAACAATAGGTTTCATATTGTGTTATAAACAATATTATAATATTTTATTTTCTTTTGTATATTAAGTATATATTTACAAAAAAAAAATAGTATTTGTGTATGTTTATCCGTTATTTAGTATCCATAATACAAGTTCTTAATGATACTTATCTTGAAACTAAATAATTGGTGTAATGGTAGAAAATATTTATTTATTATTTCAAGATTTTTACCAACTTCCTACGTAATTTATCGGATCATGTCAAACTTTTCTATTGACATAACTTTTATTTCATGCATTTGTTTATTATCCAAATAAAATGTTAGTCATACTGTTTAACATAGGTTTGGGATAATTCTAAGATAAATTTCTAACATATTTGTATAAATATCTCAGTGGGTGTCAAAACCTTGCTGAGTTTCTTGCCAAGTGCTCCTCTTGGCAAGCTCCTGCTCTAGTAAAGTGGCTCTCTTAGAATTAAGTGATATTCACAAGTGCTCCAGAATAAAGAAAAGCTGGAATAGATAATTTGTAATATACATACATAAAATAAATAAATATATAAAATGTGTAAAACAACTTCTATTTTAAATTGTTTACAGAAATCATTAGATGAGGCCAAAACTAGGAAGGAAAATGAAATCAGTGAATTGGAATCAAAGTGTGAGGAACTAAAATCTCAAATGGGAGAGCTCAAAGCACACTTATATGGAAAATTTGGAAGTCACATTAATCTAGAAAATGAAGAAGAATAGATGCTTTTCGAAAAATAAATATTTTATTTAACATTGCCTACTGAAACCACTAATATTTATTAATTAAAAAAACATATTATAAATGTGAATCAGGAATTTTTTCATTACCAGATAACTAAAACACCAAAAATACATCATAATTTACTTCACAACCATAAATAAAATACAAGCAAATCACATTTATTAAATATGGTTTATATTATAACCTATCCTTATTTTATAATCAATTTTACATTGTTATTTGCAGTTTACAGAGGTCACAAATGGGGTTTGTGAAGCATTTTACATTAAAGTGTCTCCTTGATTAAGAAGATAGTCACATTATCAGTACAAGTGGTTAGTTTTTAACCTCTGCCAACCCTCACTGGGTCTGCATACTAAGCATGGTGAATTATGGCCTAAATTCCTCTAAACTTTACCCAATAAAATGATGTTAAAATAAAGTTGTAAAGGTCAATTTGTATTTTCTAATAAGAAATCTTTTACATGTTTCATTGTGAATTGTGTTATTTAAACTTTTTCTTTTAAATAAACAAATATAAATACTGTTTAAATAGCAACATAAAATAATCTTTAGTTCACTAATAATTTCATAAAATAACTGCGTTAGTTAGGTTAAAGTTAGTCACTGCTAAAATAATACAACAGAATATCAAAACCATAATACTGTCCTATTTATAATTATGTTGATTGCACAAAACAATATGAAATAAATACATTTTCTTTCATATCCAACACAGAATCATCTAGTCACCATGTAAGAAAATTATATACTCAGTATAATAATAAAAAATATTCCTATTTAATTTGTATACTTCAGCAAAAACTATAACTTTGAAAGTTAAGCCACCGAAATCTTAAATCCTTATTTTATTCTACCGCTGTGGTAGTTACGCAATAATTTGTGAAAGAACCAATTAAACAATGGCACACATACAATCTGTATCCGAATAGTCTACTTTTTAACTAATATTCACTTCCAGATTTTAATACATATTAAAATCGGTAAACCTATGTTTACAAATTAAATAGGTTTAAACCAAAACATCATATAAATATTATTGTATATTTTTTTAAATGATATCTTAAAAAACAAAATTAATAACTAACGGTCCATTCAAGTTAACTATGTGACTTTCAAGTTCCATTTTTGATTTTTAAAAGAACTTCCAGAATAACTATTTTTACAATAATTGTAATAATAAAAATATAAAAATTATGTGTCTTAATTATGCTTAATAAAATAATAACTGAACCAAATCAGGATCTTTTTGTGTATCTCATCTATCGTCATTTCTTTACTATGACGGTTATACATTAACCACTGATTTCTTGGAATAAATATACAAACATTGGTCTCAAATAAAGAAAAAAATGGTTAATGAAGTGAAAGGGATTGTGTGAGATAAAAAGTTACATAATAAGACCACTGTTGGTCGAATTTGGCAAACAGATCATGATGCGATTATTGTGAACTCTAAATAAAACACATTTTCAGAGTCCCTGTGATCATGTTTCACTGTCATGAATGTTTGAGGTAAAATAATCCAATAAATGGCTTTCATCTGTGAAATGAGTTTTATTTAAGACAACAAGTAGATTAAAAGGTACTTTTATATCCTGGTAATAAATTAATATGGGATTCTACATTGTTTTGAAAGCGCTTTTCAACAGACAAAACTGCAATCACAGATTGTTTACATTTCAAGATAACTGGTTTTGGTAGTAGAAGACCATTTTACTATGTCAAATAATACGTTAAGTTGTTCTATTTCTATATATTTTAAAAAGAACTAATGATAGTAAGTACTTTTTTTTAAATACAAATTCATTGTAGTTAAAATTAACTATGTTTTTATCTCTCCATAATTATATTAAAAAGAGAATGTCTTTGCTAAAACAAAACTTTTTGACTGAAAAGTAGTCCTAATGTAAAAATTTCAGTGACAAGTACTGAAATTTTTGTGCGTTAGAAAATACCAAAACGAGATAAAACCGTGCCTTGGAACATTTATAAATAACAAGATCATAGGATGTTATATTATGCATTAACATGGTGATCTAAATATATCATCACTTAATAATGATAACTAAAATAAACTAGCAATACAGGCCTACTAGGTAGGTATTCTGAAATACATTTAACAACATTTTTCTTAGAGAAAAAGAGAATTGCAAAATTTCAAGTCTTAGGAACTTAGTAAAAAATTACACTAGATGTTTTCAAATAGCCCGTGAGTAAAACCTAAACAGAAAAATATAGCAGCAGTTAGAAATCACAGGACTAAAAAAATTGCCAGACTTATCTTTGATAAGTAGTTCAACATTCACTTATATACTATATACAAAATAAATACAACATTTCACAAGCCAGATTTGTAATACAGATTAACTAACGAACCTGAAATCAGACACGATCGTTTTTCATTATTAAAAAGGCAATGACAGACGGATTTTAATAATGAGAGAGATATTAGTGTAATAAGGGTTGCGGTAATATTTTACATTATTATTTCTGAGTATTTAAGATCACACATTGGAATGAAAACAAAAAATGACGGCGGTTTCACTTGGCACTAACGGGGGGGAGTTTAGGTGAAGGAAAATCGGGCAATAAACTCGTCAAGATGAACCTCCTGCCATTAATTATAAGATGCCTTGTTCGTAATATAGAGAAGTTTTAAATTCTCAGGTATCGAGTCTATATAAAATCTAAATGTAAGCCACAAATACACTATAAGTTGTGAATTTCACACCAAGCGAAAAGGAAGGCACTATTGCCACCATTTTGTTATGAAACAAACCTTTCATATTAAAAGTTTGTTTAAACATCGACATGCAACATATGGCGTAAAATTGTAAAAATAACTTTATTTTACTTACATACATTTTTGGCATGGGCCATAAAAATTATATACATATCACATAATCGTTACACTAAAATAATAAAATCACATTTTAGGATTACTTTTAAAACATCACAAATAATAATACAGCTATATAGTTGATTGCAATACAATTTGACTACTGCAGAATGAAACTGCTAATTTATCTAATGATAGATTTACGAGGAATGCGGCATTTGGTCCGTCATGTTGTTTAATTGTCATTAACCATGTCCGAGGCCGCCCGCGACATTACCCGCGTGACATAGATACTTCTTAAAATCGAGTTCCCGCGGGATATTTCATGTAAGTGGCGTTATGTTATATTATTTATATGTTTTCTTTCACGTCTCACGGGATAGTGACAAATAGTATCATATTATGTCCTGTTGGTTCCTAGCAGGGATGTTGCAAACATTCGCATCCGCAAATGCGGAACTTCCGCATAGATTTGGACATCTGCAACCGCATTAATCAGTGCGGATGTTCATAAGGATGCGAATATCATGCAAGTAGCGACAAAAAGAATTTGACAGGACCCGGTGATTGGGGCGCGTGCCGGTTGCATGTGACAATGTCCAATGGGAGCAAAGAAATTGGTGACAAGATTCTATACGTTACAAAATTAAGTCTTGACGTTTGATTTACTTACAATGAAAATATTAATTTATCACTGTTTTAATTCTTCATTTTAAGACTTTATTTACATAACATCTTAAACATTCGCATCCGCGGATGTGAAAAAACCAGCATCCGCAACATCCCTGGTTCCTAGCTACCTCACAACAAATTTTTAGCTATTTTGAGGTATAAATAGTGCAACTAACACGACATTCTTTTATAGATTTCAAGTCATGAGGCTGTGACGTCACTGTACTAGCAACAATAAACTAATGGTCAATATGGAAAGCTTTAGGCAGTACGTGTGAGTCCTCTCAGCAAATTGTTTCAGACTTGGAGACTTTTGAAGCAGGTACTCAATTTACTAGGGAGGACTGACTCACTGCACGGCTGCTTTATAATATCAAATTTGTCTTTAAACATTGATTGCAACCAGATAACACAATCTCCGCCAATCCGCACTGGGTCAGCGTGGTGGAGTATGACCCAATACCCTCACACCTTGATATGTGTGAGGAGGCTCGTGCTCAGTAGTGGGACGTTAATGGGCTGTGATGATGATGATGAGATAACACAAGGCTGTAGTTGCTTCAATGGAAGAAATTTGCTATTTCTTATAAATAACTCACAAGATTTATTGATCTAAGGCTGACAAAACTTTGAAAAATAAATTTAACGTTAATCGCTATGCCTAGCGTACATTGACGAGAACATTTTCCCACGTAATGTGTGACCGCTTTTCGATATAAGCAGACCTTTAGACCGGTTTCGCACTATTACTAATCTGTCTGGAAATACGCACTACATCTGATTTCGGACATCCAATTTTTCATACAATATTTATATTTTTTTGGATTCGGATTTGATGCAGTGCAAAACCTACTCTGTAATTTAAGACCATTTATAAACCAATACAAGGTATTTTTTTGTCGATTTAACAATGTGGAGCGGACCAAATGTATTTCTTTTCTTTCTTTGACTCATGAGGCGAAAACCACATGCCGCATTGCACGTAAGTCTATCTTAAATAAGTTTATTTATACACCTCTCTGAAGGTTACTCCTAGAGTTAGCGAGGGCGTCTGGCTCCAAAATTTCTTCTTCGTCTGTCTCCCGGTCATTTGTTATTCTGATCGCCTGGTACCATTGGTTGGTCAGGTCCGTCATTTGACTCTTGCAATCTTTTAGTTCCTGTAACAAATTAATTTATTTAGAACAGCATGCTGAGTCATCATATCCTAGCATTATCCCGGTTGCTCTAGACTTAAGCTTAGGGCCCAGGTCTGCTCACTGGTCTAATCAGACTTCAGTTATTACTTGAAGCGACTGCCGTCTGACCTCCACAACCCAGAGGGAAACATAATTCTGTAGTTAAACCAGTTGTAAGAATATTAGCACTGGCACTGACTGATGTTCGTAACAGCTGCGACTACATGCTTTTCGAGGCACAGAGCAAGCGATAATTACGCACATAACTTCGATTAGTCATAGATACGACACCAGGGCTTGAACCCGAGACCCTCTGAATTAGAAGTTTAACAGCATGCTGAGTGTAGTGCTATATAAGAAAATTCAATAACAGTCACACTTCCATTTGATTTTCAATTGCGTGGGCAAAGTTCTCTTCCTCCTTTGCCCTCATTAGTAAAGGAGCTGCACTTGTACTTAGGGATTACCAAAAGAAAGAATCTATAATGCACATTGACGACCGATAAGGCGTGGAGGTCAGTATATCTGCTCTCCACTCCTGAGGTCATGGGATCGATTCCCACACAGAACAAATCTTTGTGTGCATGAACATGAATATTTGTTATGGTCTAGGTGTTTTCTATGTATGTTGAGTATGTATGAGTATTTAAAACAAATAGTAGTAAGTATTTAAGTATGTTTATCCGTTCTTTAGTATCCATGGGGTATCCCTAGTTACACCAAAAGAAAATTGACAAATTATCACTTCCCAAATATTGTTTTGTAAAATTTCATTTGCCAAATTATTACTTGGCAAATAAACTCTTCACAAATAATTGTATCGTAAACGTAATGATTTCCAAGTGAACGTTTCGAAAATAAAATAAGCCAAATAATTCGTCTCGAAACTTTTCAAATAACCATTTCTATTTGCATCTTTACTATTAATACTAATCTACAAATATTGGCCATACATAAATCAACAGTAGTATTTTCTGGCGCTTCGCCGGCCGCTACCGCAGCACGCTCGCTTCGCTCGCTCGGCTCGCGCGCTTTGTGGTCACTGTTCTAACCTAACCTAACCAATATGTATCTAAGCCTCACTCATCATCATCACGTTAATTTAAAATTATGAACACATATTAAACTAACATTCCTTATACTATTTTATTTTTAGTATATATTTAGTATTAATATCTTAGTTTGTGATTATTTAAAATAATAAACGTAAAACTTTATGTCCAAACAAATCATTTGATTAAATGTTATTTGTCTAAAGTTTGTTTGCCGTAATAAATTACTTGTTAAAAAACCTAATGCCATAATGTCATTATCCGTAGTAATATACTGCCGAGTAAAAATTTGACCAAATGAAAATTTGCGTACTAAAATAATTCGCAACGTTGCATTGGTGTAAAAAAAGTTTGCTAAAATTTGTTTGGATTATAAATTTTTGTCAAAATAGTTTTGGCAAAACGGCAGGATCCCGTATCCATGACACAAGTTCTTAATCATACTTATCTTGGAACTAAAAAATTCTAAGATAAGAATCATTAAAAAACCTACCAGAACCTACAAGACATCATGTGCAATACAGCGATATGCACATATAAAAATAAGCACTGCATACTCAGCACAAAAAAATTATATACGAACTTAACTATATTATAATATAAAGTTAGTAGTAGTAACTTTTTTCAGCAAAGTAAGGTATATCTTGCCCTAAATCTCAGTGCATGCCTCTGGTACAAAAAATATGTAACTCACTAACCTGATGTGTGAACCGTCTTGTAAAGAATGGGGTGAGATATTTCATATCCAGCCTTACGAATCCCCTTAACCTTGCAGTGTGAGAATAGTTCACCTAAAAAATTAGAAGATGCTAAAGGCCAAGGCTAACATATGGTAATAACTAATTGTAATAAAACTGCAAGAACTTTTACTAAAAGTACATATACTGAAGTTACCTCAAGCTCTTCCTCTGTTATTTCTGATAAATGTTCGGAATCAATTGCTTGTCCCCATTCCTTTGTTTTTGACAAACTTACTTCTTTTTGTTTACGTAAAGATCGAGATCGTTTAACCTTTTTGTTAGCCTGGAAATTTTACAGCAGAACATAAGACATATTCTCCTTATATATATATTATATATGATAAATTTATTATTTATATGAAGCATTACCCGCAGGAACTTTAACAAAGGCATTGTCGAGCCACCGAAAAATAATGTAGTGAATAACACTATTATCAACGTCGTTGTTATAATAACATGACGCGTTTCGTCTGAAAATCCAAGATGTAGAGACAAAGCGTACGATATGGCACCTCTTAGACCTGAAATAACGAATATGTATGAGCATTATATAATATATTTCTCCTGCTTAATTGCAAACAGTCGACGCAGTGGAAAATTAGAGCACTCCATACCGACCCAACAATCACAGTATCAAGCGCACCCACTAATGCCGGCCTGATAGTTAATAATACAGATACATTTAATGCATACCTAAATATAAGCCAACTTACCACTAAACCACATAATAAACATCATCTTCTTAGTAATTTTATGTTCTCTGAATTTGTTACATAACAAAGCGAGAGGAAATATGTTAGCCGCTCTTCCAACTAGACACATCACTATACTCCAAACTACAAGGGCAGGCTCCACACGGTGCCTGAAACTATAATACAAACATCTTAATTTATGTAGCATAATAATATGCGTTTAACTGTGCCTTGTCATTGCATGATAAGTCTGCATAAATCTAAATACAGTGGACCAAAGCCTATTACTGTTGAATGTTGGTACAAAAATATTACATATTCAGGCAAATCCTCTAACAGTAATGCATGATTGAACACAGTTACAAAGTGCAAGTTATACATGCCACTGCGATACAGTTATGTGCTTGCTTTTGTTTTATACAAATTTGTAAATTTTGTGACCAACTTAATTGTATGTCCATATACGGAAGAGTTAGACCCTCTATCACAGCTATTTCCATATTTAAAATGGGGTCTCGAACCAATGATAGGTAAAATTTTGATTAAGTTAATAAGTATTTTTTTTACATTCATCAAGTAAATTTTTTCACTCCATTGTGTTGTTAATTTACTAAATACTATGAACATAATGTATTTTAGTAGTTAGAGGTTTACTAAGTGCTCTTTATCAAAAGACTATATAGGGTTTACTCTTTACTCCAACAAAATTGATGCTCCTACACTACCCTGCAATACTATTGTTGGGCTACTGGAAGTTCACTGTAATGCAACTTTGTTGAAACTTACCTGAATATAGCCAATCCCAAATAAGCAAACACACATGTCTCAGCTATGAATGCCAATGTTCTCATTGTCTGCTGCATCGTCACTTGTGTTATCGTTGATAAGTTGAAATGTGTATAGTGTGACATGACAATCCCACAAAACAATATTGCCATAATACCTGAAAAAATTATAATTTGAAAGAAAGATCCCTAATGTAATGATCTCAAATAAAACCAATTGCTTTCTATCATAAAAATAAAATATACTTTATTGTCTTTAAGATCAACATGATCATTTAGATTCGTCAAACATTCACACACAAAATGTAAATTCAAAATATATTTTTAACAACAATGGAAGAGATATGAGCGGTACCATAATAAAGAAATAAAAGCAAATAGGTTCTTTGTCAGAATTTGTCGTGATTCTAACGGAGGAAGGGGATTGTCTGTCAGTCTGTCGGTGACTCTAACGAGGCTTCCAAGAAGGCAACGAGATTGAGAAGAATGCATCAAGAAACTCATCTCGGAAATAAAATATTAAGATTACTGCTGTTCTTAAAACTAACAAAATCTAATATCTAAAGATCATATCTCATCTCATCTTAAGAAAGAAAGGAGCAATTCATGTCACTTCCAGTGAGAGATTATTATGAGTAACAATGAGTAAAATTTTACTAAAAAGAGAGATTAGAATATCAGGCAATGAATGCAATGAAAGATTGAATTGTCAGATTATATTTGTAGTGGGAAGCACTTTTTGCACTTCACAGGTATACTTTTTCAATTCATATTTTTAGGTAACTTAACTCAAAAGAGATAGATTTTATAAGGGATTTTGACTTACCTGACAAATGGATTCCTTCAGCCAATACATAGGGAGCATAAGTAAACACTAACATCATGCCAAATTCAAGTGAAGGATTTTTTCGTAGATCAACATGTTTAAGTAAAAGTGCACTCACTAATGCAAACAGAACTCCAATGCCAGCTGATGCAAAGAACATTAACCAGAACCGATTAATAGCAGAAAGAATGGCTTCACCAGTAGACATAAGAGGATCATTAGAATCCAAAACAGCAGTGGTCAAAACAATAGCCACTGCATCATTGAGAATACTCTCACCAAACACCAACATGTTCAGCACTGGATCCACATCTAAAGCATGGAATATTGCTACTGTGGCGACAGGGTCCACTGCAGATATTAGGGAACCGAAAGCAAATGATTCTACAAAACTCAACTTGTATACAACTTGGGCCAAGCCTAACAAATATATTCCAGCTCCAATCACAAAAGCTGATATGGCTGTTCCAACTATGGCAAACAACAGTATCGAACCAATGTTTTGAAAAAAGTTTCCTTTGTGGAGATTGTAACCGGATTCAAAAATAATAGGAGGTAGGAGGACTAAGAAGAAGGCTGTTGGTGAAAATGCCTCTTCCTTTCTCCAGTTGGCAATATTTCTTATTGACATAAGATTGATTATCATGCCTATCAAAGCTCCAAGAAAAACAATAACTACACTTTCTGGTAAATATGAGAAACCAGTTTGTAACATTAAATGTATAAGCAATATTCCTAGAGCAAGGATACATAGCACAAAGAATATTGCCATAGAACTATTGTGTTCATCTTCTGCAGAACTTTTTTCTGGTAGAGGGGCAGCATCAGATGGGCTAGGTATAGATACATTGGATGTAGCCGATGCTGACACATTTACCTGCACTACTGATAGAATATTGGAGTCTGAAGGACCAATTTCATATACAACATGAGGTCTTTCAGAAGAGCTTGTGATATTTATGCTTTCAGTAATCGGATTTTCAGACGAATTGGCGACGCTTGTATCAATTAATCGTTTTGACCTTGACAACACTATTTCCTTTTGATCTAAACTTAAATTGTCCGTATGTGTCGCATCCGTAACACTGTTCGAAGACTCCGTGTCTCCTCTTATACCTGATAATGTTAGAGATATAATACAGATTAAGTATATCCACTTTTCCCTTGGGAATATCATCATGATGATAATGAACTTTTACTCCTGAAAACAAGAAGAAAAATATTAGTAAATTATAAACATAAAATTTACAATATTTGTTGAATATAATAATATTTAACCTTTTTATAAGACGGTCGTTGAATTACAGTATGTACATAAACATGCAATAAATTTATTTTCCAACAAAAACTGAACCAATTTCATCATTTTCAAAGGTTGACTTGGTTGGTTGGTATGTTAGTAATGATTGACTAGTGTCAATACTGCTGTCAATATCATACCAGTCGTCGTCGTGTGTCAAGTTTATGTTTCATAAATTTGCTAAGAGTGCAGTCAACCACACAGCTTAGTTTTTTAATCATTTATTTTAATTTTTACTAATTATAATGACGTTGTATCTATGTGATGTTATTTCTGAAGTGTGAATTAAAACTTTAGTGGCAGAAATTATCATATCCCTCCCTCTAAGGACATTTGAATTTTTTTTCTGGAACTTTCATCTCTACGATACTGAATTATATGAGGAAACTTTTATTTCAATTTCTCTGTGGTACTCATGGACCGACGTCATAAAAAAAACTTTACTGATCTGCTGAAAATGATGTCTCTCTTTCTGTATTTAAAATACTTTAAAGAAATCAGGTACTTCTTATCCTTATAAATTAGATGTAAATTAAAATGGCAACATTAAGCTTCGAGACAAACACTGCTAAACGTGGCTTCTTTTTATCGCTGTCTCTGCATTCTTATTAACTCGCCACATTTTCACAATGCCAACTAGCGCTATCTGTCTTCTTGAAATGTAAACTTATAAGACCCCACTATAGATTTTATATGTTCTGTGTGCCGTGTGATATTTTGCTTGTTTGTCTCGCTCCGCTCATCTCGTCACAGTTTCTTGCTGGATCAAAGAGAGTGGGCTTTTATTTTAGTTGACTTTTAGGACAATGGAATCGGCATTACGCGAGCAAGTTATGATAAATCAGTTTGTGTTAGCTGCTGGATGTGCTCAAGAACAGGCTAGACAGTTATTGCAAGCAGCTCATTGGCAATTTGAGGTAAGTACCTAGGTTTCGTAATATGTAAACAAACAATCATGAAATGGCTGCGCTTTATTTTGTTTTGCTTCATGTGAAATATTTATTGTTTACTCAATTAATAACATTAACATGTACACTGAAAGAATTTAAATGTATATGGCCTATATAATGTTTTCCTGTTCTAAGGACAATAACTATGACAAGTGACATTTTCTTCCGACAAATAATTAGATGGTCCGTTTTATTACGATCTTTTGTTTTTATTAAGTTTTCTCATTTATAAGCACTTAATTGCTAATAATAACTACTTGGGTCGAAAAGTATCGTTTGTGTTAATCAATTATCGTACATACCTAGTTTTTGTTTCTTTAGTGAAACATAAATAAATAGATTATAATTAGTTTAAGAAAAAGATGATAAACAATATCTTAACTCCTAGTAACCCATAAATATTAATCAAAAATAGTTTTTCAACTTACACTGTGAATTATATTGAAATTAAAAACAGTGAGAAAAGAATAAAAAATTCTCACTTTTAAAAAAAAATTCTTTATTTTTTGGTTTGAAAATCTTAGGCCAGAGGACAGAGGCTCTATAAAAAAATAAAACAGTTTTGTTAAAATTTATTATCCTTATGATTAAATTCATTAACAAAATACAAAGTTATGCCATCAGCACATTAAATTAGTTATAAAAGTATGTCAAACATGCTTCTATTTAAGTTTATGCTTCAGAATTATCACTTCTTGTATGTTTGTAAACAGAAATAGGCAAAAATACCACTCTTTGATACCTTATCTTTTACCTTTCATATAAAATAAATGCTGTAAATTGTTCCAGATGTATGCTCTTAAATAGTTTGAGTGAGTGAGAATTCTGTACTCAAATAGTTTGAGTACTTATTAATAACTACAAAGCTTAGTGTCATTCAATGTTTTAGGAAAACAAATAAATAAAAAATATAACCCAAATTCATTTCTTCTAAAGTTTAGGTTTAAGTTACAATTCTTAAATGTGCAATTGTGCACTCATTGAAATGTGTGCAGCAAACTAAATGACTGATCTAAAATAATATCTAATATATATTTAGTTTCATTGAAACTATCTGCGTGCAATTAATATGCTAGTAAACCCAGGCACTTTAGATAATATATTTCGAGAAAGAATTTTTAATGAAATAGGTATGCAAATTTCCTCTTGCAATTAAAATAATCATCTAGGCACATTTTCATTCAGACGTTCATGCCGTAAACGAATTTTTAATTTCTTAAAAATATCAATTCTGTTTTCAGACTGCGTTATCAATATTTTTCCAAGAGGTTGCCATCCCTTCAGGAGCTAATGGCATAGCTGCTCCACACTATCGACAGGTAATTTATAAATATTCTTTAAACTAAATAAATTTAAAATATCAATTTAATATAGACATATTGGCAGCTCAAGACATCTAAGAAGATCATAAAATATCACTCTTAAGAGTGCCATAAATTAAGTTAAGTTTGAATACTGCTATTTTAAATCCAATTAAATATGAGAAATGAGATCACATTTGTTAACCAAGATAATCATGTCTTGGACTATGAATTTTAAAGAAAAGATTTTTAATATGGGGAAAGGGATACAATTCCAGATCAAATGTTGCTAGTAACAAACATTGACGCCAGTATTATTGCATTACCTACTAGACAAAATAGAAATCAAAAAGTTTTATCACATTGAATCGCATCATAATACCGAAAGTTCATAAAAACTACAACTAAAATGCCTACGTTTAAAACATAGAAAATCATTATACCGAACGTACAAAATGGTGGTATCCAAAATATTAAAGCTTTGAACGCCGATTTCCAAATGACCTAATGAACAAAAACCCGAAAATTTTAATTTCGAATGTCTGTACGCAGGCGTTCTGATTTAACTTTAACGGCGGGTAGTATTTACAACCATTACTGTATAAAGATTTAGTATTATATATAAAATACTTTTCAATGGTAAGAAAAACCTAACTTAAAGAGAAGTAGGTATGAAATTTTAAGTTTCGGTATAATATTACTCTTTGGAATTTTGGGCTTCGCGATTTCGTGCTTTCGGTAAAATCCGCTTTCGGGAATTTGAACTTTCAGTCAAATTAACATTTGACGTTTTAATATTCGGTATTCCGTTTATAGGTGTTATGAATTTCAGTCTTTTGTATTTCGATATTATGGTGCGTATCCGTTTGAATCACGTGATCTAAAAGTTTTTGTGATGTCAATTGTCACTGAACGTTACAGCTTCCTAATTTAATGGTATAGGTACGACTGCTGCTTTCTAATTTAATGGTACAGGTTTTTATACAATTCAGTTATTATATTAATTACATTGATTATTTCTGTAAATGAAAACTTTCAGGTTTTGAAATCTTATACAGTGGTAACTGAATACATCTCCAGATATATTTCATTGTGGCCTTATTGTTAAAAGCAACTGATGACTCCGTGCAATACGCCGGCCACCCCGCCTAACTTCCCCGACGCGCTGGCTGCATTCTCCCGGCTCTCGACAGGCAGCCCGGGCACTATGGGGACTCTGGCTGCGCCGCCCGGGCCTACCGCGCCGCCACCAGTGTCCCCGCTTGCCACGCATCCTCCACCGCACCACCAACACATGCAAATCAACACGTTTCCTGGCTCACCCAATTCACAGACGAACTACTCAACGATGTCCTGCTCAACTGCGGTTAGTACACTTTACACACTTGAATTATTTTACGCATTCATATATAATCTTACACCCCTACATCCCTATTTGGGTGGGCAAAAAATTTCCTACAATGATTTAATGTAGTTCAAGCAAAGTTCCGAGCACTGTTTAGCACAGATATCTGTAGACAAAGTGTTTTAAATGGCGAGTGGTGCCTATAGACACTAAACGAAATCCCATTCGCTTTGTCGCCTTCTACGACACCCTGGACAAGGACTTGTGTTGGTAGAACCTTTTTAAAATGATAACATTAAACAGGCTCACTTAATCATATTAAATTCATCACAGTCTGATAAATAATTACTGGATTCATTTATAAAATTAAAGTGGCAATAAGCAGGAACAGGGGGCCTAAAATACTTGCGAAGCCAACTAACACGACTGAAGCCAAACTAAGTCAACATTAACCCAACCTTTTTGATACAAAAATATCCGGGAGCTGAGTTTACGAAATTAAACTTTCTAACAACTTGGAAACAATGTTGCATCAGAGAAGGGCTGGGGCATGGTGGGCTATTGAAATCAGGTGGAACTCATTAAAAGTTTGCCGCAAGCATGAAGCGTTTTGCAATATACTATTTGCAAAATAGATATTTACAGACTGTGGTCATTGAGAAACGATATTCTCTTCATATTTTTAAGTTGTATAATGTGCATGATGACAGGAACAGATTTCAGGGAAAACAATAATCTAACAAATACGATCGTGGTGTGGTGATTTTTAGTTTCAATTCTTGAAATTTTTGAATGAAAGTTTGTAATTCTTTTCTTTTGACTTACTTCACTGATAGTCAAATATAGTAGGTTCGCCCAATGCTTATCTACAGCCTCAACTTAAAAGCTTAATATGATCCTTATAGCCTACCACTACTAAGCGCTAGTAGCAGGACTGGAACTCGCGGTTTAAGAGCAAGCTCTTTAGTACTTCTGGAGGTCTCAATAATGATTCTTCAAGGCAAGGTTTCTTCTCCTGACATAGGAGAAGAAACCCTGCCGAATTTCTTGCTAACTTTTCGTAGTAAGGTCCCCCAATAAAAAGGCCATCTTAGTTTTTCGGCAACAAACCTACTTACAACAAACCTACTTACAACAAACCTACTTACAACAAACTAATTTTGATGACACCATGGGAAACAAAATGATTACAAGATTGCGTGAAATATAAATAAACGTTTTCAACTCCGGATAGGATTGGTACTACTAGTTATCTATAGCATGCTGCCCATGGACATTGTCATGCCTGAACTACAAATTTTTTCCTTGTTCTAAATATAATCAAATACCATTTCTATAAAGAGAGGTACTCTTTGAGCTTTAAAGTTAAACAACAAATCAAACTTAGACATAAATTCTATTTAATTTAACAAATACAAAATTTTACTCATTTTTTTTATTACTTGTCAATTTATCTTTTACAGGTCTGCAGTGAACACATGCCAAGATAAAGAGATGGTATTATCTTAGTAGCATCTATAATTTATTTTTATAATGGTGCGCAATGTGAGCTGTGGAATTGTGTATAAAAAAATATTTTTAAACACCCCACTGCAGCAGTGGTTTGCTGGACAATATTTGGGGTGTTATAGTCAATCATGTTATATATTATGAATTACTGTAAGTATATATTTACGTGTATACAATGGTTTCTAAAAATATTTGCACAACACATTTTTATTATATACAGAATTTACTCTTATGTTGCAATAATTACTTTTGCAACATCATCATTATAATATCATGAAAAATAAAAGAGTAATTCTGATTTTAAAAAAATAGATCAAACATTGCTGTAATCAATGTGTTTTTATATACTTATTAATTAAGCTTAATTATTTGTTATCCATATACAAATAACTTTTGAAATTTGCATTGACTATATCTAAAAGACAACACGATTGAACGCTTGTTTGTAAAAAAAAGCGAGCACTTATTTGTTGTACTAAGTTTTTAAATACTTACATAAAGAAAGGCAGATATATTACTAACCGCTTACAATTTAGACGTCTTCCATTTTATTAAATCAGAGATAAGGAATATACTACCTTCTCTGAGCATAGCTCGGAGACAAGTATGGTTGCACCAGTATTATAAAAACAACAATGCCTTATTCCTACCTGTCCAACCACATTGATTTGAGAAAAATACAACTAAGATATTAACCGTTTACGCAGCGCACGCGACGGAAATTTAATTTTTTCTATTTTTTGTAACAATTCTCATTGATATTTCGCTTCTATTGTTTGTTTTGTTACATAGCCTGAAGTAAAGCCTTCCTCACATTATTGACACAACACAAATAGATATTTCCCTTTTTCAACCAACCAAACAACTCTTTAGAGTAATAACATTTGTATAGGCTAATTTAACGCTTTATAAAAAATCCCTTTACACGCAATATTCACACCATAAACCAATGAAAAATGGAACCTGTGCTGTACATTAAAAGGCAATTATGTACTTTAATTTAATTCATAATTTAGTGATATTAAAAGCTTTTAAATAATTTTAAGTGCTCGTTTTTTTTCGCATAAAAGAGTTTAGATTGGAATAACGAGAACAAACCATTTTCTAATTTTAATAGACGTTCTAAAGTTCTATGTGTATTATTAATTATATTGTAACTAAAATACCTATGATATGTTAAAATTTAATTGACAGGTTCTAGTTTTATAGAAAAACGCATCATATGTAGATGAATTTTTCAAGAATGTAGTATGGATGGCCAAATACAAACTGAGATGCTAGCTAGATAAGAAACACGGTTATAATTATGAATGGTGGAGGTAAGAAGAATCAGGTTTGTGTATGCAAAAGTGTCCTTTAAAGGTCACATTTTAAAGTATAGTGGACCCCCGGTAATCCGTCCCTTGTCTGATCGGGCGCCCCCTACAATCCGACACACCTTTCATTAATGAATGTAGGTAATGGGTACACAAAAAATATTTAGGTACATAATTGACCAACTTGTACGCACCACTTCAGTTGAAATCTCATTCTGATCCTGTTTTTGGAGTACAAGGTGCTTTTTTTCTAAAAACTTCTGAACTATAAGGGTTTTAGGCAGTACTCTCTAATCCGCGTATATAAATCGAAAGTCCGAGACTGCACTGCAAAACGTTTGTCGAAATAACGAGGTCCACTGTAAACACTTAAGCGCACTTCTCTTCGTCAAACACCTGAAATAATTTTATACTCTAGGGCAATTTTATAAGAATTTTGGACTTGTTTTTATGGATAGATAGATAATATATATAACGCTGGTGATTCGTCATACAAACTTCTCGCATAAATTATAATTATATTTCAGTACCAGACTGTTTGCGAGGACAAAATAAAAATTATGTCTTAAAATTTCTTCTTGCCTCTACCTTCCATAATTACATTAGGTTTCTTCATAAGCTGCTGTAGTGTGGTCGATTCCTATGATCGTGGATTTGGTCATCTATGCAAAATTTAAAAAAATTGTCAGGTGTAACATGTTTATATTTATGTACTTTGAAATTTGTTTTTTTAGTCATCGCAATCCTTATAAAAACTGTACTGTATTACAATATGACAAAATCAAAAGTACATACATGTAGAATAAAATTTAGTGTACAGTGATCTTTTTCTTTATTTTGTTTATATCCGCCTGCTTACCGCCATCAGATTAAATTGTAGTTTCACATGGCAAATTGCTACTTTTGATGCATCGACGACTGTACATGCGACAAACTGCCAAATGATGCTTGATCAGGCTTGAATCTTGTTTTAGTAGAGTGGGCTAAGCGTAAACCAATGAGATATTCAAACGTACACCTTTTAATAGTAATAATTCCTTATGCATTTCCCACAGAATCATCTGGCCCAAAACTAAGCAGAGCTTGAAGTATGGGTACACACAAATAGTATATCCCATTATAACACTTTTTTTGTGGTGTGGTGTTACCGCCCTCTACGCCAAGTCGGTCTTTATTAGTTTTTCTTTGCAAGCCTAAAAGATTGTTTTTCATATTTCTCTTTAAATGATCATTTATAATCACTATATTATTATAGTAAAAACGATAATTTTACTTATCAGTGTGGAATTTACTCTTGCTGACATAATTCGCAAGGTCAGTTTGCAAAAACAAAAATACCAGGCCGTGATCATTCTTGATTCATTTAATATAGATTATAATTATCTATGTAAGAAACGCATTTTTAACATTTAATTAAGCGCCTGAAACTTGACTTTCACATTATAATAAGCAAATAATTTAAAAAAGAATAGGTACTATTATTTATACTGCGCTTAAACAATCGCTATCCATTTCCAGTGCCTTGGAAAAAAAACTATAAAAAAAGATTTCCATTCAATATTTTCGATTTTTTTTTAAGTATGTTCTCACGTTGACACTCGTAAACTTGTATGTACAGTCGGCAGCACATTGAATATAACAGTTTTCACATTAATATGAACAATTAATTAGTACACAAACAAAATTTTAATGTACGATAGAAAGCCGGTGGTAAATATTGCACATCGACCTTGAAAAAAGAAATAGTTCTACAGCAATTTCTGACAAAACGATAAATCTAATATTTGAATGACATGGAAATTAGCATTTGTTTGTATTCAAATGCGATGGTTGCTGACGTGAAATATTTACCGCAAGATACTGTACAACAGTTTTGTAAAGAAGCTTACGGCTTCTAGCTGCAAATATATTGTGGCGGTATAACGTAATCTACTTTTATAGATTTATATAAATCAGGATTCAAAGGAAGAATATGACAACAGTGGAGCCGTTCAAGTTTTATGTAAGCACGTTTTTCGCAATTCTTAACAGTTACTGTCGATCACCAGCATAAGTTAGAAATGCTCTGTCCTCACTTACGTAAAAAATGGTACATAAGTCCTTTAATCAGTTTCAGTTTCTTTACTGATTCATCACCAGCAGTTATCAAGTCTAGAAATAAGGAAGGCTTACAATAGAGCAGTAATATTTAATGAAGCAAAAAAAAATTTTACATCAAAATAGTTTTACGTCAAATTTTGCAGAAATTTGGGAAAAGTTAAAATGAACTAGCCTTCTAAAAATGACGTAATACTTGAATGGCCCCAGAGACGTTTCAAATATTACTTTTTTCTTAAAGTATGAATAATTTTATACCATAGAAGGTTACAGGACAAGTACATTGTTAATTGAGGCAGATATGAGATACATTTGTCGTAAACTATTACTTTTGTAATTTAAGATATTAAGTAAAGGCACTTTTTTGTGTTACTTCATAACTCGGGATATATTTGCTTATAATTCATTTTCTCATCCAAATATTTTTCTTCGAGAAATCATTTGTGTTATATAATTATAATACCTACTAGCCATTGTGAGACTTCTGAAATCAGTGCAGATACACTCGCGAGCAAGAGTTTGGAATCACTTGAAATGATTATGCTCGATCCTAAAGAATGGTACTGGCTTGATTAAAATGAATTTGGCAGCAATGTAAAGTTAAGAGGTTAACCTTTAAAATTATGTCGTTTTTATGATCAATAAAAAAGTATTTAGTGCAATAGATTGCGCCGAGCGGAACCAAGTGATTCTAAACTTTAGCTCGCGAGTGTATTTTTCTAGGCACGCTCATTTAAATTCATTTTAAATAGGCACATAATTGTAATCATTTTTCTGTTGGCGTTAATCATTATCACCCATACCTATAAATACCCAAATTATTTGATTCTTCATTAAAATGAAGTACCTGCCCTTTTGCATATTTTAAAGTAGTTTTTTATAGTTCATTTTAAATCGGTTTAGTACGTACGTACCTAATATTAAGTGTTTTCATTGAGCTAACTTGAAATTTATATAAGTACAGCATAAATAAAAAAATCATATTAATTCACTTTGTTTTATTAGAACTTTATTCCTTCCAGAATATTAAACATAAGTTTTGTCAGACTCTTCTTTTGTCAAGTCCAATACTTTATGATCAAGTTCATTTGGGACTTCATGATCAACCATAAGTGTACTTATTTTATTTTCAATGATTTCACTAGTTGTAGGGCTTGACATATTAGATTGTTTACTTTTTTTGAATATTAACTGCAAAATTAATTAAGCAGATGTATTAGTCACGACAATCAAAAGTATCATATGTAGGTAAGTTTTGAAACAGTTTAACTAGTATCAGAGGCAGAAATGACACTTAGTTGACTAAATAAATGAATATTAATAAACATCACACAGCGCCCTAAACTAAGCAGAGCATGTACCTACTGTGGTTACTAAAGAAACTGTTACATGCATACCAACAGTACAAAGTAAACACCCAGACAAGATTTGTCCTGGGTGGGATTCGAACCTACGACATCAGGAGCGAAGTGATCTTAACGCCATATCGGTTGTATATGAGCGCGGATAAGCTAAATTTTTCGCCTAGCATATTCTACGAACGAAAACCCTTCCTTGCAAAAAAATCTAAAGCACATTTGGGCATTCTTGAAATAAATAAATTCTATGATAAGAATGTACTTAGACGCCCGGGCTAACTTATGGGCGCTAAGGCTGCCTGTCCACTGAAGCGGAGCGGGGCAGCAGAGTGGAGAAACAGAAATATTAACCAATGGGATTCGCGGACAGATTAGCAAAGATTTTATGCAAATTTTGTCCGCTTCATAGACAGGCAGCCTAAAAGCCTATGTTAAAAAAGGCTTTCAGATCTGAAATAGCTTATCAAGAAAAGCTTTTCTTGATAAGCTATTTTAGATAAATATAGTACTTAGGTACTCACCTTATAAAAACGGGGTTTCTCATATAAATACAAGGCCAATACAGAAGCAATAATGAGGGATATGGCGAAGAGAAGATAGTTACAAGAGTAATTGTATGCGTCCAAGAATACTTCATACCAATGCCAACATCGATAAGAGGCGGAATTCATTTTAAGATGATAAGTAGGTACCTACCTACCCATATTAAGTACAAGCATCTACTCCTATAAATTGTATACGAATCTTCGTTGTTTTTAAGTTTCACGTATTTCACTCGCAAGGTATGCTTACAGCATGACTAAAAGGGGATATAAGAATTGAGGTTACAATCAAATCATATTAAATAATTCCATTTCGTACAATAATTTATCTAGACGATTCATGTTGCGAAAACTGCAATTATTTGTCTTGTCATTATTGTCATAGAAAGAACTGTCGTCAAGTTTAAGCCATGTTACATCAATACAAAAATCATTGGGCCATTTAACCTTCCGTGAACCACGTGGGGTTTCATAAACCCCAGCGAAACAAAAATTGTCGTATCTTTTTCAACTACCGCGCGAATTCCACGAAACCTCGTGTAGCTGGAATTGTGACGTTGCCAAATCGCATCATAACATTGATTTAGTAGTGGCGTCGCAGGCGCAGAGTATGGTCGCCCGCAAAGTAAGGTCGGGTGTCACAAACCCCACGTAGTTCGGGACGTCGTCTAAAAGGTACCTAAGCGGTATGGACATGGAAAATATATATATTTCTACATAAATATTTATTTCTTTAGTTTTTTTTTATTACTTTGTATAACTGTATGTATGTACTAACAATAGGAGGAAGTTTCTTTGTGATTTAGGAATAAGTTTGATTGAAGAGCACCTGAGAAACCGTAAAGACAATCCACGAGTTCCAAGGGATTTTCGTAAGCGCATACATGTTTTACTTGGTGAAACAAGTGTGGAAACGCCAAATAAAAATCAAAGACGTGTAACAAGATGTTAGGAATGCGATAGGAGGAAAGTTCGAAAGACTAAGTACGGTTGTGAGCGGTGCGAAGAACCTCTACGCTTAGATTTTTTTTTGTAAAAATTGTTCAGATTTGAACCGACTGGGCTCCCAAGAAGACTAATTATGTTTAGTTATTTTCATTCAATTATTGTTTTAACCTCATTGGGCTCTGAAAAAAAGGGCAATTAGAAGTTAGTAGATAAGTTTTTTTTTATAAGGCTAAGCCAAAGAAGGTTGTCTCCTCTTTGTTAGTAATAGAAGTACTATTTTTGTTATAATGCCTAAAGATATTAAAAATGTTTATTATATTCACAAAAATATTTTATTTGTATCCCCTAATGGTCCATAAATAATAATATTACATGTAAAATAAACTTTAATTAAATAATCTCTATTGAAGGATGGAACAATATGGGGTACGAGAAACCCCACATAGTGCAGGACGTAAATTTTATTCACGTGGTTTACGGAGGGTTAAGACAAAAGTGAAGTGTCTATGAAAGTGACCGCTGACTAAGAGCGTCATCATACTAGCGGATTGCGAGCGTCCTCAAAGCGGAGCGGGCGCGCAACGAACACGCCAGCCTTTTTTTTTAATAATGGAGAATCTGCAATCTAGGCATGCACGGAGCAAAGTACGGGCATCTTTGAAGAAGATGCGTATATACTTCACGCTAGCTAACTTGAATTATCGGTCAGTCGGCTGACTCCCAGAGACCCATAAGGGGCCGACCGGCTAAACGCCATGTGTGTGAATGCTGCTTGCCTCTGATGGCCGATACAGCGCAACCGAAATGGATTTGGGGAAGGCGCGACCAAGGGCCTCAAACCTAGATCAAATACTAAAAGTATTTCAATTGAAGAGAGACATACTAAGGGCGGACTCTAGTAGACCCGAACCTCGGCTCAGGATGTCGCGGGTGTAGAGTAGGTGATTGTCCTGGTCGTCGCGCCCTGCGGCGGGTGCGGTGATTTGAGCATTGTAGGCTGTGTTGAATTGTGGTTTGGTTAAGTGTGGCGTTGGCTCGAACACGCCGGTCTCGGATGCGCAGCGCATTTATACTGTCTTACAAACGCACCTTTACCCGGCCCAGCCTCACTAGTCAGTCAGTACCGAGATTTTAATGTGAGAGAACGTACTCGTATAAATCAATGATGGCATCAGATTCAGATATTAATACAGAATTATTTATAAATAAATTCTCTTTCACTTGTGTATAGCTCTGTATTTTATTAACTTCTTTATTCGATTTAAGTTTAATGGATCCTCCCAAAATCGACGATGTATTCGTTTCCGTTTTTAGCGTCTACGAAGTAATAATGCTAACAGCAGCGTTTTCTCATCATGTCACTCAGTATATCGTACGCCACGCACAGGTAATGAAGAATCGCGACCTCAACGTGTTCGCTGCGCACTCGTAGCGTGTTGGCTACGTATCCGCTCCGCTTTGAAAACGCTCGTAAGCCGTCAGTATGATAAGGCCTTTAGAAGCGATGCCTTTTTATTACGATCTTCCCGATTTAAGAATCGATCGACGACATCTAGAAAGTTGGAGAAGAATCAGGTGTTATATTTTATACCACATATTAAGTGGCGGCGGTTTGTGATTTTGTGATCGTATAAGAGCTATATTTCTGATGCATACCACCATCCTAATTTAGTGTTAAGTTATAATAAAAAAATAAAACAGCCTAAGTATATAAGTAATATTCATAATATATTCGCAACTTACTGTAACCTGTACCTATCTATAGGTATATTATAACTCTTATTTATATTTTATCTTATTTGACTTTACACTTATAAAAAAGTAATTATGTTTAAAATACCTACTTGACAACTTTTATTTACATATTAATAAGACATTATTTATGCTATTTTTCTTTACGAAAAAAACTTTTTTATTAATATTATCTTTGAGTTTCAGACATAGTGCTGTTTTAAGGATGCTGCATTCAATACAGCGGAATTTGATATACCACTAGTCTTTTTTCACATATGATTAGAATGTTCTTGTAACATTTGAGAAACAATATTATGTTTGTTCCTTGAAGTTGTAAGCTCGCAGAGAATCCTTAACATTTAATTTTTGCCAAAGCTACACCATTATCCTTAGTAGTTCCTCCGAAAATTACTACACAGATTGAGTTTAACTTAATCTTGTCCCAAACTTTTTTAATCCAATTATCAATTTTTTTCATTTCTTCAACCTCATCGCTACCACTGAAGTCCAATTTCAAATGAGCCATTACGAAATTGTATTCTGTGACAGCTTCCAGGAGTTCTGAAATTACTTCTTCTACTCCATCCTGAGTGCTAAGTTTAACTTTCTTTGGTTTCCCTTTTTTTAGCTGAGATGCGACACTTTCCTTTGCTTGTGTAATATATGAATGATACTCACCAGTGATATCATCACATCCAATTACCAGAGATGATTTTCTTTGTTCTATCATATGATTAAATATTGACAATGCAATTTCAGGTTTTTTGGATATGTTATTAGCGTAGTTTTCTTTATATTTACTTCTATTTGTATGGACTGCATCACCAAATTCTATACATTTTTTCAGTTTTAATTGAACTAATTTTAATGACGCAATTGAATCTTCTACTGGACAATGGCCACTTTTCCCAGTTTGAATGTCTTCTTTAAGAAACTCTTTGGCAAGTGTTTTAAGTTTCGGCTTTTGAATTCTTTTTCCTGTAAAATTGTATATTAAACTAGTGTCAATTACATAGGGATGCATCATTTTCAAAGCATGTAAATCAATATTTAATGATTGTCCAACTAGTATAGCATCTGGAGGCAGTAACTCTCTTATGTCATTGTGGACATCTTGAAGCCTTTTAGTAACATCATTGAGTAAGGTTTTAGTTACTCCAGAATATCTTGTTAAATAATCAGTTATTTCATTGTAAGGTTTTACCAATGATTCATATATTGTTTCATGGTTTTCATTGACAATAGAAATTCTGGTAAGTTCTGATCCAGCATTGGTTATACACATTTCACAATCTAAGCCAAACATAGGGGAATTGGCAGACACTGGCATATATTCTTCTTTTGTGAAAACGTAATCTGAATAAGCATTTTTTAACTTTCCTTTTAAAGGTAGTGGGTAGTTTTCCTCTATAAGTTGCCATGCTGATAAAATTAACTGAGTCCTAGGAAAAATATCTTTTGTGGTATATTCAAAATTTTCTTGTTTGTCCTCACCTATAGGAAAGACAGCTTTCATCATAACATTCAGATCTTTCCTGGCCTCTAGAGCTAAGTTTATACTGCCATATTTTTGGATGATTTCTTCTTTATCAACTTCAGATAAAGGTACTAATGCTAACTCTTGAACTAAAGAACCATCATAAATTGAAGGTGTTAGTACCTCAACAACATCATCAAAAGTTGTTTTAGTGTGGTGCATTTGTTCACTATGTTTTTCCCAGTGTTGAATAGATACATTTTCCAGTATGAGGCAAGTGGTTTGGCATATTTGATCGCACTTATCTAGCACATACCACCTTGGTGGTTGGGATAAATTAAGATTCCCTAATAGTGAATGTAACAATAAATGTTGTAAATCTGTTAACATTATAGGGATTCTTTCATTAACTGGAGTTTCTAAAGATGCACTTTCCCCTATGCCTTTAGTACGAAATTTTGCTACATGCTTTTTATTTTGTTTATTGTTTTTGGGTGATTCCAAATTTTCCTCATTGTGTATCACATCAGATTTTAGAAAATCGGCATTATCTGAAAGTTTAATTTCTTATTATTATATTTCTATCAAATTTCATATCCAAAGGTAAACATATAGTGTTTTAGTGATACAACTAATCTCAAGGTTTGAAGAAAACACATAAATCATATTATTATACTTAATTCTTACAACCACTAATTAGTTCCTAAGAATCATTGTGTAATAGTTGCTAAAATAATAATTAAACTTGTATAAATATTTTTTTTAAATAGGAAACCCGAAGCCAAGAAGAAATATTCATGCACACTTGTCTTGTTTAGGAATCGAACCCACAACGTCAAAAGTGGCCTCCTGACCTCCACACCATTATGGTCAATCAGAATACTTAAATGCTTACAAAATAAATTCAGAAAGAAATATGTGTTAGGTTCCTTTTTAACTACAATATGTAATACAAAATAGCCCTTCTAAACTATTTAAAATGATAGACTACTATCGTGGGACACTTTTTAAACTCACCTCCAACTTCAGCCATTAAACGCCTTTTCTTTTTTGAGGGAGTATCCATTCTTTCAAACTATAGAACTGATGGTGCTTAAAATTACAACAAGTGAACACGGACTTGAAAAATTGTATTTAAACGGCAAGTAACTAGGTGTAAATGCAAAATTGTAGTATATAAATTGCGTTTATTTTGCGAAAGTTCAACGGGACATTAAATTTGTAAAGTTTGCGAAAACCTAACCTATTCAATCAATCGTTGTGAAGTCAAATGTCACAACACATTGTCCACTAAACTCAGATCTTGTATACATAGCATAGAGAGTTCTTGGATGCGACCACGGTAAAAAGACCGCGTAAAAAAAGGAACAAATCGCCTAAGCCTATTTAAATGGACTAACCATATGAGACCAAATGTATTTTTTTTTTCAGCTAATAGTAAAGTTCATTCTTTTTTTATTTTTTTTCTACCCAATTAGTTTCATTCTTTCATATAGGTATTTAAAGTAGATTAAAAAATATTTAGGTTGTATCTTGTCATCGTTTTTTATGATTAGCATTTTCGAATATGACTTTATAATTTTTTCTTAATAATTTCGAATATAAATTGTTCTGAAAAATACATTAAAAGTATAAAATATACATAAAAATTTTCATCACTTATGTTATGATACTTTTAAAGTGAAGTAATTTTACAAGCTTATTAATTAGGGCAAGTGGTATAAGTAGGTATTAGTAGGTATTTATATTCTGTGTATCAACAGTGCTGTTTTCTGTAAACGTCAGGGCTGACTGACTGATGGATGAATCGGAGAGAACTTCAGAGGTACGGCAAGAAATTTAAGGTAAAGCGATTTAGAGAAATTTTGTGAGTTTGTTGTGTCCCTGCATTCTTTTCAGTAAAGTTAATTATTATTTATTAGTAGTAAATTGTCCCTTAATAGTTTAAATTGTCATTTTGTTCATTATGTGATAAGTAAAAAAATATATATAAATCTTCAATGTTTTTTGTTGCAGTGTTATTGATTTTCTCTAATATTATTGAGTTATGGAACCTAATCCCGTTATAATCGCTGCTACAGCGAAACATACAGCCTCCGTAAGTATTTGAATTGTAGATACATATATTTTTGCCCCATTGCACAGCACTAACTAAATTGCTTTCTGTTTCAGCTGATCTTCTTTCATGGATTGGGTGACACTGGGTCAGTTATTATTTGTATATTATGTGTGTTCTTTTATACATCTAACGTTTGGTCAAATTGGTTATAAAGTCTTAAAAACCTATTGTAAAAAGTTGATATTTTTAAGCCAATTCATTGTAAAAAGTTTTTTTATCTATTATGTGAATAATAAATTTGCTATTGAACACATACTAATAAGGTAGGTTTTTTTACAGCCATGGTTGGGCAAGCACTATTGCAGCTATAAGGGGGCCACATGTCAAAGTGATATGCCCCACAGCTTCTACGATGCCTGTTACGTTAAATGCTGGATTCCGCATGCCATCTTGGTTTGACTTAAGGACTCTCGATGCTACCGCACCAGAAGACGAAGAGGGTATTGTCAGAGCTACAACTTTGGTTCATGGTTTAATTTCTGATGAAGTGAAGGTGAGAGTTAAAAATGAACTGAAATTGATAAAGTTGTGTAAAAGTATAAATGTTGTAACTGGTGTTTTGCTATGTACTATTATTGTTTTCATCTTGAATCAAGTTTCATAGTAAACTATTATTGTCCTGCTAAGTAAAAGAGACCAATAATTACCAAAATTGTCCTATATACTTTTTTTGATTTACTTTACTTTATAATAATTGACATAAGCCATCCAGGCCATATTTTTAGAGTGTTTTAATTTTACTTTATGTTAAATGTTTTTTTTTTTCAGGGTGGCATTCCTGCAAGTCGTATATTGGTTGGAGGTTTTTCTCAAGGTGGAGCTTTAGCTCTGCATGCTAGCCTTACTTACCCTGAGAGACTTGCTGGTGTGATGTCCTTATCGTGCTGGTTACCGAGACATGCCCATTTTCCTGATGGAGTCAAAGCTCCATTAGATTTCCCTGTAAGTATCATATTTTTATTTTTAAAAAGTCTGTTTTATCATATCCTAACTACTTCTTAATGATACTTACCTTGGAACTAAATAATTGGTGTGATTGTAAGAGAATATTTATTTATTTATATCCGAGCACTATCCCGGTTGCCCTAGACTGAAGCTTAGGCCCCAGGCGCTGCTCACTGGTTCAACCATATTTGACTGTATTTCAATTACTAAGTGGAGCGACTGCCATCTGACCTCGACAACCCAGAGGGAAACATCATTCTATGGTTAAATCAGTCAGTCATGTCAGTCTGTTAGAAGGCACTGACTTACCAATAACGACTGCCATAGATGTTCATGACAGCCTGGACCAATGGCTTAGCATGCTTTCCGTGGCACGGAGCAAGCGACAATTACGCACATAACGTCGAAAAATCATAGGTGCGCCACCAGGCACCACCTGGGTTTGAACCCGAGACCCTCTGAATTTAAAGGTAAGGGGTTCTCGCCACTGGGCTATCGCCGCCTTTGAAAAGTCTGTGTATTCACAAAAAATAAAATAGATTAAAAAGTGTTAAAACCAGTTTCCAATCAATATAATTGGTGTGTGTATGTGACTGAAAGTTTTTGTCCATTTAAAAATAGTCCTAGGCAGGTTTTACAATGACTGATTAGAAGCTTCTCAGAAGTTATACAAGACCTGTTTTTTTAAACTAATCCCTAATTGGACATTGGAATTACTTAACAGACCCAAGTAAAATGACCTTAACTAACATACACCAGAAGTTAGAAACTTAAAGTTACAGGTTTATATTATATTAAATATCAGGCCTATGATGTTTTATATACATAATTTTAACTAATTCAAAAGTATATCTTGTGTGCTAAAAAGTTTAACAATTATAAAAGTGTGATACTTAGTTTTGCAGTGGTATGTATGTAACAGAAAGTAAAGTTCATAAATGCGCAAGAAATGAGTCGCAAACTACAACTTACTTGTTCGAAGTACCAAAGTGAAGAACCAAATATAGTATAGTGCCCATAACTTTGAACATGTCGTTCGACACTACTTAGTGCGCACCCAAGTTATTAATTTATTGCACTAAAGCTGAGGTCTAAAATCCTGTTAGGGCAGACAACTTATTTTTGCCGCCGTTTGGTACAAAGAGGAATTCATGAAACCGAATGCAGCGTAAATTCCGAGACTCAATTCACGCGACTTGAAGCTCTATTATTAATTTATAATTACATTATTTTTGCCTCCACCCAAAAGTAGAATAGAGTAATAATATTTAATATCTGATAACATTTTAACAACCTATACTACACTGGACAGCAAATAAACCGGGCCACCCGCTACCTTGGAATTTTGATTCGATTCTCTCAAAAAGTATAAACCTCACAACTATCAAAATTACACCCACAAAAAGTGCGTTTCATGTTGTTTGAGAAATGACCACAAATTTATCCAAAGTACCCTCAATTCACATTGTAATCAAGCAACAAACACAATACCAACGATTTGCTCTGTTTTGACTAGAGTTTGCGATTAGCGTTCTTTTTTTCTAAATGAGGATAGTCGGATTTTTCTTATAATGTCTTTGGTTGCCATCCATTATTTGCTCCAGACGCGTGTATTTCTGCTATTTTCTTCGGTCAATAATGGATACGACGCCTCAAGAAGCAGCTTAAGCTGTAGCACTACTTCAAGCAGGCTTTTCGCCACGTGAAGTCGCTCGGAGACTTCGAATCAGCAGATCTTCGGTACAACGGGCTTATAGACGATACTTAGAGACTAGAGCATTCGATCGCCGTCTAGGTACGGGCAGACCTAGGGCTACATCAGCAGCAGATGATCGTTATATCCAACTTACTGTTTTGCGAAATCGCCGCCTCAACGCAGTTGAAGTCCAACGAAGTCTGCGTGACGAACGCCAAGTGGTCATAAGTTCAGATACCGCTAGAAGGAGACTTGCTAAACGAAATCTGGCTTCAAAGAGAGCTGCAACAGGCCCAAAATTAACCGTACCCTACCGTAGAGCACGACTCGAATTTGCCCGAGAGCATAGGGATTGGACGTTAGAGCAGTGGGGCAATGTACTCTTTACTGATGAGACCAGGGTGAGTCTACAAGGAAGTGATCGACGTCAGAGAGTATTATACGCACTTTTTGTAGGTGTAAGTTTGATAGTTGTGAGGTTTATACTTTTTGAGAAAATCGAATCAGAGTTCCAAGGTAGCGGGTGGCCCGGTTTATTTGCTGTCCAGTGTATTTCGGAAAGGTATGACTGTCTTTCTGCAGATTAGATATAACTTGGGATAATTATAAAGGCTGTGGCAATGTTTCAGTATCGGAAATATATAATATGTATGTATATAATATACGTAAGCAATCGTAATAAATCTCAAGTATAGTTCATAATTTTATCAAAATACTAAAAACGTGCATACTTTAAATATTGAAGTCGAGTACATAACTTTTGTTTACAACTTAAACTAGATTTGGTTATAAATGAAAATCGTGTTTCGATCGGACATTACAAATAGATGTCATATCAAACAGTCGACATTTCTTATCGACCATTCATAAAATATTTATCATTATGGAGTTCTAATTGCTCTGGTCTGATTGCTATGGTCTGATTCGTCAGTTCCTCCACGTAATGACACTTTCTGAAAATGGTTTGTTAATAAAAAGCACAATATCGCTTTATTTATGCCCATAGATATAATTTTTTTAAGACTTGTACAAATCTACATGCACTGCTCTTAAAAATCGAGCAGAGATTGTGAAACGACTGTTTTTTTTTAACGTGACACGTCATAATGACTACATCCTGCCTGATGGTAAGCAGTCGATGCAGTCCAAAAAAATGAAAGCGCTTCATATCGTAAAATAAAGCACGATACAAAGCGCATCCACTCATGACGGCCTGCTAAAATGCCGTTTCACGCTCCGCTTAAAAGATTGTGATAGATTAATTTATGGTTGAACAAACCTATTCAGAATTACTGCGTATCTCTCAGCTAAACCTAAATCATCATACCATTCGCATGCTGCTTCTTCTCACAAACCGACTCCCTACAAGATCATACCACCTGACCCAGTGCTGATTAGCGGTAGTAGTTGTGTGACGTCCAGCTGTTGGATCAACCTACCTAATAAGGCCTATAGCTAAGCTTAACGACTACCACACATTACCGGGACTTAAGTCTTCACGGGACTTGCAAAGCACAGATTCGTCAAAAAAACGGTCACCCTTCCATGGATTCCTCAGTAAACTTTAGTGATCGGTGATCGTGGCCGATGATGATACTGCTATAGAATCCTATATGCTGTGCTCAACGACTACAAAAATGTTTCTGACTAGATAGCCCTCTTCTTATATACAGATTTAAGTAAATAGATGCAGGGTGTCTTGCACAACTGTTACTTGTCCTGATAAGAGCTGTTTAAAACATCATTCTGTCCCTGTCATCTTTTAACAATTGACTGAAATGCAATTTGACATGTGAAATCAAATTTAGCTGAAATAAAATTTAAAACTGTTGTGCAAGCACTGCTTATTTTTTTTTCTATCATATCTATTAATTTAATGTAAATTTGCGTAGTTTAATCCATGTTTTCATTAGATAACTGCGCACGAACCTACTAGCATATGCACTATTGGCCTATCGTCAATGTCAAGCTATGACATTCAATGTTTTCGGTCATATACAGTCGGCCTCAAAAGCAGCTTAGTATTTTAGTACTTTGCCACACTTACTAGAATCCGAGTTAAGTAAGTTGCAACCTTACTGTTTGAACATCATTGTTGTGACATATTACTCGTACTTAACTCTCATGCGGATTAGCATTTTTATTTAATACTATCTTCCGCCCATTGGTTTGCTTGCATATCTTACAGTTTATTATAGCGCTCCTGAGTGACTCTAGTACAGTGTTTGTCAAACTTTCAATAATAATAATAATAATAAATCATTTATTTTTTAAAATATGGTTATCGTATACATGTTCAGGTTTCTTATTCCAACATATTCTGCCGCTTTTCGACGTGGAAATATTAGTCAAGTTCCGTTATACCCCTTATGAGCTATAAGTATTGATTTACCAGGGTTACCTGCTGAGGTCTGAAATGGCTTATATGTGAATGCCGTAAATTAAGTACTTCAGACAACCACCAGCTCCATCCCTCGAAATACCCAGGCTCTAGAATAATAAATAAATTGACGATGAAGACGATTATGATTCGATTATGTAGTTCAGCCAATACTTATGACCAACTTATAACATGACCAGTGTCATGGTTATCAAAAATCTAATAAATGTACAAAATAATTTGTATGTAAGTGAGATAAGGAATTTCAAGTTCAGACCACATATTATCTTGTATTGTCTTTGCTCAAAGATGCGTGCGTGACTATGTATTTGTATCAGTAGATTAGTTTAATAATGTCTTATATGTATCGATGCAAACGTCTGTCAGTCTCATAATAATCAGGATTTATTCATAGTAAGATTCCAGTTAGTTATAAGTTCTATTTGTTTAAATTCTCAAAGCTTAAAATATTTTTAGTTAATCTAAGTTTAACGGCCTTTATTTAGACGACCAAAATTAAATTACCTACTTTGTTTATTTGTCTCGTTTTGCTGCCTAATTTGCTTAACTGATTTCAATAAAATTTGGTATAGAGAAGTATTGGTCGTCGAAACAGGACATAGGATCCCTTGTTACTGCTTTGCACGGTCCCTGTAGGTCACTGTATGACGTTACGTGCTACCTCTAGTTATTATTCTATAAAGCTAATCAATAATTTGTAACCACATATCAAGTATCCAGACCACAAAGATGACAATTTCCGTAACAAGATATGCTAGTTGTTTTGTACATACAAATGTTTCTTTGTATAGCAAGTTATATATATTAGCAAGTTTCCAGTACCACTTCCAAACATAATAATTATCTTGCATAATATACTCGTATAATGTATTTACTTAATTTACCATCGCAATCTGCACTAAGTTGTCATGCATTAAGCAATGCAATATATCCTGAAACCCCAGATGATTATGAGAGCAAGCCTTAACTCAGTAGTGGGACGTTACCGTCTGATAAGGTCCGTAGTCTGAGATGATGATGAGTCTGAGGTAAAATGAAAATATAATATGTAAGTAAACCAATGACTTTACTTTGCTCTTAAATGTTCGTCGGCGTGACCCACAAAAACAATTTGGATAAAAGTCGAAGATCTCAAGGTTTATATAATAATTCATATAATTTCAAGCGTTGTAAGCGTAAAAAGTGTTTAATAATATGCAAAAGTGAAATAATGAAATAATCCTATCACATTAGTATGAATTCAAAAGTATCAATAATTTCAAAGTATTAGAGAGTATAGAGAGTACTCTCGTTTCAACGTTGGTCGTGAAGACAGCGTTGTTCTGAGGCTCCTATCTTACTTGAAGATGCCCTGTGTAAGGGCAAAACACGTGTCGTGTTGAATTGTTTTTCGATTTTTCGGGAAATTATAGTTGCGCGGGAATTGTTACAAAGATATGTTTTAATCCATCACTTGCTTTATACGACATAGAAAAATCGAGTGCTTTAGTCAATGAATTGCTACAATCCATCACGGTCCAAATAAAAACTCAGCCATCCGGTACGATAAACGAGTGCTTAATTTTAAAAAATAATTTTGCTTAAAACCCTAAGAAGTAACAAAAGTTTTCAAGTTCTTACAATGTAAATGAGCAACGTTGTAGTCCCACGTCATTACAATACATTGTTTTAACCTACAGCACTGAATTCTTGTTGTAAGTGTATTATTAAAATGTAAAAATTATTCAAATAACTCTATTGTTTCATTTTCATTAATGAATAACAATGATTTTTAACGGTTACCATATACAGTTGAAAGTTATTTAAATGGTATGAATTTGCAATTATTATCAATGAACTTTCATTAGTTATCTTGGTGACAAAGGCCGCTTAGATAAGTCAATATACACTTAGATACTCTTTACTCGATGTTATAATGCGGTTTTGAAGGCAGATGAGATGTCACAAAGATGTCACAATCGTATTTTCCGTAAAATTGCATTTAACTAGGTAAAAAAATTATCAACTTCAGAAAATTATTTCCATACTTTTTATTGTACAATTTCTTTTAGCCTAAATGTGAAAGCAACTATACTATGTAGGCCCCTAAAATATTAATTGGATTAATTGAAACACTGAATTATCTACGCTTTACTTAAGCGCAACTTAACGCTTTATGAATCTAATTTTGACTGACATGTTACACTTGTCACGGAGGCCGTATGTATGTGTTCTAAAAGAACTAAGCAGTGACACGGATTTGATGTAATAGGTTGGGGAAAAAGTCTTTTCGTATTTTTGTATGAAAAGTCAAGACATTTTTTTCAAAGTTTATTTACATTTATTTACAATATATATGTACCGTTTTGTTGAATAACTTTCTGCCATTTTGTGGGCAGAGACATTATCCCGTTACTGTAGAAACTTTGGGACTTCTGATCAAAAAAACGGGACAAATAGTTTTGGCAGTCCTCTCTTGAGGTCAACCTTACAGAACCTAAAGAATTCTGCAGAGACCGAAACAGGTGAAAATCTGAAGGCGCAAGGTCAGGGCTATATGGTGGATGCACTAGGACCTCCCAGTCGAACTCTCTTAATTTTTGCTGAGTGGCTAAAGATGTGTGTGGTCTAGCGTTATCGTGATGAAAGACCACACCCTTCCTGTTGATCAATTCCGGCCGTTTTCTCTCGACTGCTTCCTTTAATCTCATCAGTTGCTGGCAGTAAAGATCAGAATCGATGGTTTTGCCGGGCGGTAAAAGCTCATAATAAACAATGCCCTTCCAATCCCACCATACACACAGCATCACCTTATTTCGTGTTAGGTTTGGCCACAGTCTGTGAAGCCTGGCCAACTTTCGACCACGACCTTTTTCGCACGTTCTTGTCGTACGTGATCCACTTTTCATCGCCAGTTATCAATCTCTTCAAAAACGGCTCGGTTTCATTACGTCTCAATAATGAATCGCAAATGAGTACACGGTTCATTAAGTTTCTTTGAGTGAGCTCGTGTGGCACCCAAATATCGTGCTTTTTTGTATAACCAGCTTTCTTCAAATGGGTCAAAACTGTTTTGTGGTCAATTCCCAGTTCTTCAGCTACATCGTAACTACTAATATGCCGATCTTGCTCCACTCTTTCAAAAATGGCGTCCATTTTATTCGTAACAGGGCGACCAGAGCGAGGTGCATCTTTAACATCAAAATTTCCGGACTGAAAACGTTTGAACCAAATTTGTGCTACTCTTACTGACACTGCATCAGGTCCATAAACATCACAAATTTTTTTCACTGCTTGAGTTGCATTTTTGCCTTTTTTATAATAAAATTTTAAAATGTATCGAATTTCTTCATTAGATTCACTCATTTTTACGGAGAGAAAAACAAATGAAAAATAGCGGGAAACAACTTTTTTTTATTTTTTTCTTTTCTTTATAATGGAACCTTTTTAATGTTACCAAAACCAGCCAGACACAAATAGTACAGTCAAAAAAATTTTATAATAAGTTTATACCTACGTTATGCGAAAAGACTTTTTCCCCGACCTAATATAATACTGAGATACTTTCTTATATAAATGTTTAGTCTCATTTTTACTATTTAAATGCACCTAGCGTGATTTAAAAGCTAAGAAATAGAAGTAAGGAGGCGCTATATTAGTAATAGTTCGTATGTAACACTATAACAGCATTCTAATTAGTTGTTCGACTTTTATTAGAAACCCGGCCATGTGTTCATCGAGTACCTACACTTAAATAACGGATATATATATCGTAGAACCACTATAATTTGAATAAAAAGTGCTGTGTTGTTAGCTAGTGTTACTGTCCCCAAACCTAATAGGGCTTATTACAAAACGAGATCTAAATTTAAAACTAGTGATGTCACTGTCTTCATCTTATCGAATGAAAGTGACAGCGCTAGTTTCAAACCAAGTCTTTGCTTATTGGGGCTTATTACAAAACGGGATCTAAACTTTAGATCTCGTTTTGTAATAAGTCCCAGAATTTCTTAATTTGTACCTTAAACATGGCGCTTATACTGGCACTCTTCATCATCTTTGCTCATTAACATCCCGCTAGTAACTACACGCCTTCTTTTCTTCATCCCTTTGCAATTCGGGTGACATGAAAAAGGCAGTATTGAATAGGGCAGCTAGATCCGCCTTGAAAATAGTAATGAATTTGGCAGCTCACTTGGTTTAACGACAATCATTCGTAGTGGTGACCGAGGATAACGGCTTAACGTGGCTTTTGGATTTTGGTAGCACTCCAAGTTAAATTCCACACAAAAGGTCAGTAACCCAGGGAACTCTATAAACTCCGCTTAACTTCGGTGATCGTTTCCGACTAGAGCAGCTACGACCGCTGTTCACTTAATTTGGGTAGAAATACGACGAATAAAAATACTAACAGACATGAAGAAAATTATGTTTCTGTTGCCGCATTTATCGGAGCAATGTTAATAGCAAGGACATAATTATTATAACATTCTAGTTACCTAAACCAATTCAATAATCCCTAAATTAGGTTCCGTAGAAAAGTCGCCAGACTCCCAATTCGATCTAAAATTGGTTCTTAACTAAATTACATATCCACTACATTACCACCACCTTATCCACGCCTGTTTATTATACGCCCTCACTTCGCCAATTATATAGTTGGTCCCACGTAATAGATGGCGAGCCTATTGTCGCTTACCGGGCACTGTTATGTTCGTCAGAGCCTCGTCCGTTGATCGGCAGGTGCACCATTTGCAGATGAGGTTGACTTGGGCCCCTTAGGTTTTGGTTGGATCCCTCTACACCTCTATATTATATTATTAACTAAATCACAGCGTCATAAATTTGTAATCACTCAGTACCATTAAACATTACTTGATGGATCGTTATCTTAAAAGTTTAGGGTTTTTATATTGTCTTACGCATAATTCTGTTTAGATTCAGATATTATCTAACCACGTGCTGCCTTCGCATCATTTTAATTTAAAGGAGTTATAATTTTAGAGTAAGTCACAGTAAGCATTTGTCCCGGTTATAAAATGACGGTCATGGCCCGTTAATTAATATATTAGGAGACTTGGAAAATTAAAACAACAGAACACCACACGTTGGCTTTGGGCAATTCGCACTGGGTCGTAGTGGTAGCTCCCTTTTACCTTTGTAGTGACATGTCAATATATGGCGTGGTGGCGAGTATACCCGCATTCCACTCCTGAGGACGTGGGTTCGATTCCCACACACTTCAAATTTTTGAGTGTATAAAAATAAATATTTGTTCTGGTCTGAGTGTTTTCTATGTATATTAAGTATGTATTTACAAAAAAGAAAAAATATTTATGCATGTTAAATAATGTCCATAACACATAACACAAAATCTTAATTTTCCTTCCTTGGAACTCAATTATTGGCGATGTGTCAGAAATATTTATTTATGATATAATAATGTTAAAATGGTAAGAATGATTTTAATAAATACCCTTTTCTTTTCAGATATTCCAAGCACATGGTGATTGCGACCCCGTGGTTCCGTTCAAATGGGGCCAGATGACAGCTTCATTCCTCAAAACTTTCATGAAGAATATTGAGTTCAATACATACCAAGGTCTTACTCACAGTTCATCGGAAGCGGAACTCAAAGACATGAGGGCATTTATAGAAAAAACTCTGCCTGCTGTAAAATAACTCTCGAATTTTGGTGGCAATTCTGTTGTACCAGTCTTTAAATACTTAATTTGAAAAAACAATTTAAGTAGTTTAGCTTGAACAAACGCTATTCTGTTGTAAAAAAAAAACATGCTATTTATTATAAACTTAATTCACTAAATCTGAATTGAGTATGGGAACAAGAAGTAAAAGACACTGCTGTTAGAATCCTACATTTTATTGACCAATACCTACAATATAAATAAAAACAATTTTCCCTTATGTTTCAAGAAATCAAGTACATTACAAAAATATTAATTACGTAAAACAATAATTTATTATTGCATAGCTTACGGCCAAAAACTAGCTCAGCAATGAAATGGAATTTTAATTAAACCTAGTCAAAAATTTATATCAAAGGCTTTATTATCATCGTACCGGCTATATAAAAGTCCACTGTTGAACATTGACCTCCCCGATAGATAGATAGATATATTCTATTAGGGTTTTTGCCCATAGTTTCCACACTGGGCAGGCGGGTTGGTGATCGCAGTTCAAGTCATTACGCAGTATGATGGGCAGCACCATCATCCGATAGAATTTTAATTCGTCGACTCTTTCGACTCCCTATGAGATGAGAGAGGTTGGCACTATTGTGAGCCGGTTTTTTTATTTTGTTGTGTAAATGTGAAATGGGCATTTATCAGTGATAAGCACATCGTCTAGCAGATCAGCGTCGTATCATTACTTGGATGGCAAAGAAAGCTATTTCAGGCCATTTATTCAATAAAATATATTTATCGATATGTTTTAAGGATAGTTGTAGTAATAAGTAGGTACATATTTACTACATTTCTCTTTAAGTACATAACAATACATAAAAATGTTAAGATTAAACAATTTTTATTCCGTGTGTAAGTTAAGAAAAAAAATATTAAGTATTTATTATTTAACACGTATGAATAGCTTAGGTATATTAATCTTCTCTGCCCTTTGGAATATGCACGCATCTTAAAGTACAGATACAATTCTCCTCTCGATCGGATAAAAGTCCAAAATAATTTTAAATGTGGTAAATGCAACTTTAGGTACAATATGTGTAAGCTGAGTTCTTACTCTTTTTTATTTTGAACCCCCGACGCTTATAGAGCGCTGTTATCAGTTTGATGTGTTTTTGTTTATTCTAATATTTTTTTCCATTTAATGTCTGACTTGGAAAATCTCGTTTGATTCACTGCTCTGCCATCGTTACCAAGATATCAGTAAGTTGGGCTTTGGAGCCCTCTAACTTCATAGCATCCATGTAACAAGCTACACACCGCTGGGGGTTGGGTGATTATTACCTGAAAAGTTACTATTCGACAAAATTGCAACTCATATTTTTGCAACTTTACATTTGCATAAGAACAGCTAACGAATACGACTTACAATGTTTGTAAATTACATCAAGAAAAATATTCAGTCGTCAATTCTTGCAATAGCATGTAAATAGGTCGAAGAGCGATTGTACGATAGTATGCGCTATAGATTTTATACCAGTAGGTATTATAATCTAAGTCTTTAAACATTTTTAGTCAGTTGCGGCGCATAACTGTGTAGACTTACTTTTGACAGTTGGTGCGGCGACCATGTAGACTTACTTTTGACAGTTGGTGCGGCGACCATGTAACCTTCAGTACAAAATAATATTATTTTTTTAGAACATAATGGTTGACGCACAAATTTCAAAATAAAGAATTACCTATCGACTACCTATTGACGATAATTGGGTCTGTACTGTAGGCACCAAATGCAATTTAAAATATTGTATCGATAATCCGAATGGTAAAGCGCATAGCTTGCTTCGTGTTTTAAATATTTATTAACGCGATGAAAATCTGGGATATTATGGAATAATGTTAAAGGTGAACATTAAAATTCTGTACCATCTTTTATCATTCTTTACTCTCAACTATGTTTTGAAATGCTGGGCTGGCATTAGAATGAATAGTAATTTGGCAGACGATAATCATGTATGATTCAGTTTGATTCAGATATGAAGAAACTAAATCACAAATTATTTTTTGACGAAAGTACACGGCACTTAAAGTGACTTAACTGTACCTACTAATATTAAATATAACATCCACATTGTTTTTTATCCAATTAAAAAAATGCATTTTTGTTGTATGATAAATGATAATCTTGTGTTGTTGAGCTCTAGCTTGTGGGGTGAAGTAGTTAACTACAACAGAATAGTGCATTGTTCTTTACGATATAGTTCTACTAACCACTAGGTTTATCGTCCATGTTCATAATAAATTTTATTTCTGTCAAACCAGAATTTACTTAGTTTAATCTTGTTATTTTAGATAACATAAAAAATATTAGCTTATATAAAAGAAGGAAGATAATTGGCAGTCGTCACATTATTATTTAGTACACATGAATTAATAAATGAACATTTTTTTTTTTATATACTTTGTGCCAACAGAATAGCTACTAAATCTATGATTAAGATGAAGTATTCGCATTATATACGTAGATACTGAAAATGTTGCACTACTTAAAAAAAAGGTACATACATACAGAATATTTAAATGAATTTATCATTAATAAAATATGTGTCAAATCACAGCACAGTCTCCACCTAGTTCAGAGCACACAAATTATATCAGGTAATTAACTCAATCACTTGCTATCAAATTCTAGTAGAAATGAAATGAGTACAATAAACACCTCATGAAAATTAGTTTTGTGTCAAACTTATTTATACCCCCCTATTATAGAGTAGTCCCTTGATCCCGGTGAGTTATATTATATCATGTTGTGTTACACCGTTACTCATGAGCTAATTTACCAATAAGTGACACTTCATCAAAAACATCTCAGCCGATTAACGTCCTACTACTGGGCACTAGCCCCCTCTCACAAATCAAGGTAAGAGTATTAGGTGGGTCATACTCCACCCCGCGGACTCAATGAAGGCGGCAGGTGAGTGGCGTTCTGCTGTAAGAAATTTTCAGGCCGCTCAATTGGCCTCTAAGCGCTCATAGCGCCTCTATCATGGCTTCACGACTTTTTTTAATTTACGTACGTTTAGCAAAATGCCTTTACGCACTGCTTCCCGGCCAAAAAGGGACCGAGAGGGGAGTGTGGAGCTCGTTGGCAGCCAGCAGTCCTATCCACTAAAAATCTTCCGACGACGCCCACCGCTGTTGAAAAAGGGGCGGGCAGTGCCAAAATGTCCCCGCCTGCGGCCAACGTCCCTTGGATCAGAATCTGGAGGACCTCCTCAGAAAGGCGCAGTGTGTCGCGTGCCTCCCCCCCCCCCCCCCTAATTCGTTATGCGACCACCAGCGTATTTGGCCGACTTCGCCGGGGGGTCTATAATAGTTAGCAGTGTTGGGCAAAATTTAGTTAACTAATGATTGAATGTGTTAGTTATGATTGAAGACTAATGATTATTTAGTTTAATCACGAGGTGATGACTAACGATTGATTAGTTTTAATCTTAATCAAATAATCATGATTATTTAGTGTAAAATTCAGTATTTTTTGGTGGTCAGATAAATACATGCCCGGTGTAAGGTACAGCTCCTGAAAACTGAAACCATGGACTTAGACAATCCTCCTGAGCAAAGTCCACAAAGAAATTGTTCTCTGGAAATTAAAAGAATTTTTGACATCTCCATACAAAATTGGCTGACTAGTCGCATATTTTGTATGGAGAGAGAGTCAGAAAATTCTTTTCATTTTCGAGAAAAATTTCTTCATGGTGGTAGGTCAGGATGGAGCCCTGAGCCCTGGTTTCAGGCTTACCAAACTAAAACCATGGACTCAGACCATCATCCTGAGTAACGAACCGAAGGAATTTTTTTTCGGAAAAGAAAAAATTTTGGCCTTTCTATACAAAATTAGCAGCCGACTTTAATATTTTGTATGCAGAGTCAAAAATTTTTTTCATTTCCGAACCTAATTCCTTCAGTACTTTACTCAAGATGATGGTCTAAGACTTCGGTCAGCTGATCCTTACACCCTGTATGTGTAGTGTACCAACACCTGTGCATCGAGCTTAGTCATACATGCATGATTAAAACTAATGATTGATGATTTGCGATTAACGAATTTAGTCATGACTAATGATTGATCTCGTTAGTTATGATTAAATTAGTCATGACTAAATTAATCATGAACAGATCAATCATGATTGATTAATTGATTGAATAAATTAGTTGATTTGCCCAACACTGATAGTTAGATGGTAGGGGCCACCTGCCCCCACCGCCTAAAAATCTCCTTGCGCTGCGCCAACGGCGTAGCCGTATCCGGCGGCGGATCCCTCTCCCGCTCCGCGGCCTACTTCTGCGACATCACCGCTTCGCAGATAGAGGCCATCGCCTCCCACGCCGTCCCGCTGCCGACCATCATGCGAATAAGAGAGCGACTCCAACCAGGCCCGCGGCCTCGCCCACGTATGGCTTAATGACTCCCACATGACTGTAGTGATAACCATTGACCGGAGAAGATAGAGATTGTATGTACTTGCGATACGTTATACTATTATGCACACTCCCGGAATGCCGGGCTTTAGTTGATCAATTTAGCTCAAAAAATAGTAGGTAGTAAGCTTACTGGACTAGATTCTAATGTTTGATTTATTCTTATAAATGAAATGTGGAAAGTCCCTATCGATTAAATCTCTAATCATCCGTTAGAATTCCGTGGAATGTCCCTACTAGTATCAACGTTTGGGGTCAATGAACCGAAATAACTACCTAATCTGGTCACCAGTGACCAACTGCTTAACATGCCTTCCGAAGTACGGAAGCGCTAGATATTAAATGCCGTACAAACGGTTACCCATTCAAGGAGTGACCTTTACAAACTATGCTGTACTTCGATCATCGTTATCGACCATCTAGCACCGCGGAGCCCGCACCGCTTCAATAACACTAAAGTACGCGTTTTTTTCCACTTGAGTGAAAATGTAACTCAACAAAACGCTTTGTTTCCGTCAAGTGACACCTTGGGTAAAATCATTGTTGAAATACACAATTCACTTAGCTACTTTTTGTAGACATCTTCTTTCTTGAACCTTTGACAATGTGTGGGCCGCGCGGTGGTTATTGAATATGCTTGTGGCAGGCAAGGTATTCCGCTTAACTAAACATCTCTTGAGTGTGTATATCACTCACTCAAAGCCACTTCACGGAGCTCTCCGTTGGGTTGGTATTAGATGTCTTAGAATGTACGTGTTGAAATTCGTTTGTAGTCTCGACTTATTAGAACATGTAGATTTGTATTGAAAGCTGACAGAATGTGACTATTAGTCGATATGTTCGTTGTAAACTGAGATTGGGAATTACACTGCGACTGTTTTATATAACTAATTTGTGTACTTAATGATTAATAATGATACTACGAAAATACATATTGTATATTTATCGTACGTACATGTAGTAACATAATATGTATTTTCAAAAACCACTCAGACATTAGAATTTGATAGTATGTATTTTTTTTATTTTATTGGATTTTTTATTAGTAATGAAGAACTAATGTTATAGTACTAGGCAGTATATTTTTTACTTAGCAAGATCAACAAGAAATTCATAAAAAATTGTGAATAAAGAAAACAACTGTCAATACAGTCTCGTCATAAAAAATGTTTGTTGTTTGTGAAATGTGCATTTTGTTGAGTGTGACACAATTTCATCATAATAAGGTGAAATATCTTATTTATTTATGCATGTATTGTTTATTTCTTCCTTCCTTCATTAATGGTGCGCCTATTTTCAAAAAATAACTAATCGTTTCGCTGTAATAGTAGATGATATGAACCAATCCATTTCTATCAGGGTTTAGAGCACGTCATGAAATGATTTTTAACATTGTATTTTAAACAATATTTGAAATACACTGCTAGCTAACATGTATATATATTTTTTATGTGTATCTTTAAATATCACCAATGAATTAGTTAGTACACATTGAATCTCCATTCTCTGTCTGGGCAGAGTAATGTATGTAAATAGATCAACATTTTTATATAGATCTACAATTTAAATCATATTCTTTCTTTCAGGTATATGCAAACACTTCAAAATGGCTAAGGATGACCTTCTGTTAGGAGTTGAGTTGGGAAAGCTGGAAATAGAACCAACAAAAACAATAAAACTAAACAAAGATGACAACCCATTTATCCTTACCACTTCACATAAATGTTTATCTTCAAGAAATAACTATGTCAAATGTTCCTGTTCAGCATTGAAACATAATAATAATGTTACAATTTGTAAAAAAAGAAGTAATAAAGTTATTAAAGAACCAGTGTTAAAAATATTGCAGATTAAAAAGAATAACAATTTCAAAAAAGAAACGAGTTTACAGCAATCCCATCATTCTGATTTATTAATCTTATGCGACCTTGTGGATAACTGCAATCAGTTGAGAATATCATCTGGTAAGAAGAAGCAAAACTTAGAAGTGAATAGTGAAGGGTCTAGTAAACACAAATGGTGGAAAGCAGATATGACACATGTTAAACAAGTAAGAAAGCCTGTTGCAGAGAAAAGTCAAGCGGGCACCTGTTCCCAACAAGCATTGAACCCTTCATGTGATGTCACAATCGATGAGCTAGCCAGTTATTTTGAAACCTTAGTTCATATACCCAAGAAAATGTCATCTATGGCTGAAATGATGTACATATAGTTGTATTTTTTTAATGAGCCAAAGGTAAATCCTTGTTATAGAATTATATTCAGCAGATCTGAAGGGGGGTCAGTGATATCAATAATATTGCTATTATTTCTATTGTAGTAAAGGGAAGCAAAATCAATATATATTGTAAATGCAAACGTGACTGTCTTGTCTGTTCGTTATGTTATCACAAATAATTGCTTGTCAATTTTGATAAATTTTGGTAGATAAAATGAAGTCTAAGATTACAATTTATTTCTTTATTCCCATAATAAAGAAAGAAATATATATTTTTTGTATTTTTGTCTTCATTGAAACTATTAATTGTCATATTAATTAATTAATTCCATTATTATATTTAAACATTAATATTTAATTCCATAATGTCCAGTGTAAAAAATGTGTCTATTTTCAAAATTTATAAAAAACACAATAAATAGATTTTTCTTGGTTATAAAAAAATCAATAGGTTAATTATAATTCTTTTATATTTTATACTGCATATTTTGGGAGTTGGATATAATTGCAACTAAACCCATTAACCCATATCCATGTAAAAATTCAGCTATCAGCATAATTCGATTATTTCAACTGTGTTTAAGAAACAAATATTTAAAACCATTACATCCAACTGATATTAGAAATATAAGAATATTTGACAATATACATCCATCATACTAACAGTACCTTGCACGTCTGCAGTCAGTTCACTACTTCCCTTATCAAAGGTTGATGAGTAGCATTTATATGCCAGGTACTGACGTATCTATAGTAAATTTTGCTTATGAAACTAAAAGAGTTTGAATGTGGTATGGCACAAAATTAGATCATGATCTGTGTCCTATAATAATTTGCTTTAAAATCAAAATAAACGTAATAATAATTGTTTTGGTTAAATTTTGTAAATTATATTTGACAGTATGATTTCATTGGGTCTTATAGATTTTTAGTATAGATTAGAATATTGATATGTATGTAAGCAAATGCATAAAGAAATATTGGAAGAAATTAATTGTGGGACTACATGAAACTACTGTGAAACAACTACTGTACAACCTCATTCAAAATATGAAAACAATCACTTAATTTATAATAATTAACTTCATGTCTCAAATAGTACCCTTCTTTTTCCTCTTAAGTTATATCTATCAATCTACATAAATTAACAAGATTTAGCTTCTTCCGTATTATAAAGTTTATCGCGTTTTTCACAATCCATCACTTTTTTTTATTGTGGATGCCTTATAAAAACAAACATATTTACTATTGCAACAAATATAAATTTCAACAGCACCCTTTCATATGATATAGAATTCAGCTTCAAGTATAGTAGTGACAGTTTCAATGTTCAAAACATTTCAGTTCAAAATTCATTCTTAGTCCAAGGTGTTAAGGTGCGTACAGCCATTAAAGTATTACTCTATTTTTGTCTGCTGTAGCTATCAAATAATAAAAAATACTACTTATAAAAATATTTATTAGAGGGCACATTCATCCTTTTTATCTCCCTGTACCCCTAAGGTCATTATTATTAAGAATCTTATTCTTTAGGATTTGCCAGTGGCTTATTATCAATTATTGAGGTCCAAATTATATTTTTGATTATTTCCTTTATGTAATACTTATGTCAATTTGTTGGTAGTAAAATTTATGGAATTAAGAATAAATGTGTTCTGTCATAAATAGGTATTTTCGAATAAATAAAATTAAATAATTATGTATAAACTGTTTTATATTTGTAAAATATAATTAAGTAGGTACTGATTGAACGTTTCATTTTATAATAATACAGTAATCACTTTATTGGTTTTTTTTTATTTTTCACTGAATATTTAGGTACATAGAAATCATTCCAGTTGTCCTATGATTTCCTAATTTCTGATTATACCTCCCTGGTGAATGCAGGCTTCTTAGGATCGCTCAATCTGAAAATGCCTATGTTCAGCAGTGGACGTCATACGGCTAATATGATAATGATGATGTAAAACCTTATCGGAAACCGACTTGATCGGAAAACTGAAAGTCGCCGAAATAATACCCGAAAAAGGCCCGTAATAGTCCTGAAAACAGCTTGTTTTTTTATTAACTTATAGAACAATGTGCTAATTATAATTATTATTTATTTATAAGTCGCAAAGCAGGTTCCAAATGAAGCACTGCTTCCAACTTTGGGCTCCTGCTCAACAGCACCTGAATAACAGCTTGGACCTTTGCGGCTTAAGGAGGGATGAGAATTGTCGAAGATCCCAGGTTTGCAACCTTAAGCCTTAGGAGAGGTTATTTCTCCTTGTGTGTAATCTACCCTTTGTAATGACGTGTAAACGGCCTCTTTCTATCATCGCACCGCTTGCCTTAGGCACGGAATTCATTTAACTAATAAATTACAGGTGCGCGTACATTGTGCCATTAGAAACTTGTTTTGTGCTCCTTGGCGAGGCTGTCCCAATAGATTACAGCCTGTGGGCTCTGAAACGTGCTAGTGATGCACTTGGCAAAGGCGGAGGTGGCTACCTTCTATCAGGTGTTTTGCAGAATTGTGTGCTACCTTGTGGTACAAAATAATACATAGGTATTTCAGAACATTTCATACAGTGCCGTGTATGTATGTACAAAGACGTTATATAATAAACAGAGAACTAAACTAAACAAGAAAAATGCTACAATACGGATACCACACAGCGTATGCCGCGGTATAGGGATGCCATGACGCTGGTTCTCAGTGGCACCAGTGAAAATAGTAGTTAAATTAATTTCCCACACATGACACAATATAATGAAATAATTGCATACATACTTTGGGCAATTTCAAGAAGTTAAAAGTATACGACACTAATGTTGTATAGCGTAGTTGTAACTGTAGAAGGCGCTGTTTAAATTTTAATCTAAGTAAATGGTCTTAACTGTGTTGGGTTCCGGACAGGTGGTGGCAAGTCATTCCAGAATAGCGTAACAACAACAAAGCTACCCCGAAATGACGTTTTAAAGACCTGGAAAAGACCTTATACTGAATTGAACTGAATACGGCAAAATTGAATGTCAAAAGTTACAATTGTAAGTGTAAAATTGCATAACATTACTTAGGTAGGATAGATTTGGATCTAGTACCTACATACAAAAACGTTTCTTAGCTGTTACAAATATTTAGCTCAAGGTTAATTTCGTTTGAAGCTCGTGATATTTATCCGTACAATATTTCTTTGATGATGATACATAACTATTCTTTTCTTATAGATTAGATACCGCATTAACATATAACCTAACCTAACCTAACTACTTCCGTTTAGATAAATTCCACGTTATTTGCTAAATTGTGATGTTATTGCTTTCTTAGCATAAATACATACAATCTCGCCTGTTTCTTGAAGGGGTAGACAAAGGCATATTATCTCCCACATGTCGCCAATTATAAAGTTAGACCCACGTAATGGGTGGCAAACCTATTGCCGCTTATCGGGAATTGTACTGTTCGCCAGAGCCTCGTCCGTTGATCGGCAGGTGCACCATTTGCAGGTGAGGTTGGCTTGAGTTCCTTAGATCTTGGTAGGATCCCTATGCACCCTATATGATATCCCTATCTTTTAAGAGCTTTCCAAACTATTGAAGAACTAGGAACCAATGTTCCTTGGTGTCGTGTGGTACGGGCTAGGTAGTACAAGAGAAATCATACCGAATGATTGGCAGCAGCGTCATCTTGCGTACTGGCAGAATCTGCAATCACCAACCAGCCTGCCCAGGGTGTTGACTATGGGCAAGTACCCCCAATATAACGTAAACTATTGGGAAGGCCAATGTTCAGAAGGGGACTTCACACGGCTGAAATTATGAATGTTTCTGATAATTCTTGGGATCTAGGGCTCAAATCCTGTTGCGGGATTGTTCGAAAGGGTTACCGCGGTCTTGGTGTTACAGTTACTCAAGAAGGAACTTGGATGGTTTTTAGTCAGTAAAAATCTGACACACCCTTCCGCTTTACCCACAGCGAAAGACGGTCATTTGTTAATTTTCCATCAGCAAAAAATAAATAAAAAGAAGTGCTCAAATCCTATTCGAACTTCTGTGAATTTTTTAAAGTTATGTGCGTGAATATCGTTTGCTCCGGATTTATGGAAGTTGCGAAGCTAATATTTTTTATCTTAAAAGAACTACTTAACTATTATTCTGCGTGATAAAAAAAGCTATAGTGAGTCGTATAGAATCAAAGGTGGTAATCTTACTTTTTGGCGCTTTTGAGTTGACTGTGCAAAATATTTGAAACGGTTAAAATAAACAGTTGTTTTCAAAATATTCGAATCAAATATGGCCATGTTCCTTGGAAATTCAATTTAAAAATGAAGGTTAGTTTCAGAGATAGCAATCTTAATTGCGGTTAAAATCAAAAACAGCAATAATGGACGATCAACCAATCACGTCCGCCAATTTTGTCACGTGAAAAAATGGCGTGAAACAGGTTTTTTTTAGAAGTTACGGTGACAATTTTAATTACTTTATTACAATTTTAGAGGTTAAACATTAGCTAAGTATTTTAAATTGGGTGTTATTTAACGTGTCTTCAAAATTAATAAATTGCCAACCTAACCTAACCTTTTTGTGCATCAAAAATACTGATTGAGCACCTAATCACCTCATTAGATGCTCACTCAGTATTTTTGATGATCAAAAAAGTATTTTTTAGAGGTTCAGTTTATTATATTCCTTTTAAATTGTGATCATGGATATCCACCCCACAACAACAAACAATAGTTTTTCAAGAAAACGTCAAAGAAATCCAGAAAAATGGAAAAGAAATATTGCCAAACGAAACAGGTACGTTTCTCAATAGGGCTGACTCTGTGCCTTATATTAAATACGCAAAATAAGCAACATGCCCAAATACTAATCATTATAGTAAGCGATTATGCATATATCATGTTGAAACCTATTTAAAAGGTTAAGGGAAAGGTACTTAATGTAAGTTATTACGTATGCAAACTAAGTACATAGATCACTGTGCCTGCATGATTTTCTTTTTGTTAATTTGGTGTTAAGTACAATTTTTGCTCATAAATTTTGAACATAAGGTATCTGTCCTTTTTAGGTACTCGTCGAAGGCTCTTCCTACTCGTGTCTGCAGTCATGACCAACCTGCATTCAGATGCTCTATAATAACGACATCTGATATGTTAAGGCTGCATACAAAATTTTATGCTTACAAGGACAAGAAAAGCCAAGATGCAATAATCTTAAAATTTTGTATAATAAAGCCCTTCGCAAAGAGGACGACTACAAGAGTCTCTAAACAAACATCAATTAAGTATGCAGTGTATTTTAAACAAAAAAAGATACCAATATGCCAAAAGTTATATGTAATATCTGTAAACGTCATAAAACAATTTCTACCATTGAAAAAACCAATTGCTTTAAATAAAGATAAAGTTAAAAATGTCGAAAAACTTGTAACAAAGCATTTCGGAGGCAAATGGAAGGGACATACCCATAGATATTGGCCCAGGAATTGTTACATTTCACACCTCCTCTTTAAAACGATAACTACTGCCAAGAACCATTAGAAGAAGTCAACGATTTAAGGATATAAGAATTTGTCTTTTAGCCTTAACGGTGCAATGGTATTCAACTTTATTTCGAAGATTCTATACTATAATATTTTTTTTCTTAATAATTTTTTTCTTATTAGTTACGTTTATTTTTTTCTCAACCCTAATTTCATGTCAAATTGCTTAGAAGCAAAAGTGAAAATATTTTCATTACTCAGTGTCAAAAACGGCCATAATTACCAACGTTAGAATCATATACAGCAATTTTCAAGTATTGGTAGCAAAGTCGGCTGTACCTATTTATATTTTACATTCTAAAATTGAGCCTTTTCTCTAGAAATACACAAAATGGTTGTTATATAATTAATTTATAATCACTACTGTTTTTATTAATTTAAAACGGTACAACGCTAAATGAAATTATCGTACCAAATTAGTTATTTTTAATTTGCTGGAAATTGCCAAAAGTGAGATTGCCATCTTTGATTCTGTACAACTCACGTATCTTCTACATTTCTGAAAGAATATTTTTAACTAAGTATTAGAAAAATCTCAAAAATTCGGAAAATAATTCATAACTCGAAAACTATATTGATTCGGATACTTTAAGGTATTCTTCATCTGGATCTTTGCTTCACCTTTATTTTTAGGGCACCCTGATTGGTGATAAAAAGAAACGCATGTGAAAATTATTATTTTATTTAAGTGCGTATATTTGTCCAGTGAGGGGGTCCACGGCAAGGGAGGGGGGCAGTTCGGCGGCGACGTCGGCCAGCGCCTCCCAGCGCGTGGCCCGGCTGCTGGAGGAGTGGCTCGGGCTGGCTGCCTCTGACCCCTCTTGAGTGTCTTCCTCGCCCTCACTGTTTAAATTCAGAAACATAAAGTACTCGAAAAGAAATAAGTTATTTGAAAGTCAAGCGTCTTGCCGGCAAGCCAACATTTTCACATAGCGTCATGTGTCATGTTGGCATGTACGCGTGGCAGGGAAACTACGCCGCGCTACCAATGAGCTACCACGGCGTAGTCTTACATAGAATCATCCTCATCCTCATTTCAGTCACAGGAATTCTACCGCTGAACATAGGTGTAGAATAATTTGTAACATTTGGAGTCGATGCAATGCAAGTTCGCTGTGCCTACTAAAACTACTAAGTCTACCTCGGTAAACTACTAAGCCATGATATGAAAGTGTATAAACAAAACATAGATTGCAAGTGATTTACAGTGATCATGAGGCATCCGCGATAAAGCTTTGCGAGTTCTTTCGATTCTTTAACCGCCCGATTTTTAAAAAGGGCTTTTCAACAAGATTTTTCCTAATTTGTCCATTTATTAATAAAAAGATATTATTATAAGAAAAAAAAGATTATAGATTCTGAGGTCTAATATGTAATACTGCTTTAGTAAAAAAAAGTTTCTTTGGCACTGCTCCACAAATTTACAACAAAATACCAAATGTAATAAAAAGCATGACCTTGCATGAATTTAAAAAATCTTTAATTAAAATACTACTTGAAAAATGTTATTACCAAGCAGATGAGTTCCTAGATGATAAGACATTACTGTAATTTTAATTATAATTAGTCTAATATTCTGTGTTAATGTTTGTATGTCTGAACGACAAAATATAGCGCACATATTTAGTATGCAACACCTTAATGTAAAATACCTATGTTTAACAAATCAATAAATTTTATTCTATTCTATATTCTATTCTACTATTATATTATTAAAGAACATTTTTAAAGTCGGTTAAAAAATAAATAAAAATTACACGCTTTTATTAGCCCCACCTGTAAGTGAGTTTTTTTCGTCTTTGTAGTTGGATTTGCTATTGAAAAGTGTATTTTAAACTAACATTTGTATATAATCAACTTACTTATGTTGACCATAACTTTCTTCACATTCTCCGTCTGTCGCCGTCTCCGAGACTCCGTTTGGCTGAGTGCTCATTTCGTCTTTTGTAGCCTTATCTCCTTGCTTATTTGATACCGATTCAGTGCTAAGTTCGAAATATTCTTGGCTGTGTGTATTTTCTGTCAACAACTCCACTACTTTCTCCACAATATCCTCTAAGGACGACAACTTCTCTTCTGTTACCTCAGCGGCTTCGGTCACTGCAGGTACATTATCAATTACCTCAATAACCTTTAGCTCTGCAAAATGTAAATTTCATTGTAAGCATTTTCTTGCAAGGATTTATCTAGATTAAGTAATATTATAAATGAGAAAGGAACCCTGTCGCGAGTCTATAAAAAAACAACTCTAGATATTATGGCCCTAATAGGCCTATTAGTTTAGTGACTTCCTAGAGCCTTTAAATAATGTAAGAAATAAACCGTTAAAATAATATTTCTGCCATTAAAAATAAATATATTTTAATGTCTTTAAGATTCGTCAAATTTATATAAACAATGAAAATAAAATATATTTGTTTTACTACAATGAAAGAGATATACGCGGTACCATAATCAAACAATAAAAGCAAATGGAGTCTTTGTCAGAATATGTCAAGGTTTGACAGTTAATTTGTCTGTAGGTTGTGTTTTTTTTAGTCAAGATTTGTCAGTCTGTTGGTGACACTTACCTATAGGTCGAATTGGTCATTTAGCTTGTCGTGATTCTAAAGGGGGAGGAGATTGTCCGGCATTCAGTCAGTCTTTCGGTGACTCTTACGAGGCTTCCAAAAAGCAACGAGATTAAGAAGAATACCTCAAGAAACGCATGTAATACAATCAGAAACCGCTCAGTTGTTCTTTAAACTACCGTCATATCTACTTATGAAAGAAGGGAGCAATTTATGTCACTTCCAGGCAGCCTTGTCGTTCATAAAATCTTTCACACTATATAATAAGGGTATATAGGGATACCTACCAAGACCTAAGGAGCCCAAGCCAACCTCACCTGCAAGTGGTGCACCTGCCGATCAACGGACGAGGCTTTGGCGAACATAACAGTGCCCGAAAAGCGACAATAGGTTCGCCACCTATTACGTGGGACGAACTATATAATTGGCGAAGTGTGGGCATATAATATGCCTCTGCCTACCCCTTCGGGGAAAAAGGCGTGAATGTATGTATGTATGTATATAATAAGTCTTCTGGCACAATTTACACTTTATGTATTTTTTAAATTTATTTATAGATATATTTGCGACATCATCTGACAGCGTATTACCATACTTGAGTATTATGTGTAATAGTATCATTTTGATGTTTATCGTCATGTCATATATATAATATTATTTATATGACAAGAATGCTTTCTTTTAAACTGTGTTTAGTGAATTTAAATGTGTTTTTTACTATAAATAAGATCTAAAAATCAACTAGAAGAAAGATGAATCATAAAGAGAGATAAAATAATTCTTTCAGACAATCGCATTGAAATTATTTAAATTAGGCTGTAGCATAAACGTAGCAAAAAGATATGCTACGACGCTACACACGCGTAGTAGTTGTAGCAGTGCATCAATTTATTTATACATATATAAATACATAGAGTATACATATTTAAGATTAATTATGTGTACGGGACAAGGGTATTCATTTGAGTAATTCTACAATACAATTGCATATAACTTAAAATTGAAATAATTCGTTGGTAAGAGCATATAAACGTTAATGTAGTTTAGATATGATTTGGCTATTTTTTTGTTCAAAGATATCTTATGGTTTAGACTCTTTTGCTATAGTATTTTGTATGAAGAAAACTCAGTTTTCTATAGGGTTATATATGTCACGCCAGCAAGTCAAAATAAACAAAGTTATTTACACACTTATGATAATTAATTTGAAGATACTTTACATTTGCATGTGTGAATGTAAAGTTGTATTGATGTATAATAATTTAATGTAATGCATGCAATTATAGTACCTAAAGATAGTCTGTAAAGAAAAGTGTAAAAGTGTGTAAGAAACAAAATGAAATTCGTGTTTTGAAAACATACATATTTTGTTTTGTGCAAACATCGAAAGCAGAAATATATTTATGATTGTATGACAGTGCTTGTAATTTTAATGAAATATACGTACTTGTACTTGATTGAATATTATAAGTACAAAGTAGATAAGAAAATATATGCATAATGCAAACGAATTGTGTTAACAAAAGGCTTGAAAATACAACAGCCCGTTTGCATCATAAAGTACCTTCATCGGGGTCCATTTTGGACGATTCTACAATTATTTTATTTATACTATCTAATTGTACAGGTTCGGCTAAAGTATCACACGGAGGAAGCACCTTTATTTTGCTTTTTCCATTTTCTTCTTCGCTTTCTATTGTCATCGCGTCTTCTTTATGATCATGAACATGATCCTTGATTTCTTGGTGGAATTGTAATTGTTTTTCTGAAACCAAACATTTTACATTTTATGTTCGTGAATAAGCAATAATTTTCACCCTTATAGCAAACACGTAGTTAACGACAACACGACAAAGGTAACAAACACTCAATAATAGTATTTATATGACCTTTTTTATAATCACACGTTGCCGGGCAATAAACGGCTTCTTATATTTTTATTACTATAACTTCTAAAAATACTTTAACTAGGTATGTGCTATTACAGTTTGCGTCGCCTGATCTCTGTTAAATTCTTTGTATTAGGAAGTTTGTACATAATCGAACGGAGTTAAACTCTCCGATCATTTCAGAAACACTTCACCTGCAGAAAAGTTTTACTTTAAGGAGAAACTAGACGATAGCCCTCGATTGCCACATATGATTTTAACTTTTGATTATTTTTTCAGGAAAATTTTATTGAGTTTTATTTATAGCTACTATAAAAATACTTATAATTTTATGCAAATAAGTTAGAAGCTCATCCTCAAATCGAAGATATGATCTAGTTATAAATAAATACTTACAACTTGCCATACTTTCCAATAAGACAGAGAAAAATATAGTTCACTGGATAGTAAAGTGAGACTTTAGCATTGCATTTCGCTACACAGTTTAGAGTGAAACCGGTTGTTGATAATTTCCGACATTACCTGTAGCGTGTGTATTCATCGGAGCCATATTTGGAGTGCTGCTCGTACAGCCCATTTTGCATAGGGCGTGATCAATCAACGTTCACGTGTCAGGATATTTTTAGAGATGGTAAGTCGCGAGTACGTCGGCTGCGGTGGTGGGCATCGGAGGGCGAAGGGCGGCGCGGCGAGGTCCAGCCGGCCGCGCGATCCCTGCCCGACTGGGCGCTCTGCTCGGGCCCGAGATCGTATCGGGCCTGCCTATTAGTGGAGGAGGGAGTCCAGCACTGACCTCGCACCCCCATCGCGTTTTTCCAATTAAACGGACGGAGTACATTCCATTACTCTGACGCGCATAATTTTTAGTGAAAGCCTTATTCTTCTTTTCAAAGTCAAATTGCAAAAACGGCTTGAAATTACCTTCGTTCTATTTATACTTTTAATTAACGTGCAAAATGATTTCATTACTTTGTTCGTAAAGGTCACGCCATTTTTATTTAGGATTCCGTGGTAAAAAAAGGATCTTCGCCTTAATATCGTCTGATTGTCGCAAACCCTTGTTTCAACTTTTCACGCTGCTACTTGCTCGACTTTTCTAATTTTTTATTGCATGGATTAAGTTATCATTAATTTATTGCACACTAGCGGCTGCTCCCGCCTTTAATCGCATGACCTACATACATACCTACCTTACTATTGAATCACTCTATCTATTAAAAAAACCGCATCAAACTCTATTGAGTAGTTTTAAAGATGTAAGCATATATAGGGGGACAGGACATTGTTTTATACTATGTAGTGACAAAGTAATATTATTATATAGGTACTGCAGAGGTCTTATGTTTAATAAATCTTGTTTACACGTTTTTAAATTTGCTTTTTATGTAATCTTTATGGTTATAACTCTTTAGTTAACTATGGCAAGAAATAAATCAAATGGCTTCAATACCTAAATCATTCTCGAAAAACTATTTCAGGATACTCCACATATATACCCTATATTAGTTCATTGACTTTATTGTATTTTTTGTGCACTAATTCACAACGACAAAGTTATCTTACTCTTATAATAAGCATAAATACGTATGTATTACCAACACATGTTTTGACAAAAAAATGAATCTTTATCTTTATTTCAGAAGTATTTTTTTCTTTTCTACATCAATAAAAGTGTAACCTTGTACTTTTGTCTTATCAGCAGTCAAAATGGCTTATAGTGGGCTAAAACTGTTGTAATAAAATAAGAACCAAAGATGATAGGAATTAAAAGCGGTAGATTACTATTTTCAGAATTGATACTTACCCCTAATCTATTTCCACCTTTAATTTTCGTGAAGAAATTACGCTTAAAAGTTACAACCCATAAAAATGTAGTAAAAAATTTGCCTGGAGTGGTTTTATTACTGAGCCTATTGAAACTGGAATGAAATAGAGGAATGCTACTGCATTCCATATCCACATGGGTCTCAAATTTCAACAAGTTTAGTCCAGCTGGTAAAAAATGGTGAAGTTACAAAATTAAACAGTAAGATAAAAAAAAAGAACTTGAGTTTCAAAGGGTAGTTAAAATAACTAGTATTATAATTTTTCTGGCTGATTAAATATAATGCAAATCAAAAAAAATTGCATAATCCTTTATTTTGTGACTCCAAACAATATCTCAAATGTCCGCCATCGATAAATATAATTTAGCTATAAACGTAAGGTGGGGTCAAAGATCACGTAACAACATCGAATATAAATCATGGTAATATTTTATTTTGGCTATTATTTTGTTTTTATTCCCTGACCTATAAATCTCGACGACCGATATGGTGTGGAGGTCAGTATACCCGCACTTCTCTCCAGAGGTCGTGAGTTTGATTCCCACAAAGGACAAGTCTTTCTGTGAATGAATATGAATATTTGTTCTGGTCTGGGTATTTTCTATATATATTAAGTACATATTTACAAAAAAAAAGAGTATTTAAGTATGTTGTCCCGTTCTTTAGTATCCATAACACAAGTTCTTAATGATACTTATCTTGGAACTGAAGGAATTGGAGTGATTGTAAGAGAATATTTATTTTATTTACTTATTTATTATCTGAACGAAGTGGGCAGATTGTCCAAACCGGTATGACACATTCCTAAAACAGCGAATATTTTTTAATATTTTAGCCATTAAACTCTTTGTTCTATGTTTTTATGTGCCTACTTACAAAATTTCAATATATTCACATATTTACATACAGAGTGAATCAGATTCCATATTTATAATGAACGTAACAGGTAAGCTCTTTGTTCTAAAATACAGTAGTTAATAGATCACGCAATGGGCTTAGACGCTACTTATAAATTATGCTGTCCGCCCCATGACCACCCAACATGCTCCTACAGTGCCTAGACTTCACGACCGCGGTCTAGGTCACATCCACTAGCTCACTTTACGGAGCACCCTTGAGTTTTCATGTAGGTAGTTCGTGCTGTGACATTTAGTGCCACCTTCTCTATTGGCTCTCAATAAATAAACAACCGAGAGTTAAATCAATACCACGTAGGTAACTAACCGGCTCGGTATAGTGTATATGACGGTTATTTACTTTTCTAACTAACTCCTTAAGAATTACTGTTTCTACAAGAGTTCTTTCACATTTTCCATGTTTGTACGTATGAGTCTTCAATTGTATTCAAATTCAGTATACTTACACAACTTAGGTGACAATGCAATAATGTAATAAATAAATGTCAATACACCAATTATTTATTAAATAACGGAAAAACATACTTACATAGGTACTCTATTTTTGTAAATACATAGAAAACACCCAGACCAGAACAAATATTCATGTTCATGTACTCAAAGATTTGTCCGGTGTGGGAATCGAACCCACGACCCCAGGAACGAAGTGCTGGTTTACTGACCTCCACGCCATATTGGTCGTCAAATATGGTACCATGGTGTTTGGGCTCATTTTATTAGGCTCATATTTAATGTGTCATCAAAATTAATAAATTACCAACCTAACCTAACCTTTTTGTACATCAAAAAATTCTGATGGAGCACCTAATCCCCTATTAGATGCTAGATCAGTATTTTTGATGATCAAAAAAGTATTTTTTAGAGGTTCAGTTTATTATATTCCATTTTATTATATAGACCCTAGGTATTCAGGGCGTTATAATAAAGCCGGGTCATTAAAGAAAATCCCGCATTCATATTGAGTTAAAAGTAGTATTTTAAAAGAGTTACTTCCGAACTAAATAGTTTTTGTTTTGCAGATTATAATGAAAATATAAAATTTAATGCAATAGGAAAATACATCGATAAAAAATGGTTGCCTGTAAAGTCGTTTTTACGGGCGAAGATTTTACGTGACAACGTCTTTTTCTCGGTAGAATATTTATTGATATGAATATAATTAAATTGCACAATAGGAACAAGGAATTGAATGAAAATAAGAATTGCACAAATTTTAACTATAGAAATATATTTTGTTTACTAAAACATTGTACACTAGTGCTGCGCGCGCGGCAGACCGATCATAGTTGAGTGGGAGAGAGACGCAAGGCATTCGCCGGGCCTCTCTCTCGTTCGGTGACTCATCGTAACGTTACCGAGCGTTACACTTTTTCATAAGTGACTCCCAGCCGCAACCTAATTTAAGACGTTGTCACGTCAAAAATAGTCACTGAAAAATATTGTATCGTGCAGGAAATTAATGTAGTCTAAAATTATATTCCTTTCATTTCTATTGATGCCATAAGCTATTTGAGAGACTGTTATAGTATGAGTAGGTATTACTCGCTTCCAGGTATGCTAGACATCTCGATGTATCTAAGGGTAACTTGATAATATGATAATAATAATAGCGGTGGTTTGTTTTTTAATGATTTTTGTTGTAATTATAACGATAGCTGCACGTTATTATGAAATTAATTGGTATCTTCTATCGTCCTAAGGTGTAGGAGGTTTTGTTATTAGGTATACCTGACTCGATGTACAAAACCGAACATTTTATCATTTGGGCTATCATATCACGACCCCACATTTTCCACTGTGGATTTATTCTCAGGTTGATCGCTTGAAAATGTATAACAACATGATTTTTTACATGGATTAATTGGCAGCAGGCATTTATAGCTGCTGCTACTGCTGCTAGTCTACAACATAGATGGATCAACGGTTTATATTCACTTCCAAAGCACGGAAAGTCCACGCCACGCTACTTCATTCATATTTGCCGTCGGCAACACACATCAAATTCATGGATATAAGAGCTCAGTTATTTGGAAAATAGGTAGTACTCTAAAATCAATATCACTCAATTAACTGGCTACAAAGCAATCACACGAACTAAACACGCACTTACCTTTACATGACCGTGCTTAAACTCAACAGTTGAAAGTTCCATGACCTATAAACAAATACTAAATAAGTACAGAGTTATATCTTGCCATAAATCACGAATGCGATAAAGTCAGCAACGAACATATAAACAGTGATGAATAAGGTACACATTAGTTTCATAGCAATTAGAACAGAAGGCATTTACGCTTCAGATGTAGAATAAAATAGCATAGCATCCATTTCGTGATTTCATTCAAGTAGGTAAGTTTAATATATATATATATACCTATTTAGATATCTGTGTGTGCAAATGCACAGCATTCTTTTTCAGTTGATTATTCTTATCTACGAGTACCTATGTGTACTGATTGTGTGGGTGGGACAGACCAAAACCAATAAATTGAGATCACATTCTTCTTTGAATGATTGAGGCAAATAAATGGAGCCTCTGGAGCGTCATGGAAATCTTTTCCGCGTGTTGGGTGAAGTTTGCAAAAAAGACCATTTTAATGAATCGGTTATTGATGAGATAAGTATAATCGTTAGAACATTGGTAGAACCTTCGTTAGGATATAGGTAGGTAGTCCGAAATATCCATTGGTATTGTGTGATATATTTTGTATATCCTACCTTTGCAGAAGGACATACCTATGCTTATTTTTAATGGTGCTTACGTTTCTAGCCTGTAACCTGACCCCATCATCTCAACGATCTCAAAGTATACAAAGCTTTATAACTCTGTACAACATACTTCAGTTATAAATATTATATGGCAATGTTACTTAAAGAACTTTCTTTAGGTGGAATTTAATAATACCTCATAAAACTTGAAGTCCGAACATAGTTACTTATTAGAATTATTATGTAGGCGTTCATTTAGATTCCCTTGATTTTACTACCGACCGGAATTCCCCAGAACATAGTAAGCGTCCGCGAGCTTCGTAAATTTGCGAGCACTTTTCTTGTCGAGTTGAATTTAAATTTATTACCTTTTTCAACAATATTTTGTTAGTATATTATTTAATTCCATGCTTTTTTTAAATTATAATATTTTATTCTGCATATGCATAGAATATCTAGTAATAGAAGGTACAGTCCGCATAAAAAAACCTGTCTGCAATTTATCGAGAGTTTGTGTTCACTTATATAGTTTCAAGAACATTATTTAAACTTTTCTTACTTTTATCACCGTTCGATGTGAACCTATTTTTATATCCTCCCTAATACAAACAAATGAACAAATATGATCCATCTTATCTCATTCACGTCCCAATACTGGGCAAAGGCCTCATTTTATAAGCAAAGACTATCATCATCTCAGCCCATTTACGTCCCACTACTGAGCACGAGCCTCCTCTCACATATCAAGGTGTGAGGGTATTGGGTCATACTCCACCACGCTGACCCAGTGCGGATTGGCGGAGGCAGGTGTATGGCGTCCTGCTGTTAGAATTTATCAAGCCGCCCATTAGGCCTCTAACATGGCTTAACGACTACCACATTTAGTGATAACCGGGACCAACGGCTTAACGTGCCTTCTGAAACACGGAAGCGCTCGATATCAAATGCCACACAAACGGTCACCCATCCAAGGACTGACCTCAGTAAAATCTGATGTACTTCGGTGATCGTTTCCGACCACCTAGCACCGCAGAGCTACGAGCGCTTCACAAAGACTATAGGAAAAGGCAAAGACTAAAGTTCATATTATGACAATCATAAATGATGATATGAAATGGGATAGAAAGAGAGGCGGGAGAAAAAACTAACCTTTACGATTTTCTTGCCCGTTCTTTTACGATCAAGCTCCCTCTCGCAGTGAATGGGCGCGCTAGTTTTTAAGTTTTGAACTTCATAAGAGCTCTATTGAGCCAAACTTAAATAAATAATTTTGACTTTGACTTTAGAGTACCGCTAATATTGTTTACCTGAAATTATTATGTCAGGTAGTAGTAAAATTATTGGACATGTGAGACTTCTTAACACCTGGTCAAACGAACTAAAAATATGGGCAGCCATCTCAATCGCCTCGTCACCTAAGGAAATAGCAGGGAAAAACTATTCAACAAAGGTAATGTACCCTAAATAAACATTTTGCCGATTCATAAACAGGCTTCTGAACTTCAGATCTAATCACCAAACACAATGTAGGTAATTCTTATGGAGTTCGGGCACAAAGTTCGCGTGCTAGTAGAGAACTTCCTTTATGGAAATATCGATGATGTATACATTATCATAAATATAAACTTGTAATTTAAGAATTCATACCGATAGAGACTCGGATAAGCTGATGCTCTCCGCTCCAGAGGGCATACTCTAATTTAACGAAAACGAAACTTCTTCATACCTAACTCTTTCACTCTCTAGATTATATCTTTATCGAGTGCAAAGGATGGGTATAACGAAGTTGGCCCTCTTAATTTCGCGCTCTTATAATTGCCGTCTGTATAATAGACATTTATTTCGTTTTAGTGAAATTTAGGCACAAATAATGCTTATTTTCAATATTCCATAGTTATTAGATCTTTATCCTAAAGAAACAGGACTAATCGGCGCATTTAAAGTCTTTTCAAAAAATACAAAAAATGTAAAAATAAAAAATGTGGCACATTTTCAAAATTGATTTTATCCAAAAAAATAAATATATTATATCAAATAATACGATTGTTTTTTTGTCATATTCATAGAATAACTTACACAATAACCAAATTTGTATTTAATTCATTGACTTTTTTTATAATACATCTTGGACGGTAGACGTAGACTGCTGAGTTAGGTACGTGGTGCGCAGGGGCAAGGCCCCAGCTCGGCCACTACGAGATCACCACTAAGTGCGATGGCTTCGATCTCAATGTCTGCTCCCCGCGGAAGTTTTGCTACTTGAAAGGTCGCTCGCGCAGGGAAGTCGCTTGTGAAATCTGAAAAAAAAGTGCATTTCATGATTTGATTAATGTGGTATTAGGGGGAGCTTATGTTCGGCAGTAGATGTCATATGGCTATAATATAATGAAAAAATGATTACTTCCATTTGGGTTCCAATAGAGCTCTTATAAATGTCAAGATAACTTATAAACTAATAATGTTTTGTGAATTTTAAAATAATTAAATATTTCTTATTTAAAAGAAAAACTACAGTGGTTCTCAAAAAAGCTTGAATATGTAAAAATTTAATGGGTCCGCATTACATTTTTAAACTTTCCCGATCTCTGTATAGCGTCACAATAGTTTGTTTTTGACATTTATTATGCAACAGATTATTTATACACCCTAAAATTAATGCCTGGTATTATGGTAGTCGTTTACTGCAGCGGAAAAGAAATATAAAAGTTTAAATTTAACTTTACGAGTTAATTGGTCATAAAATATCATAAACAAAGAGTGCAGTTATAATAGGGAAGCAAACGTAATGGAGGTCACCCGCGGCGACTTATTGCGCTAATTCAGTAGCGATACAATCGCGAAAAGGCCGCGATGTTGTCACAGCCGACATATCGCACGCTGAGAACGAAAGTGACCGATTTCAAAATTTTGGTGAAATGAGTTAAAAATATTTTAATATCTAATAGTATGTTATACAAACGATTTTTTCATTTTAATGTTGACCTAATAAAATATGATTGAAGAATAAGAAGAATATCGTCAATGAGACCGACACATTTTCGTCTCTACCAAAAATTTGAAATTTTGAAATGGGTCACTTTCATTCTCAGCGAGCGATATGCCATACGTATTACGTACAACATCGCTACTATTCTGATACACATTCTGATGTCTGATTCTAATTCATATATGATGTTTCCCCGAAGAGGTGACAGAAGAGGGCATATTATAGGCTCTAGTTTAGCTAAATATAAAAGTTCAAAGTAATAGGTAGCGAGCCTATTTCCACTTCCGTAGATCGACAGGTATACTACTTGAAGGCTAAGATGATGGTAGGATCCATTTCAACTCTTAAGAGAGCATATCACTTGGTGGCAATATTAGTTAGGAATATAGTCGTGCACTATATGCCACCAAAAGTGGTCACCTGTGTTTGCAGTCTGCTATGCATGCCATGACATGCATCAAAATCAAGCATAGTCAAATACTCATTTTATTCTCTCCCGTAGTCAACTGGTAATATTTCTCTACCTACTGAACGCTACAAACGGTCAAAAAAGCGAATATCGTATTGAAGGGCGCCAACAGCTCGTTGCAAAGAGCCTCCTTAGCCTTAAAACTCCATAGCACACTAAACTGTTTACTACTTGTACGAGTAAGTGAATCACACCACATGTTGATGTTTTGTAAGTCAGGCACTATATTATTTTTATTGTTATACTCGTACAAAGAGATGGACGATTATAATTTCCTTAACTTGAAGCGTATATAAAAGAAGTATGGTGTATTTCAATGTTACGAAAATCTGTTAAGTAAAAATATTAGAGCGCAACCAATTCTAAAATTAGCTCGCCGTCTAAGTTACTGAAATATTCGTTTATTTAAAAAACTAAGGAACCGCTGAATTAATGAGCTCATAGCACGCACTTAACTACTTTTTATTTTGTCGTCTACGGTGTTTGACTATGAATATTTTTCGGTCTAGGAAATTAATAATCTATGTAAATCGTAATTATATTCTCTTAAGTATTAGTTGCTTGCATAAATCTCGTTTACAGTGATCAAGCATAAGTTATTCAACCTACAATATGAAATTACATAATATTTTACATTGTTGTATGGATTGCTTCATATGTAAATAACTTATATCGGGCGTCTCACACAGTGCCATCTTGCCTCAAAGTATATAGAGCTAATAGTAGGACCCATGTGTACAATAAAGTTTATATAATGCTTAAATACTTTTTTCGTTCTCCTATAATACCTACATATAAAATAAATCCAAAACAAGACTAACGTTAGTGGGAAAAATACTTTTGGAGTATCTGTCTTAAGGGAATCTAACCCGGATTTCGTTTTCATTTAGGATAGGAGAACGTAAGTATGTACCGATCTTAATTATTTTTCATTGGTGTGCCCGACAAATTCTTATCAACTTTCCTCTGTTTTTCTTATGATTTTAATTATTTAAGCGGCGATAGCCCAGTGGCGAGACCCCTTGCCTTTAAATTCAGAGGGTCTCGGGTTCAAACCTTGGAGGCGCACCAATGACTTTTCGAAGTTATGTGCGTAATTTTCGCTTGCTTCGTGCCTCGCAAAGCACGTTAAGCCGATGGTCCCGGCTGTCATGAACATCTATGGCAGTCGTTATAAGGAAGTCAGTGCCTTTTAACAGACTGACAGCTGGTGTAAACATAGAATGATGTTTCCCTCTGGGTTGCGGAGGTCAGACGGCAGTCGCTTCACGTAATAACTGAAATTCAGTCAAATCTGGTTGAACCAGTGAGCAGACCCTGGGTCCTAAGCTTAAGTCTAGGGCAACCGGCATAATGCTAGGATATGATAATTGTAATGAATATTCCAACTTAAAAGCAAAATTCAATTATCGTGTCGTGACGCTTGTGCGTACCTAATACGGTATAAAACGCCACTATAGAGTTAATCGGCGATGTAGTTAACGCTTCGGCCTTTTAGGTTTTCATGAATTGTTACGTAAAACTTCCCGCATTATCTTAAAAGCAGGTTTGGCACTATCTCTTTTAGACTTAGTGTGTGCAATACGACGGGAGATTTAGCTATGAAAACAGTATTTAGTTAGCAGGTCCAAATATGAAAAAGAGCAGAAGGCACCGCATTGATACTATTTCTTATACCTAATATGATATTTTGAAACCTGCACAAAGGTAAACTACTTACATTCACCATAGACTTGATTGACAATCTGAAAGTCATCCATGTTCGCCAGGAGTATCGTGGTCTTGATGACGGAGTTTAATGAAGCACCTCCTGCTTCCAGCACATGACGCAGGTTGTTCAAGGCTTGGCGAGTCTGCGCTTCAACTCCGCCGCACACCAGTTGTGCGTCGGTGTCCAGCCCGAGCACCCCGGATACATACAGAGTCTTGTCCGCCAATATGGCTTGACTTAGAAACATTAATGGTTATAATTAGCCTGAAGTACTATTTATATCTACAGTTAATTAAACTGTAGATATAACGTATTAAATTAAATTTAAAGTATGACAATGACGATTTTTTTCAATAAGTGGCATAGACCTAGTGCACAGACAGGTATACTATCTATGTCTATATCTTTTATTACTATTACTATAAGTATGATATTGCTGATTTTTTCACACATTATTATGGCGAAAAGTTTCACAAGCTGTCAGGATCTAATAAGTCTACCTACAAGATCTGCAGTTCCATCCGTTCTTCATCCTTCGTATTCGACAGACCTTGCTCTTACTGACTAGATACCATTAACTTTTTCGTGATTCGGACATTCCTTTACATTATAGAGGTAACTAGATACACAAAATATAACAATAAGTTGGTACTACTACTAAGTATAAGTGCACAATCAACATACCTGTAAGGCCCAACGGGTTTGTAGATGTTGGGAGAGTTTACGATTGTTTTTGTAACTTTTTGCATATTGATGAACTAGATCTATTTCTTTCAATTTATCGAGACACGTCCTCTTAGTTCTCCAGATAAAATGTAAATAATATCCAAATTAATTTGTGATAAAGAATTAAAGATCAACAGTTCATTATACTAACTGATAAGTCAAAGCAAAAAAATAACATCACTATGGCTATTATCACTGTGTAATTTACTTAAGTAGTTTACGATAAAACTAAATTTTAGATTTTTAGAATTTGTATTCTGACAAATTCATGTCGTTTCCGTCATTTTGGCACTCCCTAGGCAAGAGTATCATACCATAAATATATAAATCCAATAATAATGATGCGATCTTTTAATTTAAATATGAAAAAGAAAACAAAACAAAATAATTACTGAAATTTTGTTTATTTAATAATTAATATTTATTTTAATTTGGGAGAAAGCCATGCGCTAAACATTGTATGATCTGTTACAAGGCATTAACAGGCACAAATTCGCATCAATGTTCCTGGAATGCTCGTCGGATATTCTGAAACATGTAAAGCTTTTAGGATCTTCTTACCTACAAAGAAGCGATGTACTACAATGAATGAAGTGAGAACAAATTATGTACCGATAATCTTTTTTCACACGTTTCTGAGCAACGGTCGCTCCAAACACCACTTCGACAAGTGGCTATCACGTATGATAATAAAGAAAATCATCAATTTCACAGCAACAATGATATAGAAGATCAGCACACTGATGACAATCTGGAACCTCAATTGGAATCGGCAAATATAGAAAGTGAACATTAAAAATGCGGACTGGTGATTTGTTGGATATGTCTACTAAAGTTATTCAATCAATATTATATATTTTTGCTTCATACCTTCCGGATTTCATGAAACTGAGTAAGATTATTCCCTTAAATAAATCCGGTAGCAAAGAGGATAAAACTAATTAAAGACTTATTCAAACATACCAGTCTTATGTAAGATCTTTGAAAATAAAATGTTAATCAATTAACTACTTACTCTTATTTACTTACCTAATATTCTGCATAAAAAGCAGTATGGTTTCAAAACAGGCCGTTCTACAGCAAATGCTGGTGCAGCTTTAATGTAGCATATATTTATAGCTTGGAAGATGTTACAGAATGGTCTAGCAGTTTTTTGTGATCGTTCTAAGGCATTTGACAGTGTTGACCACCAGACTGTAATTCTTAAATTAAAACATGACTAAAACATGTTGTAGGAGACTTAGCCCAGGAGTTATTGTCTTCCCCCCCGACTGGTCTCCACCTTGTCATGGTGGGGGGGCTGAGTACCTCCCGGTAGGGCGCAGGAGGCGCTAGGGAAAAGGTAACACCCAGAGACCGACGACTCTGGGTGCCCTTAGTACTGACTACCGGGGGGGAAACTAAGAGGGACCTATGGAGGGCGCTGCGGGTAGGCCAGGAGGGCCCGCTCAGCAGCGCCAGGAGGGTCTTGGCAGCGGGGGCAGGGGGCCCCTGCTGTCTAACCGTGGACCCTCCGGGAAGTCGGCCACACACGCTATGGTCGCAGGGGGAGGTAGGAGGGGCGCGTCCACTGCGCCTCTCTGAGGAGGTCCTCCCGGTTTTGGTCCGGGGGACGTTGGCCGCAGGCGGGGTGTCAGAAGCTGCAACCCAGGTACTGGCCCCCGCCTCTTTCTCAACAAGCGGCGGGCGTCGTCGGAAGATTTTTAGTGGGTATTGCTGCCGGCGGTCGTGTCTGCCGGTGGTGAGTCCCACACCCCCTTTCGGTCCCCCTTTGGCCGGAAGGCAGTGCGTAAATGCATTTTGTTACCGACGTAAAACAAAAAAAAAAAAAAAAAAGGAGTTACTGTCTTTGTACCTTTGTTCCCGAATTCAGACGGTAGATATCAATGTAACTTACCCGGTCGTCTGTGTGTACGGGGGCACCTTAAGGCCCATAGTACACGGCGTATTTTAAACGCGCCGACGACGCGCAGATGACGCGCGTATACGCGCTTCAAACGCAATCCGAACGCAACCTAGAAACCTAAGCACACGGGGCGATCGTGAAACGCGCCTCTACAGCGCTTATACGCGCAGATACAGCGCGTATACGCGCAGTAGACGCGCGTAGTTTTTGCGTTTTGATCAGGGACTCCTCTTCTTATACACGCGCAGCACACAATAAACTTGCAACTGAGGCGCGGATGCCTGTGCAGTGGTGGCGTGAGTGCCCCACCCCCTGCCCTATCTCTGCTCCTTTGTACGCGCGTTTGTATCGCTTCAAACGCGAGTATACGAGCTTCATGCGCGCGTATACGCGCTTCATGCGCGCGCTTGTTTCATCAATGTAAACGCAACAAGCAGCGTCCACGGCGCCGAAGACGCGCGTTCCTGAAACGCGCGTCTTCAGCGCGTTTAAAATACGCCGTGTACTATGGGCCTAAGGTTAAATTTTTGGACCATTTCTCTTTTTAGTTAGTATAAATGATTTTCCATTTTTTATGAGTAAGTGTTATAATATGATATTGTTTGCTGATGATACTTCTTTAGTGTTTAACATTGATCGACATAAAAAGGACTTTGATGTGTTCTTGCAGAGCTGCTGCTGTCGTTGGTTTACTGTTAACAACTTACAGCTTAATGCTAAAAAAACTAAATGTATTAAATTCACTGTTCCAAACGAAAGAAAAGTTTAAACTAATATCCTTATGGACGGTCAAAAATTAGATTTACTTAGTAGATTTTAATGTTTTCTTAGGCATCACTATGAATGAAAAACTTCAGTGGGGTCTATACTGAAACTCTTGCTGACAAACTTAGTTCCGCAGCTTATGTCATTCGCAAAATTCGCCAATTTACGGAAGTTTATACAGCAAGAATACGGTATTATACCTGTACCGGACAAACTATGGACGCCAGAGAAAAAGTTTTACGGCAAAATCTAGCCTAAAGCCGAATATTGTGCAAACAAGATATTCTCGCAAAACTTAGTCCTTCTTCGTAAATATGACTTGCGCGTCAATTGCGTAAAATATGTTTAGGAATTAGTGCACGCTCTGTAATAATTGTGAAAGTTGGGCTCTTATTTCTCATAGACAAAGTTTATTACGCAAAACACCTACTGTTAACTTATAGGTTGGCAAATAAATTGTCAAAATATGCAATAGCAGAAAAAGGTCAAAAGTCAAAAAGTCAAGTCAAAAATACTTTATTTCATAAACTATTACATAGTACTTGAAAACGTCAAAATTATAAAAAAATAACAAAAACAAATAAAATATAACTATACTAAAATCACGAAGCTTAGATTCACTTGCAACCAAATAATTTAAAAAAACAAAAAACATTTAAGTGCAAGCGAATCTAAGTGCCAGTTCCGAGCCACCGCTCTGTAAGAAGAACTGGCAAGAAACTCACAGGCTATGCTCTTTTAAATTATCGATTGGTTAGTAACAATCTTCATTTGTCTGTGACGCTATACAATGCAACATAATATAACAATATTCATGCTTTAAGTCATTCATATTAGAATAGCCTGTATGAAACGGCGGTTTAATCCCAAGCATTTTTATCAGCCATATAGTCTTTAATAGAATAATATCCCTTTGAAGACAGCTTGCGTTTTATTGTTAATTTAAATTTATTTAGGCTTAATTGCTGTATGTTGCTTGGGATTTTATTATAGAATCGCACACATTGACCTTTAAAAGATTTGTTAATTTTTTGGAGCCTAGTGGCAGGTACAACTAGTTTATGCTTATTTCTTGTGTTTAGGTTATGTATATCACTTTTCTTACTCAATTTATCAAAATTTTTGTGTACATATACTAGGTTTTCATAAACAAACTGACCCGCCACTGTCAAAATACCAATTTCTTTAAATTTATCCCTTAGTGAATGTCTACATGGTAGATTATAAATTGCTCGTATGGCCCTCTTCTGCAGTACAAAAATATTTTGAATATCTGCGGCACAACCCCACAGAAGAATACCATACGACATAACACTATGAAAATAGCAATGATAAACAAGCCTAGCTGTTTCAACGTCTGTTAATTGGCGAATTTTCTTTACCGCGTATGCAGCAGAGCTGAGTCTATTCGACAATTCACCAATATGTGGGCCCCACTGTAACTTAGAATCTAATATAACACCCAAAAATTTGGTGGTATCCACAAGGGTCAACTCATCTTCCTTTATTTTAATAGTGGTGTTTACTTGTCTGACGTTAGGCGTCACGAATTTAATGCATTTCGTTTTAGCCCCATTTAATAATAAATTGTTAACGTCAAACCAGTGCACCACCTTTGAGATCGCATTGTTTACATCGTCTGGGTTCTGATATCGCTTTATTTTAAATAATAATGATGTATCATCAGCAAACAATACTATCTCGTGATTTTCCTTTACCAAATGTGGCAAATCATTAATATAAATTAAAAACAAAAACGGGCCGAGAATCGAACCCTGCGGTACCCCCATTTTTACTACAGAACCCTGAGATCGCTTTCCATTAACTTCAACCCTTTGAATCCTATTACTTAAGTAAGAAGTAAGAAGATCCAATGCGGAGCCTCTTATTCCATAATAATCTAATTTTTTTATCAATGTTTCATGAGGAACACAATCAAAAGCTTTGGACAGATCGCAAAAAATACCTAAAGCGTCCAAAGAATCTTCCCAAGCATCAAAAATATGTTTCAAAAGCTCAACACCTGCATCGGTTGTGGAGCGACCCTTAGTGAATCCAAATTGTTTTGAATGCATTAAGCCATTTTTATTAAAAAATCTTAACATTTGGTTGTAAATAAGTTTTTCAAAAATTTTACTAAAAGTAGGCAGCACTGAAATAGGTCTAAAATTAGTTGGGTCTGCTGTACTGCCCGATTTAAATAGTGGAATGATTTTACTATTTTTCATTAAATCTGGAAACGTGCCGCAATCTATACATTTATTAAATATTATAGCTAAACTGTGCGCCACCGAAACAATGATAGGCTTGGTAACTACGATGGAATTGCCCCAGAGGTCTGCAGTCTTTTTAACATTAAGAGTATTAAATGTCTTAATTATATCTATGGGTGTTACATGATTAAACATAAACTCTTCTGTACAAATGTTTACATTATCTCTTAAAATAGCCTCCGCTAAAGTAGGCGAGGAATTTAAAGTTTTTGTAGTAGACACTGGAATATTAGTAAAGAAGTCTTCAAAAGCATTGGCAATATCTAAGTCAGATGTAAGCGTCTTGCTATCAATGTTGAGTTTAAACTTATTATTATAATTCTTCATGTTGTAGGTCACCACTTCATGTTGATTCCAAGTTACAACTTTGTAAACACTCGGGCCCCTTATTTCAAATTTCTCTTGTTGTTGTGTTATCATTAACTATAGAGTGCTCGCGGCAAAGTTGAGTCACTACGGTATTGCTGACAAAGCATACCACCTGCTGGTTGACCTCATGAGCGATCGTTTACAAGTGGTGGTCGGTGGAGGAGGCAGAGAGAAGTCTGATCCGGTAATGTCGACGATGGGCGTAGCGCAGGGGTCGTCCGTTTCAAATATCCTTTTCTCCCTCATGCTTAACGATCTTCCCGAGTGGGTTACAGCAGCGAACATATTTATGTACGCCGATGATGTCGCGGCGTTGGTTACTGCGTCTACCCATGAGTTACTCGAGAGGAAGTTGAATCTTGTAGCTGGTCAACTGGCCACTTGATTTCAGTTGAATGGTCTCGCATTGAACTTGGGTAAGACGCATCTCATCCGGTTCTCATTGGCCGGTCATTCTACAAATCCTATTTCAATAGTGGTTGGTGGTGCCAAGATGCAGGAAGTACCAACATTGAATTTATTAGGATTTGTTATAGACAGGTCCCTCACATGGTCGGGACATATTGACAGGCTTTGTGGAAGGCTGGGTAGTGCGTGCTACGCGCTGTATCGCGTGGCGAAGGTAGTTCCTCGGAACGTGGCTCGGGCGTGCTGTTTCGCGACGGTGCACTCGCTGCTGCAGTATGGTGCAGAGTTGTGGGGAAGGGCTGCAGAATGGAAGCGTGCCTTTCGGATGCAGAAACGCGCCATCCGTGCGATCGTCGGGGCAGCACAGGACGATTCGGCCAGGCCACTGTTCAAGTCGCTCGGTATCCTAACGTTGCCTAGCATCGTGATTATGCAGGTCGCGATTTATGTGAGACTTAACGAGCAATCATTTATAAGGCGCGGTGATGTGCATGGGTATAACACTCGACACGCTAACTTGCTGGGAGAATTTTCCAGACGCTTGACGAGGTCTGACAGACTCACGCACATCATGGGACCGTCTGTGTACAATAAATTGCCTCGGGCCGTGTTGGCGGCTCCTAGCCTGCCCGCTTTCAAAGGGAGGTTAAAAAAATATCTTCTTGAGCAAACGTTCTATGACATTAATGACTTTATGAAGTAATGACATTTTGATTTATTGTAATTTTCATAATTGTTGACCGTTTATTTTTATTATTTTTATTAATTGCATTTATATTTCTTAATTCATTTGTTATTGACATTTTTTATTTTGACATTATTAATTCCTCATGATATTGTAATTTAATTTAATTTTAATAATTCTAATAATTATGTTTTCTTTTCTGTGACGTGTAATGTTGTATTACCAATAAATGAGTATTTGAGTATTTGAGTATATGCTATTTCTTTTTATGTAAAATATAATGCATCAATTTCGTGTATTTCTTACTAACAAGAATTAGGATTTAACTACATACTTACCAAATTTATTTTTTAATTTTACGTGGGTAGGCTGACAATAATTGTTTAGGTACGCTATGCTATGTACGTCATTTTGAGCATTCATAGCAGCCTCTAAGACGACAGAGCTGCCTTAAGGTGATTTTCCTTGATGTGGGAACTGGTCTGCTCATGTGTACTATGTGTAGAGTTATCGTCTTCTTTCTTTGAAATCTTCTGACTGCAGAGATTCTGACTCAAGTTTTTGTAGACTTATCAAATTGTTTTAATATCAGGTCCCTACATACGAAGGTGTAACAGGGATTCTACCATCATCTTTGAAATTGAGCTAGAGGCTGCTTTATTTTACTAGATACTGATAGATTCCGCTACAGACTGCTAGATTCCGCTAAAGACTGCTAGATTCCGCTAAAGACTGCTAGATTCCGCTAGAGACTTTTAGATACCGCTTGAGACTGCTAGATAACGCTAGAGACAACTAGAAACCGCTAGAGGCTATTAAATTTCGCTAGACAGTTTGATTCCGCTAGAGACTGCTAGATTCTGCTATGTACCGCTAGAGACTGCTCAAATTCCTTAGAAGCTGCTAAATACCGCAAGAGGCTGCTTAATTTTGCTACATTGAATTAAAGAATGATTTATTTTGCTAGAGACTGCTTGATTTTTGCTAGAGACAGCCAGATTCCGCTAGGGTCCGTCTTGATCACGCTAGAGACTGCTAGCTTTCGCTAGAGATTGCTAGCTTTCGCTAGCGATTGCTAGATTCCGTTTAAGGCTGCTCAAGACTAAAAAATTCCGTTAGAGGCTGCTAAATTCCGCTAAAGGCTGCTAGATTTCGTAAGGGACTGCTAGATATCGCAAGAGACTGCTAGATAACGCTAGAGACTGTTAAATACCGCTAGAGACTGTTCGATTCCGCTAGAGACAGCTAGATTCTGCTATATATCGCTAGAGACTGCTAGTTTTCCATAGAGGCTGCTAGATTTTGCTAGAAAATGCTAGACATTAAAATAAAATATACTTTATTGTCTTTAAGATCAAATACGATCTTTAAGATTCGTCAATTTTTTACACACAAAATCGACATTCGATAATTTTTATCTGAACAACAATGAAAGAGAATGAGCGGTACCATAATCAGGGAATAAAAACAAATAGAGAATGTCAGAATTTGTCAAGGCTTGTCAGTTTATCTGTCTGCTTTTAGTTCAGTTCAGTCATCAGTTCTTCTGTGGTTTTGTCTCAAAATTTGTCATTCTGTCGGTGACTCTTATCGGGGGGATCTGTTAGTCAGCCTGACGTGATTTTAAAGGGGAGCAGGGATTGTCCGTCCGTCAGTCAGTCAGTCAGTCTGTCGGTGACTCTAATCTAACGAAGTTTCCAAATGGCAACGAGGTTGAGAAGAATGCCTCAAGAAACCCATCTCGGCTTGTTCGAGTACATGTCTTAAAATCTAATACAATCAAAGAAATCTGACTGTTTAGTGTGCAATCGATTATTTTTTGTCAAAGTGGGTTTGCTTTTGGTTGAGCATACTTATTTCAAAGATTTTAAATGTGGGCAATACTGAAATAGGACGGAAGTTTGACGGATCCGAGGTGCTACCCGTTTCATACAGAGTCTGAGTCGGTATATGCAATGTACACATCCGCCGAAGGCAAAGCTATGTGCCTCCATTTTACGTTGACAATATCCTTAGAATCTTTTTGATCAGATTTGTGTTAGCTCCGTGGTGACCTAATACAGAAATTCAAATTAAAAAAATCATTATTTATTTGCGATACATAATACAACAGAGATTTCTTATATTTATTTAATTTTCATTATCAATTTTATTCTATTTATGACATTTTAACAATTTACATTAATTATTTTGGACATTTTTATTCAATTGACGAAAAAATAAATTTAATATAACAATTTTAAATTCAATTCCTCCTTCGTACAAATAATAGATTAACTATTATTATAAATATACATAATACTATGTTCTTTCGAGAAAATAACATGGTATTGTATTAAATACCAATAACCAAAACTAGAAGTAATTTTACTTTTATTTACAATAAATAATATCTATACATTGTTAGAAACACTCATGTTTCTTCCGCAGGCATATTGTCTATCGAAGATTCTGGCTCTACCAAACTTATTGCACTGAAACAAAAAAAAAACTTTTTATTTCCTATTGTAAGGTGAACGTTTTATTCTATATTAGCTGAGCTGACCAGAGAGACAGTTGTTGTTTAGTCTTGTTAAAATTCATTTTGTCAAATGCGCTAATAGTCAAACGTCATGTTTAGTTAATTTTATGAATACTTTAATTAAAAGTTGAATGTTGCGACATGAGATAGTTTTATTGAGTCGTTAAGTTTTCTTAAATTCTCAAATTTTATTTATTTCTCAAACTTCCTTAACTTTAATTACTATAAAAACCATGTCCCGCTAATAACAAACAATATAAAAAAGAATTATCCAGTTAGATGCAGTCGTTCGAAAGTTATGAGCATATATAAATTTGGGCAATCCATTTTCATATAATAGAGATTACCAAGTTTAATTTCATCCTTACAAATTTAAAAATGTTACCAAGTATTTAGGATCTCGTGTAGAGCCAAGCTTCATGTAGAGTCCAACTTTACACACCAATAACACAAAAATCATTTTATTTTTGTCTGTTATGGCTTATCTCCGAAACAGTGGAACCAATTTTTACGGGACTTTCACTGGCAGATAGCCAGTAACTCAGAAGATTAGCTATACAACGAAGTCGAGGGCGGACGCTAGTTAATATATTTTATTTGTACTTACTGAAAAAAATCTTATGCATATAAATAAAACTATTTATCTTACCTGAAGACATGAATTATATCAAGAGCAGAATTAGCTTCTATGCTTTCACTCGGCGCAATATTGCCCTCAACATCAACTAAAATTACTTCCTCATTTTCACTATCTGAATCTTGAATACATATTACATCATTGGGACTAACTTCATCATTGGGACTAACTTCATCATTACTCTTTGATTCTTCTATTTGTATGCTGTCCAAATTTTTAATGCCAGCTACACCTTAAATTTAAATGAAAAATATAGTATAATTTAAAAATGATTACATACGCATATTGATACAACAATTAAATTGCTTCCAAGTTGGGCTAGTGATAATTTCAAAGAAGCTGCGAGTGTTGTAAATTGTAATAGGCTGAAATTTTTTTTATGAATATTTTGGGTGCACTGTATGTAGTAATCATTTATGCTAAGATAAGAGCCCAATTGGATGGCTTCATCATTACATTTTTATCCAAATTCTCGCAAATTCACCCCATTAATACACATTGGTTTGGTTGGCATATCTTTTTAGTGAACTTTTTACAACTTTGTTTTTGTTTTATAAATTTTACTAATCCTCTTAGTTACTACTATCACATAGGTTGAGACAATGATTTTACCCACCTTTAGCTGGTAACATTGGAGTATCACGACGAATTCGACGCCGGCGAGTGGGATCACTTCGGCGCAACTGCACCATGTTTTGGAAGTCGATAATGTACAAAGCTCCTGCTAACAACAATGTACAATCCGTAGCACTTGCGTTAAATGCCGTTTCTAACTCATCATTACTGCGTTCATCATATTTCCACCAACCTACAAATATCATATTATTTTATAAAATAATGATTTGATATGAAATGTTATAAGTATTTGTTCAAACTCTGATTTTCTGAAAAGCCTGCAAACACATATAAAGTAATTTTAATTGGTCTCTACAATGCTCTTTATATATTTTTTGTTATTATGGTGCATTCTAACAACATCCAAGAAGCCCAAGTCAACTTCACCTGCAAGTGGTGCACCTGCTGATCAACATAATTATGAGGCTCTGGCGAACATAACAAATCATGGTTAGCGGCAATAGGTTCACCACCTATTACGTGGGGCCATCAATATAATTGGCGAAGTGTGGGCGTATAATATGCTCCTGTGTACCCTTTCGAGGAAACAGGCGTGAAAATGTGTATGTAGCAGGTAAAACAGTAGCGCACTATGAGCCCTTAGGCTTCATGTATGGACACGCAATGCGTCGCTCGTGGCAGTGGGCGGCATGGCTCTTACTGAATTACACAAATACGTTTTTTTTAAGTTTAACGGAGAAGTGACAGCTAGGCGCTAGTGCACACAATAAATTGCAATTCCGTAATTGAAGCCTTCATCAGTTCAATTATTTTTACTATATTAATACCATAATCCCATCACAACATGTGAAATTAAGGTGTCATCTGTAAAGGTAGAAAATATGTCTGTACACACAAAACTAGAGATTAATAGTAGAAAAGATACTAGATTAATAGTACATACTAACCATTGCGTCCCTCATAATACCACTGATAATTTTCAGTGCCCCCAACTGCTGTTTGCAGTGGGGACAATTTTTCCAATAAAACCGGATGATCCAGATAATCTGTAGGGATTTCAGCTCGGCACATAGCACATCTTTTACTTTGTATAGCAATTCCCTAAAACAAGAGATAATTTAAACTATTTAAAGGTAGCTCAGGAAAGACCAAGGGAAAAAGAAAATGAGGCACTGTTGAACTTCCCTGCTATAAAATAAATTTTGAGACTATCTTATAGTTAAAAAATTCTTAACACATAATTTCATTTACATACATGTAAGAAACAGAATTGGGCATTAGAATTTTATTAAAATATTTTATTATTGTTATTACAAAACTTACAACTACTTTTACTGGTTATGACTTGTTGATTGCAGACAAGAGAAAGTATTGATTTCAAGTTAACATGGTTTTATGGAATTCAAGTCTGGAAACACTAAAATTTTACAGGGTCTAAAATAATACATAATTAAACATTGTCATCCTGCTTTTGAAAGAATATGTATCTATTTGGAAAATTGTAAATAAATTAGGAAATTATTTTAGGAACATACCATAGTATGTTTTTTCTTATTAACACGTAAGTACTAAAATGTGAATATTTTAGGAATAGTTCTACTGACTTCAAAGATGTTTCACATTTAGTCATGTGTCTTAAAGTATTTTTTAATGAAGAATCAGTATAGTTATATTAACAATAGTTTTAATGTTACTTACATAAATATTTACGAAAAAACCAGGGGCACCAAATTTTAAAAAACTTATGTTGACATATTTTGAGAAAGAGTGTTTAGCACCATGTAATAAATAATTTTATATATATTTTATAAGTGCTTCGACCTCTGAAACCCACGAACTATTAGCTAATAGTTATTTATTTTTATACCTTAACGCAAAGGAAGCAGAAAATATGTCCACAGGGCAGCTGAGTTGGATGATGACATTTTTGTAAACACACAGCACATTCGAGGTCTGAAAATAATGTAATCATAAACACAGGAACCATTAATCATACATAGACGGTTATATTTCAAGTTACAATTTTGCAACACATAATACTTATTTCTTAGAGGATATCTATACATTGATTTCACAATAAACAGTTTTCACTAAAAGTCTTCGTGAAAAGTACACATATATTTAAATTTGGAATTTTACCGTGGATCTCAGTGTTCATGCTAGGTTTTATAAGAATTACTTAAGTTTGATAAATAACAATTATGGGTAATTGGGTGAATGTTTTTCTTTTGAGTCTTAACTTTTCAAGATATTGTACACAGTACAAACAAACATGTCAAATTGAAGTAAACCTTCAAAACTACAACTTTGTTATAAAGATATGAAATCAGCTAAGGTTAATATATGCTGCCTGTTGATTTTAAATTTAATAAAATGATATTTACTACGATATAAACTTACAGACTACTATGAAACAACTCATACTTAACTGAATACTAATATAGATATAAATTTATAACTACAAATATAATTCCCCCTCAATAGAAATCTCCTGCTATATTTTACATAAATACGGTCGAGGTCGAGAAACTGTAAATGACTGTTCCAAATCTGTTCAAACAAGCGCAAAACTAGAACGGATTTTGATATTTATTCAGAAGATGCTTTCGAACTCTCTTTCAGTTTACCCACCGACATTTGTTCATGAGCCAAAGTCACATAGTTAATTGCCCTCATGAGTAAAACAGTGATCACAAAAAAAATTGTAACTGGAATTACATTTTTTTTACACTTTATGCGTTGATAATTCCAGTTACAACATAACTTAACAAATATTTCACGCAACGCTTTTGCGTCTGGGCGCCGTTCAAATACATGATAAGTTTAAGAGGGAGGAGTATCTTTTATCTGGTTACTCCACAGGTTTTATAATACTGTATTTAAAATAAATAAACAACTGGCTGTAAAGGTTACCCTTTTGAATATGAATAACATTAACATAAAAAAACGAGACTACCAATGACAGCTGCGCGCAGTAACCAACCTAACCTATGTTGTTCTGAGAAATTATGTATTTGACTATTAAATAAATATGTCTAAATTAATTAACATGTTTCGGAATCTACCTGGATTAGGTGCGAGCATATCTAACAGAGTTACTAGTTGGGCACTGACTAGCAGCTTACAAACGGGGAACAGATTACTCACACCGCAAATTCCAATGATTACGCCCATTTGTAGTTTAAAAGTAAAAGGGCGAGTGCGAAGACGTTGCCAATCCTGCTACATAGTCGTTAGAGACCAGCGATATTACGTAATGTGTCCTAAATTTCCTCGTCACAAGCAAATGGCCATGAAACCAAAACCCCACAATACCTGGATACTAACACATGCAAGTCAAAGTCCCAGAAGAGAGTGGTAATGTTTAAAATTTGATAAGTTAGGTAGTACATCTAGTAAAATATATATATATTTCATCTCACAAACTGTTCTTTTACTTTTAAAAACCTCTAATAACCTTATATATAATTTTTGAATTTATTTCACTTAAAATCTATGAAAGCTAGCTAAAATTTATGTTTAATTCATTTTAAAAAAATAATTAACCCTTTAGTTCGCAAGAGAAATTGTGGTGGAAATTTTGGTTTTTCTTTTAACGGTTGATCTAGAAATGTCACAAACTACACAAAAAAAATTAAAAAATAAATCTGTAATTTTTTTTGTTTTTTAAACTGTATGTTAAAAATATATAACATTGCGAAGTAGTCAGTATTAAAGTGTTTAAAAACTATGTTAAGTATTCTCAACATTGCGAAATTTGAAGGTAATCTATTAGAAGGTATAATGAAACTTCTGCTTCTGTTATTATCAAATATTAATGAATTTACAGATACATTATAACGAAAATTCTTTCAGACAAATGAGAAAAAATTAAAATTCTAAATATTTTAAAGACTTTGCCACTTTGTTGTTTTGAGCACAATCTTTTCTGTATATAATCCATGCGTTATTTAAGCAAATGTCTAATAATTGGGAAAACAACGCCATATACCATCCAAGGGAAAAGTTGCATCTGCACCTCTTCCCTTTTTTAACATTTCTTTGTCGCTAGATAGTTTTTCTTGGCACCCTCTTAAACGATATGCTCTGATTGTACCTAGGGAAAAGATATCAAAACGTAGCAATTTAATAAGTGTAGCAATTAAATATGTAGAAGATGTGAAAATGTTGTCGAAGTATACAAAGCTGCTGGTTTATGCTTGATGCTTTGGCAAAGAGCTATCACAACTTTAGCGCCAACACCCAAAGAACCCTCATATTTTGTGAAAAATTGCGACCTAAACGTAACTTCCCCAGCATAAGGAACAAAATCATAAACACAGCCCGACACGCCTGCCCTGACAAACATTTAAAGCTTCTTTGGTATTTTGCCATATATTGGCGCCTGTTGCCAGCTCTGGTGCCTGTATAGGGCACCATCATATTTTCATCAATACTGTAATATACATAAGTATTCAGGTGGCGACCTTGAATCAAAACCAAATTCAGTAAAAGTGATATCATCTTATATTGCAGGATATTTAAATTTACCACTCTCCCATTCAAAATCCATTGGATTTCTGATAAACGGTGTTTTTTTCGGTATCGACAGTCTTGGCGGAGGCTTGAGGACCTTTTTTGAGCGAGTTTTTTTGGGTTCACTGGCAGCTACAGGAGATGGTGGGACAGTAGATGGAGTGGGTGGCGGCTGGCTCTTTTTTCATTTTTGGGAACAGATAATAATCACTAGGGGCCAGGTCTGGACTGTAGGGTGGGTGAACCAAAATATCGAAGCCCACTTTATGCAGGCAGCCAACGGAACGCGGCTCTTGTGGACGGGAGCGTTGTCGTGCAAAAGCAGCACACCTCTCGCCATTTCCCGTCTTTTCTCTTTAATGGCTCCTTTTAATCGCTCTAATATTGAAGCGTAGTAATCTCCAGTTATAGAAACACCTTTATATTTATAATCGATTAGTAATATTCCTTCCCGAGTCCCAAAAGACGGTTACTATGAGTTTTCCCGCTGACTGTGACACCTTAAATTTTTTGGGAGGTGCTGTGCCACTGCACGGAGTCGTGTTTAGAGGGCAATAGTCGCCGTAAACCGATGACATCTCATTCAGTATAGTCTGAACTGATTTTTCTTGTTTGGTAAGGAACTTTATTACGGCACAATATTCGATTTTCTCCATATTTCATTTGTTACTCCCGATTATGTTGCTTAGTTGACGATTTTATATTTATAATCGATTAGTAATATTCCTTCCCGAGTCCCAAAAGACGGTTACTATGAGTTTTCCCGCTGACTGTGACACCTTAAATTTTTTGGGAGGTGCTGTGCCACTGCACGGAGTCGTGTTTAGAGGGCAATAGTCGCCGTAAACCGATGACATCTCATTCAGTATAGTCTGAACTGATTTTTCTTGTTTGGTAAGGAACTTTATTACGGCACAATATTCGATTTTCTCCATATTTCATTTTTTACTCCCGATTATGTTGCTTAGTTGACGATAAAATTGGATGCAACTGAGGAGTTACTTAACAAGCTGGAACGTCTTCAAAACTTGGCCATAAGATTTATATTCGGACTGCGTAAATACGACCATGTTTCTGAGTATCGGGAAAGACTAAAATGGCTTCCTATAAGGCGCCGCAGAGATGTGCACATTTTGTGTATGTTGTACAAAATTCTTTACCATCCCCAGCTCCCCAATTACTTGCGTGTTCGTTTCAATGTACTACCTACTACATCCCGCCCCAAACGATCCTGTGTAACTAAGACCCTTGTTTCTCCTTCCTCCAACACTAAGTATTTCCGTAACTCCTTTTCAGCTCGTGCTGTTAGAATGTGGAACAGTCTTCCCTCTCTGATTCGTGAAAGTCCATCACTTCAGTCTTTCAAAAGTAAACTGAAGAATCACTACTTGTCAAATTCGGCACATAATTAGCACTTTTTTCCCCATGTTTCATTCGTTATCTTACAATAATGTTAGCATAAGTTGTATGTATGTATCTATGTATATATTTTAATATAATATTAGCATATAAGAGATTTGCTTTATATTTTGTTCTTTTCTTGGACAACATTTATCCCGTACAACTATTTAGTTTACAACTGCTAGGGTTGGCTGGTAGAGATCTCTTCTAGAGATAAGTCCACCTTTGTACATGTTATTTTATATACCTCATGTAATATTTAAGATTATTTTTGTGCAATAAAGGATTATTATAAAAAATTCAAAATTCATATTCATTTATTCAAGTTTGGCTCAAAAGAGCTCTTATGAACGTCAAAACTTAAAACTAGCGCGCCCATTCATTGCAGGCGGAAGCTTGACCGTAAAAGAAGAGGCACGAAAATCGTCAAGGTTAGTTTTTTCTCCCGCCAGTTACAAGGGAAATGTACTTCGTAGTAAAACATTTTGACAAATCTACAAAAACCTGTGTTCTGCAGTCACAAGATTTAAAATAAAAGAAGAAAATAACTTTTTTTTAAAGTTATACGAGCATGATTACGAATCAACATAGTAGACATGAGCGGCACCCGTTCACCATATTTTAGGGAACGTAACGACGCATGACGCCACCACCGCGAAGACATTTAAGTGAGCATAACATTACTCAAGCTACAGGATAAAATAATTTTAACAAAAATAACATTATTTTGATTAAATGTGCTGCAAACCACAAATATTTTTGGTCTTATGAAAGATATCATTTACAGCAATTCAGTCTTAATATCTATATTAACATTCGAACAATACTATGCGTTCCGAATCAAAAACATCATTTAGGAGAATGATAGGACTACAAAAGTTGTGTGTGCAAATAAGTATTAACTTTTTTCAGTTAGCTGAATTTTTAATTACAAATAAAATAGACAAGAGCAGACCAGTCCCCACAAGCAGCACTCGTTCACGAGTATGACGAATGAACCACGATATACGATAGCTCGAAGACTAATTGTCTAAGAAAATAACAATGAAACCTGAACCTGTCATCCTCTACGTGAACCCCCTGGTGGGGGTCACGGCGCGGTTCCGGGGCATGTGCCCCCTGGCCGCAGTCTCTGACGGCTCCCGTGAATACGGGAGCGGCGTTGGGGCGGCTGTTCAGCCTTGGTCTTCGTCCGGAGGTGTCAAGTCCGGTGGGCGCCGCGATCAAGCCCTGGGCGATCAGCGCCTTGGGCGATCAGCGGCGGTGGGGTGTCAGTCCAGGTTTGTGCTCCCGTCAAGTCCTAGGTCTCCTGAGGGATGAGGCTGCGGGCATAAGCTCTGGCATCCGGTGGTCGCGCATGTAGCGGCGCCAGGCCACGGATGTGGTCGTGGCCTGACGCATCCGCACGCGCGAACATCGGTCCCGCCAGTCGACCTATGAAAGATTCCACACTCTCAAGCCTCAAATCCCTCGCGATCGTAGCGTTTCTCACGTAGCGAGGCGCCTTGGCGATCTGGCGTAGGGTCTGGTTTTGGAAAACCTCCAGTTTCTTCCTGTTCTGCTTTTTGGTGAGCGCGTACCAGGCTGGGGCTGCGTAGGTGATGAGGGGCCTAAGGTAGATTTTATAGACCCCTAGCTTCACACTAGTGGCAAGCGTCGAGTGCAGCACTGGACGGAGCAGGTGCCGCGCCGTCTTGGCTTTCGCGACTATCGCCGCTACGCTAGGCTTCATACTCAGCTTACGATCGATCGTGATCCCTAGGGGTCTGAAGCAGGTCGTCCCATTCGCAACTCGTCATCCATTCTCAACACGTCCCATTAGCAGCTTGTCCCATTCTCAACTGGTCCCGTTCGCAAGTCGTCCCGTTCGCAACTCGTCCCGTTCGCAACTTGTCCCGTTCGAAACTTGTCCCATTCGCAACTCGTCCCATTTAGATTTTTTATCCCATCGATAAAGATTACCACGATAATTACTGCCATCATTGAATAATGCCATCATATACACGCCCATATTATTTTAATAAACGCCTGGACAAAACATGAGAGCATGACATTATAAGTGTATGACATTATTATACTAAAGCAAAACCGCTAAATACTTTTTTATGAGTAAAAGAATTTGAACATTCTTTTTTTGTAAAAGCTTATAATAAAGAAAATAAATGATTTGCAGCATGTTGTATTATTATTAAGTTAGGTATATATAACCTAATGCGAGCCAAGAACGGTATAAGTAGCGAATGGGACGAGTTGCTAAAATAAATACAGGATAGGACGAGTTGCGAATGGGACTAGCTGCGAATGGGACTAGCTGCGAATGGGACGAGACGCGAACGGGACGATTTGAGAATGGGACAAGTTACGAATGGGACAAGTAGCGATTTGGACGAGTTGCGAATGGGACCACTTGCTTCAGACCCATCCCTAGGTACTTGACCTGTGGCGACCACGCGATCTCGAGTCCATGCAGGCGGAGTGGTGGTGGGAGTATCGTGGTGTGGGGTACGACTATGGTTTGGGTCTTCCTGACGTTAACCGATAGTCGCCACTACAATGAAACCTCATGTTTATACTAATAATATTTATAATTATGAGTAGCTGATCTCGTTACGACTATAATGAGCATAATCATGCGGAATGAGAGGGATTCCGCGAATATAAAAACGCTCCCTCGTATAATAGGTTATGAAATAAATAATTTTTGACTTTGACTTTCCGATTGGGGATCCAGTGCGAATTGGCAAACTACTTACTGAAATAACAGTAATTTGTTATTCTTCTCATTCATCATTTGAAATGTGTTTGCAAAATTGCTTCATATTGCAGTCTAATGCATGGGGATTCCTCCTAGCTTCGACTTTTATGGCTCAAAAGGTTCCCCATCTAAAATTTAAAAAAAACACTTCATCCACCACAAACATTGTATTGTCTGTGTGTGGTGAATGAAGATTACTGCAGTCGTTAGTTACAGTTTTTACTTCCGCCCTACCTTAAATTCAAGTCTGGTTACGGCCATGACATGGATCCATCGGCTTCCCGCCACTTTGACCAGCGTTCCATCAAGTGGGACTGCTAAGTTTGCCGGTTTGCGGTCTCTGTCGGAGAACTTGAACGCCCCATCGGGCGTCGGTTTTTCAAGCCATGTGCCTCCGCCACTGCTACGTCAGCTTGCAAACTCGTCTTGATATATCAGTCACTCCAGTTCTCCTACAGATTTTCTTTCATGACTCTTATCTTATAGGAATACTCCGAGCATATCTCCATCCATTGCAAGTTAAGCGGCACTGAACATCTATTATGAGGCCCATAGTCAGCCATTACCGTACCGCACATTTTAATTAGCCACGTCATCTTGACTTCACCCTGCCTGATTGTAGGCCAATAAGTGAAGGCGCTTTATACCGTGATATAAGCAAGATACAAAGCGCACCCACTCATGACGGCCTGCTGAAATGCCGTTTCTGAAACGCCCCGCTTAAAAGACCCGGGATTGTAGGAACTAGGAGACACATGAGCCTGCCTCTTGTTCCGATTGAGTGCATTTATAATCTGTAAGTTACCCCAGCAACTGTAGTCAGAGTAAAGTATAGACGAACTGGTAGAAAATAATAATTAGGAATTAGGTGTGCTCTTAATAAATTATTATTTTAGTTTTAGAATGGAGTTTCGTTAGACTTACAGCCTAACACACAATACGTACAGCCCATATATAGTCACTGGTTGGCTGTTAGTCTATATAGTAGATAATTTGCATCAAGAAGATAGAACAATGGTCATTCTGTACATTCATGTAGCCATCATGTTCTGATTACTTGTGATTGCAAATCAGAATTTTTTTATGTAGAGAATAATTACTGAAAATGTCCTTTAGATATGTAGAAGAGTAATGTTTAGGTTGTGGTTTGGATAAAAAAAACTCGATACCACAGGGGTGCCGCTTAGTTTAATGAGTAAAAATATGTACTTATTTTAAAGTTATTTACCTGTTTTCAAGTATTATATAATACTGCTCCAGTTCCAACAAATAATTCTATTATCATGACTGATAGTGTTTAAAATATTAAATACCTTTTTTTAATAATAAAAGAGAGATATGTACTGCACTGAACATTTATTAATTCCCATTTGTTATAAAATGTCTGAATTACATAAACTGGAATGAAGTGCCAAAGGAAAACTTTATTTGATAAATTTACTTCCACTTATCTAATTCAATTAAGTAAAAAATACCTTGAGTTTACTTGTCTCTTACTTTGATAAGATCATTTAGATCTAATGCTACACATATTTCCTTTGAGTCTGTGTGAGGGTTTCGGTCTAATATTTCGGTTATTGGGTAGTAATTATCTCTGTTGTCCACATTCCACCCTGAATACTGAAAAGTAAACATGATATTGCATGTAAGTACAATACATAACTTACCAAATATACAAATATTTCATATAAACAAATAATTAGGCTTCCATGACGAACTGAAGAAAGGGTTCGTCAGAAGTTGCCAAATCAGACAGGTGTATTTGAGAGAGAGTATACATTAATAATTTCATTTGAAAGGATGTGATGACTGCCTTCTTCCCTAATCAGGCATGTCTATATGTAGATATTTATAAACAAGTTTCTTACCACGCAGGTACACTTGTGCAATATTTTTCCATCTGACTCCATGGGAATGAATTTTTGCAACAAAGCCTTCCCATCAATCTTCCACAAATTTAATTCGTCCAGTTTGGATATAACTGTATCACCTTCCCATTTCACGTCGGATTTCAACAAAACAAAATTTCCTGACTGCAATAAAAAAATACAATTTCATATAAATGTTAATTCAGAAAATATACGTAAGCCCCCAGCTGTACATGACCTGGGTGCTAACCTGTAGCTAAGTCAGCCATTAATGAGTTGCTACAACTTACATGGAAATGCTTTGGTACGTCTTTTGATTGACTGGAATCTGATTTATTTCCATCAGAACCATTTTTCTCATCATCTGAGCCTTCTTCCTCATCTAGTTCACCTTCATCTTCCTCACCTTCTTCATCTTCTTCTCCCTCCCCTTCGCTTTCTTCTGAAGAGTCATCATTTTTGCGTTTCTTCTTAGAATTATTTAATGATGGTTTCGACACACGTTTCCGAGTGCCTCGTGTTGGTTGCTCAGTCTAAAAAATATTTATAAACACTAATTACATTAATAAATTTTTAAACTACAAAGTAATTGAGTACTCATAAGTATTGCAACACCTATAAGTACTCAATGTATGTCACTAAATAGCAGTAAGCTGCAAATGTAACTTCTTTTAAACATATCAGTCTTATTAGTTTTTCTTCGAGCCTAAAAGAATATGGTACTGAACTAATCAATGCCTAGCCCTTGCATCATTTCAATAAAAATATAATCAATCAAATCTTATTAGATAAAATAATTGTTTTGAATTACCTCAGTTAACACATTACAATTACACATACACAATAACATTTTCTAAACATAGGTATTACTACATTCCAATAAATAATCCAAACTTAGAAAATCCTATCATGTAGCAATTTTAAAAGAGGGGGTTAGATTTTCAAATCACATAAATTAACCAAACTTAATAATACTTTTACAAGAAAATTCTTTTAAGAAGGAAAGATAAAAAATACTGCAATCAAATGTACAATCAGCTAGATAGCTCAAATGCCTTCGACTCCTCTCGGCCGAAGTCAACAAGAATTATGATTAAATGAAAATTAACTAGTTTAAAATAATTAATTGTTTATCACTACATAGGCGTATAATGTTATAATTAATGTATTAACTTCACAGAAACAACAATATTACCGGATCAGCATCCGGCGTCCAATCTTCACCGGAATCCTGGAACTCTTCAGGTTCGCCGCCTTCTCCAGACCCATCTGACTCGTCGTCTTTTTTGACGGACTTGCGTTTACGCATATTTAATTTAATTATAATCTAACGTTGAATTAGAAGTAACAACGTATTTCTAGAAACCCACGCCGTTTTTTGTAAAAATGGGCAACCAAGTAGCAAGCACGCCACAAAAAAGCGAGCCACAGACAAACAAATTACTACACAACACAGACTATATTAATTGTGCGTATTACACTACTGAATGTTAAGTTGACAGTTGAGAGAAACTGAAATTAAAAGACAATATTGGTGGAAATAGAACGAACACAATAAAGTTATTAGAGGAATAGTCGGCCAATGCTTATCGTGCACTACAAAAATCTTTATCGTATGTGAAGCAAAAATTTAAGGTGTAAAAAGACCCTGCTCAAAATTAAATCCTTTTTCTCTATGATACTGTACTTGGGAAGTCAATAGCCATATATTAGTATGTGTACCTAAATACTCCAAAGTAGTATTATTAATTGACATCCTATTGAAATAAATATGTAGTAATGTACCTATATTTTACCTATCGTTAATGAGGTCATTGGCATTGGCAAATTGTTCAAGACGTGCTAGCGTGAAGAGAACATGGCATAAACTCAACTGTCGTAATTTGTGTTCTTTCTTTGAGATTAGTTTAGTCTGTGTGCAAAGATGGAAGTCGCAGGCGGTGAGGCCGGTGCAGAAAAACATCTAAATAATGTTTTATCAGAGACTGAATTGGCAAGCTTACCAAATCCGGTTATCGAGAAAATCAACGGGTATATTGACAAGAAGTTTGAAGAATATCTGACTTCCGTGGCTTTAAATGAAACGAGCAAGTCACAAATAGGTAAGAAACCGGTACATTGCATTGTGATTTGCGACGCTCAAAAATTTTATCTCTTCTATTGTAAAGCAGCTTTAATGTTATTGATTATTTATCATTTTGTTATGAGCATAATAATTTTTTTTAGTTTTTTAATAGATTCCTCTTTTATTGCTAAATGTAACCTGGTAGGGTAGGTACTTAAATTTATTTACTTGGCTCTAAAATGACTGCATTGATTTGGGAAGTCTGTTAACAGGTAGGATAATCATAGTTTAGGAGCATGTTTAATTTGAAACTGCTTATCTTCTTTATTTGTATATCAGCATAGTATTTAATCTGATTTCTGGGTCAAAATACCTATGGCTTTATTGGGCAGTATACCCATATGGACATAAAACTACCTGTTGTGCAGCGAAGATTTAGTTTGAGGTTAAAGAATAGCAAGGAGAACTAAAAATTGTTACCAATAGTAACAAATTAAGAGCATATTTTGTGTGAATTATGTATAGATGTAAGGAACTGTAGCATATGAACATATCTTATTGGAAGCATTGGAGATGCAAAATACTAACTCCTTATTATTATCGAAAGCTGCAAGGAATAGAGTTAAGGCACATTTTAATATGAGGAGTTATAAAATCTTTTATATTTCACATTTTGATGTAAAAACTAAAATATGATGACCAATTTTATGTGTAGTTCACTGTTGAATCATTCAATTATCAATTTTGGGTGAAACTTAAACTTCCATTTCTCAGAAATAGTGTTTTACAGCTTGTAACCATTTGTGAAGTGACATTAGAACAATATCTAATTAATTACTTCTATTTTGTGTGGAAATAGAACTTCCATTTCTAAGAAACTGTGTTTTACAGCTTTTGTGAAGAAAATTTTATCACTATTTGTTAAGTGACATTAGAACAATATCTCATTAATTACTTCTTGGATAAGCAATTCATAAGTTATTAAAAGAAAAAAGATGTAGTTTTGTCAGTTTTAACACAACATATATTTAATCATAAGATCCAATGCATCTTTAATTTTTGTGTGGTAACTTTTTTTTTTTAATATATCTACAATCAGCCTTTCGGCTTTAATCAGATTTTTTGTTGCTATTTATGACTTTATGAGTGCACATCCTGTGATGTGTCAACTCTTCCTTCTTTATTCCCGCTTAACGGGTCTATATTGACGCTAGTCGCATTCTTTTCAGCCGAGATAAGCTGCTGCTAGGGTTTAAGAGCTGTATAGCCAAGTGGTTGATGTGTCGCTATAGGCGTTGTTTATAGGTTACAGTAGAACTCTTTATTTCTTCTTTGACCGTTGGGATCTCTAAATATTCATGTACTTCCGTGTTACGTGTGAACCACGGCGCGTTAATCAAGGTCTTTAGCACTTTGTTTTGGAAGCGCTGGAGGATTTCAATATTTGAGTGTCTTGCTGATCCCCAGAGTTGTATGCCGTAAGTCCAAATCGGTTTTGTGTAATCGGTGTGGTAAGATGAATCAACATTCAACTGTCCAGTTGGGTATTTGCAACATACAGTCACTATATCCGCATGTACTGTAGGTGTAATAAATTTATGTTATTATCCTAAATATTGATATTATTCACTTTTAATTAGAAAGTCGAAAAGTAACGATATTTATTTTATAATAATAATAAGCCTCTTATCCTGAACTGAATTCTACTTTCTTTGTATTGTAATTGTCTCTTAGGTTATAAAATGTCTCTCAGTTCAGTGTGCCTCTTGGCAAAGGCCTCCTCTAACAATTTCCACTGTACTCTGTCTCTAGCAACCCTTCTCCATTTTGGGCCTGCCGTCAGTTTTAGTTCGTCTTCCCATCTCTTGCTTTGCCTTCCTCTGTTCCTTTTTCCATCTCTAGGGTACCAGTCTGTAGTCGTGTTGCTCCACTTCTCTCGAGTACCGCCGGTTGGTTGTTAATTTTTATTTCATATTTGCTTGAGTTCGTTCATAGCCTCATCATCATCTCAGCCCATTTACGTCCCACTACTGAGCACGAGCCTCCTCTCACATACCAAGGTGCGAGGGTATTGGGTCATACTCTACCACGCGGACCCAATGCGGATTGGCGGAGGCAGGTGTATGGCGTCCTGCTGTTAAAATTTATCAAGCCGCCCATAAGGCCTCTAACATGGCTTAACGACTACCACATTTAGTGATGACCGGGACCAACGGCTTAACGTGCCTTCCGAAGCACGGAAGCTAAAAATTTTTCGCCTAATTTCACTCTTCAGAATCGTGTTTGCCCTAATTTCACTTCGCCTAACTTTTTATCGCCACATTGTCATTTACCAAATGCGTCATTTGGCAGAACAATTCGTAATCCCTAAAGTTTACAATTCCTAAATATTAATTCGCACAAAATTAAAAATCATAAAGTACAAAACGCCTACTCATTTTTCAAAGGCAAAATAACTTGGCAAAAGAATTGCATTATTTTGTTGCAACTTGATTTAATCACATTGTATATATGTAGGTATCTAACAAAAAGTTAATTATTAATCTTAACATAGCAAGCAAACATGCAGCATGCATGCACACATGCAGCATAACATGCAGCATGCATGCACACATGCAGCATAACATGCAGCATGCATGCAGACATGCAGCATGCAAGCAGAAACACAGCATGCATGCAGGCATGCATGCAGGCATGTGTAATGAAGTAAGGAAAAACCTTAACAATAGAGCAGAAAGTTTAACGCAACGTTTAATGAAGCAAAGAGAAATCTAAAATAAAATTTCGGAAAATTATAAAAAAGAACTAGATGCCAAAGCTAAATTAGCAGATTTATTTAAAACAGGCATGCATCATGCATGCAGACATGCAGCATGCATGCAGACATGCAGCATGCATGCAGACATGCAGCATGCGTGTAGTCATGCAGCATGTAAGCGTGCAAGCAGGCATGCAGCATGCAAAGTTTCCGTCACGGCTTGTATTGCACTCTAGGGTAGGGCAGACAAGACTACGTGGAGTCGGGTTTGCAGCGATTCGCTTCTGTCAATTTATTTTCTCAATCAAATTCTATAAACGGTGCGATCTCGAAGGTGGTGCACTGGTTTGACGTTAACAATTTGCTATTAAATGGGGCTATAACACTAATGAATTAAATTCGTGACGCCTAACGTCAGACAGGCAAACTCTACTATTATGGTAAAGGAGGATGAGTTGACACTTGTGGATACTACCAAGTTTTTAGGGATTACTTTAGACTCTAAGCTACAGTGGGGCCCACATATTGGTGAATTGTCGAGTAGACTTAGCTCTGCAGCATTCGCGGTAAAGAAAATTCTCCAATTAACAGACGTTGTAACAGATAGTGTTATGTCCTATGGTATTCTTCTGTGGGGTTGTGCCGCAGACATTCAAACAATCTTTGTGCTGCAGAAGAGGGCTATTCGAGCAATTTATAATCTCCCGTGTGGACATTCACTAAGGGAAAAGTTTAAAGAAATTGGTATTTTAACAGTGGCCGGTCAATTCATTTATGATAACCTGGTTTATGTACATAAGAATACTGATCAATTTAATAAGAAAAGCTGTGTACATAACCTAAACACAAGGAATAAGCATAAATTAGTTGTACCTGCCACTAGACTCCAAAAGATAAACAAATCTTTTAAAGGTCAATGTGTGCGTTTCTACAATAAAACCCCAAGCAACATACAGCAATTAAGCCTAAATAAATTTAAATTAACAATAAAACACAAGCTGTCTTCAAAGGGATACTATTCTATTAAAGACTATATGGCAGATAAAAATGCTTGGGATTAAAGTGCCGTTTCATACAGGCTATTCTAATATGAATGACTTGAAAACATAAATATTGTTAAGGTACATACATAACCTTAACTTATTGCATTGTATAGCTTCACAGACAAATGAAGATTGTATTTCTAGTACCAAACTAATGGACATATTTAAAAGAGCAAAGCCTGTGAGTTTCTTGCCAGTTCTTCTTACAGAGCGGTGGCTCGGAACTGGCACTTAGATTCACTTACACTTATTTATTTTTTGTTTTTAAATTGTTTTGTTGCATGTAAGTGAATCTAAGCTTCGAGATTTAGTGTAATATTATTTCGATTGTTTTTTTTTTTTCATTTGTAATCATGACGTTTTCAAGTACTATGTATAATAGTTTATAAAATAAATAAATTTTACTTTTTTTATGCTTCTATTCCAATACATTATTGGCACATTTCATTTTAGATATGCTAAAATTAGAGCTTTTATAAATTTGCGAAATAATCGTTATGCCAAAATAAACTTATGCCAATATAGTTTAGGCTATTTTACATTAGACATTCTAAAATTAGGCCTTTCAATTCTTAGGCCAAACTATAATGGTGGCAAAACAATTTTTAGGCGAAACAATAATTGTACGTTTTAAGTTTAGGCCAAAACGGTTTGGCCAAACCATATTAGGACAAACAATTTTAGGCGAACCAAAGGGCACCCGTTGTCGAGTGTTCGGCACGGAATCCGAACTGCTCTGGACGTGGTTCTATGTGCGGAGTCAGGTGCTCGAGCAGGAGCTTCTCGAACAGTTTCGACATGGTAGGCAGCAGGGTGATGGGCCGGTTGCTGGCGGGGTCCTGGACTGTCTTCCCAGGCTTCGGGAGCATGATTACCCTTCCCGTCTTCCATGAGCCTGGGAAGTGGCCGCCCGCTTGATTTGACATACAATGATCCAAATTATCTATAAGTACCCGAGTTCTGGTTTTTTAATAAAAGTTTTCTCTATGAAGTTGAAGTTTCTGTCCAAGTAGCTACTATTAAAAAATTGTGGGTTTTCCATAAAATTGTCCCCTATTTTTATTTACAAGTATTTTGCAAATATTTACTTTGCAGATTTTAGTATAACAATTAAATTAATAACAATTAAAACTAAAATATTACAAAATTTTATTAGAAAACCATGCCGGTTTTTAGTTCACAACTTACAGTGGGATCAAGCTAACAAGAATATTTAAACCATTAGTTCACTCACACCAAATTGTTGGATGTTTGAGTAAGAACAAGACTATTTCCTACATCTCTATGTTACATTAATTTTTACATAATACCATTTCCATGTGTAATTTTCTTATACCGCAGTGAAGCCTTACACATCTAATTTATATTTTCAGGTGACAAAATTGCAAATTCTGAGGCATCACTTCTAGAAATAACTGCAAAGTATGACGAGACTGCAAAAAAATTGTTATCTGCTGACGAAACCATTACAGAACTAGGAAAACAAGTTGAAACTCTTAACATAGAACTTGAAAAAGCACGTGATAAGATTTGCCGTTTGGAAAATGAGACAATATCGCTTAAAAGTGCTCGAGATTCTGCTGTTGATGAAAGAAATGACTTGACTCGTATTTTACAACGACGAGATGTTGAAATAGAGCGCTTGACTGCTAGTGAGGTATCGCTTTCACATCAGTTACGAGCGTCTATAGATGCAAAATGTGAAGCTCTAGCATTAAATGATGAAATTCAAAGCAAAGAATTATCCCTTCAGTATCGTGAAAAGAGAATAGAACAAGAAAGAGTGTTATTAAACTCACAAATTGCTGGGCTTACTGAGGAAGTTAACCGATTGACTTCAGAACTCCAGACAGTAAGGCTTAATAATACCAGTCGGTTAATAAGTTTGGAAACTCAACTTGCAGAGAAAATAGAAGAACTAAATGCTGCTAATGAAACCATTACTCAGCTTAATGAAGTAAGGAAAAACCTTAACAATAGAGCAGAAAGTTTAACGCAACGTTTAATGGAGCAAAGAGAAATCGAAAATAAAATTTCGGAAAATTATAAAAAAGAACTAGATGCCAAAGCTAAATTAGCAGATTTATTTAAAACTATGCATGATGATGCGGAAGCAAAAACAATAGAAGTAACAGAAGGTATATCTGAATTACAAAAATTATTAAATGAAGCTACAGAAAAGTATGGTGATTTAGAAACTAAATATAAACAAGCAGAATTAGACCACGAGGAAATTACTGAAAAGAAGAATGAAATTATTGCGTCTCTTAAAAATGAACTTGAACATGCGAATGATTTATTGAAAGCTGCAAATGCTCAAAATCTTGACATGGCGTTAAGTGATTTAGCTCCATCAGCGGCGACAGCTAGCAAGTTTTTAAAATCTGGCATGTCTTTAACACAAATTTACTCACAGTTAGTAAAAGTAAGTGATGATTTAGCTCAAGAAAAGGAAGAAAACAGACGACTTAATATTACTATAAACACTATTGTTCAAGAACTAGAGGAAAAAGCGCCATTATTACAAAAACAAAAAGCAGAATATGAGGAAGCTATAGAAAGCAATACTGCACTGACTCAACAAATGGATGCGCTTTTAATTGAATGTAATAGATTAAGAGATGATTACAGTGAATCCTCAAAAATTGTCAATCATTACGGTCGGGAAAATTCGAAATTAAAAGGTGAATTAGCTGACTTAGGAAGACAGGTGTGCTTTTTGCTAAAGGAAATAGAACATAGCCGTGGAGGGCTTTTACCTAATGGTGACCACGATTCATCTCATACAACTTCAAATACCACCATTTCTTCTGAACTTAGTTCTTCGCGTATGATTTCGAAAACACTGGTTACCTTTAGTGATATTCAAGAGTTGCAATCTAATAATCAAAAGCTTTTAAGAATGGTTCGTGAATTAACTGAAAAACAAGCAGATTTTGAACGCCATAAGGAACAATTTGAAAGTGGTGAGATGCAATCTAAAATAGAAACGCTAAAAAATCGCGTAGCTGAATTGACTGAAGCACAAGATAGACAGACTAAAATGGTCAATGGTTTGATAAGACAGCGAGATATGTTTAAGAAACTATATCACGATCATATGAAAGGGAAACGTCATGAAATGACATCAGTTATTAATGCAGATGTAGAAAGAGAAGACTCATTCACAATGGAATCTTCACCTGAAAAAGTAATTAAACCTGCTAATTTGGATACCCTAGGATATGAAATTAAATATAAAGAGACAGAGAAACAACTTGATCTGTTAAAAGAAGAATATAAAACCTACAAAGAGGAGAAAGTCACAAACGAAAGAATGTTGTTTGAACAAATTGATAATATGAGACAAGAAATAGCTAAACTTACAGCATCAAATAGTAAATGCGCTTCTACCTCCGAATATAACAATGAACGTCTCAAAATATTACAAACAAATATAACAACTTACAAAAAGCAGATATCGTCATTGGAAGAAAAGAATAAAGCATATAATGCCACAATAGCTAAACATGAGGTCTCCTTACAACACCTAAGAGATGAAGCACTCAACGCACAAGGAAAACACGCTGCAGCTGAAATACAGTTAGAGAATCTAAAGCTAGAGTGCAAATTAATAAAGGATGCAGAATTACGTCTTCAGACTGAAAAAGAAATTTTGAACCGTGAAAGACAAGGGCAATCGTTATTGTTAAAAAACTTGGAGTTAATAAAAGCTAGCTTAGAACGTGTTGAAGCTGAAAATCGTACCAAATTAGAATGTAGGTTAGACGAAGCTACCAGAGAGTGTTCTGCATTGAGAAGGAGACTTCAAGAGGAACAAGATAGATTTAGAGAGCTAGCAGCACATCTAGAGAGAAAAACTGAAACAGCTAGATCTCGTATGCAAGAAGAGAAAGACGCAGCCGATTCAATGAGAAAAGAGATTGCTCAGTTAAGGCAAGACTTTGCGGATAAAAATAAATCTAATGAGGAATTAGCAAAAAAACTGAAAGTGGCACTTGCGCCAAACACTGATGGTTCATTTGACACAGTTAAAAAAATAAAGGATCTGGAATATAGATTGTCTGAAAGAGATTCGGAAATTAAGTCTCTTTTAGAACAATTAAATGTCGCAAAAGAACATATTAAGCAATATACTGATATATCTGAAAGTTGTGAGAAAGAGTTGAAAACTCTAACTGAAAAACACGATAAGCTGAAATCAGAAACAGAAGTACAGATTAATAATTATATTCAAAAAGTGCAACATCTAGAAAATAAATGTTCTGAGCTTGAAGCTGAATTATCTCTTCATTCTAATGGGGAACATTCTGCCACTAATAATGCATTGCGTGCTGAATTAGAAACAGTCAAAGAAGAACTAAAGGCTGCACTATCTAATGTTGACAGTAGTCGAAATGAAGTAGAGTTTGCTCGTAAAGAGATAACAAGGTTATCTGAGGCTGCTTTAAAAGCTGAAGAAAAGTATACTCATGAAATGATACTACATTCTACTGATATTCAAGCACTTTCTAGTGTAAAAGAAGAGTTATCACGAGTTCAAAATCAATTAAATGAGCTTGTAGCACAAAAAAACAGTGCTTTCGAAAAACTAGAAACTGAAAAAGTAGCTTGGTCAGAACGTGAAAAAATCATGATTAGTGAAATTGAGCAACTATCCCAACGTTTGAAAGACTTGAATGACCAGAACTCTTTATTACATGACCAAGTCCAAGCATTAGGTACACAACTTTCAGTTAGTCATGCTTCTAGATCTCAATCAGAAAGTCTTAATGAATCTGCAAATGATTCTATTAACGTTTCTATTAGTGATGAAGATGGAAAATCGTCAGAACAGCTATTCCAGATTGTCAAATATCTGAGAAAAGAAAAAGACATTGCTATGGCCAAGTTTGATATTTTGCAAGCAGAGACAATGCGAATCAAGTCACAGTTGGAAATAACAGAAAAACAGCTAGATGATACGAAACTGGCATTAGCAGGTGAAAGAGAAAGATCAGAAGTTTCCATGGTCACTGTTAACAAACAATCCGATATTTTGAGAAAAGTTGAAACTTTAAATGCCTTAACAGATAGTAATAGAATATTGCGAGAAGAGCGAGATCAATTGGCAGCTCGAGTAGAAGAACTAGCCGCAGCTTTAAAAGTAGTTGAGGAACAGCTTGTTCCAATGCAAGATAAATTATCAGATTTAACTTCCAAAAACGAAACGCTTGTTTCTGAAAATACTTCATTAAAAGCTGATAGTGCCCGGTGGAGAACAAGAGTGAATGCCCTGGTTGAAAGGGCAAACAAAACTAGCCCTGAAGATTGGAAACGGCTACAGAATGAAAGGGAAACTTTGGCTAAAATGCTAACAAATGAAAAAGAAATTTCCAGAAAATTAAATGAAGAACTTAGTGGGGTAAAGGTTGAGAAGGCGAATCTAGAGGAACAATATACACTACTTTCTCGCCAGCAAATAACTATGTTAGAGGAAAACAAAAAGTTGAAAGAAGAATTACAAATTGTCAAAGAAGACTTATCACGCTTGACTGAAGAATTGACCAAAGTGAAGGTAGAACTTTCTTCGTTTAATGATTCGAATGCTAAGCTAACTGAAGAACTGACTGGAAAAGATGCATCTTTAACTGATATTAGAAATAAAGAAATGCAAATTAGAAAAATTGCTAAAAAATATAAGGGCCAATATGAAGACTTGGTTAAAACTGTGGAGGAATATAAGAAAAAAACAGAAGGAGAAGCAGTTGCCGCCGACACAGCTCTCTCTGAAACTACCAAAAAGTTAGAAGACCAAATGACCCAACTACAATCTCAACTAGAATCAGAAAAAACCAATAATGAAAAATTAAAACAGGAATTGGAAACTCTTAGGACTGCAAATTTAGACAAAGAAGAGAAAGCTAAGCAAGTTTTAAAACAAGCTAAGAGCAAGATAGTTCAACTGACAGAATTGAAAAATACTTTGAACAGAGAACTAGAAGAGTCACGTAGCAAAATGGGGGCTATCGAACAGGTAGCTCAGAGTACTCGAGATGAGCAAGATGTACGATTAGCTCTTATTAAAAGCCAATACGAAGGAAGACTTTCTAGGCTTGAAAAAGAGAAGGGGGAAACTCAAGAACGGGTCAATATTCTTCAACGGCAACTCGCTGCAAGTCAAGCTTCGGCTTCCAAACAACAAGTTACTACAGAAAAGACTACGACTGATCCACCTACGGCGAACATAAAACCTATGGCCGGTAAGTTTTAAAAAGCTTTCAGGCATTTTATATGACGAAAGTTTTGCAAGCACTATTAACTAATATTATAATGGCTGCATTTTATTAGAACAAATATATCAGAGAAAACAAGATAATATTGTTGGATAATATGTAAATGGATACTTATTTGGATTTTACAACAGATTAATTTAGTTTTTAATACTTGTAAATTTATGTCAACAAAATATCAAAATTTAAATCAATGCATATTATTTAAAAATTGTGATTTGATTGTTGAAATATTTAAGAGCAACTGTCTGCGATTCTCTGAATACAAGCTACTTTTAAATTGAGTAATGAGTATATCAGAATGGATTGTGTACAAAATTATGCAGCATGCATTTCTTTTGTTAAATAAATCTAAAATGAACTGAAAAATATGGACACTTTACTTTATGGGTCTAGTTATCCTGAATAAAATTGCTTTTTGACATGGCAAGGTGTAGCACAACAAAGCGTGTCCGGCAGTCGTCGCGGTGGGGAAACGCCGCTGGCGTCGATCCGGCCGATGGCTCAGGTGGGCCCCACAGCCCCTCACGATGCCCATACGACTGAGTATATGCCCGCGTCTTCCTCGCGACCGCTGCCCCGCGCTGCCCTTGCTGCCTCTACAGCTCCACCAGAATCCACGCAGGCATGTAAAACTAATTCTTTTCTCTCTCTTTTCTTAACCTTCATGTTCTGTGAAAGTAATCGTGAAGTTTCCCTTTGGGTTGCGAAGGTCAGACGGCAGTCACTCCGTGACTGAATTCAGCTAAATCTAGCTAGAACAGTTAGCAGATCCTGCGCGCTAGGCGAAGTGAAGGGCACAACTGGGATGCTAGGATGATGATGATGTTCTTCGAGTGATCGTTGTATTTATGTGCGTTTGTATAGTTATGTAAATAAATATATACTATGCATATTTCGGTGGTTTAGAAATCACGAGTCATTTCATTTCAAGTATTTATTTTGAACATATTATTTCATATAAATATTTTATCAAAAATGTTGCTCTTAATGTTTTAAATAACTAATTCAGTCATATTATAGGACATGGATACCAGTGAGGCTGGTATGGGCAGCTCTGGAGCAAGCGACAGCAGCACACAACCATCCTCACATTCTCAAGCGCCCCAACAAGTAAGTTGCTTGCTAATTGATTATTTAAATGTTCTAAAGTCATTTATCGCGTTTGAAGCGCCTTAATTAGAACCTCCGAAAATATTTATATACATTTATACGGTTTTAATTTCTTCCGTGCTAAACACTTTTGTTGCTTGCAACAATTAAATGCCACAACCTATTTTACGGAAACGTCAGGGTGCAGTATTCTTGAAACTGATATATAATATACATACAAAACATAAATAGCAAAAATTTACTGAAACTGCAGTGTTCATAGGCATTCTCGGAGACAAACCTCTAAAAGCGTACTTTACTTGTAAATAGAAGCTACATACACATAAAAAGGCGTAAGATACCATAATTTTTGAATTTCTAATTAAATTATCTAATCCAATTGTTATCTCAGCACGTCCATACGCCTTGTAGAAATATTCCTTTTTTGAAGTTGCAATAAATTTCAACTTTAAAATTATTCGAATCTGCTAATGCGTGATTTCGTTATAGGCTGTGGCGCTAGTGCTTCCCCGCATCGAGCAGCCAAGTGGCGCGGGTGCTTCTGGCTCGGGCAGCGCCGTTGCAAGCTCGGTAGCCGCCACCGTTACTACTGCCTCACAGCCTCCTGCCGGTGAGTTTAAACAACAGCCTATCAACTTTTTACACGACTTTTTACCTATTAAATGGAATCGGAGTTCGGTTCTTGGATGGGTGACCGTTTCTGTGTCTTTTGACTTCAAGCACTTATTGGGATTTTAGAAATAATCCAACTGTCTTTTAATGGAAGTTGGATAAGACAGGTTATGTACCTCTGAGCTGCTTATCATTTTTATACTTATATATAAATTTGTCGAACCCTCGATATTTTTTGTAAATGTTAATTAGACGTATTATGAACTCTTAACATAAATTATAAGTAGTAAGAATTTTAATTCGCAGTAATGTGAAAACGCAACAAGGGTGCATGCAAAGAGGATGACCACACCATGATGGACCATTTCACGATCGGCTTGTCCTAAAAACTTCCTCTTGTGCAAACAAAGTAGAAGTTAGGGTTTGTGCATGACTTTAGACGAAAAAGATTATCACTGCTGGTAGGTGTGGCATGCGTATGGATATGTAAATAAATATGATAACTTACACCGATGGAACCATTTCTATTCTCTCCCATTCCCCCTCCAGGTACTACAAGCGTAACACAAACCCCAACAAATGTGGCCCAACCATCCGGCGGCGTGAGCACTTCACACGCGCCTCCGGGTGTCAGCACTTCACACGCGCCTCCTGGCGTTAGTACGTCACACGCGCCTCCTGGCGTCAGTACCTCACACGCGCCCCCTGGCGTCAGCACTTCGCAACCACCGCCGGAAACCAGACCTACCAAACGACGTTTACAATCTCGTCCTCTCGCCGCCAAAAGGACCAGAGTACAGGTAGACAATAAAGTTTTATAATACTCAAGGGTGAATCCATTACCTGTTTTGGTAAAATTGTATATTAATATTATCGAGCCATTCTATATAAGAAAATGTCAAATCCCAGATCACTCTCTTTACTAAAGTAAAATAGGTGACATAGTCGTTAACAAACGTTTTCACTTGAATTTCATTTTGTCACTAGAGTGAAGTGTTTCACTAGTATGGAAAAGCCACTGGTAAAGTTACATATATTAATTGCCTACGTAATTGTATATTTGGGTGATTAAGGCCGTGTTTCTATTTTATAGGGCTTTGAAAGGTCTGTAGAGGTAGAATACCAAGTACCAACGTCATCCCGCTGTGACCAGGACGACGAAGGCGTAATCGTTGTCGACTCTGAAGAGGACGACGAGAGATGCTCTGGAACCATGTACAGGGTAAATAAATACTTTGTTTATATTATATTAGCCGCCCTGAAACATTGTGAAAATTGATCTATTCTTGCACTATTTCACTCCTTTAAAGATATTTTCAAAATAATCATTGCTTTCTTGCGTTAATAAAGTAACTCATTTGCGAAAAATGAATTGCAGTTTATCTTGGAGTAAATAGACAGGCAGATACAGGGTCATATAGCATGTACGTAGAATTCGCTGAAAAAAAATTAAAAGGAAGGGTATCGCTGATTAGCGATTATCTGCCTGTATCTATATGATAACAAGGATAACCTCCGGTTAGTATAGTCTTAAGAGGCCACCTTATTACACCTTATAGCCACCCCTTCGCATCTTGCGGGGAGTCGTAGTAATATTGTCGACGAAGAGAAATCTTACCGGATGATAGGCAGCAGCGTCATCTTGCGTACTGGCTTGAACGGCAATACCCTCAATAAAATTTAATCTATTGGGAAAGCCAATGTTCAGCAGTGGACTCATAAGGCTGATATAATGATGACTATTAGGATTATTTGATTGATATGCTATAGGAAACTAAACTATACATAGCAAAGAATATTGGCCACCTACTGTCTGCATTAGTATTGAAACCATTACAAAATACATGCATTGGCCACTTAATAAATTAGGCAGTCGTGAAGACGAAGAAGTACTATATTCTGGGCTTCCAGGCATAGGTCCTCAAGTAGTAACCCCATATTTTACCACTGTGTTAATTTAAGAAGGAAATCAGTACATTGCAGACTTGGTTATGCTTATGACCAAAAGCAACTTATTGTAATTGTTTGGGCCGTTCCGGTGTCACACTAAATAGATGGGGCGTCCCGGTGTCAGACAACTACAGGTGTTGAAATGAAAAACGTGTGTAGCTGCTGAGTGCGTTTATTACACTAATTTAATAATTCAGTTCCCAGTCACACGATTATTCATGTATCGGGCGTCAAGTTTTATGTCAATTAAACAAAATAAAATAATGCAGTTATAAATATAACAATATCAAATATTGTAGGAAGGGGAAGAAGATGAAGAGGATATAGAAGAAGAACAGGAAGTCGAAGGGGGCGAAGAGGAAGAGGAGGAGGAAGGGGAAGCGGACGATAGTGAGAACGCCGCTCGACAAGTACGTATTTAAATCAATCAAGTTATAACTAAATACGCAGTTCCTGTTTCCCATGTATTATTAAATAACCCATAACACCAGTTCTTAAAAAAAATCTAAATTTTTATTTCATAAACTACTACATTTGATAACGTCAAAAAATAAGTGTATCTAAGTGCCGGATCCGAGCCTCACCCCTGTTATCTGGCAAGAAAATCACAGGCTATGCTCTTTTAAATTATCATTTGGTTAGTAATTAAAGTGATTAGTAGTGAGATTAATAATAATAATAATCCTTTATTGCACATAAAACATAAATAGATGGACTTATCTCTAGAAGAGATCTCTACCAGCCAACCCTAGAAGTTGTGTATAAATTTGTAGGTACAGGATTAAATTTGGTTAAAGATCTTTGTTAAAAAAGGAAATTTAAAATCCTAATAAAATCTTAATACCTACCTTGAAACTAAATATTTTGCGTGATTGTAGGAATATTATACATCTCTTTTTCATTAAGAACGAAATATGCCTCTGTGTTGTTACGAACTATAGTTATGTATACAAGCAAAGATTAGAAAGAGCGTAAAACGGATTTTAAAGCGTTGGCAACGCGTTGTTACTTGATTCCCCTGGTGTTGCAAGTGTCTATAGGCTGCGGTTTCCATCATGTCACCGTAAGACGTAAGATGGCGCGTTCGTTTTCGAAGTGCACCTTAAATAGATGCCTGCACACGCCAAGCCGGGGTTGCGGGAAGCTGGGAAGGATTACCTCAGGCCCGGGACATGGCAGGCTGAAGAAGAAAAATGGATGGTTCTTAGTCTAAAATAGATGGAAAAAATGCTGTAAGCTTAAGTAAACCTTGGTTACGATAACCAAAATCCCATAAATAATAGCAATATTTTTAGGATTCACCGGTGCAGTCTCCAGAAGCTGGTGAGGAGGGCGAGGAGAGTGAGCCAGGGGATAGCGGCGAGGGAGCCGCGCCAGAACCTGACAGCGAACCGGCGGCCGCGCACCAGCAGATAGAGGCTATCAGTAGCGGCACTGAACGTAATTGAACAAAAAACATTATTTAAGCTTACCTACATTCCGAACACTTATGAACATCACCTTTAATTAAGGAGAGCCACTTCAATAGAGCGGCGATCGAATGACGAAACTTTTCTAAACAAAGCAGTTGGTTACAAAAGTTCAATCATTAATGCTGAATAATATTCGCATTTTTCAATTTTTATCTTCATGAGTAGGCTAAATGAAATTATTTGGCTTGGATTGGCTTGAATTTATTATTTTAAAATTTACTTCGAAGTGTATCCACAGCAAAGTTATTAATACCTTTAAACTCTAAACAAGCTATAAAATAGAATTTTTAATATCAATGCTTCATTGTTTCAGCGAGCGGAGCTCTTTCCATCGGCGGCAACGGAGGAGACGATGGTGACGACAGTATAGTTCCTTCTACTCCTACGCTTTACGTTCCTAGGCGAAATGATGGGTAAGACACTCGATATATTTTCGCTGGATGAATTAATTGAGGCAATATACTTAAAGTGGCTCACGCCCGGCTCTGATTCCCTCCTCATCATTATAAGTTATATCAGGGACCACTGCAGCCTAATTACTGAACATCAGCTGACAATAATTATTAATCAATAGACAGTCCAGACTTTTAACTGACGAGAATATCCTAATCATTTTCAAGCGGATCCTTAATGTTTTTTTTTTCTTAGATATGGACTTACTCGTTTAGAGTAATTAATAATATGAAGTATTTGATAAATCAAGTTATTTGCTTAGAAACAGCGTATTCGAAAAGTTAATTAAAGTCATAACCCAAAGTGGAGACTTACTACAGTTTCTATAGAGTTTTGAAATCAGCACGGAAAATTCACAGTAATATTTCACTTTCCTACAATTGTGTACGTTGCGGAAAAAGTTATGTCTAAAAATGTACTATATTTACACTAAAACTTGAATTTACACTAGTTTTCGAAAATAAAATACTGCCGCGAAGTGTCCTTCCCGCGTTTGCACCACAGCAATGAATACTTTTATAGGTTAAGCCTTTGGTTTTCTTTTTAAATGTAATGTTATTTTAATGAATTATAGATTCGGCGAAGCAGTAGTATCTCCAGTGGGCGGCGATGGCAGCGGCGGCGCGAGCGGGGCCAGCAGCGGCGCGCGGTTCACGTTCGCAGAGGCCCCGCCCGGCACCGCCTCGCACCACGACACGCATCCAGACCTGGCCGCCGCGCTGCCCCCCGCGCCCGCGCCCGCCCCGCCACACCTCGACACCAGTCAGTACTAGCGACACATACACGGCCAGCCGCCTCGCACCGCGACACACTATAACCTGGCCGCCCGCCCCGCTTACTGTACTAGCGATACACACACAGACACAGATCCCCACACACACTCATACACACCCCGACCTGGCCGCCGCGCTGCCCCCCGCGCCCGCCCCGCCACACCTCGACACCAGTCAGTACTAGCGACACCCACCACACACACACACATACACGGTCAGCCGCCTCGCACCGCGACACACACTAACCTGGCCGCCCGCCCCGCTTACTGTACTAGCGATACACACACAGACACAGATCCCCACACACACCCCGACCTGGCCGCCGCGCTGCCCCCCGCGCCCGCCGCGCCACACCTCGACACCAGTCAATACTAGCGACACCCAACACACACACACATACACGGTCAGCCGCCTCGCACCGCGACACACACTAACCTGGCCGCCCGCCCCGCTTACTGTACTAGCGATACACACACAGACACAGATCCCCACACACACCCCGACCTGGCCGCCGCGCTGCCCCCCGCGCCCGCCCCGCCACACTTTGACACCAGTCAATACTAGCGACACCCACCACACACACACACACATACACGGCCAGCCGCCTCGCACCACGACTCTAACCTAGCCGCACTACCCCGTACGCCAGCCCTGCGCCACCTCGTAACCAGTCAGTACTAGCTACACAGCCAGCCTTGAATATGCAGTAACACGTTCTCGGGTCACGGGTGCGGCATGGGGGTTCTGAGTAACTATATCAACGTGGCAACGATAAGCTTACGCGCATGCGTTTAGAAACTTTATGTATATATAAGTTCACGCCTGTTTCCCCGAAGGGGTAGGCAGAGGCACATTATTCGCTCCACTTCGCCATTACAATGTTCAGTCCCACGTAATAGGTGACGAGCCTATTGCCGCTTGCCGGGATCTGTAAAGCTTGCCTCGTCTGTTGATCAGCAGGTGCACTTGCAGGTAAGGTTGGCCTGGGGCTTCTTAGATGCGGGGTGCCAAAAGCTATAAACCCTTTTCAACAGCGGTGAGCGTTGTCAGAAGGACTGCGGTGGTCGCGTCTGCCGCAGTGAGCCCAACACCCACCCTCTCGGTCCCCCTATTGGGAGGCATTGCGTAAACAGCATTTTTTTTACCGACGATAAAAAAATATGAAAATAATGAGCTTCTTAGATGTTAGTAGGATCCCTATACACCAGAAACTTTATGTTACGTAGTTTTTGTTATTCAACTTGCGTGCCGCAAACTATACTCGATCTCTTCACACTGCTTGCCGTTGCCACCGCAAGTTTAAGCCTCTTTGTCAATTAGCACTGAATCATTATAAAAAAAGCATGCTTTTAGGATAATTAACACTGCCTATATAAGTGCATTGACAAGACCTTTCTGCAGAAAAATACTTACCTATACGTTTCATTATCAGGAGCAGAAGGTGGAGATAATCGTGACTGGGATGAATCTCGTGGTGAAGAAGAGACCACCGCAGTCAGCTCTCAAGGCAGTGAACCATCATCTCCACATCAGGTCAGAATCTTTAAACATAATGATCTCAGCCCATTAATGTCACACTCTTGAGCCAAATGTTACTCGTATGAATCAAGGGAGAGAGATACATACCTGTATCTCTGTGTGTACACACTCCATATTGATATCGGATCTAATGTTTTTTATGGAAACTTTTTTGGTATTATTTGAAGTAAAATTACTTTTGCGTTACTTAAGTACTTACTGTATGTACTTCTGCCGTGACAAGGCAAAACACTGTATACTAGAATACAGTGTTTCTCCTTAACAACGCTTATTCGCCGTATTTTAAGGTCTACTTTAAGTGAATTTTGTGTTGGAGTATACAGTGTTTTGCCTTGACACGTCAGACTTGTGATTTAATAAATTCACCCAAATCTGGTTAGACCAGTGAACAGACCCTGGGCCCTAAGCTTAAATCTAGGGCAACTGGGATAGGTCTAGGAAATGATGATAATAAAGTGTTTGTCGTTAGGTGCCGGAAGAAGGACGCGAGGCAGAAGCTAGCGCGCCCGTGCCGACGCCCGCGCCGCGCCGGACTCCCGCCCCGCACTCGCAACACCAGCGCTGGATGCGCGCCGCAGGTACATTTTATTTAATTTCACATACTTCTATCACCTGTGCCGTGTGGTACCAGCCTAAAATAGTGCCAACCACTTCCGTGTCATGGAGAGTCGTAAGAGTCAAAGAACTGGTTGTACACTAAACCCCCCTACCCTCCCAGTTGGCTTAGCGAATGAGCAAATTCAGTATTTCAGACAACAACAAATGGATGTTAATCAGTTGTGACCTAGGTGACAAGGGTGATAGAACTGAAAAGGTTAGGAACCACTGTTCTATCTCATAAGAAACATGAAACCAAGAAAATTCAGTTCATATACACAAATATTGGTCCTGTGTGTGTCCTCGCGTGTGCGACGCGGGCATCCTTTGGGTTGCATGTTCTATAGTTGTATATAGCAACAGGATCATTACACATAAAACCATCTAGATCACGTCAGCCTTCAAACAAAAAACTGTACCGTAATCGGTCTATTCGCTTAAGAGCTTCTATGCCCATTCCAGCTTCTATACACGTTAAATTCTAACAACTTTTTAGTCGGGGTGTATAAACTATAATTTTCTAACACCGCTATAACAAACAGGGTAACCCTCATGTAGATACCAGGCAACGCCGGATTTAAGGGGAATGAGCACGCTGACAAGCTTGCCAGACAGGGCTAGGAATCGATATTCACGGGACCGGAGCCATGTATTGCACTCTCCATGAGTACAATAGCCACGACGCTAAAAAAGCATATAGTGGAGAAACAACTATCGGAATAGCAGCTGCTACCGGCGCTTAAGCATTCAAACGCCTTCATCGGGGAGACAAGGAGCAGCGGGTGTAAGGCCCTCTGCGAAGGTAGCAGGAAACAAGCCAGACTGATAATTGGGGCTCTAACAGGGCATTATGCCACAAACAAAATGCTCCACAGGATGCGACTAGTGCAATCACCGCTATGTCGTAGATGTGGTGATGAAGAGGAGTCTATGGAATGCCTGCTGTGTACCTGTGACTCGTTGGCTGTTTGCCGAATGAGTCTCTTGGGGGTGGCCTATCCACAACCAAGAGACTATGGGCTCCAATCTGCAAAGACTCATAAAGATGATGGTAACAATATTTGGAGTGAAAGGCAAGGGGATGCACAAAAGATCCGATATAAGGGTCAAAGTGCGCCACGGTCAGTCTGTCGCCCCGCGATAAGATAAGATAAAAACACCGCTATCGATACGTCTTGCATGAAAAAGAAGCGCATGCTTCGTGCACTGCGACACTTTATAGGAGCTAGCTAATCTCGTCGTCAAACTGGATTATTTATGTAGCCATGTTTTATCATAAAGGTAATTTTACCGCCGCTGCTGTGGAATGTTAGTATCGTACACAGTTACCACTCGACGTGACCTTTTCAAAATTACCTATTCGTAAATAACGTAAAATTCTAATCAAATATAATCAAAAAATGTCTTAATTCATTTGCCCTCAGTTACATATATTTATTTTAGATTGTAGAACAGAGATGTCAAGTGTGTGTCAAGTTTTATTTCATACTAGACTGGTAATAACGGAAATATATTGCTTGAATTACGTAATATTTTGTTAGTTTTCTTGTTCCAACCCGTTATTAATGCAGTTAGGTAGTTAAATTGGAGTAAGTTAGAAGATGGCAACCTAAACAAATGAAAGTAACACGAACTTGTCTTACTATGTATTGTCATGCCTTTTTCCCGTAGAGGGTGCGAAATCAAATCCTTCCTTGCTAAGGTCCTAGGACACACTTTCCGCTTCTTTCACATTCATTAACATGCAAAATCGCAAAATATATATCGTCACGTAGGGGAGTCTCGTCTCATTTTATGGGTGATGCCTAATCCTATCATTAAATTTTACTGGTCTCCACCTTGTCGTGGTGGGGGGCTGAGTACCTCCCGGTAGGGCGCAGAGGGCGCTAGGGAAAAGGTAACACCCGGAGATTGGCGACTCTGGGTGCCCTTAGTACTGACTACCGGGGGCGAAACTAAGAGGGACCTGTGGAGGGCACAGCGGGCGGGCAAGCAGCGTCAGGAGGATCTTGGGCAGCCCGCCTCTTTCTCAACAAGCGGCGGTCGTCGTCGGAAGATTTTAGTGGATATTACTGCTGGCGGTCGTGTCTGCCGGTGCTGAGTTTCACACCCCCTTTCGGTCCCCCTTTGGCCGGAAGGCAGTGCGTAAATGCATTTTGTTACCGACGTAAAACGAAACAACAAAAAAAAAGTGGTGCAGGCTGTAGAAGGAACATGGATGGTTTTTAGTCAGTAAAAGTCTGGCACACCCTTCCCCTTCGCTCACAGCGGAAGACGGTAATTTGATGATTTTCCATCTGAAAAAAAAAACTGTCAACTGCTTTAATCTTACTCGATGTTTCTTCCGCCATACCAAATATTCGATTTCATTATTAATCTGAGGATCAACACATCTTTAAGAACTTCTAAAGGCTTTTGGACACTTTCTGACGTTCATAAAGTTGAGAAATGCCCCGCTCACTTTGTTTCTAAAATTCGCTATTCTTTTGACGTCGCTATCACAATCAATCACCTTGCTTTGAAAGCAAAGACTGGTCAGTAGAGGGACGTTAAAAGATCAGTAGGATGGGTAGAAATACGTAACACATTCAAAAATACTGATTGATCAAAATGCCGTATTAGATTTTTTTCTGTTGACACAATTTTTTTCTAAGCTACACAGTAAACTTATGTAAATACACTTTGGCACAAAATTTAAAATTACAGCATTTAACCTACTTTATGTATATTAGTCACACTGTATATATTAATTTCTTTTTCAAAGGTATATTGTTAATATTCATAAATGAACATTTATACAAGTGGTGTTTTACGTATTCATATTTATTTTAATAATTATATGCCAATCGTTAGATTTTATGCTCTGAAAAAATTTTTCGCCGTTAAAAAATCTTACAGTACCTAAATTATTATGAAAATACACTAAACAGGTATTCTAATTCGGTATGCAAGGCTATAATTATAGTGAAACATTAAAAGCTTTGAGAGCTTATCTCAAATTTACTAAAAAATAAAGATAAGCGTGGTCTGGTATTTTCAATCTCTTGCTTAATCTAAGTGTCATCCACTGTAGAAGTTAAAAAGGAAATCTATGGACAAGTCCTACTGTAAATAATCCGTCTTTTGCAAAAAGTAGAACTGAACCCTTTTTTTTTTCTTTTTTTTTATCGTCGGTAAAAAAAATGCTGTTTACGCACTGTCTCCCGGCCAATGGGGGGACCGGGAGGGGAGTGTGGGGCTCACTGCGGCAGACGCGACCACCGCAGTCCTACCCACTAAAAAACTTCCGACGACGCCCACCGCTGTTGAAAAAGGGGCAGGGGGCCAGTGCCTGGGTTTGTAGCTTCTGGCACCCCGCCCGCGGCCAACTTCCCCCGGATCAGAACCTGGAGGACCTCCTCAGAGGAACGCAGTGTGTCGCGCCCCTCCTACCTCCTTGTGCGGCCATGGCGTAACTGGCCGACTTCTGGGAGGGTCTATAGCTAGACGGAAGGGGCCCCCTGCCCCAGCCACCTAAGACCCTCCAGGCGCGGCTGGACGGGCCCTCTTGCCCGCCCGCTGCGCCAACGGCGTAGCCGGAGAGAGAGCGGGTCCCGCTCCCCCTCCCGCTCCGCGGCCTCCTTCTGCGACATCACCACTTCGCAGAAGGAGGCCATCGCCTCCCACGCCGTCTCGCTGTCGACCATCATTCGCATGATGGTCGGCAGCGAGAGAGAGAACTGAACCCTGCTTTGACAGGAATCTTCTTTGTTATTACGCAACTGATGCATTTTAACCATCACATTTTGGTCAATGTCCATAGATAATGTTTCGGATTCATGTTAGAATAAGGGAGTTATTTTGTTATTGCTTATTTTACTTTATTACGTTTCTGCTCCAATTTTTGCATTTTAAGATGCATAACGTTCGATGCAGGCTATTATTGCTGATACTGCTTTAGGACCCATTAGAATTTTAGTCATACTTATTTTAGTAGAACTAAAAGCAATTGAAGATGATTAACACTTTTTTTTTGTTAGATGTTAAAATATATAAAATCCACCCAGATACAAACCGACGACCGAAATACATAAGACGCAGTTATTAATGATTTATTCTGGATCTCATCTTCTGAGTCTCATGTAAGTAATTAGTCTGATCGAGAATCATCTGTCTCTTACACTCTTTAGGTAAATCATTATCGAGTGTAAGGGATTGGTATAACAAAGTTTCGTTTACGTTGAATTGGAGTAGGCCCTCAGGTACTTTTCTTTAGTTATGTACAACTACTTAAAATGAACAATAAATTATAAGTATAACATCCTCCGAAAGATGAAGAAGTTTCGCGATTAGACCAAATCGAGCTAATTGCTAACGACCTTTTTCCTGATAAGTCAAATAGCTTTCGGATAATCTCCACTTCTTGGCTAAGTTGTTTACAAGGTCAAATAATTGTACTCTTCAACTAAACACAACAATTAGGTTTCGCTCATGTGGAACGCTATTATATATACGTTAATATGCTTCTAAAAGCGATGCATTAAAGCAGCGCGTTGTCTATAGCTTCGGTTCTAAAATCGTTACGCATTAATGTTGTTGCCAAGTAAAGGAAAAGCGTGAGAGCGTCTAATGTGTATTCGAATCGATCTTAACTCGTGTGCTACATTTTATAGGATTGAATAAGCTGTGCCCTGTACCTATTTTTCTTATTACCTACTAGTTTTTATTTTCTGTATCTTTGTGTGTATTCTTTAATAAATAATACGTATGAGTGTCTTCCACTTGTGGTCTAGCTTGTGTGTCATACCCCCCTTTGGTGTTATTACTGATACCTATTTGTAGACTAGTAGCAAACTGCTGTACAGTATAATATTGTTGAAAAATGTATGAATAACACATTAATTCTTTGTCCATAGACAGCGAGAGCGGACCGCGAGGTCGCGGCATGCGCCCGCGCGGCCGACCTTCACGAAGATCGCAGTATATGAGGTTTTAGTCAGTAAGAACGCTTCCCATATAAATACAGCTTCATAATTATTGTATACATATCCATAATTCACTCTCTTAATGTGTTTTACTAAAAATGTATTCAAACTAAAGAAAATATTGGAAATAGTGAAATTTTAAAACATTTTCTACATTTAATCAATCAATATTCCATGAGTGACGCTATGGTAGGTATGTAGCACTAATGATAATTGATTTATTAAATTATTATTACTAAATAATTATAAGTTCTAATTTAAGATAAAACATTTCCAGATTATTAATAAATACCGTATAATAATTTGTAGACATATTAATAATAATAAAATTACAAAAAAAAGAAATGGTTTTTTTTGAACTACCTACTCTCATCCTTCTCCAAATCCAAAAAGGATGAATTATTCGGCCAAGCAATGTCAAAGAATGAGAATATGCATAGATTTAATTTAATTGAACTAAATGTGGAACCTTCGAAGATAGGCCAACTAAAGTGCCAATGATTTTCTTAATCATAGGCGTTGATCTCCATCGAATACACGCAATTTAAAAATATTAGTTAAATAAGTAGTGTTTATTAAACGCTGCATAGAACCCTTTCTTTATACCACAAGGTGCACTCAAGCTTGCGGCTCTGATGGAAAGTGGACACCGCAGCCTATCTTTACAATCCTTTATAAAAACACCCTTTTTATTTTAATTTAAATAAGTATTCAAGTAGTACCTAAAGAGCCAATTTCTTACAAATATACACACATGTATGAGGTATTTGTACCAATCGATAACATTATGTGTGCACAACTTGCGACCATACATATTAATGATATGCAAATGTAAAAGACAAGTTCTACTTTATTCACTGTTTGTTCAGTTGCTAAATAATAAACTACTTATATTGGATACAAAATAACATACCACAAAATGCGAGACATAGCTTTTTAAATACATTTTATAAAAAAATGCCAATATTATAATGCATGTGTTATATAAGCATTAGGATGCTTGTATTTAAATTGAAACCTCGCGATTAAAAATAGTAAAATTTTATGGTAATGAAACGTTTTTATAAAATTTGCATCCTTTTTTAAATATCGTCCTTAATATAATGTTTTCACACTAAAAAGCGTGATTCGATATCGTAAAGTTGTATTTCGTTTCATGAAAACTCCGAAAAAACGTCAATTGCCTGCGCAGACGGTTCTATTGGCGGCGGAGGACGAAAATCACCGACTCATTAAAATATGACAGACACTATTGCAGGATGTGCGAACATTTGTTGCCCGGTAATTGTACGCACGCTATGGAAGCCAAAGTTCTCCGTGTGCGTGGCTCTAGTGTTGCTACGCCTAGTCACTTTAGTTCTATTTTTTCAAGGACTTTCCCATACCTTTGTCCAGTCCAGTTTCTTAGCATCATCTGATGACTCGACGAGACTTTTTGTACCGAGTACTTTTTGTCTTTCATGTGAGTTATTCCATTCAGTTTAAAGCAATCTAGTTTTTCGGATAAAATTTCCGCGGATAAAAGTCCTTCGTTTGAGCAGGGCTCTACATAGACTTAATATTATATAAAAAATACATTTTACATTGTGATTAAAACAATAAATTAAGTTACACAAATTCAGCACAAAATATCTGCCGTGGTACATCGAATCCTTTCTTGGTTGTGCTGATCATTCAGAATAAAAGCTCATTTCTTTTGTTTCGACGATAAAACGTCATTACATTTTATATAAAAGTGGCTCCTTCCACGTATGTTTTGGAGCTGTAACAACATTAAGTGATCTTAAAGCAATAGGCAGAGGCAAGGCCTACGGAAGCAAAAGGAAGAACTTAATAACTATTCCTAAGAACTAAGAGCCTATTCTATTTGGGGAATGCACTAGCTATCGCTTATTATCGGGCTTACTATGATGATATTATGTGATATTTGCAAATTTAATAACATAAAAATACATCAATAGCTTTTATTTCACCCTCATAAAAAAGGCTAGAATTTATAAATTCAAGTACCTAAGTAACCGGGTTTTACGATTATATACACTTAATGTTTGTGGTATCTAGGTATGTAGGTGTTTTAAAGACATTACTTAAGACCATTTGTGTTTATTTAATCGCTTAATATCGAATAATAATGTGTATGTGCCTTTATTATGATTACCTACTTTAATATCTATTTCTGGTTTGTAATAAATGTCACTTTTTCATTAATTACCTACCTACTATTACTATTAAGACACATCCCGGAGACTCCTGTGAAAATGGAGCGTATCAGTATGTTTATGAACAAATATGTGAATCAGGGTTGTTATGGAGGTATCTGTAACGGAACTATCGGATATCCGAAATAAAAAACTATACGTCTACCTTATCGTTCTTATCGGAAGAAAATAGTGAACTCAAAGCCAAAATAGAAAAATTAGAAATTCAGTCAAAAAAAGACAAAGAACAGATAATTTTGTTGGAAAATAACTGGGAGGAGAGCCAAAGAATGGGTAGAAAAGTAAACGTTGAAATAAAAAACGTCCCATTAAAAGGAAACGAAACAAAAAAAGACCTCGTTCATATGATTTCCAAATTATCCGAAAACCTTACAGTCAAACTGGAAAGATCTGATATTAGCGACATCATGAAAACGAAAAAGAAAAACCAAGAGAGAAGTACTATCATTGTCGAATTTACAAATACTATTATAAAGACCGATATTTTAAAAGCTGCCAAAAACTACAACAATAAAAACAAAACAAACAAACTAAATGCATCTCACATGGGTCTTAAGGAACATTCAAATAATCCTATATTTATATCAGAGAACCTAACACCAAATGCATCAAGGTTATACTTTTTGGCGCGTAACTTCAAAGAAACTTATCATTATAAATACTGCTGGACAAGCTATGGCAAGGTGTACCTCCGGCGCGACGACGACTCACCTATAGTGCACATTATGAGGGAAGATCAGTTAAAACAATTATCTAAGAAGTGACTAGGCGTAATTGGAGAATCATGGGAACTTTCCCCTAAAACAGTGTTTTGCGCGGCTTTTTTAAATTCTGTGATTTGTGCTGCTGTTATGGCAAAGTGTTTATCATTAAGCCTTACTCCTAGTGACTGCGTAAGTTATTTGAAACTATCAACATACGTATTTTCCTTTATATATTATTATACATTACACATTATACTACTACACATACACCTTAAATGTCTGCACATCTCTCAATCATTACACATATTCACACTTCACAGTTACACACACACTAATTCACCCTTATTTACGACTTACCACAATATGCACTTCACCCTCCATCTTATTAACGGATTAAATGGATAACACACACAAAGTTCTGCAAGAATTAGACTCTGTAAACCACATAAAATCAGTCAGTTGCTCTATTACTCATCTTAAGTATCAACTTCCTCTCGGAAGCCCGTATTATTCTATTATCACTCAAAACATTAGAAGTATCCACAAAACCTCTAATATGGATGACCTAGAAATTAACCTAAATTTACCTACGTACCCAGTAGATATAATAATTTTAACTGAATGTAGAATCAACACTAACAAACCACTACCTCAAAAACCAGATTATATTACACACAGTTCCTCGATTAAAACAAAACAAAATGACGGAGTAGTGGCGTTTATAAAGAAACATATACAGCATTCTGTCAAAGAAGTGTCCCTGCATGGAGCTTCCTGTTTAGAAATAACCATTCCAAAGTACAAAATAGTTTGCATTTACCGATCACCATCAGAAAAAAACCCATCTCAATTCATTCAATCGCTTGATAATTATCTTAATCAACCATACATGAAAACAAATGTTATTGTAGCGGGTGATATTAATATTAATATCATAGATGGCAACAATGACAAATACTCTAATCAATATCTTGACACCCTTGCTATAAGTAATCTACTGCCAGGTCATAAACTAGATACAAGAACTAATAGTTGCCTCGATCATATCTTCTGCAACATTAACCCGTCACATGCAAAGGCAATGGTAGCAGTATTGGACACCACAATAACAGATCACAAAATGGTACTAATTAACATATACAATAAAATATCCTCTCCCAAAGCTCTAAAAATTAAAACTACTACCAACTATACCCAAGCTTTATTTACTCTGCAAACTAATAATATCTCCGCTCTTTTGCAATCACGAAATCCTCAACAAATATGTACAAGTTTAATAAATATAGTAACTGACAGCCTAGCCAAAAATACTACAACAAAAAAAATACCCTCAAATAAAAGAATAATAAAACCATGGATCACACCAGGTGTGTTAAAATGTATAAAAAATAGAAATAGGCTTCAGAAACAGCTACGCCATGATAACAATAACGAAATATTAAAACTTACATACCGTAGATATCGCAACTACTGCAATAATTTAATAAAAAAATTAAAAAATCAATACGAAAGAGACCTATTATATAAGGCTCGAGGTAATAACAAGTCTTTATGGAAAAATATTAAAACAATCACAAACTTAAATAAACAAAAGAACTTTAACAATGATCTCATAAATATAAAGAACAACCCGTCAGAATCTGCTGAATACATAAACAATCATTTTAATAAAATGGGTCACTACTTGGCAAATAAAATAAAAAACAACAAACTTCAAGAAAAAAAATTCATTGACTCAATGCCCTCGCTTGTTAACTCGATTGGTCTGGTTCCTCCAGAAATCTTTGAAATAGAATTAATAATCACAAATTTAAAACCTGACTCTGCTGCAGGAAAAGACAGAATACCTCCCGTATTTATAAAAATGGCAAATAAAGAGTTAGCTCCTGTTATTACACATTTGTGTACACTGTGTCTTGAACAAGGAGTGTTTCCCTTGGAACTGAAACAGTCTATTATCCACCCGATATATAAGGGAGGGGACAGAGATGACATAAATAATTACCGACCTATTTCGGTACTTCCGGTAATCTCAAAAATTTTAGAAAAAGTAATTAACACTAGATTAATAAAATTTCTTAATTCATATAAATTACTTTCAAACTCACAGTACGGGTTCCGTGAGGGCATCAGTACTGAAGACGCAATTCTAGACCTGACCAAAGATATCACTACGCACTTAGATAACAAAAAAAAAACAATATGTATTTTTCTAGACTTACAAAAAGCATTCGATTCAGTCTCTGTTTCCACCCTTCTTATAAAACTTGAAAAAATTGGCATTAGAGGCACCTTCTTTGATTTACTTAAAGATTACCTACACAACAGAACCCAATGTCTAAAGCTTTGTGATGTTATCTATAGTACAGATAAATTGATTACAAACTTTGGAGTTCCACAAGGAAGTGTCCTTGGCCCTACCTTGTTTCTTGCCTATATTAATGACCTGACTGAACTAAAATTAGCTAGGGGAAGAATTATCTCATACGCTGATGACACAGCCCTCCTATTTCATGGTGATAACTGGAAAGAAGTATACGATTCAGCTGAAACTGGCTTAAGGAAGGTTATTAAATGGCTAAACTTGAACTTACTCTCTCTAAATACCACGAAAACGAAATACATGGCCTTCTCAATGCGTGACTCGCAACAACCGGCCCCCCAATTTAATATAACCGCACATCACTGTGAATATAATAAAAGTCAAACATCTTGTGACTGTAAAAAATTAGAAAAAGTTAACATCATAAAATACCTAGGCATCATTCTAGACCAAAATCTTTCATGGCAACCTCATCTCGAGTTAGTGGGTAATCGCGCGAGAAAACTTATTTGGATTTTTAAATATTTAAGAGACATCACAGACAAACAACTAGTCACATACATATCTATACACTGCACTAGTACAATCCATTTTACTTTACTGTATAACGATATGGGGTGGTACTCACAAAACAAAATTTTTAAGTATTGAGAGGGCGCAAAGATTAATCCTTAAAGTAATGCACAAAAAGAAAAGACGTTATGACACAAGTAAGCTCTATTCAGAAGCTAATGTTTTAACCGTCAGGCAATTGTACATTCTTCAATGCATAACCAAAATTCACAAAAACAACCCTATTGACTTAAGAATTTTAAAAAAACGAAATAGGTATTCGGTAATTAAACTAACTCCTACACGAACAGTATTTGCCTCCAAACAATTTACAAGCCAGTCGGTTAAGATATATAATAAAATAAACAGAATACTAGACATATACTCAAAATCGTTGTCAGAGTGTAAAAAAAAAGCAACAGCATATTTAAAGACCCTAACTTACACGCAAACGGAAGAAATATTATCCTCCACTACCTAACTAGTCACACGGAAACTCAGTCACACACACACACCCACGAATACGCATACACACACACACACAAACACACACACACGCACACGCCCTCAAATACAGATACACAACACGCACAAGCACGTTCGAACAAAATAACCAATTGATTGTATTTATTACTTGCGCAGTACTCTTCATTTATTGTTTTTAATATATATATATAAAAATTAGTATTTATATTTGAAATACATACTTAATAATTATGATAAATCTAAGTCTGCTTACGTTCTTATATGTACCACAGCAAAGAGGGTACTCTTCTAACACAAGTTTTATTAAACTTAAAAGATGTAGTACCAACCCATGTAATACTAACCTTTGAACGACAATAAAGATTTGTTATATATATTGTTATATACGTATGTAACTGTATACGAATCAAATATAAAATTTTAGGATAGGGCGAAACATAGTTAACAATAATAAAAAAAAACTGCTTTTTAGTACTTTAATTTTTACTTTATCTTGTATACCTACTTCATTTATTGATTTCTTTTCTTCACTCGTTCAATGTAGTTGGCAGTGTCAACGTCAAGTAAAGTCTGTCTTAGTCTAGTCAAGTCAAAATTCTCTACCTCAGTGCAGTGCAGACTTCACTACAGTTTCTATGGATTTTTAGAGTCAACACGGATAATCACAATTCACGGCAATATGCCATATCATTTTAATTTGCATTTAGTTGTTACCCATAAACGAGAAGCCGCAAGAAAAAAAGTGGTTTACAAGTTTTTTTTACTTCTAAGACTGATTATAAAACGTACAAAGTATAAAATAATAAAGTCAACCTTAAACTTCTAATATCCCCCACTGAAACTATCGGATAGTCCAACATAATGTTATAAATAAATGTAACCGAAACCGGCATAATATTTTTCAGCGGTCGCCGAAGCTCCGCCCGCGTGAATGTCGGTTATCGCTGCAAAATGCCTACCTAGAAAAGACACGGTCAGCAAAATGATTCCCAGGTCAATTCACAGACACCGACGCAGTCATTACTCCTCAGGCTGCATAGATTGTCTTTATGTGGATGTTAAAATTGTTAATAATGAAAATATTTAAATATAATTAATACTAAGTTTTCACTCCTACCGGCAATCCCGAAGTGAAACCCGTTGTTTTGGGATAGATAACTAAAGCGATTATTGTAAAGCTTCTCTATAAACAATATTTGATGTTAAATTATTTTCAGGTAACAAATTAAACTGATGGTCGGGAGCCGTGATAGGGCGCCGAGCAGCAGAAATCGTAATAATTTAATTTTTCCATAACGTCAAAACCAAACGTCCAATTTTGATCATTCCAAGACCATCTACATAAACTGCACTTAGTGATAAAATAATTTATTTCGATAAGGATTACTATCATAAGTAAAATAAATGCATTTAAATGTGGTCCAAAAAAAATTCATGATCTTTAAATAAAAAAATGGTTGTTGTGCCTCACTCGACATAGATAGCTATAGTGTGTCGCGGACTTTTTAGTAGATATTTATGAGATCTACAATTAATTAGTACATTTTGTGGTTTTATCTTTTATAGTTTAGGCAGCGTACGCAAAATGAGTAACTGTTCTGGTTGATTTTTTACACTTTGTGAACGAAAAACCCAAATATAATACAGAACCCTATTTTTTTTAAATTAAAATCTAGCCTATGTTACTCAGTGATAATGTAGCTTTCTAACGAAAAAAGAATTATTAAAATCGGTCCAGTACTTTTTGAGTTTTTTCGTTACATACAAAAATACAAATCTTTCCTCTATATAACGCCTGTGTAGATGACGCCTGTTTCTCTGAAGGGGTAGGTAGAGGCATATTTTACGCCCACATTTCGTCAATTATATTATTTGTCCCACGTATCGGTCAATAGGTGGCAAGCCTATTGCCGCTTACCGGGAACTTATATGCTCGCCAAAGCCTCGTCCGTTGATCGGCAGGTGCACCACTTGCAGGTGAGGTTGACTTGGGCTCCTTAGATCTTTGGAGGTTCCATATAACCCTCAACCCTGATGTAAATGATTATATACATAGGTACATAATCGTCAAGCAATTCACACTTAATTGTCTACCTTAATCGTCGGCAAATTGTGCTGAGTTGGTTACGGTTGATGGTGCGTTAGGCATAGAAAAAAATGCTACCGAATATATCATTGATGTAAACGGGAGAGTAGAGACCTATAGCGCTTCAGCGTAATTTACATTCTTATAAGTTAAGAGGCAAAATCCAACTGCATCTGCCTTCATCAATCCCCACTAGGTCCGCGATTCTACAATTTTCCCGCAATTCCTCAAGAGTAACCTGAACCGGCGCCATCATCATGATTTATTAAGCATTTACCAACTTACATGAGCCGCATATAGAACTGTGAAATGGTGGTCGGATGCGATCACTGAATTTAAAAAGTCCTTAGATAGGTGACCGTTTTTGTTGCATACGATATCGATGGCTTCGCCGCGTCGGTAGGCCTAAATCTCCAAGTAGTAGGATGTTAATAAGGTCTTTTGAATACACTGTCTGTATGACATTCGAAACATACAGTTTTCAAGCCCAAACCTTGGAAAAGAACATTAATGTTATCACTTTTGTCTAGTTTTAAACTATTTCTGCGGAACTGCGTGTATTTGTAAATAAAAGTATTACTAAGATAACATTTTGCGATAAAATTGGTGTTTTCTCTTTATCGGTCCTAAACCCGAGATTTCTACACAAAGTGAATCTTTATTTGTACAGTTGTGTTTTTTCTAAAGTTTATCGGTACCTACCTGCCTTACGGTACCTACATATACTTACAGAAATCATGCAGGTTTCGGGACAATAAGTAGTTAGTCCCTGCCTAGGGTTAATGCATTATTTATGCTGAATTTCATTAAACCCGTCTCAATGGATTAAAGGTGAAAGAGCGTAGTTAACAAAGAAACTCACTTTCTCATTTTTAATAAGATATTAAATATCTTAAATAAGCATGTAACATTTGCTCGTCTCGTCTAATTAAGCCTAAATATAAATGTTCTTGGACATTTCACACGGCGCTTCTATTCCCAAACTAAGAAAAGCATGTAATATACTAGAAAACGGGTAAACATATATGAATACATTTTTTGTAAAAACATACTTACAAAAAATTATGAAAACCCAAACAAAGACAAATACATATTGAGAACACAAATATTGGTCCTGTCCTGTGGTATCGAAACCACGGCCTTATCGAGAAATATACAATGGAGCAGAATGCAGAAATACCGTTACTGACGGCCGAACCATATTAAAGGTCGTCAAACAAAAAAATCATTTTTTATATAATTATCGCCGAATCATGCACACAAATATTTGTCTTGAGTGGAAATCAAACCCAAAACTTCAGAAGTGGACTGCCTGTACTCCTATATTGCTACCTCTACATCATAACGTTTGACCATTTGGTCTAAACTTTAGACTCTAAAGCATAGGATAGCATTGTCTACATACACATAAATTCTAAGCATTCTGTGGGGTGGGAGACAAGAATAAATTAGGATGACATGTTACTGCTTGCCTGTATGCACTACGCATGAGCATGTCCTGTAATGAGGCATTTTTGGGAGTTTGATGTCAATAATATCAATTATAAAGTTATATCGCGGGCTTCAAGCCAGAGGGGCGTATGAAAAAAAATTCATTTATCTTTTATTACGTCTATCTTTTGGAATTTTATCGATATAAACAACCTCATTTTTTTTTAATTATAGGTAAAATACCTTATAAAATACTAATTACTAAGCACATACATTAGAAAAAAAGTTATTAAGTTTTTTGCTATTCCTGAAAAGTAAGGGTATAGCTTATACGCCCCTCTGGCTTGAAGCCCGCGATATGTTATAATTTTCGAGGACAGCTTTCTTTCTTTTTTTGCTTAAGTGACATAGTTTTTGTCACTATATCCCTTAAGCCCCAGGTTTCTTTTTTCTTATTAAATTTTAGTTAGCTAATCAGACACAAGACAGAAATTACTCTTTGTCATGTCAATTAAGTGCAAGCAAAACATTTAATAAGTGACTCGATTAAGTTTTTTTCAATTTACTCGATTCTTATACCATAACATAGTAATAACTTACATTTCTTGAGCTCTATCACACTACGAAAATTATTGTTTCTTTATTTTGCCTTCAAGTTTTACTGTGTGACCGTGTTAGGATTAAGGTCCTATCTATGCGAGCTGTAACCTTTACAAAACCTTTACTTTTTCTTATCACTGTTCAATTGATGCACAAATGTATTAGTATTAAGTTTATTTACTTCACTATTATATTTTTTTTGATTATTGTTAAAATAATACAAAAGCTTGTTTACTTAAAAATATGAAATTATTTTTTGTAGGAAACTATAAATTGCATGAATGTTACCACTTTTACTTCTACTATGCTCATTTTATTATTGCCTTTGTGATGTTTCAGGGAGTAACCACAAAATGAAACAACAGTTTTACAAGTTTTTTTTTATTCTTTACAGAAATAATCACACTCCTAAACCAAACAAAGAGAATAAAATGATGCCACTTTCATCATTACAATTATTATTATTTATAATAAACATTGGATGAACAATGTGGAATTGCAAATTAAATTTAATTATCACCATCGTAATACATAAAATCATTTTAAGCTAAGCCTTATATCTAGATAATCACCATTCATGGTCAATTATTATTAAGATTCAAATTATGGTAATAATATTGGAATTTAGAAAGATCCATACACATTTTCGTCGGAGAATGCAATGTACAGGAAAAAATCTTCGTCATGGTGTTCTTGGTAGAGCGAGCCCATAGTGGCCGATGTGGGCGGGATTACATTGTTCACAAAAAAGAACAAAGCATCTTCTGGCCTCAGGTGGATGCGTTTTCTGATCAGGAAGTAGAATTGTCCAACAGTCAAATCAGATGGCACAAGGTATTTCTTTTTGTCGAGGTCTCCCAACCTAGCCTTCGGTGCTTTCTCAACAATTACGGGTACTCGATCCGGATACTTCCTGCGAATTTTCTCTCCTTCAGTCTTCCTTCTTTCAAAAGAATGCTCTTCCTTATATTGGAATTTCATTTTAATATTCAAACACACAAGAATTTTTTAAAATATTGAAAGACGTATCGACAGGATACTACGACTTGTTTTTTGTTTTTGCGTTTACGTTTTATAAACCCAACCAATGACGCAATCAGCTGATATGACAAGCAAGCAGACAATAAAACAATAGACAATAGTAGCTGGCGAGCGAACGAACACAAACCAGTGGGTTGGAGGGGACGAACGAATGAACGATGTGGAGAGACGAAAATCCAACTAGATTTGACAGCTTATGTCTGCCGTCGTTTGAATTTTGCCGCATATTTCGTATCTATGAAGCACTTGTTGTGTTGCATATAATTTTAAGTTTTAAAATCGTGCAGTAACATAACTGCAAAATTAGTACAATGAACTAGAACTCATGGCCAAAGATACACACAGCTTTAATATGTTTTGAAAAATTATTTCCAATAAATCGTACTGATTTTAAAAAGGCGACGAATCACCCCTAACTTTGCTGAGTTGGAATACATAAACCAATGTGGATATTTAGATGGTTTTATTTATACTTCCTTTTTATCAATATTTAGATCTTATTTCTGTCCTCGCATTTAGTAGACCATTTCGTCCGTCCTATCCGTACTTCACGTTACATCCGTGTATGTATATCCACACGTAGTGTATTGTAAGTCTTGGTGACCTTAGATAGAGCGGTCAAAATGGATATTGGTCTATAGTTGTTAACAGAGCTTCGGTCTCCTGCTTTGTGAATAGGGTGTAATATGGACTTTTTCAAAGCGTTTGGAAAAATGCCGTTTTTTATGCATCTATCGAATAAGTCTGTAAGTACAGGGGAGAAAGTATTTACACTATCTTTAAGTGTCACTGAAGGACTACTACTAGTATGAACTATTAAATAAATGTTCTTGCTTAAGTTTGCTATAGTAATAATAATAATCATTTAATTTCCTCCACATACACTAATACACAATGGACACAATTTAGGTACAAACAATATTTAGTGAAATGCGGGAGGCTGGAGTCTAAATTAGGCAAAAGTCTGCCTGTGTCTTAGATCACCAGGCCTCTCACCCGCGGCTAAATTACAATAGTACATTACCAATTGTCAGTGAAGTACGAACATTTATACAAAAATATTAATTATAAAATCAAGGTGTGTGTGTGTGTGTGTGTGTGTGTGTGTGTGTGTGTGTGTGTGTGTGTGTGTGTATGTGAGTGTGTGTGTGTGGCGTCATTGAAATATAAGTATATTCCTACACCAAAATATTCTCGGTTTGGTCATAACTAAGACTCTGAAGCCACCCTAATAATTTTTGTTTGCATTGAATTTTAGTGTTTGGGTATATATTTAAAAGTTTGTCAGCATAATTATAAAGTCTAGAGCCTCGATAGCAAATGAACTTCTTGGGAAAGGCTGTGCGAAAGCTCTCAGGGATGCAGACCTTTTGGTGACGTCTTGATAAAACAGTGTTTGGCAAATATTCCAAATTTGAGTGTTGTTGAAGAATGCAAACGAGAACAAACAGCTGTCGCACTGTTAATACTTCGGCTTCTTCATATAGTGACACTGTGGGAAAGAGTCTTGGTTTAAATAGACTCACCTTCAAGATCAATCTCTGAGCTCTTTCTAGCTCAATAAGTTTTGTCTTTGCTGCACCACCCCAAGTAGAAATACAATATGAGATGACTGACTGAACTAGCGTTATGTATACAATTTTGAGCGTCTTACAATCTGCAACATGTCTAAGCTGTTTAAACACATATGTCAGTTTTCGTACCCTCTGTGATACATTGTGAATATGTGGGCCAAATGTTAAATTTTTATCTATATTAATTCCGAGATATTTGATTTCATTAGTAGCGTGGATTTGAGGGCAATCGCATTTAGGTGTGGGTGCATTACAGTTACCTTTATGTACATATAAATTATGGTTTTTGAGATCAGACGATGCAACGTTTCTAATTGAGAACGAAATGTATTTGGTTTTGTCCGAATTGAGCGTCAAGGAGTTACAATCCAACCAATGTAAAACGGTGTCTAATCCCTTTTGAGCCAAATAGAAAGTTTCATCCCATGTATCGCCAAAGAATGTCAAAGTAGTATCATCAGCGTATGAGACAATATTACAATTTTTTAACTTTAACTGGCAAAGGTCATTAATAAAGCATAAAAATAGAGTCGGTCCGGTTATGCTACCCTGCGGTATTCCGTATTTAATTGGTAACTCATCACTTTCCCAATCTCCTATTTTCACGCGTTGTGTACGGTTTGAAAGGTAGTCCCTAAAAATTTCCAACTGGTTACCTCGCACACCCAAACGCTCTAGCTTATTTATTAATAAAGGTATAGAGACAACATCAAACGCTTTTTTTAGGTTCAAAAATATGGTTAAACATTTTTTGTTTTCATCCAGCTTTCTTACCAGGAAATCCACAAACACATGAATAGCGTCAGCCGTAGACTTTCCCGCTCGAAAACCAAATTGAGCGTTAGACAAGAGGTTGCAAGATTCTAAATAACTTGTTAATCTGCTATTTATAATTCGTTCAAATACCTTAGATAGAGCGGTCAAAATGGATATTGGTCTATAGTTGTTAACAGAGCTTCGGTCTCCTGCTTTGTGAATAGGGTGTAATATGGACTTTTTCAAAGCGTTTGGAAAAATGCCGTTTTTATGCATCTATCGAATAAGTCTGTAAGTACAGGGGAGAAAGTATTTACACTATCTTTAAGTGTCACTGAAGGAATCAAGTCATATCCTGGTCCGCAATTAGATTTTAAATTTATTATTGCAAGTTCAACTTCCTTTTGTGTAATGCCAACAAATACAAAAGAATTTGACTGAGTCGGTATTGCGTGATTTAAATGATCTGTAGTCATTAAAGAATTCGCACGAATTTGCTCTGCAAGGGTTTCCCCTACACTAGCGAAAAAGTTATTTACACGCTCAATCGACTGCCCTGTGTTACTGTCCGCGTCTAGAAGTTCGTATGGAATTGATTTTTGGGTATTTAAATTAGCAATACTTCTGATTGACGACCACATTCTTTTCGTATTGTTTTTAGATTTGGAAAGCTCTTCCATGTCATAACTTCTTCTTCTTCTAAAACTCTTACTACTAGTAATGGTCTTACAGAGGTAAGCAAGTAGGTAACAAAACGTGCTGATCTTAGGAAATACCTTCATATTGAGCACTCGAACCAACTTTGGTAAGACCATTCGGCTTGGCAATTCTCTGCGGGCGCATGTTTCTCAGCTCCTTTAGTCCTGGATCCTTAAAGCGATGCGGCCATTATGCTACCGGTCATGACTGGAAGCGCTTTTTATTGTGCTTGTTTCACGGTCTGCAGGGGCTCTCATTTTTTTACTGCTAACTATTAGGCAGGACGTGATTATTATGAACGTAACACAAAAAAAAGAATAGATTCGAATAGTTGGATAGTTCTTTTTTTAATGGAATAATTTATAACGCATTTGATTCAAAATTCTTCCCTTAAAGAGCTGGCTATACGTAATCTGAAGGCTGCTAGGGCTGCCATTTCCGCACAGTGCAATATAAGAGTGGGGGCACCAACATCGTTGCAGGGTCGTCACACAAGCCAAAAGTGGTCGAAATGTTTAGACGATGCTTTAAAACCCTTGGGCATTTCAAATATACTCTTTAATTATAAAAGCATAAAGCCACGTGTATATGCGACACGGGATGGCGATAGAGAGTGAGAATGTCTGTTCCTGATGGTAATGAAAATGAACAAAGATGTGGATAATATTATAATTTATTTACAGAATCTATAAGTAATATAATATCACCAAACCAAAACAAACAATGACATAACTTAAAAACCAATGTGTACCAAAAAATGTTAAAACATATAAAATTTTAAAAGTAATTATTTACACATTCTGCTGGTCAGCAACAAAACGGAGCAGGCCCCGACTGTGACCTGGTATTTACAGCATAAAAGTATAAGTGAATAAAACACGGATTTGAAATAATACAATTTGTAATAATTTAATTAAATAAATGTTATTTACATAATGAACACGTTTTATACAGACAAAGAAACAAAACTATTGTATTGTGCAATATTCCTTTTCAATATATCAGCACACAGGCCAAGCACTCTTTCAAATCTGTAAAGAGAAATAAGACATTAAGATTTATACATACTTAAATTTTTCCATTTGATAGGCCTGGTTCAGCTGGTCCTGGTTAATAAATTATTTATTATATTACCAGAAGTAAAAATTAGCTATCTGTATCAAATTGTCGGCTTCACCACGAAACTATGTTTAATTATTTTTGAAAATATGTTTCAATAACTGTATCAAATACTTCTTACTTGCATCCACTGTCTTTTCGACTCTTAATGAATTAGAATGTGGAATGCATATGACGACCAATATGGCGTGGTGGCGAGTATACCCGCACTCTACTCCTGAGGTCGTGGGTCCGATTCCCACTCAGTACACATATTTGTGTGTATAAATTTCAATATTATACTGGTCTGGGAGTTGTCCTATGTATATTAAGTATGTATTTACAAAACAACAAAGAATTTATGTCCGTTTATCCGTTATTTAGTATCCATAACACAAGTTCTTAATGATACTTATCTTGGAACTAAATAATTGGTGTAAATGTCAGAAATATTTATTACTAGCTGTTACCCGCGACTTCGTCCGCGTGGAATAGTATTTTTGGGTAGCATTTACAACCCCCTATTCGCAATAAAAAGTAGCCTATATCCTTTCTCAGGGTCTAGACTATCTGTATACCAAATTTCATTTAAATCCGTTCAGTAGTTTTGGCGTGAAAGAGTAACAGACAGACAGACAGAGTTACTTTCGCATTTATAATATTATATACATATATATATATTATTATTGATGTAGGCGTGGTATGACCTGGCCCGGTCGAGTTTGACACACTTGAGCGAGCCGGCGGCGCGCACGGTGGCAGCGCGCGGCCGGTCCAGCAGCAGCGCGATCTCCCCGAAGTAGTCGGAGCAGCCCAGCCGCCCCACCTCCACCGCCACGCCCTGCTGCTGCTGGAGCACCACCGCGCAACCTGTGCCCATCCAGTACTTACAATACACTATAATATGCACGATATGCCCTATAACAATATGCATGTTATTGTATATTAATCAGAAAGAATCATTAAAAACATATAAATTTGTAAATCATAATTAAAATTATTTGAAAAAGAATACCTGGAATACTGTGCCCATTCAGTACTTACAGTACACTATAATATGCACGATATGCCCTATAATAATATGCATGTTATTGTATATTAATCAGAAAGAATCATTAAAATCATACAAATTTGTAAATCATAATTAAAATTATTTGGAAAAGAATACCTGGAATAAGTTAAAAAAATAAAAAATAATTACAATACGAAATCGAAGCCGTGGATTCGTTGATAAAAGAAAGTGCTTCGAATTTCTCATTTCTAGACTTGATAACTACTGCTCATGAATCAATAAAGAATAAAGGATTGAAAAACGGATGTTTATGTTAGCATTCGAGAAGGGGGTGCTTATTATTGCTGATAAGAGAGGGGAGTTCATAATAGTAAAAGTGGTGACTATTTATGGACACCTATACTGCCGTCCATTCCAGAACTATTTGGGCTCAACGGCCGTCAGCTTCATGTGCTATTGCCCAGCCCACAACCACACGAGCTTCTTTTACATGTGGGCATCTTGGGGCATTTAGGATCGCCAGAACTCGCACTAATAAGGCACCTCTTTTGCCCATAAGAAAGCAGTCAACGTTCAAACATGCTCGAGCACTACAGAAACGAGACAGTCCTTACACATACATACCTGTTTTAGATATTTTCAAACAGGACACCTAGTACTACTTAGAAAAGTTAGTTAGTCGGACGCTTAAATTCTATATAACAACATACCTTCAACAATAATATAAAAGTCGTTTCCAGGTTCCCCTTGACGGACGATTATTTCACCATCAGAGAAGGACACTGGTTCCAATGCATCAGCCACAGTTAATCGTTCCCATTTTTCCAAGCTCTCTGAAAATCGCAAGACATTCATTTATCAGCTAAATTAACAAAAAAACTTCTATCAAAAATCTGAACAATTTTTCAACTTTTTTTTGTTATTCCAGTGAACAATTAAGGTGCACGTACGCCGCCTAGTAGTTTTATGGTTACTTAAGCGACTAAACTTAATTATAGCGTCGTGTGTCGTGTTGATTTGCTAATAATAATAGCTTAGAGACTATCGAAATGTTTTATGAAGTTTGCATGAGTTAAATGCACTTCACAAATAAGTTATTCCATAAATTCTCCAGACTAGACGCGCGGAAAGCTCACGTCGCCTTTTTAGAAAATTCACTCCAACCAAGGCAGAAGAGGGAAATCGAAAGCTTATTATAGTTCCACTACTGGACACGGGCTTCCTCTCAAAAACCTTGATAAGAAAGTTCAGGGCATACTTTAACACGCGGTCACAACGTCAATTGGTGAAGAAGATGTAGTAGTAGTGCCTCTAATTTGGCTTTACCACTACCGTATTTGGTGATAACGGATTAACGGTCCACCTTACCATGTGAAGCATGAAAGCCCGCGATATTAAATGCCACACAAGCAGTCACCCATTCAAGGACTGATCTCTGTGTATCCTATAACTTAGTATCCTGGAACCACAAACGCTTCCTTAATAAAAAAATGTTTTTTAACAGTTGTTTACAGCAATGACTGTTAAAGACTGTACTTCTTTAAAAGTCATACCTAAAATAGAAACACGTGACAAGAACTCGTCGTACATTCGCCTTTTTCTTATGGTAGACCCCATTAGTATTCTCCGGTACGAGTCCCGATCCAAGCCCCACAACTTAAGCGGAGTCCTAGCTCGCACCGTGGCCGCTCGTGGGGTGCCGTAGATCAGTGCCAACTCGCCGAAACTGCCCCCTTCGCTGATAGTCGTAACTAACTCGCCGTTTACAAGAACCTAGAAGATAGATTAATTATTTGTCATGAAATTTCAAGACAAGTGTTCCCTCTGATATATCTGATCCTTTTAAATATCTAATAGAACATTATTCTTTAATTACAACCAACCAACCAGGAAAATCATTAAATGAGGCGTAACTAAGACTTCATATTTATTTATTTATTACATCAGATACTCTTTCGTGGCCCTGCCATCTCGAAAACATAATAAATTAGAAATTAATATTTACCTCAACTGATCACACTTTGTTTGGAGATAATTTTGAAGTGGACATAGGCTGGGCATAGTCATTTAAAGTATGAGAATTGGAGCAAGGGTGTGGACAAAGTAAATGGTGAATGATGAGCTTAAAGTACCAATTGGTCCTTTCTGGAATACATAGAATTGGACAAATGCCAATGAAGTTGGAGGAATTTGGCGTGTCTCGTGGGTGTGATCAAAGGCAACTAAGGGAATTGGATCTCGTCTAGTGTTAATGTGGGCGAATTACACAGATCCACAGTATAATTACATAATAATTATAATTATAGATCCACAGATTTACATATTCCATAGATAACACAAGTATCACGACTTGTATTGAAATCAAACGTGCCGATTTTTAACACCCAATACGTCACATTGGGTGTTAAAAATCGGCAATACAGCCGATAATTAGTGACGGGACATGCTAACTGATTTATCGAAACAGATGAGGCTGATGATATTTAATACGTGAAATCGTTCATGTAACAGTATTTAAAAAATAACAACAGAAGCGCGTGGACTTTAAGAAGTAGCGGCCAACCTCGACGTTCAGTCGGGGTTCGGACACGCGAAGTAAGTTATCTAATGTATATTTATGTCTATGCATAGATCCCTTTCCAATAGTTGTAGCAAGACTTCTGCCCACCCAAATAGGATCAAAACAGATACCAGTAACAGATGGGCGAGAGATTATGTATGTAAATTGTAATTTTTAAACCATAATTTACCTCAACTTCACCAGAATCCACAATGTAAAAGTTATCTCCTTCATCTCCCTGTCGTATGACAGTCTCCCCTGGAAGACATTGAACAGGAAACATTGCATCGAACATATCCACTCGTTCTGATTCATCAAGATGGGTAAATAGAACATTAGATGCAATCGCGCGAGATAGAGCACCCATAGTTTTATAATCTTTTGGCACCACCTGGAAAGATATAATAAAGAAAACAAATTATACAACTTAAGAGCTGATAAGATATATATTGTGCATTGAATTAGGGCTCTGAAACACGAGCAGCACATTGAAGACAGCAGGCAGAGGCGACTGCCGTCGCTGTCACCTGTCAGCGGGAGCTCTTGGTTTTGTAGCACTGGTGAACTAGGTGCCTGACCCTCGCCATGGGCTAACGGTGAAAATAGGTCTGGGTACTTACTTTTTTTACATAACTAGTGGCATCTTCCTCAGTAACAGGCTCGGCACTGATACCCCCGCGGCGCCGCGGCGGCTGCACGCCCGGCACTGGCATAGGCGATAGTTCACCATCTGCCTCTCCCTCAGATATAGCTGCAGCAGCTGCCGCAGCTTTCACTTGTTCCTGTTAAAGGCAGCATGCAAAAACCATTATTTGGATACGTCTCATGGCAACTTTAGATTTTTTTTAAATATGGATGGAATTTAAAGACATTATAACATTTAAAAAAACTAAATACCAAAATTTTTATTAATTTTTATAATTAATTTCAGAACTTTAAATAACCATTACTACAACTCCAAATTTTCTAATTATGCGATGCGTCAACCGATTAAACCTTATTGGTATAGATGTGGCAGCCAAATTGTGGAATGCACCTTGTACACTCTATAGATTGCCGTTATACAAGAAGTTTATACTATACTGTGCTAGGGGCAACATTTAAAATTAAGAATTTTAAAGCAGTGTTAACAAGCATATACAAAGAGGAGATAGCATAAGTAAATGTGTTCTTAATGAATATCCCAACTGGGGGCCTACCGCCGAGTTCGATGGCAATCGATTATAACGCAAAATGGATTTCGAATTGATTCTGTCGTACCGCCGAACTCATGGAAATCGAAACAAAATGGCGTTCTCCATTTACCTATTGGTCTGTCACGGACTGAAGGTCATGAATGAGAGGTGGCTGTCGGCAGATTCCCCGGTACGGATTAATGAAAGTAAACAAAGTTTGATCTAGATGAATTACCGGTAATCCATCGAATTCGGCGGTAGGCCCCCTGAAGTCCTGATATCATCAAGATGGGCATCAGATGGACATGGCATTTAAGTGTTATTCTCTCATCCAATAAGCCCTGTTTAACTATTTGTGATTGCAGCAATTAATTTCTAGTATATGGTAACCTTGCTTAGTATATGGTAACATTAAATGTAAAATGGTTAATACCACACTCCCTCTTTACATTTTCTCATTGGCTGCATCAGTGATGTGCCTAATTGTAGCATAACAATAGGATGTAGCAGAGATGCTATATAAAACATAATTAATTCTTTTGTGTTATATATTCAGGATAATTACTATCCTTAAAAACAAGAGATAAGTTTTCTAAAAATATTGCTATTTTGTAAAGTGGCTTGTCATAATTAAAAGAAAATTCTAAAAATTAGCTGACATAGACTAAAATACCACTTCTATCAAGCAGGTTATCAGAAAACTAAGAGTGTAAACATATAAAAACTTTTGTGTTTTGATTAAGATAAAAAATAGGCAGCAACAAAAGTGGACTAAACATTTTTAAATTGTGCAATGTTCATAAAGGCTTGTGCCTGTAAGATCATTTTGCATGCAAAGTATCTACATAGTTATAGAGGTTTCGACATATTGGGGAAAAGGCGAGTCATAATAGATTAGGTTACAAGTACACTAGGAAGGTAGTTTGCATGTTTGTTTTTAAGTCATCCATGCATAAATATAGCTGAACATAATATTTTTTAGATAAAAGATATAAACAAAGTTTTAATTACATTCAGTTTGTCTGTTAAATGGTAGACAACTGCCAGGAGACAGGAAATTATACAGTTTATATTGTTGTAATACTACAGCTCTTTAATGTTAAGCTTAGGTATTACAAAGTGCTTGTAGAGTGGATTGGATAGTCAATACCAACTGCTGCACCTTATTGAATTCTATGAACAAGTTAAGTTTCATTTCAAGTAAGATTTAAGATTTCAATTAGAGCACCCTTCTTTAAGTTTTTAAAGGTGTTATTTTAAATTGCTTTGTTCACTTTTGAAGACCTACAAAATTACAGAAAAATTTTGTACATATATGGCTCTGCAAAAAAATAAATAAAATAACCAACCCTTTCTAGTTTTTGGAAATATTGTCTCAAAAACGAGACCGGATTTTCAGGTTTGTTTACACATAGCTGCACTATACAATCTTTAAGTAACACCTGAATATTATGACTGTGAATATAGTTTTCACATTCATGTAAGCATTGTTCTTCTTCCATTACTATTTTAAAATTCACTGACTGGGATATTTTTATTTCAAATAGTTCGACGAAATCAATATTTTCATTTTACTTGAAGAACACTTCGAGCAACATGTACATTCTTAAAAGTAGCGTCTGCGCCTATCACCCCGAAAAAATTAAAGAATACGGAATTTACAACAGTAAATAAAAAAAGACGCAAAATATAAGCCACTACTTAAAAGAAATCTGGACAAGGCGCAAAATATTTGAGAAAAATTGGAAATCTTCAGGAATTTTTTTTTCGTAACTTTTTATTATTTCTTTTTTTTGGTATTAAGGTACAAGCTATTGTCAAGCATTATACCGCCTAGTCCTCATATAAGTTTTCTTTTAACTCATTATCAGTCTAGTTCAAGTACCTTATAAATTCGCCAATAAATCGAGGTAGGTGGTTCGATTACTTTTTTATAAATTTCTATTTTTATTTTAAGATGAACTCACATTTACATTTTTTTTATGTTTACACTACCACGTCATACATTAATCAAATACAATAATTACGATGCACAAAAAAACAATAAGTTTTGTACAGTACATCGGAAATTCATTAATATGATAATGATATCATATAGCTATGAAGCTAAAGTATATAATGCAGTTAAAAATTATAATAATTAAACAAAGTAAACATCAATTTGGACTTCTTGGCGGGAAAGTGAAGAGTCATGTCTGCAGTTTTGTTTTATTTTCTAAAATTTGTGATATTTCAAATATTATTGTGTAACAACGGTGGATTGTTGAGTTTTTGTGAACGTAGATGAGTGTTGGTAAATCAAACATAGCAGTGCAACATCACTTTTCAAATTCTCTCAAGAAGTCCATGTGAGATCTCAGTATAGTCCCACATCTTTAAAGAGGACTCAAGGGGCTTTGGGGAAGGTATCTCATTTACCATCACTCATTCTCATATACTATGAATTATATATTATTAATATATCACTTACTTGACACTGGCTAAATGTGCTAGACGCACGAAGCCATTATTTAAAAGAAAAAAAAACTCGTGGGTTCAGTTATGCGAGTAACTCTGGCTTGAGCTGGATTAATTTGGAGCTTGTCATTAAAATATTGTTCAGCCAGTAACGTGTACCCAACCTTACTACAGGTGTGCATTAATTTACAGTACTTAAATAGCTCCTGATAGTTATCTTTATGTTGGTTCTTAATTTTTATGGGCTCAATATTTTTTGAAAGTTCTTCCATAACTACTTAAGCCGTAAGTCAATAGATTCACCTAAGGTCATATACAAGAGGTGCCTAGGTAGCATGATAAGTTCTTTTATTTTTTACTAGCGTAAATTTCGCTAAAAGCGCTCTCAGCTTATCACAAACTATATGTCTACATGGTCTTTCTGGTTGAGTTCACTGTCGATTGTAAGGCCCAGATACACGTGACTATCGACCATTTCTATAGCAGGGCATGCACAGAGGCTGAATCTAGAGATGTTATGCAAGCATTCTTGGTTAAGTATATCTGACCGCATCATTCCAACTCTATTTTGGGTTTAACTAATATACACATCTATAGTTTTACTAGCATTTATCACCAGTCCCACATTGATTGACCAACGACTAGGATGTCAAAATCTTTTTGTGCCTTTCCTAGTGCAGTTTCGAAATTTCGATCAGACGCTAGAATACAAGTACCATCAGCATACATAAAAATATCACATTCAGATATCATTTTGCTTTGATTGTCAACGTAAGTGAAATAGTGAGGGCCCTACAACTGAACCCTGAGCGATCCCTATAGAGACACAAGTACGCTTACTATGATTATCTCCCACTCTTACACGACTAGACCTATCATTAAGAGCTTTTACACCACCGCAACAGAGGTCTACCAATACCATATTATTCGAGGCTGCAGAGCAACACATCATGCTTCAATGTGTCAAAAGCCTTGCTGAAATCAACAAACAGCGTTAGAACATGCAACTTATCATTCAGATGTTGATATATCATGTCAGCCCATATACGTCCCACTACTGAGCACGAGCCTCCTCTCACATATCAAGGTGTGAGGGTATTGGGTCATACTCCACCACGCTGACCCAGTGCGGATTGGTGGAGGCAGGTGTATGGCGTCCTGCTGTTAGAATTTATCAAGCCGCCCATTACAGGCCTCTAACATGGCTTAACGACTACCACATTTAGTGATAACCGGAACCAACGGCTTAACGTGCCTTCCGAAGCACGGAAGCGCTCGATATCAAATGACACACAAACGGTCACCCATCCAAGGATTGACCTCTGTAAACTCTGCTTTACTTCGGTGATCGTTTCCGACCACCTAGCATCGCAGAGCTACGAGCGCTTCAGATGTTGATATAGGGAGTCAGTAAATAGTTCGGTAGTGCTCTTTCCAGGCTGAAACCCAAATTGATTTGATGTTATTACACCATTTTTATGGTAAAAAGTCTAAATTTTCTATATTTTTCAATAAAAGTTCGCTATATATTTTTCAATAATTTTATTTATGACTGGAAGTAGTGTAATAGGTTTATAATTATTAAAATCCTTGTGAGACCCACCCATAAATATAAAACACCACCCTTATAAACTGGCCTAACCACTCCGCATTTAAGTTCATCTGGGTAAATACCTTTACTAACACTTAAGTTGATTAGATTAGCTATAAAATAAAAAATATACTTTATTGTCTTTAAGATCAACATGATCATTTTTATTCGTCAAACATTTACACAAAATGAAAATTCCATTTATTTTTTTAACAACAATGAAAGAAATATGAGGGTAACATAATAAAGGAGTAAAAGCAAATGGGTTCTTTGTCAGTTTATCTGTCTGTTGTGGTTTTCTCAAGATTTGTCAGTCCGTATCTGTCAGTCAGCTTGTCGTGATTCTAAAGGAGGGAGGGGATTGTTCGTCAGTCAGACAGTCTGTCGGTGACTCTAACGAGGGTTCCAAAAGGCAACGAGATTGAGAAGGAGACCTCAAGAAACTCGTCTCGGCTTTTTTCAAATTATGTCTTAAGATCTAATACAATTAAAGAAAAAAAATATGAAGATTACCGCTGTTCTTAACAACATTATATCTATTACTTTAACACCATCATGACCAGGAGACTTGTTATGTTCCAAGGTCTTAACTATGTCAAACACCGACGTTCGTTCGCTTTCTGGAAGCGCAAAGATACGTTGCAGCGTACTCCAGCTTCAATCAGATTTTCCAAAAGTGGTCTGTTGAACTTAGGAAGTATTTTACCTCCATTGTACTGAAAACTATCAGAAAAGTTATTAGCTATATCGTCCAATGTGACATTTGTATATATAATATTTTTTTGCAATACTATATCAATCGAAACCTTGACTCTGCCCGTGATGCCATTTAAAATATTCCAAAATTTCAATTCCAAAATATAAACATATACAACGGAATGCGTCAACTTTCATTGTCAAGAAGAAGACAAGGCTACCAACACGATATAATTTCATTCGATCAGCTCATTCAGGTGCTGTAGGCAAAAGAAACGGAATGTATATGGCTCTTATTGTATGTGGTAATGAAGAAACTTTGTTTACTTTCATTAATCCGTACCGGGGAATCTGCCGACAGCCACCTCTCATTCATGACCTTCAGTCCGTGACAGACCAATAGGTAAATGGAGAACGCCATTTTGTTTCGATTTCCATGAGTTCGGCGGTACGACAGAATCAATTCGAAATCCATTTTGCGTTATAATCGATTGCCATCGAACTCGGCGGTAGGCCCCCTGGCGGGAGAGAAACTAACCTTAACGATTTTCTTGCCTGTTTTTTTACGATCAAGCTCCCCGCCCGCAGTGAATGAGCGCGCTAGTTAATAAGTTTTGACGTTCATAAGAGCTCTTTTGAGCCAAACTTGAATAAATGATTTTGAGTTTAATTTGGTCTCCGATGAAGAATAGACAGCGAGATAACTTAATACTACCGGGCCCATTTACTACGGACAGGAGCTTTAATAGAGAAGAATTGGGCAAAAAAATTTTACAACATTAAATACATTTGATATTTTACCTGTTGAATAGATCCTCACTACGTTTTTTTCAAAAATACCTTACGGCTCTCAAAATTAGTTTTAAAAGATTGTTTACTTTAATTCATAAACATATTCCTAACTACTATATTTATTATTAGTAGATCACTATTTGTCGAATTTCGTTAACGTGTATATCGCAATGTTCACTTCATATTTATACAGCTCATGTCCTATGTTTTCGTAACAAGTACACCGCCGTGCGTAAAGTTGGCTTGCGGTGTTATTTTCTTAATAATATAACGACAAGCAGCGGAGTACCGAAAAACTTTAATAGGTTTATGTTAAATAATAGCTTTGTGTCTTATGTTAAATAATAGCTTTGTCTTTTGTCAGCACATTTAGCCAGTGTCAAGTAAGAGATATATTAATAATATATAAATCATAGTAAATGAGAATGAGCCGTGATAAAGATGATAAATAAGATTTTCTCCCCCTAATCCCGTTGAGTCCTCAGTAAAGATGTGGGACTATGCTGAGATCTCACATGAACTTCTTTAGAGAATTAGAAAAGTGATGTTGCACTGTTTTGTTTCAATCACCAACACTCATGTACGTTCATAAACACTGAACGGTTAATAATCCACTGTTATTACACATTAATGTTAGAAATATTACACATTTTAGAAAATAAAACTAAACTGCAGACATGTAGCTTCACTTTCCCGCCAAGAAGACTACTTCTCTCGCTGTGGTCTGAGGCTTGTTGATAATATCATTTGATATTTTTAAATAACAGTACAAATCAATTTAGCCTAGGGGTATCTATAAGAATAACACGAATTAGAAAATTATATTTATTATATTTTGACGACCGATATGGCGTGGAGGTCAGTATACCTACACTTCACTCCAGAGGTCGTGGGTTTGATTCCCACACAGGACAAATCTTTGTGTGCATGAACATGAATATTTGTTCTGGTCTGGGTGTTCTCCTATGTACATTAATATGTATTTACAAAAAAAAAAGTATTTAAGTATGTTTATCTGTTGTTTAGTATTCATAACACATGTTCTTAGTGATACTTATCTTGGAACTAAATAATTGGTGTAATTGTCAGAAAATATTTATTAATTTATTTATATAATTAAAAAAACATTTTAAATTCAATGACTGTTTATTAAAAAATCGATGATTCATACAATACAAGAATATTTCGTTAAAGTGTCATTTGTATAATTTGTTCTGTAGCCACCTTTAGCAATCCATAAAAGTCTTGATGAATATGTAAACGCCAATATTTACATCTACCCCAAACTAAAGCAGGGTAATTTGGAGACGAAATCCCTTGAAATATTCTTGCAACACTGCGTCCAGTAAAATCGCAATCTTTATATGTAGATATTAAGGCCCTTACATCAGTGGCAACCCTTTCCACATCAATGGGTCGCTCTTGTAAAGTAACATTATTAGGAATAGTGTCAGATCTCTGAAAGTAGTCCCGGATAGTTTGCTTTAATTCATTAGATTGTTCATTGAGCATATTGTCAGTCAGAAGTTGATTTTCAATTGAATAATTTCCAAGTTTTGAAAAGGCTAAATTTATCTCTTCTAGTTGATATAGTTTTGCCTTTTCTTGAGATATGACTGAATTATGAATATCATCCAAAATGCCATCCAACTCTGCTGATTCTAAATCACCAGAAGCTTTTATTCTAAAACCAAGAGTATGAAACTCAACTTTCATCGTAGACCTTTTTGAAGCTCCATTTTCTGTCACCCATTCTAGATTTTTAAGGTGGTATTTGGTTACACCGCTTTCCCATCCAATCGCTGCTGCCACTTCAATAACATTAAACTCTAAAGAACTATTTTTCATTATGTCACTATTTTTTTTACTTTCTAATAAATAAGCCATAGCAAGTGGCGGGCATGATTTTGCTGCTTCAAAAATTTTTTTTGGTCCTGCATAAGAATGAATTTTGCAAGTAATGTATGCATTATTTAAAACTTTGATGTAGTGCTTAGGGTGTAATTCTATATAACACAATAATGTAGCTATGTTTTCAGAAGGTAAATCTAATTCCTCCACAGTGCTTTCAATAGGAATTCCCACTTCATGTCCTTTACATTTCGTACTGTTTTCTATTTCTGGACTAATATATTTTTCCTTTGCTGATGTACACTCACATGGAATAAATAAATGCCGCAGAAGTCGTCTAATTGTTGGTCTATCAATGGTATTTGCATGTATATGCTTGAGAAGCTCATTTTTGTCATAATTACTATTGTTCATAAAAACATGACAATAAGCAATTTGACCATCTCGGCCCGCTCTTCCTACTTCTTGCACATAAGATTCAAAGCTACTTGGCATATTATAATGTATAATACACCTAATATTGGATTTATCTATACCCATACCAAAAGCAACAGTTGCTACAATTATACGAAGAGATCCATCCATAAAATGTTTTTGAATTTTTTTTCTTTGAGCAGCGGACATGCCAGCATGATACGCTTCAGCTATGTATGACATCCTTTTCCGTTTTTTATTTGCTTTTTCCATAGTAACCTTATTAGGAACTTGAAGACAAGAACGAAGCATCGCTGCGATTCTTTCACATTCATCTCTTCTTATACAATAAACTATAATAGAATTAAAAGAGGATATTCTGTCAGATGCTAAATATGATATTAATGCCTTATCTTTACCTTTTTCAAATGATACAGACAAGCACAAATTGTCAGGCAATGAAGGATTAGCTATAACTCCTTCAAGGCCATCTGGAATATTAATGTGACTTATAACACTTTTAATTGTTGATTGACTTGCTGTAGCTGTCAAGCCTAAAATACAATTAACTTTGAGTTTTTCACGAAGAACTCTGCAAATCATAAGATAACTTGGTCTAAAGTTGTGACTCCACTGTGAAACACAATGGGCTTCATCAATACAAGCAAATGCAATTTTCGGCAGAGATTTAAATAAGCTTCCAAAGCCATTTGAATTGTCTCCAGAAATTAAGGCTTCAGGCGAAATCAGTAAAATATTTATTTCTCCATCTTTTATACATTGGATTACTTTAGTACGCTGAGTAGGAGACTGATTTGTATGCAAACATCCTGCTTTTAGGAAATCAGGCATACTCAAGACTTGATCTTCCATTAATGACACTAATGGAGATATAACTAATGTTATACAATTATAGTGTTTACTATAAATGTAAGCAGGAAGTTGATAACATAACGACTTTCCACCACCAGTTGATAATATTAATAGTGTTGACTTCCCACATAAAATTCTAATAATAGCATTTTCTTGCCCTGGTTTAAATGCATTGTGCCCAAACATTTTGATGCAGTCATATAATTCTTCAGGTGTTTTATCTGGTAAATGGTCATATATTGGTTTAATGTCTGATTTTTCTGATGTTTCAGCAATTAGCTTTAAAAATGAATCTGGTACTTTACTGCTACTTGTTAAAGATAGTGCTAATGTTTGTTCATCTGACGTATCATTTGCTTTTTGGGTTAAAATTGTTTGCATGTCTTCAAGTGTAGGCAGATCATTGTCATCATAACCTTCAAGTGGTAGAAGTGTATCACCTCTGTGTGCTGTGCAATACCTTGCCATATGGCCACCTAAACCACATTTGAAACAACTTATTTTTCCATTTTCAGGAAACTCCATGGCAGCATGAAGAGCTTTTTTATCTTTCCACTGTTTCTTTTTATATTTGGAGAAACTCTGATTTTTTTTACCACGCACAAACACTTTCTTCTCTATATTAATTTTAACAAAATTATCATTTAAAGTACCATTTTTAATTTTGGCTAATAATTTATTTTCTTCATTTTCATCCAATGTTTGTTTCCCTGTTGGATTAGGTAACTTAACATTATTTAAAATATTTGTAAAATCACGGTGTCTTGGATTCACATCATTATCTAAGCCAAAAGGAACATATTCCATTATGTCAGGTGGTTGCTGTTGTATGTTAGAACCAGAATCTTTTTTGTTTTTCCTTGCTGTTTTTGTTGGAATTGTGTCAGGTTGAGTGTTTTTATTAAAATGTATATCTGGTGATCTTATTTGTTTCTGTGTGTCTTTATCAGGTTTTAGTTTCTTCAAGGCAGGCTTCAATTTCATGACCTCTATGTCATCATCTGACTCACTATTTTCAACATAATCATTTTTCTCTTTGTTACTTATTACAATATTACTGATACCAAAGTGAGGGGTTCCTTCTGATTTATGTTTTTCTATATTTCCTAATTCTATAGCTCGATTCAACCAAGCTTCACTTATATGTCTTGTTGGAGTTGAATTTGTTATCTTGGGTAAATTATCAGATTGTAAATAATTTTTCTTTGTGGTTATATCATTAAATGAATTATATTTATTTAAACCACTGTCATCAAATGTGCCAATTTCAATAAAATCTTTATCTATACTTGATTGAAACTGATTTAATATGCTATTGTCTTGTGGCTCTTCTATTATAGACTGTGATTTAGATAAAGACACTTTTCTTGGATTTCTCAAGTTAAATTTACGATTATTAAATAATTTCTTTGACAAGTTTTCCACAAAGGGACTGAGTTGCTCTGTGTCAGTTTTTGCTTTAGAGTTCTTAATAAGGTTATGAAGTTGTTGAGCACTTGGTAGATCAGGTATTGTATCAGGTTGTGGATTAGATGTAAAGGTTCTCAAGTGTTCAAAGTTAGTAGAACATTCAGGGGATATCAAGGCTTCTTCTTCGTAGTCACATACGCTTAGAGAATTTTCAAGAAAGGCACTTTTGAGTTGGAAGTATTTTTTATATGCATACTTTATATTGGCGGGAGCTTCTTTTATGTCAAATTTTGAAGGTGTTCTAGAATGTTTATTTTTGAATTCTTTTTCCCAGTTTTTAACAATTAGTTTACATTTCATGTAGGCCTTATCTTTCTTGATTGATTCAACAATATCCATATTGTTAAAATCCATAAACGCATTTATAAAGTTTTAACGGATGAATTATGTATGTAATGCAAATTTTTTGAAAGGCGGTTTCACGGTTTATTATTATAAAAACACACAAATGTCAAAAACGATTTATCATTTGTTTTTCACTCACAAAATAAGAGCGAACACCAAATTGTTTTCAAAACACAATCTCTGCATCAACTCGAAAATCATATGATCGGACAGAAAGTTTAGATTAGACATAGCAAATTTGAGTCAAGACATAACACAGACTAAATAGTAGTAAGCTACAACAATTTTTTTTCTTTCAAATAATGGCTTCGTGCGTCTAGCACATCTAGCCAGTGTCAAGTATCATCTCTCTTTATTTATACGGTATCGGTTTTAGAATATTATCCACAGAATACCAGAGATGCGATTCTTTCAACCTCTTTGAATAACCACTAGCTTAGATTATGTAGTCAATAAATTTAATTTCTATTTGTGGTATATAAAATATTTGTTCCCCAAATCAACGTATATTAATGCTTTCAAAGCTTATTAGAAAGTGATAAAGATGATAAATCGAAGATGAAATACCCTCCCCTAAGCCCTTTGAGTCCTCAGTAAAGATGTGGGACTATATTGAGATCTCACAGGACTCCTTGAGAGAAAATTTGAAAAGTGATGTTGCACTGTTTTGTTTGATTTACCAACACTCATGTATGTTCACAAACACTTAACGGTTAATAATCCACCGTTATTACACATTAATGTTCGAAATATCACAAATTTTAGAAAATTAAACAAAACTGCAGACATGACGTTTCACTTTCCCGCCAAGAAGTCCAAGAGATATATTAATAATATATAAATTATAATAACTGAAAATGAGTGATGATAAAGATGATAAATGAGATGCCCTCCCCTAAACCCCTTGAGCCCTCAGTAAAGATGTGGGGCTATACTGAGATCTCACATGGACTTCTTGAGAGAATTTGAAAAGTAATGTTGCACTGTTTTGTTTTATTTACAAATACTTATGTATGTTCACAAACTCTTAACGGTTAATAATTCACCGTTATTACACATTAATGTTCAAAATATCACAAACTTTAGAAAATAAAACAAAACTGCAGACATTACGATTTACTTTTCGCCAAGAAACCCAAAAATAGACACGTTATTCATTGAAATAAATTTGAATTTCAAATTCCCAGTCAATCGCCGAATTTTTGAGATTAAAGTGGCCAGTTCCATAAGACGCCAATTTCTTAAATAGTTGAGGTTGGTTTTACTAGAAATGTCACTCTGTTCTGTACGATTTGTAATCAGGGGATACTTATATTACAGAGCGCCAGCGGTGCTCACCGATTTCCTAGACCGGAAAGATTATAAAAGTTTTCATCAAAAATTCATAAAATGTTTTTTTATTTATTCTATCTGAAATGGCGTGTATTATTAGAAGAATAATATTTAAGTATACAAAGTGCTTAGCTATAATAGTTCTAGTGTTATTTTTTGTTCACTTGTTTGTGGCAATACGATTCTTTCCCTCTGAGGATGATTTACTTGTTAAAAAGAAAGATAATGAGAAAGTTATAGTTAGTGTTTCAGCTTGGAAATTAATAGAGCCTAGCTTAAGTGACGACGAAGATATTCCTGTCACAGCAAAGCAAACAAACCCCCATTTAAGAAAAGAAGAATTAGATTTCGTGCCTATTTGTGAAATTCACAGCAAAGAAGCTGTATCTGCTATTCATCGAGCTAAAACACAATCCTGCAAACAGGAGATAGTCAATGTTACATGTCTCATTCAAAATGGAAAATTTTATCCCAAAGCATTACCAAATTATTGCTCTGCTAAAAATATGACCTACGGTAAACATTTAGGGTGCTATCAAGATGAAAAGAAATTAAGAATTCTTTCAAGTTATTATGGAAACTATGTGAAGACCAACTCTCCAGAGGCTTGCTTAAATATTTGTGTTCAAGCTGGTTTCCCATATGCTGGTGTGCAATATGCGTTAGTACAATCTTTTCACCTCTACCTAAAATATGTTATTCTAATGATAAGTTAATATACAACAGTAAGAAACCAAATAAATAAGAGGTTTTAGTTATTCAATCTGGTCAAATAGTTATATTTAGAACATAATCTTTCCTATAAAAAAAAAAAAATTTTTCTTCTAATGTTGAGTTATGAGTGCTTCTTGAATTAATAATAAAGTTTATTCTTTGAGCTAGTGGATAACCAGGACAAATAAAACAATGGGATTACAAATTTGTTTGCAAATTTTTTTTTTATTTATTATGAAAAATCCACTATATTAGTATCTAAGATTACAAAATTTGTTTACTAGATACAGTATGCAAGACAAGTTGAGCCAACCATAGGATATGTTTATCCTTAATTATGTTAATATTGCTAAAAAGAGTTTTTTCTTCTTTCTTTTATATTTTTCTAAATAAAGTTATCAATTTCAGCTGTAATAACATGTGGAAATAAAATTGTGTTATTGTTTTATTTTCAGTGCAGAATGTTTTTGTGGAGAGTCACCACCACCTGCTTCAGCTAAAGTTAGTTCCGATTTGTGTGACATGAAGTGCTCTGGAGATTCAACAAAAATATGTGGTGGTTACTTCACAATGAATGTCATGGAAACTGGATTATTAAGTAAGATAACCTAAAGCTTTTCATTACATTTTTTATATAAAGGGATCCTACCCAGATCTTAGGAACCCAAACCAACCTTCCGTACAAGTGGTGCACCTGCCGATCAACAGACGAGGCTCTGGTGAACATTACAGTATTCGATAGCGGCACCTTTTATTTGTGACCAGCATTATATTTGGCAAATTGTGGACATATTATATCAGGATTATATCAGCTCATTACTTCAGGGAAATAGAAGTGATTGTGTGTATGTTTCTAATATTCTTTCATGGGACCTAGAAAATATCAACTGTGACTGCTATTTATTTATGGATCAAATCAAGTCATAATATTTACCCACATATAAAGATATGACTATATGTCATAAAAGTATGACTATATGTTTTTCTTATTTCAGAGTTTGTTTCAAGAACTCCAGAAACAGCTGTAAATGATAACCATAAATCAATCAGAATAGTTTTTCTATTGACCCTGAATGGCCGTGCGTTTCGACAAGTCAACCGCCTAATTAACACACTATATCGAACAAATCATTATTTTTACATACATGTAGATAAAGTAAGTATCGTTATATATAAGTACAATGATGAGTTTTCTAATTGTGTTTACTTGGTCCTATTGCAAGTATTTTTCGCTATGCTTGGAAATGAAATAAAGTATTACTTCTTTTGGCCATATAAATAAAAAATTATCTGTGGCAGCTATAGTTTTAAATTAACTGATATATAAACTTTATAAAACTAACTTAAATTATACACATTTTATATGCATTCAATATAGTATGCTGGAGGACCTGTATGTATATTTCCGCGTTTAGTCCTAAAATTGAGCCATGGCGGCCGTCACTCTAGCCAGTCCAGCTCCTCTCAGAAGGAGATTAGGTCAGAATCAGATTTAGAAATATTCAAACCTATCAGAATACTATTACTACTTTACATATTACATATGTGAATGTGACATCAAAGATACTTCTAAAGTATAAAAAAACTCAGGGGATTTATAAATTATGCACCTAAAGTACAACCCTGAAGGACATCTATAAGTGATATTGCGGGAGATGACTCCACTCTATTATGAACCACTGCCCGGTTTTTTTTGCTCAAAAGAACTTTAAAGGATTATAATTAACATCATCATAGTTATTTTAATTGGGTCAGTAAGAACGATTGTCAACACAATCGAATACCTCTTGGAAGGGCATAAATATCCTTTCTTCCGAGTTTATTTTATTTTGATTCAATCATATCCTAAATAACTGTGACACCATCTACTATGAGTGTTTTTTATGACAAATGATGGGTAGATCACATTTTTATCTCATCAAATGCTTTAACAATAAATCCTGTTTTTTGTTTTAGCGACAAGATTATTTACATCGTAAATTAACTGTTCTGGAGAAACAGTTCCCGAATATAAAATTGGCCACTCTTAGATATTCTTCTATTTGGGGAGGAGCTTCTTTACTTCGAATGCTTCTGGCTTCTATGAATGACATATTAAGTTTGGACTGGGAATGGGACTTTGTCATCAATTTAAGTGAAAGTGATTTTCCTATTAAGTCAGTAGAAAGTTTAGAAAACTTTTTATCGGTTAACAAAGGTTTAAACTTTGTAAAATCTCATGGCCGCGAAGTACAGAGATTCATAAAGAAACAAGGCTTAGACAAAACTTTTATAGAATGTGAGACGCACATGTGGCGCACCGGTGACAGGAAACTGCCTTCGGGGATTGTGATAGACGGAGGGAGTGATTGGCTAGCGTTGTCCCCTGATTTTGTTTCATATGTAGTAAGAAGCGATGATAACCTGCTCGCAGGCTTAGAAGTTGTATTCCGCCACACCCTACTGCCAGCTGAATCATTTTTTCATACTGTTTTACGCAACTCTCAGTTTTGCAATACATATGTCGATAATAATTTACATGTCACAAATTGGAAAAGAAAACTAGGATGTAAGTGTCAATATAAGCATGTAGTAGATTGGTGTGGATGCTCACCAAATGACTTCAAATTAGAAGACTGGCCCAGAATACAAAACACAATAGATAGACAATTATTTTTTGCAAGAAAATTTGAACCTATTATAAATCAAGAAGTTATAACTAGAGTAGAACAATTTATTGGTTATAAAGATCATCATTTGTTGAATAATTTAGAAGGTTTTTGGCAAAGCATTTATAATATAGATGATTTAACTTCTAGTAGTGATGATTTACTTTTGTCCCACGCTGGTAGTGTGGTACGTCACAATGCAAAAATTTTATTTCAAGAAGGTTGCGTTGTAGAAACCACTGAAGTTATTGAGATTAATTTACATAACTATTTTGATGTTTACAAAGGAAATTTAATTTTACATAAGGCCAAGCTGAATGACCTTGACATATTAATTGAAACATGGTATAAACCAAAGAAGATATTGGAATACAATTTAAACAACCGGTACGCGGATAGCGTGAAAGCATTTAGAGTGAGTTCTGATTATGATCAAAAAGAAATTACGTTTCGAAATTTTGCAAATATTTTGGGTCCTTTATCCGAACCTATTTTGCTGTATCAGCTTTCTTCAGTTATTGACAAAAAGGGAGAAAATCTAACTGTTATGTGGTTGGACCCTACTGGTTTAATAGCTGACGTAAACAATTTATATATAGACGAAAGTAATCTTACAAATTTCATTCAACCTAATCTTAAAATTCCATTACTTCCAGGCGTATGGAAAGTCGGGTTATTCGATCAATCCGAATTAATAGTGGTGACGAAGTTTTTAATCATGCCTTTAGAATACTTTTCAGGAAAAGATACAAGCCAACAACAGGCAACGATTATTCATAGCGGGTCTCAAAACTCATACAAATCATTTTTCTTTAAACCTGAAAAATTCTTACCTAATGAAGAACAAGTTTTATTGTTGAAAAAGTTATCAAATGCTAACATAAAAAGAATTAATCAAGACTTGAGAGAGTGGATTGATAATCTAACTTCCGGGTTTTATAGTATTCTTGGCTCTTGTATCAGTTCTGTCAAAAATATAACTTTAGCTGGAAAAATTCAATGTGGTGAATATTATTTTGAAGATTGTACCTTGACCAGCTGGAGTTCATTGTCGCCTGATCCTAAAGGCCAAATAGGCAAGCTAAACGAAAATACTGGCAGACTTAATAGAATTTGATAGATAGATGTATTGTACAGTATTGCAGTATTCTTTTATAGTTTATTTTGTAAAGGAGATAGGAGACAACACTGCCTTAAACCTACATAATATTTACACAAAAAATAAATAGGACATTTGACTGTAGAGAACAGGGAATATGCATACATACATTCACGCCTGTTTCCCCGAAGGGGAAGGCAGAGGCATATTATACGCCCACACTTCGCCAATTATATAGTTGGTCCCACGTAATAGGTGGCGAGTCTATTGCCCTTTTATGTTCGCCAGAGCCTCGTCCGTTAATCGGCAGGTACACCACTTGCAGGTGAAGTTGGCTTGGGCTCCTTAGGTCTTAGTAGGATCCCTGTACACCCTATACAACACACAACAAACACAACATATGTTCACAATTACATATATGTCAATTAGTGGATATATATATATTTATATATACCTCTGAAATTTAAGGCTATGGATCTCGTCACTGGGCTATCGCCGCTCAACCTCAGTTAGCACTAGATTCTCTAAAATTTTATGCACACAAGTTAGCCAAATCAAAGTCATGTCAGGCAAAATGTTTCGGAGTGGCTTAAATTTCAAAGGGTCTCGGGTTCATACCTTTGACTTATCGAAGTTATGTGCGTAATTATGGCTTGCTCCGTGGATCGGAAAGTATTAGGAAGTAAGTGCCTTCTAACGTCCTGACAGCTGTCGGTTCAAACATAGAATGATGTTTCCCTCTGGGTTGCGGAGGTAGACGGCAGTCGCTCCATGTAATAACTGATATTCAGCCAATTCTGGTTATACCAGTGAGCAGACCCTGGGCCCTGAGCTTAAGTCTAAGGCAACCGGGATAATGCTAAGATGTTATGATGATGATGGAGATATCTAAGGTTGAAGCTGGAAGGCTGTCAGTAGCCATTTTGTATTTAAGAATAGAACAGATAGTACTAGTACAACTACTTGATTATTATTATTTTAATATCAAGTAAATCTTTGAAAACAAGTCACATGACTATCATGACTTGTATATGAGTGTTGGGACTGTTCAGTTGTCTCTGATGATTTAGCGTAGTTAAGGTACCTACTCTTTAAAGGAAATGGAAGTATGAAGCCTAATTACCCTAACCTCTTCACGTGAAATGTCCTAATTGGCATTTGTAACTGACACCGCACTTACTCGTACATATTTATAAAAAAAACTATTGCAAGTGCGCTGCATGACAAGATAATATTTATAAATATAAACTTATTTTTAAATAATCTTAACATTATGTTGTCATGCATGCATACAGAACAAAAGAGAAATTAAATTAATATTATATTTTGTTTTTATCTCTTGTTTCATTTTAATTAACATTTTACCTATGCTTTAGTCTTAGTAGTTACGTTAACGCAAATCTGAGTGTAGGATGTCTGTAAATGTCAATGTTAAGTAAACATTTTGTGAATCATCTCTGAAGTTTTGATAAAGTTAAATGTGAAAACTAAACTTTAATGCAAACCTACTTTAGATGCGTTCTTTAATGTAGGCAGTAAAGGAGCTAGCCGTTTTCAGATGTCTTACGAGTTATGGGACTTAAACAGCAGGCAATATAGTAAGTAACCCTTTAGAAAAATAAACTTTAATGCAAACCTACTTTAGATGCGTTCTTTAATGTAGGCAGTAAAGGAGCTAGCCGTTTTCAGATGTCTTACGAGTTATGGGACTTAAACAGCAGGCAATATAGTAAGTAACCCTTTAGAAAAAAAGCAATAGACGTAGTAGTGGTTTCCGTATTTTACTTACTGAACATTATTACTAAAGGTTATCTATTTACCGATGACATTGTAGTTAAAACCGGTATCTCGGGTTAGCCATCTATTAAAACTTCATCATTTCAGCCCATTAACGTCCCACTACTGGGGGCCTACCGCCGAGTTCGATGGCAATCGAAAGGCAAAATGGATTTCGAATTGATTCTGTCGTACCGCCGAACTCATGGAAATCGAAACAAAATGGCGTTCTCCATTTACCTATTGGTCTGTCACGGACTGAAGGTCATGAATGAGAGGTGGCTGTCGGCAGATTCCCCGGTACGGATTAATGAACACAAAACAAAGTTTGGTCTAGATGGATTACCGGTAATCCATCGAATTCGGCGGTAGGCCCCCTGAGCACGAGCCTCCTCTCACATACCAAGGTGCGAGGGTATTGGATCATACTCTACCAGGCTGACCCAGTGCGGATTGGCGGAGGCAGGTGTATGGCGTCCTGCTGTTAGAATTTTTCAAGCCGCCCATTTAGGCCTCTAACATGGCTTAACGACTACCACATTCAGTGATAACCGGGACCAACGGCTTAACGTGTCTTCCGAAGCACAGAAGCGCTTGATATCAAATGCCACACAAACGGTCACCCATCCAATGACTGACCTCCGTAAACTCTGCTTTACTTCGGTGATTGTTTCCGACCACCGAGCACCGCGGTGCTACAAGCGCTTCCGCTATCGGAACTTAATAAGCATAAAATTATGTCTAACTGAGTGTTTAGATTAAAAATAATTATCACAAACTGCTTAAAGGAAAAACCTGCTTAGTACCTGACTAGAGTTTATCGTTAACCATTAAATTATTTTTTCCTCTGGGTACCAGCAGAGGTCAGACGGCCGACGCTCCGTGTAAAACTGAAATTTGGTTAAACCAGCAAGCAGACCCGGGACTTACGGGTCCTAACCGTAAGTCTAGGGCACAACCGAGATGATGAGTGCTTTACTAGAGTTATCGATCAATTTAAATCGAAAAAAAATACTGTAGAAGTTTCAATTGTTATTAATAGTAGCCGAAGAGAGTTTGTTCTTCACCGATGTACGATTATCAAATCACGATAATCAAATCGAACGTATATTTTTGATTATTTGATACTAGTACCTACATTCCAACTATCTTGCCTATCAAAATATTCAGGTCTATTTTAAATTTATGGGACATTACATTTACATTAACCAGTTAAACATTTTATACTTATTTGATATTTTATTGTGGAATGTTTAAACTTATTTTTCTCTTCTATGAGAATCGCAGCTGTCAACTGTAACTGGGCTAGAAGGGCAGATCACTACTTAAAGTCGATGAGCGAATTGGCATTCGATAGAGTCGCTTGCTCATGCACTTCCTTTATTTTACCCATTTCCAGTTATTTTTAGTGTCAACACAATAACACAACTACAGAATGTCGGATAGAATCGCTCTAGAGTTGTCATTCCTGTCACTGCCTAGTTAAAATACACATAATAGGTATACCTGGGTACTAAGTGATTAAGAACTAGACATAATATAATTGCAGAGCAGAAATGGGAAGAAATTATATTTTGAATTAAGTTTAAACTATTCTACCTAGATGTAAAGACAAACCTAACCCTAAGTATTTATAAAGTAGATAATTTATTACACGCCGTGACGTTTCTTCTTGCCGTTGGTTAAAATAATCAGTCAATAAACGTCAGTAAACTGAGCGATACCGATAAATAAACGTACCTACAGCTGTAAGGTTGTTTAAATTGAAAAAATATATTACAATGTTAGCAAGAATATCCATTAAACCTTCAGTGATGTTAAATAGCATATATCCAATGTGTCTAAGTGCTAGAGAAATTCACTGTAAAAGATTACAAGGAAAAGTGGCAATAATAACAGCATCAACCGATGGGCAAGTAACTGAATGTGAACTTAGTGCTAAGAAATAATAATTAATAGGTATTCTCACCAATTTCTAGAATTTTTGTAAACTAATTATATTGTAAACCCAAATCTAAGTCAGTGGAAAACAATTCTCCTAAAAAATACTTACAGCTTACAAATAACATAATAGACTTCATATCAAAGTTCAATGTCCAATTAATGTGAGCTTGAATTATTGACCTTGAATAAAACCACCCAGTATAAAATGAAAGAATATTTTATTCAGTACATACCTAGCTACAAACATTTATTTAATTTTGTTTATTCCCAAGTAAAGTTTAAATGTATTTTTGTTAAGTATCCAATCAAAAATAAACCAATAAACATTTAATTTACCTACCTACTGTAGATTATAACCGTTACTTTTGTAAGCTATATTTAGACATTCAGGAAGTTGGAAATTACAAAAATATGTTATTTTATGTTGTTTAACCTAAACTGCGATCCAACCAAACTAATTCATCAAAAATATGTTATTAGTTTTGTTATTTAACCTCTTAGAATATTTAACCTATAACTGCGAACCAACCAACCTAATTCATACATTCGTTTATTTCTCACTAATAATAATAAAAAATATGCATTCTTCCACCATGTTGCGAATAAACTTTTTAGAAATAATTCAAATATCTTTATTTAATTGTTTACTTGACAGTTGACACTGTTTCTTCTTCTTTTTTTAAATAATGGCTTCGTGCGGCTTACACATTTAGCCAGTGTCAATTAGAAGATGTATTAATAACATATAAATTATAGTAAATGAGAATGAGTAGTGATAAAGATGATAAATGGTAAATGAGATGCCTCCCCCTGAGCCCCTTGAGTCCTCAGTAAAGATGTGGGACTATACTGAGATCTCACATGGACTTTTTGAGAGAATTTAAAAAGTGATGTTGCACTGTTTTGTTTCATTTATCAACACTCATCTACGTTCACAAATACTTAACAATTCACAGTTGTTACACATTAATATTTGAAATATCACAAATTTTAGAAAATAAAGCAAAACTACAAATATGATGCTTCACTTTCCCGCCAAGAAGTCCTTCATATATTATGTTCTTAAAAATTCTTATAAATAATTTTATGACATCAAAAGGGTCCTAGTGATTCATTCGGACGTGAGTTGTCAGTAAAAAGAAGAGACGGGAGGAGAAAGGAAATGGAAAATTAAGATATATTTTTATTACTATTTATCCAACTAGATTATGTAGTCTAGTTCTTTTAACAATTTATTCCTTTCTTCAAGACGCCAAAAATTTTGATTAAGTTTTTATTCTCTTTTTGCTTTTTCCTATTTTTGTTTCTAACATTAAGACCCTTCTTTGTAGCTTGTGTTTCCTAGAGGTGTCTAAAATTTACGAATCTAATTGTACTGGTTGCATCTTACCAAAAAATAAAGACATTAGTATTTTTATTTGTACCATCTAAGTATCATGTAATGTGACATACCATAAATGTTTGATTTGATACATTAAAAATAGGTATAACTATTTCACTGTACTGCATATGACCCCTACTTCATGCTGGTTAAAGTCTAGAACTAATAGGTGCGATGAGGCAGCAGCTTAGACCTTGAAGATAACATTACAATATTATATATCTTCAGCAAACAAGGAAAGATGTATAAAATTCCACGTATAGATATTTGTGTCTTAAAGTAGGTATGTAACTATGTTCCTAACAGCACATAAAGTATATTTACTTTATGTGCTGTTAGATTGGCCTAGGTGAAAATCATTTGATAGGTTCGCATCAGGTTCTACTTTCAGGAAGAAAAAAAAACAGGAAAACTTATATTATATTCTTATATGTGTAGCAGCACCCAGCGGAGTGCCAATTTTCCTCTAAATCAGTTCAGTGGTTTTTTAAGTGAAAGAGTAACAAACATTGTGAGCGTAGACAAACTTTCGCATTTATAATATTAGTAGGATAAGACTTGTGTGAATGTTCACACTATCTAGAGCTAGAGGTTCCCTTAGGTCTTCAATAGCTAATATTTTTTTTATATTTGGTAAAATATACAATTAAAATTGTATTAATGTTATCAATATACCTTATATAGTTGTCATAATATGTTAATAATTAGAATTAAACCTTTGGATATCTGTTGTTTACTATACGAAGTAATTTTATTAGTATAGTAAAAATCTTTGATTTTAAAATGTGCTGAACAAACGCTGCGGGAAGTTGGTTGCCATGATGGTTTCTTTAGATTTTTACAAATGGCTGCTATCCATTTTTGTTTAATATTCTGGTCTCGTCCCGGAAATCTAAAAAAATTGTAAAGCGGTGAATACCTAGATACCAACTAATACGCGTGTAATGGTAACAGATATCAATATGGATATAACTGAAATCGATTTAAATCAACCGACTTCAATAATAATTAATACAATTATTACTGTTTGATTTTATGAAATTGTTTTTAATAAATCGTCAAAATTGGTCCACAAACGGGGTAGTTATCGCGTAACGTAGTAATACTACACTTGAAAAGGGATAAAGTGTCAAAGCGTATGCTCACGGGTCGCGAGCTTAGCGACGCCGCCAGCTATAGCTATTCAAATAAGCAATACTAATTCTACCATTACATACAATACAACTCAACATACGAGTTATTGCGCATCCCAGGTCATTGCTTAGCTTATGTGCCGCTGATTGTACTCGTTTTTTGGAGTCATTAAAAATTTAAGTACACTGATAACTATCAAGAAACGAGAAACGTTACGCTGCATGTGATATTAAGTACTTACCTATAAAAGGGTGAACAAAAACACATCAGATTGACACCACTAGGGTTTTAAGCAATAACGACAAAATTTTATTTTGATTTATTAAAAATATTGATTTCCAAATTACATACTTACCTAACTACATGTGAAGTATGATTCCATCCTTATTATTTTTTGTAGATAAATTTTTACACCCTTTCACAACACAATTCGGCATTTCCACATGTTAATTTTTGATCTCTCAAAACGTCTAGCTGCCATAGCAACGATCGCTGGACTGACAAGGCAAGGCGTAGACCCGTTTTACGTGTGTGTTTACAAGCCCCGATGCAAAATAGTTTGTCTAGTATAAAAAATAAGATAATGTGAAGTGTATTTAGGTTAAGTAATAAAGAAAGTTAAGAAGAAAGTAAACCACAATTTGAGTAACATTTCAAAGTTTATTTAAACGTATCTTTAAAAAAAAGGGGACAAGTGCGAGTTGAACTTGCGTGAAGAGGGTTCCGTACGATGTTACCTATCATGTTTTTTAAAATCTGACCCAAATTTGTTTGTGGTAACTAAAAGTTAATTAATATCTCCTAAAATATTGGTCGTAGAATGCTCATTGTGGGCTTATTTTTTTCATTAAATATTCATCTACAAACCGATTCAACAAAACTTAACATTGGAGTTAAAAAATATGTTCTCCCACACATTCACACACATAAGTTGGTACGCACAATATTGAGTGATTTACCATGTTATTTTAATATCATGGACTTGATATTTGAATATCATGGTTTTCCTATAATCTATAAGGAGAAAACTAATTTCTGTATTTTTTTCAAAATTTTAGGTTCAGTAGGTTCGGAGATAAGGGGGGGGGGGAATGGTCAATTTTCGTCTATTTGCTTGAATAACTTGGAAACTATTTATTTTAAAATTACAAAAAAATACATTTAAGATCTTCTCAACAAGACCTTTCATTTAATATGCCACACGACGCAGTTTTCCGGTTTTTGATTTCATCTGCTCACGTCACACCTCTGTGTTTGGGTTACAGGAATTGATATGTGTACCAAATTTCAACTTAATCGGTCTAATAGATTCGGAGATAATTTACTGTAAGCGACGGACGGACAGACACACGAGTGATCCTATAAGGGTTCCGTTTTTCTATTCAGACGTACGGAACGCTAAAAATGTCAAGACCTTACGTAACATAAACTAATAAATAAGTCGCAAAAGTGTTCGTCTACCATTGGCTCTCACTCAAAATAGTTCGTCTACCACTTAGTTGTGTTACAGCTTTAATGCGAAGAGGCATGGTCGCAACCAACGCTGCACAATCGTCGGTCGTAATTGACTCCCAAGCCAAGACAAGCACACAGCCAACAGCTTATTTTTTTTCATTTTCCACCACAGGGTCTCAATCGGCGATAAGTCCGGGCTGTTAGATGGCCATTCGATGGTTGGGATGCTCTTTGACAGCAGCCATGACTTTGTTGCCCTTGCAGTATGGCAGGAAGCACCTCTTTTTGAAAAATGAAAAATTCTTGATGTTTGAGTGACGGAATGAAGGGCAGTAGACTTTCTTCCAAAATAGTTTTATATTTTGTTGCATTGATGGAACCATCCACAAACTACATTCCACCAACACTATGTGCAGACATGCAGCCCCATATCATATGAGGCGCTGGAAATTTAACTTTTCATTTAATGCAATCAGTATAAAACTCTTCAAGTTTATTTCGAACTACTTTTTTTCTTTCATAGCCCCATGGTGCTTCAAATTTGGACTCGTCACTCCATATCATACTACGCCACTGAAGTCCAATTTAATCTAACTTCAAGTGGTTTCTCCTTAGCTGTGTAGAATTCGTAGCCCATTCTTTTCAACACTTTTTTGCAGGTATCAACTCAGGCATCTTTGTTTATCATGTCTCTCCATTGCATCGTGAGTTCTCCAGCTCGAGCACGACGATTTTTTTTTGATAATTGTCTTACGGATTCTGTTTTCTGCTGCACTGGTGATACGGGGTCGGCCATTTTTCTTCAAGCAAGAAGTATAATTCCATTCTTTTATAGTGTATAGCTGTTACCCGCGACTTCGTCCGCGTGGAATAGTATCTTTGGGTAGCATTTACAACCCCCTTTTCACAATAAAAAGTAGCCTATATCCTTTCTCAGGGTCTAGACTATCTGTATACCAAATTTCATTTAAATCCGTTCAGTAGTTTTGGCGTAAAAGAGTAACAGACAGACAGACAGAGTTACTTTCGCATTTATAATATTATTTATTTATTATTTATTTATTTATTTATAATCTTATGCTACCATTACAGGTGTCTTAACCTAATGCGATAGCATAGCAATGTTTATAATAAATACAATATATTATTAATCTACAATATTATTTAAATATAATATAATATAACATAAACTAGCCTACCTGATATATAACTTTAGTATTACATCCTATATTAACATTACATTATTATTATATAGTAAGGATGACTATAATGATAGATTGCACTGTAGATGTCTTTCGAGATTTGGTAACTTGATTTGCCCGCCTCAATCTCGCAACCTTTTCGCTTTCGATGTTCTTCATTCCATTTTTTCTTGGAAACTGAATAAATTAACAGAGTTTTTAGAATTTATTCTATCCCACTTGTCAAAATGGCTCAAATTTCCTTTCCAAAACATTTTTGAAAAATAAATTTTAACAAGGGAAGAAAAGTATTTAACTCAAGCATATACGAACTCTTTTGCATCGATTAAAAACTAGCTGAACTATTTTGCTTACCATTTGCTCGACTTAAAAGCAGGATATCTGCTCATTTAAAAGGCTGAAATAGTTTATTGCTTCAACATTAAAAAGTGCAAAAGTAACCGACCATTGATATTGTATAATAGTTTTTCTGTTTACGTAAGTAGACAAAAATAACTGAAAAAATCTTTCTCCACGTTTTTCGTACCTACTAGACTAACTATTTTGCATCGGGGTTCGTATACATGGCGAGGTGTAGTTTGACCGGCCTCACTTTACTGTTCGCAGGGTTTCGTCTTAACTTTTTAAGTGGTCTGATAATTGTGTGATTTCCAAATATTTTTTTAGCCAAAAATTACTCTAGTATACCTACTTTGGAATTTGATTTTACTTTTGTGTTGTTTGTATTGTTATTATGAAAAAAAAAAAAACTATTTTGTGTATAAAAATTTCACGAATCTAAATGATCCTGTTGATCTTAAAGACAATAAGGTATATTTTATTTATTTTAAACTTGAATAAATGACCTTGACTAACAACTTAACCTATTTCTCATCATTAATTTTGAATCAAAATTTAAAATAAAGTTACCCTTAAAAGAACAGCCAGTATGTCTGTCGGGTAGACACGTTAGAACGTTAGGCCTAATTATCACTTTATGTGGTGGTGTTTAGGTATTTAAGCCTTGTTAAAATCCCTTTGAAAAATTCTAACAGCAGTAGGTACACAGACCTGCCTCCGCCAATCCGCGCTTGGTCCGCGTGTTGGTGTATGACCTGACTGAACCCTCTTACCTTGATTACCCCTTTCCACACGCGATCATGATGATGAACAAAAAATTACCTAAAATATTAATCCTGACTTTCATATAGGTCCTATATGCAAGGCGCACAAGAAGACTCATTTACATCTTTCAGGCGTTATATATAATTATGTTTCAGGAGCAGCATAATTAATCGATTTACTAAATGAAAACATTATTTCTTTATTGTTATTTCAGTATCGGTTATGCCATCGCAAAAAGGCTAGGTGAAGAAGGCGCGAGCGTAATTGTTAGTAGTAGAAGAGAAGAAAACGTCAATAAAGCCGTCGCAAGCCTCAGGAGTGAGGGTATTAGCGTAGAGGGCGTTGTCTGTCATGTTGCAAATAAAGAACACAGGGCAAAGTTATTTGAAACCGTAAGTGTCTGACAATTGTTCTTATTTGTGACATAAAGTCTACAAAACGAGCCTACGGTCTCGGAACTTGTCTAGGGTCAATTGCAGAGTCCAGGTACTCACTACTTACAGAGTCGATACTTGATAAAATCAACACAAATCATAGCCGCAACTAACTTGTTTATACGCATCAAGAAATATTCGAGTCGTTGCTGAACTAAACTTAGCCTTAAACTCGACTATAAGGGAGTAAGTCCAACATCTAAGCGTCTTTGTAGATATTGTAATTTAAGTGAGTATAAAAACTTATAGAGTAGCAGGATGTAGGCTTTATTTATTATTGGTTTTAAGACATAACTCTTTCCCACTGTCTTACGCTTTGCGTTAGTTGCTTTTACTTATGTATTAAATTTAAAGATGTATTTCTATTATTGTTTTATAGGCCAATAATAAGTTTGGGGGACTTGACATATTGATATCGAATGCTGCAGTGAATCCAGTAACTAGTCCGATATTAGAGGTCAGTATGCATAATCTTTCTTGAATATTAATCATTTCTATATTTATGAACGGAGTTCTGTGTTAGGTCCTAATTACATGTTTAGCATACATTATTTAACAGTAAAACTGACACCGCGGTAGGTTAGACGGTATATATTTAAAGGTAGATATACTTACGATACAATAAGGTACTTTTTTATATCATTGCAGACAAATGAGGACGCATGGGATAAAATATTTGACGTCAACGTAAAATGCTCATGGCTGTTAGCAAAAGAAGCTTATCCTGAGTTGTTGAAGAAGGGCGGTGGAAATATAGTGTTTATTTCATCGATAGCAGGCTATCAACCTATGTTCGTAAGTAATAAATACGCTTTGTACATCTGATAATAATGCTTATGTGTTGTTACTTTAATCGATACCTATAGATTATGAATTATTACTAAGTTAACATGGTTTTATTATTGCAGCCAATGGGGCCTTATGGAGTTAGTAAAACAGCACTTTTGGGTTTGACGAAAGCGATCGCAGCAGAGGTGGTGCATGACAATATCAGAGTCAATGGAGTAGCACCTGGTATTGTAGCAACAAAATTTGCATCTTTCGTAAGTAAATAATTAAGTACCAAACTCACACATTAGACATACGGAGCAATGGCGATTAACAGCAATTTTCACAAAAAACTTTCTACTATGTGCATATAGCTTCTGGGCCTTGCTAGCTTGATATGCCCCACATCGAGGTGAACCCGCTTGGCTACATTGTGAAGGATTGTTATAGATGTAGATATATTAGCTTTCGGTCGATAATCCCCAGCATGGGGGGTCACAAATATATTGTAAAAATTGTCTGTTAATGAACAGATTTCTAGGCGATATTTACATTTCTAAAATATTTCCGAAATCTAAGTTTGACTATAATAACTACAATATAGTCCGCGCAGTCAATAATAAAAAAAGAAACATTCTACAAAAAAGGTAAAATATAATCTACTTCTCTATTTCAGCTTACAACATCAGAATCAATCCAAGAACGATCTATGGAAATAATACCTATGAAGAGGTTTGGCAAAGCAGAAGAAATAGCAAGCGCCGTCGCATTTCTGGTATCCGATGACGGAAGCTACATGACTGGCGAAACAATTGTTGTTGCAGGAGGAGCGCAAGCACATTTATAAGGCATGGTCATAGTTCTGATGTGCAAACATGCCGTGAAATATTTTAGGAAACGGGAACCTTGAATTCAGTTTGAATTGAGATGTACATTATTTTTACAATATAATATTTTAAATATAATTGTATGTAATTTTAGTAACCCTAAACAAAACCTACAGGGGACATATTGAAGACATACCAGAGTGGTTTACCAATATTAAATGCGACACTGATCCTGATTTCTCATCGAATTTATACAGGATTTTGGAGGACTAGGCAACACCTAGTCGGACGTCCAAAAGGATAGAGATGCTATAAAAGAAATAAAAATTTACAATGCATGCATGTGTCGACTGTATAATTATAGTCTCGTATTTATCGTTTAAAAGTTTGAAGCGAAAGGAGGTGGTGGTTGGTATTTGAGTACCGCCAATCTTGTTATAAAATGGTGTCGCGAGTTCAGGGTAGACAATATCTTATACAATTTAATCCAATAACCGATAAAGAGATAAAATTTTTATCATTGTAATTTGGAAAATAATTATAGACCAAAAACATGTTTTTTCTCCATTTATTCATCATCAGAATCAAGAATATCACTTTTACTTATTCCAATTGTTTTAAGTAAATTACTTGAAGGCCCTGATAAACCTTCCTCTTTAATGCTCTGACTTAAATAAAATTGCACTTTTTTAGTGGGATCTTTACAATCTTCTCTTGAAGTGAGCTTTGTAGCTAGTTCTTTATCTATTTCATTGTCAGTGTCGTCTTCCATGTAGTCGCTATCAGAATTAGAAGCAGAGTCAGAATTATTCTCTTCACAAACTAAATTCATCATTTTCTCTAAACATAATACAAAGTTATCTGGTTCGAATTGCACAAATGTGTCTTCTTCATCCACATTCCTTGGTTCAATGCCTTCAAAATCTGATTTATCATTCAAGAAATCAGTTAACTTTGATGTAATTGTTTGTGGTGTTATTGAATCATCTTTTACATCAGATGAAATGTGCTCATTAAACCGGGTTTTCAGAAGATCCTCTAATTCATGTGGTTGAATGTTTAACCAGTCATCACTGTCACTAACCAACTCTTGTGTGTTGTTGTAGTTTTTTAAATTTGTTTTAAGCCTTAGAAACTCATCTGTGGCTATTAAATCTGATATATTATTGGCAACATAGGAATTGATAGGGCATTCTCTCTCTAAATAGTACTGGTTAGCTTTATCTATTAATTTGTTGTATTCCATTGAATGTTCCATGTTATCATTAAAGTAACCATTTTCTTTAAGGTTACTTATATACCTTATATACTCTTTTGTACTAAATATGTCGTCAGGTAATCTGTTCATTATCATATTATAACCACATGTGAGTTTGAGTCCCATTAAACTTTTTTTATTATTTTCTGTAACTTTGACCCCAGTACTCTTTATTAGTTTAGAATGCATAAGCATTGCGTACAAACACTTTGTAAATTTTATGCTGACAGTAACAATATCTGTGTAATTTAAATTTGTACATGTTTTCACATCTATTATATCATGAGCGCAGTAAGTGTTAACAATGTCAGATATTAGAGATGGTTTCATTTTTAACAAGGCAGCTATGTGAACTGGTAGGTTTACTATTTCGTTGTGAACATTATCTTTTATTTTATTAGGATATGCACGTACATGGGACAAAATAGCTTCCTGAATGTCCAAAGAGGCCTTTGTCTTTTCTGGAGACTGTGTAAGTAACTGCAAAGCATCACAAATTTTTAGCTTTTTCTTTAGATCAACTAACGCTGGTGGAATCACATGGATAGCTTCATTGTGTATGAACACCTGAAATATAATAATATGATTATTTTGATTCAATCACTGTGTTTTCTCAATATATTTTACTTAGAAAATAAAATTATAGCTACAATCAAATTTAAAACCAATATTTCAAGTGTGTCAATGGTTTCAGGTCCTACTAAGTTCCATGGACTTTGGAATTGGACCCAACTATCCTACCAGGATCGGTCCTGCTCTTCACATAAGCTTGACAGATTCAAGATTTGTGGACTGTGGCAGCCAGAGCATAATTTCTTTGCAATATTTTAGAATAAGGCAGTCGAGTTACTGCAAACAATCTTAAACAGAGTTGTTTAAGATAGTTTTAAAGACAAAACTTACGCTCATTAGTTTGGATGCCACTTCTCATATTAATATACCAATGATCTAGAAGGATTTATTTTAACTTTTGAACAGGAGTGTATGTTCATTCATGATATATTTGCCCAAATTACAATATATAAATAAAATTTGAATGTACTAATAACATATATATATTAACATACTCTGTTTTCTGTAGTATCTGGATTTGCCCACTTAGGTAAATGATTAGCAGCTTCAATTAGAAGAAAGTCACCATCACTGTCAATTACTTGAAAAATAAGATCAGAATACTGTTTGCTTAACTCAATAATCAAATAAACAATAAACCATTCATCTTCAACATTGTCCCCATAGCATGTACAACTTTTCAGGTGCTTTGGGGAATCTGAAATACAAATAAGAATATTATTACAATGTGTTGAATATGCGCAGATATTGTAATATAAAAAAGATTAAATACTCTTTTATCTCTTTTTAAGTCATCATCTTAATATTTTTTCGGTAGCCCTAGACTTAAACCCAGGGTCGGCTTACTAATAGATATGGCCAAACTACAGTTATTATACATTTTTTGAGTAAACTATTAATTTATTTTTAGCAATTTTATTTAAATGAGCAGTGCATTTATACTTTAATTATAAGAAATCATATTACCCTATAAGGTGTTGAACACCTGCTACAGGAAATAAAAATAACAAGATTTAATTTCTATCTAGAGACCAGTGACATATTGGTTTAGTTCACACTAAGTTACTAAAAACTTAGAAGGGAATACTATTAGACAAACTTTCACAGTACAGCTATTGACTACTTTTAGCATTCTCTATGGCTGTCTAAAAGAAAACAATAACCCAATCAGACTTTTATTTGAGAAAAGTTTAGCTCTATATTTTATGAAAGTTTTAGCAAGAGGGTGTATAATTTGCAATTCTCATTTGTTTATAAGGGTTTCAATGTGACAAAGTACTATTCTAGTACTCTTTTCTAACCTACTATTCATAACCTCACATTCTTACCTAAAATAGAATATATAATAATGGACTGAATAATTTAAAACTATGCGTTTGCTAAGATGTGAGAGACCGAATTTTAGGGCTGCACTTCTTACCTCATCCCATCTAAAAATAGAAATTTGTGGGAACACTAGAGCTTTTCATTATTAACTTCACTAGGAATTAAGATAAGAACACATGCAGATCTCAGGTATGGAAGAATGATTATGAGCAGGTAATAAGTTCGATAATGTACAATTTTACTTTTCTTTATTGGCTCAAGCACCAATATTATTACAAGTATCATCATGGCACCTTATGTTGTCTACTGTGTTAAGTACTTACTGATATCTTCAGTGAGAGGATAATAAAATTTGAGTTCATCTCTATGCCATGTATAATCATTACTTAATAAAGTAAGAGTGTTGTTTAACTTTTCACACAAAACTTCATACCATGAATTGTCTAGAGATTGAGATATCGAGAAAACATTAACGTAAACAGTATCTTCACAAACAGGCACAACTTTAGTATCTTCATAATTATTCATGGTCAGATTTGAATACTTTTTAAAGATTAAAGTATTTTTTAAATTTATATAGATAGATAGATATTTATCTATAAATTATATAGTTGCAGTGGAACTGTGATCACAACAAAGACAATATGACAGCCATTGACAGCAACTAGAAAGGCGAAGGCCAGCAAGCAGCAAGCAAACAGCAGCTTAGTTTTTTTTTAAATGTTTTAAATAATGGCTTCGTTCGTTTAGCACATTTAGCAAGTGTCAAATAAGAGATATATTAATAACATATAAATTATAGTAAATGAGAATGAGTGGTGATAAGGATGATAAATTAGATGCCCTCCCCTAATACCCCTTGAGTCCTCAGTGAAGATGTGGGACTATTCTCACATGGACTTTTGAAAATAAAACAACGATGCATACATAACGCTTCACTTTCCCGCCAAGAACTCTGTTTCTGCTTTAATTTATTAGGTAACTGTTGTCAGTGTTTAATTTATAAATTCCCAGTGCTAATATGAGTATGTTGTAGGTTCAAAAAATTCTTATGGATTACAAGCTTCAAATAATAACAATAACGGTTGTTGGGAGATTAGCTAGTAATTTTAGAAATTAAGATGAAATTTCCACACAGTCTGTCAAATCAGGTGATTCCAGAGGCATATAAAATTTGTCAAAATGTTTTATTGCTTGTAAAAAATACGATACCTTCCAATAAAAAGAGTATTATGTACTGAATAGATCATAAGGCCTGTTATAATACGAGTGGGGGTTAAGCAAATGAAATCCAGTCTTGTAAAATATATGTACCATCCATAATATCAACACAAACACGGTCGCTGTCGAATTCGCTGGCTCGCACGTCAAATGCCAATCAATAATTATCTGTTTTTAATTTTTCTTTCATAATTGTGGTTTACAATCTTTTTTCAAAAATACGGACACCTTTTTATTACAGTGTCATTTTTATTGATAATTTACTATATTTATTTAAATAGATGCTAGTGCTAAACTTTCAACAACCTGTTAAATATTTTCAGCTGTGGCTATTCTTACATACTTTATAGCTGATGTCTGCGTTAGATTACATCACTGAATACGGATCCAGTGCTGATGAATGTGATGAGGAAACTGTATTACCAGACAAAAAGTGAGTTTACTTCTTTTCAAACCCTCAACATCTTAGCCCATCTACTATCTACTGAGAATGGGCCTAATCTCACAAACCGAAGTGAGAGGGATTTTCTAATACCTAATTTTATTAACCATTTAGTATATTCTTTGTCATTACTTTTAGGATAAAATTACGAGTACCTAATTTGAGTAAAGTGAAAGTAATTCCATTGGAAAAACATTGTGATAATCCTAATAAACATCAAGGTCGAGTGAGATCCTTTCCTCATGAGAGAGGAGACTGGGCTTGTTATGCGTTTGTTAAATGTAAGTATATTTCTTTATTTTACCCTTACTTATGGTGGACATCTTTATTCATAAAGTTACCTAATGCATTATTTTTTTGTCTTAAGGTGAGTATAGACTACAACATTTGCTTGTCACAGAACAGCGAGCCGCTCTATGATATGTTGTAGTGTATCATCCTTTTACAAACTAAATGTCGAGCACGCTCGCCTCTTTGTTAATAAACCAACTAGCATTTTAGTGTAACATTTAGTTAAGCATATTAGTGTAACATTTTATCGAGCCACGAGTGCGGGGCATGCGCATTTGCGGGGTGACACGGAGGGAGAGGGATGTAAGACGCAGGAGGTCCACATTTATCCTTAACATAATGCCGAGGGTTTGAAGGAACAGTACATTACTTGGAAATGCTTTGGAAAGTGAGCTTTGTGACATTACACAGAATTGCTCCAGAAAATAGTTGTAGTCTATATCCACCTATAAGTTAAAATAATTCTTGTACATCTTTTTGTTTGGTCCCTGTAAAATTTTTATAAATGTAGGTAGTTTTATCTTTAATTTTAATACAGTGATGGACACTACCGCTGTACCATTTGTTACTCTGTTGTCATACATTTTCTATAGACATAGTGTCACAACATATAGTAAAATATTTTTCATACGACAGTATGTATAGGTGTATACATATAATAATAATCTGGGTAATTACTATGGTAACACTACAGCAAGCCATTTCTAATATTAAATTAAATTTCCAGATACATACTTAGTTTTATTTCTTGTAGCAATTGTCTACTACACAATATATATTAAAATTCATGGGCTATCTATCTAATGCTTTTTTTCTATGTAATTCATAAAGTGTAAATAGGTTGTCAAATAAAAATGATTTATCTGGCTCTACATCTCTGCTTATACTGATAGGCTGTATTTAAATAAGAAGACACATTGCCTATGATGTGTGCAGTTTCATATTTATTTAAGTATTGAATAAAAAGTTACTTTTCTAGAATTCAGAATTCAGGTAGACTTCACCTGCAGTGTATTCAAATTTACAAAAGTAAAAGACTTCTTATAATGCTCCAATAAGTAATCTCACATACATTATGTCTATACTTTTCTCGCATTTCAGATACAGAGCAAGAAATACTACATAATTTTGTAAATACAGTGGAAAGGACTCTTCAGGAAGAAATCAATGACTGCATCTATAAATGTGAAGACTTTCACATCAGCTTGTCCAAAACTGTTGTCTTAAAATATCATCAAATAACATTATTTACAAAATCACTTCAGGAATGTCTTGATGATATTGAGTGGTGTGTTACTTTTTACTGCTTTACAACATACATCTTAATTTGTATACTCATGAATTTAGATTACTTTTTTCATTTAAATAATGGCTCAGTACATTTAGCACATTTAGCAAGTGTCAAGTAAGAGATATATTAATAATACATAAATCATAGTAAATGAGAATGAGTAAAGTGATAAATGGTAAATGAGATGCCCTCCCCTAAACCCCTTTAGTCCTCAGTAAAGATGTGGGACTATACTGAGATCTCACATGGACTTCTTGAGAGAATTTGAAAAGTAATGTTGCATTGTTTTGTTTCATTTACCAACACTCATGTACGTTAACTAACACTTTTATTATCGGTTAATATTCCATCTTTGATACACATTAATGTTTGAAATATCACAAATTTAGAAAATAAAACAAAACTGCAGACATTACGCTTCACGGTTCACGGCCAAGAAATTCCGGTTAGATTACTACTAAGGTCCATCATAATTGCAGCCTATAAACATTCCACAACTGAGCATGGGACTACTAAGGTTGGCTGGTAAAGCTCTCTTTAAGAAAAGTCCATTTTTGTACTTTTCAGCTATTATAAATACTCTTTGTAACATCATAAATTTCTTTGAGCAAACATTTTTTTTAAAATTAATTATTATTTTATACAATGAATACATTAATTACTATAAATGATATTAAAAAACCACAGAGGTTTGTTGCAATGTGTTAAAATTGTAGCTTGAATAATGGTGTAATAATATTCATTTCACTTTCTTTCAGTTTTGAATTAGAATTTGCATCAGTCAAAGTGTATTGCAACGAAGAGGGAACTAGGACATTTCTTGCTGTGGAAGTGGATTATTTTACCAAGAAATTTTTACAAAAGATCACACATAAAGTTGATGACTTATTAAAAGAGTTTAGACTTCCTTTGTTTTATGAGGTATGTAGTCATTTGCTAGTATTTCTGATTCTTTTCATTTACTATGAAGCTGTGCTAAGCAGCTTTACCTTATTATTATACAAAAAGTATGCATTCAATTAGATCACGATTTGTTAAGCAACCTATCAAACTGTACACTTGATAGTTTTAATGAGTTAACTATCACAAAATTCCCGAAGTTGTCGATTTGATTTAAAAAAAAACTTTATCACAAAGTTTGCGTATCATTGTTTGAGGTAAGAGAGTGGGTGGTTGGATCTATATATAAGCCCTACAAATATAAAGAGATATTATTCAACATTACTTTTCTTTATATTTCAGGACCCATCATTTCATATGAGCATTCTTTGGATGAATGGAAACAAAAAAGCAGAAATATTGGCGGTCTTGGAGAAATTTAACAAAATTTTAAGTAAAGAAATAGAAAACTCTTTGACATCAGTTGTAGTTAATCACATTAATTGTAAAATTGGTAATAAATATTACCAATTCTCACTTAAGTGAGTTGTGGGTCTGATTAAACTTTGGAACTTAGAATATAAGATTTAATTTGTAGCTATATAAAATGTCAAACAAAAGTAACAAAGTGTATATAAACCCTAATTTCAAAGGGCTTTCTGTACCAATAAAAACAATGAATAAGATAGAAAAAATACATGTCAATCCATTTTTCTCGAAACCGCCCATACAAAACAAGAGTAAGGTATATGTAAATCCAAACTTTGTTCATTCAAAGAACCAAGTTGACTATGCAAATTATTGTGCTACAAGTAGCTCTGAAATTACTACTGAAAGGCCTCTACAAAATACTTCAGAAGTCATGCCAATTTCACTGAATTCTCATAAGGCACTGGCACCCATAACAATGTCACGATATTCAATAGTCAGAAAGCCTACAGTTGCTCCTCCTCAAAGCCAAATAACTAGAAAAGTAACCACTGTTAAAGTAAATAGGTATAAATCAATAACTATTTGTAACTTGCAAAATACAATAAACACTCAAAAATCATCATTTAGTATGGAACCAAAGATAATGTCTGTGAAAACTTCAACTGTAAACACTGCGAATTATTTTGCTTCTAAACCAATGTTTTCGGAGCATACGCCACAGTTAGAGTCTAAAAAACTATATAAATATAAAAATAAATATAAGTTGTGTAAGAGGAACTCTGCACTTAGTTTATTAAATGTAACTTCTACGTCTTTGAATAGTAAAGCAGCTTACTTAAATCGGAGGTTCAGTAACTTAAAGGCAAAAAGTGTAAAAAAAGGTAATATGAAGAAAAATAATATTCCATGCCCTCTATTTAAAAAATATGGTAAATGTTTAAGGAGTAAAAATGGGATTTGTGAGTTCTTACATGACAAAAAACAGGTATCAATTTGTAGACAATTTTTAAAAGGTTTATGTCAGAATAAATCTTGTCTTCTTTCCCATGATATAACAGATAAAAAGATGCCAACATGCTATTTTTATTTAAAAGGAAATTGTACTAAAGACCATTGTCAGTACTTACATGTGAAACTAAACGAAAAATCTAAAGTGTGTATTGATTTTTTGAAAGGATATTGCGAGAAAGGTGATTCATGCCTGCATCGCCATGTCTATGTAAATAAGAAAAATAAATGCGATTTAGCAAAGGATAAAATGCAGAAGTCATTTACAAATAGGCGTAAAATTAACAAAGTATATAAACACAACGTTATTGACGATAATAAAAATTTACCTGCAAAAGAAAATGTTGCAACACAGGGAATAGAAAAAGTACCTTCAGAAAGTCGTTATTATAAAGAATTTGAAAAAACAGTATCAAACGAGATAAGTGAGACGATTAAACCTTCTAGATGTAAATTAGGCGTTCTGCCTTCGTATATAAAGTTATAAGTAGTTTTTGGCCTTGTTGTAATTGTTGAACTGAGATATCTAACTCTCCATATTTTTTTACATTATGTTTTGTTTATATTGTAAAATAAAGCTTGTAAATCTTGATGTTTTTCTTAATAAATATATAAATTATGTGCATAAATTGATACCTTAGTGATTTTTATGTAAATATAATGCAACTTGCTGACTGAATAAAACAACAATCTGTAGAAATGTGTGGAACAAAGTAATCATTTATCAGATCACTCCGTGAAATGTATACATCATATAGTTATAGTTACTTGTGTAAATATGTACAGGGGTGTAGAGGTGTACAGGGATCCTACCAAGACCTAAGGAGCCCAAGCCAACCTCACCTGCAAGTGGTGCATCTGCCGATCAACGAAAGAGGCTCTGGCGAACATAACAGTGCCCGGTAAGCGGCAATAGGCTCTCCACCAATTACGTGGGACCAACGATATAATTGGCGAAGTGTGGGCGTATTATATGCCTCTGCCTACTGGAAACAGGCGTGAATGTATGTAAATATATGTTAAACACGTAATGTCCACAACACAATGATCGTGGACTGCGTTATGATGGTGGTTAAAAATTTCAATGTGCTACTATTATATTTTTTTATTTTTAATTAAAATGACTATTTCTTAATCCACCTGTTTTATTATTAAAACCTTACACATAGATTTAAGAAGGCGCATACTTTTTTTATTGATTTATTATATTCAAAAATAAATCGAATAAAATATAGCACTGTGCTTTTGTAGCGCTCGATATTAAATGCAACACAGACGTTTCGGTATATATTTAACACTTATGACACCATATTTACAAGTTTTCTGCAACTAAACGAAGTTTTTGGTTATCCTGTTTCCTAATTAAGTATATAAAAATACAACTCAATAGAGGTATTTTCATTTCTTTCTGATATACACAAATTTTCGCCTTTTTGTACGTCAAGGGTAAACAAGAAAACAAGAGAAGCGTAAGACTGAGGGCCTGATTTTTAACAAGGTAATGTTTTAGAAAACAACAAGAAGTTATGACCTGTTATTGGTTTCACAAATTATATATATTAAAATAAATATATATATAATTCTATTTTTATTGTACCTATTATACCGTACTTTTTCAGAAAAAGCATCACCACGGTCACTTAAAACGTCAAAGAAAACTCAACCTTAAATTATTTTATATATTATTCGACTAACAATATACCACACTTTGTTGTTTGGCATTTTCTTTACAAAAACAAGTAAATACACTTAATATAAAACAATAAATAATACGTATGAATTAAAAAAATATCTTTATTTCTTAAACCACTTTGGTACTTTACTATTTTTGGACGATTTAGATCCCGAGGCGGCATTTTGAGAATCACAATTTTTGTCTTCAATTTTTCTTCTGCTTGGTGCTCTGAAATAAGTAAGTTGAAGTTATAATCTACGGTATCGGGAGGTCGGATGTCGCTCCATGTAATAACTGAAGTTCAGCCAAATCTGGTTAGACCAGTGAGCAGACCCTGGGCCCTAGGTTTAAGTCTAGGACAACCGGGATTTTGCTAGGGTATGATGATGAGCGTAGATGCTAGGGGCGGACATAGGCTACTTTTAACAAAAAGAAAACACGGGTAATTCTAACTCACGCCTACATAGAAGAAATTAAATGGAAATATATGACATTGATGTGCATAAATCTGTAGGAGCCATAGGAGCTGTAAAATCGTGCTTCGAAAAATCAACATTCATATCTAAAAATAAGTGTGTGCTTGTTAAAAAATTATTCTATAGTTACCTGTACTTAGAAGCTAGTATGGAAGCAGCATCGTTTGTAGTTTTTCTACTGTATACATCTTCTCGCAAATAAGTACCAGTGCTTTGTACAGTTGCATCTCCAGCCCATTTAAAATGCATGTGCACGCAAGGCACATATTTCGCTTCCAGTAAAGTTGTTTGAGGGTTTAGCGTCTCCTTAAGTGGAGTTGTGACTATAACAATAACACAAAGTTAATACAGCTAGTGCGTTACAGTACACGACAATAAAAAAATCTTTCACACTTTTTTGTATCTGTCAAATTTTCTAATAATTTTGTAAGTAGGTATGCTAGGCATATAAAAAAAACTGGTTAAGTGCGAGTCTGACTTGAACTATTGTTTCTATATATCAACATAGGTCGCAATAAATTGACCACTAAGTCATAAGTACAAATTACAGGCGCAGGTTATAAACTAATAACTTTTACCATTATAACTTTCTGATTAGAATTTGGCTCATAAATATCTCATAATTACCGTATTGATGGATCAAGAAGTAGTGCGTACTAATATATTTTGCAATATTATACTTACATACATCGAAAGGTTTCTCTGGATCTTGAAGATAGCATTTTATAAAATTTATAACATCTTCAATCTTATCAGCTGGCGTAAATACTCCTTGTAATATTATACGGTCCGGAAATTGGACTCTGACCACTACATTTTTGTATGACTTCAGTTGAAGAGATGTCTGTTAAAAAAAACAAACTATGTATAATCCGTGGCGCATACGGAACTACTCAGCATACGTCCATAGGAAACAACGAGTTTGTATCGAAAAGCGTAGGCATACGTTGAGATTTCCGTGTCTGCTTTTCGATTACGTGCATACGCTTCATAGAGTTATGTGAGTGGTAAGTAGTCCCTAAGTTGAACTATTACCTTCGATGCGCAGTGACACATTACCGAGTCTCCATCGAAGTGCGGCGGGGGAGGGGGAAACGTAGCTTTAACAACGCGATGACGCAACGCTTACGCGCATGCATTGAAAATGAATAAATCAACGCTTTAGTGTACACCAAACATAAAAATAAATATATAATTTACACCAATGTATTGTACAATGCGCTGCCTTATTGCTAACAGCAACACTCGCTAAAAGTGATCTCTCTAGACAAAGAATTAGGTAAGGTAGCGCGCAATATGTGAAAGTTATAACTAAAAGCAACAAAACTTAACTAAATAAGTTCATCAGCATATTAGCTTATTAACGTCCCACTGCTGAGCACAGGCCTCCTCTCACGAACCAAGTTGACAGGGTATTGGATCCCACCACAGGGGCCTAACATGGATTGGCGAAGGCAGGTGTTTGCCGATCTGCTCTTAGATTTTTTTTTAGCTGCCAAATAGGGCCTCTAACATGGCTTAGTCGTTAACTACCACATTAGCAATAATTGATATTAAAAAGCCACATAAGCAGTCACCCATCCAGGGACTTGTGAACTTCGGTGAACGTTTCCGACCACATAGCACCGCAGAGCTATGAGCGCGAGCATTTTACTCGTATAAGTTATGCATCAAAGAAGTTTGATTTTGCAATATCACTGAAATTGTAATACATATACATTACCGAGGTTGTTAAAATTAGTAAGATCCAATTTTTTACCTGCTTTTCAATGTCTTGTTTTCTTGACGACGTCATAAGAGGTGTATTTTCTAACTCAGTACGATTTTGTTGTAAGTCATGATATAGTTTTCGAACTTCTTCAATAGTGAGCTCATAAAAATCATCAGGGAGGTCATCTAACTCTTCTTTAAACTCATCAGGCTGCATAAAAGCTACTGCTTTCTGTGTGCCTAACTGCAAAGGAATGGAATATTTAGATAAAACCTTTTTAAAATGGTACCACCTGGTTTTATAAGAAAAAAACTGGGCAGATTAAGGCAGGTTATTTTTGTGAGAATATTTATAAGTGCTGTAGCGCGCTCATTTGCCATAACACTATTCACAATCATGTTTCCGCACAATCAAATACATAAGCAGAATCAAAATTTAAATGTATACTATATTTTATCTTATATTTTTAAGCATGCGGCAAATCTTCTTATCTGATAAGTAAAATTTTACAAGGGATTTGTTATTATTTTTTAATATGTAACATACATTTAAAAACGATAAACAAAATGCTTACAAACGTTACTTCTTCTTCTATATTTAATCGCCTTTCCAATGTTTCTTGCGTGTTTAATGACAAGGTAGAAGACGATGAACTGTTTTTACAATCTTCTTTGGTGTTAATTACTGCTGGCTGATCTAAAATAATTTTGCTTTCATCTTCAGCACTTTTTACTTGAGTTTGAGCCTGTTTTTCTTGTTTTAATAGATTGATAGGATCCAAAACTTTGTTAATATTAGATGGTCCTGCGGTTGCTTTATCGTAAGTATCTGATATTAGAGTGTTACTTTGGTCTGATATTTGAAGTGGCTTTTGAGGAAATGGCTGACGATACACTTTCGATACATTTGCTTGCCTAAAAATATAAAAGGATCAATGATATATCTACTAAGGAAGCAATTGTAGATAACTTACTTAAGTATATGAAAGTCCTTGTTTGAATATTTCAGAACTTTAGAAATACTCTAATTGGAAAGGTTAAAAGAAACTTTTCAATTGAAATAAAATGTTCACATTCAAAAATTGCAAAGAAGCTATTGGTTACCTTCCGTCCTGACCTTTGCTGAATAACCTCAAAATAGCTCTGCCACCAATCAGGCCGAGCTGCCTGAGAGTTTTCTCTTTTAATGCCATCTCACCTACCACCTCTTGTCTCATGTATAATATTGTCGGTTGAAGTAGAGACTGAAGCTCATTAGGGGCCAATGTTGTGACGAGGTCAAATAAAGATGTATTGGGTTGAAAGTCAGCTGTCCTTCTATCTCCTAGAATCAATATAAATTTATAATAGCACATAAAAGTAATTAACTTCTAATTGTCTTCTAATAAACAGGCATATGGTGTGTGTGTCTACAACAGCTTTCGGCAAGACAGACCAGACCAAAAGGTAGCTGACAACGGATGGATGGGACTTGCAGAGGATCAGGTTATTTTCACTGCTCCTCTGAGAGGTCTTCCAGTTTTGGTTCTTGGTCCCCCAAGATAGCCACAGATGGGGTGTCTGAAGCTTTAAACCTAGGCACTGGCCTCCCGCGCCATTACAACAGTGGCGGGCATTGTTAAAATATTTTTAGTTGGCAAATATGCCGCAGTGAACCGCACACCCCCCTTTTAGTGCCCCTTTGGCCAGGAGGCAGTGAGTAAAAGCATTATGTTTATGACATAAATAAATAAAGGGATCAGGTTGTTTAGCACTCTTTGGGAGAGGCCTCTGTTTAGCAGTATAAAAAAAACAAATAAGATGTAGTCAATTCAAAATTTCTATATGGAATAATCAGGGGCCTTACCATGAGCTCTTATAGCAGTATTATTGCAGTTGTGGAAAAGAGACGCGTGTAGATACGCCACTACACGCGTCTCGCTTTCTCAACTGCAATAATACTGCTATAAGAGCTCATGGTAAGGCCCCAGGTCATACATTGGACCATAGCTAACCTAATGCATCAATTTAAATAAGCTAAAATTTTTAGCTGAAACATCCAGGTTAGCACATATCTGAAGGATATCTTAAATAACTAAATTAATATGTTTACCATCTTCTAGTAGTAATCCAACAGTAACAACTGATTCTTCCCTTTTTCTTTCAGCTTCAACCATTTCAAGAGTGGCTTTGTTAGGTAAGTTTGAGAACCTCACTGTAGTTGTTAAATCTAAAATATGATTATGATGCTTCAAATTATAATCAGAAGCTTCGAATCCTTGTTTATGGCATACATCTTCTAACACCTGGAACAAAGGTAGGTAGAAACTGTAAGAAATATTATACTTATATTCAACCAATATAGCATAGTTGTTGTGCCTACTTCTCAATTCAACTGTTACGAATTTCATTCCTATACAAGGGGTACGTATTCTTGTAAGAAATAATTTAGATCTTTCTCTTGGGATTGGGATATAAGAAGAGGCTCTGAGGGTTTATAAAGGCTATCTTTAACTAACTCATTTAAAGTAATATGATTTATACAAAACTATGGTGAAAATTTTGAATAAGAATTAACTCTAAAGCACAGAATCAGAATAGTTTATTGATAAAGCCGGCAGATAAGTGAAATATAACATTTCTATCCACTTACTTGCAATATACTAGTGTTAGGAGTACAATGAACTTTCTGCCTTTTTCCATTAGGAGCCAAAACAATAATATCTTTAGACATTGTTTTTCAAGTGATTTTCAGAAAACAAAAAACTAAATTTTTATACAAGTCACGTAAAAATGTAAACTCTGCTCTTCGGTTTTATTTAGTCCTCCTCTGTCAATGTCAAATCCATCAAATATTTTACATACTTAGATTATAAATGTAAAAACCTCTATATGCTATTTATCTGGCCTAAAGCTTTTATAAAATTTTACAAAATAATAAGTCATTGCTACGAAATATAACGGACATAGCCTTAAAGATTAGCTAGCTGAATGGGTAGTGGGCCGGTCATATCTGCCGTAGAACTAATAACTGCTGGGGCAGACGAGTCTTACAGTGTAGACTACGCCTCGGTAAGCGTAGTGTAACCCTCTATTTAGGTGGAGCGACGACATAAAAAAGAGGCGTAGCAACATTGTTGTTCCGCCCAGGGATGACTGGGTCAAGGACCTTGGCGGCTCGGTGGCCATTATCTCGTCAGCCGCCGCCGGGAACGTCGTTGGGCGAGAATAATGCAGGCGCCGCATCCAATGTTGGAGAATCCTTTATTATTATCCAGTATAAAACGATTTTTGGCTTAAGATGATGCTGATGACTACAAAATTGTTTTGACTGGATTATGCTCTTGCATTTACACCAAACTACGTCGCTAACTAAGCATTGGTGTTTACAGCTACAACAACGAATTCAGCTATACTATTGTCTTCTCTCAAATCGAGATCCACATCAACTCAGAAAATAAGCATGGTTGAGTAAATTTATTACAACATAATTTAAATAATTTTTATACGTTTTATGCTTGAATTATACTTACGTTTATCACAGTTGTCATTGACTACTACTATCTGGCAAAGTTTTATACAGAGATAATTCAATAGTGCACTCATTGATGTACTTTCATATTTTAGAAGAAAGTCTCATAAAAAGCTTCTTATAAAGAATGATACGAGTTGAACCATCCCTAGTGTGTATAGGTTTTCTATCAAGCCGTTGGAACCCAAGCCAATCTTATCTGCAAATGATGCTCGATACCTTTTGTCTGTCAGTGGGCCATTTTAGGAATCGTAATAAACACACACAATGGGTTGTCTAGTAGGTACCCAAACCATTTTACAAGCTTTGCTTAGTTTGGGGTTAGAAGCGCTATATATGATGTGACAAGTCCTTGTCAACTTGTCAACCAGTTATTTGCATAATCTTTTCAGCCCTTTAACGTCCTACTACTGACCACGGGCCTCCTCTTTCGAACCATGGCGTGAGGGTTTCAGATCATACTACATCTGGCATACCCAGAGGGGATTGGCGGAGGCTGGTGTGTGTTTCAAGTTGCCCACTAGGGCCTTTAACATTGCTTAACTACCACATATAGTCTTAACCGGGACCACTTAACGTTCGGGCTTAACGTTCTTTTCGAAGATATTTAATGCAACACAAACAGTCATGCGGCCGATGACTGACCTCTGTTAACTACTTCGATCAACAATACAACTAGATAACGGGTCAGTCTTAAAAACGGCCGAGAAAATAACGCCTCACTTCAAAGTGGGGTCTTATTTTCGAGTTAGTTCACTTGTGATTGCGCCAACGTGCGGAAGTGCCACAATGCCTCAGTGTGTGTTCAAAAACTGTGGAAATAACTATCGAAAAAAAATGTATCGGACGGAATATCGTACTTTCGGTAAGTAAATATAATTTTATAATATAATAGATTAAATATTCGCCTTTTTAATAACATTACACTATTAACTTTGTAAAGCCAACCTACGCGCCAACATTGGCAAATGTTGGCGCGTGAGTTTGCCATATGTTGGTTGTGTCAGAACAGTGCAGCTATGGATTTACTTTTTAAGTTATTATTAAACTTATTTGTTAACAAATAAAGTCTAATTTAGACACAATAGTCAATATGTATAAAAAATGTTTAGATAAGAACTTCTATTTCTTATCGCTTTCTGTCATTCATGTCGTAAAAGCGTAAGTGAATGTTGACACAAACAAAAGCTTGCTTTATATATTCCAGATAAGGTGTAAGTTTGATAAAAAATATTAAAGCTAAAAGTCGTTTTGCTCCATTTCATAGGGTATACCTATATCTATTTATTCTATAGTCACTCGGTGCCATATTTGAGTTCTGTTTTTGTATGTGATGCGTTATCTAGTTGTATTGTTGATCGAAGGTTAACTATAAGCGCAGAGCTATAAGTATGTAGGGGGGGAATGGTACTCTCCACCAAATCATCATCGCTTGTACGTGTCGCTACAGGTGCTTCTTAACATGATAGGGTAAAAAATATAAAACACAAAAGTATTGTCCAAAAAATATATTTTATTGTAGTAGACAACACGAGGACGCGCGCCCGGCGTCCAGCCTACGCTGCGCGCGCGTCCCTCAACAACGCTTCGCTATCTACATCCAGCTCTCTGTTTTAATAATTGGAATAATTTATTTAATAATTACAACGCTTTTTTATCTGTCCGTATTTTAACATTAGGTATAACTAACTTCGTCTTGTATAACTTGGTGTAAGAACAGCCTTCAGGAATTGAAATAAAGTGGCGCAATATGCACCTCACAGCACTGTTTCCATTTCTACTCGCGTCCGCTCTCTGAAACAAAATTAATGAACATAAACTCATAAGTAAGTACCTCATAAGCGAAACCTGAACTTTAAAAACAGGAAAGAAAGCCCCAGTAAGATGGCTTGATGGCGCTACCCGGATGCATGAACTAACTTATATAGTGTTTTATTGTGTTTGTCTTCATTTATGGCATGGATACCATTAAAGAAACGCCTGACGAGACACTTTTTGTCACACAGACAGATATGGAGAGATCTATGCTCGGGACAACTCTCATGGACCGTAGAAGTGATGAGTGGATTTGGCAAAAAGTCTAATTGTCACTTGCCGAATGAACCATTGTCGTTGGGCGAGAATAATGCTGGAATGTCGACCCCGCGCTATCATCTTCGGTAGGGGACAACCGCCTAAAAGAAGTACAGATGATGCAGCAACAAGCATCAATTGGATGCGTGTAGCAGCAGACGCTGTGGAGTTGAGAAGCAGAGAAAAGGCATGTCTGAAGACAGACGCCTCACCTCGAACGCAAGTCGCCGCACGACAGCGGGCGGTTGAGGTCCGGCAGGAGGTCGGCGGGCGCGTGCAGCGTGCGCGGGCGCGTGGCATCGTGCTCGACCTCCAGCAGCGCCGCAGCTGAAGCGAGGCGGCGCGGCGGCGGCTGCAGCCCGTGCGCCGCCAGCGCCGCCGCCAACTGCCGCGCTCGCGCCACCGCCGCGTCACGCTCATGTCTTGCCCGCCACACCTTGTACAAAAGTTAAATAAATTTAAAAATTACATAAAGAGTAAATTGTGTCAGAAGGCATATAGTGTGAAAGATTTTATAAACGACAGGTCTGCCTGGAATTGACATGAATTGCTCCTTTCTTTCTTAAGATAAGATGAGATATGTATGATCTTTAGATTTTAGATTTTGATAGTTTTAAGAACAGCGGTAAGTAATCTTAATATTTTATATCTTCAATTGTATTATATCTTAAGACATATATAATTTAAAAAAACCGAGATGAGTTTCTTGAGGCATTCTTCTCAGTCTCGTTGCCTTTTGGAAGCCTCGTTAGAGTCACCGACAGACTGACTGACTGACGGACAATCCCCTCCCTCCTTTAGAATCACGACAGACACTGACAGATACCCCTGATTTAAGAGTCACCGACAGACTGACTAATCTTGAGAAAAACCAAACAGACACATAAACTGACAAATTCTGACAAAGAACCCAGTTGCTTTTATTTCTTTATTATGGTTCCATTTTGTGTGTGAATGTTTGATGAATCTAAATGATCATGTTGATCTTAAAGACAATAAAGTATATTTTATTTTATTTTTATTGTCATTGTAAAATTATATACAAAAAATCACTTTACACACTCTAACAATGCATTATTTTGTGTCACAACGATATAAAGTTATTGTTTTTCTTTTATTTACGTGATTGTACATTTTACAGATTTAAATCGTTTCGAATGCTGAACAGTTATTCGTAGTCACGGGACGACTGTGCCGTCTTTAAGCAAAAGGAATATCGAATGCAGGTAACACAAACCTGCGCAGCACACACTGCCGAGCGACAATGTCCTCGGCCCGCCGCCCCAAAACCTTGAGATGCAGCCTCCACAACGGCTCCATGGAACGATAAAGATTGTCCTGATGGAGAGAGGAATACTTTAAATAAATAATATATACCCAGACATCTCCTACACCGCCATCTAATCTTAATATCAATAAAATGTTATCCTCTTAGTCCGTTTTGTGCCTCCCCTTTATCTTTGAACTATGGTTGACTGATTTGTAAATAGATCCTGAAAATAGATAGGCTTGTCATAATTTCTAAGAGCTTCACATGTAGTTCAGGGGATTGGATTGATAAAACTACATGTGTGTCAAATTTCATTTAAATCCGTTTAGTATGTTTTGCGCGAAAGAGTAACAAACATTTATACAACCAAACCCACAAACTTTCACATTTATTATATCAGTAGGATGTGTATGTACCCATGGAGAGAGAGACCAAGGCGCAGCATGAACCGGCGCTAGACGCGGCAAGGTGCGCGCGCATGTAGCGGAAGTACACGTGCTCGAGCAGCAGCAGTAGCGCCGCCAGCAGGATGCCGGCCATCAGCAGCAGGAACGCCGACAAGAACTGCTCCAGCGCCAGCGGGTCCGACGACTTGTGCTCCTGCTTGTTCGGCTTACATGTGCCGGTCATCCAGTATCTATATAAGCCAAAATTCCATTATATAGTTATACATTATACGACGTTACATAGTTACTCTTTCCCGTAGGGGTAGGCAGAGATCACACCACCACTTGCATCTTCCACTTGTATCTTGGCACACAATTTTAGCTTTACTCACACTCATTTAACCTTCTCATACACGCCCGTCGGTTTAGGGTACTTTTGTCCTGCCCCTCCCCAAAAGCTTCTGGATTTAATCATGGAAGGTCTTTCGTAGTCTTCCCCCTTAACTGACCCGGTTTGACTACTCGGGCTTACCCGAGAGATGGTAGTTAATTATGTATTTAAGAAAAGCTAAAAATTTTCTACTTATACTTGACTACTTCTTAACAAGTTTTGTAACATTTATTTATTTATTTATTATATTTAGAAACATACAGTCATATACAAAAAGAGATTAGTACTAAAATTAAACATAGTTTTAGACCTATAGTTTCATATCTAAGGCACTTAATTGGAAAAATAAAGAGATTTCTCTAAATTATATAAAAACAAGTTATAACATTACATACAGGTGCATACACATACATACACATAAACATATATGCACACAGCTATATATACGCCCGTATACATACATATACACACATACCAATGCAATATTTAAACAATGTAATATATACACACACACATACCTACTCATATCCATATATATATTAACTGTGAACAGTATCTGTAATACTACATACAACATACAACCATTAAAATATAAACACCACAGTTAAGACGAGGCAAGTAATTACAACGATTTTTTCTTAAAACAATTTAAACTTTCACTAAAAAAGTCAACATCTATGAGTTTATCATTATACAGTCTGCAAGATCTTCTGATAAAACTATTACTAGCGTAACACGTTCTACAAATAATAAATGCTTTTTACGGCAAGCTCGTTCACTTCGATGTGGCACTCTAAATAATATTTCATGAAGCAATGCAGGGGCATCAATTTTATTAATAATTATTTTATAAAGGCATGCTACGTCAGCCAATTCGCGACGGTGACACAATTGAGTAATGTTATGTGCTACAGAGGAAGTCTCATAATCCAAATACAAATAACAAGTACGGTAGCAGAGAGCCCTTACAAACTTATTCTGAACTCCCTCTATCTTATCAATATGTTTTTTAAAGAAAGGGTGCCAAACAGAGCTTGCAAACTCTAAGTGGCTTCTTACATAACAGTTATATAATACTTTATAAGTTAATAAGTTACGAAATGGTTTACAGATACGCAATATAAATCCCAGTTGCCTATACGACTTATTTATCATTGCATCTATATGTGGAACAAAAGAAAGTTTAGAGTCTAGTCACGAATTTCAGTAACCCGCGTTAAGTCTTTATTACAGAGTCTGTAGGTGAACTTTAGGAAAGATGTTTTTCTGGACAATACTTATAACAGAACAATTCTCAGTATTCAAAATTAAACTATTGGAATTACAAAAAAAATCAAAAGCCAAAAGATCCTTTTGCAATAATTTACAATCATCTATGTTTCTTACAATTCGAAAGATTTTTGTGTCGTCAGCATATAATAATTGACTAGAATTTAACATATTTTTACTAACAACAATTAAATAAACATTCAACTTAAAAACTGAATCAATCTTTGCCCAAAATAAAATAAGTACCTAAGTACGATCGTACCTTGTGCCATACCTATAATATTTTGTTACATACTTACCTACGTCATTTCATATTTGTAAGATTTTTATGAGATAGTAACATCAATAGTGCACATTGACCTGCGGCTGCCAGTATCTAGGGTCAACTATATTTTTTTACCAATTAATATCACTAACCTTCTTAATCTTTCCAGATCTCCATTAGATCGTAGATCCAGTAGTCTTTTGTTAAACATACTTAGATATTTAGAATTTCTTGTAAATGCTAATCCATATCCCGACATCGCATACCAAGAGCCTACTGTTAAAAGTCGGCAATCTTCATCCTGCAAAAAACATTACATTAAGACTATAGTCATATTCGTAAAAGACTAAAGAAAGAGATATTATTTAGATTCAGTGTAAACCTTGATATGTAAATAAAGTAAGGAAGCGGTTATAAATAAGAAATGAGATACTTGCTTGTGAGACTAAATAATCTAGTACTGTGCCGTCGTATATAAAGGCATCCAGCTCTCCCGTGAGCACTCCAGTCACACCTGTGCTCACGGTGCTACGGTTGTATCTACAACACAATAGAGTAGCCTTACAAAAATGTTTATTTAATAAAGATACATAAAAGCATGCATATTTTACGTCAGGTGGGTCTTGTTTTTATCTTGAAGTTAGTTTTTCTGACAAAGATTTTAGGAAAAAAAAGATTATATTATTAATAAGATAATTCTAAATATGGTATTCTTATACTTACTTCGCCATATATGCATGTGGCTCTGAAAAATATTTCGCTAATGTTGCGTCGGTATGCGACCATGGAACTGTACCGAACTTAAGGGCAGGCCTGTGTGAGAGCGGCCTTGATATTCTAGGGTCATCTATGCCACTCAGCTCGTGGTATTCTTCTCGCGTAATCATGAAAGCTGCAAGATTGGCAGTGTAGATGGCAAGGAAAACTACTGCAAACATAGCCCACATGTTGGTCATGAACCGAGCTGTAAATCCCCGAGGAGAATCAACGTGAACCGATGCCTGGAATCAGGAAAGAGTACAAATAATAAGACATGTATAGGAAATTACATTTACAGAAAACAAATCTACAATAATGTGACTGATGTCCATTACCTGAAAAAGTACAGCCCAAACAATCCAGTAGGTACGACAGAGTGAGAAACGGTTCTGTGGCACTCGTTTTGAGTTGTGACCTGTTGAACAGTCGAAACCACTTGGAGAAAGCCACTCAAAGAAGAATATAGAAAAAGTTGCGGCTTGTATTGCAACTGCCCCCACGAGCATCCACGACGCAGTGTCAAATGGTTCTAAAAATGCTGTCGGAGAAATTATGCCTGTTCGCTTGGCTACTACTATCGCGACTCCTGTCTCCATAAATGGTACGCTAAAGTCAACCACTGCTTCTCGGTCTGAATTTATTATTAAAGATGTTAATACCTGAAAGCATTAATTTGTTATAACGATTAGATAGTGATTAGATAGTGTACTTATGGAAGACATGGGTACTTTGTTGAACTTACCATATCAGTTTTCTTGTTTACAAGGTCTGCTATGAGCCCATTCCATTTACTCTGATGAAGGGTTCCCCAGCGACCATCTTCTACGCGGACTAGTTCGTATGTGAAACCGAGTTGCTCCGCCAGCTGTTGCAGCAAGTCTATACAAAACCCACTACAACACTGGTAAAGTGAACTGTTACCATGAGCAGAACCAGCTTCTAATCTGAAATATAATTAATAATTATGAAAATCATCGTTAAATCAAATGTTGTTTATATGTATAAACATATTAAAGAATTAAAATTACCCCGCTACGTCAATCTCAGGTGCCACACGACATATAACACCTCGATCTAAGGAGCACCTCCCGCTGACGGGGTCTGGAGGTGCTAGGTTGATATAAGGAGGTTCTTCTAAAAATGTTATACGCATATGAAACTTTTCTGGAACCCCCTGTGGTGGTGTATGCAACCCGCCAGGCCACACTATGTCTTTAATGACAAGCTTTTCTTTTGGATACGAATTCCATGTTCCAATTTCTTCCCACACCAACTGAAAAATAAACAAGTGCTTTTAGATAATTATTATTAGATTTCATTTCTTTTCATATTGTTGCGAACTTGTGATGTTTTATTTATATGTTTGTATAATTATTGTGTGTAATACAAGAGCTGTGAGTTTCATCACATAAATATCGTAAATTTTTACATCCTATATAAATTCGTAAGTTTATATGCAATCTGACGTTTAACCAAGACAAACTTCACAGTGGCAGAATAACATACCTGCTCTCCAATAGCTGGTCTAAGATTCATTATTTTCAATTCAGCCGCCCGAAGTTCTCCATCAGGCGTGAATTCAATATTAGGCCGTCCCGCTTCGCCATCAACGCTGACGTTGCGAAGGTGTCTATAAAACCTCTCGCCAGTAGACCATCGCGCCTCACCCGCACCGGCGCCGCTACATGACAATCTCGTACCCAGAGGATATCGCACATTCTCGGGATCAGATATATATGACTCAACACCATATGCGAACACCTTTACTGCTGTCGCTATTTCGGCAATAAGTGAGGAACTCGATGTGTCAAAATGTACACCTACGGACAAATTATATTGCTTAGAAGAAACTTTTTTAAGGTTAGTCGTAAGAAACAACTCTTGTGACGAGAATTATGTTCTTCAATTCGTTTGTTGGAACTTAGCCAACCTAATAGAGTTCAATGAGATTAAATACTCCTTACGGTAGGTATAGAACCCCAGTACGCAGGTAGAATTTTAAAACAGTTTAATTATTATAACCCAATAGAGTTCAATGAGAGGTAGATCTTTTTAAATGGTTACATGAGTTACTTATGTGTATAAATACTAAATACACATGATAATCAGAACTGTAATATGGGAATTAATTTAAAAAGACTAAAAAACATAACAACTCAGAGATAAGTTGCTGTGTAAAACACTTATAGGTAAAAATATTTAAAATAAACCTATTAATTACCAAGTAAAGAACTTATTTGGTATGATATTTAATCGACTCTACTTGTAACTAATGACAAAAATAAATACTCCTTACGGTAGGTATAGAACCCCAGTACGTGGGTAGAATTTTAAAACAATTTAGTAATTGTAAGAGCACGAAAATGAAATTGATAATCAAATAATACATACCTAGCATGCCTACAGGAAATTTGTTTGGCTGCTGCAAAGAGCCAAGAACACTTTGCGTAACTATCCAAACGAAGTTCTCCCCGGTGAGGTGGAGGTCACCCGCCGTGGACAAGATGTCGGCGGCCTCTTCTCGAGTGGCGTACAGCAGCATGACGCGTGCTTCACTCGTCACTAACTCGTTTAGATCGGACGGCCGCTTTACCACGACCGCATTTAATATTGTAAATTTAAATCGATCCTGAAAAATGTATTGGAAATACAAAACAGTTCTAATTTTACGAACTATAACAATGGAAATAAAAAGCTGAGATAACATAACGCGTTTTATTTCAAAACGATTTACTTAGGCACTACGTCATATCGTAATCTACGTCGTTACACTCTTGTAAACTTTCTTCGAAGATTTATTTGGTTTTCCACTAAAAATATTGTTAACAATGTATGTAAATCTAGTGTCTATAAAAGGTATATAAAATGTATAATAATACTTCTGGCCCCGGCTTCGACCGCGTGACCTAGTTTTTGTCGTTTCATAAGAACCACGATTTTTTCGAATAAAATGCCAAAACTACAAAATTTATCCGAAATAGTGAAAGCGTTACTACCTAACACAATAACAAAACTATTTGTAAATATAAAATAATGTTACTGAATATAATATTTTAAAGATTGTCCCGATGCGACGAAGTAGTTCGAGGTATCATTTATTACTAAACACGACTTCGCTCACGTTACTAAACAAAATGATGTGCATCACGTTTATTTTATTTCCCGAAATGAACTTTTAAGATTATTCAGTACCTACCCAGTTCTAAAGTTTACATACCCCCTACAAATAATGAATTGATTAGTATTGATAACGCACCTGTAACGCAGTCACCCTTTCTCGTACTGCTTGTATAAAGTCGTCATGCCCAGCTATTGCTGAAGTAACGACACTAAACTGATGCCACTTATACCGTTCTAATATAGACAGCATAGCGGCCGTTTGATGTTCTATGGACGGGGCCAACTGAAGGCGCAGAGACGCGTGGGAAGCTCGCTTTTCTAGACCACTGTTATCTGCGTTCCACGCTATGACCTGCAAATATCCTATTTATTAAGTACGCACACAGAAAACAATCCATATATTAATACAATTCCTATATTTCGTGTGGTTTATTCTCACACAAAATTAGTGATCGAAGCACACAAATAAGACAAATTAAGTAAGTATTCTTTTCAAATTACCGGTATTCCTAGATATCCTGCCAGTTGTAAAAAATACTGTGCAGACGCTGTTGATCGTCCGTATTGTTCGTGATTCATTAGATAAAGAATTGCGGACACATTAACTGCTAGAAATTCTTTACATAACGAATCAAGTATAGCTGAAACAATACAATTTTGTAAGTAAACGATAATTACTGACGCCACTTTTTGACAACAATCAATTATAAAGAATTCTAAAAATGATAAAATATATTCTATAATTGCGATTAATAGCTTAATCGCTAACTAAACAGTTTTACATTTAGGATTATGTTTTAGGTATTATTTGTAGTATTAAAACTAAAACTTACACATTGGACTAGGAGTTAGGCCTTGCGTAGAAAGCGTAACATTGAGACGCACTTGTGAGAAGAGTTTAAGTTTACGTGGAAGTTTAGATAGAGCGGCCTTCTCGGCTTTGGTGTAGTCGCGGGTTCCGAAGGCCTTGTGTGGAACGACGAGCGCGGCGGTGATGACGGAGGGCGCGCGGGGCGGCGGCGGCGCGGGCGAGGTGCGCGGGCGACGCAAGCCGTCGCTGCCGCCGAGGCGCACGCCGCCGCCGCGCACGCCGTCTCGGCCCGCGCCACCTGAGGCCCCACCGCCCACCTTGATGCCGCCGCCGCGCTCAGTCGCCGCCATGGCCGCCGCCGCCGCCACTCCCGCCGCCGCCGACAAGGCGCCCAGGGCCGCCAGTGCCACTAGTGCTGTGTGCGTCTGCATCTTCAAACTTGATGCTGCAACAACAGAGAACACTATTAAATATTCATTATTTATTTTTATTTATTTATTAAATCACAAGGGAAAACATACAGTATTTAAGTAACACAAAAGTAATTAACAGTAAATAGCACACAATACCAAAACAGTTTCCACAGAAAACATATACAACTTAAATTGATTTCCTGAAATAAGTATTTCAGGTAAAAAGGTATTAATATGTATAATAACACAAAAAATGGTTATTGCCTTTAACGGGTAGAGAAGTTTGAAATTTTCAATTAGTTTACTGCCACAAAAATTTTAACATATCGTCAGTCTAACTTTTAAAATGCGTAATTCCAAAAAATACAAAATTTGACTTTCAAACATTTCGAGTATCTCTTAATTTCCCAAAATTAATAGTTAATTAAGTAGTTACCAACGAATTGGAATAACTTCAACTAGTGCCTTAACTATGGAAAGTAAACAGAGTTTACTTCTTCCTTTAAAGTTGTCTTGAAAGGTAAGCAGTTTGAAAATGAGGCTGACGATCTAAAGCAGTAAAAAAGTTTTCGAAACAGCGTTGTTTGTGCCTGCATCATTCGAGACCATAAGCTTTCAAATGTATGCGGCAGCGAAAACGTCTTTCGAAACTGTGTTGTTTGCGACTATGTTATTCAAGACAATAAGGTTTAAAACGTAATTCGTGACAACATTCTTCGCTACAGCAGCATATTACGTAGGATACCTCATAATACAACATTTATTAATCTAACATCACACGTTTATAGTATAATAACCAATATTATCTCAGTCTATTAATGTCCCACTGAGCACATGCCTCTTCTCAAGAACCATAGTAAGAGGAAGGGAGGCAGGTGTTTAGCGCCCTGTTGTTAGAATTTCTCAAGCCGCCCAATTAGGCCTCTTAAGTGGCTTAAAGATTTTAACATATAACCGGGACCAACTGCTTTACTTGCCTTTCGAAGAACGGAATAAATGCCACACAAACGGTCACCCACTCAACGTCTTGAGGTAAAGTTGGACGCAATATAGCTTATATGTACTTAACATAATAAGATATACGCAAAGCAGTTGGCGGCGAAGAGGAGTTCGAGTTCAGCAGCGTGCGATTGGAGTACCTATCTATCTATCTATATAATCCTAGAATAGTGTGGACGAAAAAAGGCCTGTTTTCATCATTATCAGATAATGAACGTCAACTTAAAAGCTGACGTATACTTTTTAATTTAAATTATGTAGTATTCTTATTCGCAACAAACACGCCAGAAGGATATGTGGAAAAATCCTTAAAAACGAATATTATGGCATATCTAACATTGAAAAAAATTATATTACACATTGTACACTCATTGAGAGAAATCCTACACGTATTCTGGCCTCGGGTGTCGTGACGACGACATTATAGCTGAGACCGGAATCCATTAGGTATATTCCCTGACATTTATTTTCACTCGATATTGACGATTTTTTCTTATCTATACTATAATATTATTAAGAGGAAAACTTTGTTTGTTTGTAATGAATAGGCTCAAAAACTACAAGACCGATTTTAAAAATTCTTTAACCATTTGAAAGCTACATTATCCACAAGTAACATAGGCTTAATTTTAATTTCAGATAAAATAGGGTTCCGTAAGATATTTGGGTTTTTTGGACACAAAGCGTAAAAAATGAACCAGAACAGTTACTCATTTTGCGTACGCTGCCTAAACTATAAAAGATAGAACCACAAAATGTACTAATTAAGTGTAGATCTTATAAATATCTACAAAAATTCCGCGACACTATACCTATCTATGTCGAGTAAGGCACAACAACCAATTTTTTATTAAAAAATCTTGAATTTTTTTCGGACTACATTTAAACGCATTTATTTTACTCATGCTATTAATTTTTATCAAAATAAATCCCCAAGTGCATATTATGTAGATAATATTTGGTCTTTGAATGATTAAAATTAGACGTTTGGTTTCGAAGTTATGGCGAAATTAAAATATTACGATTTCTGCTGCACGGCCCGTTGTGAAGTGGGCGTCACCAAGGCGGGGGTGTGCGTGTGGGAGTTTACATCTATGAATAAGGTACTTTAAATATTTTCATAATTAACAGCTTTAACATCCACATAAAGACAATCTATGCAGCCTGCGGATAATGAATGCGTCGTCGATGTTGGTGTCGGTGTCTGTGAATTGACCTGGGAATCATTTTGCTAACCGTGTCTTTCCTGGGTAGGCATTTTGCAGCGGTAACCGACATCCACGCGGGCGACCGCTAGTATATTATGTAGAAGCTATTATCCAAAGAAGAAGAAATACTTTACAGTCGTCGTTTGTTGATGTCATTTGTAAACTTAGCGGTTACGTCATAATTAAAAAGTAACAGCACTGAGTGATTATCATCATGTCAGCCTTATAAAATCCACTGCAAAACATTTTCCTCTCCAATAGATCTATTGGGGGTATACCTGAATTATCTAAGTGTTTGAGCAGAACCCCGTACTAGGACAGTACCCGTACAGGACTCCGGCCCTCATCTACGGATTCATATACTCAGAAAATGTATTATAGATATATATTTTAGATTAAAAAATAAGCCCACAGCGTATGTAGTACGTAGCTGTAGTCGATCGTAGCGAAACGCTACGAGGTGCTAAAATTGTAGCACATGAGCTTCGTGAATAATTTCTCGTAGCAACCAATTTCAATTGAAAACTTTAAAAAAAATACGGAATTAGCTTTTATACGTTTGATATATTCGTAAAACGTTAATGAAAGGAGATATTGAATTTTGTTTTACATTATTACAAATTTGATGACAATGTGCCATAAAATGAATAAAGTAATCCCTAACACAAGAAGCGCTTTCGCTTGCAAGAAGCGAAGACTTGAAGCGCTCGTAGCTATGCGGTGCTAGGTGGTTGGAAACGATCACCGAAGTATAGCAGAGTTTACAGAGGTCTCAGTCCTTGGATGGGTGACCGTTTGTGTGGCATTTGATATCGAGCGCTTCCGTGCTTCGGAAGGCACGTTAAGCCGTTGGTCCCGGTTATTAATTGTGATGTGTCGTTAAGCCACGGGACTTCGAACCTCACCTTCGGCACCTGGCACCGAGGTTGGTAAGCACGGCGGGAGCTTTGTCTCGCAAGGCTCCCCAATCTCGGGGGAGGTGGCGGCAGTTGCCGTCACCTGCACATGGGGGTGGTGCGGTCCAAAGCCTTGTACGGGCCCCAATCTGGGCGAGCTCCGTATCGGTTCTACGGTCTCTACGCAACTGTAGATCGACTTCTCGAGTGAAGCTGTTACCTCAGCATCCCCTATACTGCGAACCGCTCGTCGTTGCAGTCTGTCAGTGCGTCGAGGAGGTACTTAGCAGAACCATCCCAAAGATGGAAACAATACTCTACACTCGATTGCACTTGAGTCTTGTACAATAAACAGCGCTGCTCGGGAGTAAAAAACCGCCTCACCTTACGGGAGGCAGTTAAAATAACACCCTCGATGTAGCATTTCGGATTTATGTCCTGGCCGATGTCCATGCCGAGAATACTGAGGTTCGCCGAAATGGGCAACGAAACGTTCTGAAAAGAGGGAGGAGTAAGGAAGGGAGTAACCTTCGACGAGAATGCACAAACCTGGGTTTTGGTGGCATTAAACTCGACCAGGTTTTCAGATCCCCACTAAGTGACACGATCGACAGTCCGGTTCACTTTGGCAACCAGGTTTGCCTTTGCACCAATATATCGGCTTGTTTTGCCGCAGGATGTCCCAATTACCGCTCATGTGCCGTACTGTCGTCCGCATAACAATGAATATTGCCGAAGGACAACATGTCCTTAATATGCTGAAGAAATAGGGTAGGCGAGAATACCGATCCCTGCGACAATCCGGCAACTTTGTAGAACTCGGAGGAACTGTCCTCACACAAGAACGAACGACGAATCCTCCCATCTTCCACAAAGACAGCCACCCAGGCGCACAAACGGGGCGCCATACCGAAGGCCGGCAACTTGGAAAGAAGGGAACGATGCCATACTCTATCAAATGCTTTGGCGACATCCAGGCTTACAGCCAAAGATTCACCACGCTTGTTCATCGCTTCACCCCATACTGATATACTGACATACCGAACGCTAGAAGATCAGCCGTTGATAATTTCGGTCTAAACCCATACTGGCGATCGTGAAGCAGAGAGTGATCTTCCAGGTAACGGATGAGCTGAGCATTTATTACCAGATCAAACACCTTGCACAGCACAGAAGTGACAGCGATGGGTCGATAGTTGGCTGGATCCGAGCGATCCCCTTTTTTGGGGATGGGTTGTATGTTCGCCTCCTTTTTTTTTTGTTTTCCGTCGGTAACAAAATGCGTTTACGCACTACCTTCCGGCCAAAGGGGGACCGAAAGGGGGTGTGGGACTCACCACCGGCAGACGCGACTGCCAGCAGTAATACCCACTAAAAATCTTCCGACGACGCCCGCCGCTTGTTGAGAAAGAGGCGGGGGCCAGTACCTGGGTTGCAGCGTCTGACACCCCGCCTGCGGCCAACGTCACCCGGACCAAAACCGGGAGGACCTCCTCAGAGAGGCGCAGTGAACGCGCCCCTCCTACCTCCTTGTGCGATCATAGCGTGTGTGGCCGACTTCTCGAAGGGTCTATGGTTAGAGAGCTGGGCCCCCTGCTCCCGCTGCCTAAGACCCCCCTGGCGCTGCTTGACGGGCCCTCCTGGCCCGCCCGCTGCGCCCTCCACGGGTCCCTCTTAGTTTCTCCCCCGGTAGTCAGTACTAAGGGCACCCAGAGTCGTCGGTCTCTGGGTGTTACCTTTTCCCGGGCTCCGGGAGGTACTCAGCCCCCCCACCACGACAAGGTGGAGACCAGTCGGGGGGGGTATGTTCGCCTCCTTCCGAGACACCGGCACAACACCGGTATCGTAAGACTCCCTAAACAATTGTGTCAACACAGTAGACAACTCATCCGCGCATTTGAGCAGCACAATTGCCGGAACACCATCCGGTCCGCTAGTCTTCACGGGCACAGGCACGTCGAGCGACCACAGCACGGCACGTACATCACACTGCTTGATGCGAATATCAGGCATGGTGAACCCACAATGTTGTAAATTAGGTGGGGCGGCACCACAATCGTCGTAGCGCGAGTTAGCCGCGAAGAGGTCATCCAACCAGTTAGCCTTCTCTAGCGGCTGGTATGCCAACGATCCATTTGGATGTTTCAGCGCGGGCAGCGAGGGAGAGCAGTAGTTGGCCTGCACGGCCTTAGCCAGCCAATAGCTCTGACTACCCGTAGGGTGCGAGATCAACTCCTGCCCAACCCTCGCCACTCTTTGTGTATCTGCTCCAGCGAGAGCCGTCCTATTAGACTTAGAGGCCTTGTTGTAAGCCACCTTCAAGGAGCTGATATTAGGGTCGTTTCGTGCACAGGCCCTCGTCAAAGCACGATACATCGCCTGCTTGCGTTCAGCAGTTATGGCGCATTCGCGATTGAACCAAGGCCTTTGTCTACCAACGCTGGCAAGATCTGTATACGGAATACAGACAATACATCGATAAACAATAGAATATTTTATATGTAACAAGTTCTACTAAGTTCTTGCAGTGTTCTTGCACTTGGCGGTCCCCCGACGCGACAACACCCTTCTTAAAACATATTAAAAGATTCTGTTAATAAAGTGAAAGATCGAGTGGAATATTAAATTTTAAAGTGATTTTTCGTGTCGGAGTTTGCTCAAAATTATATTTCTATTAATTCTTTTCGATTTTCTTAAATCGGTAGAGCAACAACCCACGTTTTAAAAGCGTCTATGATTTCTACAGCCCCTAACAGAAAGGAATGATAACTTTGAAACGCTCGAACTGATCTTTATAAATTGTAGCTAAGAATCATTTTGATCACGTCAAAAAAACCGCATGAAAATCGGTACATTCGTTTATATGCAAACTTTACCGGCAGACACGTAATTTTTTAAGAAACCTCTTTCCTTTACGGTGAGGTAAAAAAGGAGACAAAAGGCACCTATAGATAATTTTTAAAAACAAAGGTAATTTAGTTTGGAATTTATAATAAATAAAATTTTGGGAATATCTAATAATCCTAACGATGAACATATGTGATTTTATTATTATTATGTTCTTGTGTCCATCAACATCAACCTGTAACATCAGGCAAGATGTGAAAAAAAAACAAAATGACGAGTCACATGAAAAACTTATGTTCTTGTTTAAACACCACGGTTCTAATACGTCTTTAGTTTTAGCTTAGACTTGCAGTTACCTAGCTAATATGATAACTATGGGGTTTTAGTGAAGGTAGTCATTAATTATTATTTAAAGGCGATCAAAGCCTATCAGTTAAGCTTTCGGTCAAAGAATCAGTTAGCACGCAGTTCAAACTTTTGTAGTGTACTATGGATCACGAGAGATTAAAAATGATTAAAGTATAATATATAAAAATGTACAATAATACATCATAATATTATTATTAATGTTAAAGAGGCGAACGGCAGCGAGAAGTCGATGGATTGGTTCAAGATTGATCGTTGTGGAAAATAATTTACCAAAATAATTTAGTAACCTATGTTCGTGGCTGACATGTTAAAAATATACGATTACGAATACATTTGATCCACCCCGAAATTAATAGAAGCGGGTACTAGACAACGGATAAACCTACACACATACTTTTATCTTGTAAACACATAGTTAACACCCAGGCCAAGCCAAATATTATTCATGCAAGCAAATACTTGCCCGGTGCAGGAATAGAACCGAGGACCTTTGGAGCTAAGAACGGATATTCCGACCTCGGTGTCTTATTACAAAAAAGCAGATGGTGAACGAACACGTCTTTAAAAAAAAGCTATTACAAGACCTTGTCTATTGATTTCCTAAAGTTAAACACTTCTTAAACATCGTTTAAAGTTATATACGTGCTGTATCGCTGCTGCTCTTTAGTCAAATTAAAATATTTTTAAACATGGATTTATGCTTTATGCTATGATTATGGAAGATTTAGATTATATGCATACTCAGAAATTTCTCCTGATCTCAGGTTCAAGAGAAAAAAAAGATTTAGTAAAGAAAATTATTTAATAAAAATATTTAATAACGTATAAGACAAGCTTTCCAGTGATAATTTCAATTGCATTGCATTGTAACGTTTATTAACCTCCAAATTAAATAATAATAAATTGTTCCCCTTGTTTTTGATTAAATTCCAGTAATTTACAAATTTTTATATATCAAAATTTTAAAGGGTTGGCATCCTTTAAAATGTTGACAGCTGAGAACTGTGACCTTCCGTTTCATGTTCCATTACGCTCATTGCTTAAAGGTAGGTATTTTATTTTCCTAACGTGACCGTGTGAAGAGTAAAAGTTGTTTAAAATGTTTAAAAATTATTTCAATAAATCATATTTTTTTAAATATCTCTTTTTATTTTATAATAATGAACTCTGTTAAGTCGAACATGATTTGCTTAACAAGGAATGTGAAAGAATGAATGAAAGCCCATTAAATGAACGTTTCGATTAGAAGCGGTTTTAACTAAACGCTTGCTATATAGTGTTATGTAGTAGACAAAGTTAAACAATTAAAATTAGTTTTTTTAAGTATTTTATATAATAACACTGATACTGCATAACAATATTATCATTTACTGCTTGAATGATTTATAAATATTCTTCAAATTCCAGTCGTGCAAACATAATTTACGGAAAGATAAACAAAATGTACCTCTTCCGCCAAGAGCCAAGATTTTTCCATTTCCTTTTGATGCTGAGTAATGTGACATTGATTTTGTTTAGCATTCCAATGAGAGCAAATATTCCAAGCTTTTAATCCGTTCCAATGTTTCAAAACATTGAAAGATAAAATTAACTATGTTAATTCACTGATTTTATTTTAAAGATTTAAAACAACACATTTGTATGTTACCAGAGGCCCGTGCTCAATTGTGGGACGTTAATGTTCTGAGATATTATCAGGATTAAGCGATCGTAGCTCCACGATACATCAAAAACGATCACCAAAGTAAAGTAGAGTTCACAGTGGTGAGTCCTTGGTTGGGTGACCGTTTGTGTGGCATTTAATATCTAGCGCTTTCATACTTTGGAAGGAACGTTATACTGTTTAACTCGGTTATTCATATATATTGCAGTCGTTAGGTCCTGTTAAAGGCCTAATCGGGCGGCTTGAAAAAACCACAGCCTTTGACCGTGGCACCTTCACCTTTATTCGTGAGATGAAACCCATGCTAAGTACCGAGACGTTGATGGACCGACTGGCCATCATCTGGATCAGGATATTATGGTGACAACCGCCATCTAGACAATTTGAATCAGTTTTATAATACTTCCTTCATTGTGATGGTAAGTGCTACTAACCAATAAACGGTTACCAATTATTTATCAGAGAAAACTTCAATGTTTTTAACTACATATCTTATCGAGTTTCTTGCCATCTTCTTCTCGTAGCAAGCTCCCACTTCTCGTAAAGTGACGCTCCTAGATTAAAGTGACGTTTATAAATTCTTCGAAATCAATTTTAAATTTTTATGTGTTCACGTCTAGTCCAAATCGCTTGTATAATTTAAATTATGTTTGATATACCTACGAAATATATGATAGATTATTAACAATTAACTTATCTCAATAAAAACTGGCCAGTGGTAGATTTAAAAGCAAACTAAAGTAAAAACTAAATAATTAATTTATAACAATAAGGATTAATGGCAAATCAATGCAAAAGCGCTAACTTAAAAATCAGAAATACAATTCATTTTATATATCTAACTTAAGAATTTTTCAGGATACTCCGCTGCGTAATTTTAAATTATATGTCAACAATAATTTACTGTAGACCCGTCAACGCGTCAAGTGGGCTACAAAGTACGGGTTAAAATAAATAAATAACTCTCTTTCAATCACACCAACTATTTAGTTCCAAGTAAGTATAATTACGAACTTTATTTAACAATAAGATTTTATGGCCTGGTAACTACAAGAAAGTAGTCACGTAGCAAAGTGCTACGGACAGTAGCCACTCGTAGCGCGCTACGGTCGCCAGCTCTAAACTACATACTTTACGAGTTTAGTTTTACTTTCTTTAGTTTACTATTTATAGTTCAACTTTAGTTTTTATATTTAGAAGCTTCTGCCTTCGGCTTTACACGCAGCACCGCGAGGATATAAAGTCGAAAAAGGATTTCTATTTTTAAGAAGGCTTTAATAATGACTTCCTTTCGGCCTCAAAGCCATTTGTTTTTATTTTTTGCTTACTTTTAGTATTTTTTTTATTTGGTTAGTTTTAGTGTTGTTACTTATTTTGTGCACTTGTTTACTTTAAATACGTAATTAAATAAAGTCACTCTCAATTCCTACTCCAACCGTACTTCTCATATCTGAGGGTCGTAACTACCTCCATCCCTGTCTTTTGATCTGACGATAGGAAGCCATCCTTTTTTATACCCTGATATTTAAAGAGCATCTTAGACGATAGAATTCAATTACTACTCTACGTAAGTAGATCTAATAGAGGCGTCGTTACGACATCGCTCTAAAGTAAAATGAATCGACGTAATTAGATTACAATGCTTCTGCAATGGAAACTTTTTGCCATTTAACGCCCTGTTTTGCGCAGAGGTAGGGCTGCCTGTTTCTGCCTCAGAGAGTGAGGGTTAGATCCCCGTGTATGGCGAAGAAGAATTGCTATTTATTTGTCGTGGTCTAAGGATTTCCTATATATCAACAAATATATTTCTGAAAAATATGCCAATTATTTAGTTCCAAGATAAGTATCATGAAGAACTTGTTTTATGGATACTAAATAACATATAAACATATTTAGATTATTTTTTTGCAATACTTACTTACATAAAAAAACAACCAGACCAGAAAAAATATTAATGTTCATGCACACAAAGATTTGTCCTACGTCGGAATCGAACCCACGACCTTAGGAGCGGAGACCGGTTATTCTCGCCACCACGCCACATCGGTCGTCACAATGTTATTAAGTATTCGTTTACAAAAGAAAATGATCTTATGTTTATGCGTTATTTAGTATTCATAACAAAAACTCTTACTTCACGGGCTACATAGGCCGTAGTAAAAAAACGACTATACGCACCAGCTCAAGAGCTCTTGCACATTTACACGTCCGCGTCGTCGTTGCACATAGTCGTGTAATTTTACAACAAGATTCATACAATAAAAAAAATCTAAAAAACTTTATTGTCTTTAAGATCAACAGGATCATTTAGATTCGTTAAATATTTACACACAAAATGGAAATTAGATATATTTTTTTAACAACAATAAAAGAGGAGCGGTACCATAATAAAGAAATAAAAGCAAATGGGTTCTTTGTCAGAATTTGTCAGGGCTTGTCAGTTTATCTGTCTGTTGTGGTTTTTCTCATGATTTGTCAGTCTATCGGTGACTCTTATCGGGGGGATGTAAGCCTATCGTGATTCTAAAGGGGAAGGGTATTGTCCGTTAGTCAGTCAGTCTGTCGGTGACTCTAACGAGGCTTCGGCGTTGTCGGAAGACCAGTGCTGTAGTGGCTAAGGCCGCAGCAGTTTATTCTGAAACAGAGACCGTATTGGCTGCACAAATTTTACTTTATTTAGGTTCCTGTTTAATTTTTATTCTTATTTACTGTATGTTCAATTGTACTTACATTGAATACATTAAAAAGCAGTTTTTTTTTCTTTAAAAACTGAAGACAGCAAATCGTGTAATTTTATAAGATTTTTCTTTCTGTTGGCAAATTTTTGTTCAACAGTTCAGTTGTATGTTATAAACTATTATATAGCACTTCAAAAAGTCACAAATGAATATAAAAATAAATAAATACACATTAAACAGATATACTAATATCAGGAAGCTTAGATTCACTTATATGCAAAAATTAAGTGTAAGTAAATGAGTTCCGAGCCTCCGCTCTGTGAGAAAAACTGACAAGACACTCACAGGCTCTTTTAAATTATAAATCAATGTTATAATTAAGAACATACACAGTGAATATTTGAAAATATTAAAAAATTCTCCGAGAAGCAATAAAAAAAATAGCACTAAGGGTACCTTCCATCACAGACAAGTAAGTATGTAATGTAAAACTGAGTTGAATTTTGTTGAATAGGGGATGGTCACAACAATAATCTGGCAGACTTATTATTCTTATTTATACAATACACGTTGACAATTTTAAGCCTAAACTTGTTTATCCGATAAGTACCTAATCATTAACAGTATAATACCCCTTTTGAAACGCAAAATCTTCTCGTCCAAAATACCTCAGTGTCTCAAGACGAAAGTCTTCGACCAATGTTATTATTAGCTATTTCTATATTAACCTCTCTGTCTTAAGTCTTTGAGCGAAACAATTATAACTAGACTCTCTAAATACTTGGAAAAATATAGCCTGTTAGCAGATAACCAATATGGATTTCGGCCGGGAAAGTCATGTGATGACGCTGTTCAGGATTTCGTTGACTACTTGGTAAGTGAGATGGATAACGGTAAAAAATGTTTAACCATTTTTCTGGATCTTAAAAAGCTTTTGATTCTGTTTCGGTGCCTATACTAATGGACAAACTAAACAAACTGGGTATAAGAGGTAAACAACTGGACCTAATTAGAGATTACATGTCAAATCGTATTCAGCAGGTTAAAATAGGAGATGACGTCAGTCCACCCCGACTGGTCTCCACCTTGCCGTGGTGGGGGGGGCTGAGTACCTCCCGGTAGGGCGCAGGAGGCGCTAGGGAAAAGGCAACACCCAGAGACCGACGACTCTGGGTGCCCTTAGTACTGACTACCGGGGGGGAAACTAAGAGGGACCTGTGGAGGGCGCAGTGGGCGGGCCAGGAGGGCCCGCTCAGCAGCGCCAGGAGGGTCTAGGCAGCGGGGGCAGGGGGCCCCGGGAAGTCGGCCACACACGCTATGGTCGCAAGCGGGGGGTAGGAGGGGCGCGTCCACTGCGTCTCTCTGAGGAGGTCCTCCCGGTTTTGGAAGCGGCGGGCGTCGTCGGAAGATTTTTCGTGGGTATTACTTGGCGGTCGTGTCTGCCGGTGGTGAGTCCCACACCCCCTTTCGGCCCCCCTTTGGCCGGAAGGCAGTGCGTAAATGCATTATGTTACCGACGTAAAAAAAAAAAAAAAGGAGATGACGTAAGTAAAGAGGTAAACATGCATTACGGTATTCCCCAGGGAAGTATAACTGGACCGATTCTTTTCCTTTTCTTTATTAATGATTTATGCCAACTTAAAATAGATAACTGCAAAATTCTGCTCTGCTCTTATGCAGATGACACTACGCTGACTTTCACTGGAGAAACATGGGAGGAGGTATACAATTTGGTACAAGGGCTTTGATACGGTCCTACATTGGCTTGCAATTAATTCCTTTAATTTAAACTCAAAGAAAACTAAATATTTAACCTTCTCGATAAATAATTCCAAACGGTACGGCCCAAAAAATAATAATAATTTAAATGCTCACGAGTTCACGAGTTGATGGAACATATCAGATGAAGTACCTAGGGATAATTATTGATAACAACTTAGGGTTCGGAGAACATAGGGGAGTTGGGGGGAATGAGAGTCAGTGGGTAATGCGGGTCAGCTTAAAATAAACAAAACAGAACACGGCACTGAGTTAACTCTGCTATGTCGCCCTTCCGCACCTCCCCCGCGCAGACAAATACGGCAGGCTTCTAGTTGCTCTCGCGTCGTCGACAGCAAGCCACGTGTCACTAGGAGATATTTTATGTAATATTTACGAAATTTTGATCAAAAAATTTTGTATTTTTTACAGTAGGTTTCAGGTTAAAGCTGTTTTAAGTTTTTGTATCATGGTTGAAGTTAGAGATAGTGGTTTATTTGATTTGAATTTATAATGTTTATTGAGTTGAATTTTGAATCATAATCGACTCCTATAAACCGCACTGTCTTGCAGTATCGAAAAAAAAAGAAAAACTAGCAAAAGACAGTCTCTGTGTCTGATATGCCTTGAAGAAGGAAAGTCGAAAAAATTGTGGTACCGTTATCGTCTTTGGCGGATGGGCCCATGATGCATGGTCCGGATGTGATGATGCAAACGGTATTATTGTGATTATTGCCAAAAATAAGCTATTATATTATTATAATTATATGATTTTATACTTATTGATTGTTAGAAGTTATTTATAATTTGTCGGTTATTTGCTTAGAAGTTTTGATTCTGATTTCCCCAAGAGTCGACTCCAATTACCCGCATATGTGGGTAATTGAAGTCAAAATTTGTTTTTTGTTTTTTAATTTTTGTAGTTTGCCTGATGAAGATAGCTCTGTTCAACGATACCTTATTAGTTTTAGATTTATAAAATTAATAAGTAATATAAAAGACCGATTATTTGTGACTGAAACAATGAGATTTTTTTAAGTGACTCCCATTTCCCCCAACTCCCCTATTCATCAATTAGCACAAAGAGTTAGGAAACTCACATTTGTGTTTAAGCAATTGAGACATGTTGCAGATAGTCGCACTGTAAAAAATGTCTATCTCGCTTTGGTACAGTCTTTATTGTCTTACTGCCTAAGTTCATGGGGCGAAGCTGCCAAAACCAAATTAATTGAGTTGGAAAGAGCTCAGAAGCTTATACTAAAGGTAAGCCTATTCAAACGACGACTTTACCCAACCAGACAACTGTAAAAGGATACTGGAGTACTCACTATTAGGCAGCTGTTCATACTTAAGACCATATTACGGAAACACTCACTCTTGACCTATTCCACTACCACAAACGCTACAAGAAGACATTAAAATGTCTGAAAAGATTCAAGTCTGTCTGAAAAAAAGAAAAAGATTCTAGATTCAAGTTCTGTCAAGAAGATTCTTTTGCTACAGAGCTAGTAAATTATACAATTATGCACATAAAATTCTAAAGTACACGACCTATATTTTAGGCATATTATTTTATACTAGACATGTTGTAAACGTTAAGTACACGTAACGTACGTCTATTTATTTATTTAGTATACGAACAACAAAACAGATAACAACAATTAAAAAATATAGAGCACTGAATTATATAGTCCACCATACACGTCTGCTACCATATCTCTGGTCCACTTCCTACCGAGCAGTTTGAAGTAACTATGACATGAGCAATGGGTGTATAGAAATCATACCAAGACCTAAGGAGCCCAAGCCAACCTCACCTGCAAGTGGTGCACCTGCGGATCAACGGACAAGGCTCTGGCGAACATAACAATGCCCAGTATGCGGCAATTGGCTCGCCACCTATTACGTGGGACCAACTATATAATTGGCGTAGTGTGGGCGTAAAATATGCCTCTTCGGGTAAAAAAGGCGTGAATGAATGTATGACAATTCGGAGCACAGTAGTGACGTACCTATATCCGTGATTGCTGTCGAAACCACATAAGATGTACCTAAACCTACTAAGTAAAGTTCATAGCTTACTTGGCATGTGTCCCAGCAGTTTCCGACAACGTACAGTGATGTGGAGGTCTTTCGTCCCCACAGGATACCAGTCAGAGCCGGGCGCGGCTCGCCTATCGCTATTCCGGAACACTAGCACAATTCACAATTATCACCACATGCAACATATACAGGGCGGTTCAGGGCTATACCACACGGAGAAAAAGTGTCTTAAATATTGTAGATATACAATTTAAACTAAGACTTCATTTTGATTTTCAAAGAATCAAATGATTTTTCTTTGAAACTGAAAAATCTAAATAAAGTCTATTTTTAATTGTATATATACAATATTTAAGATAAGTACTTCCAATCCATGTGGCATAGCAGTGAGACGCTCTTTGTACATGACACCATTACATAGGGTACTAAACAGCCAAGCTGCCTGCGTATATGAACGAGTATATACGGCACAAATAACCACAAAGACTCGCGAGGACTGGAATGGCCGAGGAGGGTCATTGGGATGCCCAATATTTCACCAAACACTTCAATAGCAGTGGATAAGCGAGAGATATTCGTCCGGGTAACATTTACATTGAAGATTTATATGCAGAGCTCGTCCATTCTAACAATAAAAACCATAATCATGACTTTTGGAAGATCTGTTTATTAATACCCCAGTTGATATATACATGCAAATTAAGAAATAAATTATCATGGCTGTGCAATTAATGTTTTTTTGCAATTTTTACCATACTAAAGATATAATAATTAAACACATTTAATACACCTGCCCTAGCCATGGATAGAGCACATACGCTGTAAATAAGACATTTAGATCTACCTGGACAATGCCCAATTAAAATGACTTGGATTTTCCAGCAAGAGATAAATAATAAACAGATAATAATTATCCTAAGACATTTCACATAGCGCCAATAAGCTTAGCCAACGGATAAACCAAGTTAACAACTTTTTTATTGTAAATGCATTTAAGCTGACTAGACCGGCTGATTCTATTATACAAATCGGTTTCCAGATAAACTTCGACAAAACGAAAGTCTTGTCCAACGAACTTGAACATCCGGAACCGATTCCCCTCGAAGTTGTTCATGAAAACTTCAATCTTGGAGAAACTCTACAATTACGTAAAATAACTTTTTGAGAGAGGTTCGCAGTAGAACCCAGTTTAGCTGGGCAGCATTTCGGAAACGTTGACAAGTCTTTCCGTCGCCAATTCTAAAAAGCCTAAAGCCAAAAGTCTTTTAAGAATGCTTTCGACCTGTCATGACTAAGGGTGCCGAGCTGCGGACACCAACGATACGAATGGTCCACCAATTTAAAAGCCACTCAGCTATTGAGAAGGTTATGCTTGGTATTTCTTTAAAAAATCGGATCAGAAATGATGTGGTCTGATAAACCACTGTGGTAGACGAGTCCTACAGTGAAGTCACGGAAAGCGTAGTGTAGGACGCCCTTCAGCTAAGTGGAGCGACGACATACGCAAAACAGCTGGCAGCGGCTGGAGGCGAAGAGCTGAAGATAGTTCTCAGTCGCGTGCTATTGGAGAGGCCTATGTCCAGCAATAGACGAAGATAGGTTGATGATGATTATGATGATTTCTATAACAAATTTTAATAAACTGCACCAATATTAAGACACATTTTCAAATTTGGACCCACGGATATTTATCTTGTGTGGGAGTGGGACCTAACAACAGATCTCCACTCCACTTTGGTCACCAACAATATTCCAAAATTATGATAAAAAATAAATAACACCTACGGAAGTCTACAACACACTTAACAATAAATGAACTTGCCCAATATTTTGGTATGTAGTTTGGTATATAAGTACATTTTGTATATAGGCACATTTGGTATAGACAACATGCGCATGGCTTTGAACATGCCATTAACTGACTACGAACTTGATAAACATGTATATTGTACTTTGTTTTATTTGCAAACTACATGATATTTGTTTACAATTAATAAAACAAAAATATGCACTGCTTAACAATTATAATTTGAATTCGAAATATAATGATACTTTAAGATCAATGAGATAAGTGAGAGAGTTCGCGCAAACGAACCAGCAGCCGCCTGCTACTTCGTACGCGTGAATCAAATTATGAAAAACCGACGAAAACGAGGAGGCCGGAACGCCCATATGGTAGGCAACTGTGTCCAAACTTCGCAAAGCATTTGAATTCCAAACAAATACACTAAAGAAAATCAAGCATCCGCTATTGTAATTCATAGTTGTTTAATAAATATTTTTCATTCCTTATAAGTAGACGCTATGAGATCGTGACTACTTCCTAGCTCCCTCTCGTAGCACTTCGGTACGGATACATATGTTTTATATAAGTCCAAAGTGTGTCCAATTTATGTAAGTTTTTTCCAAGGTGTGTCATAATAAGTCACGACAGAAAAAAAGAGAGAGTGATTAAAAATACTTCAAATCAATAAATAAAATAATAAAATGAATTAAATGAGATATGTAAAAATAGAACCTATGTTATAAAAAGTATTTAGAATTCACCAGGGAATCAAACATGTTTATTTATATACTGTAGAAGAATTAACAATTGAGCTATGACAAGGTCGTAGCCAGGAACACTTAGAAATAAGCTAGGCGTCACCCACCTATAAGCTTGATGTTTGGCTACGGTGGATACGGCAGTGGCAGTGGCGGCGCCAGCTCGCTCGTAGCTAGCATACGTCAGCCGGCGGCGCGGGCCGTCATGGGATCGGTGGAGCAGCGGACAGTGGGGGCCCCGCGCCGCGCGCCGCCCGGCCTGCGGCTTGCGAGCCGTGTTTACGTAAGCGCCACCACGCCCCGAGCCACGCGCGCGCGATATGGGGCGCGGCGCGACGCAGAGCGCTCTCTCCAGTCGCTGAGCGCCGACTGACGCGCCCTCGCTTTCAGTGTTGCTAGTAGGAGATTCGAAAGATAGCTAAGTTACCTGAAGTGGCAATGATCCAAAGAACCAAAACAATATCACGAAAATAGATTTTACATAAAAGTTGAGACTGACATAAAACGCAAATGGATAGCGATACATTGGGAAGAGTCCACAGTCTTCGTACATCCTATTAAGATCATGAAGATCTTATCTTAGTATTTGAGGGGTAAATCCATATATCCTCTTGTAATTTTCTTTGACGCTAGTCAATCATGTTTTCTTACGCAGCTCCTATCAATATCATTCATTTGTCTTCTTTTCCTTCCAGTTTGATTTCACAATAGATTACAACTTTATGTTGAAGACTGACAGTAACTGCAAATGTCTCGCATCGATACGATGCTGCATTCTAGAATGGTAGATATGTTCTTAAAGCAAACAGTTTAATGAAGACAGTTAACTTGCTGTAATTATTTTTATGCAATCATAATCCAAAGTTAATCATTATCAGCTGATAATCATCCGCCTAAATGTTGGTGGAAACTTTAGTGTTTGGATAAGAATTTGGAATTATTTACATTTCGTGATTCTCTTCTTAATTTTCTTTCATGCCATTTTTGCAGCACACATACTATTTGTGTTTTTCCTTTTTTTCTTCTTTCTGCTACATTAACAAAATAGAAACCCTGAATAATAACGTAAAACGTTATATACTCCAATCCAGTTTTCACACTGATCTGCAAAATATTGTTTCAATAACAAAATCTAGGCGGTTTTGGTACATCTATAGAGTGCGATACTAAAAATAGCCTCCTGATTTTCTTATTTATTACATTTTTAGGATAACCAACAGCTTGCATAACATAATACATTAAACATATAATCTTAGAAAGCCAATTAATAGTCCCCACTCTATCAGTGAATCTAATAATAGGTTGGGGAAAAAGTCTTTTCGTATTTTTGTATGAAAAGTCAAGACATTTTTTTCAAAGTTTATTTACATTTATTTACAATATATATGTACCGTTTTGTTGAATAACTTTCTGCCATTTTGTGGGCAGAGACATTATCCCGTTACTGTAGAAACTTTGGGACTTCTGATCAAAAAAACGGGACAAATAGTTTTGGCAGTCCTCTCTTGAGGTCAACCTTACAGAACCTAAAGAATTCTGCAGAGACCGAAACAGGTGAAAATCTGAAAGCGCAAGGTCAGGGCTATATGGTGGATGCACAAGGACCTCCCAGTCGAACTCTCTTAATTTTTGCTGAGTGGCTAAAGATGTGTGTGGTCTAGCGTTATCGTGATGAAAGACCACACCCTTCCTGTTGATCAATTCCGGCCGTTTTCTTTCGACTGCTTCCTTTAATCTCATCAGTTGCTGGCAGTAAAGATCAGAATCGATGATTTTGCCGGGCGGTAAAAGCTCATAATAAACAATGCCCTTCCAATCCCACCATACACACAGCATCACCTTATTTCGTGTTAGGCCAGGTTTGGCCACAGTCTGTGAAGCCTGGCCAACTTTCGACCACGACCTTTTTCGCACGTTCTTGTCGTACGTGATCCACTTTTCATCGCCAGTTATCAATCTCTTCAAAAACGGCTCGGTTTCATTACGTCTCAATAATGAATCGCAAATGAGTACACGGTTCATTAAGTTTCTTTGAGTGAGCTCGTGTGGCACCCAAATATCGAGCTTTTTTGTATAACCAGCTTTCTTCAAATGGGTCAAAACTTTTTTGTGGACAATTCCCAGTTCTTCAGCTACATCGTAACTACTAAAATGCCGATCTTGCTCCACTCTTTCAAAAATGGCGTCCATTTTATTCGTAACAGGGCGACCAGAGCGAGGTGCATCTTTAACATCAAAATTTCCGGACTGAAAACGTTTGAACCAAATTTGTGCTACTCTTACTGACACTGCATCAGGTCCATAAACATCACAAATTTTTTTTACTGCTTGAGTTGCATTTTTGCCTTTTTTATAATAAAATTTTAAAATGTATCGAATTTCTTCATTAGATTCACTCATTTTAACGGAGAGAAAAACAAATTAAAAATAGCGGGAAACAACTTTTTTTTATATTTTTCTTTTCTTTATAATGGAACCTTTTTAATGTTACCAAAACCAGCCAGACACAAATAGTACAGTCAAAAAAAATTTATAATAAGTTTATACCTACGTTATGCGAAAAGACTTTTTCCCCGACCTAATATAACAATATGACAGTTACACAGATTATTCGAGGAATGAAAAAAGCATTATACAATTCAGGCTCACGCAAAACTATCGCACCCATTCACTTGAGGTGAGGATCAGTTTGAAATGAAAGCTAAATTTGCTTGAAGAGTTAAATTGGCAACATTGCAAACATCCCTTGCGCGCCTTCCAGAGTCGCGCCTGCGTCCGTCACTTACAGCATCCACGCCTCCCTATTACATAATAGGAATTAACGTCGACAAAGCTTCACGAAAGGCCTCCGACGACCGAAAACAAGGCTCATGTTCCTAATGAATGGTCGCTAGGCGTAATTGGAGCCAATCCATTTACAGTACACAAGTTAGGGCTATATTTTGTTGCTAATCTAACAATATAGGGCGCAACCCTTCAGCGAGATAATAAGCAAAATAACTAGTAAAATACAGTTTCAAGTCACGATATGAATTTTGAACCTAATATTATTTAAAATTTGATTTAAATTAAGCAAATTTAAAGTTGTATAACTAGCAGCAGCCAGTGACTTCTTCGATATATTTATTTTTCTGACTAAAAAGTTAGCTTATGGTACTCGTTATAAATCTTTAGCTATCTGCCATTATAAGTTCGGTCAAAATTGGTTCAGCCTTTTTGGGATTTGCTTGAACAAAGAGACCAAATTTTTTTTACATCAACTTTTACCTCTTCAAATTACTTTCAACGCCTACTTTTTTTAATTTGATATTCCAATAAGACACCATTATAAAATTATTTTGTTTAATAAATTGGGGGATCTATCCATTGTAACTTAATTCAAAGTATAGCTATTAGCAATAGATATAATATGACTTCTACCATCCATTAACCAAAAGGGTTATGTTGTTAATTAATGGTAGCTGTTGCTAAGTGGTGGCTGGCGGCAATCAGAGTTCAGAATGAAGTAAGACTCCATTATCCTTACTAATATCATAAATGTTTAATTAAGTTTATTTGTTAAGCTTGACACCTAAGCTTTTTGGCGAATTACATAATTATTTTGACGTGACAACGTCTTAAATTAGGTTGCGGCTGGGAGTCACTTATGAAAAAGTGTAACGCTCGGTAACGTTACGATGAGTCACCGAACGAGAGAGAGGCCCGGCGAATGCCTTGCGTCTCTCTCCCACTCAACTATGATCGGTCTGCCGCGCGCGCAGCACTAGTGTACAATGTTTTAGTAAACAAAATATATTTCTATAGTTAAAATTTGTGCAATTCTTATTTTCATTCAATTCCTTGTTCCTATTGTGCAATTTAATTATATTCATATCAATAAATATTCTACCGAGAAAAAGACGTTGTCACGTAAAATCTTCGCCCGTAAAAACGACTTTACAGGCAACCATTTTTTATCATAAAAGTGGGCGGGGCACATAGTTAGAACAAACAAAGGACGACATTAAGGCAATGGGGAGCACAACCCAGAAAACGTAATAGAGGGCGGCCTCCCACCGGACCGATGACCTAGTCAAAGCGGCGGGAAGTCGATGTATGCAAGCGGCAAAAGTTCAATTAACGAGGAAAATTATTGGGGAGGCCTAGGTTCAGCAGTTGACATCAAATAGCTAAAATGATGGTGAAGAAAGCTGGACCCTGAATAACATCGGTGATATTTTTTGTAGATCCAGAGGAACGCGGTAAACGCGTCCTGTCACGCAGACGAAAGCTAGTATAGCCACTTGTTTATTGTCGGCACAGGACTCCTCTCACAATCCAAGTTGAGAAGTATTCAGCTCATACTCTACCACGCTTATCCAGTGCGGGTTGGCGGAGACAGGTGAGTGGCGTCCAACTGTTGTATATTACAAGCCGCCTAAAATAGCTTTTATTTTAACTTAACAACTTTCATTCAAAATGCATTTACGCACTGCCTTGCGGCCAAAGGGGGGACCGAAAAGGGTGTGGGACTCACCACCGGAGGACGCGACCGCCAGCAGTTATACCCACTAAAAATCTTCCGAAGACGACGCCCGCCGCTTGTTGAGCAAAAGGCGGGGGGGCAGTACGTGGGCTGGAGCGTCTGACACCCCGCCTGCGGCCAACGTACCCCGGGACAAAACCAGGAGGACCTCCTCAGAGAGACGCAGTGGACGCGTCCCTCCTACCTCCTTGTGCGAGCATAGCGAGTGTGTCCGATTTCTCGAAGTATCTATGGATAGACAACAGGGGCCTCCTGCCCCCGCCACCTAAGACCCTCCGGCACTACTAGGCGGGGGTTCCGAAGCACTTCTGCTCGATATTAAATAATAATTTATCTATTCACAATAAATATGAGTTAGTGCTAACTGAACAAACTTCTTATAAATAACAATGTATTAGGTATACTTACGGAAATAATTTAGTTACTTTTGTATTTAGCCTTATCTAGCATTATTTAAATGCCACACTAACGGTGAGTAATCCAACGTCCAGCTTACGCTCACTAGGGCAAAAATACCTACTAATATCTTTCATTAGAATTAGAACTCATAAAGGTTTAGTGACCTACGCTACCACTTCAACACGGGGTCACTATCACGAAAAATTCACGAAATGGGTGTAATCGTGGGAAGTGTTCAAAATGTCTAAGCACCATTTCCTTAAATTTTTCTAACCAGTCAAGGTATTTAAAACTATAATGTTAGAATAAATTTCTCAACGGTACAATTATAAACATTAAAAATAATGTTCAAAACGTTTATGCATTCTGGAAATTTCATCCCTACATCCTTGCCGTTGCAACATTGAAGAGCCGTTTTTAAATACTTACGTATTGAATGCCATTTAATAGAATAATTCGAATCCAACACACCAATTGACCTTTCTTAAAATCTGAGCCTGTGGTTTCTAACTAGCTTTTTTCCACGGCCCTGTCTATTGAAACAATAAAGAATTATGATTATAATTATTTAATTGCTTGATGTTCTTTCAAGGGTTCACCTCAACATTCATATTCAAAAATATTTTTTTTTAATTATATATTTTTTATGTGTATAGGGGATCCTATCAAGACCAACCCAAGCTGGGGCCCTACCGCCGAGTTCGATGGCAATCGATTATAAGGCAAAATGGATTTCGAATTGATTCTATCGTACCGCCGAACTCATGGAAATCGAAACAAAATGGCGTTCTCCATTTACCTATTGGTCTGTCACGGACTGAAGGTCATGAATGAGAGGTGGCTGTCGGCAGATTCCCCGGTACGGATTAATGAACGCAAAACAAAGTTTGATCTAGATGGATTACCGGTAATCCATCGAATTCGGCGGTAGGCCCCCTGAGCAGCCCAAGCCAACCTCGCCTGCAAGTGGTGCACCTGCCGATCAACGGAAGAGGCTCTGGCGAACATAGTGCCCAGTAAACGGCAACTATATTGCTTACTAAATTTTTTTCTAAAATTGTTTACTGATTTAAATACTGTTTTTTGTTTATGTGTATTTATGTCTAAATAAATTTTATTTCATTTATATATTTAGCGAAGTGTGGGCGTATAATATGCCTCTGCCTACCCCTTCGGGTAAACAGGCGTGAATGTATGTATGTATGTATTTTTTAAATTCAGTAGCTTTGACTGCGAATTTGAGACAGTTTTAAATCAAAATTCTAGCATTATCCCGGTTGCCGGTCAGATTTGGCTGAATTCAGTTACGCAACCTAGAGAGAAACATCATTTTATGGTTAAGCCAGCTGACAGGACATTAGAAGGCACTGACTCCCTAATAACGACAGCTGGAACCAACGGCTTAGTACGTTAACATGCACGAAGCAAGCGATAATCACGCACATAACGACGAAAAGTGAATTGCAGTAATATTATTGGTCTCACCACAACAGGGCTGTCGCTGCTCAAAATTTTTGCCAAGCGGCGAAAATCGATGACAATACGGCTAGGTCGCAAATGACTACAGTCTTGGAGGCTTGGTGAATCGAATGTATAACAGTTTAAGCCCCTTTTTACTGTATTTAATTTAAGGTAATTTTTATACAGGCAGGACAAAACTTGTGAGACGAGTCTCTTGTGGCAGTGAATGCATGCGTTAGTAAAATTTTAAGTCCTTATGAGCTTTATTGTGCTGAACTCGAATACATAACTTTATATTTGTTTTTTATCGCGACTCTTCTCTAAATCCCATGATGGGAAAACGCGATGTAGATACTAAAAACTGTATGCGTAATGTGACCTCAGCGTGGATCCCGGTAAAAACTACTTCATTAAAAATATTTCAAAGGCATTATGAATTTTATGGAAATTCCACAAGTATTTTACTTATATTATTTTATTAATATTATAAGTACTTACGTGAGTGATAAGAAGACGCGGACGTTATTCTGATGGTAAAATAACTATAGTGATATAAAAACTATAATATGATTAGACTGAGGTGCCACTTTTTGTATCATCAATAACATTATTAAGTTATTTTGTAGTATTTTAGAAACTTTTATAGGCCTTATCTTGGATTTTGTAGTAGAACTCTTCAAAAGTTACATGAACTTATAAGTGGCATTTCAATCAATTTGCATCGGAAAGTAGATTTGCTTGTATCAGCTTAAATTTATATAGATATTCAAAATAGAAAATGAGTATATTTTGTATCAAATACTCCAAAATGTCCCCAGAGTCCTTCCTTATCTACGAATGATATATCCTAGGATACATTATTCGTAGTTTCTTTTAGACAACAAATACACAACAAGATGTTTGAAAAAATCTTTGTAATTAATCATTAATAAATAAGACGCGCCCGATCGGCTATAAAACGTACTGACTGCGACGTAGTGGCACAAGTAGACGTTTCATAAGGTGCCGTTAAACACACGAGCACACACTCGGATTCGGCGCGGCAATAAAATTGTGAATAACAACAAAAATTATATTTTTCAACATTACGAATTGTTTGCTTCTTAGGCATGCCACCCTCTTCTCCCCCTTTTTTCAATAAAAGAGAGTTGGTCAGAAAATATGGAATCCACATTACAATATTCAGTATAAATATTAGATTTGACTGTTTATGCTATATTTTTTATTCTGTGCCTCGAGATTGTATTGCCATGAAACAACTGAAATTTCAGCCCTAAGTTTCAGTCTACTAGGGCAACCGGCGTAATGCTAGAATATGAAAAGATACCTATGTACCTATAGTATTTTATGTAGGTACATATTAGAACGCATTTCGTTTCCTTTAGCCAATACTGGAACACATCACTAGATAGTATAAAACGAAGTCGGTTCCCAGTGTCTGTATGTGTGTATGTATGCTAAAATCTTTAAAACTACGCAACGTATTTTGATGCGGTTTTATTGAATAAATAGATATATTCGAGAGGAAGTTTATATGTAGATATAATACATGCACAATGTAGGTAGTAGTGGAACACTGTCAATTTTTAAGATTTATAATGTGATGTCGTAAATCAACTCACTTTTTTGCGCTTATATTGCAAACGCTGGCCAAACCCTACGAGATTGTTCAAAATTATGTACTACAGTATTGTACAACTTACAAAAGTCCACAAAAAAGTCCGCGATGGTATCAAGAATAAACCACAAGAACCACTTTTATCTTTTACTTTTTACTAGAAATAATGGTTTATTTACGAAGCCATTTTAATTATGTATAACATTAATTCTTATCTAAATAAACATGTTAGTAAGCTTGGACATTAAACATAGATTAAATTTGTCTTCGACATCATGTATTTTCGATCAGTAAGATATCAAACGTATAAACTTACGCTAAATCGAAAAATTATGGTTGCGGCGGTGGTAGGTACGGGCGGCCTATATACATTCTGTAATATAGGTAACTATTCATATTAGCATGCCACCCGTGCGAAGCTAGGGAGGGTGGCAATTTTTTTATAAAGTGACAGAGTTTTATGAAGAGTATGCTAATATCATTCAATCGGCCAGTTATCATTCACTGCTGAACAGAGGCTTCCCTCAAAGAGCGCCAGACATCCCGGTCATCTGCAGAATGCATCCATCCGCTACCTGCTACCTGTCTCAAGTCGTTTTTCCACCTATGCCTCAAGACGTCCTTTAATGCTAATATACGAGCCCCGATGCTAAATAGTTTGTCTAGTACAAAAAATGTGGAGAAAAATTTTTTCAAACTTAGTTATATTTGTCTGCTTACGAAACAGAAAAACTTTTCTACCATCTCATGGTCGGTTACTTTTGCACTTTTTAATTTTGAAGCATAAACTATTTCAGCCTTTTAAATAAGGAGATATCCTGCTTTTAAGTCGAGCAAATGGTAAGCAAAATAGTTCAGCTAGTTGTTTATCGATGCAAAAAAGTTCGTTTATGATTGAGTTAAATACTTTTATTCCCTTATTTAAATTAATTTTTCAAAATTTATGTTTTAAAAAGTAATTCTGAGCCATTTTGACCAGTGGGATGGTATAAATTCTAGTATAAATTCAGTGGGATAGTGTAAAAAAATGGGACGTGGCAAACCAGTTGGTGAAGAACATCGAAAGCGAATAGTTTGTGAGATTAAGGCGGGCAAATCAAGTTACCAAATCTCGAAAGACTTGACACTAACCCAGATCTACAGTGCAATCTATCATTCAGCACTTTAAAAAAGAACTTCTTCTTGCTTGAAGAAAACTGGCCGATCCCGTATCAACAGTGAAGCAGAAAACAGAATCCTTAAGAAAATTATCAAAAAAAATCGTCGTACTCGAGCTGGAGAACTCACGGTGCAATGGAGAGACATGATTAACAAAAATGCCTGAGTTGATACCTGCAAAAGTGTGTTGAAAAGAATGGGCTACGAATTTTACACAGCTAAGAAGAAACCACTTGAAGTTAGCTTAAATTGGACTTATGATCAGTGGCGTAGTATCATATGGAGTGACGAGTTCACATTTGAAGTCACAGTGGGCGATAAAAGAAAAAGAGTAGTTCGAAATAAACATGAAGCGTTTCATACTAATTGCATTAAACGAAAAGTTAAGTTTCCAGCGTTTCTTATGATGTGGGGCTGCATGTCTGCACAAGGTGTTGGTGGAATGCAGTTTGTGGATTGTTCCATTTGATTGATATCTTGTTGCAATATCAAACTATTTTGGAAGAAAGTCTTCTGCCCTCCATTCCGTTACTCAAACATCAAGATTCATTTATTTTTCAACAAGACGGTTCTTCCTGCCTTACTGCAAGGACAACAAAGTCATGGCTGCAGTCAAAAAGCATCCCAACCATCGATTGGCCATCTAACAGCCCGGACTTATCGCACTCTTGGGCTGTGTGGTAGTCAATTACGACCGACGATTCCGACGAATGAGCAGCGTTGGTTGCGACCATGCCTCTTCTCATTAAAGCTATAAGTAATTGAATGCAAAGGCGACACAACTAAGTGGTAGGAACTTTTGCGACATGTATTTCAGAACATTTTTAAATTTATTTATGGTACGTAAGGTCTTGAAAATGTTTCAAGATAAGTACGTTTAAATAAACTTTGAAATGTTACTCAAATTGTGGTTTACTTTCTTCATAACTTTCTTAATTACTTTACCTAATAGATAATATAGGCAATACAAAACTTGTTATTTTTATTTCTTAACATCATCATCTCAGCCCATTTAACGTAGCACTACTGAGCGCGAGTCTCCTCTCTCTCTCTCAAACCAGGGTCATACTCCACGCGGACCCAGTGCGGATTAGTGGAGGCAGATATGTGACGCCTTGCTGTTAGAAATTTTAAGCCGCTTCTAATATGGCTTAACGACTACCACATATATTGATAACTGTGACCAACGGCACAGCGTTCCTTTCGAAGCACGGAACCGCTAGTCATTAAACGCCACACAAACGGTCATCCATCCAAGGACTGACCTCTGTGAACTTTACTTTGGTGATCGTTAAAAACCACCTAGCACCGCGGCGCTTCATAGTGTTTTCCAAAGCTACAGTAATTATCAACTGGTTTGTAATAATCGTAATCTCAGTCAGTAGTCAAGGGCTTAATTTGAGCTGGGCAGAAATCTTGCTACAACTATTTAAAAGGTAGGTACCTACCTACTTACCTCTCACAGAACTCAGATTGACATCTCTGTTCTGTCCTACTTATCCACATAGTTGGAGCAAAATTTAGTTACTTCTACCATGGCCATCTCTCCGCTTAAATCCCTCAATCGTTTTCTACGACACCCTGGGGCGAGGCATGGGGTGATCGTATTCTCTCGAGGTATGCCACTACCACATGATTTTATAAAATATAAAACTATGCTATAAAATTTATGTGTTTTCAAAACCTTTTGAAACACTAAGGCAGCAGAAATTATACGGCAGCCCCCGCCTCTCATTTCATGATTCTTTTATACATAAATATTTTTTCAATCGTAATTTGTTGATGACCAAAAAAATATAATCTCCAAAAGCAGTTGTTTGCAACACCGCTGCAAGGAGACATTCACCTTCACTCTTCGCCATCACTCCGATTCCGCCAGTCAGATATCACTGGTTTCGTGGTCGCGACATAGGCGCGGAGCCAAACGATTGAACTTTCCACTAGTTATTACTTACGAAAGCTTATAACAGAGAAACTAAACATTTTATATTACTAATTAATAGTAAAAGATGTCAACTGTCGTGGAAGCTTGCACCCTAAAAGTAAATAAGTGGAATGCAAAAGAAAGCCCTCTGACGTTGGTTAATCCTCGTTACTACGCTAGAGCTAAGATTAATAAATGCAATTGAACCTATTCAACTGGAAAAAAAACAAATTGCTAGTCCGCTCATTAACACAAGATTACTCCACCACGCGGACCACCTTATTTTATTTATTAATCCTACTAATATTATAAACGTGAAAGTTTGTATGTGTGGATGGATGTTTGTTACTTTTTCACGCAAAACTACTGGAGCGATTGTGATGAAACTTTGTACGTGTATAGCTGCAGTCCTGGACTAACATATAGGACACTCTTTATCCCGATATTTCCACGGGAACGGGGACCACGCGGGTAAAACCGCAGGGCGCTGCTAGTGTTTAATATAGTAATAACCAGCATAACGTGCTCTCCAAAGCACAGTAGCGCTTGATATTAAGTGCCAAACAGTCACGTTACTCACTACCAATCTCTGTGTGTATATGTGGTCGTCGTAAGTCATAGTAGAGAACAACCTATTGCGCGGCTTGAAAAATTTGGACAGCATAATGCCACACCTCATCCGCTAATCCGCGCGTTGGGAGTATAATCTGAATCCCTCTCACCTTGGTTCGTGTGCGGTAGCCTGTAGGTACTCAGAACAACAGTAGTGGGATGTTAATGAGATGAAACAGTAGCCCATCCAAGGATCAGTCCTTGATTGCCCCAAAATGAATGAAAAGTCTTCTCCTCGCGCCTCTGTAAACTTTTCACTCACTTTGGGCCAATTGTCAAACCTGAGAGTGATTAATTCTAACGATTCATTCTACGAGATGAGTAGATGTGAGAAAATGTATTTTTCTAGTCTTGAACATGAACTTCTCGTGCGGGTATGCCAGCTAGTGAAGGTAATGTAGCGTCACATTAGTAAATGCTGATCACACATTTTAGTGCGGCCACGCGGTGGAGCGCGATCGGGAGCCCAGTCGCACATAACACCAGGTCCCGTCAGGTTCACGTTCAGGTTTACGTTCATTCGAAATTAACTAATTAATTAATAATTTATGGAGTTAGATTTGTAAATCGAATATTGGGTAACCATTTGTGATTTTGGACAATACAGACAGTGATTGAACTTATTCCGCATTTAATTTATCTATCCTCGCAGTTAACAACCTAACACGACGACCCACCAGTAGTTAACAGATAAGAGGTAAAGTAAAGACAGATAGAAAGACAGTGGCCATGCTAAAAAATATAGTAAAGGACAGTATTCCTACAAGTACCTACTGCCTCACTCTCTAAGGACAAATTACGCTTGTTAAAACGAATGCGTGGAAAATATTTTGTAGAAGAAGTGGGTTTGGCATAGTGTTTACGCACGGGCCAACCAGGATATACCGGGGCAACACGCCATAAAAAAATCTGACTCATGTTCCAATCAAGTGCGCATTGGACCACAAGGGCTCAGTACTGGCTATATTAATTATTGTTGAAGGTTCCTCGACAAATCTATGTTTCACAACATCAGCATAGCTCTAGACAAATTAAATGTAAACCCCACCCCTAAGCCGAGATTGACTCAAAGTGAGAGCCGTAAAAACAATTCAATTCTGTAATCTTTTTGAAAACAGCCTAATTTGGCCCCTAAATGGCAAAGGGCTATTCTGACAATATATTTATTATAATAAATGGCACACCCGTAAACCAACTACGACTGCGCCAAGATCTGAAAATAGTAAAGGGCACCAATTAACAGTTAAACGAAACACATACTTATATACTACTTTATGCAAAGTCAAAACTGACAAATCTCAAAATACCAAAATGACACCATGACTTCAGTCTTATCTAAGACCAAATACTTAAGACAGTGCAAAGAATTGGACAAGAACTGGGGCATAGTCGCAAGATCATCTACTGGGTCATCACTCGTCAATCAACATACGAGTATAAGCTAGCTAGTATATAGCTCACTGATCAGTCCAGTCCAGTTCAGCCCAAAATTGCCTCCAGAACGAAACAAAAAGAACTAGAAAAATTACTGTAAATGCGTGACAATCACCAGCAGGATGTTAACCGCACCCATTGCTTTGGAGGTAATGCTGCGAAGGCGTTCGTGCGTGGGGCAGCAGTCACTGCAAACAATGGATGATGCTGTTAAACAACAACTTATGACGATACAACCAAAAGAACCTAGAAAGAAATTCAGCATACAACTAACTGAAGAAATATACAATCACTCAAGTAAAAACAGTTAAGAATTTGCAGTGGTGGATCAAAAACTATCATTAGCACCAGTGCTGGTTTTTTTTTAGTGATATTGACATTAATATCTAAAGACAACAGTACTCAACCACAAAAAATGTGTAAGTAACAATGAAGCGGCGCATGACAAGAAAGTCAAGGTTTGCAAAATAGTACATCTGTTGTGTAAATCCTCAACAAAAATGAATTGACAGATGGATTACAATGTCAAATTAACTTAAACAAACGCTAAGACATGGTGACACTAATAGTGGTCACATTGCAGCAGAGGAATTATCACAGAGCTCCTTTAAAGCAGTCTATGGATCTGAACATATGCCCTTTAGACAAACTTGTAATTGGTTACAACATCTTATACACAACACAAAGGTAAAAGCTGTCCTGAACTTCAGGTTGCAAGCAATTTAAAAACACTGTGACCAAACAGACCAAATGTGTATTAGGCCCAGGCAGATCAGAAAACTGTTGTCAATTAACAAAGCCGTTTTATATTGACGTGTTGGGTAACATCTTTCTAAAAAATCTAGGTCACAGTCACCAATTACTTATAAGTAACTATGCCAAAATCTGCTCCCTATAAATTTATTTACTTAGTAGATTAGTATTTCATTGCAAAGGGACCAACCCCTCCTCCACCTCATTGATTCTGGTACACTTGGCTCTGCCAATTCTTGCATATGATGCTCCATGAATCTGCACATTGAATCTGATCTTAAGGGAAGACCAGCCGTGGAATGATAACGTTTTAGATGAATCTAAATAGATGTAAAAAGTAGGCAAGTAAATACAAAATAGGTCAAATTCTAGAACACATTCATAGTTTAGATGCCACTAGTAATTTGACACTTGGTGTTTAAATATATAAAGAGTTATAGAATACTTTGGAAAATTACGCAATATCAATGTATTTAAAAAATATCTACAAATATATCACAGCTATATAACACACAACCTTACAGTTGTACATTGTAAACAATAATCAGCCTTTTTAAAACAAGTCTTACAATATATGTAACAAAAACAAAATTGTATGTACTCTGATCACAGAAAACCACCAATAATTACAATATAGGAACCTCTTGGTTGTTTACAAAAAAGTTAAAAAAATAAATGCTTTTAACCTCACACATAATATACCCTGTTGCAGGTCTTCTATCAATCTATTTAAATAAATCACTTTGCCTCGTTATATCACTATATAGTCTTTTTAGATTGACCTAAAAAGTAATAATTGTCCAAATCATTATAAATGTTCAATAAGGTCATCACAACACTTGATTCAATAAAGTTCAAAAAATTCATTTATTATTTAATTATATAATAATACATCGGTGGTCAAATTACACTGTTAACGACGATCTCTATAAGATCTATGTTGTTCACGTTCACGGCTTCGAGCCCGTGAACGATCTGAAGTACGCCACAAGAACTCATCAACAGAACGTTCATAAGATCTCTTATCATAAACTAACACTGAACGAGGATATTCATGCAGGTCATAGTAGCGTGGTGGTGGTGGTGGAAGTGGAGGTGGTGGTAAACCATCATATGATGATAGTGCTCCACTAAACCCTGCGGGTGGTACATATGGCAATGGTGGCAACTGGTGATGCATTGAGCGCATGTATTCTGCCACATAAGCTTCAGCTGCAGCAGAGCTACTACTAGTATAGCTTTCTCTTCCACGCCCAAACCACATAGGGACGCGTTCTCTCATATAAGGAGATGGAGACCTCCTTTTAAAGGAATTTGAGACAAGTCTGCTTCTAGTAAATGTAAATGATTTTCTTCTGTTTCTAGAGGTGCCTAAACGATTTCTGAAGTTAGAGCCTCTTGTAGATAGTGGAGCTCTGTAAGTCCTGTAATTTCCACCACTTTTTAAATATCCTCTCTTTGATGCTTCCTTTGATTTTCTAAGTATTGGTGTCATTTCAATACCATCATCTTCTTGAAATAATCTGCAAAGTTCTTCAGCCACTTTAGGCTCAATTTCTTGACCATCCCTACCAATTTTAACAGGTTTACCTTCATTCCATGGGTTATATAAGTGAAGAGTACTACTAAATGGAAGTTCTTTACGACAAATCCAGTCTACTTTGAATACGCCGTCCAAAACTTTGGCAGAGAGACCTGGCGGCAGGACCCACGACACAGATGGGACATCTCGTCTGGACTCACTGCCCAAACGTGCAAATCCTGCAAATTTTCCACTTTCTTTCACAGAAAATATTAATAACACATTTCTCGATTCTCGATATGCTTGATTTAGATTCGCTTCATTCTGCGGTAGTGTGGACCACACTCCTTTGGCTTTCGACAAAGTTATGTTTTCAGCATTATTTGATTTTATCAAGAAGAATCTAGTATCCCTGAATAAATAATTCAACTTTGTCATATAATCATAAGTTTTTATTTTGGTACTGTTGTCTGTAACACGTCGCCTTTTACTTTGTACGGGAGACTGACTTTTTGATTTAGAGCGTTTGCGGTTTCCGCGTCTGTCTTTGGATTTGGTGCTGACAGAACTAATACTGGGAGAACTCGAATCACTTGAAGATGAGCTAGACACTTCACTACGTGTATCAAAATCGTTTCCTTCTTCCAACTGTTTCAATTCTTCGCCAATTTCAGCTTCTACTTCACCAACGCCAAGATTCACGGCGTCTGTGTTGTTGGAAACCTCCATTTTCTGCTCAGTGTCACGATTCATGTCACTAAAATTTAAGTTTTTCTATAACAAACCTACAGATTGCAAATACGCATTAACCTTCAATATATTATAGATCATTACTATGATGAAAGCATTAGTTTCCCCGCAGTATTTGTGAGAATGCATCTATCTTTGCAATAATTGCTCAAAATTCACAAAAACGCAACCGTATCGTACCAAATACTTTTTTTTTAAGGACCGACCGGCTGAACAGTGAACTACATAAAACCAAACAATAAGGCAATGAAATATATTCATCCGTCGATAACTCTGGAATCGTAAAATCGAAACAGTTTTCTATCTGAAATATCAGAACAGAGTAATGTATAATTGGTGTGACTTTCTAAGGACTCAATAAGTTCTTAAGTAAAAAATAATTTAATAACTCAACAAAATATAACACCCTTAGCCGTGTGATGCCGCCCTAGAATAGCGTTACTCCTGCCAGCTCATGGGAAATAGTTTTAGTTTTAGTTCACTAAGCCAACGCTCTAAGGTAAAAGTCGACGAACTGAAATATTACCAGATGGGCAGCAGCGTCATCCTGCGAACTGCGATCACCAACCCGCCTGCCAGCGTGGTGATTATGGGCAAACAACCCCAAATGACTCACGCATAAACGGTCTCCAGATCGCAGCAGCCCCACTGTTCTAGATTACGGTAGTGGTCTTGATAATGGGGGGCGGCAAGCGGCAGGTACTAATAATACATACGTAAAGGCAAAGGCATATTATACGCCCATATTTCGCCAAATATATTGTTGGTCCCACGTAATAGGTGACAATTTCACTTTTATTTTGCTAAAGTTTCGTTCGTTGTTCGGCAGGTATAGTTGACTTGGGATCCTAACAGAGACATAAGTATGTAGTCCTAGTAGACTGTTCCCTACTTATTTTTTTTCATACCTACTGGACAAATTTATTCTTACCCACATCTATTGTAAATTTCTCATGTAAGTGACAGTATGGTTTTTAATGAGAAAATAAATAAGTATTCTTTATACCTATATAATAGATAACATAAATAGATGTACTTCACGTGGCAAAACCCCGACCAATCGTCGAGGGTGGCCACAGCTACATACAGTATGCGTACGTCTGTTGTTGATTTTTAAAAACTATAACATAAAATATTTCACATTATAACATTTATCATCAGCGGCATCAGTATCGATGAATCAGTTTGGATTTCAAGTCACTAAGTATCGGCATTGACGTCAAATTATGTGTTACCAGTTGGCACGCTTGAATCCACTTATTCATTGTGATACTTGCGTTATCTTATTTATATCTATATCTGTGTTTCCTTAGATCTAGGCAGAATCCCCTTATACTAAAAGGGAATTAACTTATCAAACAACTAAATAACTTACTGATATAACTATAAATAACTTATAATTATTTTGCATATCTAACTAATATAAGAGCCATGCTATTATTTAAGGAATAATACGTCAGTCAGCAACCCACAGGTCAAGCGTGGCAAAAAATATCAGAAATTTAATACTTTTTATACATGTTAAACTATGAATTTAATTTTATCCATGCATGGCGTAGTGGATGCTCTTATAATTTTGAATATATAATTAAAACCACTTATGTAACATAGTATGCATAAAAAGTAGCTTTATGACATTTTCAAAGTTTAGAATCCAGCCATGTAAAATTTATTTAATGAAGTCTTCAAAGGTCAGCTGATTTTATTGTTGTGATGTTGGCACCCCTTACTTTTAAAACCCGCCCTGTTTGTTTTCATTACTTTTATGTAAATAGTTATACTACATAATATATTTAAGAAATTCACAATAGAAATTAAAGGTGTTAAGTGGCGATAACAAAACCTATTAGTCTTAATCTGTATCTTTGTTTTTTGTCTATAACAACTGTGTAACATGCATTTTGTGCAAAAATATTCAGAATTGTTATTAGGAAATAAAATGAATCCGAAGATAAAGAGCAATCAATCAAATGTTTTTTTATACTGCAACTATTACAGCTTTTATTCGCAAAAGGTTTGGATCAGTTCTATTTGCCTTAATACAAATTGTGTTTATTGTGTAAAATTCAACTTACTTTACAGGTTTTGATGGCACTTTATGAGAAAAATATTGATTTTGAACCAATAGTAATCGATATAACGAAGGGCGAACAATATTCTACATGGTTCTTAGATATTAATCCTCGTGGAGAAATTCCAGTGCTCAAAATAAATAACGAAAATATACCGGATTCTAGTAGAATTTTAGACTACCTGGAATTGCATTTTGACTCAGGTTGGTAGACTTGCCTGCAAATTCTAAATATTACAACAACTTTTTTAAGACCTAATAAGTATATTTCTTTATAGAACTACCACCTCTGGAGAATGTTACGAATGACAAAAAAGTTCTAGACACTATAAATAGATTTCGAGATCTGATTGAAGCTTTACCAGCTGGAGTAATAACTGTGGGATCATTTTTTCATCCTCAGTTGTGTGGAAGTCCCAAATTGCCTTTTATATTACCAGTACGTGAAGTACTTAAAAGTAAGTACAAACCAGTTTTATTTGCTAACATAACTTTGTATCTCTGCTCATGTCAGTCATGGTTATTGGGCTATTGAGATGAATATATTTTGCTGATTTGGGAGTTCATATAATCATGTAAAATTACAAAAAATCATATTGTACAGTTTTGCCTCTGTGTAAAATTCATTTAATTGTAGCTGGAGATTTGGCCAGTTCCAACAATTTAAGAAAGCTGGCAGAAGAAAATCCGAAAGCTAGAGGAATATTGTTATATAAAGCTGAAATACAAGATAGAAAGCATGAGATTCTTTCTAATGAAGATGAATATTTAAAAGTTTTAAATATTGTGGACCAAGTGCTATCACAAATAGAGAATCAACTTAAGACCCAAAGTGAAGGTTTGTTTTATATTATTATATGAAAATAGCTTATAAATCAATGTAAATATTAAAAAATTATTTATAATTTATTGCAGACAACTGGTTGTGTTGTGAAAACTTCACAATAGCTGATATAAATTTGGCTATTTTGGTCCAAAGATTATGGGAGTTGGGCCTTGAAGGCAGGTTTTGGACAGGAGGGAAAAGGCCTTTATTAGAAAAATATTTCAACCGTGTTCAACAAAGAAGCTCATTCAAAAGAACAATCCCAAATCTGCCCTACCATTTAAAAATGATGGTACTGTCACAACCTTTAAGTTACATAGGAACAGTAGGTGCTGCATCAATTGGGACTGTGGTCGCTTTAGTGTATATCTTGAAGAAGTTAGTTTTCTGAGCTTATGCACCATTAGCTTCTTTTAGAATGTTGAAATTAAAGTATCAGTAACAGTACATATATCTATCTAGACAAAAAGTTTGAAATGTTTGAATCACTTATTATAGTTGTTACTAAAACAATGAACATTGTAATATTCATATTAAAATTAATATGAGACAAAATCTTGTAATATTTTTTTTATTAAAGATCCTTGTTTCCAATCCCAACAAAATATCAACCATTAAGAACATAAAAAAACACTTATTTACATAATAAATTAAGTCACCCTTTAAATGTAAATGTATATTGTACTCCATTATTGCACTCAGTTATCTAGCATCTTCATTTTCTACACTTTCCTGACTCTTGTTAGCCGTTATTGGCATGCCCATGAAGTGCTTCCCATTTGAATTACTTATTCTTTTTCGGATTACTGTTGGTTTAGAGGGAGGTTTATCTTTGTTGTACTTAAACAACCCATCTCCGGGTAAGTTGGGTAATACATTTGGTATTGTAAACCACACTCTATAAGTAACAAACCAAGTCAAAATGGCTATAACTCCGCTTAGAAATTTTTCCACCATTATATGGTAATATAGTATTGTAGAAACTAACATAACGTCCCACAATAATTGAAGTGCAGTCATAGCTATTAAAAACCCTCTTACATAAGGAGTAAAATTTTTATAGGACACCTTTAAGATGTCCAACTCATCCGATTTTATGTTTTTAAGAGGATTAGTACTTGCTGTTTTGTCATCAACACTTCTGGAATATTGCTCATCTCTAATGTAATCTTTGATTCCTTCCCATCCATTTATTGCTCTAGCTTCTTCTATCAAAACTAAGCTTGAATAAATTAATATAAAACAATGTCCAGATATATCAAATCCATTCCAGAAGTGACCATTTTTTAAACAAGTACTTTTGTCTGCAATTGTTTTCATATTACACCGTCCATACTTTGTCTCAATTATATTGAAGAGTGTAGTCCATGTATACCAAAAGAAAGTTGCAACCATAAGTCTTGATAACTGTGCAGTTATTATCTTTCTTCTATTACCACAACAAGTAGTGTAGGAAGTCAAACTAACATAAGGTACTGTTAAAAACAAAGTCCAAAACCAACCAATTTTTACAAAATATTGGTTAAATATGTTGTCACTTCTAGAGAAATATGATTTGGGGAAAGTTAAAACGTCTGCAATTAGAGACAGTAAAAAGAGAGCTCCCAAATAGAGGGCTATTTTTAAGTTAGTGTCAAAAAATAGTATCTTCTTGCAAACGTGCACTATCATTAAAGTCAATACTTCTAATATAGAAGATGCTTCACGTATGGGTTTAGTACCTTTAGCTTCAGTCGAATCATCTTGAATTTTGAAATTCATTCGATTACTTTGATAATTTCGGCTTGTCATGATTCCAGAATAACTTTCGTAATAAGTAGGTAGGTTAGGTACTCGTTATTTATTCGTTCTTATGCGGTACGCCATAGCGTTGATTTTATTACAAAATTCATTAAAACTACGACGTCGAAAGTAGTAGATAACAAAGAGTAGATAAAAACTTAAATAATACAAGCTTTTCTGATTCAGTGTTTTGTGACTTGCGCCATCTACATTATATCTATCCAACTAATTAGACAGTTTTAGTCGGCCCGCATTAACATATTCACCAACGGACTTTATTTTACTAAAGATATATATAGGTACATATTTTAGCCTAATAAAATCTTTACTTATCATATAAATTAACATTTTAATTGCACAGCACCTAAAGTATTGTCTGAATCGCCACCACGATAATCATTGAGGCCAAGGAGTTTTAAAACTTAAGGGACTTGGAGTCGCGAATTCGGTCCGAGCAAGAAGTTCAATGTTAGGGAGTTTGTCTCTTTCTATGTAGGATTATTACAAAAGAAAAAAGTAAAGTAAAAAGTTCTTTATTTCATAAACTATTACATAGCACTTGATAACGTTAAAACAAAATATAAATTAAAAAAAGAACTAAATATTACTACACTGAAATCACGAAGGGACTTCTTGGCGGGAAAGTGAAGCGTCATGTCTGCAGTTTGTTCTATTTTCTAAAATATGTGATATTTCTAACATTAATGTGTAATAACGGTTGATTATTAACCGTTAAGTGTTTGTGAACATACATGAGTGTTGGTAAATCAAACAAAACAGTGCAACATCACTTTTCAAACTTTATCTCAAGGAGTCCATGTGAGATCTCAGTATAGTCCCACATCTTTACTGTATTTCAATAAACATTTATTGTAAAAAAATACCTTAAACTCTGAACACTTAAGTCCAAATTCTTTGAACTAATTTGAAGTTACATCATTTTGGAATTACGCTTACTACATTCTCTTCACTACGGAACAAAATATGTATGGAGCCTAGGTCATATTTATATTTTTTAAACAACTTAAATGTTTTTAACTTTTACACACATTTTGAAATTGTTTAATGTGCCCTGAAATTAATTTAATTTCTTGTACAATTACCGTTTAGATTTATCTTTCGTTTTAGCAGTAATCAGTTTTCCTGCGTAATGTATACGTACGTCTATATATTTTTCAATAACTGCCTTAATTAAAACATTCTTATGGCCAAAGCCCGCCAGTGGAGCCTGACAATTTTTATCAACTTGGAGGAATACATTACAATGAGTAAATTGTTTCAAAACTGCAATACACATTTTTTCTTTGTTACATCCTCCTGTACGTACAAATTTTCTTATAATATTTTCTGTTTTTTCACGAACTATAAATACATCATTTGATGCAAAGCATAATCCACCAAAATCTCTCATCTTAGAATAATCTCTCATATGAATTAGCTTATGGAAACTTAATTTTATTTGGCTAACAAAGAATCTTTGCAGCTTTCGCATTTTAAATGTTTTAATAAATGACGTACCACGAATCCAGCGACATATCCGATAATCTGGAATATTAACTCTGATTCATGGCTTGAAAATTGTTCGTCTAAAGTAGAAGAAAAAATGTCACAGTTACTTTGATACTTAAGAATTTCCACTTCATCTGTATTTTTTGTTTCTTGCTTTCTGGAATAGTCTACTTCCAATTCTAAATCGAAACGATACCCCACCGAAGAGGTATTGATATTAGACATTGGGGTACCACCACAATTTTAAATTGGCATGCTCTCAAGGGGAATACAGTTTCCAGAAAATTTGTCTCTTGTTTCAATAAAAGTTAGTATTTTTTTGTAAGCTGCCATAAATTGTTGAACATTCGGGTTGTTGTTATGCCCACCGTGACTTTTGATATTTCCAAAAAATAGTTCTACATGATCTTGGCTCATTTTATAGGTTATCAGAAACGTAAGGTACTGAGTCTTAACTACATTTCTGTATAAATGCTGAACGCTTTCAATGCACACTAACAACCCAATCACACCAGTGTTTGCTTGGCATTTCCAAACAGGTACAGTTTCGGTTGTAAAAACTACCCTCGTTTCATTTTGTTTTTTGATTGTTCTTTTTCTTTTGACGTCTACTGTCAAAGATTTTAGATATTCTTTAGCATTTTGTAGGAATGCAAAACATAAAGTTCCATTTTTGGCTTGTAATGGTTTTTTAAAGCCTGAGTCCTTTAAGTTACGAGAGTTTATAATATCAAAAAGATCATTTATAAGCAGTAAAAACTTAACAGTAGCATCAGAGTTGTCGAATACTGGCAAATTTAATTGTTGACAAAACTTTATAGCTTTGGCCACGCTGCGACTCATCAACTGTGTTGCCAACTTCACTTTCATAATTTCATTTTTAAATTCAATGTGTCTGTTAGTCAGTTTGTTTGCTAAGTTTAAGGAATTTTTTTGCTGTAATTCATTTAAGTCACACAGCAACTTCCATCTTATGACTTTATTCTCACCATCAGTAATAAGCTTTCTTGACTCTAGTGTGTTTCGCATGAGTTTGACCATATGACAAGCATCCAGGAAAACCGTCACATCATCTTTGGTTACAGGGTGTTTAAAATTTGATTTGAAGTGGTCAGAATTACTTATATCACAACCTAATAATTTCATGGTTTATAGATTGCTTTTGCATCCATCAAATGTAAGTGACACCACTTTTATTCCAACTGCATGGCATTTTTCAAATGCTATTTTTATTATATTGGTTTTCATTTCAGCGTTTAAACCGGTGATGAAACAATAAGCTATAGGTATTTTCCAGCTTTCGTTAATTGACACCAGAAGCAATACGTACGCTTGCTGTGCGATAGGATCGTTGTCTGTAGCTTCCCCTATACCCATGTCAACAACGCCTATAAACCGACCACCGCACCATATCTTTTGTTGCCTAATAGCCATTTCATCAGCTATTAAAGCACATAAAATGTCTTTCTCACCGGACTGACATTTTTGTTGAAGTCTTTCAAAAGCTTCAGCTGTGAATCCCGGTTTCGAATCTACACTCTTGTACCATTGAAATAACGTCTTAGAATGGGGCATACAATTGTGGTATATTTTTCTTATATATCTGTAGGCGGTTGGAGAGTGCAAAGTGAGTGCAAATTTTCTTGCCCCGGGAGGATATTTTGAAAATGGTATCTTTTTACCAATTACCAATATTTTTAGTAAATAAAGCTTTAAAAGTATCTTTTACTTCTACATGACTGGACAAATTAACAACAACTGACTCATCCAACTCCTTTTGCTTTCTTAAAGAAGTAATGGTAGCGTTTAAAGAAGCATTTTTCTTTATAAGTCTTTTATTAACTTTTTGCAAATTCTTAACTTTCTTGTTTTTATTGAGTAACTGCATTTTACAACATCGGAGTTCCTTTCGTAAGGTAAACTTACGCGGAGTGTCTAATACTGATTCTACACCCAATGATGAGCTCGGATATTTGGTGACAGGAAGTTCTTTTGTTTGGTTGCTGCTGCTCGCCATTTGCACAGACTTATCAATCTTCTGAAAAAAATCATCTTTATAAAACTCATCAGTTAATAGAACGCGTTCACTTAGAACTACAGAATAGTAAGAAACAGTATATAATTTAGTTTTTTCATGGTGTTACTGAATCTCATACTTAAATTATAGATATTTATACCAGAGATGTTTTTAAAAAACCCTGCACTTACAATATTTGGAACAGTTGTCTCAGGGCTAACCGTATCTAAATTAGGCGGAGTGTTCCGTGTGGTGCATGGAGATTCCAAATCTCTGATTGCAAAAGATACTACCGCACTGTCTTCAATAGCAGATTCCTTTTGCTATAAAAAACGAAAAAACATACTTAAATTATATGTATTATGTACACACAATAAATATTTTAATTTAAAATATACATAAATATGAATGTTATAGATTCGGGAGGGAATCGAACCAGGACTATCGACTATACTATGCGCGACTGTACTATGCGCAGTTAGCCCTTCCAAATTTTGTTTTTTTTTCCTCCCCAATTGGCAATTTAAAATTTGCCAGCGTCAAGTGTCAAGAAAATTTAAGAAATATAATTTGAACAATTAACTTATATAAAATCAAACGTTACTTTCCCAGGAGAATTAAACTACCTGCAACAAAATAAACAAATTCTACATTACGACTTTACATTACAATATAGTTAATTATTTACAAACAACAACATAACAAATCTAATTATACATTTAGAAACTTAAATATACTACCTAAAGTTTTAATTTATTACTTATAACAAATTCACTAAATACACTAATTAAGAATGAATCTATAGAAGAAAGTAAAATATCAATATGAGTAGGAAGTGGAAAACCATGAGAGTCGGTATAATTATTGATACTAAACTTTAGTAAAATATTTTTTTTTTGCCTTAAGGGCTTATTGAATGGTAAATGTATAGAGATAGGGAAGTGATCACTACCATGAGTAGATGAAAGAACATACCAAGACATAACTGGAGCCAAGAAGGGAGAGGTTAAAGTTAAGTCTACTGCACTAACAAATTCTTGTGGTTTGGTTCTGCAAGTCGCAACACCAGAATTTAAAATGCAAAGTCCAGTAGAATCTGAAAATTCAATAAATTTAAAAGATAGATTATCATTCTTTTCACAACCCCAAGAATTGTTATGAATATTAAAATCACCCATAACAATCACAGGGTCAGAGATAGACTGAATAAAAGAAAAGAGTTGTTGAAGAATATGGTAAGAAGGATAGGGGATATATAAAGAAATAAAAATTATACCATATAATTTCATACATACAATAGAATATTCAGGATGAGGAAATGGAAAAGGAATATTTATACTATTTACATGACCGCTAACCAAAAGGCATGCACCGCCATACCCATCAGCGCGGTCGTCACGGTATACGTGATATCTTTTAAAAAAGAAGGAGGTTGAGGGTTTCAAATACGTTTCTGAGATTGCAATTAATTACAAGAGGATTGAACTTGGCACACAAGAAAGCCAACTCAGCTTTCTTGTGATTCAATCGTCAGCAATTCCATTGAATCGCCATGGAAGGGATCATCATGGATATTGATTGATTTAGATGAAGTAGGTAATATAAAGGCATCGTTGGACAGTGAAGGAGAAGCAGATGAAAGAAGTTTGATAAGGATTTGGATCAAATCATCTATAGAGGGGTGGGAAATTTAATCATAAATGTAATTATGACTCTTAGGTAAAACTGGGTGAGAGATTATGTTGTTATGAGCTTCTCTATCATAGCCTACACCTTTAGGTGAAGGGCCTTTGGGTTTGATATAAACTGTTTTTTTTGGAAGTATGAACAGGCGTTCTGAAATGGTGGTCAGGAGAAGCATACACCGTTTTGGAAGCAACATTACTATAAGATATTTTAGAAGATGAATGGAACTTAGAGGCCTCGTTATAAGAAATTGACTTTTCAGCCATTGAATTTTAATGGAGTGTTGCCTTTCATATTCTGGGCACTTCTTGCTATTTGCAAAATGGAAACCAGAACATGAAACACAATAAGCTTTATCTTCATCTATACGACAGGAATCCCCAGTATGACCATCACCACACTTAAAACAGCGAGGTTTAGATCGACACTGGGCTTTAGTGTGTCCGAATCTACAACAACTGTAACACTATATAGTAGGAAAATAATATTGCAACACTGGGAGGGAATTGAAAAAAATAATTACACGTGGGGGAAGGACCTGTCCATCAAATGTGACTACACAGGATTGAGAAGGTTTCCATGTCTTGGAACCCTCAACCTCAACCTTATAATTAAGTCTGCGGACTCGGAGAACCGGACCACAGCCAGTGGGAACAGAAATTGATTCCAGTACCTCTTCAGGACTTCAATCTGATGGAACACCTTTGATAAGGCCCATCCTGGTAGTACTAAATGTGGGTATAAAAACTTTATAGTTATGTGACGCCAAAGGATTAGAACTAATAAACGTGTTAGCAGACTCCGCTGAAACAAAGCAAATGGTCATTCTATTTCTGCCAATTCTCTGGAGAGAATCTATCACAATGTCTTTGATGTTGAGCTGATTTAATAATTTACCAAAAGTTATGGCATTCAAATAAAATGCAGGATTTTCTTCTACTTTTTGAATGTGGACTTGAAAAGGACCTTTATCACTTTTTAAAAAAGTGACGTCCTGTGGGCTGATGTTTGGAACCAGTTGATTCTTGAGTCAAAGGAATATTATTTTGTCCCGAAGGAATGGAACATTCAGTACTAGTATTAATATTAGCATCACTCTTCTGTCCTAAGGGCAGAGGAATTTCAGAAGGGGTTATAGTTTTAGGTTTTTTACTCCTCTTATTAGAATGGTTGGTGTGTTTTTCCCGTTTCACTGAAAACTCTAAAGTTTTTAAATCCGCTTCAGAGTCTAGGGAGACTTCCGCCGAATCGAAAGAAGACCGGTCATAAATCGTCAGATTGTAAGCAATATCCATTTTGTCCGGGGGAACGGGTCCCCCAGAAAATTCGGCCATGCTTTATCTAATAATTCTTTTGTTTTTCAAAACAAATGAAGGTAAAAATGCGACAATTAATTAAAATGTTATTTTACAGAAATTATCTACAATACCCACATGGACTACATAAAGATGGATCAAACTAATAATTGCAATAACTAATTTGGGATAATAAAGTTTTAAAGTAATAAATCGAGAAACGAGAAAAAAATTCAGCCAAACGCCACGAAGTGGCACTTGACACCAACCTCCTAATTTTGTTCATCGCTAGACTTACGTGCCACTACCTGTACCTGACGTGCCGACGCCATTTTGTGAATGACATAAGACTTAGTGCTGCCACTTTACACTACCCTTGACTTTATGGGTAAAACTGGTAAAGTTGTTTAAATCTGGATAAAACTTGGTTAGGTGCCAGCACTCCGTTTAACTGATTATTATGCAATTGCAAAATAAATTTATTCCAAAAAAATTTAATATGTGCCTAAAATTAATTACTTTGTTAAGTAGGCTAGAGGGTAGGTACTTTTTTATATAGCTATGCTATTTATATACATTTTCGCAATATCTAGTACACACGGCGACAGATCAAGTTACCCCCGCCCCTATGACCGTATTGTCATTACTTTGCGGGTTATTTTCCAACGGCAATGAGTAACTCGATGTGTGGTCTTGTATTCATATCATAAGGAATAAAATAGAATTTGTAGTTTATAGAAAGTGAAGTAGTTTCAGGTACCAATTATTATCATACCTCGGTTCCTATCTACAATGAAATATGATTTATTTTTATATTTATTAGTAACGAGGAAATTTCAATTTTATATGTCTGTCTGAAAAAATGTGAGAAAGTGACAACATGCCACAGTATGTACCTCTCCTTCTCTAGAAAATTAGGACCGATTTGATGTTCATAGTAATCTGTCCCTTTACATATAAAGTCCTTAATTGAGGCCTTCTCCGCTGACAATCATTAAATCCACGAGAATCGTGAATGAACCTTAGTAATATTAAAGTATGATAACATTAAGGCGAGTACAGACTTATATGATACAGTATTTCATAAGTGTGGATGCAGCGCGCCCACGATCCGAATATGCCAACTCGCATTTGTTTCTGGCATGTGCGCAGCGAATATGGCTCAGTTACCCAAGGTCACGCGAAGAGAATTAAGAACGTCTCCCACCGTTGTTCGCGCGCAGACACACAAATTTGTTAGCTCCACACATTTAGGAATTTTGATGAACGGCATGTTAACTTTCGCAAGCCTGTACCCGCCTTTGGCAAGCTTAGCTATGGCGAACTAGCTACACTCACTACACCGTGAGTGTGTATTGTAGCCTGTGGGTAGCGTACGTAGCGTGCGTAACTCTCAGTCGGCGTTTTCCCTCCTTTTAGAATTATTAAGTCGCAGCAAGTTTGTTATTGCTTTTCTTTATACTTGAATTACCGATTTCAATATGAGAAAAGTTTCAAAAAGTCGTGCTGATGACGATGTTATTTCGTCAACTAACGGGTCAATTGTGAATGAAGAACGAGCTACAGATGGAGAACCTGCAAATGAGTCAAATGAAAAAGAAGCCGATTCTGATGCTAATGATAGCATCGATCAAAGTGTTGAAAACAACTCCGTAAATTCTAAGGATAAAGACGTACCTAAGAAAATTAAGTCTGGTAAAACCAAAGGCAAGAAAAAGAAATCTGAAAAAGAGGAAAAGAATACTGAAGAAGAAGAGTATGAGGTTTGTTTTGTTAATAAGTAATAAGCCCCTAAGAACGCTTATGCTAAAGCCTTATAATTTAATTTTTTTTAGTATGGCTCTTCTATTTATTTATTCAGTTTATGATGCACACTAAAAAAAGATATATTGGTCCAACTTTCGTTTTCTAAAACTGATATAACTTGAGTTTATATGTGTAAAATAATGAATATAACACAACATACACAAGTATAGCAAAATAAATGAAATTTTATTTTCCTTGCTTATTCTTAAATTTCATAGACAACTACTAACTACTTTTCCACAGGTGAAGGAGGTAGGACTTAGATGTGACTATAATGAACTACTTGAGTATGTTACCAAAAACACTGCATATTGTATAATTTTTCATGCAAGTAACTATAAGTTACTTGATAATATCAACTTTTAAAATGTTGGACAACACCTATAAGGAATAGTACACCCAGACATCACTTTCCAAACAATAGTTTAAAAAAAAATTATATGGATTTTAAATACCACCAGCCCCAACATTTCAATATTATTAATAATGTATTAATTCAGGATACCGGAGTTACTTTGCGCAAATACATTGTGGGCAAGAAATTGCTTAAAAAAATATCTTCTATACAGTTAAATTACATATTCTGCACAACTATAATTTCCTTCAAAATCCAGAAACAAATTTTAAATAAATATTGTTTTCAGGTAGAAAAGGTAATAGATTCAAAGAAAATTAAAGGAAAGTTGCACTATCTGATTCGCTGGAAAGGTTACTCGGCAGACAGTGATACCTGGGAGCCGGAAAACACATTGTCCTGTCCAGATTTAATAAACAAGTTCAATGATGAAGTAAGTATTGGTTTAGGAAAACGTTGCTATGCTAAACCCATTTTGTTTTTGTAAAGTAATAAAAACGAGTGCTATAGATGTTCATGACAGCCAGGTCCAATTGCTTAACATGCTTTCCGAGGCACAGAGCAAGCGATAATTCAAACACAAAAGCAGAAGTTATAAAATACAAGTACAATGGTACTGCTTATCCCTAAAAGGATTTTCTTCTAAATTATTTATAGAAAGAAAACTCAAAAACGACTAAAGAAGCAAAACCTAAGAAAAAAGCTACAAAGAGGCAGGCAGCCAAAGAAGCTAAGGGCACGTCCAAGAGAGCTAAATCAAGTTGGGACAGTAAAAATGCTGACGAAAATGCTGAATATGAAGTAAGTATCATAAATAAATGCTTATTAATATAATAGATATACAACCTACTGACCTTTTTATTCCAAAAAGTGGCTCTCAAGCATGCCACCCATTTGACGGAAAGTGGTCATTACAACCTATGGACGCTTGCAACATGTTATGTTTAATAAAACACAATATGTAAATACATAAATATGTGTATTGAGCTCTGTAGCAAAAACCAAAGTAAAACGTTTTAAACTACCTCCATACTACACTAACATTATTAACTAAGAATGTTTAGCATGTACCCTCAGCTTCCCTATATAACATACCTTCCCCCCAAGTATGTACGTACTCTTACAACATCAATAAACTATTAATTACAAAGAAAACTACAATCATTACACAGAAACTTTAGAAACCAACAATCACATTATTTGTATGTATTATTTATTAGAACGAAAACAAATGGCAGAATGTTTTAGCTATGAAAATAGCATTACAGTTAGACCTATTATATGGTGACTTATGGTGCGTATGTAACTTTTTATTTTTCCCCCTGAGCTACCTGGATCTGGTGTACCAGGTATACCTTACATCTCCGCCCATTTGTCCTCACTATGAACCTCAATATTTTCCTCCCTAACAACATCATTGTGTATAGCCGTGCTAACTTCTAAACTACCTAACTCAATTACTGCTGTAGTTAATCCAGTATTCTTTTTTACAAGTTGATCTATCTGTCCATTTACAACGGTTCCTTCTTCTGTTGAAATTTTATAGCTACTTGACCACTTCTGTCTACGACAGTGCCTGGCAACTAGCGTGGGCCACTGCTGTAATTCCTGTACATCACTCACTGGCCTACATCTGATTGTCTTATGATTTTTTTTGGCATTATAGTCTATTTGCTTGTTCTCTTGTCCTGCTGCCAATTGTCTGGATTTATGGTGTCTAGCAAAGTTCTCAGGCGTCTGTTCATCAGGAGTTCAGCTGGGCTTATGTTGGTGGCTGCACAAGGAGTTGTACGCAAACCTAATAACATATTAGGAATTTTAGTATCCCAGGGAACATTTTGCATTTTTCGCAGATTGCCTTTAACAGTCTAAACCATCCTTTCAGCTAAGCTGTTATTAGCAGGGTGATATGGTGCTGTAGTTATGTCTAATTTTATTTGCTTTCAAAAATTTTTTAGTTTCAGAAGACACAAATGAAGTCCCATTGTTTGATACCAACATCTCATATAAACCACGTAAGGCAAATATGTCTCTCAGGTGCCGGATGACCGTCCCAGAGTTCATATTGTTTACAATTAAAAACCTTTTGCCATGGTAAGGACCAGCAAAATCAACATTAATCTGAGACTATTTTTTGGTGGTGTGTGTCTATTCTACAAGCATTTTTGACAACCGTTTACTAACGTGTCTATGTCTCTGTTTAACTCTGGCCACCAAACGTAGCTTCTTGCCAGAGCCTTGCTTTGAACAATTCCACTGTGTGTTTTATGTAGAACATTCAAAATTGACTGACGTATTGGTCTGGGTATAACAACACGACAGCCCAGTAAAATACAATCCTCATGTAATGAAAGTTCCGTGCGATGTAACCAATAAGGACGTAGTTGGACCTAGCAGGCCAACCGCTAAACAAGTAATGACTAACATGTGATAACGTTGGATCTTTCTTGGTAGCTGTAGCTATAACATCGACATCGACTGGGAAGTCAGCAGGCATTTCAGCCATTAACAAAATTTCACCAAGCTGCTCTTCTGGTCTGTCGGGAACTGGCTGGGGCGAGCGACTCAAACCATCTGCATGACCAATCTGCTGCCCCATCTTGTAAATTACTATAGTTATATGAAGTCAAAATCAACGCAATTCTCGTTAAACGGGGTGACAATACCGAAGGCATAGGCAGTTTAGGATCAAATACCAATCAATGGCTTATGATCTGTGACAATAGTAAAAGCCCTTTCCATAAGACAATTGTGAAATTTTACAACTCCAAAAATTATGGCTGCAGCTTCCTTATCAAGTTGCGAATAATGCCTTTTGTGGCTATGTAGTGTTCTAGAACTCATAGCAATAGGGCGTTCTATATTGTCTTGTATTACATGTGATAATACGGCGCCGACACCGTATTCTGAACTGTCACAGGTTAGAATTAGTGGTTTCTTCAAGTCATAATGTACAAGTGTCAATTTAGATGATAATAAACATTTTGCTGTTTCAAAAGCAGTTTGCTCACGTGCAGTCCATTGCCAGGATTGTGTTTTATCAAGCGATCTATGTAAAGGCTCTAACAATGTAGCTTTCTGAGGTATGAAACTCTCGTAAAAGGTATATAATCCTAAAAACGCTTGTACTTCTTTTATATTTTTAGGCTTCGGAGTAATATTAATAGATTCTACCTTGCTCGGGGCTAGGTGAATACCTTTAGCATCTTTCACAAATCCAAAAAACTCCACTCGTTCTTTTACGATCTTACACTTGTTTTTAAACGGTTTTATTATTTAATAGTAACCCTGCACCTTCGATCCGCTTTACTACATCGAGGCGCTGCCTCATCTCTGCCATAGAGCGTCCGCTAATTATGACAAGCAAGTAATGCCGTCATTAATCTCTGAAAAATACCTGGGCTCGCTTTAACACCAAATCTATGTTCCGAATACAGACCTTTACAGGTATTCAATGTTAACAGCTTTGCAGTCGCGTCTGTCACAACTACCTGTGTGTAAGCTCGATCTAAATCCAATGTGGTGAAGAAACAACCACCTGCAATGGCAGCAAATACTTCACTGGCAGTAGGCATATGTTATATATATGCATCACAGTTTCCCTGTCTGCGTAATTTACTTTACCCTCTCGGCTCTTCTTTTTAGCTACACAAATCTTCTCGATATGCCCTCTTCTATTACAAAAGTGACAGACTGCATTTATAAAACGACATTCACCTCCATGACGATCTCCACATCTATAATATAGCCGTATGTTGGGTTTGACTTGCAAAGCATTCACATCCATCGGTTTACATGATGAAGCTGTTGTCCCGGTTTCGTCTGCGTAAGTAGAACTTATGGCCCTTTTCATATACGCGTCTTTCCCTGCGCTTTCAAATGATAACATTGCATCAACAACATCTTGGTAGCCCAATTTATCTTTTTTGAGCAACTCGTATTGCAAACTCCGGTCCCTCATGCCACATACTAATCTGTCTCGCAGCATACTTTTTAAATTTGTGAAATTACAACCAGAACTTATTTTCTTAACTGCGCAATATAATCTGAAGCTGATTCGTCCTCTTTTTGATCACGTTTATAGAATTTATTACGAATTTATTACGTATTTGGTAGTGACCCTGATTTGTACGCAGTCGTGGGTTCAATCCCTACCCGGGACAACATTCATGTGATGAACATTTGTGATTGTTACGAATCTGCGTGTAACATATATATTTAAGTATTATATTTGTTACCTCTATTGTCTGATATCCGTAATACAACCGTAACCGTACTTAGTAAATAGTACGAAATCAGGTCGATGTAGACAGAAATTTCATTCGGTCTAGGGCTAAAATGTTTTGTCAAAATTGTTATGATTTCTGTAAAAGTCACATCACTTGATTATTTCGGTGTAATTAAAGCCAAAAGAGTTTCAAAAACTGTTTCACCACACACAGTATAAAAATTAGCTCGTTTTGATGTATCTGAATCAATTTCATTAGCCTCAAAACAACATGTAAGTCGATCTATGTATGTGTCCCAACTATCAATTTGCTCAAGTTATCCCAGCTCATACTGAGCAGAGGCCTGTTTGGTGCAAATGGGCTTAAGTTATATTTCATCTTGTGCGAAATAAAAATGACTATTTTATTTTTATCTAACCATAAAAATAACTTTTTTATTGTCAGTATATCAACACGAAATAGACAAAATTTTAATACTATGGCTAATGTAGGTTTTACCCCATAATATTTGCATGTCAGTTACCTATATGCACAAGATATTGGTTTCATCAATTTAGTACCAATTCTGTTTACTGTTCCTGTGACACTGTGTATTAGTCTTAAGTACACCAAACATATAAATCAATCTTTAATTGTAGGTTGATCGTATCTTGGAAGTTCATTTTAAGAAGAGTGGGAAGCGAGAATTCCTCATACACTGGAAAGGATGGTCCAGCAAATTTGACTCTTGGGAACCAGAAGACAATTTGAACTGTTCAGATCTAATAAAAAGGTTCATGGACAAGGTAAAATATGAACAAATCTGATATTAGCATAAAAAATTTGTGTCCACTTCTCTGAAAAGGCCATTATATAATTTTATAATATTTGGTATGAGAATAGTTCATTAAGTACTTTTACCCTATTGTGTCGAGTCAGCTAGCAATGTTTGTAAAGTAGGCGGATTATTCAGATATATCAGTACACAAAATTAAGTATTATTAATAATTAAAAAAGTATTAAAAGTCACTTTACAAGTTTTACTAAATTCGAAAGAAGAAAATAATCATAATGTATATAAAATTTCATTAAATGTTGATGGTGGATATAGATTTTTCCATGCAAGTTTTTTATTCGTAAATGTAGTTATTCATTGTCTGTTGTTGCCGCGTTTGTTGCACTATGACCCTAGAATAAATATCATCTTAACAAGTAAAATACTTTTTTTACGGATTTAAATCGTGGTTTATTAAACTAATTTTATCTTGACGATTCAATACATTACAGTGATCAACTTTAAACATAGAACATCTAATAATATGTAACATCAAAGTAAGCAACCTTAAAGAATTTATGATTCATGGTTGTGTTGTGGTGGGGAGATCACCAGTAGGTGTAGAATTACCTAAATAGAAGAAAATATTTAAGATAATATTTTCCACCCAGGTAAATACAGCACGTACTACCGACTCAAGAAGCCTGAGAGTGGCTCCCGAGACTACTAGTCGTTTCACCTTACAGGATCCGTCTTCGGGGAGGCGTTTGAGCAAGAGGCGTGGTCAGAGCCAGAGGTATGATTGAAAGAATTTTTATTTTTATAATATCACAACTCTTGACTAACGCTATATCGTTAGTTAAATCAACTCCTGAGATTGCAGGTTCATTTATTGTGCTTACTTAATTAATGCATTTCCGAAAAAAAATAAGTATATTTTTTATGATTTGAGAGTTTTGCCGTTATAATGCTCATATTTTAGTTATAAGAGTGGAGCTGGAAACACTGAGATGTCTAAGAATATTTACTTCTTTCGTGTGTGACGAAATGTCAATTATATCTTAGTACTATGCTATAGCAAGAATAATAAAATTGTAGTGAAAAAATAGACTATATTTTCACCACTTTTTCAATTAACAATTTTATTTCTTGTTTCAGAGTTCGTTATGACAATGCTGAGTAATAGTTTTATTTAGATGTAACTTAAATGAAAAATTTATAAACTAAAGAAGTAACTCTTTACTTTATATTTGGTACGCAAATAATTGTGAAATAATAGTAACTTATACAATATCAAGCACTGTTTTATTATATTTTAATAATTAAAGTTAAACAAGAAATTGTGGTCTGATTGTATTGATTTAATAACTACCGTTATCCAATTGTAATTTTTTTATTCTCCTATAACAAAAAGACAGGAGAAACGAAAAAATTATATGTTACACAAAAGAAATGGCTTCGGAATATTGAAATGTACAAAATTAATGTTTGTTGTTTGCAGTGTTAAGTTACGAATTATATCTTTGAACTGGTTTTCAAATAGCGGGTAATTTTAGAATATTAACTCACTTAATGCAGAGTAAATAAATCAAAGAGGGATATTGTGTATAACTATTGAACAAACTGGTAAATTTTTATAATTTAAAATTAACTCAACAAATTTTGTGGCAGCATGGTGAACTCAATTGAAACATCTTGTAAAATTTTACTGCTTGTAAAGTTTTCTGCTAAACCTAAGGTTAACTGGCAGATAATTCCGTATGGCATTAAGTTTTCCTTTGGTATTACTTTTGGATTGTGCAGTAAAGATACAAAAGTCATAATTTACTAAAGAATTCGAATTTTAGCAGGCCGTCATGAGTGGATGCGCTTTTTTATTGGACTGCATCGACTGCTTACCATCAGGCAGGCTGTAGTCATAATGACGTGTCACATTTAAAAAAATGGACAGCATACAAGTCGTAATCTCTGATATCATTTCCGTGTGCAACTGTGAAAGCAGTCAATACGCTGAACCTAATCTAACTAACCAAACCTCAGTCTGTTACGCTTGTTATGCGAGACGATTGTACATAAATATGCTACTTTCGTTTTTAAAATATTGTATGTATAGTTTTGAATAGGTACAGTCAGCGTCATACAGTTGATAACATAAAAAGCGTTAAAAAGAATATTTTTCAAAGCGTTAGGGCGTGTTCCGATATTTACAACGCTTTATTTATTTATTTGTATTAGTAACATGGGTCTGGCCCAATTACAATAACTAACTCATTGAGTAATTTAACATGCATATATAGGTAAAAATATAATTAAAGAGGACATCTATGGGTGCTATTAACTATTTGACGCTGACTGCACTAATAGGTATGTCACAAAATTAATTTATATTTAGAACTTTCTAGCGACTTCTTTCTTTTGGAACAAAGATTGTTCTTTCTTATAAGACAGAAATGAAAGTGAAACAATATTTGTTTAGACGGAATTTTAGATGGTCAGTCAATTTTGATCAGGGTAACAAACGAAGCAAGAGTCTCATTAATATATTTTAAAAATATTGTTTTCTTGGTGGGTTATAGTTATTATTATTGTTTGTGTGTAAGATCAGTTATACTAAAACTATGAAAGTGAAATTTCCTGAAAACCAATTATATTATTTAGTTGGTCCATCTATAATAAATATATCATTAATAAGAATATTTCGCATATTGACAAATTCTGTTTTATATTTTTATAAAATAATAAAATACATACCATTATTTGTACGACTTAAGTACATCGAAATAATTATTATTTGACCTATGTAAAAAGTAATTACCAATAAAGTTTTGAATCTTCCAAGACCGACTTGTGCAATTTATATAAAATCGTAAGTAAGTTGTATGGTCATGCTGATATGACACAGATATGTTCAAGGTTTTTTATTGCATGACATATAAATTATAATAGAATAATTTTCCAAAACTAATTTCAAATTATATAGTTTGTATCTATTTTAGTGAGTAGTAGGGGAACATGTCATATAAATAAGAGATACGGCAATCCAATGTCGTAACGTCTCATCCGCAAAGGATACCTCTTTAAAGGATTTATGGCATGACGTCTCTGTTAGTTACGCGCTTAAGCTGGCTTTTCACTATAGAAAATAATAATACTTTTATATCCCGCAAATGGCCAACACACTGTTGCTCGAGATAAAATATATTTTACATCACATCACGTAGTCGAAAGTCAGCTTTACAATAAAGAAGATAGCATGATTTTACTCCCTGGCATAATTGTATCTACAATGCTATTCTTGCATTAATTTTGTAATTAGTTCAAGGGAAATCCAACATAGCCATCATTTCTAAAAAAATTCAGTGAACAATAGTAGCACCTAAATAAACAAATACTATGTAGGTGCAACCTTAAGTACATACTTACATGATATTTGTAAACTAAGTGTATTCTTGTGAATAAACATAGGTCTGCATTCTAGATAAAAAAATATATTTAAGTAAATTTTGAGGTCATATTTTAAGGTAGATAAGATATTTCACTATTATTGCGTGTGTTTGATATAATATCTAAATTGACTTAATTGTCAATTTAGTTCAGTATAATAATAATATATTAGTTCCATACTACGAATCGTTTTATTTTTCAATTATATTTTAGTTAAGGACGCACTGGTTAGACCCTGGTACTAAGCGATTGCGGGATCGACGAGTCAAAAATAAGACGCAACGCAGCCCATACTTCTGTTCGCCTCCTTTTCAAAATTGCGATGGCCGAGTGATATAGTTTTTCTTATGCAAGTATACCTATTATAGGGTCGCCACCTTTTACGTGGGACCCACAACATAATTGAAGTGTGGGCGTAAAATATGCCTCTGCCTACCCCTTCGGGGAAACAGGCGGGAATGTATGTATGTAAGTATACCGATATATACTTAACTGTAGCACTTTCGTAGTTAAGGGATTAAACTGTACACCATCGTCTAGGCAAAGTATGGTAATGCTATCACGGTTTAAATATGCGAAAAAAGACAAAAGGTCTTTTTTGCTAGCCCAGAACCCTCCATTTGTCGAGTTCGGTAGGCAAGGGTTGGGAGGTACACGCAATATTTTTGAGGAAAATTGTTGAAGTCAAAACAAAAATTCATAAATTCAACTGTTTTATTTAACAATAATATTGCTATATTCTGGGAGCTTCCTTGCGTTAAACGATACCTTCGAGATCGGGTCGGGGGGGAGCGGCGAGCCGCAACGCGTGATCGAGCGGTGGGTCCGCGACTAGGGAGCGTGACGAGAGTGGAGGCAGCGGCACGCAGGAGGCGGGTGCGCGGCGGCCGCACGAGCACGCGGGCTCGGCCGGGCACGCGGCGTGCCGGGCGCGCGCGCAGTGCGTAGTGCGCACGGGCGGCCGAGAAGCGAGGCGGCGGCCGCACGCGGAGCATCGTCCGCGTACAGCCAAGCCGCGTCGTGCCGCCGACAGCGCGCGCGCCACAGTTTCGTGCGCGTCGCGAGCGGCCACTCTGGCGGCGCACTGCCACCAGCGCTTGCGCAACGCGGCGCAGGCCAGCAGCGCTAGCGCGGGCTCACCGGAGCGCGCCAGCAGCCGCTCCACGGGCACGAACGCCGCCGCTTCCAGCAGCAGCGGTGCGGGCGCACACTTCGCCTACGCACATTACTCAAATCAGCAAATAGTCAAATAAATACTGTTGGGTGTTACACAGCGCTTCTAGCGCCGAACCTTAGTTCCTTAGAAAGCTTGTGCTATTGGTACTAAACGACGAATAATCATACAAAAGAACCAATTGGGCGACCTATTGTGATCATTATCTACCGCGACGTACCAAGTCAGCACAAAGTTACTTCAAAACACTAGCTGAAATTCGCGGTTCTAAAATTGCAGGACAAGACAATCATGTGAAGTTATGAAATTAATGTAAAATTTTACTTTACGCTCAATTTTTATATTCGTATGAGTCTAACTGAGTTTTTGGACCGTGAATATGTATTTAAAAGAATGCGTTGTGTGACTGACTTACACATAAATTACACATCTAGGTACTACCTATTTTTTAAATACATCCTATTAGAATTATTTACTTATTAATACAAGCCAGCTTCCAGCTTTTTGTTTTGTTAAAAAAGCAAATATCTTCATTAGCTAATAAAATACATAATAATTATAGTAATTTTCAATTGTTTTCTTTTGACTAAACAACCAATTATAGCAAAATCAAGATTTCCATTAAAACAACATTTTTGTACTATTAAACCGCTTTAATATCCTGCTTAACGTTTTTTAGTTACATATTTTATCCCCTATAAAATCTTAATAAATACGTAGTCTCTTCAAAAATCTTTATAAACTTAAAACTGTATGTATTGCTCAATTTCTGTATTAGAATTTAGTTTTTTGATAAAAAAATATATTTACTTAACACTTAACTATCGTACTGTACGAATGTGCATTGCACTGATCGATTGAAAGCACAGCATATTTTCAGCCTACATTTTAATTTATTTAGTTAGGAATTGACTATATAGATGAACGTAGCGTGACGTGAGCGTGGTGTGACCTACCTTTTGCAGCCATCGCGTCCACATGTCCGTGGCAACTTCAGCCGGCGCGCCCACCGCCACCCGGGCACACAGCTCCGCAGCCTCCACTACGGCAGATGCGGACTTTTCTTCGTCATCCTTGTTTATTCGTCTCAATACAGAATCCAGAGCCCCACTGGGATCCCCGGCAGATTCCAGACAAATTGCTTCAATTTCCAACGCACCGGTTTCTCTGACTATAGCGAGCGCTTCTTCAGGTCGAATGATGCCCGGGTTTTTCAACAGAAAATCGCCAGCTTCATTTCGACGCGAAGTGCATAACGCTCTCAAATACGCAGCCGCCGCGTCACCTTTTAGTCGGCCAGCGTCAAGCAAACATTCGCAGAATTCTATAGTATTTTCGCTAGGGGTCGAATTTAAGATAGGTTTAATAGAATTTAAGTAGGAGTCCGGCAGTAGAGCGGCCATAGCACGCGAGCGGAGACTGATCAGCGTAGACAAATAAGGTTCTAGTTTTACAGTGTCGCTTGCGTTGTCTAATCTTGTTCGAAGGTATTCGAGGAACTCGTCAACATCTGCCGTGGAAGGGTTGTCGATTAGAAAGAAGTTTTCCATCGCTTGTTGGTGCCTTTGGAGCATGGAGTCAATTTTCCAGAGTATTCGTGGTCGGTCAGCGGCGGCGGCTCTTTGGTCAGATAGCCTCTCAGGGGAGGAGTTCCCTCGACCTGCTAGAGCCAGCCACGCACGGTCCGCTCGCTCGCCTGTCGTAGACGAGGCCAGCTCTTGTGTGGCTTTTATCACTTCCTGGTCGGCAGGGAGCGCACCAGAACTTAGTTGACCGCTGATGAACTCCAATATTTCTGTTCGCGTTTCGTTATCCTAAATAACAAAATACAATCCACAATTAAAATAATATAATCCCACCAAAAACATTAAATGTAAAAAAATGCCAAGTCTCTCGATGCAGTCTTTCCATCGTAAAAAGTTTTGAGATCTCATAGAAGCCAAGTCCTATTCAAATTATTTTGTAGTTATAAATCAACATTTAGTAATTGTATCAATAGTTTTCTTTATATTATAATTATAGTGACTTGGCAATGAGCACAAACTCCTAGCTTTGTCCACGTCGAAGATATAGGGAGGGCGAAACAGCCGCGAAAAATCTAAGAGAACATTTATTTATATAGAACATTTATTTATACACCTGCGTCCGCCAATCCGCACTGGGTCAGCGTGGTGGACCCAATACCCTCAAACTTTGGTATGTGAGAGGAGGCTCGTGCTCAGTAGTGGGACGTTAATGGGCTGATGATGATATTTTTTTTTGACTTTTGATGACTTTGTAAATAAATAATAAATAACAAAAGAGAAAAGAACCTGTAAGAGCGGAGCGTGTGTGAGCAAGGCCCGTGCGACCCGCAGCCTGTTCTGCTTGGCGAGTGGCCCCGCGAAGGGCGGCTCGCGCGCGCTCTGCTCCAGCAGCCGGACCGTCGCCGCAGCATCGTGCCACATCATCACGCGCAGCGGAGACATGTTGTTGCAACTCGCCTGCCAAATAGCACTGGTTTTTTTATTTCACCTATGTTGTCCCACTGCAGGGAAAGATTTTCTATGTCCCCATTCCTCCCTGTCCTGGGCATGTCTCCCAGTTTGGGACGTAAAGAGAAAATATCGTCATGCCAAGTTTTCCGTTTTTTCCACACCCATCTGTATTCATAATCTATATTTATTTATTAGCTAGCTTTCAGTACAGACTTTTTTAATTATAGGTATATTGTCAAAATTATTTGAATAAAGATCAAAAATTAAACGTTTTGGTCGTGTATTTCGTACACTGCAATACTTTGTATTTGGGATGATATTTCTTGGTTAGTATGAAAAAATATCATCCCAAATACAAAGTATTACCAACAATAAACAAAAACAACAAAATGCTCTGCTATGATTACAATGATTATGATTAAAATTACAATATGCAACATTACAGTTAGATACTGTAGAATGGGTACTGGCCAGTAAGTAGCATGAGTTCTGGTTAGTAATTGTGGATTGGGAAATGGTAAGTAAGTGAGGGTATAGACATGTCCGCGAGGAGTGTGTGCAGAGCGTCTTGTCGAAAGAAAGGTCGCGCGTGGTCTAGTAAGCGCGTCTGCCGTAGCTAGAACCAGCGCGTCCTCCGCACAGGACACGCTCTCCGCACCGCCCAACCTCGCGCAACTATAGTCCGGCAATCTCATGCGCGACCTTACCGCGGGGTGACAGACGGTGGTGGGGACGAGGTTAACAAGATGTTAACGGGGAAGGGGGAATTTCTCTTCGTGTGAAGCCGTGTGCTAGTATGACACGCTACCTCGTCCCCGCCACCGTCTGTCACCCCGCGGGACGGTCGGGTACGAGATTACCGGTCTATAGCGTAGTAAGTGTGTGTAGGTACTGACGATGTCTGTTAGAAGTGTATGCAGAGCGTCGTGTCGAGCGGAGGGCCTAGCGTGGTCTGGCAAAGCGCGCCCGCCGGCCCCGCGGCCTGCCAGAGCGTCCGCCGCAGCCAGAACCAGCGCGTCGCCCGCACACGACGCGCCCTCCGCACCGCCCGCGCCGCCAGACCCTGCGCAACTAGACGCCACTAGCGGGGTCAACTCGCGCACCGCACCGCTGCTTCCCCCTGCGTACATATCAGAGTTCTATTCTTGAGTCAAGTTACATCACATATGTGCGAACATAGTCGTAAATCATTATTTTCGGACCTCTCGCTCGCACTTATAGAACTGGATTTGTGTAGAATGTAACAGAGAAAAGGATAATAGGTAGATTGTATATAATTAATAGCAGGTAATTAGAGAAATAAGACAAAACGTGTCGCCCCAGATACTGCGGCCGAGCGGTATCATTTTATCGATAGATAGTTGCGCAGCATTGTCACATGTCTATGAGGTAATGATTTATGACAAAGTTCGCACGTTAGTGACTTAAGTATAGCGGCTTGTTTACGCTAAGGCAAAAGAACTGCTCAATTAATATTTTTTTATGTAAAACTCGTCCTTTATTTGAAGATTGGTTATTATTTCCAAAATATCTTACCCAAAGCTGCTGCGATTGCGCCGACGGCCCGCCATAACTTGTTTTCCCTGGCGAATACTGTAGCCCTGTGTGGGTCAAGCGCAGTGAGGGGCAAAGACGCCACCACGCGCTCTACCAATCCAGGTTCAAACTCCGCCAGCCGCTCGATCAACGCCTACCTCAACAAAAATATACATCTATCAGCAGAAACTTTACAGCCATTACTATATGTTTTATATAATATAATACCATTGGTATATAGATCCTACCAAGACCTGAGGAGCCCAAGTCAACCTCACCTGCAAGTGGTGCACCTGCTGATTAACTGACAAGGCTCTCGAAGTATGGGCGTCTAACTTGCCTCTGCCTACCCCTTCGGGGAAACAAGCGTGAATGTATGTGCCTATGTGTAATATCATTGGTAAGACGAAATTTCTTTTGTGATTGTAACGATTCGTACTACTTAAGTTTCAAGTAAAGAAAATGAATTAAGAAATCGTAAAAATGTCTTGATTTGTCCAAGATGTAGTTAGCTTTTTGCAAAATCACTCCTTTTAAACCAAACTTTTCTGCCGATGACTTTGAAGAATTATTTCAACAACTAAAAATTTGCAGTGAAATCTGTCCCACAGAAACTGATTAAGTGGGGCAGATTTCACTATTTTATAATAAGATGTGTTAAGCTACACCAGGGTTAGCACTTTAGAATTTGTGTAGGTAGGTTTACTAATATGTAATTTTAACAGGTATTATTACACGTGGCACATAGGTAGGAAGTTATTTTTTTTATTTTATTGTCAGTGGTAATAGCTGCTAAGCGATCGGCAGATCATTAATAGGATTGGTAGAGATTCCATACTCTTGGGTATGTTTGTATGTTACGTTCTATAGTGATTCCATTTTCACCTCCATCAGTCCTTTGTTTTTTTTGCTGTTTTCGACGTCCGTCTCTGTTTCGGATATTTCAATTAATAGATAATTTCGGGCAAAGTAGGTTCTGGGGTATCAAGCATTGCTTTGAACAAATGCATGCGTAATGTGCAACTATCCATAGAAGCTCTCTTTCCCCCTCAGTATTTATGTTCTACTTTGGGGCGCCCTTACAAGGTTTCACATGTAAATGTACTATTTACTTTTAAGACCTTCGTTGTTACCATGTTATAAATAAATAAATATAAATTATTTTGGCATTCTGACTTATTTGTTGTTATTATTGTAATAGGTACCTGGCTGTAATCTGGACTGGGTGGATTTGTGGAGAGTTCACCGCGAACCACGGAGTCTCCAATAGCCTCCACAAATGCGGATTCACTTGAACAGCTATCCCATAATGTTGTCCATAACTCGTCACTGTAAATTTATGGTTTAACTTTATATATTGACAGTTTTGCTCGTTTTTAATGTAAAAAACAATGGAAGTAAATCAGAACAGGTAAAACTGTAAATAAAATTAATCAACCTACCTCATTTTAAATTTAACACACATTTTTATAACTTGCTCTGCCACACTTCTGTCTCTGAGTATATTTGGTCTCTCAGATATATTATCTATGAACTGCACTGCTACAGACTTTGCTTGTAACCCTTGAGCGGTGCAAAGTAACCGCAGAGCTGGTAAATATTCGCCGGAAGATAATAAGGCCTTCGATCGCGCTAGTATATCGCGGGCCCTCACTCGGACGATTCCTCGCCTGCCGAGCATTGCAAGAGCGCCATCAACGACGCAAGTTCCCGCCAATGCACTCACTCCAGCCATACACATCGCACGTGAGACTTTACCATCAGTCCAAAGGCCCTGAAAATAAAAGTAGTAACAAGTATTAAAATTACTAAAGGAAAAAAATAATTACTCCGAAGAATTACAATTAAAACTTATACTCACTTTGAAAAAGGCGGATGCGTATACTGGTTCAATATGCGATAAATCAAGAGGTTTATCATAATCATCTCCCCACATTCTCAAATGCTCATCTGCATCGAATATTGACAAGGAGCCATCGAGCCACCCAAGCCATAGAGGTGACGTCTTCAATTCCACGCGTCTGATAAGGCGAAGCGATATTGCAAATCCGGTCACGGCAACCGACAACCATTGCAACGTCTTGCCACGACCAAAAACTAATATTCTTTCGTCATTCTCGCACCATTCTAAAACAGGGAGTGTGTCTGGTGGCCCGCCCAGCCGAACTCCGGCAGCTCGCCCTCCGGCTACTATGATGACTCGTGATAATGTCGCCAATGCCAAAATACGAGAGTCTCGTGCTGCCATTGCAACTACCTCTCCTCGAGCACCAGAGAATAGGCAAGAAGTACGCGCTGCTCGCACCCCTAATGGCCTGGAGAATTTTATTAACCACACAGAACCACCAGTGTCGAGAGCTAGCCCTGATGTGCCTGCCCATGTCACTCGTAAAATACCCCATATATCTCCACCCAATGTGACTTTTCTTAATAGTAATCCTCTGATACTTTCATATTGACATATAAGCCCTTGTGCATATCCCGCCAACAGCCGAGTACTGTCATTGTTGTAAGCTAAGCAGGATACTGCACCTTTGTCATTATTTTTATCACAGACCCATCTTAGTGTTTGATCTAAGAAAGTTAGTATGTGCCCATGTGCTGTGCCCACTGACAGTTTTCCACCTATTCCTACACTAAGAGCAGTTGCTGCTCCTGCTTGTGAACGCTCCTATAACATAAAAATAATTATAATATTAATAAGAATTGTTTTGTTATTTTTGTTTGTTGGGTTAGAATTGTTTTATGCTAAGGACCATCAAGGTAACCATGAGGTTGTGCTGTTAAAAGAATTATGAATAGTGGTGAATTATTTCACTTTCTTAGACTTTAAAAAGAGAAAACTTATATGTTTGTCTGTATATTCTTTATTATAATATTACTAGAGACCCGATTATTTTCAACTTTATGCATGAAAAATGCTTTAAATATGCATGACAAATTTCATAACTTGCAACAACTAAAAATTCAAAAATAGTAATCTTTAGTTTTTTTTTATTTTCATAATCACATGTCGTTAGTAAGGTATTGACAGTCTTTTATAAAATAATTAACATTTTGCACTTACTTATAAGTATAAAATATTTACATAAGTGGAATAAGGCCAATTCCACATCCACTAAGTTAGAGAATTTCAATAAGTGTGCCATGTTAGCAAGTAGTGGTTTTGGCAAAAGTCCCAATTCAAATATTATACACATGATGTACATAAGTAGTATTTTTTTAGCAGGTACCAAGATCTAAACAATACACCCTGTAAGGGCATCACAACTGCTGAGAGGACTATTCAGAAATAATATTACAAAAATACAAAAAGTTTATTTCCTCAACAAATACATTTCTTTTTTAAATTGTGATTGGAGCCTCCATTTAGACTAGAGAAAGTCTGTGTTAGGACACTCCCTCACTTCCATAACTTCAGTACAATAATTAGGTAAAATACTTAATAATCTAGTTAATATGAATCTAACTTTTATTTAGTTGTGTTTAATCGTGTATGCCTCTGTGAGGGTGGTGTGTATGGGAGTGTGGTGTGTATGTGGGTGTGGTTTTGTATGTGGGTGTGGTGTGTGTGCATGGAAATGTGTTTCTATGTCATATTTTTAATAACAGTTCAGTATCGTCATAAGTTACAGGTTTAATCCAACTTATAAGTGTTTTTTTGCATTCATGTAGATGTTTGTCATGCATATGTAATTTTTATTAATCCTATTGTATAATATTGCAGAAAGTTTGTTATATTGTCTGTTTGCAAATGTTGTTTTTGTTACTGGTATTATAGCAACTATTAAATATTAATTATTGACTTAAGGTGACAGTTGTTGCTTAAAATGTTTTCATATGTTTCTTTAACTTTACACAGAAAGTACAATAATTGGAAAGGTTCATTATAAAAATCAACTAAAAAATCTGCAATTATAGCAGAAATATGCATCATCATTAGATTCTAGGTATAATATACCATAACACATGAATACAGACTAAATAAGTATTTGCATATGCAAACATGCAATTGCATATTGTCCAGTCCCTAAATATTTGTTATTTAAGTAATTTTTTTTATTTAAATAGGCATTACTTTCATGTGATTCCTTAAAAAAGAGCTGATCTAATTATTTGCTGTAAATTGCTACCCATACATGTATACATAATCACATAACATTTTAATTTATTTTTATAGCTTGCCACAAGGAGGAAGTCTTATAGCTTGGAATATTGCATCTTATTAAAATAAGAACCTTCGGTGGAGAAAAAAACTCCTAATAAAGCTGAAAGCACTTACACAGAATATTAACTACCAATAATTTGTGTCATAGATAAGTCAAAAAAAAATTACCACTGGGAATGTTTTATTTTTAATACTTTTAACTTTGACTTTCAATATCTCCAGAACCAGTAAGTTCCCAGGTATGGTCCGGTCCACAAGGAAAAAATATTGCTTTAGTGAAGGAATTGGAGACTGTGATGGTTTTATTCCACCCATTAATAATTCGATCTTTGCCGATTCTTATACCCTTGTTGTTTGAATAAAAATATATGCAAATCATGAACAGCAAACAACTTAATTATAATCTGTGTTATAGAAACAAATTATTAAAATGATAAAGCACAATTTAAATCTTATGGAATGTGTATCCCTTGTCTAGTCTTTTTCTGTGTGTCAACTGGTTTATTACTAGTACTATGTAATAGTTTATGGAATAAAAAGATTTGAACTTTCTTTAGGATTAAATTGTAGCAATATCATAATTTAAATTGATACTATATCAAAATATTTGTAGTGCCACTCAAGACTTAATAGTATTAAGTATAGAAGACTTGAAATCTTTTGAAGTCATTAATAAAAAACTGTTTACTTGTGCTTGTGTTAGTTGCTGAGACACTGCTTGCATAAAGTCAGCTTGAAGGGCTGAACAAGTGGCAGATTTCTCATTATTTTTCACTGAGCTTTTCTGCCTATCTTCTTCATCATCAGCAGCAGAGAGAACTTCAGCTAGTGAAGGGGCTTCACTAGTTGGCAATGCATATTCAACTTCATCTAGCTGAAATCACACCATTGTTTAAATTTTTATAATAGTTCTAATTTTGAAGTCTTCCTATGGGATTTTCATCAGAAAGATATAATGTTTCGATTTAAGTTTCTTTAACATTTTTGTTCCAGTTCCTATTAGTTATTTGTCTATTCCTTTCACCGTCCAACTCAATACTTCAATTCAAAACAATACAGATTTGGAATTACATTTTATAGTACTAGTTCGTACTACACTAATCAGTAAATTTTTCAATAATAACAGTGATAATTAGCGGTGGGTGTATCAGGTTGTGGCTTACCTCTTCAATATCTAAATATTGAAGACTATCAACAGATTCCAAATCAGAATCCAATAATGATTGTTCCGACGGGGTCTTCAGCAAATCCATTGTTCTCAGTACGGTTTAATTCATTTTAAAAATCGTTTATTACTGCTTTAGAGTGCCTTTACATTGCCTTTTGCCTGCCTCTAGATTACACTTTCTTTCAGTTGTTTTTGACATTAGGACTTATGACATATGCCCAAGGACTATTAACTACTGCTCTCGCTATTTTGGTGTTTCTCCAAGAACTTTTGGACTAAGCACCGTAAGGAAAAGATCTGATCCGTACATCCCATTCCCTTTTTTTTTTTTTTTCTCCCCAATTGAATCCCATTCCCTTTCGAATCCCGCTTGTACATCCCATATTTTATCATCTGTCACTTGTATCACTCTTTTTATCAAAACTTTTGCATATAGTTTTCACTTCAGTTCTTTATCACCACTCATTCTCATTTACTATAATGTATATGATATTAATATATCTCTAACTTGACACTGGCTAAATGTGCAAACCGCACGAAGCCAAAGTACAATCTAACAAATTAAAATAATTACTTGCCAGCAACATGTACTTTTGTTTTATTTACTGCATAACTTGTACATACTGTTTATTTATTTTTTTATTAAGCTTTGAATGTCACATTTTGGATTTTTTCATGAAAAAACTTAAAAAATAGACATAATTAATTCCGTTGGCCCAAGAACTCTTTGTGGGGCCTGAGATGATAGGTGAAGACCTCCCCAATCCACCATTCAATTCGGCAAACGATGCACCAAACATCCTGTATAATATAATAACTATATGTCTATCTCTTCTGTGTCTATATGCTTATGAATACGCAAAATTCTAAAACACAAGTCTGTTGATCAATATTTCAAATATATATATATATATATATATATATATATATATATATAAAATAGGTAACGCAAGTATCACAACTTGTATTCAAATCAAGCGAGTCGACTTAACACCTAATGCGACGTCACTGCTATTATTTAGTGACGGGATATCTAAACTGATTCATCGACATCGAAGCCGCTTCTAATTAATATTTTATACATAAAAAAAACATGAAATCGTTTATGTTACAGTGTTTAATTACCATCAGACGCGCGCGAATTGTAAGTAGTGGCGGCTAAACTCGACGACTGGCCAGGGTTTGCATTTCCTATATATATATAAATTACTCTATGGGTTTGCACACGCAAAGTACGTGCATTTGTGTTATTTATTATATATTTATCTCCTTTTATTATATCTGCTTGTACTTTTAAATCTATATATAATTATATATATATATATATATATATAAAGCTTGTACTTCTACATATATATAAAAATATAGAGATATTATTTATCACTTTCCACACAGTGCACAGATTTTTTTGGAATGAAAACTAACGTAATATTGGGCAGCAAACTGTGCAGCAGTGGTCTTTTTAATAATAAAGCTCAATATTAAAAAAAATAATGACATATCTTACATAAAAAAATATGTCCTTGACTGTGTGATTGTTTTTCTAATAAAAATATTGTTGACTTTTGTGTGAAGACTTTGCAAAGTTTGATTTTCTCTCACTTTATGTTAAACAAATTTGCATTGCGTTTAGAATCTGTTCTATGACTAGCAACAAGAGTGAACAATCATTCGACAACAAAATATTCTAATTAAAATGAAGTGATAGAAATTTACGAAAATGGATAAACTCACTGTAATATCTGGTACTCTGTTTATGACTGCTGATGTATTTGCTATTGTAAGCTTAGCAATGCCCGATTGGATAATAACTGATGTTGGAGGTAACTATTTGACTTCCTGTATTTAACTGAATATTACGTAGGTCAATTAGTGCTATACCATTTGTTCACTTTCAGGTGATACACGTCTTGGCCTCATGTGGTCATGTATTACGCTGTACAATAGACCCCAAGTGTGCTTTACTCCAGATTTGCAACCAGAATGGCTGCTGGCTTTAATATGTATATTCATTGGTTGCATTTGTATTACTACTACTGTAATATTGCTGGCATCAAGTCATTTTGATAGAAATGTGATCCCATACGCTAGATGGGTAGGATTTGCTGCAAGTAAGTTTTTTTTACTATTTACATTTATTATAATATTACCAGTGCCTGTGACCATTGGTACAAAACTTAAATTTTTAAATGATTAAGTATTATTTATAAATACTTCCTGTAATCTTGGATTGTGAGACTCTTCTCTTATGACGGTGTAGAGTTGTGAGAAATTTATGGGCTTAGATGACAAGATAATACTTTAATGCACCTAATATTGTATCAAATCTATGCAATTAGAATGTTGTATGCAGTATAAAAAACTTATGAGTAAATGTTAGTTACTTTAGAGTGGTAATAATAGATAGCATTTCCTACGCAAGTAAAAATATATTTGAAATTAGTATAATTTTAAAATAGGCATAATACTTTTTTGTACAGCATGTTAAAAACTACATTTAACAAAACAATTTTTTATTTTTTTTCAGTGGTTGTGTTCTGTTTAGCTGCAGTTATCTTCCCCATGGGTTTTCATGTAGATGAAATTGGTGGTCAGCCCTACCAGTTGCCAAATAGTCACCAAGTTGGAATTTCATATATTTTATTTGTTTTATCTTTATGGATAACTGTGATATCAGAATTATTTGCTGGAAAAGTTTGTTTGCCACATTTTTAAGTTAAGTTTTAAATAAAGCTAATATACTAAATCATTAGTATTATAGATTTTTTTCTTTGTAATCCTATATATCTTTAGCTAAGAAATTAATAGGCAACACTAGAATAAATTTTTAATAAATATTAATTCTTTTGCAATCATTCCTTCTAATATCTTTGTTAAATTCAAATTCATTTATTCAAGTTTGGCTCAAAATAGCTCTTATGAAGGTGAAAACTTAAAAACTAGCGCGCCCATTCACTGCGGGCGGGAGCTTGATCGTAAAAGAACGGGCAAGAAAATTATCAAGGTCAGTTTTTTCCAGTTACAAGAAAATGTACTTAGTAGTAAAACAATTTGACAATTCCATAAAAACCTGTGTTCTGCAGTCACAAGATTTAAAAAAAAAGAAAATAACTTTTTTTAAGTTATACAAGCATGATTACGAATAAACATAGTAGACATGAGCAGACCAGTCCCCACTGGCGGCACCCGTTCACGAGTATGACGCATGAACCAGCCATCGTGTCTCCCAACTATATTTTAGGGAACGTAACGATCCGATGCATGACGCCACCATCGCAAAGACATTTAGTGAGTGAGCATGACATACTCAAACTATAGGATAAAATAATTTTAACAAAAATAACATTATATTGATGAAATGTGCTGACAAAAACCACAAATATTTTGGTCTTATGAAAGATATCATTTACAGCCATTCCGTCGTAATATCTATATAATCATTCGAACAATACTATGCGTTCCTAATCAAAAACAAATTCCGACCAGTACAAAATTTACTTCATATTACACAGTAATGATTTAGGAGAATGATAGGACTATGAAAGTTGTGTGTGCAGTTATAAGATTAAAAATAATATTAACTTTTTTCAGTTAGCTGAATTTTAAATAACAAATAAAAATAGTAGACAAGAAGCACTCGTTCACGAACGCATGAACCAGCCATCGTTTCACTCAACCATATTTTAGGCAACGTAACGACCCGACGCATAACGCCGCCTCACCAGAGACATTTAAGTGTGCATGACATACTCAAGCCACAAAATAAAAAGATTTATACAATGAGTAATAACAATAATAATATAAAAAATTTATAGCTGCAGACCACAAAATTGTTTATTCTATGATAGGTATAATTTACAGCCATGCCGTCTTATCATATATATAATCTGGCGTATAATAGTACGCTGTTAGCTGCCCTTTATTACATCAATCAATCAAGATGTAAAGTTTCGGTTTATATTTGTTTAAAAGCTAGTATCATCATCTTAGCATCGCCACGGTTGCTATATTTTTTTGGAAGGAAAGATATCAAGTGACCTTTCGCTGTGGGTAGAGCAGAAGGGTGTGCCAGACTTATACTGTCTGAGAACCATCCATGTTCCTTCTTGAGCGTGCTATGTTCCGCAACCCCGGCAGGCCTGGCCCCTTTAGTGTGCATTCTCTTTAGCTCTGGACCATAGCTTCCACCAGAGCCGAACGCGAGAAGTCGCCGCCGCTGATCGCCGCTACGAGAACACGTCGGTGCTCCGTCCAAGCGGGGCAGAGAGTGTGCTCAACCGTGTCTCACAGTGGTGACACCCGGACATTTCCACCCGTCTGATTCTGTGCAGGAACCGGAGCAGTCATGCCCGGTGAGGTGCAGTGACCTGCTTCAGGCGATAGGTGAGGGCGCCGTGGCGTCACTCTAGGCTAATCAGAGGGGACTTACTGCCACTATCCTGGCGAGCCTTATCACGGTTGCCCTAGGCTTAAGCTTAAGGTAGGAGGGGCGCGACACACTGCGCCTCTCTGAGGAGGTCCTCCCGGTTCTGATCCGGGGGACGTTGGCCGCGGGCGGGGTGCCAGAAACTACAAATCCCCTGGTGCTGGCCCCCCGCCCCTTCTTCAACAGCGGTGGGCGTCGTCGGAAGATTTTTAGTGGGTAGGACTGCGGCGGTCGCGTCTGCCGCAGTGAGCCCCACACCCCCTCCCGGTCTCCCCCTTTTGGCCGGGAGACAATGCGTAAATGCATTTTGTTACCGACGTAAATCAAAAAAAAAAAAAAAGGCTTAAACTTAAGGCTACCCCCCGACTGGTCTCCACCTTGTCGTGGTGGGGGGGCTGAGTACCTCCCGGTAGGGCGCAGGAGGCGCTAGGGAAAAGGTAACACCCAGAGACCGACGACTCTAGGTGCCCTTAGTACTGACTACCGGGGGAAAAACTAAGAGGGACCTGTGGAGGTCGCAGCGGGTGGGCCAGGAGGGCCCGTCAAGCAGCGCCAGGAGGGTCTTAGGCAGTGGGGGCAGGGGGCCCTTGCTGTCTAACCATATACCCTCCGAGAAGTCGGCCACAGACGCTATGGTCGCACAAGGAGGTAGGAGGGGCGCGTCCACTGCTCCTCTCTGAGGAGGTCCTTCTGGTTTTGGTCCGGGGGACGTTGGCCGCAGGCGGGGTGTCAGACGCTGCAACCCAGGTACTGGCCCCCGCCTTTTTCTCAACAAGCGGCGGGCGTCGTCGGAAGATTTTTAGTGGGTATTACTGCTGGCAGTCGCGTTTGCCGGTGGTGAGTCCCACACCCCCTTTCGGTCCCCCTTTGGCCGGAAGGTAGTGCGTAAACGCATTTTGTTACCGACGTAAAAAAAAAAAAAAAAGGCTTAAGCTTAAGGCTAGCGATGTGACTGGTCTAACCAGATTTGCTGAGTTTCATTTTAATTTAATTATTCAAGTATGGGTCATTCTGAATAAATGTAAACTTTAAAAACAAAATTTTAATTTAATTTTGTTACCTACATTTTACAATGTATATTTAAAACAGCCATATCAAGTGTGTCTGCAAAATGATTTTAAGATTTAAAAGTAGAGTAAGTAAAAGACCGTAGTAAGAAATAAAAAACCGTATTTTGCAATAGTAAATTAAACTAATTAGGCATTATTATTATTGACGACCGATATAGTGTGGACTGAGCTGTGTGACTCCAAAGTATTTACCAAAAAATACATAGGTAATACCCATAGATAGTACAAACGGGTCCAGTTTATAATATCGACAGTCACTACATCGACGATCGCTGTATCGAAAATGTTTAATCGACGGTTTAATGTATTTGAATATTGCCAATTTGTACATGTTACAAAAAATCTAGCAATTTACAAAATTAACTTATGTTTCTTTAAATTTAGTTCGGGTCGGGTACTCAATGCAGCGGACCAGTATATGGTGTAGGTACTGTCGATACAACGTATTATCGATATGGTGTACTGTCGATGCAGAGTGCCATTGATACATTACCCATCGATGGACGTTTTCAATACAGCGACCGTAAATGTAGTGACTGTCGATATTATGAACCAGACCCAGTACAAACTATACTTAGTTAGGCTATATGGTGCTGTGTGAAATGTCTGAGAATATTCGTGTGAATTTAAATTCGTTGGCAGGCAAACACTCACCCCACTTGCTTTACCTACCTACCCCCTAATACTAATAGTTAGCTATCAAACCGCAATGCCAGCTTTCATGATTGCTCTGAGGGCGTCAATAATTGTGTATAGGTCGGAGCCTCATCTTTTTCAACCGTGGTTGTAGTTTAGTTTTAGCTCTACGAAGTGTGACTATCGAGCAGCACGATGGTTTTTGTAGGTAGGAGCTGAGCTAGTTGCGGCGTAGTAATAGGTCTGCTATAATTCTGTCCTCCACCTATGCGGACTTCGCCGACCAGAGGTTACGTCACAACAGACGTGTTCGATTCGGCACCATACCAGTTCTAAGCAAAGCAGCTGTTGATGAAGCTTGTATTGGAAAAGCTTAAAACGAGAGGAATCAAATACCCCGTACAACAATGGCACGTAATTCGAAACATGTGACGCTAAGAATCTTCTTCTATACTAAACCAGTTTGCCTAAAACGTGTTCGTTTTTCCGTGGCTATAAGACGAACTTCTCAATAACTCAAATGGATAAAAATTATATTTCAGCCCATTAGCCAATGCGTGGTGAGGGGTTTATGTCATACTTGACCACGCAGATTTATTGTGGATTGGCGAAGAGGGGGAGCTTGGCTTAACGACTACCACATACATTGATAACCGAGAACAACGGTTTAATGACTTGGAAAGCACAGATGCGCTCGAACCACGACAATGACACATATGATTGGCCTCTTTGTATTATTTACTTCTGTGATCGTTGCGCTCATAATAATACACCAAATGTACTGTATAAATTATATAGGTACTCTATTATACTTGTATTTTGTATAGTCTGGTCGTGCTAGATTGCACGTTTGTTTGAGAGTCGGCCAGTTGATATAAATGAAGGTGACAAAACTAAATGGATGGTAGAATAAGTAGACACAATCTCGTTAGGGTAATTTAATTGTAATCCTCCACAGAATAGACTCCAATGAGTCGAGAACCTATTTCTGAAAACGTCTTCACTGCTTCATACATTCAAATGTCTCACTTTGACTTATATTTACAAGATGCTTTTTGCCATTTATCGATATATTTTGAATTTATTTACTTTAATTACGAATGAAATGTAATTATATCTTCGTCTACTGCATGTGTATTAATTTCTGGTCATAGGTACATACTTAATGATCTTTCGAGTTTCGAGGTCACATGCATTCGAACTTTTTTTCGTGACATCATTGGAGACCTTAAGTGTTTGATTTGTTTACTAAGGAAAAATAATTAAAATCGCAACGGCGGCATTCTAAACTATGAAGAACACATTTTTTGTACAAGAATATTATTAGTATTTATTTGATTTAATCCTTAAAATTTCGTGAAGTAATTTAGTTAAAGAAGTTAGATAAAATTTACTTTAAATAAAAACAAAAAAAATGTAAAAACGCGTTTATTAACATCATCATTAATTTAAAAAAACATATTAGATTTATCTTAAAATGATTAATGCAAAAAATTGCTATTAACACAACATATTTACAAAACATTCAGGGGTATTTAATAACTATAGTTCATTTTTATATTTGTACAGTCTTTTTTTCTGTTTCGTAGCACTGTTTCACTGCAGTTCATTTAACAAAGCTGTAACTAGGGACATTTCCTTCCATCTTCACAAGACATCTTCTTGAGGCAGCCTTAACTGTTGTATTCCAATTTGATGTGAGCTTGTTGTGTCGTTAAATCCTATTTAAGCTGATGAAAATAAATTAGGATAACAATTGCTGAAGCGTCTGAAACTGCGTCCACATGGTCAATTACATGACCACGCAACTATACGACATGACGACACTGCGATTATTATCAAGGACGAAATGTTATATACCCCCTACACATTGACTGCAGGCCTTGCAATCTATATGACTCTGATCGCTGCCAGTAAACGTAATAGGTATTTTCTTTAAAAATTCTAACGCCTTAGCATTTGACTCAAACGCCAACTCTCGAGTGATGAAATCCACTGGAACGGACTGCCTGAAGCTGCACATATAAGTAAAATGTTAGTTTGACAAAGCCAGCAAAGCTGGTAATAAGGTACCTGTGATAAGCATGTAAAAAAATTATTTACTCAATTTAATGTGTCACTTAAATAAACTACATTCTTCATTTTACAATACAACAGTTACCTAGGTAACAACTGTTGACTTTAATTATAAAGTTGCCCTCAACTTCTACCACAAAAATAAAAAACATTACCTTCCACTGACATTTTTATTTATTAATGCTGTTACAGCAAAGAATTAATGATTCTTTGCTAGTATATTTTTTTAACAATAACACCAACTTCAATAGATCCAAAATCAGTATCATTAAGATACAATGATGGTGCGAGAGATGGTAACTAAATTATAAATAAACATACATATAAACTGTTATCTTGTACATACATAACTAATACCCAAAGAAAACACCCAGACCAGAACAAACTCTTGTCCTGTGTGGGAATCGAACCCACAACATAAGGAGTAGAGTGCAGGTATAGGTGTGGAAGTCACAGACCATATTTGTCATCAAAAGTAGTAATCCATGAATTTGGCGAAACATGCAATGTTTTAATGTGTAGAAGAAAAAGTTAATAACGAATCATCAAAATATATAATTTCAAATTGGTCATCAATTAAAAAGTGCATATTGAAATAACGTACGACTTAATGATGTATTTGAGGTAGAGTTTTCTTTCCCTTTCCACAAACCAGTCCATAAGATATCCTGCCATAAGTGGCGCAGCTTTGTATAATAAGAAAAATTTATGTAAATTTCCTGTGGCCCATGCATATCTTGTTTTAAGGGCATGTTCAATACATTCATTACTTCTCTCTTCTTTAGATAAACTTTGAAAAATTGTAGTTATATCTAAAAAAAAAGCAAAGTATAATACAGAAACTATATGTACCATTTAAACTTTATGAAGATTTAAGATAAGTTAATATAAGAGGTATACAATAGTAGCTAACCTAGTGTATTATTGGTAAAAATGTAGTAAAGAATCCTGTATGCAGTAAATTCTGCTGCATTGGTTTTACAATCTGGTAGCTCATTATAAAGCATTTTCAGCTGTGTTTGGCATTGATTGAATTCTTCATGATCACCCTTTTCCAAAGCTATTCTAGCATGGGTTTCATAAACTTCAACTGTAAAACTATCTCTGATTCCTTGCACCTGAAATATAAAATATATTTAAGCTGTATAGTATTTATATATAATGTTTTCTTTTAATGTGACTACATGTTTTTATTTTAAGTACTTACAGTTAAATCTTGTCTTATTGATTTTAATTGGTCACAAGCATATCTGTAATCCTGTTTCTCTATCCACCTTTCTTTCACATATTTTAGGGAACTCCTCAATACAGGAACTGGACGAACTTCACATGCATCAGGAGCTTTAGTGAGCCTAAGGAATGACTTTTCTATGTCTGAACATGTACCAACTATATGCATTTCATTCAAATCATAGTCTCCTTCACAGTCCTGAATAATAGGACGTTTCGGAGAAGGTTCCACCTTTTTCCCAATCTGTATTGAACTTGCTATGGAGGGTACATTGTTACCATGTCCAAACCTTTCAGCTCTCTTTTGAAGTCTTTCTGCATTCCCTGGACCATCTTCAACAAGAAATTCACAATAGTTAGCCTTCTTTTTGGAATTTTTAAACTTTTCAGATCTTTTCTGGTCCAAAGATAGCCTATCTTTGACTTTTTGACGACTTTTGGATTTAGAATTCTTCTTATCCTCAATTTCATCTCCAGAAGTCGAAGAAGCACTGAAAAATAATAAATATTGTTAACTTCTTCTATCAATGTAATAGTAAAATAACAGTAGCAATTACAAACAGCCATTTTAAATATTGAAGAGATTGATACATTATTGTTCTCACCTAAGGCGCTTCCTAGGAGGACTTCTGGATTTAGATCTACTTCTAGAATGTTGTCTACGCCTGCGTTGGGGTGAAGCTTTATGTCCACCATGATTACGATTATTGTATGCAGTTTTATTTTTAGGTGTCTCCTGCTCTGGCTTTTGATATAATGCTAAAGTGCCACGTACAGGCTTAACTGATAAATTGTTACGTTCACTATGAACACTAGGAATTGGCTCTTCATCCCAATTTCTGGTCCAAATCTCATCCTTGTTGGCTGCAGCTGTAATTCGACCCTTAAGACATATATCTATCTGGTCTCGGTCAAACCCTGTTTTGCATTTCTTATAACATCTTTTGATATACCTCTCTAAGCTCTCTGGCCATGAGCCAGTGGAAGTAGGACTTATACATGAAGATCTAAGAATATTGCAAGAGTTGTCATTTTGAAAAGCTTCTTCACTGATGTTATCATTAAGCTTTGCAACTTTGGGTTCTTCTGGTGGTTTAGGTATATCTTCAGTTGCAATTGGCGGAGGTAGCGGGACATCTAAGGGTGGTGGAGGAGGTTTGGGCAAGTCTGGAGGAGGACATGGCGGCAGAGGAGGAGGATGATCAGGTAGGGGAGGCAATGACATGTCAGCATTTTGATTTCCTTTGCGTTTCTTTTTCACCCCACCAAAATTAGGTAATAGTGGGTTTTCATTAAGAGGAATTGGAGAACTTTTCCTGACACCGTTGAGATTAAACCGTATAGGAGATTGATTAAAGAAGGGACGGCTAGTATCAAGAGGCGACATTCCTAACAAAGGACTAGGCAGTGGTGGCTTAGGAAATGGTGAAGTAAAATCATTATTTACTTCTTTCATCTGTTGCAACTGATGAGTATTGTTTGAAAATCCACTATTATTTCCCATTTGGTTGAAATAATTATTGTAGTAAGGCGGGGGATACATGCCTCCAAAACCATTGTATTGCTGATACATACCATACATCCATGGATAATGGTTTGGTGGCATGCCGTTCATGGTTTGAATTGGAGGTTCTTTTGAATTATTCTCAGTCATTATGATGATCAACTAAATCTAATTTCAAAAACTTAAAAATATTACCATTGGACGTGTAAATCAAAATGGCGCATCTGGCCTGGCTGGCTGCTTTTATGTCCAAAGTAAACTAATCCTTTGACAGTCACAACAGTAGACGAAAATAGCACAGAAAGCAAATCACCAAATAGTCAGCGAATTGTAGAAATTTTCAAGATGATGCAACGCGTAACCAAGTACAAATAGTAAAATTGTTGCGAGTAGACAAAATTATTGCACTTCACACAAATTGACACATTACGCAGGTTTGATGATTGATTGAGAGGTTACGTTTTGTCGTTTACCTTGATTGGCTTGGCATGGGAGTTGGGCAGCCTCGGACCAGAGTTGCCAACCTTACAATTTATTTTATCGTGAATAAATAATTGAAAATCTCATATACCTCGTACACCCAAGGATTTGAAATGTTATAAAATTTGAAATAAGACAGTAAATTTGTGTAATAAATAGACATTTGTAAACTTAAAAAATTAAGTAAATAACCAAAACGTTCATGTTATTAAAGGTTGTCTCAGTAAGAGCGCACTTTTCGATTTTAAAATAAAAAATGCACTTGACACTTAAGCGAGTAAATAAATAGACATTTGTAAACTTAAAAAAAATGAAGTAAGTAATCAAAACGTTCATGTTATTAAAGGTTGTCTCAGTAAGAGCGCACTTTTTGATTTTAAAATAAAAAATGTACTTGACACTAGCAAATACTCTAAGCGAGTGAGTCCATGCCTAAAAAACTAGAAAAGTACAACCACGACTTCTTGGCGGGAAAGTGAAGCGTCATGTCTACAGTTTTGCTTTATTTTCTAAAATTTTTGATATTTCTAACATTAATGTGTATCTTCGATTTATCATCTTTATCACCACTCATTCTCATTTACCATAAATTATATATATGAAATGAAATGAAATGAAATAAAAGGTGGGATATGTCTAACTGTTCACATGAAGTCCATATGGAAAAACTTCGTGTTCAAGATAATATATTTCATACCATACACCCTACGATCGTGTGGTACCGGCCTAGGATAGGGCCTTTCGTCTCATGGGGAGTCGTTAGAGTCGACGAAAAGAAATACTACCGAATGAGGGCAGCAGCATTCACCTGCGTACTGGCTTGAACTGCGGTCGCTAACCCGCCTGCCCAGCGTGGTGATTATGGGCGTACCGGTAACAATAAAGATGTAAGATTTTTACAGAGTCCGCATTGGTAAGATCACAAAATCCTTTAGCTACGAGCAATAGATAAACATGGCATAGCTTAATATTTTTACCAGCTTTACCGTGGGGAATGTTCTAAAACTGAACCCTGAACTAACCCTGAAAAGTTAGTCACAACTATGTCAGAAGTTTGAACTGTGATCTTCTCTTCCAACTCATGTATTTCATTGTCTTTTTGTTTTTGGCAGTACTAGCACGCGAGAGACGGAAAACCAAGACCGAAAAGCCATTACTAACCATGCTTAGAGCCGGTATATAGAAAGCCATCATGTAAACGACTACCCACGCGCCATACCTATCAGCTCAATGTAGAGGCACATATAATGCGGTGAGCGGAATCTGAACCATCAACAAACACGGAAGGCAAATAATGCGTTGAATACAAGTTCCATGAGGGCTGCCATGGAGCTTGCTGCCCTCCAGAGATCTCTCTTTGCCTCACAGTAGTGGATGTTCTACTATTTCTCTGTTTTTTAAGTCCACCTAACTAGGTAGGCAAAACCTAGTTAGTAGTACTAACTAAGTTTTAGTACCTACATAAAAACCGGCAGACTTTTGATGTATTATAAAACACTGTAAAAAAATATCTTAATTTCCTTTTTAATACATAAATCTTACGTAAATACGTAGGTAGGCACTTATGTGTTAGTAAAACGTTCTAGGGCTCAGTCGCAATCCACTCCCACAATAAAAGATAACGAAATAGGTTCGAGCTGAGAAGCTATACAAAAACTTTCAAGTGCTTTTTTATGTAATAATATTTCTCCACTTTTGTAGGGTGTAGTTTTGTAATAACTTATGTGTACTAAGCAACAGTTGTCGCGTCATGACGTTCCAGCGAGCCCGACGTCATCTGGCGTCTATAATAAGAAGCTTCAACTCATTACCATCATCAATCATGATTTAATTTTATCCGATTTTAGAAGAAGACATTTAAAAACATTGCGATATGGAGATTAACTTTTAGTATTTCATTAGAGCATGATTAGAAAAGAAATAAGTAAAAGCTCGATACAAAGCATTTTCAGAAGATACACGTAAACCGAACCTAAAATCAGTTTATTAAAGCAGTATCTAATTCAAAGATATACTCGTAGTAAGTCTGATGATGAAGAAAAAAAATTACACATAAAAATCCGTCGAATTTAATTTAAATTGCGGGCAACACTCACTACGTTTTTTAAACAAAAAATCCCTCCACCTTAACTTGATGACAGGACTGAGTATCCCTCGGTAGGGCAGCAGGAGGTTGCAATAAAATGATTACCTCCCCAGACTCTAGATGCTAGTAGTACCTACTGATTACCGTGAACGGGAAACCAAGAGATGCCAATCGAGGGCTGCCGCGCAGTTTTGTAAGTTGCTACGACATCTCCCTTGTGGATGATGATCGAGAGTGCGGAGCGGATGCCGAGGAAGAGGAGGATAGCTAGTAAGATATTGTGTTGGGCGCTTGCCTGGCCACCCAAATGCTCTTAAGGCAGAGCATGGAGATCGGAAAACGGGAACGTTCTCCATGCGCTGCTCTGCATCCAGCAGTTTATTCATGCGAAGAGGGGCAGCAGTCAGAGCTTCGCCCTTGTCAGGGCCACTTGATGGAGAAGTCTTTAGCTTTCCGCTGTTTACCTCGCTTTACTTACGAACTACATCGTAACTGTTCGGCAGTGTTACAGGTACCGAAATCATCCACTATAAAGTAACCGGTGTAACACGCACGTGTGCAATCACGTCCGCGCCCTGAAAGGGCGCAATTCGTACGTCCCATGCCAATAATTACGCAGTTCCACGCAGCTCTCTTTAATACGTACGTTCCATACGTACGCATTAAAGAATCCCATACGTACGTATTAAAAATCCCATACGTACGTGTTAAATGGTGAGATATGGCTAGAGCCCTTCGCCCACATTGACACTAGCTAAGTTCTCATGCCTTAAGTCGCCTTCCACGGTACCCTCGGGCAAGACATGGGGCGTTAGAATTGTAACTTTATTTAACCTCAGGCGATTTTCGTTTAATTGACACACCATTCGGTTGAAGAAAGAAAGTCTTGCTTGACTAAAAAACATTTTTTTTTATGTCTACTTTTATTTAATTCTATTTATAGTCGGGACGGTATTGTGGTTATTATTAAACTATGTTTTATCTAGATCATTCATTTTATTGTTATAAAATAAATAAAAATTATATTTCAAATATAAATCGATGTCATTTTTCGTGCCATTTCGTCGTTATATGCTTATGCTTAAAAAATATATGAGATACATTTCATGAGTAAGTAAGAGCAAGTTTCAGCTACTTACAACTTTGTTCATAAGGGATACGTGCTTAAAAACAAGTCATTAAAAATATAATCAGTTACTTCAGTGCAATTCTTTAAAAAGAAGTAGTTAAAGCCAAAGTACTTTACAATATTAATGAAGTGCCTCTCTACAAAATTTTTTGGTCCTATTTGAACTTGTAAAAATAGGATAATCACCACCTCCCATAATATTTTAAGTAAAAAGAGGTCACTATGCGCAAAAACCGCTCAGAATGATTCTATCCTACTTGACATGTTTTATGCATTTGTTTTTAAACTTATAATACAACTGTGAAGTCGAAATTAAGACTTACAAACTTTTGTATAATATTATGTTTCATTATATTGATAGATGATATTAACGCTTTGGATAATGAAGAGTGGTTGTATATTCACAAACTATCGATCTGAAATATATACGACTTAAAAAGCCGATATGTCTTAAATCCACTCATTATTTTATATTAAAGCTTTAATGTCAACTCTGCTATGAGTTGCCGTAATAAATGCTTAATTTTCTCAGATTGGCCCATTTTAGTGGTGAAATAGTTAGGCTGGGGCGGAAGGAGGGGCATTGCTGACTGTGTTGCTGGTGGCGGTGGAGGCGCTGTCGTCGGGCTCGTCTATCTGCAGCCACGGCATGCGGCGCTGGAGCTCTTGTCTACAACAAAATGTAACATGTAAATTAAATAAGATATTTATGAATATCGAATTATTTGATAATCTATGTTAAAATGGTGAAGTGGCCGACGACTCTCAGGAGGCAGGAAACAATAACAATTTTAATGAGCATCTTCTCAGCTCTTTTACGTCCCACTGAGAACTGGACTTGGCTCATGAACCACGTGAGAGGGATTTAGTTTGTATTCCACCATGCGTTGTGCATATTGGCGTAGGCAGGCGTCTTTACAAGGGTTAACCACTACTAAGTACTTCAGTGATAACCGTGATCAACATCTTAAAGTCCGAAGCACAGAGGTGCACGATTCCAGGACTAACTCTTGTAAACTCTGATTTACTTCGATTATTGTTTCCGACAGATTCAATACTACTGAATATAAATTGTGTAAAAACCATATTTTACATACGGAAAATGTGTATTTGGTCAACCCATTGAAGGAAAGGAAAGGCGGCGGGAAGCCGATGGATGCAGGCGACTCAGGATCGCTCTATGTGGAAAACTATCGGGGAGGCCTATGTTCAGCAGTGGACGTCAGATGGCTGAGATGATGATGATGATTTAATGAAAAAAATAACTACAAGTACCTGTACTTTGGATGGCTGATAGCATATACCCAGGGGTCGATGCAAGCAACTGCTTTGCAGGCCACGGCAGGTATCATCGTAACCTGTAAGATTAACAAAATATACGTGTGTGAACTTTGTTTCACGTAATGTTTTTGAATAAGTATAATGTAGAAGTTTAGGAACGATTGATTTGGCTACGAGTTATGTTTCCGTTTATCCGCTGCAAAGGTAGTGGATTCGAATCCTATGAAATATTTTTGCGAATGAACTCCCATGTTTTTTGAATCCCAGAAATTTGTTGGAGGTTGTGGATCAAATGTCTGTTGAAATATGAATGTCAGAAAATTTAATTTCAGATTATATTTCCAGAAGTGTGTGGGAATTAATGTCCAAAATAGGTTACCCCTGGTGTTAGTAGCTGCTGATCCCCAAAGGCCCCGATGAGGGACATGATCCCGTAGGGCGTCCAGGAAGCGACGAATAGGAAACAAACTGTGAGCGCTGCTTTTGCGATCCGGATCTCGGCTGTCTCAGCCCCCGCTTGTTGGTTGGATCTCAGCGACTCTACGTTCATTTTTTTGGCTTGTTCTCTATAAATAATGACAATAATAAAACTTTGTTACAAGAAAAGGCTAACAAAAATTTTATGTACAATGGCAATTTAATTCCGCATAGTAACTGATTTATCTTAAAGTTTTCAACGATAAATGGTGAGTGATTTTTAAATTATATTATTAAATAAAAAGTAAATCCATTATTGGCTATATGTTTAAAAACTACGTATGTTTGTAACTTCTTTAAGAGTTGTGGATTTTGTTTAATAAATAAAATAAAAATTAAATTGGCTCGCAGGCCTGTGTTGCAGTAGTCAGAGAGTGAGTCACATTTTCGCTAAATAACATAGTGAAAGAGTTCAGATTTTACTTAAATTACGGAGTATGTTCAACCAACATACTCGGTTTGTTACGGAGTGACGTGAAGTTACGTGAAATTTGTATATTAGGAAGTATTTTTATAAAAAATACCTTAATGCCGCTTCGTGTGCAAAGACCTGCTTCACAATGCCGCTGTAGAAGTAAATAATGAGTGTCATGGGAAGCACGTAGCTGCAAGCAAATATACACGCCACGAACAGCTTGGTGTCGAAGCTGTTGGTCAGGTAGTCGAACGAGCACGACGTCAGGTAGCCCTCTGGGGAAGTATCATTTATTTTTCAGAGAGATATATAGATATAGTAATATGAAATGTTTTCATTGTAAGTCAAAACAAACATAAGAATATTTTGATATTATTTTGTCGCCTGAGGTCTGCTCACTGGTCTAATCAGTTTTTATGAAAGTGTATATGTATAAATAATAGTTTTGACTGTAATTTTCACCTGGTACGTATCTGCCCCAAACCTTGAAGAGTGGAAGTAAAGCCCAAGGCGTCGCATAGATCCAAATGCAAGCTATCATCAGTAGGGCCTTGCCTCGAGAGAGTCGCCCATCCAGGGGTCGAGTGATTGTTGAATGTCTGCATTAATTAAGCATGTAAATTACAATGTCAAGGTAAGTATCTTATTTTTATTTATTTGGAACAAAACCAATTACACAATATTGATAAGTTATAAATCTTAATGTAATACAATACACTTACTGAATCACAATTTAATGTTAAATTATTAGTCTAAGTACGTATTTAAAGGAGAAAAAAGTAGTTTATAATATTAATTTTTAGGCGCTTGTCACTAAGATCTTGTATTAAATAGATACTGAATCTACGTAGGAATCACTCAGAACTGAAGAAATATTCATGTTCAATTGTTTGCACTGGGGGCCTACCGCCGAGTTCGATGGCAATCGATTATGAGGCAAAATGGTTTTCGTATTGATTCTGTCGTACCGCCGAACTCATGGAAATCGAAACAAAATGGCGATCTCCATTGGTCTACCTATTGGTCTGTCACGGACTGAAGGTCATGAGAGAGGTGGCTGTCGGCAGATTCCCCGGTACGGATTAATGAACGTAAACAAAGTTTGATCTAGATGGATTACCGGTAATCCATCGAATTCGGCGGTAGGCCCCCTGGATCGCCTTGCACACGAAGATTGACCTTGTGTCGAAGTGCAGGTAAACTGACTTTGACGCCTGGTCGTTCGTCAGAGAATTTGAACGAAGGATTATTTTGTGGTTACTTAAATTATTGCTGAAATAATGGGATTGTCCTATCACTTCCAAGACATTTCAATATTTTAACAATATTTAGAAATACATATAAAAATAAATTAAATCGACTTAAATATCGTTTTCATACGTTTAATAATTATGTAATTTTGTTCCTGATGTTATTACACTACTTTTTATGCTTCATTCTCTGAGACGAGTTCTCCACTAATGGTTTATAGCTGTCTCCAAACCACAGTTATCTATATAATATTTTTTATAAGTTATTTATTTACTTTTTCTAGGCCGAGCAAGCAGCAACTCCATAAAGTTAAATTTGTAGCGAAGTTAATTGCTTTGTTAATTAAGGGAAACGAGTTATCTAGGTTCACACGGCTTTTAAAACGTGAGATATATAAGAATAATGTTATTATTACTAACGGAATCTCGTGTAATGTCAATGTGGGCAACCACCACCTCTTGCCATTTGACACGTAAAATCTAGAAATCTTTGTGCTAAAAACGACCGCATATACTTTCTGCAACTATATAGATTATTTTTGCATAGTTATAGGGAGGATATTAAAAGAACTAAAGTTCCAAGATAAGTATCACTAAGAACTTGTGTTATCATTATAGAACGGATAAAATAACTTAAATGCCTTTTTTAAAAAAAAGTAAATACATACTTAATATACACAGGAAAATACCTATACATAGATTTAACCATAACCTAAATATATAGATTTAAGAGAATGTATGTATGTGTGTTGTGTATTTGTATAAAGACAAACCTGTCGTAGGCGATGCAAGCATTAGTCATGCCCCCTCCAATGCCGCTGTAGGACCCAACCAGAGCAAATATCTGACAGCCAAGTGTGCCAGTAGCAAAACCTCGCATCGCGCTGTTGTATATAAACAATGGCGCTTTTGCCATCATTATAAAATCTAATACTGATAATTGTAAAATTAGAAGATTGCTAGATGTTCGTAAGCTTTTTGTCCTGAAAAGTAAAAACATAAGGTAAGTCACGAAGTAAGGATAAAAAAAAATTGCACTATATTTCATTATATACTCGTAGTAGTATTATTTTTAAACGTTTCAAGTGACGTCACGCTGAAAATACCTCGTAATATTTCTGGCCATAATTATCAAAAAGTTTTAATTAAACAAATTATGGGAAAACGAATTCCATAGGAAATATACATTATATGGTGGCAAGTGACATCATAGCCTAGAATTATCCCGGTTGCCTTAGATTTAAGTTTAGGGCCCAGGGTCTGTTTAGCGAGACTGCGGAGGCTGCTGGAGAGTGACATTAGCATCTTGAATTACTGATAACTTTGTAATTGATGCTTGTAAAGAAAAGTGATTATCCTTTCGGCTAGAGTTCTAGAAAAAAATCCATTCTGGGTTGAATTCTAAAACATACTGAACTGTGACCTAATCAACCAGTCGGTCACATTTGCTTTTTTACATATTATTTATTATACCACCTAGTAATACTTTTTGATCTTACGTAGAAAATATGAAGATGACAAGTCCATTTCCTATGAGGGCAGCGGCTGTGAAGAATATGTAGAGAAGAGCTAGCGCGGTGTGCGCACTGGCAGGAGGGGCGGGAAACGAGAACCAGTGCTCTGGGACCATCGCGAGGTCCTCGCCCGTAAGGCCGGCACCCAGCATCTCCACGCCACTGGCAACTCCGGCCCTGATAAACGCACAATATCATTCTTGTTCAGAAACAACACATTTTAGACGCTGTGGTTTGGTATTATAGAATACAAACAAACGGATAGCGCAAACGTCTGAACTGAAAGACAATATCTAATAAGTAAAACTATTTTTGTATATATAAGTTGTAATAAAGGTTTTTTTGGAAAACTGTTGAGCTCAAAATCTACACACAGAAAGAAAATAACACCCATTTTACTGCAGTGGCTATTTCGATCGAAAAAAGTAAGCACTCGATATTGCTCAACGTGCTCACATTCAAAGTCTGAGGTCTGTTTTTGATTTTAATTTCAGTAATTCTTCTATTCCCGACGAGCTATAAGCACTTTATTTAAAGCAAATTGATTAAAGCAGGATTCTACACATGCCAACCATTCTGCACTAGGTCGGCGTGGTGGATTATGACTTAAAACATTCTCCCCTTTGATTTTGAAGTGAGACCTCAAAGGTCTAAGATTTTAAATGTAGTCCGTTTGCATTTACCTGAGTGGCGCGAAGTGGGCCCCGAGATAGTAGTCATCGGTTCTGTTCTCCATGTTGCTGGGAAGTGGTTCGAGCAGCTCTCAGCAGTGTGGCTACCGCCCACCCGACTAACTGCTACACCTTACGCGCATTCTCACAGTTTTATATCAGTCGTAAATGGATTTTACGGATTATCCACTCGGACACTTCTGATAGGATTACAAAACGTACTTGCACAGATTTGTAGTAAAAGCACGGCTTTATTACATTAAATATAACAGTGACTATGTTACTGTGTCGAGAATCCTTACAAATATTTAAAAGTTCGTAAGTATCTATTATTTATTCCAACTCCGTTTAGTACTATTATAAATCACCAATAATCTATATATGATATATTTTAGTAACTTTTAATGTACCTAATTTAGGCGGGGTATCAGACTCTGCAACCCAGGTGGCAATCGCCTTTTCTCATTAATGGTAAGACTTAGCACGATAAATATGTAATAACCATCACATATTTATCTGATAAACGAATGTGACTGAAAGGAAACTGTACTACGTCTTTGCATGTTTTATTATAATGTCCTAGAAATATGTTTGTAATAGTTAGCGAACTATCGTACCTAATTAGGCTATTTACTATTTTAAAAAAAAGTTCGATGGAAACTTTTTGAAGCAGTTTGCAAAAAAGTGATTCCCAACTATATGTACGTTTTTTAAATGTTTGTCACGTCTGCACTTGGTCCATTTACAAGCAGATTTGAAACATATTTCTATAACTAAAATTCTTTTGAGTCAGTGCAAGATACGTTAAAATCAAAGTTCGTCAAAGTGTAAAAATTCTTTTCACTCTAATTAATGTGTGCATTTAGAAAGTAGTCGCTTTTCAAAGTCGGTTGAAAACGCTTGCTTGAAACGACTACTTTTAAAGAGGTAGGGATTAAAATGAGAAGAAAATAGTAAAATAATTACACATTGGGTAATCAACAAATTTAATAGACATCACAACAACCATTTGGGTTAATTCATTATAATTATACACAATATATATTTTACCTCTATGGAGTTATAAGAATTCCGTATGTTTACTAACCGGATATATACATCAAGTACTTGTTTAGGGGTACAAAAGTGCTATTTAATTATATTCTAATCTTATCAGCCATATCTTATAATATTTTCTAGTCTTGAATGAAAGTTTCGAAAATAAACTGTGCCACATCAAAGTACAAAACCACGTACGTATTATATTGCCTTTCAGAGGTTTGTGCGCTAAGAGAACGTAATCTAAAATATTTTAGATAACTGCATTAAATTACTAATTTCATTTTGCAAATTGCAAAATCTACTTAAATTAATTCTACAAAAAAAAAACTTTTTACAATGCACAATTTGCATTACAAATTTTTATAACAAAATTAAAGTTAACACCCTAATAAGCTCTGCATTGATTATGAAAATGATGATTGGCGAAATAAATACAAACACACACAGCAATTTTTTTTATGTATACTAAAAATACGATTATATATCACAGTCAAAGTGGGAGAAATAACTTACTACATAGGTACTTAGTTGATTCAATTTGGAGTTTAAGTAGGATATTATATATATATAGTTTATTTAGTTTAAGTTTAACATGAAATGTAAATTTACAAAAAACATTATCTATGTTATCTATTCGTGTTCGGCGTTGTTTAGGCCCCTTTTTATTGAACATGTATGTAACACGTCATACTGATAACCTCCTACTCGATGAGTGCACTCATGATGGCCTGCATATATGCACACCCCGCTTAAAAGATTCTTGATTTTATGAGTTAGATAATTCCGATGAGTTCCAATGAGTATATAACTTTGTCAGAATTACTTTATTTAGCAGAAATAAAGTAACAAGAACTTTTCCAAAAACTGAAAAATCATAAAAAACTGATTTCCAAACATTATTTGAAGTGTTTGTTAGTGAAGTTTTGTAAAGACAGACAGTAACTTGCGATTCAAAGAATTGCTGAGAAAAGGAAAGAGCGTCAATAAAAATATAGAACATTTTGAGAAAATGCTCTTGACTAATTTTTACATTTATATCACATGAACAAACTATTCGGAAAAAGAGAGGTTCCCAATCTATGATTGGTTTTATAATACGTTGTTAACACTTAATTAAAGGGTTTTATTATTTACGAGATATTTTTAGTTATTCGAACAGTTCTGTTTTAGACTACTAACCAAGTTAATTTTGTTTACTTAATAATTACGTGAAAGTCATGTCACTGTAATGAAGATAACAGTAATATTACAATTCCAATAATTCCAATCTTAAAAAACCAATGACATCAGTAAATGTTTAAATTAAAAAATACGAACGAAACATAAGTATTTCACCAAATGACATTTTGTGTTATTATTTTTACAATATTACATAACTTATCGTTTATCAAACCTAACTAATTAACTACGTCCTTTGGCCATTTTTACATTTTAATCTAGCTACATTGCCTTCTTTCTGCTGCTGTATGCAATCATACTACCTATATAAAAAGCAACAGCTTCAAAATGTTTTTTTGTTTACATTCAGGGGTAGTATGAGCATCATTGACCAATTACTGAAATGACTTATCATAGCTACAACGTATATCTAATAGATTAAATTATTACAGTTTGTGGAAAATTCAGTGATTACATAGACAATAAAAAAATGGTTATAACGAGAGATCGGTGTAGGTGGGAGTAGATCATTATTGACCGCAAACGTTGGTGATAGTAAGGAATATGAATTAATTATATACAAATAAATAAATGTGGGATTGATTGGGACTTTTCACATTTTATTTGTAAGACTTTGTCCAACATAGTTAATCTAAGTTCAGTATGTAGCTTTTCTTCTTTTTAAGCTCATTTGATCGACTAAAGCCTGGTACTCCGGGAATGTTCATTCTATTATAAAGTACCACAAGTTCATCTATACATCTGTACTCTACCTACCGATGCGATCTCTGGTTATGACAGACAGATGTCCACAAGGCAGTGTACGGTTAAGTTTATTACTTTTTTATAGCGTGCAATTAAATTGTTGTAAATACAAACTAAGTTATTTATGGAAAAGCGAGTCACACTGGACTAAAATACTGTAATATATTTTCTTAAGCTGGGTATCCACTGGAGGTTTGGCCCGCTTGACTTACATTATCAGAGGCTTTTCCATCATCTTCAAGAATCGTCATATTTCAGACAAATAACATACATCCTCCGCATGAATTACTTACATTTATTATTATCTTGCGAAACTATTGGTAAAAACCGAACGAAAATACATTCAGTAATTACCTAATTAATTCAAGTTTATAGCGTTCAAAGCAGGCCTACTAATCAGGGGACCTAAGGAATACATGAAAAATAAAAACACATAAAATTATGTCCTAAGAAAAATATTATAGTAAGTTTGCCCTAATGTGTGACTACCTTCAAACTAAAAAAAACAATTTATTTTAAATTCGACTTAACATGCAAACCGTAAATAAATTATATTTACGGTTTACATCGCAATAAATATTATGCGTTTTATAAAATTCGCTTTTATCAGTCTTTTATTTTAAAATGGGCTTAAAAATTCAAAAAATGAATTAGATTTAGATAAAGAGTTTATATAAGTATAAGTACTTTCTAATTATTATTATTATAATGGAATTATTATTGCGTCGTTTTTTTCAATATGATTGTTAAGATGACTTATGAAAGTTCTTAAAATGTATTAATTTTTTAAGGAATGTATAAAATGTAATTGAATGTGTAAGTAATAATAGGACATACATCCACAGATGAAAGTACCCGAAATATTTCTCAAATTAAACAAGAAACCTCAAATATTTTACTTTTTTTTAAGAGCATTTTAAATCATTATTACTTTTTCTACAAGTAAGTTTTATATTTTAATCATTAAATGAGAATTATATAAACCTATAAGCATATACATTTTTAACACGTGATAAATATAATAATAATTAAGATAAAACACAATGTTACATAGTTTTAAATAATAAATTACTACTTAATTGAACATCATATTTTGTAGCATTATATTTGGTATATTGCTCTCCACAAATATACTCACAACACAATAGATACTGAAAACAATAGATATCTACTGTAAAAAGTATTATTACATGCTACTAACATCGATTACCAATAATTTAAAAATTACTTACAACGGCCACTTTTTACAATTAAAAAAAAATCGATTATTTTTCACAATATTATTTGTTTTAAGAATTAGGCCAATCTAATAAATCTTATGAATACGTGAAGAATGAAATTTTTAGAACAAAAGTCTTAGTCTTTTTTCTTAATCCAGTAAACCCTTAGAACTACCAACGTTAATAATTATACTTTTTATAGGTACCACAATCTTATCTTTCGAGGAGTCCACAGGCGAGGCTGCAGCACACTTTGATCCTTAAGTCAAATATTTTGTGCATCCGCTTGCCTTTCACTCTATAAAGTTGGGAATCGCAGCCTAAGTACGCTTGCAATGGCAGAAACATCACCAACGTGGTTTCGACCTTTTAAAGACTTTTTCACACACATTCTATAACCCAAGGGTACCCGGCAGATAGTTTTACTTTACGCTTATAACGTTTAAGTGGTCCTTATATAATTATAAAGGTAAAAAACTTATGTGCATTCAGTGCCATTTTCTTATTTAAGCTATTTGTCTATCTATGAAAAAGTTGAGATAATTTTGTGTCGGTTTTATATATGTTTTTTACATTGGAGACACACACACAATTTTTGATTGTTACACTTTACATTTTATTCATTACGTATGTATAACATATTTCATAAAGAAATTGTACGAAATATTGTCAATAAAATTATATTCGCTATCATACAAAGAGGTTTTCGAGATATTTATATCGTAAAAGAGATTATTTATACCACACTAAGAAGTTTACAACTGATATAGACTAAGTTAAATACCCCTTCTTTACCCACGCACATTGAAAATATAGCAAATAACACCAGTTATCCCCAATGTTAGTTTTATGTACAATGAATGTGTATTATACATACTAATTTTATGGGAATTCTACAACAAACAGTCGAACGCTTCTCGTATAAAAGTTAGCAAACGATGCTATGTGATAAAAGTTACTAATTTTGGGTAAACACACCTTTATATCTAAGACACACATTAATATTACATCATTTATTATTATCAATTATTAATTATACAATAGTGGGTCCAAAAAATAGATAATTGTAGTCGTTTTTTGTCGAAGACACATCGAAAGTTCACTTCCATGATTACGTCACGGAGAGTGTGATAAAATTTACAATTAAAAAGTTTGTATATTCGATACAAAATTATTAACAAGAGTGGTCGGCCTCGGCGGGTCGAGACGGAGGTTGTTCTCATATGAGGGGCGGCGAGTGTGAGGCGTCGTCTGTGTTGTCTATGAGCACACGCGTGTCCGGGGGCGGCGGAGGGGTGACCAGGAGGCGCGGGGAGGGAGGCGGCGACGCCAGCGCGGCGCTCGTCGGCGGCGCACTGCTAGCTCGAATTTCCTTTTCATCTTCCGGCGAGAGATGCATAATTTCCACTGCATCATCATCGGCGGTCTCTTTTATATTATCTCTGAAAATGAAAACATGTTATCACATAGGGTAACGACATTGAACGAGAAAAAAAGTACAAAATGTCCTAAAAATAATTTAAAAAAATACAAAAATATGAATACATTTTTTTTCTAACGTTTTTGAACATTATTAAGTATTGTTATATTATTTATATGTTCGGTCCCGTTTTTCTGTGCTATTAACAGACTAATTTGAAATCACAGAAATATCGAGTTCATTGGTATTACAGGACTTTCCCTAGTATAAGGTTATCAAGTTTGATCTTAAATAAAAGCTTGAATAAATTCAAATTCATATTCATTTATTCAAGTTTGGCTCAAAAGAGCTCTTATGAACGTCAAAACTTAAAAACTAGCGCGCCTTAAAAATAGAGTTTTAAACCGAGCACCTTGATATGGAATCTTCAGTGTTGTGTATATTGATAGCATTTTCTCCGACAGCAGCTGAAACAATATTCATATACTTAATTAGAAAAAAACACAGGTATCGATTACACGAGTTATGAAGTGTTCACGAAAAAAGAATTTACAAAATATAAACTTATGTAGTAATCCTAAAAAGTATCTACCTTTTTTAGTAGTGGTGTATTAGTAAACTCAAGCAAGACGTACTTTTAAAGGTCTCAGCACACATATGGGATCGGAAAGGGATCGTAACCGTAACGCCTTTCGCCTCGCTGTCAACCAGGCGTCAACCTACCGTATGCACGTAACGAAAGCGTATTAGCAGCGCCTGTACGTCAACTCGGCTACGGCTAGGCGACACCGCGCTTACGCCTCGCCGCCCCCTGAAATACTCCTTGCGAATGGCGGCGTATTTAGCAGGCAAGTCGCGGGAGAGGAAAGGGTGGACGAAGAGATGTGAGCTCGGGTACGGAGAGACGTAAGCGCGGGGACGGAGAAACGTAAGCGCGGGGACGATGAGCCGTAAGCGCGGGAATTCTAGTTCGGAGCCTGTTCCGAGGCGAGGCGATTACGTTATTATTCCGATTAGTGTGCGTTGCAGTAGGGAGTTTAATACAAACCATTCTGAACGGCTCGAGGCGATACGGTGACGATCCCTTTCCGATCCCATATGTGTGCTGAGACCTTAAGGCTGAAATGGCAACATAGCTCGACGACTGATGAGGCGTTATAGTCTTTAATGGCAACCGCGAGCCACTCTACTACGGTTTACGGTCGCCATTAGATCGCGGCCTCGCATCTGATATATCGATTTCTATGTTAAGCAGTGGATATTATGTAAACTTGCTTACAGAGTCATCCATTCTGTCTTTCTGGCAAGAGTTATAGCCCACTGGAGGTGTCAACCATCATTTCCCGGGCATCGGGTCGGTGACTTGCACGTAGCCAAGTGTCAAATCAGTCCTATTACAAATCTGGCAGTATATTACAGATATTATACTTTTGACAACCGATATGGCGTGGTGGCGAGTGTACCGGCATTCCACTCCTGAGGTCGTGGGTTCGATTCCCCCACAGGACAAATATTTGTGTGTATAAATATGAATACTTGTTCCGGTCTGGGTGTTTTCCTATGTATATTAAGTATGTATTTACAAAAAAAAAAAGTATTTATGTATGTTTTTCCGTTATTTAGTATCCATAACACAAGTTCTTAATAATACTTATCTTGGAACTAAATAATTGGTGTAAGTGTCAGAAATATTTATTATTTATTTATTTATTATTATTTATTATAAACTTGAAGGTTACTAACGATGCAAGGTGCCTTCCCGCAGCCTCTGTTGTCGCGCGAGCGGGCGTCTTCGCGTGTTGTCGCGCACTCGGAGCGTCACTGCTGCGCAAGCGCCGCTGCCGTGTAGATCCAACGCCAGAGACGATTGAGACCCGCATTCCGACTCCGCCGCACTTGCGCTTTTATTGAAAAGTTCATATAAGTACGAAATACCACATAAATAAATATTCTTATATACCTTAAATATTCCATTCCAAATCTGACGTATCAAAATTACTCCGTAAAGGTAAAGACAATCTACAATACATACTTCAAAAATCTTTTAAGACAATGCTTTTTAAGGAAAACAACTGTTAATTAATTCATATTTTTTTTCTACGACTATTATTCTGGATACAGGATTTTAATTAAATTTCAAGCAATATTAGGGTAGCGGAATGTTTTTTTTGCATGTTATCAAAGTTCATTACAATCATAGGAACATTCGTGAAATAATTATTTATTTAGCTTTTTGAAACTCTAGGGTTACCTACCTATTGAAACGCATAACGTTTTTGGCCATACACTGAAAAATGCATAAAAACATTATGCATTACTATAATCGTCACTTGCCATACCGCTATAAAGCATAACGTTATAACGCATAACATCATTTCGCCGAATTTTGAAACGCAGAATCATTAAAATGCATAATTTAGGTAAGCATAGGTAATGAAAGGCATATTTTTGTTGGCCATAATTATACTACACTTTAGTTATTATTTTTTATAAAAATTTACAATAATAATAGCCAGGCGGGCAAATTGTATATGACTATTATAAGAAAATACTTTTTGATGGTAAGAAAAAAAAAACCTTAACCTTACCGAAAAATCTGCGTTTCAAAGTATGCGTTATAAAAATATGGCAAATGAAAATATAGATTTAGTTAATCATCTTATGCTTATGCGTAGTAATTATGTTATGAATAAGTATATTATGCTTCTGGATCTTTATGCCATATGATCAGTCACCATCCTCTAGATATGACTATTTTAATAACACATTTTTACACTTTCCCAAAACGCTTTATTCAAACGGCTTTCATATTATGCCATCACATGTTGTTATTTTGTATGGTTTGCGTGGGAACTTTGTTCTATAGCTTTATTAAATGTTGCTTTTAATAAAATGGTTACTTAACAAAAGTTTCTATAAGTTGTGTAAATATTCTTATAATTTTTTAAATACCCACCCAACAGTATAATTTTTCAAAAATGTTATTTGTGATTTCACAAATGTGCATGATTTTAATGATTATTTCTGATGAATATAAAATAATATGCAAAGTAAAACACACGAGCATACCCTATTGAATAAATTGATAAGAGAAGCAAAGGAAGATTTGTCGTAATGAACGTGTAAGTTATAATTAAATATTAAATGGACTTTACAACAATGAATCCGTACGAAATGCAGCACCAAATTTGAGAAGGAATCTGCAAAATGAACTGTTTATATTGTAATAGAGATCCAAACAAGACTCGGGAATTATTCAGGCGATGTTGGAATACACTATTTCTACATAAAAAGTGCCAAGAATATTGGTGCTACATCACGAACAGAGGAAAGTCCCGGCGGTAAATATGGCACATACGAAAATAAGCGAATTGTAATTTTCATCAAGTACTTTATTGTTGTTTTGTTTTAATTCCCACGTGTCTGTATGGAGCTGTTAACTTCTCCTACCGTGTACCTCCATCTCTTCACATCTTTCCGTTACCTATTTCGGGAAACCTCAGCATATTTGAGACATATTCGGCCAGAAATTTAACCCAAAATGCGTCCCGTAAGTTGGACATCCCTGGATCATTTAAGCGCCGCGTGAATCGGAATTCATAAAAGTGCGCTTTTTATCGTGAGTGCTCTATTTTTTTGGTGGTATCAGGCAGGATATGGTCATGATGACGTCTCAGATTAAAATAAAAAAATATTTATAAAAAACAGTGATAAGACCGAGGTGCAATATTTACCGTTGGTTATAGTAATGGTGTTTGCGTTACCTAACAGCGGACTGGGGGGGTTCGTCTACGGAGAGCGCGTACCGGCGCAGCGGGCGGCGCAGCGCGCTGGCGGACACACCGCGCGCGCCGCCCGCGCGCAGGTCCGGCGCCGACCCGAAGCGCGCGCGCACTCTCTGCTCCAAACCCACTCCCGCGGCCGCTCTGTACCACACACCCACATAGCCCAAAACTCGCTAATCAACATACGACAGATATGGACTTTTGTTCCCTGCCAGACCAACCTTGACGAGTTTATTGCCTGATTCTTGATTGATTTTTAATTTTTACCCTTCAAGTATACAATTGAAAAGTGTACAAAGATTATTGTGCATAAAGTTTTAATAATTTTTAATTTTCTCTTATATTTGCCAAATATATTTCATTATTTTGGTTTATTTATGTTTACACTGACCATATCCACCAAAATAAGAAATATATTAGTGAAAAAACCGACTTATATAGAACATTTTAATAATTATGACAATGAATTTTGAGCTGACAAAATTTAAGAGTCAAAAATGTAGGAATTTGCTTAACTACTGGGTCTAACTCCAAATATAAATTTGCATAAAGTGAAAGTTACAAGTTCACAAGAAACGATATTGCCAGTGAATGTTCTAGAAACATTTTCCGTTTTGATATGAAGACAAGTGCTGGCAACACCGTTCCTTTAAGGTGTTGTTATATTTAACCATCAAGGCAGTTAAATAAATAAAAATAAGAAAGACATACAGTTTTTGTCAAAAGTAAGTAACTCTAGTTTTTTACTCTACACAATATTAAAGGGATTAAAATATACTCATGGTAAAAGAGAGGTTGAGAACAGAGGTGCATTAAATTGTCTTAATGCGAACATAACTTACTTATTGCCATGTAAAATATTTTAATTTTTGTTTGAGAACTATCAACACCGTTTAAATTAGCATAATATGGCCATATTATGTTTGTATATAAAATATATCATTATGCAATAAATAAAATATTGATCGCATTAAGTGTACAAATATCTCTAAGTATGAACAGTACCTGTGAGCCACAGGCGGTGGGCGATGACGGTGCACAGGCGCAAGCGGAAGCGAGTGCGGGAGCGGCAACACGTGCGGCAGTCGATACACTCCTAAAGTTACCATCAAGTCGGTTATTTGAATGTGTATTTATAAAATACAGTTGACAAAACTTTCTTCGTTAACGTTATGTATAGATGTAAAAGCCACAGCTTGCACAGCAGCTAAGCTAGCCAGAATCGCTTGCATCATGCAAAATCGGCAATTCACTTAGAATATGCTCAGAACTGGCATAAGCATTACTTACTTTCTATATAAAATGAACATTTATTGCATATTGTATCTGTTTAAATAACAACCGTCTGTGTTGGGTCTCACTACTCTCCTCCTTTCCTACTGTCAATCAATTTCATTCTTGCTTGTAGCCAAAGCTACCTCCTACTGCGTGTCATTCCATCTTTCTTCATTTTGTGCGAGTGGCGAGAGGCCGCTTATGATCGGTTACGTCGGTAACAGCCTCTACCCTCTACATTTTATTTTACTGGTCACCAGCGGGAATGAAATGTAGTCAAGGAGTCAATGTAACAAAGAGGACTCTCTGGCCACCAGGAGAAAGAAAAAGAGAACTGCACCAGGGGGTGGCATCGGCTAATAGCAGTTACCACGGTACCTAAAATTAATGATTATGACTGTGCAATTGATCAACTATATAAAAACTAAAAAAACAAGTGCGAGTCGGATTCGCGCACAGAGTGTTTCGTACCATTATGTATAACACTATATTAATTATATATAATAATACCACTCGTTGGTCTGCATTGATAAACAAACCCCTAAGACAAAAACTAAAAAAATATATCTACCATGGTTCTCACAAGCTTTACTTAAAATACTTAAGGAGCAAAATAAATATCACTCAAAATAATTTATTGATTCAGGCGTTACTTTGCGGAAATCAAAATATTAAAAAATCGGCAACCAACGTGATTTTGACACCTATTCTATGCTGAGTCAAGAGCTAAAACTGTTTGTGATGCTAATTTTAAATTATATCTCAACATTATTGAATGACGGGCTTGAAAGATGGTATTAGATTGTTTGTTCCTAAATCAGGTGTACCTCAGGGGTCAAATTTGGACCCATTGCTATTCACACTGTTCACTAACGATTCGATTGACTCAATTACTTGCGACTGTCACCGTGTTCCGACTGCTTACGCTGAAGGCATAAAAATATACAGAATGGAGTCTCTAGATGACTGCGCAACATTACAGAGCGACATCAATAGGTTGTACGTTGTACCTGTGGTGCCTAGACAACAATATGTCACTGAATATCTCAAAATGTTATTTGGTTACGTTTACTAAGAATAAACATACAATCAAGAAAACGTATACCATTAATTATGTATAATTAACACGTCAGGATGCAGTTAGGGATCTTGGGGTAGTGTTGGACAGTAAGTTATGATTCAATAGTCAGTACGATCACATTGTCTCAAAAGCTAATAAAATTATGGAATTTATACTCCGAATAATACCCTTTAGTCTAGGCCGGATTAAGCTAATCTCTCAACGATTTACAAAATTGTAAACTCAGTGTGGGACACAGAGAAGCTGTTAAGCCATATTTCATTAAAGATAGGCAAAAAAGCGCAAAAGATTTGCAGTAATAACGTTGTGTACAATGATCCTATATTCCAAATGTGCAGGACTTACAATGTCTTCGCTAGGAAGTTGGATAATTTCACATTCGCATGCATCATTTTTAAAATTATATTAAATTAAATTGTGGTTATTTATTATCTGTGCATTTTTTCTCTCAATGTATATTTTTAAGTAATGTATGTCTGTGTTAATATTTCTTTATATTTAAATTAAATATTTATCTAGTGTGTGCTTAGGATAAGTGAATATCGTGTTCGGCTGTAATAGGTTTAGTTATATAGTATTTAGTTTACATAAAAATTGTAAAAGTATTAATGCAACTGTGCTGAGCTGAGTACCATAAATAAATAAAAAAAGGTAGCGATTTTTTTAAAAAACTCGTTTGTTATATGGGAGCTCTCTTTAAATATTAAGTTAATTATTTATTTTAAAAGTGAATATATAAATATATATTCTGCGAATATTTCAAGCGCCTACCTGATGCCGTTATCAGTATGGAGCCAAAACGAGCAAAATTGCCGATTTTTTTTGGAGAAGAAAGAAAGAATATTTAATAGTGTTTATACCAAGCTGATTAAAGCGCGTTGGTGCCAGCTTCATCGTACTCCACCACATCCATTGCGGATTGACGGAAAAGAAAGAAGTTAGATAAAATAGTGTTTATACCAAGCTAATTAAAGCGCGTTGGTGCCAGCTTCATCGTACTCCACCACACCCATTGCGGATTGACGGAGAAGACAGAAGGTAGATAAAATTGAGTTTATACCAAGCTAATTAAAGAGCGTTGGTGCCAGCTTCATCCTACTCCATCACACCCATTAGGGATTAACGGAGAAGAAAGAAGGTAGCTAAAATTGTGTTTATACCTAGCTGATCAAAGCGCGCTGGGGCGGCGCAGGGCGGTCCGCGGCGTGGTATCGGCCGGGGCATGGACTGCGGCCGCGCGGGTGTCACCTTGGCAGCGCTGTCGCGAGCCTCAAACGTCATCACGCACGCCGCCACCACTATGAACCCTGAAATTATAGAGACATTTTCTTTTCGGGTTATTTTATTTATGACCGACTTTTAATGTGCCGAATAAAATTTTACCGTTCAATAAAGTGAAACGACCAAATATAAAACATCACACGGTTAACTAATGACAGCTATTACTACTTTAGTAGTTTATCGCCTTCTGTGCCTGTGCAAATATTTTTATTTAAATTAATTATGCCCATTGGTAAAACTATTATTTTCGCAAAAGCCCATTATTTTAAACAAAGAAGATTCAAGACGAGAGCGTCGCGGCTGTCTTGAGCAACTGGCAAAGGCGTAGTTTCTAAAAAGGTTTTGGTTCTAATTTAGTTACTGCTGGACAAACCCTTTTTTCATAATTATGAAATCCTATTAAATATTGAGTAATTTTATACTGGCTTTTTAATTGACGTTCATTATAGCTTAATTCAGATAAACATAGGCTAAAATTATTTTTTACAAACCTAGCTTCATTTCGAAGCATATATGTGAAAATCTCTTGAATGTAGGAGCGTGTCAGGGAATTATATTATTATACTTAAATAAATTATTAGAATACTACTACTACGAGTCTTTGCCTACATTGAGCTTGAATTCAAATTATTAAAAGACGTATACTTGACTCCTCATTGAAATAATCAAGAAAAGTACTTTTTAATATAAACTTCATGTTTACTAATTTCTAAAAAGAAATTAGTCTTAATAAGATATTATAAATGGTTTTCAAAAGGATTCCAAGATATTGATGATAATATAATAACATATAATATAAAATATAATAATAAAATATTGTTTGATATTTCAAAACGTTGGTATCGCTATCCTCCTATCTTATTGAGGTAAAAGTTTATGTTCGATTTATTAATAAATGTTTTATGTACCTTCTGTAGGTAAATGTTTGTAATAACTCCTCAAGTGTTTTTAAAAGAGTTTCATCGAACTTGATTAACTGTAGCACAATAATTATCGTAATATTCAATAAAACTAGAAAGTATACTGGTGCTGCCACCTATCGTGAGATATTCTTAAGATGTGATTTGATGTGTATAAAAGACAGGTTGTAATCGTAAGAAAATGAGTATTGAGGGTCGATTCCAGAACTACGGACTAAGTTAAGTAGATATCAACAGTGTTATATTGTTTTAAGCTGTTCCTGTGTATAGTCATTATGCCGAATAAACTACATACTTATTTGGCATAATGTTATTTTGTTTTAAGGTGTGATGATTGTTGATAATAAATTAAATTATTATCTTTAACAATTATTCCAAGTTTGTACCCTTGTTGTTTCTACGATTAATGTTTAGTTGGTATTATGGACAGATATATGAAATGCTTTGTAATATTATACAAATGGTTGTACTGATTGTTACACTAGTAAGTGTAGTTCTGACATAGAATGTTTGTACACATGGTTATTAATGTTTGTTTGATTTTATGTGGGTCCATGTGTACTAATCTGTTGGGCTTTATAACTGATGCAATATGATTGATATAAGTTATATATTTTGTTTATCTGCTTTAAGACATAACGTAGGATATGTGGCATAACTGTAATTCTGTGTTTACTATTTGATGAAACTAAATAAACGGCTATAATAATAAATATATATTACACTAAATAATAGTTCTCAAAAATAAACAGAGTGTAGTTTAAAAATAAAGGAAGTGTTCGAAACACTAATAAAGCTTAATAAATAAAATAGTTCAAACCGTTTTATTGTTTTACTTTTGAATTCCTTTACCTGCTTACAGCACTTTTATAGTGGTTATTGATTCTATTATTTGATATATAGATAACTAGAACCTTAAATCTAACAAGCGCGACTTCACAAGAGCGTGAGCTTGGTATGAGAATAAGTTGGCAAGAAACTCAGCAAGATTCTGTCTCTCGTCAAGACTACGGAGAGAAAATATATGAAACAAGAGAATATAAATCGTTCCAATCGATTTATGCTCGTCTCTTGGAAACCCTAACCAATAAGGTAGCACTAAGGAAGCCTTCGATAGTCTTTTATAGGAAACTAAGATGGTTGTCCAATAAAGACTTTGACTTTACCTCCAAAGCCCATGACTATGGGACCTGCGTAGGACAGGTTGTTGAGATGGAAGCCCCGCGCCTCATCCTTGACGGACACCGTGGCGTTGCCGCGGATCTCCAGCGCTACTGACAGCGTTTCGGCGTAATACCCTGAAAGCAAAAAGCAATAACAGAATTACATCTCACGGCCTTATAATTATCATAGTTGGTGAAGGTAGAAACCATGCTATAACTATTTAAAAGAGATCTATAAATTAGTTGCTGCAAGGTTTACTTTTAGCACAGCGATCTGTAGATAATAATACTATACGGATACTAAATAACAGGTAAACATACATAAATACTTTTGTTTTGTAAATATATAGGTATTTCACTATAAAAAATAAAGAAGTCGCTTTTCGCTGTCTGTCCCTATGTATGCTTAGATCTTAAAACTACGCAACTTATTTTGATGCGGTTTTCTATAATAGAAAGAGTGATTCCAAAAGAAGGTTTATATGTAGGTCACGCGGACGAAGTCGCGGGCGGCTTCTAGTACTATATATAGAAAACAAAAAAGTTGAATAATGTCAAATGGTGAGAGGTGGTTAGACCTTCGGTCGTATTTTTTTACCTCGAGTTTGGAGATACTTGGAAAATCCAAGTATGACGCAATAATATCTCAAGCAAAGCTGACAAAATCGTAAACGTGAGAATGATAAATGGCTGTTACAGTTGTTTACCTCCACACAGTGTATAGAGGAGAGGGCCCATTGAAGTGGCCGAGGGGAGATGCTTCCTGTGAGCGAGTGGCATCGACGCTGACACTTCCGGCTTCGATCTACCGGATCCCGGTGACGGATACGTCGCGCAAAACAGAAATGAGCTCTGTGTTGTTTAGAGACCAATTTTATATACTCGCACATTTTCTCTCTGACTTTGTGTACTCAATATTAATATTGTAGATAAATAAATAATACATTGTCTCTACCAATCTTATGTGTAGTTATCGATCGCATGAACTTAATTGTAAATTTTCGAACACAGTTAAGAATGGAAAATCTAAATTATAGCGCAATAGCAACCAGGTACTAAACTTATGTGTATTATATGCAATGTTAATTACGTCTTATCTTATATTATTGTGTCTCATCATCATTATTTTATCCATATAAAGTAACAACTAATAATAATAATAATAATTCTTTATTTAAAAAAAATAACACTGGAGAAATTAAAAATGAAACTCCCATACTAGGCTAGGCCTGTATTATGGGAGTTTTTAAAAAGGTTACTTTAAGTACATTTCACCTAAAACGACAGCCTTACGTCTATATAAAGATTAAAGCGAGTGAGTTATAAGCGTTCAAGAACACTAGTTCTCTTTGTTACCAAAAATGTATTAAAAAGTAGTAAAAAGTCAACTGCTGAATCCCCAATTGTTATCCTCGTTGGTCGCTGTCAAGTTGCCTGCATTCCCGCCTCCTTCAATAGACCATCGGTCTATCGGTTGATAAAAATAAATGGGTTAAAATAATATAATACACATAATATAAAGGTTTGTTACCTATGACTGCCATGGCAGCCCCGAGAAGCATCAACAGCAGACCGGCGGAGAGCGCCCGACACGCGTGCCACAGGCATTTAGAGCTCATTTTCCCCCTCACCACCTGTAAACGGTATTAACTCATTATATTCTATCTATATCTGTTAGAAACTCCTTCACAAATCCGCATCGGGTCAATGTGATGCAGTATGACCTAAGTCCCTCTCCGCTTGGTACTTGAGAAGTTAAGTACCCGGTTTCAAAGATAAACTGCTATAAAAATCATCTTAGCCCATTATCGTCTAACTAGTGGGCTCAGGCATTTTCCCACAAATCAAAGAAGATCTGATAAGAAATTATTCAATAATAAAATTACAGGACATATGAAGCAAAGTAATTGTTTTTTTAAAGATTAATTAGAGAGTAAAGTTTAGGTTAATAATGATTCTTTTATTTAGATTATCTATTTGTATAATTCATCACCATCATCATCATCTACGTCCACAGCTGGAAATAATCCTCTTCAATCGTGCAGTGTCACGTCACTGAGCTCGATCTTCAGCTCTTCGTTTGTGTAATTATTTGTATGTAATAATTTCAATGAATGTAATTAGTTTCTTTTTTCAATTTTCATTATTAATTGTAAACTCTGTTATTATGTAATATTGCGGATTATTAGTAAAGTTCATGTTTAGATACAGCAGTAATGATATTTATACCGTAGTAAACATAGAGCCCTAGTTTAACCATGTCCGGGAATTAGCTCAGGTGCTATTAGTAGATACTTGGAAGCTTTATTTTTGGAAAATAAATTCAATTTCGCCGACAATGTGGTAAAATGGAGTGTAGAATAAAACTTTTGCCCAAAGCTGTGAAACAGTGATTTAAAAAGTCTTCAAGACAATCTTCTGCTTTCAAATATTGTTTTTACAATAAATTGGAATCTCACGACTTAGAACACTTTAGGTAACAATGTAAGAGTTCACAAGTTCTGTAAGAGTGCAAGCAGATTAGGTAATGTGCCTAATATGCTTTACAAGCTGCCCGCATCACAATCTATGCAGCGCACCAAAAGCGAAGCGTGCGTGATATTATATTGCCATATCCGGCTCCTACTTTTCTTCAAAATCTTTACCATCCAAACCATCGCCAATGTACATAAAACTTATTAATTATTCATATAAAACTTCCTCATTAATCACTCCGTCCAGTGTCGGTCTAGACCGGCCAACCGTATGAAAATTCGTTTAGAAGTTATTCAGCGTATCGCGTTTAGACAGCCCGACGCAAAAGTCTAGACTTTGTTTTATAACTTCTAGTGATTATGCATACATATATAGCTAACAATATTCTTATGAAAAAATATATTCGATATTTATTCAACGACATCAAAATAGGATTAGGCATTAATATTTAAAGTTTACCTTAGCCTTTCAGGAATACGAATTACTTTCAAGCTTATTTAAATCTGTAAAGTGTGTTTCATTTACTTAATATGTTCAATTTTCAATGTCATGATAGACGATCCCATTAAAATTGAGTAAGGCTTTTGTAATAGCATTTTTTTAAGTCTATTTTACAGAAAAGACATTTTAGAACTATAATTGTTGACTAAAAGTATGTGTAAAACTAAGCTTCCGTTATATATTAGGTAATTGCATTAACTATCATAAAAGGGGTTCCACATTGATTAGAATTATAGTGCATTTGCATCGATCTAAATAGTTAATACTATTTTAACTATTATTTTGACTAATTATTATTTTGACGACCGATATGGTGTGGAGGTCAGCATACCTACACTTCACCTTTGTGAAACAAACCTTTGTGTACCTACATGAACATGAATATTTGTTCTGGTCTGGGTGTTTTCCTATGTATATTAAGTATGTATTTACAAAAAAAAAGTATTTAAGTATGTTTATCCGTTGTTTAGTATCCATAACACAAGTTCTTAATGATACTTATCTTGGAACTAAATAATTGGTGTACTTCTCAGGAAATATTTATTTATTTATTTATTTATTACATTGTAACGTGTTGTGTGTGCCATGCTTTATTATTAATTTATCACTCGATAGAGAAAGCTCCTGGGATAAATGTGACTTTTTTTATTGGAGCCTTTAAAAAAAATTTTTTATTGGAAAATTGGTATTGGCCTATTGCTAGATGTTGTCCGCGGGTTGGCTTCCATGCACTGGATAATCGGAAGTATTAAACAAAAATATTTAATATTAAAAGATAGGTGTTACATAATACTAAAATAAAAAAGTTCAAAAACTAAAATCCTCTACAAATTAAACGTAACATTTATTTGATAATAAAAATTTTACAGTAAAGTTCAGAAGATGACGATCTTCTTGCCACTTTTTCCTTAAAATCGCTTTTTACTAAAATATATTATTTTCCTTAGTGTGTTTGACCCAATTGTGTATCATATTATAAATAGATTTATGAAGAGTTCCGATGTCAACGTCGAAAGCATTTATATAATCAGCATCAGAGTTTTATGATACTACTACAGGAACTTTTTAATTAAAAAGTTCTAAATTGGTCCAATTTTTAGTTATATATCTACCTGTGAATATGCAAGAAAAAGAAGATACATAGAAATATTAGGTCGGGGAAAAAGTCTTTTCGCATAAAGTAGGTATAAACTTATTATAAAATTTTTTTGACTGTACTATTTGTGTCTGGCTGGTTTTGGTAACGTTAAAAAGGTTCCATTATAAAGAAAAGAAAAAAATAAAAAAAAGTTGTTTCCCGCTATTTTTCATTTGTTTTTCTCTCCGTAAAAATGAGTGAATCTAATGAAGAAATTCGATACATTTTAAAATTTTATTATAAAAAAGGCAAAAATGCAACTCAAGCAGTCAAAAAAATTTGTGATGTTTATGGACCTGATGCAGTGTCAGTAAGAGTAGCACAAATTTGGTTCAAACGTTTTCAGTTCGGAAATTTTGATGTTAAAGATGCACCCCTCGCTCTGGTCGCCCTGTTACGAATAAAATGGACGCCATTTTTGAAAGAGTGGAGCAAGATCGGCATATTAGTAGTTACGATGTAGCTGAAGAACTGGGAATTGACCACAAAACAGTTTTGACCCATTTGAAGAAAGCTGGTTATACAAAAAAGCTCGATATTTGGGTGCCACACGAGCTCACTCAAAGAAACTTAATGAACCGTGTACTCATTTGCGATTCATTATTGAGACGTAATGAAACCGAGCCGTTTTTGAAGAGATTGATAACTGGCGATGAAAAGTGGATCACGTACGACAAGAACGTGCGAAAAAGGTCGTGGTCGAAAGTTGGCCAGGCTTCACAGACTGTGGCCAAACCTGGCCTAACACGAAATAAGGTGATGCTGTGTGTATGGTGGGATTGGAAGGGCATTGTTTATTATGAGCTTTTACCGCCCGGCAAAACCATCGATTCTGATCTTTACTGCCAGCAACTGATGAGATTAAAGGAAGCAGTCGAGAGAAAACGGCCGGAATTGATCAACAGGAAGGGTGTGGTCTTTCATCACGATAACGCTAGACCACACACATCTTTAGCCACTCAGCAAAAATTAAGAGAGTTCGACTGGGAGGTCCTAGTGCATCCACCATATAGCCCTGACCTTGCGCCTTCAGATTTTCACCTGTTTCGGTCTCTGCAGAATTCTTTAGGTTCTGTAAGGTTGACCTCAAGAGAGGACTGCCAAAACTATTTGTCCCGTTTTTTTGATCAGAAGTCCCAAAGTTTCTACAGTAACGGGATAATGTCTCTGCCCACAAAATGGCAGAAAGTTATTCAACAAAACGGTACATATATATTGTAAATAAATGTAAATAAACTTTGAAAAAAATGTCTTGACTTTTCATACAAAAATACGAAAAGACTTTTTCCCCAACCTATTATAATAAACCTCCTCCCTTTTAAGTAAATACATAAGTTAAAAACAATAAACAATTTATAAACATAGTTCTTGGTTGGGGCATATTCTCTTATATATTAGGGGTTAAACTCTATAGTTTGCTATTCCATCGATGACTTCAAAAGTTATTGGTTGTCGTTAACCGACATAGTTTATATTGCCAACAGGGGTTATAAAGTGTTATTATGTTTCAATCATTCACTACAATAGTTTAATGTATTCAAAGTGAGTTGCGTGCGCAACAAGTACTTTTGGCCAACTGTTGAGTCGCTTTCCCTCTGTGGTCATCACATTAGCAAAATCCACAAACAACACTATGAACCCTGAATTGAAACGGTATATTTAGATTATAGTTTTTATTCGTCGCAATTATATTTTTTTATGGTATTTCATATGAAAATTTGTTTTTATGGTATTTCATATGAAAAAATATCAACAATAGTTAAAGGGTTGTAACGTGGATAGTTACATTAGGAAGGAACCTGATGGAACGTGGTTACCGGAGCCTATGAGCACTTGCAACACTAAAGGTATCACCAGCATGTGGCCGTCCCTTTAAAACTCTTTTCTGAAGAGCCCCATGCTGTAATCTTTGACTATGGCTATATAATGAAGGTAGTTTAAGTTAGCAAGTCAGGGTACCTGGACGTTCCAGGTGGCCCCCGAAGCAGGGTGGGCGCGCCGCAGCGGGCCCGTGACGCTCCGCACGCGTCTCATGCCGACTGCGTCCATGTCGCGGCTGGCCCCGTGCGCTCGCCCGCCACTGCGCGCGCATGCAGCCTCCTTGCTCCACGCCACCTGCGTCCCAATTCCATCCGACAAATCGAACCTTAATCGTAAGACACGAAACAATGTCAATACAAATAAACGTCTGACCGATATCAGTGACCTTTCTGAATACGAATTTTATGGTGGCTGTCAAATTGTGTACTTTAACGACTGTACCTTTAGTCACTTTGTACATCTTCATCGATTAAAAGACACCGAGATTGTCGAGCTGGTTTCTAAAGAGCTAGATCTCGAGGCAATGACCTCTGTCGTTCTTATGTTAATGATATACGTACCTTATTCTGCAATTACTTATGGAGAATTATGTTGTGTCCATTGACGTCGTATAAATTTGTTTTGCACAAAGGTTTTGTTTTAAAAAAATCAAACTGTACATTATTGAGTTATAATACAAAATGTTGTTTTTACCTTCTGATATTCCGGTAATAATATAATTATGATTATAAAGTTTTTAAGTATAAATTATACAATATTAAGAGGTGAAAATCGCGACATTTCCGCTGGGCGGAGGGCGGCGGGCGTCTCGTTAAGCTCCCAGCGTTCCACTGGTTCTACACAGTTTGCAGCGCCAACAATAAGTAAATAAACGGATGTGGCAAATTAAAATAACATAGCTCGCTAATTAAAAAAGTTTATCATTTTATGCCAAATTTTAATATAATTCAATAATAAATATTTTATGGTGACGTTTGGAAAGAAAGAAATCAATTTTAGCTTGTTTTTATTATGTAGGTATGTAATAAATGAATATTGAATATATAACTTAGGCAATAGTATATTGCTGGAACATTAATGTTGTGGTTTCTTAGCATTTAAATTAGTTGCCTTGAAAAGTATTTTGTAACTATTCCTAAGAAGTCCCTTATTTTTTTTTTGTCATTATGGTATATCAAGTTTTGTTAGTTAGATTTTTCTATAAGATAATTGAGAACTGCATAAATTTACTAAAATGAACACTTCATAATGTTCGAAGGCATACATATAAGTACATATCTTCACGTATATTTTGTCGGGCCTGAGAAGTAGTATGTCCAAAACCACCCGAAGTCTACTGTTTTCGATTCCCTAACCATCTGTCGTCATCCTAATGAACCTCTAACAAAATAAACTCAGCATAGATAACGGCTAGATGGCGCTTTATTATGACTAGATGTAAACGTATTTTCCTTGTTCTAAACAAAAAAGACTCAAGTTAAATGTTAAGCAGTCAATCTAAACTAGATGATGGCTGATTGGATCTCAAATAAGTTAAGTCATCATCATCATTTAGCTCATGACTTACTGAGCTCAATCCTATTGTCAGACACCAAGGTGAGGAGAATCCCGGTCGTACTCCACTCTGACCCAAATGCGGATTAATTAAGTACATTGAATCAACTTTGCCTGCTTGGATTCGCTAACAGACAACTTTGGGCTACTACTTGGCCTCGGGAGTAACTTAAAGTTTTGCTCAGGAGTATCACATAGATCGTAGACACATGGGTATACCAGATGCCACGAATTTGCGATTGTTGGTTGGAGTGTTAAGACATGCCTTAATTGTTGTCAACAAAACAAATATGTCTTTCATATAATATGAAATGGAATGAAATAAGTCATAATAGTGTTCATATTTTAGGTATACATTACGGCAATAGTGCTGGCTATTCATCAATGGCAATGTTCACGCTGTCTTCATAAAAAAGTTAACATGATGTCATCAAAGTTTTATTTAGGGGTGTATTGGGCTCCTTTAAATATTTTAGGAGTATAGCCAACCTCACGTGCAAATGGTGCACTTGCCGATCAACGGATGAGGCTCTGGCGAACATAAACGTTCTCGGTAAGCGGTTATAGGCTTGCCACCTATTATGTGGGACTAACAATATATTTGGCGAAGTGTGGGCATATAATATGCCTATGCCTACCCCTTCGGGTAGGACGTGAATATATAAGTAAAGTTTTATTTTAATGTGACTTGTGTCGTTGACCATATCATGCCTAATGGAAAGCATTCGATGCTTGTTTAGACTGCAAACAAGCATGGTGTCAAGCGCACTCACTCACGATAGCCAGCATAAATTCAATTAATCAACTAAAGAACACTTTGATTAGTGCTACCAAAAAATTTTTTTATCATTATACCATTATTTCAAGTGGGGAAGAAATTTTGGCAACACTACCAAGTTCTGCCATTACTTGATACGTTTAAGAGTTTTATATTCAAAATGTTTCCTCTCTTGCATAAATACATTTAAAAGCACTAAAGTCTCCATAATCGCGGATATCGTGCACCGTGTAGTTTAATGAATAGAGTGACAAAAATGACGAAAGGTTGTAAAGTTCGGTGTCGCGACAACGGTAAGTTCTACAGGGTTACTAACAAGCTCGTTCTGAAATGTTCTCAAGTCGAGTGCCTGTATTCTGTCGAATGGTATTACATCACTGCATTACATAACAAACCTCTGTCGCATAAGCAAAAGGTGTTCTGGCATCCTCTTCACACAAATAGAAATCTTTCATACTCTGTATGCAGTTAGAAATTAAATCTGTCTAATTTGAGGTAGGTACGATACGGTTGACAAAAACCTCCAAAACCTTTTCTAACTATTCCAGATTTTTTTTTGTCTTTTACGACGCTTTCACGGTCGATATCGATAGAGTTTCTTACAAGTAAACTATGATATACAGGCTACCCGTTATTTTGGAAGTCAGGGGGACACTATGAGTTGTAGTAGGTCACAGGGGCACTGTCGCGGGGGATGCTGGCTATGGAGGTAGCGCATTGCAATATTTATATTTCAGGATTAATTGATCATTGCTTTGCTAGTCTTAAAAGTGCAAAGGGATAAAAAATTATCTGTGTGCTTCGTTAGAGTAAGTTTTCTTTATCTATATTTAAAACGTTTGAATTTTAGTAAGAAAAGTTATTTAGCACACAACGATTTTGACCTGGTCGCCGAGTGCGTTCGTAGATAATTTTGTTAATGTCAATTGTATATTCATAGTAGCTATATTTACTGTATCTAGAAATATAATATAGAGGAAATAAAATAATATTTAAAATCGATTAAATATTTTTAAAACTGACACGACTAATAAGAAGATAATATGAATAAGTTATAAAGAAAGATTGATTTAATTTAACATATTTTAACTGTTATTGTTAAACAACAGGCCTTAGTCGTTCACGAAACCGAAAAAAGGAGCCATTACTATAATACAGAAAAACTATTTACAAAAACGGAATGTTTACAACTCTGTTCATAACAAACTTGTTTTAATGACTGGAGCTTCAGTGGGCTTATCGCGGGCACGGTGATTTATGAGCAATTTAATTACGTACCCCCTTCGTATAGGCTTTTCTCTTTGAGCGGTTACGTCCAACTACAGAACGAATACTCGATTCTAATAGGTTTGCTTAAGTCAAACCCTATGTTGTATGGACTGATTGTTGATTTGAATGAGGTTTAATGAGACCTCTTTGCAAATCAAAAATAATTTATCGTGGCCATCTTGGATCATTTTAAAATATCATAAGTAAACACAAATCATGATTGTATACGTTGTTTAGTGGAGGGACCAACGGTTTACGATGCCGGCTTTAATTTTGTCTTAGCACAGACCATAGGGTAAGAAATATTACCACAATAGACCACAGTTGCCGAATGAGGTTGCGTTACAACTGCTGAAATCAGACGATTGCCTTGGCTCTTGTACTGTTACGAACTGTTAAAAGTCAAAGCATGACAATTTTTAAAGCTTAAAGCTTTTTTAAAAGATTTTTAAAGCTTAATGGCTTTTATGAAAGTCAACTAAAAAACTAACCCATCCTTTCACTGTAAGCAGGAACAGTGCATGGACGCTTGTTTATTTCATATGAACTATATTTTAGGCACCGTAACGACCCGACGTGAGACGCTATATTGGAACTGTTATATAGGAACTTGGTATAAACAACCCAAAAATCATGTAATTACATTTCAAAAGAATATCAGCCCTAAAAAATTTAGTAATTACATAAAATAATTCTATCTCTAATTAATTTCGTCGTTAGTTGTCTTTTACGACACCCTTAAGAAAGACATGGCGTGGTAAAATTCTTTAGAGGTAAAGCTACCACAGGGCACTGTTTGATTTAATTAACATAAGTCTTAAAACAACCTTGTGGATAATTAAAACTTTTGTAAAAGGACAAATACGAAATTTCTAACAGATCGCAAACTCGCCTGTCGCAACAGTCATCGCGTCGGAAGTCGCGGACGTGCGATACGAATGGAATAATAACAACCTAACCCCTTGTTATGTACCTCAAAAACTACCATATTTGCCTTTACTTTCACAGTATGGAATCGTTAGCACAAATACACAAGCATTATTCTTTAATGAAGCGAGCAATGGTTACGGAAGTGAAAGGGATGTTTTACCATTAGCTGACGGTATTTTAGATTGTTTGCTTAAAAATGCATAGAATTATAAGTAAAACTTTTTTCTTAAAAAAAAGATAATTGAATAATAATTATAATAATTAAATAATTAATTGCGATATAAACATATCTATACTATACTTTAAGCTTATTTGAAAAACGTTACTCCTGAAAGAGTCCTTAAAACACGCCCATAATCGAAAGCCATCGTCTCTACTATACTAAGTCTAAGCTAGGCTAACTACAATTTGTCTTGACAATAAACTGGCGAGCCTCACAGCACCCTTTGTTTATAAATCGTGATTATGTGTAAAAAATTTTGGTCCCACGTAATAGGTGGCGACGCTTTTTCCGCTTACCGGGAACTTTTATAATCGTCAGAGCCTCGTCCGTTGATCGACAGGTGCACCATTTGCAGATGAGGTTGGCTTGGGGTCCTAAAGTCTTGGGGGAATCCCTATAAAATTGGTATAATAATGTAATATTATATAAGTAACAACATAACTAACGTGCTACGGTTTATTGCTACGACGTTTTGCTACGTGTAGCTACGACGGCTGCTACGGATTTACGTAGCAGAGAGCGTACCTTGTTTCATTATGTTATGATCTCAAATATTAGTCATTACAAATTACTACTAATCTTTAAAAAGACTATTTAAATCATCTTTATCATAATTTGAGCCCAATAACGACCCACTACTGAGCACATTTCTTTCACCATGCTGAAAGGTATTCAGGTACTCCACTCCTGCGTGGGTACGCACGACCCAGAAAGGATAGACAGAGGCAGATCTGTGGCAATCTGCTATTAAAATATTTAAGCGGCTCGATTAGGCCTCTAACATGGCTTAGCGACTACCATATTATAGTGATATCTTTATACCCACACCGAGATCCCAAAGTGTCTCTCAATAAAGCCCTTTGTGCATTATTGCCACTGCAAGCGTGTAATAGAATACGACGAGCCGCTATTAGGTTAAATATTGTATGAAATGGGAATATAGAGTTTTTATGCCGCCTCTGTTCCAACAGTATATGTAGTATTTATTTTTCAATACAAGTTTAATTTTTGTATGTACAAAATAAAATTCTTAAAGTGTTTTCGTATATTAGATTTTATTTATTTAGTACCCATAGTACAAGCCTTGCTTAATTTGAAGCTCCAGAAGCACTTATTGAGATATCTGAAAGTGTGTGTTCATCAGTGGAAATTTGATATTATAAATAAATTAAATCCCAAAGTAATTAGTGTCCAGATAAAGATTTATTTAAAGTTAGAAACTTCAAAAATTCTTGTTGGTAGATACCTAATGCATTTAAAGGTTTTGTTATAATCTGCAAAATGTGTATAACAATTATTCTTCCTATCATTTCACATTAGATTCAGGCTCCAAACTAGTTCATTTATTATTCCAGACACAAAAAGAGGAATCTTGAGTTTCACAGCAGTTTACGAATAGGCCGAAAAACGGATTTATATGGAAAAGAAACTAATTATATATGTTAAATAACAATTTTATTTTCTAATGTAATGATGTAAAGGAAAGCAGTATTTGTTTTTTTTAATGCATGGATTTCATTTTATGTTTTATAAATGTCGGATAAAGTTCGAATTTTTAGTTACATGTTCAGTTTGACAATCAGTTTTTTTCCCAGTACATTTCTGGTATGTATTTTGGCAAAAAAACACATGAATGTAACAGTAGCAACTTGGTCGCTTAACTCCTTTTGCGTAATCACGTCTGTCAATACAGCAACACTTTCATACGCTAGCTGTGTATATGTGTCTAGCCCCATGACTAAACGTCAAATTTTACCATTTATGATGTATGACTTAAATTGTGCCGTGTGGCCCGTACTGGCCCGGCCTAGAACAGCGCTAACCCCTCTCATCTCACGGGGAGTCGTAGCAGTCGACTCAGATACATCAAAATACAAATCTGTTTTACCAGAATGAATATATATACATATATATATATATACAGGTAATCTTGTTGTTATCGTTTAGCGCGTACTATTATTAGAATGAAATAAAAATGAATGGTTTAAGAAAATGAAAAAAGTGCACCTGTTAATGTCTAGCTCATTGCTAATGGGCATTGGGTTTGACTAAGTTTATTTTTTGTTAGCGATGTTTGAACTCTGCTCACTGGCTACATATCGCCGGTTACGCATGCCACCTAACAAATGTGATATTCTAAAGCACGCCCAATGAATAGTAAAGCCTTTTTATATTTCCTCATCCAACCTAAACAAATTATAAAATGTAATTTGGAGCGCCGGTGGTGATAAACACATATAAAAAACAGTTAAATCCCAAAAAAATGTGCTGAAATAATTACTCTGCACTGAGCTCTCTCGCGGCGTTTAGTGGCCACTTTAAATGGAACCCATTACAAAGCCACTTTGTTTTGCGCAGTCGAGTAATTAATATGCAAATAATGCACTGCGTCACCGCGCGCAGCCACATACGAGGGATCTCGCCTGACGATCGCTAATTGTGGGCCAATGGGTGTTCTGGAAAACATGATGATTTCACTAATTAAATGGCTTTGCAATATACTAAAAATTGTATCTATTAAATATACATAATGTCACCAAGGCAAACGTCTAGGGCTTAAAGACGTCGGAGCAGACCACGCTTCGACGGCCTAAGGACCCTTTGGTATGGTATAGTTTATGCACGTCATGGTAGAATATAGAAGGCCAAACCACGCGCCGGCTTTTACTATGCAAACTATCAGCAGTTGAACCAAATATGTACTAAGATTTTGGTTTGTTTTTTATATTAGCCCACATTGACCACCTCTCACCATTTGCTACCTTTCGAATAGAGACCTCTGTGCTAATGTAGTGAACTTTGCTACAACCAAGCTCCTAATTTGTATTGTTACTTTATTGTTTTATTCGGCACTCGTTGTCTTTACATTTTGTATTTATTTAATGTACTTTTTTTGTAAGTACTGTTTGTGTCATATAAATAAAAATATATAGATTTATGTTAATTTAGTAGTAGAAAGGTTTTTAATTAGTTCTGCCCACCCACTTTGGACTTAATATATGAGACACAGCATGACTACATGCATAAATGATTATTTTTTATCTCAGCAGTTTAAAAATAATCGGGTCGTCACCACCTGCCTCTACCCTTGTCATTCTGCGGTACTCATCCTTATTGCTTACTCTATGTACATTGCCTTTTGTAAGAAGATCGGGGCTATGTAGCATATTATTAGGAAGAAGATTTATAAGTTTTTATAAGCGAACATGAGTCAGTTGGACGCGCACACAGAGAATGATAATGGGTTAATGGGTACGCAAAATCGCTTGAATATTAGATAGGTAATAAAAATTGACTCTAAAGGTTTTGTACGTCTCGTAGACTGGCCCAAATATAGTTTTTTTGCATTAACATTCTTCATTACTACGGTTTACATGGAATACAGCCCGCTCATAGACAAACGTACTGACTTCATGCAGATCCTATCCTATCTTTTTACGCCCTTAAATATAATTCTTTATAAAGTCAATTGTTTATTTCAAGCGGCAAACCGCTATTACAATGTTTTGTATAGGTCCTACATCGTAAATAATTAATATGATCGCCTAAGCGGTGGTGATTCGAAACTGCCTCCGTTGGGATCCGCCCGCATCCATGAGCTCGATAATATCAGCTATTATTTTGTAATGTGTCTATTCACCCCAAATGTAGGTGAATATCGTAAATATTGGTTTTATTTTATCGGTATACTTTAATTATTCATAATTTAAAAGTTTTTAGTATTTATTTTATGTATAACCCAAAGCAGACAGCCACTATTTTAACTTATACCTCTTAATTATTACTAAATTTACTTGTTTATTTATATGTCCAGTTACAACGCTTGCCTTGGGATCACTCTTGGCCTTTGGTCTACCATGATACAAGGGATTTTTTATTATTTATGAATTTTTTGTAAATATTTAAGTAATATTTTTTTGTAATTCAGACATATTACATTTATGTTTGAAGAACTTACAGAGTTAGAAAACTATAAATAAAAAGTTGATGATACATTATAATGTCCGAAGTTGAATGCTTTAGGGACGCATATTCTGGAAAAAGGGTCCTAAATTAAGTCAACAAAATGTAGCCATAAAGTACAGAGACCCGGCGATTGATAAACATCGCCTGGTCTTTTTTTATGTAACACAAACTAACTATATCGTTATTATTCTAGCACTAATTAAAAGTTCGTGTTATTAATTAATCTCGCAACGAAGGGTTCACAAAAGGAGTTCTTAGTAATCTTGAATCCAATTCCCGATTAATGTACCTATGTCGAAGAGTTAATTGATGGCTGACGATTGTGCATCTGAAAGATGTTGTCCAGCGAGAGGAGAGCGCGGGAAGGGCAGCTGCGGGGTGGCACGAGAGGGAGGCTATAGTGTGTGAGGGCGGGTGTTACGCTGAGCTCGGGGCGCCGGCGCGGCTGGGCCGCCCGGGCCCGCGGCCGGGCTCGCGCGGAGCGGCACGGCATTCCCCTGACGTGCCGGCGGCCAGCCACCCGCCATGTCCGAGCGCGCCGCGGAGGGAGCGCGAGCCGCGCCGAGCTGCCTGTCGAGCCGGGCCGACGTCGCCGCCGCCCGCGGCCGGACGCGCTAACCCGCGCCCGCGCCCGCGCCCCGTGCCCGTGCCGCGCTGCTCGCCGGCCGGCGGCGGCGGAGGCGCGGGCTCGTCGCGGCGCGCGCCCAGTCTCGCCGCGCTCATGGAGTCGCCCTGGGAGGTGGAGCTGGAGTTGCGGCAGCACATAGAGAACTGCGCCTGCACCTGCGACCACATGGGCTACGGCAACTACATGGACTACCAGGTGGCGCCGGCGGCGCACGCCTGCCTCTGCCGCGCCATCACATCGCCGCACGCCCACGTACGTGTTGAATGCTCGTCGCGCCGCCCGACCCGCATGACTGCCACTGCCCGCTAGGGGTCTTCCATGCTGATTTTGTTTGTAGTGTTATGTTATCTCACTCTACATGCCATCCTGCATCCGCATCGTACCTAATGTTGTAAGTTGTGGCTACGGTGAAGTTCGTTATTTACAATATTGTGATTATTTATCTAAGTTTTAGTAATATACTAGATATTTCATTATTTTTTGTTTGTTCATTTTCAAGCATCCTTATTTGTTGTAATCCCATACTATTAGATGGCTTCAAACCAAAAAAATATAATAATAAAACTTGAACTACATGACTGTGTGAAATAACAGTCATGAAAATGCGGGTTTGACACTGCTACGTGAAATTTAGCATTACATTTGCACGTGGCACCTCGCCGTAGTGGCCGTTTGACCCACACTTTACCTACTTCCTCCTCAGTGTAGATACTCTGTCACTGAATTATTAAAAAAACTATTGTTTAAGTAGGCTTAATACACAATTTATATGTGTAATTAAATTCAATACAATAATCTATCACGCAGGTAAGTCCCTAGATTAGAAATTAGAAATGTAAACCTTTCCAAATGTGTTTAATCTTTATAAGTGGTCCTTTCTTCGCATGTATTAGAATCTACAAATATTAATACAGTTTCACACATAACTCTTCATATTATAAATTTTCTATATGTGTCATAGTATAAATTTCTTGAAGTCTCAGAAACAATTTCAAAGAATTATAAATTATATAAGGATGTCAGTTACAGCAGTACTGATTACTAAATCGAATCCATATGAATTATATTTAAATCTATAGAGAATTAGATAAAACTAAAGATATTAAATATTAAAAAAAATATATAAATTCTGGCATCAAAGGGTCGGTTACGTAGAGTTGTAAAGTTTGTACAAACGTTACTATGATGAAAATAATATCAGTAGTACATAGATCGTAACTTCAGCTGGGTAAATATGGAATTAAAAATATTAGTCCGGAATTAATATTACAGATAATGTTTGTAGTTATTCGGAAACCTGTGAAATTTTCTTCAGAAACTTTTGTGAAAATGATTGCTATAATTCGGCATGAATTTCGATTGTACATGAAAAAGATTATTGTTTTAAAAGTTAATAGAGTTTTTCTTCGTGAAATATATTATGTAGCGCAGATTATGGAAATTTGCAACAGTTCAGTAAATAATTTTCTATGCATAATTGAGAGATGTTTATAAGATACTACAAGTGCCGAAAACAGGTAAAAATTACTAAAATTATTTGAAGATGTCAGTAGTCGCAATCTTTATTTAACAGTTATTAAAATAAAAAATAAATTAAGCAATTGAAATAACGGTTATACAGGTCAAGTACCTTAACTGAATATACATACATTCACGCCTGTTTCCTTGAAGGGGTAGGCATAGGCATATTATACGCCAATACTTCGCCAATTATATAGTTGGTCCCACGTAATAGGTGGCGAGCCTATTGCCGCTTACCGGGCACTGTTATGTTCGCCAGAGCCTCGTCCGTTAATCGGCAGGTGCACCACTTGCAGGTGAGGTTGGCTTGGGCTCCTTAGGTCTTGGTAGGATCCCTATACACCTTAACTGAACATATCGCTATAAATTAATAACGAGTGGAATGAATGGGTTACGCACTGCCTCCCGGGGGGAAAAGGGGACCGAGGCCCAAACACCCCTGTTTGAGATTCACCACCGGCAGACACGACCGCCAGCAGTAATACCCACTAAAAATCTGCCGACGACGCCCGCGTCTTGTTGAGAAAGAGGCGGGGGGCCAGTAGCTGGGTTGCAGTGTCTTACACCCCGCCCGCGTCCATCTAGCCAGCCAGCCAGTTCTCGGAGGGTCTATGGTTAGACAGCAGGAGGCCCCTGCCCTCGCTGCCTAAAACTCTTCTGGCACTGCTTGCCGGGTTCTCCTGGCCTGCCTGCTGCGCTCTCCACAGGTCCCACTTAGTTTCCCCCCGGTAGTCAGTACTAAGAGCACCCAGAGTCGACAACCTCTTGGTGTTGCCTTTCCGGCCTCCGGGAGGTATTTAGCCCCCCCCCCACGGCAAGGTGAACTCGTGCAGTCACAGTCAAAGTCTCCGCTTTTTCTTACAATATCCCCGTAAAATTCAAATATTCGGCAGGGACAAGTAATCGTTTATTTTAAACATTTTAGAGCTTTTTATTTCTGTATAAATCGCTTCTGACTCCGCATCCTTGACTCCATCAGCCCGGGCGGCTTAGGTTACACGCTTCATTTCACTGGAGCTCGATTATCCATATCAATAGTTTGTCTCTTTGTCGTTATACCTATCGACATTTGCATGCCAGTTGAGATTGTCAACATCATGATACGCCGTGTTCGTCGTATTACGTAAGGGATTTATAAACTAGCATTGAATGTAAAAAATAAAAATATGCTGACGCCATACTCAGTAAAAGTATGATCTAATAAAAACTATTTTTTCTTCCCTGAAATCGTTTTTATTTTCATATTAAAACTTAGAAGAGAGTATAGCAGCAACAGACAATATGTTTGTGTTCTTACAATTATATTGGAGAATATGTAATTTAATGACATACTCACTACTCGCCGCTAGATATGAAACAGTAATTTTGAGTGACGAAATTTGGCCACTTACGGTACAAAAAGGTTGGGTCCTCAGAATGTTATTAAACAATTGTAATACCTATCAATTTGACCATGAAAGTGTGACGTTACAAGTCTATTAGGGTTGGGGCATGCCCATCGTGCCCTCATCGGTAGATCTGCGCTTAAGTTTTAAACTGATCAGTTAAAACGGATTTTTTAAAAATGTTTTCTAGGCCTATGTGTATATCAGCGCCACGAATTTCGTAACTATGTAAATAAGACATTGTGATAAATCACACCTCTGAAACTTAACACACTTATATAATTATTTTCCCAATAGCATGTAGAAAATATAATAAATATTGCGGATATATACAGATACTTATGTATATTCATCGAATAGAGTAACTCGTTACTTTTTCAATATTTCATATACTGTCATAAGACCTCGAGTGAGAGGGTAGTTTCTTTTGTTTGCTAAACTCTGAAGGGTTCCTTTTATTTATGGGACTTGTACTCTTGGGCCCTTGTTCGTGTACTCATGACTAGTCCTCTCTCTTTATGCGTGAACAAAGTAAGTGCATATTTTATCTTGCCGATGTTACACAGGACATTCATTCACTGAGGGAAATAACTACATGAGCCTTTGTTATGTTTCCTTTTTTGTTTTCAGAGGATAAAGGAGATATAGTTGGCTATCTTTGCTGTCGACTAACTATTCGAAGTGCACAATCCGCATATTCCGCATGTTTACTTGTACTGCTGGGGTTGTTTCTATTTATTTATGATTAGTATTATATTGTTAGTGGTTTTTACAAAAATTAAGTATGTAAGCCGGCATGTTCATCCGTTCACTTAGTGCCTATAGCACAAGCTCTATATGTTTGTTAACCAACGCATAAATTGATTTCGTCATAACTGGGCTCCGTTCCGAACCACTTTTGAGAGTCATTTATACCAGGGTCAGTTAACTAGGGCGAACGATAATTAGTAACTAGAAGAATCAGCAGCAAATTACCGTCATTACCATTTTAATACCAATGTGCTTTCGGAAACACTATTATTAAATCGGTTGATGAATTTATAGTTTTAACAATAGCATCTTATTAGATGGTAAGGAATGAAGACAAAAACAAGAAATTATGATCTTTGTCTGTATTAAATAGTTCCATTATAATTTTTTTTCCACTATAGGTAGATTAAACATGAAAGATGAATCTTATTTGTCCTAAACTGTCCGTATTGTCATAAATGAAAAAATATGGAAATAATGAAGATTTAGACACTAATAATGATATCATCATACTGTATAGAAATATATTCCTAGGTCCGACATTCCTGTTGCCAAATATTAAATATCCTATAGTCATCGTGTTCCTGTTGCCACACGTAATCTTGTTGGGTTGCTCTAATTTTGCATACATGGAAAATGTTGAATGTTTTGTTTCGATATTCTCCCAAATCTTGATTAAGTAACTAAATAATATATACCTAGGTATCGATTATCGCATGAAAAAATTCTTTACTTGTTACAAAATTGTATAATTATAATGCTTTTCATAAACCGCCCTCCCCTTTTCACACCTCAGGGACTATGTCCTAGATAAAAACACTCCTGTCATATTCAGGGTATAAAACTATTTATATACCAAATTTCATTTCAGTCGGTTCGATACTTTAAGCGTGAAGGGGTTATATACGCTAACTTTCGCATTTATAAATATAGTATGGTATACTATGGATTGCATTTAAAAAAGTTATTTTTTCTTTAAGAGAAACGCCTTATTAACAAATTGTTATTCTAATAAAATTTCTGTGGAAGCAGCACCACATTACTCGCCGTTCGTGGTCTCTTCATTTGTTCGTGATCGAAGCATCAGATGTTAAGGATTTCAGTATTTTTTCTAGGTAAAACAAACCGCATGACAATACCGCATGAAGCTCTACACAAAGCGAACACCACCTCGTAAAAGAGTTCGTGGTTTGTAGATATTTGCATTTATAGAGCAAAAAATAGTTAGAGGCGCATTACAGCGAGTCGCACCACAGTGCGACGCATACAAAATTTCGCTGTCAACGTTCTTATACGTTTTATATTGTACATAGTACAATGCGCCATATGGAGATGCATTGTTTAAAAATGTATGAAAATGACGAGCGAGCCGACCTACCTAATGTGCACACATTAATGAATAGTAATTCTCTTTGCAGTAGGTAAAAAATACAACGAATTTAAGATTTGCATAATTTAAATTAATTTACGAAATCTATTAACTAAAAAGTTTTCTACTTAATGTAACTTTTAACTTTGACCATGACTGATTGAGAATTAGGGTTTTTTATTCTCTTTTTTAAATATATGTTTATTTAATGAAATACAATGAGCGTACAACATCCAATCTAAACTATGTTTAGGGTAAACATAGTTGATTATTATTTTGGCAGGCTTTTCGGCTTATGATGTTTTTTAGTACATAAAATCTATATCTATTGCTTAATCGATAGAAAATATCAGAATGACATAGTAATACTAAACTGTTTTTCTGTTAATGAAGATTGATGAGTACCTAGATCACCGACAAGTGACTCGCCAATTACAGTGCCATTTGAAGCTTCTAGATAAATCCTGATTGGTAATTGCACTGCGCTCGTCAAACCGGGACGTCAGTTGTTAGGCCTCATATCCTCAAATGCTCAGTAGTTTTAAACATAATTCTGATACAATGTGGGCTAGACGACTTATTTATATAATTTCCCTAATATTATGATAAATCTTATATTAGGTCCAGGCTAGGCTAGTTTAACAATATTGGTACTGTAGAAAAAAGGAACAGGAAAATAGCTCCTTATTAAAGTTGGTTTCATATTGCATCATATTGTCCGACATTTACGCCACTATCTCTAAATATAAGGTTTGATTATTCAATTGAGAGCTGATGTTTGAATTATATCACGACAGATAAGTGTTTGAGAGCCAACGTCAAAATCATTTATTAAAGTTTGGCTCAACAAAGCTCTTATGAACACCAACTTTACAAACGACATTTTATAATCGGTCGTCTTATATTTTATACTACGGTTTTCAATTGGCAATTAAACATTAATTAATCGAACAACACTAAATCACTCAGTTTGCCATTCCAGTAAAAATTACATATCGTTGAGGATTTCACTTCAAAAATATTAATGTGATAAACAATAAAATTAAATCATAGTTATCACTTCAACTACATATTTCCAGCAAGCAAATCTATAAAAACTAAATATATGATGTTTGAGGACAAATGGAAGATGGCGATAAATTCGAATACCTATTGTGTCGACGTCTAGCAAGCTGAGCACCAAATGGAAATTTTATTCCGCCCTATTTTAGTGTATCGCGTAAAGTAAGGTCGGCCTAGATACTTCATACTACAATCCGGTTTTAATGCATGTCTGGAGCCATTATAAGAGCTATTCATTTTTAGAGTTTGTAAACAAGAAGGAAGATACGCATTTCCATTGTATTGATGTTCCATATTTGCAGTTTTTAAAAGACTTTACAAAAGAAGAAGGTTCTATCTTTCGGTCATCTGTATTTCGTTTCTTTATTAGTTTAAGGACGTCCTTCTCTGAACACAAGCCTCTTCCTTTAACATCCAATGTGACCGATTGTATCTCATTTGTTTATCGCTTACTCGAAAAACTACCCGAGCTCATTTCTAAAGATGAATTAAAAATGTCAATACAAATTTTTATTACTGACCAACCCAGCAAGCATGAGCTTTTTTATACCAATATTGAAATGCATAATTATGCAGTTCATATTTTAATATTTCATCACATATTATTTTCCAAGCAATTCATTTCTTTTAATATATTAGGTATAAGTATACCAAAGTGTTTGGTAGCATGATCTTAAGAGTATGAGAGGTATGAGATAGATACTACATAGTTTTGGTAACACTGATAGGTGGCAGGGCCGGCACTAGGGGTTACAAAAGGAGCGTAGTATACTGGTTTCAAGGAACAGAGCCCGAAACAAGCTTGTATGGGCCATTGTGCGAGTCATATTTGTTAATTTAACACAAAAACCATAAGAGTCTATACAATTTTTTTTTACTGTATTGAGGAACCCTTCTTTAGAGTTATTATACAATAAGGATTTATCGATATTTTGTCACCTCTGAAGTGACTTTTCTACAGAAAGAGTGGGTTCTGCGATGTTTTCTTAAGTGATTTCCGATTTCCTATTGCTATGTCTCAACATGCTGTAGATTGCGGTGACTCTCTTCATTCCTTCGTTTAAGTGAGTTTTTAACTGAACGAGTTTAACTTTAAAGCCCGCATAGACAACCATAAACTTTCTGGCTGTATACGAGATTAGTAAGCTGAAAAACTCCGTTATGGTACATGACGCCATGGTAAATAGCAGTGCCTGTACAGCCGTAAAAGAGCCGTATACTAGTCTTGTTAGAATTTGCATCAACTGAGCTTGCTTGCAGTGCCTTGCGCTTGTGTTTTTTTAAAGTATTGTATTTAATTTAAGCAATTAAATAGAGTACTTGACCAGAACTGTTTCTCTAGGCCGCGCAAGCAGAGTCTTACATTCCTCCATCACTCCCTACAGCTTGGAATGTGCTTGAAATTTCTGCGCTACATAACAGTGTTTATTATTATTTTGTCAGTAAGTTGGTGTAAATTTAATTTCATTAAGTATTGAAGCAAACAATTTAACATGAGGCACGAGGTTGTATGCAAATATGATGAACCAGCGTGTATCCGATGAAACCAGCGCATGTTCTTTTGGCTGGGGGCGGATTATACCCTAGAACCGGACCTGACCCGTGGGGTTATTTGAAAGTGTGGAGATAATATCAGTACCAAAGCATCCCTTTATATTATATTACATAAGATATAGAAAGAAGTTCGTTGTCGAGGACAGGTACTTCTGTCGGTAAACATTGTATTCTCGATGAGTTGAGGCAGTAGGCTGAGCAACTTTAAGTACGCCCTTACGATCTATTCTCGCAGGTACGTATAGGAAGGAAAACATCACATATCTCTTCCTCAATCATGAAGAAAACGAGCTACTTTCACAGGGTATCATAACAAATATTTTACCGAAATTTATTTCTCTAGCCTTTCTTCTGATGTTACAAATCTCATACATGTAAAAGATTTAGATACCTAACTGTCTACTAAGAATATGAAATAACATGAAATAATAAACGATAGATGATTAATTTAGTTCCAATTGTTATATAAGTAGCCGACTGACCGAAACGGATAATCTGTTTCGGTATATCGATCTGTGCTATCTTTGTAAAACATTAGATCCGGAGTGCTTATGAAACCGGACCGAAACTTCTAATTTTAAAGGATGACCTAGTTGAAAAATTCGGTCATTTATAAGGGGTAACATGGATTGAAGGATGAATAGGTACCTAATGTCGTTGAAAAAATCGCCACGCAATGAGGTGTTCCAACAAATATGGACTTGCGTAACATGAACAATATTCTGCAATTTACTCGTAAAATTTCTCATATGGAGAATGAGGCTGAAGTTTGTGAGTTTCAACCTTCCATCCATCATTTCAAATATTGCTGTGTATGTTCATTAACCGACTTTGAAAAAGGATGAGTTTCTATGTTCATTTGTATATTATATTATTATCTTGTATTTTGTTGTATGTTATCCCCTAAATCTTTGTCAAATATCGAAACATTTTTTTTGTTTATTATTTAGCTTTAGTAATAGGTACTTTTCATTACTTAGAAAAGAACTAATAAAAAATTGGTGCTGTAAATAAAATCATAATTAAGTCGCTAGTAATATGATAGAGCGATAGTTTCATTTATTTATTGTATACCTATTTGAAAAAAAAACACTTGTATATAAAATCTAAACACAAAAATAAGCATAAATTAGTTGCCACTAGGCTCCAAAAGATAAACAAATCATTTAAAGGCCAACGTGTGCGATTCTACAATAAAAAAACAGGCAATATACAATTAAGCCTCAATCAATTAAAATTAACAATAAAACGCAAGCTGTCTTCAAATGGATACTATTCCATCAAAGACTATATGGCAGATAAAAATGCTTGGGATTAACCTGCCGTTTCATACAGGCTATTCTTATATGAATGACTTAAAACATGAATATTGTTAATGTTATATTATATTGTTTAGTTTAACAGAAAATGAAGATTATAATTCAAGTACCAAACCAATGGATATATTTAAAGGAGCATAGCCTGTGAATTTCTTGCTAGTTCTTCTTACAGAGCGGTGGCTCGGAACTGGCACTTAGATTCACTTACACTTAAATATTTTTTGTTTTTTAATTGTTTTTTTGCATATAAGTGAATCTAAGCTTCGTGATTTAAGTCTCTTCATATTTCGATTGTTTTCTATATTTATAAAAAAAAATTACATTTTCAAGTACTATGTTAATAGTTTATGAAATAAATGATTTTTGATTTGATTTGAAAAGTCCAGAGATGTTGTCAAAAAAAAGTGTTGCCTTCACAACGTCTACGCCAAATATGTAATTAATTTGAGTATTTGGCGAGTGAGCTATTATAATCACTTTAAATCAAGTAAATGTTTGAAGTAGGTTATTATATCCTTTATGAAAATATATCTGTTCTGTTTCCGTATTTCTCGAAAGTAGCTCGTTTCGTATTTATCAGAAATGTTTTGATGAGTTTGTAATTCGTTTTGTTCTGCTGAAAAAAATAGACGATCCAAATCCATTATTGCGGAGTGATTGTTAGCACTAATCGGAGCGCGGTCGAGGGAACATCGAGGGCTGGGTATAAAAGGCGGGCGAGTCGCAGCGGACCAACAATGCGGCGCTTTCATGCAACATTATGCCTCTATGGGCCGATGCTCGCCACCAGGTGTGCACTGAACTATTCAGAGTTCAGTACCATCTACAAAAACATCCATTCATCATTTCTTAATGTTTAAACGTTTTCTGTTTGAAACTCGAAAAGTTTTCAAGTAGTTGAAAGCTTTTCTTTCAATGCAGCGGCGCAGTGCATATGATACAAATATTCGTTTATCTAAATTGACGGGTTTTACGGGACAGCTAAATAAACACACCAACTTACTTTCACGATAATAATAATGAATCAAACCCTTATTGAAACAAGGTACATAACAATGTTGTCCTTGTTTATGCAATTAGAGTGTAATTTGATTCCATAAAAACAGAATACACCCGTATTCTGTTTTCTTAAATCCAAATATCTGGCTTATCTCAAAGGATAAATTGGAACAAGACCATGGTTTTATGTTACAACTAGCTGTTACCCGCGACTTCGTCCGCGTGGAATAGTATCTTTGGGTAGCATTTTTATTATTTAATAAGAATCATTAGTAGGTATAGTAGATATCAGCGGCGGCGATGCAGAGAATTCGTTAAAAGGAACTATAACTTCAAAAGCCAAAATATTTTTTAAACTTGATACACCCAAATCACGTTATCAATTATACACAATATCACGTTCCTAGAATAGTTTGGCGTCGTAGTTCCCGTGCCGAATCCGTTCCGTTCCGTTAGAATTTCGAGAATTCCGTTTGTAGAAAAACTCTGCACATCCTAAGAGACCTACGTACCAAGTTTCATGGTTTTATCTTAAAAAATGAAGGACACCCATAAAAACATTCAATCCCTATTTCACCCCCATACTGGTAAAAATTTCAAAATGCTAGAACAAACGATTTTTTGTTTATTATTTAGTGCCTAAATACAAAATGTTATATTTTTATTTTCAAAAATGACGAACTTCATACAAACTTTCAACCCCTATTTTATCTCTCACAGGACGAAATTTCAAAAACGCTAAAACAAATGTTTAATTATTTCCTATCAAGTGCTTAAATATTAAGTTTCATGGTTTTATCTTTTAAAATTAAGAAATCCCATACAACTTTTCACTCCCTCCCCTTTTTAACCCTTTACAACCCCCTTTTCGAAATAAAAAGTAGCCTATGTTCTTTCTCAGGGTCTAGACCATCTGTATACAAAATTTCATTCAAATCCGTTCAGTAGTTTTGGCGTGAAAGAGTAACAGACAGACAGACAGACAGACAGACAGACAGACAGACAGACAGACAGACAGAGTTACTTTCGCATTTATAATATTAGTAAGGATATGTCAAGTCGTGGTTTTCGTAAACAGTCCTGTACTAACTACTGTGCGATTTTTACTCGTTTTAATTTACGGTTATAATTGGCTGTTTATACATTTTAATTTATGATTTTCTACTTTATTAGTTTTTTATTTGATCGAGTAATGAGATATCCTTTTACCACATGTTAATAATTCAGGAGTACCAGATGTGGCAGATGCCCATATTCAATTAAGGATGACATACTTTAGCACTACAGAGCAAGTCATCCCCAACAGAAGTATTGTATTATTTACTGGGGAAAGTTGTCATTTGTAATTGATTTTACATTAAGCAATAAAAACTTATTTCATTTTTATTATACTATGTTCGTCAATTCGAATCTTCTAATGTTGGAATCTTATATTTCAAGTAATTATGTTGGGCGCACGTGGCTTGGTAGGGTATTTAGTTTCATACATCCTTTTTAATCTCGATGTTTCTATTCAAAGTTGAACAATAAGAAAAAAAGAAAATCGTCCCATACTTTCCACGAGCAAGGGACGAAATCACGTTCTAAAGATAGACAGAAATTAGCTGGATCTGTAGATTTGTTGATTTTTAAAAGCTCCATAGTGTAAATAAATTTTAGCTGGGTTAATAAATAATTGTTGTTTCATCATAATCATCATCTCAGCTCATTAATACCCCACGGGTCTCTTCTTCAGAACCAAGGTGTGAGGGTACCAGGTTATACACCACACGAGCCCAGTGCGAATTGGCGAATGCAAACATAATTCAAAGCAATGCAGCTATGGTCTACCGATTAGAATCCCTTCTGAAGCATCACTCTTACGCTCTCAGTGAAGTCTCAAGTGAAAAGTAAATAAAAATCGCGGTTTTCGTTTCTGAAACTAATCAAGAAACCAAAAACTTACACACAACCTGAAAGTAAATTTAAAATCTTTCTTAAGTTTGTCTCTATTACTCGTGGTAACTGTAACACTACATACTGAATAATCACACTATTTTACTTTCCGCAGTTTCTGAACTGATCTCGCAGTTCGAATTACATCTTACACGCTTTCTACAATAGCTGTGTGGAACCGAAATGGAAAACCGCTTAAGCAAATGGCGACAGTCAACAACCCCATTTAGACATTTATGCAGAAACTTAGGTTTTACGTTAGCTGTTATCGGTATGTTTTCGGCTCATTCGCACTGAAATATTGAATAGTATTAAGAAGTTCATGGTGTCCGATGCTGCGAATAACGTCGACACAAAAAAAGGACTCCACGGAGGACAAGAAAGAAAGAATTAGAAAACAAGAACATAAATTAATTCAGCACAAATAAACATAATAAATACACAGAAAAAAATAAACGATTTTATTTACAGAAAGATTAAATTTTCCAAAAACAACATAAATATACATACTATGTATTGAAATTGTGTCCCCTCAGCACACTCTCGGACACCACAGGATGTCATGAAGCTGATCTTCCGTGGACACATCAGCATATAGTATTACTATGCGCAGCATTTGTGAAAAGTATCAGGTAACAAAATTAAAAATAAATTATAAACAAATATTTAAATTACTTTGTATATGGAATAGAATAAAATAATATGCACATAAAAGATCTTCTCGATTTAGTTATTTGGAATGTGAGATTTTGCATACGCTGCGTTGGTAGATTACATGTAAAAATAAACAAAAGTGTGTTGTTTTAGGCATCTATCTATATTTATACAAACTATAATATATTTATATATATATATTTATACAATTTATAATATCGATTTGTGAACATTCTGAAGCTTTAAGCATTGACATTTAACATTAGGAAAAAGACTGTTGCCTAAAAAAAAAATTATAAATTATAAATAAAGCTACATACGATCCGTAAAAGTATCTGTAACACTCTGAAAGTAAAGGTATATTTCTTACATAAAAAACATACAAAATAATAAAAATATTGAATACATAGCTTACACCTACAAAGAGCAACAAAGTGTATGTTAGATGTATCTAAAACAATTATAATATCTGTAAATAAAGGGAAAGTTGGAAATGAAAGTCAGCAAGGTACATTACGCAAGTAGTCGCGATTGTACGAAACATTACGCCGCGCCACCCGCGCGGGCCCGACCCGGGCTTAGCCCGCACCACCGCATACACAGGTAGAGAACCCTGACTACACATTCTATATACCTCAAGCCTTTCAACGCCAATGAACCAACAAACAACAGATTTTCTATTGTGTCTGTGACCGATGCGATGGCGTTCAAGGTATTAAATGTTCTGTTAGCTAACCTCGTAAACTCACAGTTGTGTTATGCGATAGTATTCAATGTTGATTAAATCTTGTAGGTACTTTATTGTTCTAACTCGTATTTTGTAGTCAACTTGACGCGTTAAAGGGTAAACAGAAAATTATGGTTTAGGCGACATTTTGTAGATATAGCAGGTAGAGACTATAATTTTTATAAATATTAAGCCTTTTATTGCCACTGAATCGACAAACCACAGATTTTCTGTTAAGTTTGTGACCGACGCGATGGCCTTCAAGGTGTTTAAAGTTGTGTTAGTTAACCTAGTAAACTCACAATTGTATTGCGGGATAGGATTTTACCGTTGATTAAATCTTGTACTTTATTGTTCTAATTCGTATTTTTTAGTCAACGGCGTTAACGGTTCGACAGGCAAGCTTGTATCTGAGTTTAACGTAACGTAACGTTCATTATTAATGAACTAATTATAATGGAAGCTGTGTTAGTATGAAATGCGACGTCTGCACCAATTTGGGTGTACCTCCCCGTATTTGGGGGTTGCAGCCACAGTCAGCAGATGTGGGGTCACGCGCTGCGGTGCGGCTGCGACTAATGTCCGCCTTTTGATAAATTACGGTTACAAAAAACCGTAATGTCACTCAGGGATGAAATTGCTATTTTAATGGAAGCTCTAATGGAGTAAATCTTTATTGTAGTTATTAACCTACTTTTCTCTCTGTTACTGCAATAGATGTTTAAAATCTGGGATAATAATAATTACTAGTAGTCTCTCTGCTCAAAACGTAAATATAGTTATGAAAGCAAAAAATTCATGACTGTTTAACGAAACTTGTAAGAAGGTTGTAATCAAGAATTTGACAAATAAAAACTTTTTAAAGTAACCATTCAACTTTTAAACATTGTTGTGCAAACTATTGTTGGTCAATCTCCCTTTTATAACATTTTTCCCTTTCATAGTTACTAATTTATTGCACATTCTTCTTGGTTATGCTGACAAAATTGAAGTTTAGATTCAGTAAAAACTTAATTTTGCAATAATTTTTACTTCAGATTTTATAAATATAGATGAAAAAAATAGAAAAGTTAGGTTGTTTATTATTTACTATACAAAGAAATTTTCTAATCAGTCCAATAGTTTCGGGGCCAATTAAACTTTTTATTATTTGACTTTGACAGAAAACGTACTGTATAATGGTGCCCCACATTTTCGTAGTTTGGGAGCTTATTCAATGCAAACAAACAATCAAATCTGTCCTCTTTATAACATTAGTATGATATGATATGATATCTGATAAGAATGTATTGGGTGGCCATAAAAAAAGAGATAATTAGAAAGATATAATGGTGCGCCGAATTGTCGTAGTTTCAGAGCATATTCAATGCAAACACATATTTCTTCTTAATAAAATTAGCATAGCATTCATATCTGATAAGAATGTATCGGGTGGCAATAAGAAAGCGTCGGTATAATGTAAAGCCGCATTGTCTTAGTTTTGGAGCCAATTCGGGTCAATACAAACAATCAATAAAAAATTAATTATTTCCTTTATATGTTAGTATTATATCTGATAAGAATGTATTGGTTGGCAATAAGAAAGCGGCGGTATAATGTAGCGCCGCATTGTCGAGCGGGTGACCGGGGCACCTGCGGGCCCGGCCGGAGCGGTGGCAATCGATGCAGCTCGCGATGCGGCCCGCTGCCAACTTCCAACACCTTACTGGCTATCTACCTACCATCGACTAACAACAATACCACACACTCACTGAGCTTTAACTAATGCATAGTAGGTTCTAACCAGCTGAGCAGTAAATGATAAATTTCAATTTTGGTTGCCCAACTTTCATTTCTTAATTATGTAAGTCATTATTTGAGGTTCCAAGGAAATGGAAAATGATCATTATCCAAGATCGTAAATAACGGGTTAATTTAAGGGTGTATCAAGGCAAATAAATAAATATTTTTCTTCAGGTCATGAAAAGATTTGTACGGTCAGCGTCATACAGTTTGTAACTTCCAAAGCGCCATAAAGATTGACCCACGCCTCTACTGTCAAGAGCGTTAGGATGTTTTCCGAAAGAAAAAGAAATAAGATGAAAAAGAATGGAGCTTAGGATGCTATGAAATACTTGACGCTGACTATACCTCCAAATGTATTTCGGATCAAGTTTTATATAATTATTTGTGTGCAATAAAAGGAGATTCAATCTCTAATTTCATCAACTTATCACATCTCCTAATAAGTGTGTTTTTCGACTTCAAACGGATTTTTCAGGTTACTTTGTAACAAGTGGTAAATTATAATAAAAATCTTTATTTTCTATAGTTAGCCTTTGTAATAAATAAATAAAAGAGGAAAATTAAAAATTTCTATGCTTTTAATAACTAAAATTGAATGTTGACTGTCAACCAAAAATAATTAAATTATTAAAAAGTCGACACTTCTAGGTTTAATTTGGAATTGGCTTACATTCGTAATGCTTAATCTTGATATTGATTTGTGTATAACAATAAACAAAGTATTGAATTAAATAGCACTAGTTCACAGGCAACGTTTTAAATGAACGTCTGTAATATTTGCTCTAAAGTGTTTAAAAACGAGGTTAATAGCCGTCCCGAAATAAAGTCAAAAAGTTTGAAAGCTTAGTGCCAATTTTTCGTTTTAAATGTATAAGCTTAAATACATTATCTATAGGCAGAAAATGCGGGTACTGTTGTTTCCTCACTTTCTCTCTTTTACTCCCTCTCTCTCTCTCTTCGAACTTATTTACCCTAATCCTAAATAACGTGTTAAACCAATTACGTGACTTACCAATAGTTTGCTGAAACAGAAGCTTCACGTTGTTCATTTTCCATTGTACAGGAGTATGTATGTAACCAAACTTGCACGTTAAATCTGTCCCACTTTCCGGTGTCCGATTGAGCTGAAATTTTGCATACTATATGTGTAAGTTTCTGGTGACAATATATAATAACAGCTATATTCAATATTATTATAATTAGGTTAGAAAATGTACTGTTTTTTTCTTTTAAATAATGGCTTCTTGCTGTTTGCACATTTAGCCAGTGTCAAGTAAGAGACATATTAATAACATTATAAATAATAGTAAATGAGAATTCGTGGTGATAAATTTGATAAATGGTAAATGAGTTGCCTTTCCCCCTAAACCCCTTGAGTCCTCAGTAAAGATGTGGGGCTATACTGAGATCTCACATGGACTTCTTGAGAGAATTTGAAAAGTTATGTTGCACTGTTTTGTATTATTTACCAACACTTATGTAAATTCACAAACACTTATCGGTAAATAATCCACCGTCATTACACATAAATATTTGAAATATTACAAATTTTAGTAAATAAACCAAAACTGCAGACATGACGCATTACTTTCCCGCCAAGAAGTCCAAATGTACCTACTTAATACTCGAAAAAAAATGGATAAGATTGTATGTGAGCCTCAACAAAAAAATAATGTATTATAAATTTTTACTATAAATTTGACTAACTTTAAAAATCTCAAATAATTTATTGATTCAGGTGTTACTTTGCGGAAATTCATTGCAAGCAAGTGATAGTTTATATCTCTCTCGTTTCAGCATCGGCCGTGAAGACGGCGTAGTTCTGGGGATGTGTGATATATAACCTAAACATGCCCTGTGTAAGGGCGAAACACTTGTATTCAATTGTTCCTCAATTTTCGGGAATTATAGGTTGCGCGGAAAACTTGCTTAAAATCTTTTGAATATCGATCGACTCTAACAAGTATCTTGTCTATCAGTTGATAGCATTTTGTTTTGTTTTTTTGTGGTTTATTCTACTGTTTCGTTCACATTGTGTATTCAACTAAAGTACAATGGTTGAAGGATTTAAACACGAGAAATCGGTAAATGTGCATAAAATAGATAGACTTATATTTTCAATGCCAATTTTAACTCTTACTTTTCTTACGTTAATCTATTATATTATTACTTGTAGTTTGTACTAAATATTCTTGGTGTTATCCCTTGAACTGAACAATAATTTTCATATTCAAACATAATTTTATGAAAAAATGTTGTGTAACTTGATTTTTGTTGGTATCATTGGATTTATTTTAATGTAAATCTCTATGTGTATGTTTATTTGCCAAATAATAAGTTACAAGGTCTCATATCTGGTAACTTATTATTTACAAAGGCTCTGAAAGCTTACCTTGGACATCAGTTGTGCAACTAGTTATTAGTCCAGTGACTGCATTGCGCTCATGAAATTGCCAATTCAATAAGGCTCATCCTAAATTGATACTCTCTTAACATGAGCAGGCGCATAACTTACCATTAGGTGAGTCTCTTACGGCTAATCACTAGAAACAATTAAAAAAACACATTATCCTCCGAGCATAGTTTTTGCGAGGAGGCCCGTATCCAATTGAGCAATCGAATCGGACACGTTTGTAGACGGCGTTCACTAATTTATGCACCTGATTTTACATCGCTGAATTACTGTTCTACTCTTTCGATATGTGCTGTTAAAGTTGCGAAATATGCAAAAAGAAGTCGTTTTTTTTACTTCTAAACACGTTTTATTATGAGGTGAGATGGTGATTATAGAATATAAATTATCAGATTCATATCCCGTTTGCTTGTGGGCCATTTTCTATGCCCTGCATATATTTTCTGGCTAGTGACTACTTTCGAACTTAGTTAGTTTGTAGCAGCAGAACACAGAAAGACACTGTAATGTACTTTATATACTTAAAGTAGTTGCTATAACGTCACAAGAGCCCAAAGTATGGCCGATTCATGTAAGTCCATTAGACCTCGGAAGGTATCCGGAATGATATTATAGAACGTAGTTTCTGCTCACCATTGGCCTGTCACACGGTCCTGTGTCAACCAGCTTGAATGATAAATAGAACACATTTTATGGATTCAAATAGCGGTTGAATAAACTATTTTTATCCTTACGACGACGTTTCGAATACTTTACAGTGATTCTGGTCACGAGGAGACTGAGATGAAGTGTTCAAATAAACAAAGTTACAAATAAAAGCACGTCACTAAAAAAAATATTACTGCTATTTATAATAATATAATAAATTAATGCTATACATAATTTATACGCTGATGAATACAAAAATAGCTTACTACGGTCTTATAATCTGGTATTAGTTGGTAGCTTTGGACTTCACTGATTGTAATATCGCGCCAAATGTTGGTGTTACATTTCGTTGGTGCCATATTCATTATTATATTTATATTTAATTAAGGATTTTTTTATGATTTCAATAGTCTTACGCATCATTCGATATAAGCCGAGATTTATTTTGCAAGAATTTGAGATTTATTAATTATAAATGTTTAGTATGTATAATCCGCGTATCAAAATTAAAACAAAACGTAAACGATATTCAAAAAATATCTCTAAACGTGCACTTGTGCTCAAGAGCGACAACTTCGTTATTTTTAACGAACACTTCTTTATGTTTCAATATAGACACATTGTTGATATGGAGTCGTGGTAAATATCTAATGCTAAATGCTATTAATTGCACCGAGAGAGCAATTAACGCCTCCCTCGGCTATCGTATATGATGGGGCATATCATTATGTGGTAATGTGGGTTAGACGGGTCGCAGTAGCACCGGCTCTCCCGAAACTGCCAATTTAATAATTATTGCTCCTGTTAATAGTTGTAGTTCTTATTCTTAATTAAATATTAAGGTAATGTTAGTATTTATGATTATAACAATCTACTAAACAAAAAATAAACTAAAAATAATTTGTTTCATTTTAAAATATTAGGTCGGGGAAAAAGTCTTTTCGCATAACGTAGGTATAAACTTATTATAAAATTTTTTTGACTGTACTATTTGTGTCTGGCTGGTTTTGGTAACATTAAAAAGGTTCCATTATAAAGAAAAGAAAAAAATAAAAAAAAGTTGTTTCCCGCTATTTTTCATTTGTTTTTCTCTCCGTAAAAATGAGTGAATCTAATGAAGAAATTCGATACATTTTAAAATTTTATTATAAAAAAGGCAAAAATGCAACTCAAGCAGTGAAAAAAATTTGTGATGTTTATGGACCTGATGCAGTGTCAGTAAGAGTAGCACAAATTTGGTTCAAACGTTTTCAGTCCGGAAATTTTGATGTTAAAGATGCACCTCGCTTTGGTCGCCCTGTTACGAATAAAATGGACGCCATTTTTGAAAGAGTGGAGCAAGATCGGCATATTAGTAGTTACGATGTAGCTGAAGAACTGGGAATTGACCACAAAACAGTTTTGACCCATTTGAAGAAAGCTGGTTATACAAAAAAGCTCGATATTTGGGTGCCACACGAGCTCACTCAAAGAAACGTAATGAACCGTGTACTCATTTGCGATTCATTATTGAGACGTAATGAAACCGAGCCGTTTTTGAAGAGATTGATAACTGGCGATGAAAAGTGGATCACGTACGACAAGAACGTGCGAAAAAGGTCGTGGTCGAAAGTTGGCCGGGATTCACAGACTGTGGCCAAACCTGGCCTAACACGAAATAAGGTGATGCTGTGTGTATGGTGGGATTGGAAGGGCATTGTTTATTATGAGCTTTTACCGCCCGGCAAAACCATCGATTCTGATCTTTACTGCCAGCAACTGATGAGATTAAAGGAAGCAGTCGAGAGAAAACGGCCGGAATTGATCAACAGGAAGGGTGTGATCTTTCATCACGATAACGCTAGACCACACACATCTTTAGCCACTCAGCAAAAATTAAGAGAGTTCGACTGGGAGGTCCTAGTGCATCCACCATATAGCCCTGACCTTGCGCCTTCAGATTTTCACCTGTTTCGGTCTCTGCAGAATTCTTTAGGTTCTGTAAGGTTGACCTCAAGAGAGGACTGCCAAAACTATTTGTCCCGTTTTTTTGATCAGAAGTCCCAAAGTTTCTACAGTAACGGGATAATGTTTTTGCCCACTAAATGGCAGAAAGTTATTCAACAAAACGGTACATATATATTGTAAATAGATGTAAATAAACTTTGAAAAAAATGTCTTGACTTTTCATACAAAAATACGAAAAGACTTTTTCCCCAACCTATTATATAAGCTATTAGAAAAGAGGTTACATTTTTATGTTTTCTTTTTACATAAGGTTGTTTTTCCTAACAATAATTTAAGGAACTAAGCATTTTTGAATTTGTTATAGGATTAGCACCACTATACACAGCATAGCAAACGAGAGAGGCAGACGTTTAAAAAAATTGTCGTTGAAGTATTCATTGATAGTTGACAATAATAGCATTTAGTGTTCAATAGAATTTTAATCATTATCATCATGCTGAACATAGGCCTCTCCAATGGCACGCCAATGAGCTCGATTTTCAGCTCTTCGACTCCAACTACTGCCAGCCGTTTTGCGTAGGTCGTCGCTCCACCTAGCCGGAGTGCGTCCTACATTACGCTTTCTGAGACGCGGTCTCCACTTTAGCCCAGCGGTTATCGGTCCTACGGCAGGTATGACAGGCACGGGTCCCTATTGGATCGCCTGATTTGTAATGGCACCCAAACGAAAAGCCTAAAATTTTTCGCCTAATTTCACTCTTCAAAATCGTGTTTGCCCTAATTTCACTTCGTCTAACTTTTTATCGCCACATTGTCATTTACCAAATGCGTCATTTGGCAGAACAATTCGTAATCCCTAAAGTTTACAATTCCTAAATATTAATTCGCACAAAATTAAAAAATCATAAAGTACAAAACGTCTCCTCTTTTTTTTAAAGACAAAATAATAAATGATATTGTGTCTTTTTTCATTTATATATTAATATTTATTAATCTTAACATAGCAAGCAAACATGCAGCATGTATGCAGACATGCAGCATGCAAGCAGAAACACAGCATGCGTGCAGGCATGCAGCGTGCATGCAAACATGCAGCATGCAAGCAGGCATGCAGCATGCATAGTTTCCGTCACGGCTTCGGCGCTGCGGGGCTCCGGCGGTCCCACGCGAGCTTTTCGTCGCACATGGTTTTCGCTCACCACCGGCCGGCCAGCCTCAGCCCCGCGGCGGGCTCAACCCACCTGCTCCTTAGCTCGCAGGCCGCCTCGTGCCTCCGCGCCTACGCGGGCTGATATTGCACTCTAGGGTAGGGCAGACAAGACTACGTGGAGTCGGGTTTGCAGCGATTCGCTTCTGTCAATTTATTTTCTCAATAAAATTCTATGCTTTTATTCCAATACATTATTGGCACATTTCATTTTAGATATGCTCAAATTAGAGCTTTTATAAATTTGCGAAATAATCCTTATGCCAAAATAAAGTTATGTCAATATAGTTTAGGCTATTTTACATTAGACATTCTAAAATTAGGCCTTTCAATTCTTAGGCCAAACTTCATATAATGGTGGCAAAACAATTTTTAGGCAAAACAATAATTGTACGTTTTAAATTTAGGCCAAAACGGTTTGGCTAAACCATATTAGGACAAACAATTTTAGGCGAACCAAAGGGCACCCGACAGGCACACTTCAGCTTACTAATCCTGGGCTATGGACTTTTGTTATCTGTCGGATCACCTCATTCTTGATCCGATCCTTTAGAGAAATACCTAGCAAAGTCTTCACTCTTAGCTCGCTGGGCGACTTTAAATTGGTGGACCAGTCGTACTATGAGTGTCCACGTCTCGGCACCGTAAGTCTTGACTCGTAGAACGCACTCATTAAAGACTTTTGCCTTTAGACTTTGCGGTATTGGCGACGGAAAGACTCGACGAAGTTTCCCAAATGCCGCCCAGCCCAACTGAGTTCTTCTGCAAACCTCTCTCTCGAAGTGGTTTCTACCTAATTGCAAACTTTGTCCAAGGTAGACGTATTCATGAACAACTTCGAGAGGAGAACACCGTTAAAAGCAATCGGTTCTGGAAATATGTGTGCGTTGAACATGTCTTTAGTCTTGTCTAAGTTCATCCGGAGACCGGTGCATACAGATGAATCAGCTAGGCTAATCAGCATAAATTGCAAGCCTTAAACAGTTTCAGCCATAATGACGATATCATCCGCGAATCTAAAATGTGAGATCTATTCGCCATTGATTTTGATACCCCGTCCTTTCCACCGCTAGTGCGTACTCCGTACTCCCACTATAGCGTTCAAGTCCCCCATAATAACGTTGGATTGAGCCTTTTGACTCTACCCTAAAGGCTTAATATATATAACAAGAGTGTATGAGGATCCTACTAAGACCTAAGGGACCCAAACCATCATTATCTGCAAGTGATGCACCTGCCGATCAACGGACGAGGCTCTGGCGAACATGACAGTTCCCGGTAAGCGGCAATAGGCTTGCCAACTATTACGTGGGATCAAAATATAGTTAGCGAAATGTGGGCGTAAATTATACGCCTCTGCCTATCCCTTAGGGGAAACAGACGTGATAGTATGTATGTACTATTAACAAGCAAGCTGTGGAATTAATACATTTATATTAGGTAGGTACCACGTGATCACGGCCGCAATACATTTTCATTTGATATAATTAAAAAAATATTGAGATCAATGTTGAGTAACAATTATAAAGATCTATAAAATTTAGATTTTCATGGTCACAATAATGCTCGAATTTTTTAAACAAGAATATACCCTATTATGGACATGATCTTGCAAGCTACAAATGTTAAAAGCATATAACATTTCTTAAAAGACAATGATCAAACACCGATTCGGCTAAAAACTTTGGATAAATTTTCATTAGCTTAGCTTTCATTTATAAAATTTCACATGATCAGAGGACAATATTTACAGTTTAAGTTTTAAGCAATCTGTTACCTATTCCCTAAAATGATAATGACGCATTTATTGAACATCAATTGATTAGTATAATCTTGTGCACGCGCCCATAATCTCGTACAAATGCAGTTAACCGGGAGTTCACCATACAAAACGTCCGGTGTTTACCCTTTTTGAAATACGTTTCAGTGGCTTTTCCTCTGCGTTCTACTCGTATATACAGGAGCAAGCCGTACAGGAAAGCTCACAGGCGTGTTAAATGTTCATTCCACTCTATCGGGTGAACGAAATTGACCGAGCCATCTAGCACAAAGCCTATACCAACTGAACAGGTCGCCATTTGCATTTTACCTCCACCTTCGTGGGACAGGGTACTGAATTCATAATTTTAATGTACTAGCAGTTGGTCGTGGCTTTTCACGCATCTTTGAAATAGATTTAGACTACCAATCTGGGATAGTAAAGATGTTCGAAGGTAGTAAGTAGTTATATTAGTAATATACATTCAGTCAACAAAGTGTCGGGAATGAATGTTTTGTTTATGGTTCCAAATTCAAATTCTTGTTTTTTTTTGTTGTTGTTAGGTTTTCACAATTGCTTTCCATTTTGGCGGAGTTTAAGTCGTAACTGTCATTTATATTAAAAACAGTGCTGTTTTTAGTTTTATAATATCTGGACAAAAACATCGAACAAAGAGTTTGTCTTAAATTTTTCATCGCCAATGGAATTTCTTGTTCCGCGACACTGGAAATGTTACAGAAAGCTTATGGTGAATCGACTTTATCAAAAACGTGTACTTATAAGTGGAACAAAGCGTTCAAAAGCGGTCGAGATATTATGGAACATTTGCCTCGTTCTGGTGGGCCATCAACGTCTGCAACTGAAGTTAACATCGCAAAATGAAGGAAATAGTGACTGAATTGGATGAGGATTATTCAAGTTTCAAAAGAGATGGCACGAGTTGATCCGTACCTTCTTAACTAATAATTTGGGTATGAAACGTGTTGCCGCTCGGCTAGTCTCAAAAGTCATGAATTTTCTTTAAAAACTAAATCGCACGAGAGTCGCTGAGGACATGCTAGAACGAGTCAATACCACGAAACACTTTGTTTCTGGTGACGAGACGTGGGTTTACGAGTTTGACATGCAAACAAGTCAACAAGCTCCGGAATGGCGCCTTCCAACTAAACCAAAACCGAAAAAACCACTTCAAATTCAGTCAAAGTCATGTTGACTGTTTTCTTTGACCATCGCGGTGTTGTGCACTCGGAATTCTTGCCGAAAGGTCAAACGGTAAATAAAGAATATTATTTCAGCGTTATGCAGCGTTTAAGAGAACAAATTCGACGAGAAAGGTCAGATTTGTGTAAAGAAAATTCTTGGATTTTGCACCACGATAATGCGCCTTCGCACAAGGCCATCATTGTAAACTAATTTTTGTCCAAACACTCAACAAATACCATCGAGCAACCACCATATTCACCAGATATGACTCCAGCCGACTTCTATCTTTTTCCTACACTCAAATTACCACTCCTTGGCACCCGTTTTCAATCGGTACAAGACATAAAAGAAAATTCGCGGTGAGAAATGAACTCAATTCCGGAAACAGCGTTTAAAAAATGTTTTTGATGATTGGATTATTCGTTGGCGTAAGTGTATCGTTTCTGAAGAAGCATATTTTGAAGGTGATAAAATAAATTTGGATAAATAACAAAAATGTTGTGTAGAAATTATTATTTTTTTCCGGTACTTTTTCGACAGAGTAGTACTTCAATTATCATAACATAGTTATGAACTGCGGTCTTTCAATATTATATTTTATTAATAAAATAACAAAGAGTTAAAAAATAATCACAATTATCGTAGTAGGCAATGCTCATTAGAAGCTTGTACGACTTAACATTTAAAGTTTCCATATGCCCAGTGGTTTAGGCGCGATAATCACAATACCTTTCTAACCTTCATACGGTGTGTAAGAATAACTATGCAGAAGATATATTCATACATTATTTAATTTCTATATGATTGTATTATGTACAAAACGTTTTGACCTTTTAAGGTGCTTAGATGATGTGCAAACGATGAGATCATCTGGTTACATGATAACAAAGAAGCTTTTGATACAATTTACGCACTCAGAAAACTCCAATATTCTCGTGAATGTATTATCATATAAATATCCATACTCCCATACTAATATACTAAATGCAAAAGCTAGCTGCCTGTCTCGCTTTCACGCCAAAAATACTAAACCAATTTAATTGAAATTTGGTACACAAATAGTCTATAGCCTGAAAAAGTTTTGTAAAGGGTTGAAAATATTGTCATTTTCAAAACTAGAAGCATAAAACTTATATGTTAGGCTGTTGATTAGATATAAATAAACATATAATTAAGCGGGAACTCGATTTTGTATAAGAATCTGTAGGTTACACGGGTGAAGTCGCTAGTGGCTGTTTGTATTTTCATAAAGTGAAAGTTAATTTGTAAAAAAAATAGTTTATGAATTAAATTGCCGCTTTGTAAACTCACGACTTTTATAACATAGAAACTTTTACAAGTGATAACTACTCTACAATCATCAGCCGTCAGTCTACAATATTGACTAAAAATTTAATGAACGGGAATAGAAATAAACACAAAGCTCTAGTCAAAATATATAAAACCCTTAATTAGGCAGAGCATGTCGAAATTTTCCCATGGACTTTTACCTTAATCTTATAAGGTTGTAATATGGCGGTGAAATAGATCCTATCGCATAATAAAGGGTTAACTTAACTTAACATTACATTAACTTTAATGACTCCACAATGAAAATAAAAACCATTCAGACAAATATTTTTGTACATGAATGTGGGCATTCGTTTCAGTATTTTTTTAATCAATATTATGTTTTTACTATATAAATTTATTCAGTATATAGCCATCTATCAAGCTTCTGTTGATTCTTTGCACTTTAGTGCCTAACCACATGACCTGTTTTGACACCTATCTCCCTCTATTTTTTGAACAGTCCGAGTTAGAAAATGTTTGTCAGAGAACCTTTAGTTATTTATATATACTTTTATACTTACGAACCGCAAACGGGTCGTCCCGAAGGGAATCCAAATTAAAAGTTAGTGAGCGAGGCGGGCTCTAGGCGATACTCTGCTCAAACATAAAATAGTAAAATGAGGCATGACCATCATATTGTACTTTCAAACCTTTTCTAAAATTATTTAGCAGGCCGTCATGAGTTTGTGCGCGTTGTACGTGCTTATTTTACGGTATGAAGCGTTCATTTTTTGGACTGCATCGACTGCTTACCATCACGCAGAATGTAGTCATAATGACGAGTCACATTGGACAAATTGTAAAGCTTAGAAATTGAATTCAGTGTATTTTTTTTTCATTTTAATTTAAAAAAATAATTGGGAATAGTATCGATCATACGTATCATTGACCAGTTTGCTTGATCGGTTACAATAAATATATAAATCCTAGTAATACTAAATGCAAAAGTTTGTGGACATAAAATAGTTTTAAGTATAGATGTTAGTAACTCTCTACTAAAGTAATTAAAAATTGCACACAAATAGGTGATATTTATCTAAATTAACAGTGTTTCATATTTAATAAACATTGAAAGTTTACATAAGCACAATATTCTAGTTTTAAAATATAAATGAGTAGGTAGCGCCTATAGGTGAGGCAAAGACTAGATTACGACCAGATGACTTGCTTGATTCTAAGTCACTTTTATTGCAATAAGAAATATAAATGCAATGCAATAATCTAGGCTGTTCCATGTCTTTTTGAAAAGCTCCATGCTGTAATCATTGATTACCAGAAACTCATGAAGCCTTATTTTGCCAATTAAAATTACAGGTTTACTGCTTATGAACACAGAATAACGTGAAATATTTTGAAGTCAGACATATGAATTGTGGCATGGTAAAATTAAAAAGGGTTTATATAAGTAAGTATATTTTAAGTACCTCTAAAAATATCAACTCCATAAAAAGGGCTAAGAAAGGGCACCTGAAGGTTTTCTTACGACAATCTTTAATTAAGTACAACTAAGGTTACAGCGGACTTCCGTAGGGAATGATTAAAAAAAAATATTTAACATTTAGTTGATGGCTAAGTGTTACGCTTTTCTATAATCAATACAGTGCAATGTAGTTCATGATCAGGGTTGACCTTGAACATTATAGTTTCAATTGTCTCTAGAATTTAAATAAAAAAAAAAAAAATCTAACTAAATTTCATTTTAAAAATATATTAATATCCATAAAAACCTATGATACTAAAGGTTGTTCAGCAGCCTATTAGCCACAATAATATTTTATTATTTTCAGATAGCAACGCTTAAACGTAATAATTTAATATTCCACGTCATTAAATAATCTCATATTTATTAGAAACTTACCCTCAGGATATTTGTTGTAAATTCTTCCCTTATTTAAAAATTTGACCCAGATTTGTGATATTTTGAATAACATTTATATAACCTGCTTGACTGTAATGGAAGGTATGCTATTGGTTACGGTTTCTATGCGAACATTCTATTAGCGATCTCAATTAATTGTATAGTGTAATGGTTGTTGGGGGTCATTCCATTTATTTAATAATATAAAAAATAAATGAACTTTTCTCTTACTAATTATGTAGTACCAAGATAAGTATTATTAAGAACTCGTGTTTTGAATACTAAATAAACATACTTCGTATACATACGAAACACCCAGACCATAACAAATATTCAAGTTCCTGCATAAAAAGTGCGTATAAAAACTGCGTAAAAAGTTTGTTCTATGTGGGGATCGAATCCACGACCTCAAGAGAGGAGTGCAGGTATACTGACCTCGACGCCACATCGGTTGTCAAAACAGAATTGAAGTTTCTTGTCTGGTTCAAGTAACAATCTCAAGTACAAATTGCGCAAAAAGTAATAATTAAAATATGGCACCCCTAATATTCCAAAGACAGAACATGAGTTACAATGCTTGAATATCCAAAAAAAAACCCAAATTTCCATTTTCATAGTTCAAAAAGATAGCGCTACCGTCTTTGTTGCACTAATCCACATAACAGCAGAGTCATCTAACGCTCCTTTCTAAAATTTTGAAAATATAGATCCGGTCAGTCTATCTGGACATTTAAAGATGAGTTCACGCTGATATTTTGGTCTAATGTAACCGGACTATATAACAGATGTCAAATTAAATGATCTAGCTGTATTCTGCACCGTATGTAGCAACGACGAACAAAATAAGTAATTATGTATTCTGAATTCCTACATATGTTACTCGGAAAAATTATTAGCAAAATTAGGTTAAACAGTTTTCTGCTCTTGCTTAAAATAATTTCACGCCCAAAAAAAGTAATTTATTTTTTAATATTGCCATGTGGCAATTACTGTCATTGTAGCGTAGTGTCGAAATTCATTTTAGGCTCGACGATAACTCTTCTCAAAATATATTAATGGTTGCTCTCAATTACAATTGTAGCTACGTTTCCCGTTTAGAGGAAAGTGACATACAATTTATTTCCTTACAGTTATTACGAAGAGGAAAATTGTTACACGTCACGCGAGCTTTACATGAGACGCTTAAAAATAACTCAACGCTAAATAGAAATAAGGAGAATCAACGCGTCTTTATTAAAAACAAAATTTATTACACATAACATGTTATTATAAAATACTACCTTTACTTAATCCTCTTTTTCTTATGAAGATTAGCTGAGCTGGATAGAAGGTATAATATTACCTTATTAACTGGTGAATCTTATTAGTTTAATTTGGCTTTATTATTTGTAACATTCATTAGACAAAAGCTTCTTCAGGCAATCGTATCTTATGATGAGATGCAATTAGCGCGATATCGACTTACTCATCAACCTTAAATGAGGTTAAATACTCACACTCTATTGACACTATATAGAGTCAATAATAGTATAGAAAGACGCCGATCTGAATCGCGCCATTTAACGTTAGGGTTGCGCGATATCTGGTAATGTAGAGCGGTGTATCTTAGAATCCAAGATCTTAGGACCCCATCAACCAACCTCACTCGCACCACTTGCAAGTGAGGTTGGTTGATTTACCTGTCGATCAACGGAAACTGCTCTAGCGAACATTGAAGTTCCCGGTAAGCGGCAATAAGCTTTCCACCTATTACGTGGGACCAACAACATAAATAATGAAATGTGAGCGTATCATATAAAAAATCGAAAAATCATACAAAACAAGAAAAAAAATTATCATGCAAGGAAATCCACATTAATTAATTATTCCAATTAGATCAAGTTTCATACAACCTCTGCCTACCCCTTCGGGGATACAGGCGTGATTGTATGTATTTAGCGCGGTGACATTTCGAAAAGATAATATAATATGGGGTCTACAATGTCATACGAATGGCAACTCATCGCATTACAACAAATGTACAATTAATAATAATTTATGTAAATAATAAAAGAAGTCAACATTTTGAAAATACTTAAAAATCGTATGTAGATAAGCCTTTTCAAGCCATTGCGTCGACAGAGGAGAGTCCATATCAAAGAAAATAAAAATCAAATAAAACATATTAGCATTAAAATATTCCAATTTATTTTGTTTTTTAAATTGATTGTATAAAAAGTGTATTTTAGCAAGTATAACATCCACAGTACAAGCCCTTTGATCGGGTCTAGATAACGCTGTGTAAAACATAAAATCCTACTTTTCAGTTTCCGTACGTCCTAACTGAGCCTTTCATAATTAATATTACGGCCTCCAGGGAAATAAATCACAAAAGGAGTTTTGAGTCTCGGGAAGACAGAAATATGAGCAGTGTAATTTCACTCAGGGCTGTCACCGACAAGTAAAATCCGGCCGGCTGCGGGCCTCCTCTCGTAAGTGGGTCAGAGGCTATTCAGGCGCGCCCCTGTGCCCTCCCCCCTGCTGTCTGTACCCTTAGGCCCGTATATGCTCCTTGCATAATTGAACACGCAGCAAATTATTGTCACGCCTGATATCTGCAACTCTTGGAGTGTCACGTCTGTCGCGGCGCCGCGTGTGCTGCATAGTTATTAGCGAAGTTGCTCTTAGCACGTGTAAACTACCCCCGAGGTATATTTAACGTGTTTCCCGAGTTTATACTCTATTATAGCGCGAAATGCCCCGACTGACTTAATATGATTTCATAAATCTCTAAATGGAGGTAAGGCGGGTTTACGTATGCAATTTACCCGGGCTTAAGAACTTAGTTGAAAACCAAGTATAAACGCCGTTGTGTTGTTTACGTAGAATATCAGTTAACTTGTAACTGGTATTTGTACTTAAAAGAGTATTTTCAATATTATTCTTTTTAAATATATTTGTACTAAAATTATTATGTTTTATTAAATTGTTAGTTAATAAACTTAATATGTAATGTGAAAAATTCTAAATTTACCATTAGAAAACCACGGAGAAAGGCATTTTATACATATACATGAGGTGATATTATCAATCCTTCAGTTCCCTAGCAGGTATTGTAGCAAATACGGTAAATAATAGCATTTTTAGATTTAAACCAAAAAAAATCTAGACAAAATTACTACTCATATTTCTTTCGATTCTCGAATATTTTAAGAGCGCTCAATAATGGCTTGTAACTTTTCTAGACCTATGCGACTAATTAATTTTAAATTTTGCACGATAAATTCTTTGGCTGTCTACTATTTTTTTCTTTTATATAAAGGCTTCGTGCGTTTAGCACATTTAACCAGTGTCAAGTAAAATGTATATTAATAAGTAATATTCCACTTATATGTGGGCCTATACTGAGACTTCACATGGATTTCTTGTGATGATTTGAACAGGGAAACTTATTTTTTGAGCTGTTATTTAAACATTCGAGATGTTATTATGATCAGTTGAAAAACATATTGAGCAGTTATTTAATTTCATGGCGGTTGATTAATTATTTCGACAGTAAAACATGGACAGTTATAAAAAAAATATTAGACAGTTATTTTAACATACAATGTCAATTCTAAAAATAATTGAGCAGTCCATGAGTCTGAATGAGCGGTAAAACCATAAAATGTGTCATTTTAATTATAAGTATGTTTAAAATTACCTTTCCTTCAGTCAAAGCAAAAGTAGTTAATTTTTCATGACTATTTTATCTTACCACCTCATTGTTTATACAATTGCTTAAAATGAGATATCTTACCGACAACTTCCGATTTATTACTGCTCACACGTACCCGCTCGTTCAATATTTTTTACCACCCATTTAATTATTTTCCTGCTCAATTATATATTCAAAGATCCATTTCATTATGTTTTAATACTCACTTTTCTTTACTTTACTGCTTAGTTTTAACTGCTGAACTAGGTATTAAACGTGCTATTTTAAATTTTTAACTTACCAAAACTGCTATTTACAACTGTCTTTTTAAATCAGTGCTTTTGAATAGCGATATGTGAATTAATAATCCACCGTTATTACACATTAATGTTCAGAATATCATTTTTTTTTTAACTAAACAAAACTGAAGACATCACGCTTTACTTTCCCGCCAATTGCACGTCGATTAATGACTTAATTTGTTTGCAGGCTGCGGTGCCCGAGGGAATGACGTTTCCTGGTCCGCTGCCGGACGTGGCGGAGCGGTGCGGGCGCTGGGCGCCGGACTCGCTGTCGGCGTCGGCGTCCGGCAGCTCGGACGAGAAGCCGGCGCCGCGACGCCCGCGCTGGCGCATAGGCCTGGCGCTCCTCGTCGTGCTCGCCGCGCTGGGCGCTGCACTTGCGCTGCCTTTGAAGTTCGGTGGCACCAAACGGGACACTATCCAAGAGCGTCTCAACCTCGTAGAAAAAGTCATTTTCGAAACACCACTCATAGACGGACATAATGACTTACCGTGGAATTTAAGAATGTATTTACGTAATAAAATCAATATGTTTAACTTGACTGCGGGGCTGGAAGGTCTCGAGCCCTGGGCGAAATCGCGCTGGTCTCATACTGATATTCCGAGGTTAAGACTTGGGAAAGTTGGAGGTCAATTTTGGTCGGCGTACGTCCCGTGTGGCGCACGCGATAAGGATGCGGTGCAGCTAGCACTAGAGCAGATGGACGTAATAAAGCGCATGGTCGAAATGAACGGCGCCCATCTAGCGCTCGCCACGAGCTCGACGGAACTGATGGAGCTCCACCGCGAGAGACGCATCGCCTCGCTCATTGGCATCGAAGGCGGCCACGCCATCGGGGACTCTCTGGCAGTGTTGCGTGCATTTTATGATCTGGGAGCTCGATATCTCACTATTACACACACTTGCGATACGCGGTGGGCTCGAGCGGCTGGATCTGACGGTGGACTGAGCGAATTTGGAAAAGCAGTAGTCCGTGAAATGAACCGCTTAGGCATGATAGTAGATTTATCACACGCGAATGAGGAAACTGCGCGAGACGCGTTAGAAACATCACAAGCGCCAATAATCTTTTCACATTCTGGTACCGCCGCTCTTTGTAATTCGACACGAAATGTTCCGGACGAATTGCTTCAATTGGTCGCTGTCAACGGTGGAGTGGTGATGATTAATTTTTATGCGAAGCTTGTGACGTGCAGTGAGCGAGCTAAAATGGAGGACGTGATAGCGCACATTAATCACGTGAAACGCGTAGCAGGCATAAATCACGTGGGTTTGGGCGCAGGATACGACGGCATCGACGCTCCACCTGAAGGGCTGGAAGACGTGACGAGGTATCCATACCTACTGGCTGAACTGCTGCGCGATCCAGAATGGAGTGAGGAAGATCTGGCCAAGCTGGCGGGCGCGAACGTGTTGCGCGTGCTACAAGAAGTGGAGCGAGTGCGCGAGCAGTGGCGCCGCGCCGCCGTGCAGCCGGGCGAGGAGTCGGCAGGCGTGCGGCCCGGGGCCTGCGTGTACGGGCCCGCGTGACGCAGGCTCACCGCCGCGCGATACCGCGGCCCTCCTCGTACTGCTCAATATTGACACTTGTTGATTGTAGTTATACATGTATATTAGTGTCCAAATGTGATTTAGCGATTAAAGTAATCTCTACCTGACCTCGATGCACAAATTGTTTAGCTAAGAAGCCGCGCGCGCTGGGCGCTTCGTCTCGGCGTCGGCGGCGGTCCACCCGCTGAACTCTTCTCCATCCATGCACACGACTTCGTTGACGAAAGCCCAATGTGATCCGCGATTTATATAAACGATATAAAACGAAAAATGTGTTTATAGAAAAATAAATATTCTTTATTTATAATATTTTATTTTTTATTTTAACCACATTATACCTAATATTTTACTTATTAGAATAACTTATTAGAATTTAGTATTTTGCTGGTCTCTTTTTTTCTATAGAACATCTACAAGGAAAGGATTTATCAAAATTCGACTATTCGGAATATTAAAGCGTAACTCCTCGACTCTAGTGGTCGGAAACGATCACAGCGTGCAGTGGTAAGTTCTTGAATTTACGAAAGTAAAAGTAAATTGTGTCTGTACCTACAGAGCGATTTATTAATTAAGCCAAGTAGTAAGAAATACATAACAAACTTTATATGTCAAAGGGAATCTATTTATCTTATAAGTCAAAGTCATAATCATTTATTCAAGTTTGGCTGAATAGACCTCTTATGAAAGTCAAAACTTAAAAACAGGCGCGCCCATTTACTGCCTGCGGAGGCTTGATCGTAAAAGAACGGACAAGAAAATCGTCACTGTTAGATTTTTCTCCCACCAGTTACAAGAAAATGTACTAAATATTAATACAATTTGACAAGTGTACAAAAAACTGTGTTCTGCAGTCACAAGATTAGTAGACATAAGCAGACTAGTCCCCACTGGCGGCACCCGTTCACGAGTAGGACGCATGAACCAGCCATCGTTTCGCTCAACGATATTTTAGGGAACGTAACGACTCGACGCATGACGCCACCTCCGCAGAGACATTTAAGTGAGCATGACATACTCAAGCTACAAAATAAAATGATTTATACACATGAAAAATAATAATATTATAAAAATTTAATGTGCTGCTGACCACAAAATTGTCTGTCATAATATAGATATAATTTATAGCCATGCAGTCTTATCATCTATAATAATCTTGCGTATAATAGTATGCTTTCTTCCTTTGTTTAATGGCTAATGTAAATTTGTGTAAGGACATATATCCTGCGGAATTTTGTTATAGTTTTAGTTATAGCTTTCAATACCTTATCACATAAAAAACTTTTGAACTTTTTGGAAGTCATAGAAACTGATTCAACTGTTTATTTTTATAAAGCTGTGACGTTTACAACGTTTAGAATAATTATTAATATTTTTCTGTACAAACAAAACACAGTTAAAGATAAACTGCGCGGCAGTAGTTAAAATACCAATTTCCCGAAACAACTCTCCAAAGGATGTTCTAGACCGTGGTTTATAAATAAAACGTATAGCCTATATCTATTTAGCGGCAGATCCCCATAATAAAATACCGTGGGACATCAAACTGTGAAAATAGCTAAAACTACTAGTTAATACTAGCAAGTATTGTTTATTTTAGCTATTTTCACAGATTCTATATTGGTTTCCAACATCTTTTACACTGGGAAGTGAAACTTTACACATTTAGTTTTCTTAGCATTCAGCTAAAGTAAGTAAATACATACTACAGTAAATCAGTGAAGCAACTCCGAAAGTGCGCTATTTACATCGTCATAATTATTTTTTGCGTGTAAGTGAATCTAAGCCTTGGTTTCAGATTAGTAATATTTAGTTTTTTTGTACATATTTCATTTCGACGTTTTCATGAACAAATGTAATAGTTTATGAAATAAAGAATTCCTATGTTCTGATTATTCAAGGAGCTGAATAGGACGCAGTTTGCACTGCAAAAAACTGACACTAATAGGTTAATGTTTTTATCTTTTAAAGCAAGGCAATACTCGATATGTCATATCATTAAAAGGTAGAGAATGAAATTATGAAATACTTTATAGCAAAATGCCGAAATAGCTGTAGATATATTACTATATATAAAAACACTAAAAAGGTTAAAATAGGTAATAAACTTACTTAGGACATCATTATGGTTACTATATATAATAAAGTAAATACATACCACTACCGCCATCTAGCCCCAAATTATGGAAAGCTTTTACCATAGGAAGTGTGATAAACAACGGATCATCATCAACATCTGCGTTATTACGGTTGTCTTTGATTTAAGCTTAGAGTCCAGGATCTGCCCAAAGTCTAACCAGATTTTGGCTGCATTTCAGTTATGACATGGAGCGACTGCAGCTGACTTTCGCAACCTAGACATCATCTTGTCTCAAGACAAACTCCTCGACCAGTTGTTACCAGTGAGCACTTTGGTCTAGTGGGTGGGTTGTTTTTGTCATCGCTGATAACAAATGGTAATGAGACTTGATACCTCATCTGTGGGTCTTATAAGTTACCCAGCGTGCGACGTATAGTGATCTGTTCGGAGTTTCCCTACGTGATAGAATCAGAAATAGAGAAATCCTTAGGAAAACTGGAGTGACTGGCATAGCGAGGCAAACTTAAAAGTTGATGTGTGATGCCGGTGCTGATGCCGGCAGTGGGCGGGGCACATAGCACGAGGAATCGACGACTGAGCCACGAACCGGTAAACCTAGTAAAGGAATGCCTCCCACCGGCCTTCAGAGGAAACTGATGCATACAGGCGACTCAGGATTGCTCAGTGTGAAAATCTATTGGGGAGTCCTATGTTGTTGTTGTCTTATGAGCAGTGGACGTCATATGGCTGAAATCTTAATAGTAATGATGACATACTTATAGTATCTACACAAGTTATTTACATACCCATAGACACTAATATGTATCGTGGTTGGGAATGAAATAAAAAAATAAAAGCCTAGTTTTCACCATCTAAAGTGCCACAGTAAATATATATTACTATATGCTTTATATAACAGTGCCATATGGTACCGTCCTAGAATAGTGCCACCCCTTATGATCTCAGGAGTCAGGAGTCGTAAAACTCGACGTAGAGAAATACTACCGGATGACGGGCAGTAGCGTCATCCTGCATACTGTCTGAACCGCGATTACCAACCCGCCTGCCCAACGTGGTAGGCAATAACCCTCAATAGAAAGTAATCTACTGGGGAGGCCAGTGTTCAACAGAAGATTTTATAGGTAAGGCTAAATGATGATGATGATGATATATAACGGGCCTCTTATCACGATTAATAGAGGGATTTACTCATCACGCAGATCCCATATGTATTGGCGAAGGTGAATTTGCAGCTTTATTCTTTTGAAATAAATTAAAATGACCTTTATTCAGTGCTATCAGAGAAGCATAGTTCATTTGTTTTTGGAAAATCACATAAATGTTAGCAAGTACACTTTTAACCTAATGATTAGGCTGCATAGTTATAACCATCATTAAACTATTCACAAAAGAAACTAAAAGTCGTTCTCGTAAATTCTAGTTTTGACATTGAGTTTTTATAATCTAGTTTTGGTTCAGACTTCAGTTCCTTTTCTTATTAATAATAAAATATTTACTTAGAATTTTATTTTATAAAAAAATAATTATCGTCAGTTTATTGCATACATTGCCATAACTTTTGAGAATTCATCTCTACAAACTGTTGTGTGGAAAATTAATAGATATTTTTAATTAGCTTACTTTCTCAAACCAATCACTTCCAACTTCACAAAATACTTCTAAAAGAATAGGGATATACCCTAAAAATATATCCTAGACATTTTGAATCTATGTACTAGGTAGGATCAACAAACAACTCATTGCAACAGGTGAGTTGACATTCAAGAACAATGTTACCTATTGTTGTACCTATTTATATTAATCCAATATTGGGCTTATCGCACGGTCGTTTCATAAATCATCTGGTATTGCATGCAGCGTAAACCTAAATCTGAAGATGGATCCCAAGCAAGGTTGGTTGCACCAACAAATTTGGTAGTGTCAACTGAATTATGTGCACCTTCCCATAACATTCACATCTCTTTGTTTTTGTTATCTATACTGTCGTTACTTCTGAATCGTGAATACATCCCTATTTTATAGAAGGCTGTAAAAACAAATGTAAAAAAATGTTTTAATATTAGGGTTTTTACTCTAGCAAATAAATAATTTGTAACTTTTCTCCAGAAAAATAAAAATATTGTAGGTTTCTTCTTTTCTCACATATTTTATTGTTGGGTGCTTATCAGCTGATAACTATAGAATAAGTAAGAAAAGAGTGCCCCTTATTAACAATCTTTTGGTAATGTTACCCAATCAGGGAAAAGTTCAAAAAAATTAAACAAAGTATAATGAATGCATTAAGCATGTTGTGATCAATCAGTCCTTATTTAAAGAATTAAAACTAACTGAAAACCCTTCTGTAACTGTAGAAGATATTCAATAATAAAGAAAAAGTCTACATCACAATCTATGTGAAAGCCAATCAATTTAGTGAAAGAAGAGCCTGTGTCACAATCTTGTTACATTTTTTTTTAAACACAAATATTTTTGTTATAACTATATACATCCTTAGCAATTCTGTTGATACAAAACTGTTTTATTAGTAAAGTTTTATTTTTAGTTTACTTACCAACTAATATAAAAGATTCAGAGGGACTACTTGAATTCAACAAAAATGAAACTTCATTATACCAATCTCTTTCACTCTCTAAGTATATCACTATCGAGTAAAAGATATGGGTATAACAAAGTCTCGTTTTCGTAGAATTAGAGTAGGCCCTTAGGTCACCTGAATTGTTATTAGATTTACAGACAAATTTATACAATTTACATAAGGACTACTAAGTTATATCTGAATGTTAGGCATATTTTGAAAATGCTGTATGCAAAATTTTCTGCTGACCACATTCAATTACTGCACCTTTGTTTTGTTATTTTCTTATGTAGCAAAGCATTTTCTCCTCAATTTTATAACTGGACCGACATAGAGCATGTCACTTGTGTCTTATATACATTTCTGAAGCTTTGCACAGATTTTGTTGCATTCTATGGAAAATTTCTTGAATTTATTGAATGTTGAATGCAACCTTTTTTCAGATACGTTTAATGAGTCTGTTTCAACCATACTCGAGAGAAAAGTAAGGGGTTGGCTAAGTGGTGTTATAGACGACATGAGACGTAACAGTCCCGTGCAACAGTGGCTGGATTCATTTCCTCCCGAAACAGCAGAAGAATCACAGAAAACTAAAGTTGAAGTGCAGCCTCTAGAAAGTAAGTCAGATGAAAGTAAACATGATGAATCACTGACTCAAAATACAGTTGTTGAGACAACATTACAAGAAAAATCTATTGCTGGCAATGGTGACGAAAAATCAAAGGATGAGAATAATTTAGGTGTTCCTATCTCAAAAGAAGGATGGAAAAGAAAATCCTTAGAAAGTGGCACACTAAATTGTGCACCTAGAAGTAATAACGTAAAAAGACTGCAGAGAGATCACTCTGTACAATCTGAGGGCTGTTCACCACTGTTCAAAAATCCATTGTTAAGGGATCATTCACTACAGGTAAAAGAATAATAATTATGTCCTTGATTAATTTCACATAGCGTCATCTAGTCTCAAATTAAGAAGAGCTTGTATTATGGATACTAGACAAAAGATAAAATTACTTAAATATATACCTTTAGCTATAAAGACATTCCATAATAAATTAAAACACCCAGACCTACAAAAATACTCATATTCATGCCCAGAAGTATATTTAGTGCTAAAAATAACTAAATATAAATAAATGCAGAGGTCGGTGTACTAAATATTGCAATGATGGGCTTTAAGGGAAATTGCTGGTGTGAAGTACAAATGTTTTATGACATGAATTACAATGAGGCAGTTATATAAATATGGAGTCAAGCACACACACTACACTCCCCCTCTGCGCTATAATTGGTCTTCAAACTACTTAAGAAATACTTTACATAGAACTATTTAAAATATATGTTTTAATCTATATATTTATGTTCTAGTCTGATGCAAGTGGTTCAAGTGGAAGCTCAGTATTGAATGTGCTGGATGCAAGGAAGGTAGATGCTGAATCTGTTTTACTTGCATTAGGTTTTGGACCGAGCGAGAAACAACTAAAGTTACAAAGAATTCCAGATAGATTTTTAGTGCCATCAAAGGTAAGAATTTTTAGATTATATGTAAAATATTAAATAGCTGAATACATAATTTGACTCCTAGATATCCCATTTGGGATGAGCAGAAAACCTAGCTACAACTATTTCAAAGGGATCCCTATCGTTACACAGTATATACTTATACTTATCGTTACGTAACAACAGTAGGGATTTCGATATGAAACGTGCCAAACTATGAGTTTACTAGCCCTTCGCCCACATTGAAAGTAGACGAGATCACAGTAAAGTTAGTCACCTTCTACGACACCCTCTGGCGAGACATCAATTTCCTTATACTGGCATCATCATCATATAGCATTATCCCGGTTGCCCCAGACTTAAGCCCAGGGTCTGCTCACTGGTCTAACCAGATTTGGATGAACAGCAGTTTTTACATGGTGCGACCGCTATCTGACCTCCACAACCCAAACAGGAAACACCATTCTATGTTTTAAGCAGCTGTCAGAATATTAAAAGGCACTGACTTCTTTAAAACAACTGCCATACATGTTCATTACAGCCGGGGTCAACGGCTTAACGTGCTATTTGAGGCACAGAGCTAGCGATAATTACGCACATATCTTTGAAAAAAAACATGGTGCACCACCAGGTTTGAATCTTAGACTATCTGAATTAGAAGTCTATGGGTCTGGCCACTGGGCTATCGTCGCTTTATAAATTTTCTAATTTGCATGAATAGCTAAGAATAAATGTAAATATAAATATGTATAAATTGTCTAAATGTATATATTTAAAAACACTGATGTTTCAGCTCAATGGTATAAGCACTGAGGAGTTTATAAAGAATGAACAGCATTCTATGCGTATGCATGACTGTGGCGTTTTTGGATACAGAGGCTTAACTGGTAAGTACTGGCAAAGAATAAAGTATATAATAACTGTGGGATATGATTTGGGGTAGTTAGCATTCTAACATATATTTACATAAACGTATTTATGCAACTAAGATTTTTTTGTTTACTATAAGACATAAATAACAAACATAACTTAATTGTAAGCTTTATATAATTTAACCAAAAGGGATTTAAGTAATAATTTTAGCTTTCACCTAAATGAGCGAGAACTGAAAATATAATTTATTGTGTTTAAACTATATATACTTAGTGTCAATAATTGAATGTTAAAGATTATTGCTGTATTTGACAAAAATCAGGACTGACAGTAAAAAAGCAATAAATATTAGTCGAATAATTAAATACAATTATTATTAAGATCAATGGTTCTAAAATAATTTGATTGTAAAGCTTTAATTATCCATTAGTTGCAAGATCTAACTTTAAAATTAATAAACAAAAGTATGCTGAGACCAATATAGTTTTATTTTTTTTCCTTTCGATCTGAGAATACAATTTTTCCATTTTCGCTGACATCAAGTAATAAAATAACTCTAGGAGAGATTCTAACATTAATTTATATGAACTTTGGTTATCATTAATTAGTTGGGATTAATTTGACGGCTTTTTACTAACATTAACATTGATTAACTCACTAACAGAACACTGTACTCCAGTTTGCCGCTTTATGAAACCTGTGCGTTCGGGTTTTAATAGATCATATCAAGTTCCGGAGATAGCAGTACAGTAAGTATTCATGTATGTATGTAATATAGATGTGCATTTTGTGATTGTGTATGTTGAGGTTTTCTAATAAGATACAGGTAAGTTTGTAGTCTTCTTATAAACTGTAATCCAAAATACTGCTTGCATCGTCGTCGATTGATTGCATGTTGGTCTCAAGATTGTTTATTAAACAATCCTGGATGTTAACAAAATGTGACCTTTTCAAGATTCAGTCAGTTTTTTTTATTAGTTGTGCCTATACCCCTGTTAGTTAAAGAGATGGAAGAAGTAACAGACCGAATAGACCGACAAAGCTTCTTTAGTTTTATTATACTCACATAATATCAGATGGATTAGGCTTTTATATTACTATTCTTTGTACTTGTATATATAAAACCGTTTTCGGCCAAGGTTTGAAACCCGATCGACAGAAAATATAAAAGCTCAACCCTTATTTAAGCTATATTGTATCATTCCACCACCTTTGATCAACGTGTATTTTATAATAATAATGTACACTGGGATTGCCTAACCACTGTCTTATTATATGTTACTCAAGGTTCATCTTATTACCAGGTCTTAAATTAAGTTTTGTGAATAGTTTGATATAGAAGTGGATGAACTAAAAACCAACAACCATGTTTCGTAATAATCCGTAGACATAATACATTATTAGCTAATAATTCACGATTTTCTGCTCTCGTCCTATTCTCTTAGCTTTTGCTTTGGCAAAAGCGTACGATACTGAATAAAGAACAAGCAAAGGCGCTCTATATTCGCAGTTTACATATTACAATGACAGGTGAAGCAAAGTGCCTGTTGATTAAAAATACAAAACCTTTTAGTTTAACCCTGGGGCTCATGGCGACTGTATCATAACATAAATAACCGAATGTAGAATACACTATTTATTATTTATTTTCACTCGACAATGGCAAAACTATCCAGTATAAATAGGAGCCAATAATCAATTAATAATTATCAACAGCATTCTTTTTTAAACGTGGTTCGAGACAATGTAGAAACGTCATTCTTCTACTTAACTATGTGTTGCATATTTTTTTAATATCCTCTCTAATTTCATGCTCGTTAGCCAAACTTGAATAAACAACTTTTGACTCCAAGTTTTAAAAAAACCAATATATTTTTCAGGGAATCCTCATGTTCCACCGTCGACAATTGTAGCTAAGATTATGGAACGAATACTGCACGATGACGTCAGCCGCGAGGAGGCGCTGATGAGGTCTCGCCACTCCATTGCCGACATTCGATGCCTGCCACCTTCCTATGGCTCCTTGCCTTCCCGCTTTCGTCATCAATGAACTCATAAGCCTTATGTCCTTATGGACTCGTATACATTGAACAAAATCGGGGCGGCATGAAGTGGTGATTTGGATTTTCAGCAATATCTCCTTGAGGAATCTCGCAGGGAGACAAATACGTCTTAGGCATCAATATTTACTCATTATTAAAAAAGCAGAAAGATGCCGATGAAAAATATAGCTAAGTATAGGTAAGTATTCTAAACATTGAGATGGTCAATAATTTAGGATTTTGCTCTTAGGTCAGTATCATTCCTCTACATTTTATTAACTTTAGTATGTCAGATTTCGTATGTGTGGTTAGCCCACTTTATGACATTTTCACAATGTCAATTTTAAATGTAATATTTTAAATCTAATAAAAATAAGTTCATTTGGCAAAAAGCTACTAATAATATTTATTAGTTATATTGCATGTGTAAAAATAACAAAATGTTCGCCATGTTTGGTATTTTCCTGTAACGTTGCAACATGGCTCTGATATAATTTATCTTGAATATATGTGTGAAAAAACATTATGCCTAACAGAGAACAGAATTTTACGCAAGGTAGGGTGAGTAGAGCTCGAAGTTCCGTCAGGGCGAGTTAAAGTAGGAATCGGAATTTTATTTAGCTAGGCCTGGGGTATGCTGTGCTTATTCACACGTATGGTGTGCACGCCACTGTTTTCCTAAGTTTGCCACATATACGTACGTTTTTGGTTTGTGTTTAGATCTCGTAGCGTGTGATTCTCTCGAATTCTCAACTTGTGCCGCAGTTGTGATATTAAATTTAATATTTACTTTAAAAAAATCTATAATACATCGTTCGACTGACTTCGCACTTCAATCGATATGGTGTGGTGGGTACGATTCCCACACAGGATAAATATTTGTACTTGAATACGGTCTTGGTCTGGGTGTTTCCTATGTGTGTTAGATTTATTGTATAAGGTGGTTGTGTAGTATAAACAATATTTAATTCGAAGAGATGTAATATATATTTTCACGTTTTTTTTATATGACATTATACTGAGGCTTTAATATAGAACATAGTCAGCTGCCCCAGCACCTCTTTGCTGGGGCAGCTTCCTGCCTCGCCTTGACTGTGCGTTATTTTGCTCAGTAGTGCCCGTATAGTCAGTCAATTCGTTGTTACGTTGTCTATCAGCAGAGGCAAATAATAGGCTGTTATGTAGTTCCAAACTAAATATGCGTTGGCCAGGTCTTATCTTTATTCCCACATAAGATTGCACTCGCACTGAGTAGTGCCAATGGCGTGGTTAGAGTTAACCACGCCATTGGCGCCAGGGCACTCTTCTTCGACGATAGCCACGTCACACGCTTACGTTCCGTCTCCATCAAGACAAAATCCCTAACTTTAAGTGGTACCCTAACCTTAAGAGAAACTTACCTCGTTTGGAGCAATAGTATCATGCGCAGCAATGTCAGCGCTCATTATTGTATAATGCCGTTTTTTGCAAAACGGACAATTAGGGAAACTCTTGCAGTTTTTTGCAATGTGATTGCTTTTCAAACAAATCAAACAAGCTTTCTTGCCTTTGATATAGTCTACCCGCTCCTTCAGTGCCATTTTCGCCGCCATAAGGCACTCTACGGCCGAATGATTTTCCTTGCTGCACTATACACACCCTGACACACTATGTTTCTTGGAACTGTCCTTTACGCGCTTCGTTTCTGCCACAAAACAAGCGGTGGTAGCTTAGGATCTGCTTATGACCACGCCATTGGCGCCAGGGCACTCTTCTTCGACGATAGCCACGTCACACGCTTACGTTCCGTCTCCATCAAGACAAAATCCCTAACTTTAAGTGGTACCCTAACCTTAAGAGAAACTTACCTCGTTTGGAGCAATAGTATCATGCGCAGCAATGTCAGCGCTCATTATTGTATAATGCCATTATTGTATTGTCCCATCCGCGTGAAGCCAGTTGTATGCGTTATTCGGATTCTACTTCGTGACGCAGGAACAACATCAAGCTTCCTAGGTCTCTACAATCAGGTCTGCTGCGATGCCATACCCGGAGTATATTTTCGGGTAGTCATGACTCAATCATAAGAAACGGCATTAGGGCATTTTTACCCTTAGTCACGCCGAGTGTATCTAGTGTGAAGGTTGAGAGAGTCTACTCACCGAATGGTAGAGATTCCACAATTCTGTGAGTTCTGATTATGCTGCACTAACGAGAGCAAACCTCTTACATACCTACGTCTCAATGAGAACATCATCTCAGCAAATCTTGCCTTCAGCGCTTCAACTGCCTTTTCATAATTAGCGCCATAAGGTCGGTAACTTTCGACTAGCTGTCGGGCGCTCCTGTTCTGTGTCATACTTTGAATAAGATATTAGTACCTATCACTGGGGTCCATATCTCCGTCCTCTTGTATCTTTTTGTTCTGTCCCCAAAAAAAATGCCATGACTTGGATGTTGCCATCGAATTCCACAAGCTCCAACTTGGGTAATGATGGTTTTTTCCTGTCTTTGGCTTATAGCTTGTTTCTGAGTGTAGTGAGGACGTATCATCTGAGCTGGGAACTGTTTTTGTAAACATGGATCTAACCTTATGCCACCGAATTCTATAACTAATGGCTTTGTCCTGGTCTGCTTGGTCATACAATTGACCGGTGTATTCTTTTTTTTCGAAAACTAAAAACTCGAATTTCTACACTGCGTACGTTTACGCTTCCACGACTCGATTATTTAACTGTTGCCACGGTTTAACTTAGAGCGGTTTTCAGTAGAAGACAAAAAGTTAAGGTAATAATTAAGGTTATACTTATCATTCAAATACACCAAAATATCCTGTAAGTTCTCATATTACAATTATAATATTCATGACCTAGTGTAATGTGCATCCAAAATTATATAAAGTTATTTGGTACATTTTTGTTACAACAATGTTCACAAGAAAATTATAATAAATGTGAGATATATCAACTCGTTTATATAGTTTCTTTACATTGATATAGCATTTATATACTCTTAAGCATATTTCGTATAACGTTAATTTAATCGAAAATCATTTGGTCCATCGTATCAAAATAAATTGAGTCCGGTTTTGTCATATTGGACTTAAATGGTTTTATATAATTATGTTGAGTGGTGTATAAGACTATTTTATTTTCAACGTATGTATTATTAAATGATTATATATCAAATAAATTTATATATTCAGTTTTTATATGTTTGGAATATAAGAATTAAGAAATATGAGATTTTGTAATATATTAAGACGAGGAAAGATAAAATATTCTTGGAAAAAAATGTGAGAACTGAATATCTAATATGTACCTTTAAAGAATTAAATATGTCATAATAATATACCTTTATCATATAAATATCATTAACTTTTGAAGCAATTATCATATCTAAATTATAAATTAAATTGTTCAAAAACATAAAAAGACAAAAAAATATTAAAGATTAATCTAATGACATGCCAACTATAAAAATGTATTTAATTATTAAAAACTTTAAGACATAAGTATCAACTTTTTAGAAAATAACGAAAATTCTTGTTACATAATTTTAATAATACATCCTAGTGTTTTAATACTGTGCCTCTAAATACTTAGCATGAACATAAAATAAAACATATCATTAAATTTTGTTACTGTATCACTATTATTTGATTCATACACAACACATTTTACGGATTTAATTTGAATCTGTAAAATGTGTTTATTTAGTTTTAGGTATATTGGGTACGGTTAATAAATTCTTTGATTGATATATAATATCAAAACTTCCAAATATTTTTTTAGGTTTCTAATATTTAAAGTATTCAGAGACTATTATGAAGATAGTTTTCGCAAGTTTTCAGGAAATTACTTAACGTTATATCTACAAATAATCTTAATAATGAATTCTAATGTTTAAATACTGTGCCGTCAATGTGTCTACTACTACTTAGCACAAACATAGAACAAAACATGTAATTAAATTAAATGATTGTTTTACTGTTATGTAATATTTGTTGTGCTTCTTACATTTATTTAGTGAACTAGATACATAGATATTAATAATCTGGTTTAATTGATACCTAATAGTTTAACATAGCGAGACGAGTTTGCAAGCTGAAGTGGCAGTGCGCGGGGCACACAGCACAAAGAACCGACGACCGAAGGGGCGTTAAGGTTCTTCAGTGGCGACCGCGAACCGGTTAACTTAGTAGAGGACGGCCTCCCAGGCGATGGACCGATAATCTGGTCAAGTTAGCGGGGAAGCCGGTATATGCAGGCGACTCAGGATCGCTCAATGGCCGAGATGATGAATAGTTCAACAATTTTAAAGACAAATGATTATCTTTTTAGGAAGCAACAAAAAATTATCACTGCATAACTCTTTATAATATTAATGTGTGTAAAATTGTTTTTGATTCGATTGCACTTAATTAATTGTTTGGACTGATACATGATATCTAGAAAACTTCCATAAATGTTGAGTTTTCAAGATTGAAATATGCAACCAAATAACTAAATGTTAATAATCTGAGTTTTGTTTAACTTGCCATGGTTCCACATTTGGTACAAATGTATATAGTACATAATTATTTATACTATTTACTCATAAATAAATTTAATAGGTGGTTTTATTTTTAAAAATCTTTTGTTGAGTTATACTTATTCATCACATTCTTGTTAATAATGTCTTAATTTTATTCTTCTTTATTAATATAGTCACTCATTTTCATATACTACACATAATGTTTAGAAGTACTGAATATTATATGCAGTATAAACAACTAATCATATTTATTTAAAAATAAAACATAGTAGATTAAATTAAAAACATAATATTTGAATAAATACTCGCAGTAATTTAATTTATATCTAATAAAAGCTCTTGAAGCTTTTACATTCAAATATAATCGACCATTTATCGATTAGGACTATCAATTTAGGTTTCGGTTTTATTTGAATTCTATAAACTTAAATTCTGATAACAATTCAATATATTTGCCATTAGATAATTATTATTAATTGCTATGGGCCAATGCAAATGCGAAAATTGTAAGGATATTTTTTAATAAATATAATGTATTTTTCTTAGTATGATTTTGAGTACATAGTTTATTAGAAAAAAATACGGGGCGGATGGAACATAACACACCAAAAAGATTGTTATGGTTATATAAACTATTATTTAAATTAAAAATAATATTCATAGCAATAAGTAAAACTAGGCATAATAAAATTATTGTGTTCTTTGTATTAAGTTTGTTTTAATAAATTATTAATATTATGAATTAATTTATTTAATCATCTTTATTGAAATTATTAGTAGAATGTTATTTCATGTTGCACATTTTCTTGATGTTATTATATTAGTAGATTTAATTTTATTCTGAGAAAATTTGAATTGAGATTTACCTGTTATTCTACTAAATGGTGGTTCTTAATTTACTCACGTCAATATAATTAGTTATAATCTGTTTAAATTATAATTTTTCCAAAACAAGCATCTCTATGCTTAAAGGGAAGTTTCAAAAAAAAATGTCAAATATGTTTTTTAAGTTATAGAAATAAATACATTATAAATCGATAGGGCAGATATGGCCAAATTCTTCTTGTCCAAAGGGAGGTTTATTAGATTCTTGGTGTAAGAATATATGAGCTTGCTGTCTTAGAAATAAACACAGTAAAAATTATTATGGGTGCGTTTAATAATCTTTAGCGGTAAATGGCAATGACATTATTTTTATACTAATCATAGTGACCTTTAGAGCTGTGTCGTATTACGTCTGATCCAAATCTGTGAAAATATTGTTCAAAGTAGTTAAAATACTTATTCTAGATCTGATTTTTCATACAATTTTTATATCTATTTATTTACGGATTCGGATCGGATGCAAAAACAGAATTTCAATTGTTTTTGAGTGGTTAGTCACGGATTGAGACAAAAGTGGGAACAATGTGAAGCGATGTAATAAAACATGTTTCTTTATTAAATGTCTTTAATTTATTTTATATCTTTATCGGCGTACCTAAGCTTAGAACATAAACTAATTAATCTTTTTAGTAGTAAGTAAGTGAGTTATACCAACCGTTAAACAACTTTCGTCGGATACAGTATTTTCGGAACTCATCAAACGCGAACATAAAAAATGCGAAGGGTAGTCCTAAAAACCACCTAGAAAATAAAAATAAGTAATTGCATTATTGCAAATTGTTAACCAATGATTAAATAGATATTATTACATAGTGTAAGTGTTAAAACCAATTGTTATGAAAATATTTAAAAAACCTAGTAGGTTAAGATTGTAGGTGCATATACCTAAGCAAATTCATGAGAAGAGGTCAGTACTCAGTGGGACATTAATAGGCTTAAATGATAAACAAAGTGTAAGCAGTTCAGTTAATACATTTAATTGAAGGTATTTTTTGACTTTGGATAATTTGAGAGTTGGAATCGTAATATGCAAATCTGACTTTAAAAATTAAATTTCGCATATAATCGTAATACCTAAATCGACTCAATTTATTATATGACCAAGATAATTAATAGTTTATTATTGTTTGCTATGCACAATTCTAATAACATTTTATTTAATTGAGACACAATGCGGTTGAATAATGATATCACAACTGTATCCAGTAGAATTGCTTAGGGTGTGAATCTATGTAACAAGTATTTTTTAACAGCACTAAATGCTTACAGCTCTATCACCTGTTCATATTACTTTTAAAGTTTTGTTGTATAGTCAGCGTCATTTAGTTGTTAACATACAAAGCGTCATAATGGTCGACACACGTGTCTATTGTCAAGAGCGTTAGGCCGTGTTCTGAATATATATAATATAATAATAATCTTTATTAGCAGAAAAATAAATGTGAAAAGGATATTTGTAAACTATGACTTCTGCACTAGGCTCGCAGAGCTGTGTTGCAGCAGTCAAAAAGAAAATAACAATTTAAGTTACATAATGTAGTTATAAGAGCTCCGGTTCGACTGAGACTATGAAGTAGTTCGAACAATAAACTAATAAATAATAGAAAAGAAAACACTTAAATAACGAAATTTATAAACAGAATAAAATGTGTCGTGTGTATAAATATGATATATACTAACCATTTCCATTTCAACGGATAAGTTCTAAAGAAGTCTGTAATACCGGGAACATAACAAATAACACAAGCTAACGCCAATTCAAACACCAAACCAAGATTCAAAGTTTTGTTCCTCATTCCTGAAAAACAGATTGAATCAACTTTATTCTTATTCCCAACGGTTAATTAAAGACCACAGATCATCTACAAATCGAGAAAAAAGTGCGCCACACTGTTAATAGTAGAAGCGATGTGCGGCCATAGAAAAGCAACCTCCGCGGCTCATTTCACTGCGCTTTAATAAGCACACTACTACAAGACTTAGGTGTGTGTGTGCGTGAGCACTGGGCGTCGTCGCTTACGTAGAAAAATAGGCATAACCGTCATTATTTCAGCCATATGAAGGCCATTTCGTGAGTTGATAGTTTTCATTTCGTGAGTGCCATTACATTGGGGGTATTTACACATCACACACACAACGCAAGGCAAGCGAGGGGGGGTAATTCTAGGTCGGCGTCACACGGTACCAGAGCAAAAAACAGTCCAGTGCTCAAATTCTTGAATAAAATCTCTTTGTAATTGTTACAAATCTGCTTAGTTGGAGTATTAGGTAAGATTGTAAAGCAGGATTTTATTTATTTAGGTTACCGAAGGCTCAAAGCTCAAGGAGGAACATGGATAGTTTTTAGTCAATACAAGTCCGACACACCCTCCCGCCACCCTCAACGGCAGGTCATTAGATAATTTTGCATCCGAAAAAAAAACGCTTTTGTTTATTTTAAAACGGGCATCAAAAGATATAAACTTACCAACATGAAACAATGAGTTATATCTGGTTTTGGAGATGATTCCGTTCATCATCTGTGTAACGACGATGGCCACAAAGTAAGCAGCTTGGGCGGCTCGTTCCACCACTTTCCGTTCCGCATACGTCCACTCCTGGCCTAAAGAGTCTACCACGTCGCTGACTGCCTCATTGTCCCATTGAGCTCTTATACCTTAAGTAATAATATAAAACTTAATAAGCAATTGAGTTGGTATCGACAACGCGGGGGCACGTGAAATTCATTCATAAATGTAATTATTTATTGCGTTAATTATTGTATTGAGATTCTACTCTTAGTTCATCCTTTAAACTCAAATTTACCATCGTATTGAGAACCTACTTTCATTCTTAAAGAGCATAATTGCGTGAATATTACCTTATAAGGGTACCCACGGAAGATCAGCGTCGTGACATCTTTGTGATGTTCGACAATATGCTGAGTTGGGCTCCATTTCAATACAAGTTAAGTTCTTCTTTCACTTAAGTTCTTTTTATTCTATTCTTGATTTGTGTTATCTATATCTTGTACTTATAAGTATTATATTTTATTTTTTTGCAACTTGTATTGAATAAATATTTTTCTTTCTTTCTTAACATACTATGTTTTACAAAATTATATTACAACAAATAGTAACATGGTTTTGAATAATCTAACTTAGATTATACTGTCAGTATTGTAGGGTCAGCGTGGAGGAGTATGGACCTGATACCCTCGCGTCTTCGTTTGTGAAAAGAGAGACCCGTGCTTAGTAACTTAATGGTCCGAGATGGTGGGTTTCTATAAACGTCAGATTCTTCATCGATAAATGATTTATGTACCTACACAATAAATAAAGCTGACCCTAATAAACTACCTTGGGACACACCACAGCATAGGTTATACCATAAAAATTTTGTTATTATTCTCCTGTCAAAACTTTAAGGTTATTGACAACTAACTTTCAAGACTAACAAAGGTTAGTGACTTGAAGGTTATGTAGTCATGTGTGAGATATTTGAACTTACCGAATAACTGCAATGGGTAAAAGCCGAATTCAGCCATGACGACAAAGTAAGCGAACATGCCAGCGGCAAATTCCACTAGTCCATGATGACCATACACCAGTCGTAGCATTCTGGCGCTTACGAGCCTGCCCTCGCTACGAGGCGGTCGAGCCATTACGTCAGATTCTGAGCGCTCGTGGGATAGTGCCACCGCTGGCCACATGTCCGTGCCCAAATCCACACATAATATTGTCATTACCCCTAAAATGTATTATCATAAAATGTCAAAAACATAGAAGATAGGCACAGTATATTGCACAATATATAGTCCTGGTAACCACCGAAGTGGTTACTGCAACTGCACACTTAGCATGGAATATAAAGGATAACAGTCAAGATAGCGGTCATACGCCTTCAGTGCAAAGGCAAATAGGGAAGTTAAGTGCAAAAAATGGTATAATAAAACGCAACTTAAAATTCTGTATATTTTTTTACAGAAAATTAATATAACAGAATGGTGAAAAAGAGCCCCTAGACAACACCTCTGGAGCTTGGAGTTTTATTTGAGTCAAAATTTAATAAATTACTTTGACTTTAACCACTGAAGAATTTTTTTATGTGCATGACATACTTTATGAAAGTTTTCTGCTAACCCTAAGGTTAACTGGAAGAGAATGCCTTATGGCGTTAAGTTCGCCTTTTGTAATACTTTAAGTGTGCAATAAAGATTAAATAAATGAATAAATACTTTATCAAAAGTTGTTTAAAGTTCGATTATAGAAACGATTAAATATAATTACTTAATGTGTTTGCCATCTTACAAATGGAAGATAATCCTTTCTTCTTTGATTGTATTAAACTTTTTTTATGTGGAAACAAGTTCATATTCCTATTATTTATGTAGCAGTGCCGAAACTTGCAAAAGAATAACTAAGCTGATTGAAATGTTCACTAACCCAATGGTAATGGAATTGAAAATAAGATAAACATCAAAACTGGAAGTATTTCAGGCACGTTTGATATCAAAATGTAGCACACAGATTTCTTTAAGTTATCGAAAATCTTCCTCCCCTCTTCTATGCCAATGACTATAGTAGCAAAGTTGTCATCCAAAAGAATTATATCGGCTGTTTGTTTCGATACCTGAAGTTTAAAATTGTAATTAAAATTGTAGCTTTTCTATGTCGGGACGAGTAGTTTTACAATACGTAAGTACCTCTAACTGACTATCATCACTACATAGGTACAGTGCAATCTTTCTTGACTGCACTGCACTACACTTGTCTTCCCTCATTTTTAATCCGTTCCTGCCAAGTAAATTATTATCGCTAGATAGAATCCTTTTTAATTAAACTAGATCGAACCTTGCAACTTTTTTAACTCAGCACAGAATACTCTTACACTTCATGTCTGATGAAACCCTCCTAAATGCTTATACAATCTGACTTTTGTAATATGACTCTTTCCAGGCTGGCTTTCCTGGCTGCCGTTAATCAGTCGATGTAGTCGAAAAATCTAAATTACCTGGGAACCTGTGATGCCCATAGATATGCCGATATCAGCGCGTCGAAGTGCCGGAGCGTCGTTGACGCCGTCGCCTGTCACTGCCACCACGTGGCCTCTGCGCTGACAAGCTTCTACTATTTGTAACTTCTGCGTTGGCGACGTTCTCGCGAATACTGAAATACAAATTAGAGATTAGTCATTTTTAGAGATCATCGATCGGAGGTATTAGATGAACGGAAACGGTCACTGAAGTAAAGCAGAGTTAACAGAGATCAGTTCTTAGACCTCGGTTTTCAAGCGTGGCGCACAATCCCGGAGCCAGGGACTCCGCCGCGCATCGGACACTGTGGTTCAAGAGTGCGGAAGTTGCTGACGGTTCAAGGTGCTGTATCCACGCGGCGGTCGGGCCCATCGCGCGGCCTTTATTCTAACAGCAGGACACCATTCACCTGCCTCCGCCAATTCGTGCAAGGTCCGCGTGGTACTGGAGTATGACCTACTACCCTGTCACCTTAGTTCGCGAGCGGAGGCCCGTGCTTAGTAGTGGGACGTCAATAGGCAGATATGATGATAATGAATGTTGATGTTTTTTATTAAAAATTTGGAAGTGATAAATTCTACTGAAATCCTGCTAGATATTTACACTCTCTCTTGTATTAGGCATTTCGATTTTTGGCCTTTTATGCCGATTTCCGACCGCTATGAGCCATGCACCAAAATCTAAATTCCAACAAGCTTTTTGCCGCTACATTATTTATCCAGGATGATATAGACGAACCTATTTCATAATGCTTCTCAAGCGTCCAGTTAAGCACTTCGGGGGTCATGTCTCGCAGATGGGCACCAGTGATCACGTGGCAGCTGTCGGAGGTGGCAATGCCGACTTCATGCGCGATGGCACGCGCCGTGGCCGGGTGGTCGCCTGTTACCATCATCACGCGTACGCCCGCAGCACGCACGCGTTCTATAGAAGATCTGACCTTATGGCAAAAGATATAGGTAGTCAAAGTCAAATTTTATAATATAAGTTTGGCTCAATAAAGCTCCTATGAACGTCAACTTAAAAACTATCGCTAAAATATTACCTTGTTAGTTTCGGGATTAATGAGATATTATAATTAACTGAATGTATGAAGTCAAGAAATTTATATTTTGAATGGATTTATTTTTATAAATTGGCTCCATTACTTGATTGTCAGAAAAGATCGCGAAAGTTAAGCAGAGTTTACAAAGAGGACAGTCCATACATTACTTCTGATCTTTTTCCTTTTAAAGGCACGTTATGCGGACGTTAAGTTTATAAACGCCGCTGATCTTACTCAGCTCACTTGAATCACCCATTCAGCTACACTCTTCATTCTGTTTCTTATCCCTCCCACGCACTCAATGAACTTGTAAGATTTGTAAAAATGCCAATTAACTTAAGATTAAAGTAAAAATGCTTGCCTCTGATTTAAAAAATTAAGCTATATCGAGTGATATATTCAAAATGTGTCTATTCACGTTACACTACCGCGTTTGGGCCGAGCTAATTGGAACTTAAATGGCCCAGTAAATTCGGAGAAGATTGGCTGGGACAGACGGACACGAGTGATCTATGCGGTTCTCGTTTTGTATATTCGGACGTAGGAAACCCTGAAATAAATTATATGGAAAAGGTTATTTTTTTTAAATAACATACCTCTTCTCTGGGTGGATCTAATAGGCCCATGACTCCAAGAAAACGCAAATTCTCCATAGGAAAGTTAATTTCTTCAACATTGAACTCATAATTTAATGGGAACTTCTCGTCTAAATACAAATCAGCAAATGCTAGTATTCTCTCACCTAATATAAAAACAACACTGTAATGTAACACGAAGAGAATGTAATCTATTAATTAGACTAGGTAGAATTAATGATATAAGTATATGCATTCTTCACCTATACAAATTTGTCCGAAGCGTTCGTACCTTTTACGATTATCCAAGTAAAGCTGAGGTCACACAGCGGTCAGAACTTGATATTAAATTTGAATGTCACACAAACGGGTGACGAATATCGTGCTTCAGAACGCACGATATGCCGTTGATCCCGTTTATCACGCTGAATAGGCGGGCTTGATAAATTCTGACAGTCATTTATTCAACATTACAATGTAGGTTAACAGATCAAAGTCTAACACACCTAAAGATCACAATCATTACATATAAAAACCATAATTATCAAACATAAAATGAAATATAAGTCATTATATATTCCTAGTGTTCCTTCTTTAGAGGATCGTCGTAATGAGAGAGATCAAGTTTTTCTTTACAAGGTTATGAAAAGTCTTTTCGACACTCCATTTCTCTTGGAAAGAATTGGTCTGAGGTGCCCCCGGTCAAGATCGCGTCTTAAATGTTTATTTAGTCTACTCTCTATGAGAACTAAATACACTGGCAATATGTTTTTGTTTTGATCTTGTAATGAATATAATATAAAGTTCAGGTTCATTGATATGTACAATCTTTCTCTTTATCAGGAGAGAAATTATATTCACGAGTTAGTAAATAATATTGGTAAATAGTTAAGGGGGTTATTTAGTAAACATCTTTTTTTAGCGATTTGTGTCTGTTACTTGTGTGTTATGTAATGGTGGAAACTTTATTGATATATGTATTGTATTTTAAGATAAGTAATAATATAATTTATGTTTCCCAAATAAAAAATAAACAAATAAACATGTTCATGACAGCCGGGGCCAACGGCTTAACGTGAAGACATCGTTGTTCTGAGGCTCCTATCTTACCTGAAGATGCCCTGTGTAAGGGCGAAACACGTGTCGTGTTGAATAGTTTCTCGATTTTTCGAGAAATTATAGTAGCGCGGGAATCGTTACAAAGATATTTTTAATCCATCACTTGCTTACAATGGATTTCCGCAAAGTAACGCCTGAATCAATAAATGGCTCAACGTACTTTTCGAGACACAGAGCTACCAGGTTTTGAACTCTCTGAACTAGAAGTCTATGGGTCTCGCCACTGGGCTATCGTCACTCGAATGTATCTTATATTTGAATGTTCTAAATGCAAAAGTAACATTATTTCTTTGCGCTTTCACTTTTGAACCGTTGAATAGATAATGATGAATTTTAGTATAAAGGTAGATAAGACCCTGGAGATGGTTATAGGCTAATAACTGATTTAAAAAAATTGTTTCACACTTTTTGTTGCATCGTCTGATTTGCTTCAAACTTAGCAGAATTTAAAACCAGCATTAACACGAGCCAAAACGCGAATAAATGCTAGTATTATGAAAGCATTTCTCTTACCAGTATTCGCTAACACTTCTGTTGCTTTATCAATGAAGGACCTTATTTCCGGTGTCATATTAACATTTTTATTTTCTAAAGCCATAGTTGTACATCTACCCACAATACATTCTGGTGCACCTTTCATTACCAAAAGGTAACGAGATGAGGCAGTGTCTAAGTGTATGCTTACCTGCGAAATAGAAAATTATTTATATATGAATTGTATTTTTTTTGTGTTTTTGTAACAGTAGTAGTTAGATCATTAAGTATCTACCTATACTTAATTACCTAACTACTTACTAAACGTTTTTTTTAAATACAGTTCAAAAATTAAAAGGATTTATGATCCGTTTGTTAAAGGATGTTGGGCAACTCTCCAAGCTTTTAATAACGTCTTATTTGTATATTGTAGTTCTTCTCGTTTGTTTGCTTCATTTTATTTCCCTTTACCTTGTCCGGTTTTGGCTTCTCTCAAAATTTTTGTAACAGAGACCCAGTGTAAAAAACATCTTGATCACATCATCGGCTAGGTGATATACTAGTTAAGTACCTATCTATGATTGTATATACCTACAAAAAGTTCTACAAAAATAGTACATATTAACAGTAGGTAGGTACTTACTTGATATTTGTTTACTGAAGTGAAAGGTATCTCCACAATTTTTGGATAGGTGTTTTTAATAAGTATCAAGTCGTCATAGCGGGACAAAAACTGCAGAATAGCAGTTTCAGATGCGTCCCCGCTCACACCGCCTCCCGGTTTTATAAGTGCCGTACTACACAGAGTACCACATACTTTCAAGGCATGAAACGCTGCAAAAATATAAATTGTTTATTTATTTATCAATGTTTACCATTTAAAAAATACATAGAAAAGAGAAAATAGTTTCAAAAAGCGCGCCCTGGAACATAAAGTCTAACAAGACATAAGAAACATGGATGGTTTTCAAGTATTTAGTTAGTGGAGGCTTTCATTTGATGATTTTGCATGCGTATGCATCATCATCATATCCTAGCATTATCCCGGTTGCCATAGACTTACGCTTAGGGCCCAGAGTCTGCTCACTGGTTCAATCAGATATGGCTGTATTTCAGTTATTACATTATACGTGAAACCACTGGCGTCTGACCTCCGCAACCCAGAAGGAAACATTATTCTATGGTTAAACCAACTGCCTCATAAAGAGCACTGACTTCCTAATAACGAATATATTATTTTTACGACGCTATACCTAGTAGAAGGTGAGTAAAAAATTACGTACACAATTTAATAATTATGTAAATAAGTAGGGAGTGTATAAAGTTACCTTGGTTATTTTGCACAGCACCTGAAAATAATACAAGTTTATTTATCACAGCTTCTTGACACGAAAACATTTCACTAATTTTATTAGTATTTGTTCAAACAAATGATTTGTATTTTGATGATTATGATTTGTGTTTTTTTTCACACACTCACACACGCGCACACATTTACACACGAACACACATTATATTTAATAATTTAAGCATGTATCATAGTATATAAAATGTTGCAAACATATGACCAGGAAGAGCGGGTTCCCCTAACACAGGTATATGTTTACTTAAAAGGGGTCCCCAAACACTGTTAACCTAAATGTTATATTGTTACTGAATAAATATTTTTGATTTTTTGATTTTGATTTTGTATTTAAAGAATAACGTCTGTAAAATGTTAGTGGCTTATTAAGCTTTTTTACCATAGCTACTAAGTTCACATTATCAAAAAATAGGTAAGAATGATACTTAAATAGTTTATTTTCACAGATACCTATCCTTAATACTACCTTTCCTATGCTTGCAAAACATAAGTTGTATAAAAACCCTTTTATTTTAGTTATATGATTATTATCTACCTATGAACTCCGGTTCGCAAACTGCATACGTTTTGTTAGATGTCCAGATATGCTGTACGCGCATCTTGTTTTGGGTGAGCGTTCCTGTTTTGTCTGAACAAATGGTGGTGCAAGCTCCGAGGGCCTCGATAGCCTCCAGGTTCTTGACGAGACAGTTCTTCTTTACCATATGCTGTGCCGTCAGGGTAAGCGATGCAGTGATTGTGGGCTGCAAACCTGTTAATATAAAATATTGGAAAAACCACCTTATCAATAAGTAGGGTCTATTCATTCTGTCTGCTTGTTAATTTATGCTATTTTGCATCGACTGCTTACCATCATACAGGTTGTCGACATGTTGCCGTGTCATATAAAATTACCCTTATAATCTCTATTCCGACGAGTGGTGTTGTAGAGAGGGCGGAGTCGTTGCTTTCTTCGCCTTTGTTGTGGACAACCAAAGCGGTTACATGCGGCTGGTGTGAAGACACTTGACGTCTCACCACTGGTCTCTTAGTGGAGGTTGGCTGGTGGGTTGTAGAGCGTGGTACACTCCTCTGATTAAGTTACTCTTTTTATTCTTTGAGAGAAGAAGTCGCGAGACATCGCGGGCTGTATGCGTTACATCTCTAGGCTAGGCTACATTTAGGTTACTAAATAAACTAACAGAAGTCTAGTAATCAAACCAAAACTAGATAAAAATAGCTTACCTTCCGGAACATTAGCCACTATCATCCCAATGACGAAAATAGTGGTTTGTATAAAGGGGTATCCGAGAGCGAGTGACGCACACGCTATGAAGACACCCAAGCCCAAGGCCCAGATAGAGATGTAACGCATAAATCGAGCGACTTCACGCGCAAGGGGTGACGGTGCCGGCCGCAGCCTTGCAGCCAGGCCGGCCACACGACCCAAGGCCGTCAGGTCTCCGCAACACATCACCACACCTAATTGGAAGAAACACGGAAAAGAAGGGTCAAGGAAATTCAAGACAATTGGCTTGATGTAGGTATCTAATACATTATGGTGGATACGTTTATAATCGTTTTCGTTTAATTTAAAAAAAACTTATTAGTCTCTTTTCTGTAGGGTGGTGTTGTAGAGTAAGTACTTTGTTCGGCTTCGTTGTAGACAACCCAAGTACCCCCTGTGACGTTAATATAATTAGCTTTTCATTGAGATTATTTCGTTTTAAAATTTCACAGTAATCCCATCATTTGTACCAAATTGAAAATCTAATATCGATCTCTAAATTATGTCGATGTTTTAAATTACCCACACACTAATCAACCTACTACCAATTATGTGTTCAACTGAGGAGCTCAATAAAACCACCAGTCAAAGTTCATGCTATCATCAAAAAATACTAACACGCTGAGAGAATATTTCCTTACCAGTTGCAGAACCTTCGACGCAGAGTGTTGAGAAAAATGCGACGTTTGGTGATTCCAGGATATTGGTAGTTCCGTCTACATTACCACGACCCACCGCAACGCACTCTCCAGTCAACGAAGAATTGTCCACCTACGAATAAAAAACGAAATGTTGAAAAATTATTGTATGCTCAAATACTAAAACACTACTTAAATAAACTAAATTGTGGAGTCTGCTAGCTTATATTCGACATACTAGGTAAGTATAATAATCATCATCAACATCATCCAGCCCATTGAGTCCATAATACTTAATTGTCCTATTTCTTGGGCCTCTCACAAACCAATCTGAGGGTTTCAAGAAACTGTACAACTTAAAATCAAAAGCTAGAAAGCAAACGCTACGCGAATTGGCTTGAACTTACAAAAACTATACTCTGGAAAGACTGCTTAACTTCCGTAATATTTTTCAGCCTTCTAGGTTTCTCGGCGCTACGAGCGCATCAAAGGCGAATGCAAGTTAAATATTATCTTTCTTTCTTGAGTAGGTAATCTTGCCAGTAAAGTAAGGCACAACTACTGTGATGGCGTTGCCGTATGGTAGCGAAAGAATTCAAATAATTCTACAACCCCTAGTCCCTTGTATCGTAGGAATAAAGGGAAGGTGAAAAGGCTGGTAGGAACCTTTTAGGTACCATTTGACACGTTTCTTAGTTAGTTTAGTTATCTGCGCTAAAAGTAAGTTTGCTACAACTGTACAAAATCCCTTTTGAAAAGTTATGAGATGTTTCTGCCCGAACTGAGATTTTGTATCTACCTATGCTTTATTAATAAGTATATTATGCTAGAATTTGGTTATTTCGTATACTTAAACGAGATTAAATTAATATACCTTGAACCCCTTGCTTTCAATAATGCGGATATCAGCGGGGACCACATCTCCCGCGCTCACGTGGACAATGTCTCCTTTAACCAGGTCTCTCACCAACATCTGAGAGTTCAGAATTCCGTCCCGCACGCACGCTGCATATTCTGGTATCATGCTGTTGAACGTTTTCATTATCTGGAATAAAATATGAACACGGCACCTACTAGGTGTAACCGCTGTGTAATAGATAGTAGAAAAATAAGAAAACTGCCATCCATTTAAAATTTAGAAAAAAATTATCTCTATAGTTTCAACTCAACGACACAGAAATTAAATCTTAATTCTCTCTATCAAATTTAATCATATAGTGATGTCCCAGATTTAGTGGAGGGGGTATGCTCATTCGTTTAACAAAAGGAGCTTTTAAGCTCAATTTACACCGCAGCAGAATAGAATGGAAGCGACTTTTCGCAACGAAACTGTACATAGCTTAACGAACTTATCGTCAATTGTATACCTACCTACACTAAGATCTAAGTAAGTACGGAGAAGTCTCGAGAACGTAAGACGATTCATGGGAAGACGCGCTCTCTTTTTTTGGTTCTTATTTAGTTTGTACTGTACTTACATAATTGACATGTATCATTTCGTGGCGAAAAGTCGCTTCCATTCCATTCCGCCGCGGCGTTATTTGAGCCTTAACGTCATTTATCGTTGAGTGAGTTGTGGGATTATTTTTAAATAAGTAGGCATATGATTTATTGCTGATTAATGGTATTCCTCCTGTACCCTACCTATGTATGTAAAAAGTGAGAATTGTGCAAAATAATATTGAATAATTTAAGTAAGTACCTTTGAACTTTTGAAGTTCTGGTAAAAGCTAAACAATCCGCAAATTACGTCCACGCCTATAAGGACACACCCTAAGTAAAGGTTGTCTTTACTTGCGTTAACTTTGGTAGACGACTCAATGACATAGGCTAGAAGACACAATATTGCTCCGAACCAAATTAACGTTGTGAAACCTGAAAATTATTATATAAGATGATATAACAGTTTATTACTTGCTAAATCTTTAGTCCTTAGTATAACCTTAGTCTGTAATAGGATAGAGATGTGCACTGCTTTCTTCTTGCCTATCAGAATATGTATTTCGTTATAAGAAGATTAATAGTTGCCTAATAAATCTTTTTTTTTTGGATGTAAAATCATCAGACAGTCCCGCAACTACCTAATAAACCTAAGATCTACATACCGAAGCAAGTTTGTGCCTGGACTCAAGAATTGCTACAGCTAGTTACTAAGGTGTTGATGACCCATATTGCGTGGTGGCGAATATCAGTAGTATCCGCTTCTGAGGTCGTGAGTTTGATTCCCACACATGACAAATCTTTGTGCGATAAACATAAATATTTGTTCTGGTCTGGGTGATTTCCTATGTATATTAAGTATGTATTTACAAAAAATTATGTATGTTTATCCGTTATTTAGTATCCAAACAGAAGTCCTTAATGATATTTATCTTAGAACTAAATAATTGGTGCCATTATCAGAAAATATTTACTTATTTATTGATATGTACATTCTCATTTTTTTTAATACGTAATGGGTACCTGTGCACATAGACTTGAATAAAGTGCGCGCCCATCCGAACTGTGACGATGGCGTCAGGGTGTTGGGGCCATAGTAAAGCTGAAGCTCGTGCACTCTTTTGCTGGGCAGTCCACGCACAGGGTCAGTACCGAGCAACTCGTACACTTCTTCTATAAATAATTATTTCGCAATTGAAGTGTGCAACTTAAAAGTTAATATGACCTATTCTTACATTAAGATGATCATGAGGTTAGACGTTGTGGGTTAAGGTGCAACTAGTCTCAAAATTTTGATTTTGTTTAATGATCACAGTTGTAACAACTGTGTTTTTATTCCTTACTCAATATCTTGCTTGCTCTCCACGCACAGTTACAATAGGATGTTATTGTTATTACAGATCGTTGTGGACTTTGTTCTATCCCAAAGAGAGCGTTACGTTACGCACTACGTTACGCACTCTATCGCCAACTCTACACGTAGGTATTAGAGCAGACGTCGTGTGTCGGACCCCCAGGGCCAAAGAGATGCGTTAAAAAAAATATTTTGTACTCTTCTCACTCACCTTTAAGTAGGTACATACCCTTAAATCACTCTTACTTACTTAGAGGTATAATGTGTACATTGGTCTGTATCTCCCTTTTTAACACACTCAGACGTGTGCTGCTTAGGTCTCTAGATCTTAATCCTTTCGGGTTATTCGGGCGAAACAAGTCTGATATCGAGGACTCACTTGCCACTTTAGATTCCATTTTGCTACTTGATCTCTTACTTAACAGACGGCTATGTATATGACATGACGATTTTTGTAATGTAGTTTAGATGGCTATGCAAACGTATAATGCAGAGCCCAGTAATGCGATGTAATAAGTTTTGTTAGATTTATTTTGTTCTACTGAGTGACGACACAAACGACACTTATTTATGGGGCCAACACAATCTCCCCTCTCCCCTGTCATTGTTTAAATTAAATTAAACTTTCGATTTCTAACTGACTTCAACTCATGATATTTCTAGATATAAATTAGTTACACACGTAGTCAGTGAGGTGGAGGACGACGGCCGAGAGCATCAAATCATATTTATTTATGGACAACCAACAGAACATTACCTACTTACTTCTATTCAGTTTCACTCAACAGGATACATTCCAAAGCCAAAGGCCTTAATTACACCGGTGGCCACGATATGAAAAATATTAGACAGTAGACACAATTAAACTAAAACTTATAGTAGAAAAATGATTGTTACAATATGCAAAGTTTTTTTGCCCCGTCTACTACAAATCATAACTAACTGAGGGGTTACTCAAAAATCATTTATATATCGAGGGTTCCGTGCTCAAACCCGATAAGTGACAAAATTTGCGTTTTTGGGCTTAAAGCAGTACTTAAAAGAATTTATCGGTTAATTAAAAAAAATTAAACTTAAAAGGTTTACTTATTGGATTATAAAGTCCTCAGTTTTCAGTCTTCTTTTCTGAAATCGACTTATTTAATAATATCACAAGAAAAAGCGGCAGAAATTATGTATCTGATGTTGTCACTTATCGGGTTTGAGCACGGAACCCTCGATATAGACCAATGGTCATTCTGAAGCATTCTCACTCGCCCAGACGAGCTGAATAATTTAGTTCTAATGATATCTACTGTCTGATTTCGGGACGGGAAGTAACACAAGGACAATATTTATTTGGCTAAGTCTCCTATACTACAGTATTTTAAACGTGAGTTTGGTGGTCGGTGGTTTTTCTGAAACTATAAAAAAAAAGTCTATCGTTTACTGATCAAGAATATTCTGTGTATTTTAAATAAGCCGGGTAAGATTGAAATGTCATTACAGCACGGGGCTTTTAAAAAAAGGGCGTAAACCGGTTTTTAGTTTTTAGCAGCAACGCGCTAGTGATTCAACTGGACCAGTTGATACACCAGGCTTTCGTAAACTGTGGTGAACACTTTCCATCAAGTGGGGCGCAAGTATGATCGCCACTTTGCTGTTTTAAAAAATAAAATAGACCAGTAAATAATTTTGTCCTCTTTGCATCCAGATTTACATACATACATAAGTTCACGCCTGTTTCCCCGAAGGGGTAGGGTAGGCAGAGGCATATTATACGCCCACACTTCGACAATTATATAGTTGGTCCCACGTAATAAGTGGCGAGCCTATTGCCGCTAACCGGGCACTTTTATGTTCGCCAGAGCATCCAGATTTATGTTATGTAATGAAAGAACCTTACTCAGTTTCGTCAAGTTTGGAAAGTTCTCTCGGTCAACACTATCATTAAATATTTCGGCAAGGTCAAGGTATGGGGTCATTATATTAATTATAGACTCAATAACTTTAGTAGATATATTCCACAAATCACCTGTATTTTTATTCTTATTTACTAATAACATTTTAAACATACATATCTATCTCTGTTATACATCTAACTTTAAAGAATCAGTCTGTGTCAGAATCAGTCTAGTACATATTTATAAAGAAATGATACAGCAAGGAAGGGTATGAATTTACATAAGAAGGGATATGATTATTGATATAATATTGATATTTTTTTTGGCAATGTCTTAGATTTTTTTTATATCCTCTACTGGTACATCATTACCTCGCAAAGCGCTCGCAGGTCTGCCGTGCTCGGTGGACGGAAACGATCACCGAAGTACTAGTTTACAGAGGTCAGTATTGGATGGGTGAACGTTTGTGTGGCATTTGATATCAAGCGCTTTCGTGCTTCGGAAGGCACGTTAAGCCGTTGTTCCCGGTTATCACTAAATGTGGTAGTCTGTAAAGATTCAACACTGTTTTGATTAGATAAGATAAAATTTAGACTTAATACCATTACCTAATAAATGGTTATTAAAAATAGATGTAAGCTACCAATTAAAATTATCAAAAGTCTAATTCACAACAGTAATTATAGTTTACTTATAGGATGCAACACATTTATGGCATTTAATTCTATCTCATTAAGCTTTAATAATTTTTCTTTCACTTGGTCTCTCATTAATTTCTTACATGCAATTAAAGAAGGAGTTGAAATGTTTACTACTTCATTTATCTTATTCCACACTTTTTCTTGTATATTGGCTTGTTTATAAATATAATTTACGAAGCCTAACTTTAAGGCCTCTTCAGCAGACATCTTGTAATTGAACATCAGCATTTCCGTAGCCTGAAACGTAAAAAAAAAATTGTTATTAAAAGCAGATAAAATAAAGATGATTTTCTTTTGTATTTATATGAAATAAATGTAAACACTTATACATTTTACCTTCCTTTCACCTAAAAACCTGGCAAATGTGAATGTAGAACATCCCTCCGGTACCACACCCAGCCTTGTAAATGGGGTGTAAAAATACGACTAAAATATTAAAATGAGTAAAGTGTTAAATTAACAAACATAATTGGAAATATAATTATGTTGATAGTTAGTTGTTTTACATACATTTTCTGCTGCAAACACTAAATCACAAAATGGCAAAGTAGTAGCAGCTATTCCAATGGCAGGCCCATTAACAATTGCTACCAATAATTTTGGGAAAAGAATCAATGAGTCAATAAATTCTTTTAATGCTGTATACAGATCATAGCTTCCTTTATTTTCTTTTGCTGCATTCAAATCATTACCGCTGCTATAAAAATCCCCTGTGCCAGTAAGCACAACAGCACATATATTCTCATTTATGGAGACATCTTTGAGAATTGAAACAATTTGATTGTACATACTTATGTCAAAGGCATTTTTTCTTTTAGGTTTGTTATATCGCACCACCATAATATTATCTCCATGTAGTTCAGTTATAATGGACATTCTGTTTTCTTCTGGGAATCCTCAATGCTCAAAAAGTAATCCCACAATTGGTCTGTAATATAAAGATAAAGTAGCCTATATATTATGGAAATAGTATAATTATTCTATAAGTATGACATTTTAAAAACGTTCAGCTACTTGGAATAGAGCTGATTGTTGAGGTCAATACGTTCTTAAATGATGGAAATTAAATATAAGTACTATAAAATATAAAAAACAAAGAGTTTTTCTGGCACAAACTTCCAAAAACAGAAGTTTAGTCAAGCCTTTCCACTTGATTCTTTGTGGATTCTTGATTCTAGCAAACTTATAAGCCATAAAATAATAAAGGACAATACGCAATCATAGTCTTACAATTTTACCTTTTATCAAACTTTTAATTTCTTGCAACGTGTTGGTATAATCTGTTATATCCAAAAGTGATTTATTATACATTGTCACTATTAAATTTTAATATAAATATTACGCGAAAACTGGTTTTTTTTTTCTTTTGAATAACGGCTTGGTGCGGTTAGCACAGTTAGCCAGTGTCAAGTAAATATATAGTAGTATAAATGGTGAATGAGATGCCCTTCCCCTAAGCCCCTTGAGTCCTCAGTAATGATGTGGGACTATACTGAAATCTCAAATAGACTTATTGTAAAAAATTTAAAAGTGATGTTGCACTGTTTTGTTTTATGTACCAACACTCATGTACGTTCATAAATACTTAACGGTTAATTATCCACCGTTATTATAAATTAATGTTCAAAATATCACAAAATTTTAGGAATTAAAACAAAACTGCAGACATGACGCTTTACTTTCCCGCCAAGAATTCTTTTGAATATATTTCTTTTTAAGGATGAATGCCACTCGAGTTATTCGTTTAGTCTATTTTTACTCGAGTGAGACACAAATAATCGAAGTTGCTCCGACTGGGATATTTGGAACAAATTGTTTGTTCGAATTCGAAGTATTCAAATTAAACGTAATGTAGTTTCATTAGCACTATTCAAACTTATATGTATCAGTCTTTAATGCATTTTATCTAACAGTGTCGAACATTTATGCCATTGTCTTTTGCTACTCTAGCGCCTTGCTATTAAAAGTCCTATAAGAAATATAATTGCATTTTAAAATAAATTATAAACAGTCGCTTTTTTAATATTTGTTAATAAATATAGTATCACTTCTCGTTTGATAAAGTTTTTATCGGAAATCTGTACAAATATATTTTGCACCGATTTACCTACAAATTTAGAGTACTATAGAATTCAGGCAATAAATTTAAAAATCTTGTCGTAGAACAATTTAATCCAAAAGACCTTTGTTATGAGTAAGGTTGATTTTTCATTTGGCGGAAGGTCTTCGTTAAAATTAATTTATAATGTTGGCCGTCGTATATCAATTTGTGTTGGGGGCAATAAAATCAAACTCATCCCAATGTTTAGATTTTATTTATGCAATTTGAAATCGGGTCGAGTTGCACCATGTCCATAGCGATTAAAAGCAAAAGTACTGCTAAATGAACGCTTCCATTCACAGCCCTTGACAAAATGACATTGACAGATTGACCAAACGTACCTACTGAAGAAGGCTGGACAAAAAATAATTCGTTCTTGCTGCTAAACATATCGTAAATAATACGCTACGCATATTAGATTTTAGTGCAGGAAGAAAAATTCTTCCCAAAATGGGTGACGGACAGAGTGAAACTCAACTGCTGCTGAGAGATGGTAAGGAACAATGATTTTATTGTTATGACAGCTGATGATTCAACCAAAAGTATCTGTATTTTTTGTTGATAGACAAAATATTTCTTACCGCTTATTAAGTCTATTGTAGAGTACCTGATGTTGTGTAACTACTAATCATGCTATATTTACTGTTACATGAGTAGTTTGGTGTCTTAGTTATGTATCTATTAATTATCATATACAACTTATATGACTTGCAGAGGAGGTAAACATTAGTACAATATCTTCTATTGGGCCCGGCGAGCTGCCTCCATCCTATGTGCAAGCAGGGATGCCCATGGTGACATGCAGAGTATGCCAAGCTTTGATAGATATCTCCGGCAAACGTGAACAACATGTTGTAAAATGCGTAGAATGTAATGAGGCTACCGTAAGTAAAATCTACTTATTATTTCAATAATTATTACGTTTGTAGGTCAATATAAATTTCAATATTATTAAATTATGTGATGAAATATAAGTAGGTATATTTGTTTCTTTACAAAAACATTAACAGATAGACAAATCAAGACCACAAATAATAGTTTTTGTATGAAAATTACATTTTAATACTCAAAGATGAATGAATAGACCTATTAAAGATGATTTAATAGATTTAGTTATTTTTGTAATAAATGATATGGGGAAAATCCATTACAATGATATATGTAAGTTGTGGTTTTGATTTCCACTCCAATATATTTAATCATTTATCAAATATTCTATCTCTATTTCTTTCTTTAGAAAACAACTTTGACCCAATTTTTCTTAGCATCAATGGATAACTATGTTTAATATTAATTAATTTCTTAATGGTATGGCCTAGAATGGTACATCCTCTCATCTCATGAGAAGTCATTAAAGACAACAAAGAAAAATCCTACGAAATGATAAGCAACAGCATACTGTGATCACCAACCCACCTGCTCAGCGTGGTGATTAAAGTCAAATGACCCCCATAATTGCGGAATTGTTCGAAAGGATTACCGTGGCCTTGGAACTTAGCAGGCTCAAGAAGGAACATGGATTGTTTTTAGTCATTAAAATTCTTGACACACCCTTCTGTTTCACCCTTTTAGGACTTTAAATGGGTGAAATGATAATCTATTTTTTATGGTACAACAAACTTTACCAAAATACTTGCTTAATTCTTATCTACTCAAACACACAAACAAACAAACTACAGTGGATGTGCTCATTAGATTTATGTTGACATTCCTAAGATCTTTTATAAAAGAAACTTGTATATACTACTTTTTCTTCAAATCTAGATTATTAGGACTGGCCAATAAGTTCCAATAAGGAAAAATAAAATACTTCTGACACTTACTCCAATTATTTAGTTTCAAAATAAGTATCAACTTGAGTTAAGGATACTAAATAATGGATAAACATACATAAATACTTGTTTTTGTAAATACATACCTAATATACATAGGAAAACACCCAGACCGGAGCACAAAGATTTATCCTGTGTGGCAATCGAACCCACAACTCCAGGAGTAGAGTGCGGGTGTACTCGCCACCGCGCCATATGGGTCGTCATAAGTTAATTGTAATTTATATTTATTTTAAGAATATTTTAGTTGATTTTTTTGAGACAAATAAACATCAATACCTAATCTTTTTTTGAATGAACAGAAGGTACTATGGATCTAAACTAGATTGATGAAATATTGTAACTGGGTCAAAAAAAATTATTGAATTATTCAATCTATTCTCTTAATAAGAACTTGGTTCAAATAACAGACAATATTCTCGTTGTTATTTCTAGCCTATTCGGAACGCACCACCAGGCAAGAAGTACGTGCGATGCCCCTGCAACTGCTTGCTGATTTGCAAGTCGTCATCCCAACGGATCGCATGCCCGCGTGCGGACTGCAAGCGCATCATAAACCTTGCACCGTCGCCAGTTACGCCACCTGCGCCTACCGTGCCAGGCATGTGCCGCGTCATCTGTGCGCACTGCCAAGACACTTTCCTGGTGAGATGAACATTATTTCACAGCTTGCACTGTTTTTTAATGCTTGAGTTTCTTAATGTAAGTCCTCATATTGACTAGATCATGCCTGAAAATAAGCAGTTGATGAAGGGTACGGAAATAGGTGTTTTAAAGTTTATTGTTCAATCTGCTTCAGCTGCAAGCAGATTATGGCTCGAGTTTTTTTTAAGTGCACGCTTAAGATAGTTATATATTTATAGCTATTGGGCTATTTGCTTAAATAGCGTTATTGGTTACGTTATTTAAATTGAGAAAATAATGCGCATATAGTAATGAAATTAGTATATTGATGCGGTAGTTTTTATGGCAAAGGCCACAAAAAGGATTCATATCTTTCATACACATTCAGTTCTTTGATTACTTACTACAAATTGCACTTCGTTTCGATTACTCCACTTGGCCACGGCAGCACTAAAATGACTCTGACGACAGTTTAATCATACAGTTGCCATGTTATGTGCTTCATCCTGTCTAGCAATTATGTGTAAACATTAGCTATTATAGGTAATCAAAGGATTCACCTACCACCTCCGTAGTTCAGTGACAATAGGTTTTCTATTGTGTCTGGTACCAATGGCATTCAAATGTGAATAAAGATTCCATAAAAATATTGACTATAATGAAACTCAGCCTTACTAATAAAAAATGCTTAAAGGATTGAATAGTTACCCAGTGAATAAACCTTAAGTAAAGTTATACACGAACTTCACAAAGACCCTACCAATAAACGTTATATTAGCTCTGAATAGTTAAATGTCTGCATTACATGGTTTAAACATCGCATTGGCATTATTTTTGCGTTACGTTTAGAAACCATATCGTTTGAGGTGTCCATGGAACTGCAAATAATGCTATTTAAATTATAAAACTACATCAAGAATGCAAATAATTCATTATATTATTATTTATTATTCTTTAATATCCATATTACATAGTAATTTATAAAAATATTATAATATTCTTTTTAAGTTATAATTAAACAATGGCGAATAAAGTTACAAACCAAAAAAGAAAGAAAAATGTAAAAGATATTTTTTTTGATAAGTCAACTAATGTTTGTACATTGTCAGTGGAAAATCTAATATTGAAGTTTGAATCGATAGATAGATAGAAAATTCTTTATTTTACATCAAACTAAAAATAAAACAAGAAAACAGTTGCAAAAGAAAAGCGATACAATGGGCGGCCTTATCGCTTACAGCGATTTCTTCCAGGCAACCTTAGGATGGAGAGTGATTAAAATTAAATGAAAACCTGGGGTGTAGAAAAGAATAAAAATAATAAAAATGAATCGTTATAATTGACGAGAAACTTTTATATATTTTTCGTCACGAGCGTAACTTGAGTTTTTTATTGCAAATCTAAGTAAATTTCATAAACCGTAAAAAGCAAAAAATATCATAAACCTATACGAACCAAAAATGGACACCTGTCGTACACTTACACAATAGATAAACTACGGTTCGTGAGAGACTAAGCCCTGTGTAATTGTGACTAAGCCTTGAGTAAAACCGATTTGTCAGAAATGTTTTTATGGGTAGCCCGATGGCTTGTATCACCTGTATACGTATATATAAATAAAAATAAATAAATAAATATTTTCTGACAATTACACCAATTATCTAGTTCCAAGATAAGTATCATTAAGAACTTGTGTTATGGATACTAAACAACGGATAAACATACTTAAATACTTTTTTTTTTTTTTTTGTAAATACATACTTAATATATATAGGAAAACACCCATACCAGAACAAATATTCATGTTCATGCACACAAAGATTTGTCCTGTGTAGAAATCGAACCCACGACCTCTGGAGTGAAGTGTAGGTATACTGACCTCCACGCCATATCGGTCGTCACATATACCTGATATGATATGATATACGTCGTGTATATACCTGAGCTTATCTTTATTAGTAAGGCTGTCTGTCTCTAAGGTCTTTATTGAAATTCATCATCATCTTAGAATTTGTGTCGCTTGTGCGGTAGACTTACGCTAGGGACCCAGGGATCAGGTCACTTTTATTTTTACGTCGGTAACAAAATGTACTAACTGTCTTGCGGCCAAAAAGGGACTGAAATGGGGTGTAGGACTTACCACCGGCAGACGCGACCGTCTGCCGTAATACCATGCGGGAACATCGGCTTGGCGCGCTTCAAAAGGCACGGAGCTAGCGATAACTAATTAATAACTTGGGAAAGTCAGTGGACCAGGAGTTGAACCCGAGAGCATCTGCATTGCAGTCTATTGGTCTCGCCTCTGGGCTATCGCTACTTATGGTTCATTAAATAAAGTGATAGCGCAATAAAAGTTGTAAGACAAACAATAACGAGTCTTCACCTTATCAATCCATTATAATATGTAGGTGGGTGTTATAATAAATAAATAAATATAGTAATCGCACAATGTTTCATTACCCAACTTCTTTGTTTCAAACTTATTCAATTAATTTTATCACACATGGAGTATGTTCTTTGTCTCGCACCAGCTGTTTTATATTTGGTATACAGCAATGATTGACGACCGATATGGCTTGGTGGCGAGTATACCCGCATTCCACTCCTGAGGTCGTGGGTTCGATTCCCACACAGGACAAATATTTGTGAGTATAAATATGAATATTTGTTCTGGTCTGGGTGTTTTTCTATATATATTAAGTATGTATTTACAAAAAAAAAAGTATTTATGTGTGTTTATCCGTTATTTAGTATCCATAACACAAGTTCTTAATGATACTTATCTTGGAACTAAATAATTGGTGTAAGTGTCAGAAATATTTATTTATTTATTCAATGACAATAACGGCCAGTTCACACATGTCTCCGTTTTACTGTTCCGTTTTATGTACGTTTTTTTTTCGTCGATGGCGTATGTAGTTGTATGAGCGACTTCACACATGGCACAGTATTCTGTATACAGTAAAATATATCGTTCCGTAAAAAAATTACATTCCGTTTTGTCATCGAATACTGGACGACGGAACAGTTAAAATATACGTATACGTAGAATTTTACCGGATAGATACTGTGTGTAAATAGATAGTACCAATACAACTCGACAGCGTCCATCCTTGTAGAATAGCGGCGGTATACTGCGAGTTTTCTGTTCACACATAGCATCCAGTAATGACGGATTCGTAGAACGTTATACGGTGCCTATGTGTGAACAGCGCATACATTAATGACGTATCCGTTCAAAACGTACCAGTAAAACGGACTCCCATGTGTGAACGGGCCGTAAATGGTATGCGGTAAGATAATAACGTACAGTAACGTAAGTAAAGTACAGTGCCCTGCGTATGCAATTCAATAATGCTTTCATGGGGCTGTTGGGGCTGCCTTGGTTCTGCAGCGCATCGGGGATGTTTGCCAAATGTCGCTTAGATTGTTTTTATACAACCATGCGTAAGGGCTAGCCCGAAAAGTATCTTGAGGCTTTTTTCTGAACGCATTGACATTGTAGTATAATTATGATACATGTACAAACATTATGTTTGTGTATTATTATTATTGTACTAATTTATTTTAAGAATTTTTATAATAATTAGAAAGGGAGAAGAAAATATATGTAATGACTACAACAAAAAAAGAAGGAACACATAATAAAGGGTCGGCAGGGACTTCTTGGCGGGAAAGTGAAGTGTCATGTCTGCAGTTTTGTTTTATTTTCTATTTTTTTTTTATATTTCTAACATTACCTAATGTGTTGGTAAATCAAACAAAGCAGTGCAACATCACTTTTCATATTCTCTCAAGGAGTCCATGCGAGATCTCAGTATAGTCCCACATCTTTACTGAGGACTCAAGGGGCTTAGGGGAGGGTATCTCATTTACCATTTATCATCTGTATCATCACTCATCTTCATTTACTATGAATTATATATTATTAATATATTATCACTAACTTGACACTAGCTAGATGTGCTAGACGCACGAAGCCATTATTTAAAAGAAGAAGAAGGGTGGGCAGGGACTTCTTGGCGGGAAAGTGAAGCGTCATGTCTGCAGTTTTGTTTTATTTTCTAAAATTTGTGATATTTCGAACATTAATTCTGTAATATGAAATAAAACAGTGCAACATCACTTTTCAAATCAAGAAGTCCATGTGAGATCTCAGTATAGTCCCACATCTTTACTGAAGACTCAAGGGCTTAGGGGGAGGGCATTTCATTTACCATTTATCATATTTATCACCACTCATTCTCATTTACTATTATTAATATATATCTTAGTTGACACTGGCTAAATGTGCTAAACGCACGAAGCCATTATTTCAAAGAAAAAAAATGCGATGCTAAGGGCCGATTGTTTAATTTATCATAAAAATTATTTATCAGATATAAACAAACATATTGAAAAAACGTTGCGATTTCAACTTGACTTGTTACATTGCTGTTTGGTTCGTTATTAATTTATCTGATATATATTGTCCAACGATTCCAATGTCCAAAAACCTCCTCGTTTTCTCCTTTTATTGAAGTTTCTTAAAGCTGGTGCCTACTGTTTTCAGTATCAGCTGCTGAAGAACACCCCGGTGCGTTGTCCACATTGCCGTATGGTGTCGTCAGTCGGAGCCCGCGTGGCGCGGCTGCGTGGTCTTATATTCACGTTACTTGCCATCGTCATGTTTGCCATCGCTCTAGGCGTCACACTAGGGACCCTTGACGCAGCCAAAACCCACGGAGCAGGCATCTACGTCGCGTACGTCGGAGCATTCTTCGTAGCCTTCATCCTCGCCAGCCGGGCCGTCTTCTATTTCGCCATGAGAGTAAGTAACATCGAAGGACCCATGTAAGGCGCGACTATATAGATTTGTGATAAATTTGTATGATTGACTAGGAGATATATAAACGATTTCTTAATTCCATATTGTAAACTAGCGTTATTTTATTAGTTATGGTTTGGTTATATATATACTGAACTACTGTAAATGTATAGCGATAATAATGCAGTTTCAATCGTTATTATAACAATATATACGAATTATATTATTTCGACACAAACACTTAATTCCATGTGGTGTTTATGTATTTTCATAGATTAACTTTCATAGACTAACTGTTTTGCGATAGTTTGAATTGGTCGGTAAAATTAAAAGTAAACTAACTTAACGAGAGACTATAACTAAACACGTTTTGTGTGTAGGCAATGAATGTAAAATAAAACTACACGTGCTATATTTAATAAATAAAATTATATTTTAATTTTATGTTAAACTATGACTTATTTCGCTTCGATAATAATTAGTTAAAGGAGAAGTTGTCAAATAAAACTATATAACAGCACTAAGATAATTCTCACACGGTGCGCGACTTGAGCCTGATATTATCTGGCCTGTGTTTGTAACTAGTAGGTATACACCGCCATCCTCCCAATGAACCGACGATCTGGTCAAGGCGGCGGGAATCCGGTGGATGCAGGTTGCACATGATCGATCAACGTGGAAATCTATTCGGGAGGCCTATTTTTAGCTGTGGACTTTATATGATGTAATGGATAACCATCAGTATTTTTAACATCAGTTACACCGTCGTTATAATTGCCTCTCTCAGTGTCTTCTACCGGAACTACTATGGTAAGTGTACTGAGGAGCTTTTCGATCTCATTCCGCCCTCTCCTTTCCTCTCCAGAACAACAAGTGCTGGTCTTAAAAACCATCCTCACACTGTGCACACTATTAGTACTCGAACCGAAATTGATAAGTCGTTTCTATGTAAGATCATTAAGCTCTGGAATTCGCTGCCGACTCTTGTGATTCCTAGTTCCTATAATCCCGGGTCTTTTAAGCGGGGCGTGAAACGGCATTTTAGCAGGCCGCCTAGAGTGGATGTGCTTGGTACTGTGCTTATTTCACGATATGAAGCGCCTTCAATATGAATTTTAAAAAAAAGTGTTTTTTAAAGATCTATAAAAATCTATACTAAGACACAAATGTCGCATGTTATGGCTAATGACGTTTTTGTAAATTTATAATTGTCGCATAGATGCAAGTTACAATCGTTCGTCATCGTGTGAGATTCGCCTTACGATTAGTTTTTTTCTTTTTTTTGATCACCGCCAATAATTTGATGCCACAATTTTATAATTTCAGTTATAGTTTCCATAGCTCTGTTTATATGCATTTTAATTATTCTTTCCAACGAAAGTAAGCAATACTTTCTCTTTTTACAGCTTTCTATCATAGTGTAAAATTTCTATAATGTCCCAAATATGCAATTACCGCAAGGTAACATGTTACTAACGACTTGCAAAAAACAAACCTTTACTTTAATTACTATGTTCTTGCTACTAATACTATACTATGGCCAACCAGACAAGATAAAAAACGTAAACAAGCGGACAGTTACCGAGTTACATTGCGATAGCGAGGGATTATTATCTCTGCCCTTATAACTCGTACCTACGCGCAGTTATGGCGTCAGTTGGTCGACAACAGCTGGTCGTTGTGTGTTTCGTGGTACAGGAAAGCACTCAGTAACGCAGTTGTCAACATTTGGACCGCCATTTTGTGAACAAGTTCATTTCTGTTTGGTTTGAAGTGATACATATTGTTTATTATACATAGATAATACAATAGATAGTTTTATCATAAACACAGCTGACTCGAACTCTTCCGACGAATCATCTTGGTCTAGTACAGACAACCGCGATTAAAATTCGAACTTTATAATAATTTATTCAAAAAAAATGTTTTGAACTTCTGAAAATTTGTTTACATTCTTTATTTCGTCTGGTTGGCCATACTATAGTCCATTGAAATGTTACAATTTTTTGGGCTTACCGTGCATTTGTCAGAGCACGCTTTTGTCGGAAAACGCAACCGCAAATGTGGCTTTTCAATAGACTAATATTGCGTTTTTCAGAATATGTGAATTTGACAATACTTCTATCATGCCATCATCACTGATGTATTAGATAAAACGAAATGACTGCTTGTGTACCTTCTATAAATCATATACTTATACTTAGTAAATTTATTATTTAAATTGTGTAATATTTCTTTTCGGTAATAGGTTTAGATATAATAATTGAAAATTAATTGGCGATAATATTAAATTATGCACGTGTTATAAAAAAGTTTTTAACCTATTTGCTTTGTAATTGTAAAGTATTGATAGTTTGAGTAAACAAAATTAAAATAAGAGTGTGGAAAAATAGAAATTATTTTTTATGATTTATTCAAATTGACATGCAGCCCATTTAAGGCACAATTCCACGAAATTAAACAGCTTCGATTTAAACGCAACCATCAATTGGGGAGTGAAGTATTTTGTACCGTATGCTTGAGCAGATAGAATTCAGAATGACATAGCAACTGCCTTTTACCAATCAGCTGCAACAACATAGCTGCTCGTCTTCAACTTACTGAAATTCCCGTACGTTATGTTCAACGACTTCAAACAAAGACGTATCAACGTTTTTTTCTATATTTAATAAAAAAAATAAACCTCAGAATACCTACCTCTAGAATCTTTGGTTTTTAAACTTATATAAAAGTGCATTAAGGAGATTGTAATTAAAAGTTGCTTTAAATGCTGTTTTTGAATTGATATTTTTTTATAAAATTTAAATATTATTATGTGAGACTACATTTTTTTGCTGTTTTCTAGTATAAATCGACATTTAGTTACGGTTTTATCAGTTTGGTTTAGTTTCACTATTATATTATATTAATGAAATGGCTAACCTTTACCCTTTTTAATCTATGAAAACTATTTTTTATGTTACATTAACATGTTATAAAAAAATATTGCTGCGCGCACTAAGATGAAAAACATTAGATTTATTTACCCTAAATCTGTTTAAAAAAATACAGAGCATATTGATAGAATGGTTTTGTATTTGTATGAATTCATCACTAGGTAAAAATATGCAATTAATTAACACGGAGCATTCACTTGTCAAGTAACAATGCAATATTAGAATTAGAGCTTCACTGTAATGTTCATTAGTTTTAATTTCATAATCTGAAATGTTACCAAGCAGCCGAATGTTCTCGGTGACTTAACATTTTGGAGTTAACGCCATTTTTTTAAAATTGTATTTACAACCTGCTTAGATAATCTTCTATTGTGACCAAATATTTTTACTTAAAAGTAAAGGTTAATCGAAGTAAGAAATGTGACGCCAATGCTGAAATATGTTCAGTCAATCAAATAAATAAATCAAACAAGGCGGTTTTAAAATTGAATGTTTTTTATTAATTTCATTATGTAAAGTTCTATTAAACTGCGCCATATCACGCATGTTTACCGTCATTTGCCTTACATATTGTGTATATTACTCGTGATTTCGTTTATTATTTATTTAGGAGTATAGTTTTTGTACTAGGTTATTCAATCACAGGAACATTACTTAGAATTATAATTATTCAAGCTTTAGTACGCCGAGTGACTGACAAACATACATTTTCTAATACGTGTATGACCGATAGCGTTAAATGAGTATTTGTTCAATTCATAAAATTTCCCGTTTTGAATCTAAACACATGTTTTAATTTCGTTATTATGCTGAATATATTATATTTGTATAGTATGTGCCTTCTGTTGGCTGATTAGAATATAATAAATTGTATACCGTCAAGTAACTAGTAGGTAAGCACGGCAACTAAGCAAAACAAAAATAAATGCAACAACATTTTGTAGTACTTAACTTCATTATTGAAAGCGCTGAGTGTACTACCATTACCGTTAGAGGATTTTTTACTACTTCTTATTTTCTACTTTTAATTGAATTTAGCACCCATAGCATTCACTCAGTTGGGTGAAGCATGTAAAAATAATTTTTAATGTAAAATAAAAACGAAAAGCTACAAAAGATGAAAGAAAGTTAAGTCATAAGTACTGTTACGACGTTACCCAAGAATGAGGGTATTATTTTAATCGAAATGTCATCTCTATCTTTACTCATATTGTTTTTTCGGGCTTCTCTTTGTAGACTACAATTTAAAGATCACGGTAGGTTTCTATCTATAAGAAGGTAGAAAGTTATAAGTTTTACGTTACACAAAATAAAAAATACTCAAAAGTGAAGGTTGGCCATATTTTATAATTTAATTTGTGATAATACACTTTATTACTTTACATTCTGTGAAATTATTTAAGACTAATAATATCAGAGCTATATTATTTTCGTTCTTTAATTTTTATGTTAAATTTACTAGTTCATGATTAGTGTACCTATTACCTATTATGTTTTCATATTATATTAGGGCTTTAAACATGTATTTTAGAAATAAGTCAAATAAATTGTACCTACCCTTATAAATTGTACTTTTTATTTTTAATGCTCTACCTGCCCTGTACTAAAGCGATTTTTTAGTGACTTTCTTGCCGCTGGAGGAGTTTCTGATAATATATTCTATGTTATAGATTGAAAATTTATTAATTCTTGATTGTTTTTATAATGAGTTGAAAAAAAGATGGGTGCAATTAAAACTAATAAATGATTTTTAAAAATTTATATATAACCTTATTTGAGAGGTCTTAAGACACTTTATATACAAATGAAACGCTAAATATTGAAATTTAAATGCTTTATTCATAAATAAATAACAAGGTTGAAATAGTTGTGTTTACGCTTTATGAAAGTTATTGTGACAAAAAACTTTCTTTCAAACTAAGTAGAGTATGTTATTGTTTATTTAGAATTATTAAAACAACGTATTTCTAAACTTTAACAAAAACCATATAATAATCAAACACATAAAAAAACATGAGACAGTTTTGTTATAAAGTTTGGAACTATTAAAAGTATGATACAAAAAAAAATTACATGGAGCTAAATGCTTTTGTGATGTTGATTTTCTTAATAATTTCGATATGTTATCGATTCCATAACAAATATATTTCTTATTACTCAGGCGCATATTTATTAAATTTATTATTCTTATAATAAATGTCGTTTATTATTTTTGAAATATACTTACATTATTAATTTAATGTATTATAAAAATGCACTTGAAGTTAACGAAGGTACATTACATGTTAGGAGTAGGACAGAGGTTCGCAACATTAACATGCATGTGTATGCAGTAAAGTGTATTACAATCTGCGCCATCACTCCATAACATAAATTATTGTACTCTTTGACAAAAAATTTCAAGATATTCACTTCTTAAGCGGAACAAACAAATCCTACGTTACAGATGTTCTTGTTGTTATATTAACTCTATAAGATAGAGTTTTGTCCAGTTAGGTTGTTTCGTCCAAAGACGAGTCGACGAAAGACGACTTGCCGGTTGACTAAACGTCTTTAAAGCGTTATTACACGGCGAATACCTGATTGTACGTTTACCTATCAGTACAGCAAAATACGCCTACCATATTTTTTTCTACTTTCTATGGACGACTAGACATTTAATTTAAACGAATATTTAAAAGTTATTTACGTAATATATACTTAAATATAAGAGATTTATAGTAAAAATAGGGTCATATAGTATTTTGAGATATAATAATAATTTGTAAGATATGGAAGAATTTATTTTACACTTACAGTTAATTGGAATCGTGCAGGTCAGATAAAGCGTTGAATATATAATAGTTCATTACCTGTGGAAGCTCGTCGCGTGAATTAAACATTTTGTTATGAAATTAGGATATGCAAACGAAATATATTTTGAATTACATCATCGGCAAAGAAATAAATAGCTTCTCGCCTCATTCTAGTCTCATACTAAGCGGTGCAGTAGGTACTTTGTGTACACACATAATATGTGTAAACTTAACAAACCCATATAAAAGTATAAAAACATTATCAGGCAAATATTTATGCTGACTCACTCTAATACTTGTGAGATGGGAAAATGAAACACTCGACCATAGGAGGAATACCCACTGTATAAAAGAAGACAATTAACAGTTCAAAAAAAATGCTACGATAGATATGCATTATTAGGGCAGTATATCATTATCATTTTAAACTGAGTGAAAAGATATAGTTGCCTGGCAATTTATATTCAATGCATAATGCTTTTGTATTCTTCTAGAATTCCTAGCATCAAGTCGTGGAAATATCAGAGGCCTTAAATGCAAAAATATGTTCTGTGATAAATAAAATAATACTAAAGCGCCTGACCTATATATGTTTATATATTTGTACTACCGGTAAGTAATTTAATATTAAAGATAATATCTGTAATGCCTTTAATCATTTAGTTATAATATTAGGTGATCGTTGGCCTTTAGGTAGGTATCTACATATATCTTTATTCTAAAATGCGAAATACTTTAAGTTCGATTTAAGATTCCATATAATTTGTGTTTTGTACAAAATCTTAAGGAAGTATAAATTTTTTTGAACTTTAAAACTCTGAGATAGTTAAGATCTTTTTTCAATATTTTTCTTATTATGCTCAAACTTTGCACTCTTTTCTAGTTCTTAGAATAGGTTCTTATTAACTTATTTACTAAAAGTTTAAAATAATTATATTGGGCTCTCTAAATGCTCAATGTGCGTCTACCATGAATTGCAAATTGCAACAGTTGAACATCCATACATTTATGACGCTATTGAAATATTTATATGTATAGAAAAATAATATTGATTTTTAACTTATAAAAGACGCACTGATTAAGATTTACCGTCGAAGTTCTATTATCAAATTAATGTGTATGGTTATAAGTATCCTTGTGTTGGTAGCCGGTAACATAGCCCGAGCCGTCGGCGATATCCTTCCTTCCAGAAATCCCCTTGCCCTTTCCTGTCTCGTCGAAGCGCTGTTTGTGGGAGCCTGTGTATTTACTCGTGTCCGTCAGACGGTCGACAGCTGCCGCCGCTGCTGGCGATTTCGTCACCTAAAGAGATTAGTCAGATATAGTAACTTTAAAAAAATGTGCGGAAAATATTCCTATATATAGTTTTATGTTTTATCATTATCTCAGTCCATTAATGTCCCGCTACAAAGGCCAAGATGATAAGGGATTCAGGTTACAATACATTACGGGGACACAGAATGGATTGGCGGAGGCAGGTGCGTGGCAACTTTCTATTTAAACCCGCTAATAGGGCGTCTAAGTTGGCCAAACGACTACTACATATAGTAATAGCTGGGACCAACGTATAGATAGTTTCATTTTTAATTTGGGTAATTTTCGCTTAATTCTAGGTAGGCGCGATGCGGCGGGCTCCCCTTCTCGCTTACTCTTCGTCTTGAGTGAACAGCCAACAACACTATGTGATGCGACATGTGCAGAAATATGAAGCCGTAGACGTAGAAGACGTAAACCTTCACTTGTTTATGTTACCGCATCATTTTGACAATCAGAAGTGACATGTCATGAATGGCATCGCGTCACGGAGCTATCCATTGCTTACATAAGACATAATAGTATTATGGAGAAATTTATCCGTCAAAAGAATACATTTCAATTCAAAGAGATTGCCTCTTTGGATTAGGTTTGTCGGTTGGACAGGCATAAAATAAGCCTGTTATCTGACCCCTATAATTCTACAAGCTTTGATGAAGACATCAATCTAAGAAGATTAGAGACTAAAACATATTCTTTCATAAGAAGTTTATACTTTATCATCATCATATAAGCTGTCAAGTCAAGTCCACTCCTGAACATTAGCGTTCCCTATAGATTGAGTACATTATATGGGGGGTATCTGCCCATAATTACCACTCTGGGCAGGCGGGTTGGTGATCGCAGTTTAAGACAGTGCGTAAGGTTAAGCTGCTGCCTATCATCCGGTAGGATTTCTCTTAGTCGACTCTTAAAACTTGCCGTGAGATAAAAGGGGGTAGCACTATTCTAGGCAGGTACGGTAGGCACGGTTTGTACTCACGAGACTTGTAATTCCAGGCTGTCCGCAACACGTCAGCTTTTTCTTGATAGAGTCCTTCTCTACTTTCTTACTCTTTGCGAGATCATCCAGGAATCTCTGGTAATCCTCGATGCCAACCTTCTGAGTCTTGAGTTTTTTAAAGTGAATGGCTGTGTCTGTAGTGGAGATCTTTTTCCCATCGATCACCTTGGCTTGTTTCATCCACTTGTCGCTTTGTGATAGTGTGATGTGCTTTCCGTCAGATTTTGGGTCGCCGAATTTTGAAAATGCTTTAAATGCGTCCTGAAAGGAAACATTTGATTACTAAATTAAGTAGAGATAATGTAAAATTTATTGCTAGTTCTCATACCACAAGCCTGCTTGGTTTATGGCTAGAAGGCGCTATATGAGATGTACGAAACTACTATTTATAACACATACAAAATATCTTTAGGAAATGCATATTTTATTTTCAGTTATCCAATTATCGAATATCATCGCATTTTCTAGCTAATTTTCATGTTCATCAATTACCTATCGTTTATCAGAATTTGAGTTCTGAACTAGGTAGGTACTTTATTGTTGTTTTTCAAGTAAAGCTGTAAAAAAAAATATATTACCTTCAGTCGGTGTGCAATATTTACTGCCGGGTACTTTAGTAGCCCAGTAGTTCATATTCGATCTGTTTACACACAATTAGCTAAAGGTCACAACAGAGTCATTAGCGGTATTAGTTTTCCATGATACCTGCTAGTTTTCGGCTTTCTTTGGAACATTTAATTGTGACGTTTAGACAGTTCTCACTAACAAAACATGCTTAGACATGCAAACTGAATACTCGCTCCTATTATACTACTGAACTAAAACTAGTTCAAGGTTCAACTCCAACCAAGTCGTGGCAGGTGAGAACAATGGAGTTTAAATTTACCTATGTATGGGCACTATTATTTAATGTAATGTTATATTTATGATACCTACGCTATGTATAGGTTTATGCGCCCGTGAAAAAGGGTTTCCAAACACAATACTTAAAAATTATATTATTCAGGTCTGTCGGCAGGGGACTGCTACGTCACAGATCCCTTGTGTTTATTCATTCAGACTATTAGTAAAAGTGAGGCCTGGGGACCTACCGCCGAATTCGATGGATTACCGGTAATCCATCTAGATCAAACTTTGTTTACGTTAATTAATCCGTACCGGGGAATCTGCCGACAGACACCTCTTATTCATGACCTTCAGTCCGTGACAGACCAATAGGTAAATGGATAACGCCATTTTGTTTCGATTTCCGGCGGTACGACAGAATCAATTTGAAATCCATTTTGCCTTATAATCGATTGCCATCGAACTCGGCGGTAGGCCCCCTGGCCTGGGAAGTTAGGTGTTTCAGGGGACATAGAGTTATCTTTGTTATATGCTATTCCTGGCTATTATTCAAATTTAGCTAAGTGGCGTCAGATACTTCTTTGTTAATTTACAAATTACCTACGTCTTATTTTTTAAGGCTTGTATGTAAAGTGTAAATCTAATTTATTAAATTGCCAACCTAACCTAACCTTTTTGTGCATTAAAAATACTAAATGAGCACCTAATTTCCACAATAGGTGCTCATTCAGTATTTTCGATGCACACAATCTAGTCTTTTATAAAATATCAGTTTATTATAGGTATTCCATTTTCAAACCACTGAACACGTCATCGTGACAAGACAGGCAATTTTTTTAAATAGTAATTAAGTCCAGGAAAGTAACACAAATATAAGCCACAGAAGAATTCGTGTTGTAAACCCATAATTCTGTGTCATCTAATAATTTGTCTTTTGCTGTTAAATTAAACCAGAAGAAGTTAGGTTATACCTTCTCAACACTTTGTAAATATACTTAGTTTAAGAAAGGGGACACTTCCTTAGAGTAAGCTGGAGCTAGCATTGAATTACAATTTATATTTCAGGAAAAGACCCGTCCAATTAGATTGCATCTAAGCAAACGTATCGCATTGTCAGGACTTAGGTACTAAACATTACAGACATCTGTTTTACTAGAGTGTACGTATATAAATAGTGAATTTCTGCAAGACCATACATAGACTCACGAGATAACCGCCGACGTCCTGCGTGGACAAATTATAGGATTAGCCCAAGGTGATTGAAAAGGGGCGAACGCTTATTATAGGATTGCAACTAGTCACAACTCATCATCCCAGCATTATCCCGGTTGTGCCCTACACTTAGGTTTAGGGCCCATGGTCTGCTTATTGACAGAATTGACTGTATTTCAGTTACAATTAGTCACAACTTATGTACCTACCTAAATATATAACTTTGCATCAAAGAAACGGATTAAGTCCTAATAGGCACTATGTACCTTAAGAGGAACGGCGTTATCCTCGTTCTTGGGGGGCGAACCGTTAGGCGCGGGAACCTCGTCTCACACATTGAGACCAGAGTAGAAGACAATAGGCTTTATGTACCTTAAGAGGGACGGCGTTATCCTCGTTCTTGGGGGGCGAACCGTTTGGCGCGCGAGTCTCGTCTCACACCTTGAGGCCAGTGTAGAAGACAATACGCTTAATGTACCTTAAGAGGGACGGTGTTATCCTCGTTCTTGGAGGGCGTCCCGTTGGGTGCGGGCGCGTCGTCTGCCACCTTAACGTCCTTGACCTGCTGCGTCACCTGCTCCACTGCTTCCTGCGCTTGTGCTGCTTCCTCTGACATCTTTATTTGTTACTGAAAAAAAACATTGAACCGTATGAGGCATCTGATTTGTAGATTTACCGAATAATTTTGAAAACTTTAAAAACAGTACTTCGATTTAACTCTTAAGAACATTTAAATATAGGTAGGTGCCGAAAACAAGAGTCTTCTATCGAAATTAGGCAAAAATATACTTTAAGTAATATTCAGATACGCGCCCGTAGCTCCGCGGTACTAGGTGGCGGAAACAATCTCTGAAGTAAAGCAGAGCTCCCAGAGTCAGTTCTTAGATGTGTGACCGTTTGTGCTGCATTTAATATTTTGCGCTTCCGTGTATCGGAAAGCACGCAACGATGTAGAACCTAGTTATTAGGTAGTCGTTAAGCACAACAAGAGGTATTACTGGCCGGCTTGAAAAATTCTTACAGCAAGACACCACACTCCTGCCTCTACGAATCCGTACTAGGTTTGCGTGGTGGCGCATGACCTGAATCCCTCTTTCCTTGGCTCCCCGCTTAAAAAATACGTTAATAGGTATGCTGAGATTATGAAAATAATAAAGGCACTATTTAAGTCCAGGTTCCACCTAGTAAGAACCTAGTCAACTTAATTTGACTATAGTGAACTAGTCAATATTAATTCACCCGGAATTAATATGTCCCTGAAATGTATTTAACTGACTTTACTAATACGAATATACGGTTCATTAGGTAACAAGTCAGCTAGCAAGCGCTTAAGCTGATATGTGTGATGTCATACAAAAATAAAGAGGTATATCCACAAAACAGTTGATCATAGACATATAGCTAATGCCTTATGCATAGTGTTTGAGTGTTAAATATGGCAATTACATCACCGACCTTGTGAACGGAACGTCATATGGAAACCAGTATCGAACATTGGCTGAGATTATTCTGTAGGAAACGTTACTTGCATATACTTTTTTTATATTATGAGCAAACAAATAACAATGTACCTACAAAAAAGTATGCAAACTGCCGATATTACAATATTTACCAGACATTTATTTGTATAATCAAGGTAAAGGTCAAAAATTATCTTGCCTGGGTGTGTGCAATTAATCCTATGAGTTAGGGATATATTTACGACTAGCTGTTACCCGCGACTCCGTCCGCGTGGTATAGTAGCTTTGGGTAGCATTTACCCTTTTCGCAATAAAAAGTAGCCTATATCCTTTCTCAGGGTCTAGACTATCTGTATACCAAATTTCATTTAAATCCGTTCAGTAGTTTTGGCGTGAAAGAGTAACAGACAGACAGACAGACAGACAGACAGACAGAGTTACTTTCGCATTTATAATATTATATATATATAGTATAATAGTATATAGTAAGGATTAACAAGCAGCCGTTCACGAAATACATGAGTTGCATGTTCCACAGGTACAGGTGGGTACATTATCACTCCGTCAAATGACAGCAGCAATATCCTTCAATAAATAAATACATAGTTCTCTTACAATATATAGAAATAAATTTAAACCTAAAGTAAAGGATAAAAGTCATAAGTTTCTAATTCTGGCTTCACGTTTAAAAAGTGAGCTAACGAAAACAAAATTATGTTCACTATCGCGGAAATGAATGGTATTGCAACATTTAGATAAAGCCTGAAACAGGTATGTGTTGATAAGCTCTAAACGTTGCCAACAGTCTTGCACGATCTGCCTGTGACTTCCCCCTCGAAATAAAATTAGAAAATTATGTTGGTTAATGTGAAATACCACTCGGTAATAGTCCCGAAATTTCAGGCATCGTTCAAAAAGTCTACCACTTATCGTAGCTATCCAATCTTTCCCAAATGCCACGCTAACAAATTTATATGTATCTACTTATAATAACTTAATAATTTATTCGGGGTGTGAAATACAGGTCATGCAATGATTTTTGCTTGTGTTTTTTTTCTTTACGAATTATAAACAACTATTTTATATTAATTTTACGCCGAAATAAACTAACCCAAGTGGAGTTTATGAGAGGGTTATCGAGTGTGAATAAAGCTAATAGTGCTAGGGTCATAGTAGCAAGATGAACGATTTTATCTCTAGCTACGTCTACCTACGGAAAAAAAGGCTTGACAATATTGTAGCAGTTAGGTAGATATGCTAAATAAACGTTATAAAAAGTAGGATATAACAAAATCTCAACAGCAATCTTCAAAGATGATCTGCGGAGAATAATTTTTATGCGACAAGAATTACTGTATTGTTCTAAATCATTTTGTAGTAAAATTAGTTGGTTGTATAGTCTAAAAATTTTTATGCTTAAAAGTAGCCCAGCCCAATAGGGCTAATAACTCGGAGACAACCTCCTCCGGCGCCGGCGTTGACACGAACCTGCCACGTTCGTCTCACGCCGGGCCCGGCTCTCCACCGCCCCTAAGGCGCAACACTCCACACCGTTTTGCAAACATTGCTTAACTTCTGTAATAGTTTCCTCCCTATCAGTCTTCTAGCGACGCCAGTAGATCTCTTCTACACTACTTATTAAAAGGTAATGGTTCAAAACTCGAATTAATTTACTTAAGCTTGGCTTTTTTCCGAAGTTCCTATGAACGGCACTGAGCGCCACTTCTCTAGAGCGGGCTTGCTTTATGTAATGTTACTCAATATTTTATTGCATTCCATAGTGTGACAAAAGATTTCAAGTTATAGTTAGATGTAACAATGTTATAACATTTGTGTATAATGTTTCATTTTCATTTTCCAGACACTAAGTATATTAGCTAGGAATACCAGCTTGACCTTGTTTCGAATTAGCATCTAGCTAGACTTACCTCACCATGTGATTTGAAAACAAATTGATACATCAATCACAGTAAGCGGTTGTGTGGGCAGCCACAATACGCTATTACACCTTACCGAGCAGTGGGTGCTGGCGGTCCCATTAGCCCCGGACTAAATGATCTGACCTGAAGGATCAAGGTGGGCGACATATGTACATCCTATACTAACTGAGTAATAAATAACAATGATACAAGTAGTCAAACATTACTTACAGTAGTATTTACTAGCGAAAATGTTTTTACTGTTGCATTCGCTGCAGTTTCTAATTGTAATTATCTACAAAATCACTTAGTTTTAGTGCAAATGAACTAGCTATAAATGGCCAAGACGCGACAACAATCCAATCTTATCTCTCTTCTTCCAATAGCGATAAAAAATAATGAGTGCCTAAGTAAATTTTTTGGAAGGTGAGTACCGTATGCAATTTAACGCATAATATAATAAATGTTAACGCATTTATTAATAGCACTTAGTAATGCATAAAATACAACACACAGGCAAACATAGTATTTTCGAATATAAACATTCGTTTGTAAATTTTATGTTCATTAATTGTTAGATTTATCTTTTATCAGAATTTTAATTAAAAACTCAGTACTTTGTTGTTGTCTTGTTTTGTTTCCCGCTCGATCTATGTAGAGCTGTAAAATTGCTTAATTTTTCAAAGGTCGATGTGCAATATTTTCCACCCGGTAAAGGTAAGGTGTTTATGAAACTTTATCATCGTATGTTCTGAACATTAGCCTTCCCAATAGATTACATTATATTGAGGGTATGTGCCCATAATCACCACGCTGGGTAGGCGGGATGGTGATAGGCCAGTTTAAGCCAATACGCAGATTGACGCTGCTGCCCATCATCCGGTAGGATTTCTCTTCATCGACTTCGTGAAACTGTATAGTTAAATTTATCACAAGTAAAAATTACTTTTCTTTATAGCTTCTTGTTAGGACATAGTATTTATAATTTTGTTCTGCGCTAAACTGTTTGCGTTGTGTGCTTAGTATCTAACGAGTTAATAAGGACTTAGAACAAATGTGTATGTATTTTATTGCAGCTGAATGTACATGGTTGGTGTGAGAAGAGGTAGGTACTAATTTTAAAAAAAAAGCATTTTTTTATATAAAAGTCTTGCGAAAGTCGCACAGCGTTCATTACAATTATGAGTTATTTTAAAACAAATAAAGCACTTAGTTAGGTCGTTCTTCATATTAAAGTTTCTGCACGAGCATTGAAATTTCTTTTAAGCGAGCAGACCTCCACTGTACCTACCTCTCTTCATCTAAATCAATTTATTTTCTACTTATTTCAGTAATATTTAAGTAGGTAGGTAACATAGGGATTACCACTACTACTGATTTTGTGACTCTTTGTCATTTTATATTTTACTTCTTATTTTACTTCTTTTCTTATGGTTTTATTATCTAAGTACTAGCCTACCCGGCGAACTTGTACCGTCATATTTTTTAAATCTGTCAATGTTTTGTCGATTTATGAAAAATCTTTGACAGTCTTACTCACTTTTCATATTATGAGAATTAGAACAACATAATTTTTTATTATATTTCCTTTTATGCAAACCTTGTCCTGGTAGCAACGATTACCGTTATAAAGAATTATTCATTTTTGTGCTGTGTATTTCTGCATTCATTCGGAAGTTCTGCGTTTACATACATTTCGGCTATCCGTTTTTATTGATAAGTATATATATAGAAAATTAAAACCGGAAGCAAATTTAATCCTCTATGCATGTTCCTCGCTTATATGGCTTTACTGGACCAGTAGTGATTATCGACTCTCGAATGTTGTACAGTCGAGTGAAATAATATTGTAGACATGTGTGTTCAAATTCAGATCTTAAAACATTGACTTAGAACAAATGTGTATGTATTTTATTGCAGCTGAATGTACATGGTTGGTGTAAGAATAGGTAGGTACTAATTTTAAAAATATATTTATATATAAAAGTCTTTCGAAAGTCGCACTGCGTTCATTGTGTATTGTGTTTACTTAATGGCTATATTCTCGACATTGCCTAGGGCAATGACTGGATTTATTAAACATGGTAAGCCAATAAATTATAGATATTTTCAATGTATTCTTACGTATTTAGCTGTCAGTAACCTTTAAGGTCACATGAAGACTTCCATTATAGGATTTTATAAAATAAAATAGATTGCAAAGGCTAGGCAGAGACTGCGGCTCGTTATGGTAAGTATGTATAAAACTAACCTGTATTTGAATAGTCATAGCTGTTACAAATTTAAACTCCGGCTAGGAGCATTCCTTGGTCGAGTTTAAATTTGTGACTAAAAGGATAACTAAAAAGATTCCAGTGTTAAACTTTTCTATCGAAGTAGATTAACACTAGAATGTTAGGGCAGCGAAGGATAAAATTTAGCCTAAGGCGAAGCCAGTTTGTACCTTGCAGCGACCACTTTCCTGATCACAATTAACGAGATCTAAAGTTGAAACGGTTTTAAAACTAGTGCTATCACTGTCTTCATCTTATCGAATCAAAATGACAGCACTAGTTTTAAACCTGGTCTAACTACATTATTACAAAACAAGATCTAAAGTTATACCAGTTTTAAAACTAGTGCTGTCACTGTCTTCATCTTATCGAATGAAAATGACAGCACTAGTTTTAAACCTGGTCTAACTACATTATTACAAAACAAGATCTAAAGTTATACCAGTTTTAAAACTAGTGCTGTCACTGTCTTCATCTTATCGAATGAAAATGACAGCACTAGTTTTAAACCTGGTCTAACTACATTATTACAAAACAAGATCTAAAGTTATACCAGTTTTAAAAATAGTGCTGTCACTGTCTTCATCTTATCGAATGAAAATGACAGCACTAGTTTTAAACCTGGTCTAACTACATTATTACAAAACAAGATCTAAAGTTATACCAGGTTTAAAACTAGTGCTGTCACTGTCTTCATCTTATCGAATGAAAATGACAGCACTAGTTTTAAACCTGGTCTAACTACATTATTACAAAACAAGATCTAAAGTTATACCAGTTTTAAAACTAGTGCTGTCACTGTCTTCATCTTATCGAATGAAAATGACAGCACTAGTTTTAAACCTGGTCTAACTACATTATTACAAAACAAGATCTAAAGTTATACCAGGTTTAAAACTAGTGCTGTCACTGTCTTCATCTTATCGAATGAAAATGACAGCACTAGTTTTAAACCTGGTCTAACTACATTATTACAAAACAAGATCTAAAGTTATACCAGGTTTAAAACTAGTGCTGTCACTGTCTTCATCTTATCGAATGAAAATGACAGCACTAGTTTTAAACCTGGTCTAACTACATTATTACAAAACAAGATCTAAAGTTATACCAGGTTTAAAACTAGTGCTGTCACTGTCTTCATTTGATCAAAAGACAACTTTGGGGGGCTTAAATAATTGAACTAAAATATACTAAGTCAGTACGAAGTAAGTAATCCCTGAAGCAAATAGACAGATTGAAATGGAGAGGTCCCTTTTACACGTTCTGTTAGACATAAAAAAGCAATAAAAGGTAAATGGTAAATTCAGTAGTCTCTATGGCTCATTCCTATGACTGAAGGACTAACAGCGCAAGCTTTGTAGTTGGATTCCTTAGTGCAAGGTAGTCGGAAACTTAATAATTTCATGACCTATTTAAAGGTTGTAGCATGATCGATCACGTAAATACCTTGTATAATATTGTTGCAGGCAGTAACAACCACCCAGTAATAAATAATGGGAGTCATATCATATGTACGTAGGTGACCTAAGGTAAGGGAGTGTGGCTGATGTCATGCAAGCCACCTCCCGACCTACTTTCAGTGCGCCAGCTCGCCGCCCGGTCGCAATCTCAAGATAAATACAAATTCATTGCAATTACCTACTTCAAATGCGAGTCGATATGAATGTAAATAGCTATAAATTATAGGTAGTTTTTTTTTTTCGACATAGAGGACTGAAGAATGTAGTACATACAGTTTCGAAATTGAACGACTGGAGAATGTAATAATACTTGCTTTGCTGTACTTCAATAGCTTTGTCTAGAATTTTTATCTAGGTATTTTGTGCACGCGTTTACTACTTTATTTGTTTTTGCTTCTTCTGTCTGCTGGAACAAAGCTCCTTTACGAATAATGCAATATCTAGGTAGGTATGGTTGATTTATACTTCGCATAAAAAATATTTAAAAAAATAAATTACAACGTTATACTTTTAGAAAATCGTGTATTTGATTGTTTTATTCTGTTCAAAATACGGCTTAGAATCAGAAATCCCTTGATCTGGGATGTAGACCACTGAGATGCTAAATTGATAAAAGGTTATATTAGTTATGTAGGAATGGGTTTAATTTAATTACCGAACATTTTGAAAAATAAAGCTTAACCAGGACAGTTTTTTTTACTTGAAGAAAAGGTATTTCACTGCTGACTGCACCTTTAGTTCGTGTGTGTACACTCTCTCAACGAGGCATCAAATGAACCTCAATTTTTTTTTTTGTATTTTTTTCACAATTTTTTTTTTGTATTTTTATTTTGGATCTATACTTATGTAATTTGGCATGGAAGTGGGCAAATATAACGAGAATACTAAAAAGAGGCAGATAAGCAAATAGGCCATTCTTGACTTAACAGTCTAGGTTTCCTATGGTCCTGTTGTTCATCTAGTTTTTTGTCTGCTCTCATTGTGTATGGCACATTAATGCCATGTAGACATACATATATTATATCCGTACTCACAAAAGCAGTCTATTTTGGGCATGGAATCACTTTAACATCGACAGAGGCGCAGCGGAACTAAACCAGCCGAAAATGACAAATGTTATCTTTTTGTAGGTGCGCGTTACAACATTCTAGAAGCTTTTATTTCTAATGCCTAATGTCGATATATTGATGAAAGCAAACAAGTTTTCTGCAAAATTATCATATTTTAGGAAAACATTAGGCTAGGCTAGCATAGGCTTATATTACAATTAATAGGTTATAAAAAAAATACAAGACTGATTGACAGACACGCCCAGCTCATGCTTTTGGGGTAGTTGGAACTATTTGTATTTTTGTAGTATTTTCATGTGTTTTTCTTAAAGTGAACCGAATAAGAGAGGGAATTTTCGAAAACTTACAGATTGCAGCTTAAGAAATCGTTGGCCAACGCACAAAACATCTAAATGTTCATCAAGCTTTTTAATTAGGTTCCTATAGCCAAGAGTGTGCAAAGTTAGATTTCCTTGATAATTATTATTATTGTTAGCCGCGATGATGACGTGACTTAACGTGACCCCAGGAAACAACATTACGTCATCGGGCGCCTCGTTCACCAAACGTGACTCATTGCTGTTTATATCATTTTCCTCGTGATAACAATGTTCCCGCTCGCTTTTCTATTTCTATTTTCGTCTATTCGGCTGCTTAATAACGTTTTTGCCTAGGTACCTACTTAGATCTAGATATAATCATTATCACTATTCCTATTTTCGTATATTTGGCTTAATAATAAAATTTTGAGGGTGCATAGAGATACTACCAAGACTGAAAGAGCCTGCCGACCAACGGACGAGGCTCTGGCGAACACAAAAATTCCGGTGAGCGGCAATAGGCTCGCCACCTATTGCCTTGAACCAAAAATAAAATTGGTGAAATGTGGACGTATAATTTTACGCATCGGGGGAACAGGAGTGCTTGTTGGTATGTATCTGAATAAAATTTTTTACCTCCCTACTTATCTCGATAAAATCATAATTATCATCTTGTGCTCTAAACTTTTTTTAAATAATGGCTTCGTTTGGTTTGCACATTTAGCCAGTGTCAAGTAAAATATATATTAATAATATATAGTTCATAGTAAATGAGAATGAGTGGTGATAAATGGGAAATGAGATGCCCTCCCCTAAGCCTCTTGAGGTCTCAATATAGATCTAGGACTATAGGTACTGAGATATCAGACGGATTTTTGAGATTAAAGTTTGAAGATTATAAAGTGATGTTGCACTTTTTTATTTTATATACCGGTTCTCATGTACGTTCATAAACACTTGACGGTTAATAATCCACCTTTGATACACATTCATGTTGGAAATATCACAATTAATTTAGGAAAATAAAACAAAAGTCCATTATGACGTTTTACTTTCTTGCCAAGAAGTCCTAGACTTATTTAGAAAGAATAAGTTAATAAAATAGATGTAGCACAAAGAGCTACTGACAATGAGATATTCGTTAATAAATCTGACTTGACTTGAATAAATATGGCGCAGTCAATTATTTATTCAGACATGAGAAACATTTCAATGACTGACAAAGGCCTGATTACCTAATAAGTCGGAACTCATCAGCCGTGGTGATGCCTAGCTATTTGATATAAGGTACTAAGTATGAATATATATCTTATAGTTAAATATCTACAGGCATGCAGGCAAAATAGGGGCAAAACAGGTAATTTTCGAAGGGTTTCGTCAAATTCTTTTTTGTTAATTATTGGTCGAAGAAAATATTTAAGTTTAATGTCTATTTCGTAGTCTCGTAATGCTGTTATTCTTTTTTTATTTAATAACTTACCTGAGCTTACCCGTTTTGGGCACCCTTCCCCTAATCTATTGGGGAGGTCAATGTTTAGCAGCGGACTTTATAAGGCTGTTAAGTAATGTTTAATGCCTTATTCGCAGTCAAATGCCACCGATAAAAATGTGTTAACGCGGCAAAATACTTACGTACTCTCTGTGCGTTTACTTTCATTCAAGAAACGTCAAAACAATTCGTTCTGACTCGAAAACCACTCGCTGACCGCTATAGTAGGCCCACGTGCACAATCTGGCTACGTGCCCGAAATGTATAATACGATTTAGCCAGTTTCAGCGATACAAGTGCCTCAGACAAGACGGGGAAAGTTTATAGACTATAAACTCGATTATAGAAACCTGCAAGGCCATTTGCGTTGTATCTAGTTTTTCGCACGCTATTTCACTTTCCCGATTTCCCTCCATTTTAAGTGCAACGAACACTTCTTGATAAGGATGGTAGTGTTATGTTTGTCACAGGTGTGTAGTAATAGAATATGTGAAGAATTGTCGGATTTGATCACAAATTTAAGTAGATTGTTTGTTGGGTATGTAAGTAATCGAAAGGATCGATTAAAAAAAATGTTTTACAGATAAATAGCTGCATCACCCCTGATTAGTATTTTGCTACATTTTATAGCTTTTTATATATGAGCAGCAGAGAACGGCTACTCCTATGTATACAATGTCAAGAAAATTTTGACTAACAAATGTAGTTAAAATCATTATGATTATATGTCGCCTACAGTTTGGAAAGACCTCATTGGCGTAATTTCGACAGTTTCAAATCATAAATACTTTCATTTGATAGGTACTTAGGTATGTATTATAATAAGAAATGTTATTGGTGAAACCACTACCACCTTAAGCTACTAGTTATTGGCTGCCAGAGAGATTATAAAAATATATAAATACTTTTACTTTGTACAAAGAAAAAAACGGTTATTTTTGTTTATGCATACAAGTTTTTCTCAGAAGCGGAGGTAAAAAGTGTACAAAATATTTATTTAATAAACCTAGTTACTACCTACATTAAAACTAACAAATTTGTGGAATGGTGAGAATATTTGTCTTTTTCCTTTGTAGAGTATTTTTGATTGGCAACTTATTTGTATTTAAGTAATAAGTATATTTATCAATAAGTAAATAATATAATACTAGTTCCCTAAAGTTGTTTTAAGTAAAAAGAAAGCTTCATATATATCTAAGTACTATATATATTTCTAGATAGAGTCTTTTCTATTACCGTAATTAGTTCTGATGACAGTTCATATCAGCTTGATAGGTGGCCCGCTGTGCTACCAATCAATTATGAATTACCTAATAAAAGCCTTGAGTTAAGTAGTTACATAGATATATAGATAGTAATATGTAAACACAGATAGGACAGATGCGTATAGTTAAGTAATTAATTCGCTATCTGATCTATTAGGAAATACTTTAATATGACGTCAGACGTACTGTAAAAGTTGACTTGAATTGTATCTGCCAATTGTTATAGTAGAAAATTATTTTAAAGCGACTTCTTGGCGGAAAAGTGAAGGGTAAAAACTGCAATATTGTTTTTTTTTTTTAAATTTGTTATATTTCGTACATTAATGCGTAATAATGGTGGATTATTAACGGTTTAGTGTTTGTGAACGTAGATGAGTACTGGTAAATAAAAATAAAACAGAGCAACATCACTTTTTAAATTCTTTCAAAAAGTCCATCTCATAGTAAGTACCTAGTCCTATGTCTTCACTAACGACTCAAGGGGTTTTATCACTATTCATATCATTTACTATGAAGTAAATATGAATAATATATCTTTTACTTGATATATTACTTGCTAAATGTGCTAACCTCACGAAGACATTATAAACATTTAAAAAAATATAAAAGTTGGCGACGACCGACTGTCGGATGAAAGGTAGGTACGAAACAATAAAATCACAATGCATATCTTGAACGTGGTTTAACTTGGATAGAAATGGAACTGGGATTATTCCAATAAAAAAACAGTATTTTAATGGGAAATTCCTTTAAAATAATGAGAACATCGGCAAATAAATAAATTACCTACTATCTACCTATTCAAAACTGCAAGCGTGTGATAGCGAGCTGTTGATTGATAACAAAAGTAGCTCCAATTTAGATAATTTATAATTATATATGTATGTAATAAATATTACTTATTTATTGAATTGCATCCTAAAATGGAATAAGAAATGGCATACATTTATCAGCTAAGATAAGATCTCATTCTAACGCAGGCACAATAAAAGAAAACTGAAGAATTATAAATAATACTTCAATAGTTTTTGGTCAAAAGCTGACAAAATATGTAAAAAGTACTAGAAGTAGAGAGTTGACTAGGCCTTACTTCCCAGATATGTAGATATATATTATTTCAGTGTATTTTCAATCACATATATCACAATAAAAATACAGAAGATAAAAAGCTACGAGGACTATTCGTAGACAGTTCACATACAGTTCGTTACAAGGTTTAATTAGGTGAAATATGCATGCTATGCATATTGTAAATAAAATACGTCGAAAACTAAGATAACTGATAATGAAATTGTAACAAAATATTGGCCATCCAGTAGGATTGATTAGGGAGTGTCGTCGGGGGCTCGGCGGAGGGCGGTTTCACCCTCTTTTCTTTGTTTTCGGCAGTTAAGTGCCTTCAGTTTTGGAAAAATATGTGACACTTAGTAACATAAAGTTTTCTTGAAACCAATTTCCCGTAAGCTTTTATTATATTTATTTATTTTTTAATTACACATTTAACGCTGTGTGTGTCTATCCAAAAAAAATATATAAACAACGTTACCGTAAAGATAATTCTTAGCTGATAACAACTCTTTTGTTTTTCTTTAGCAATTTGGACAATATGGCTTTCGATAACAACTTTTTAATTTACTTACATTAGTTTACTTAGCAGCTTCTCAATTCTCTTGTTGAATGAGATCACATTCAACGAATATGGGACGACGAACGCGACGTATCGACCGCGTGCGCTCTATCGCTACTGCACTGATACTGGGACTGGCAGAGTTGGCTGTATTGGGACGCGCGAAATGCTAGGCGCAAATATTCTATTGTTGACAAGCGTTGAGGACGCCGCGCAATCGCCGAGCATTTCGCTCAAAGTAAGCATGCGTCAACTTCTAAAATTTGGATACGACGACGGACCTTTATTAGAAACGTGACTTTTATGATCGCCGTAAAACACTACTTTATCCTAAAAAGTTTAGAATGGGGTTAAGTATAGTATAGTACAGATTCATTAATTATTTTAGATGATTCAGGATCATTATATTTCCTAGGTGCACTAGTAAGATAGTTTTTATAAACAATTGTGTTATAAATTTCATCTGGTATTTTATTGCAGACACATGATAAAATATTATTAATTTATTATGTAGCAATGTTATTTTTTTTAACATGTAGGTATATTATGTAAGTAAAAGTTATGTAAGTACTTATTATTATATATTTTAATATATTTAGGTCACAATAAACCCTTTTTGCAATAAAAACGAGCACTTTATATTGTTAGCTCTATATTAATGAATATTACAAGAAACAGGTCTTTATTTATATGACGATGGCATGATATTTTATTTTCCGATAAGTCCGTCACAGTCAAGTTAAAGTTCTACTCCAGTAAAGTAGTGGAGTATTTACTAGAGGCTTCTATGGGTCTTTGGAATTAATACGGAAAATCACAACTCACAATAATACTATTTTCCAACACTTGTGTACGTTGCTAAAGAAGTTATGTCTAAAACTCAACTATTTATACTCTAGTTTAGGTAGATAGGTACACTACTTCTGGAAAACAAAACACTGCCGCGATGTGTCCTTTTCGACTTTGGCGCCAAAACTTCCAGCATCAATTTGAAGCAACTAGCTGAGCTTGTTCAAATTTTTTGCGTTCCAGATTTACATTTAAAATTTGAAAAATTGTTTTTTTTGTAAAAAAATTCTTTTTAATGGCACGAATTTTTAAAACTTGTTTACTAATTACAAACATTTTCAAAACTTGCGACATTTACTGCTAATTAATCAAAATAATCTTTTTAATGTTACGTTGAAGAATATTTTTAAATGTTACGTTAAAGAGACCTAGAAAAGTTAATTTAATTTTAAATCTACCAAACCCTACCCCCACTTCTTGGCGGGAAAGTGAAGCGTCGTGTCTGCAGTTTTGTTTTATTTTCTAAAATTTGTGATATTTCTAACATTAATGTGTAATAACAGTGGATTATTAACCGTTAAGTGTTTGTGAATATACATGAGTGTTGGTAAATCAAACAAAACAGTGCAACATCACTTTTCAAATTCTCCTCAAGGAGTCCATGTGAGATCTCAGTATGGTCCCACGTCTTTACTGAGGACTCAAGGGGCTTTAGGGGAGGGTATCTCATTTACAATCACTCATTTTCATTTACTATGAATTATATATTATTAATATATCACTTATTTGACACTGGCTAGATATGCTAGACGCACGAAGCCATTATATAAAAGAAAAAAAAACCCTAGTTATATGTTTTATTGTGGCATCAATCTATGTTATTCGATAATAAATTTAGTTGAAAAAAGACTTGTCGTTTATAGATTGATCATTCTAAGTTTTCCGTTTTTTTCTGTTGCATCAATAGTAACCTTACAACTTACATATTTTTTATTAATTGAAGGATCTTATTACATTTTTATTGCTATTTTAATTTAAGTTTAAAGACTCGAAATGCTTAGGTACCTATGAAGAGAAAAACCCACAACGGCTTTCTTTCAAGCTAGAAATTCGCGTTATAGCTGTTATAAAAACACGCCTACGGCACGTCGTGCGTGGCAATGAAACAAAAATCACATAACGAATTGCGTGTCGTTCCTATCATAAGTACCACAATCCACAACGCGTCGAGGTAATGAAGAAAAGCGAAATCTTTCATGAAAAACATGTTAGGTAGACAAAACATACAACCCCTTTTCTTAGGCACGTACAAAATTTTGAAAATGGAGTCTCACATATATGTTCTAGGCCAACTTTTACTAAAGGGTTTTCCAGATGTTTGATTTTTGACCATGTAGCACTAGTAGGTCATTTCGATCGTTAAAACGCCCTCTTTTAGGTATAATTTACAAATTAGTGTATTATATTATGTAGCCAAAGAAATTCTAATATCGATTCCTATGATTATAGCACTGGAGGTAGGTACATCATGTTGGTCAAGCTTAGGCCATCTCCTCGCAAGTGTGACAAATCAATACAAGGTAAGTACAAGCGTTAAACCATAAAACGTATGCAAGTGGCCAACGTACCCTCTGTACTCGATTTGAATGAGCTGGGAGAGATAATACAGATACCCCCCCGACTGGTCTCCACTTTGTCATGGTGAGGGGGGGGTTCTTCTGAGTACCTCCCGGTAGGGCGCAAGCCGCTAGGGAAAAGGTAACACCCAGAAATCACAGGCACAGCGGGCGTTCCAGGAGGGCCCGTCAAGCAGCGGCAGGAGGGTCTTAGGCGGCGGGGGCAGGGGGCCCCTGCTGTCTAACCATGGACCCTCCGGGAAGTCGGCCACTCGCGCTATGGTCGCACAAGGAGGTAGAAGGGGCGCGTCCACGGCGCCTCTCTAAGGAGGTCCTCCTGGTTTTTGTCCGGGGTACGATGACCGCAGGCGGTGTGTCAGACGCTGCAACACAGGTACTGCCCCCGCCTAAAATGTTTAAAGCAAGCAAAGATAGGGGGCTACCCATATATTTAACATTACTTCAGAGGCAGTAGCTATCATTATCTATATATGCGTAGTTTCGGTTGCGACCTTACGGGTCCGGTGTCTGTTTTCCAAATTTTCGCCCTTACTTCGCTCGGTCTCCGGTTCAGTGGTAATGGAAGAATATACCCAAAATATTACCAAGAAATCATATTTGAAATATTAAGTGGGACATAAGACTAACAATAAAATTTCAAATAGTTAACATGCATAATAAGCATTTATTTCAAAATATATAAACATATGTAATATTTTCATTGAAATCATGGTATAAAAATGCATAAATAAATTTATCTTAGAATAAAAGTTGTCTAATATTACGTGTACGTACATACGTACGTACGTACGTGTACGTACGTTTATGTCAAACTTCATAGTGGAAAACTTTAAAAAGAAATAACAATTTATTGTCACATCAAATTAAACACTACTATCTAACTAAATACATATACCAAATTTTACTACTTACACTTATTTTAAAATTAGGCACATACACTTATGTGCATAGATTTTATGTGCTTATGTATATTTATTTATTGTATGTACTAATTACTGTATTACTGAGCAACTACTCCACCTTTTTCCCATATTAAACATTTAACAGACATTAATTTACATATCAAGTTTTTAAGTCGAAAGTTCAAAATAATATACTTATTAAATTCACTAATGCTTCATAATAAAGCAATCAATATACATACTAGCATTAACTAAACCTTGTAGAGTTTAGATTGACCAATAAAACATCTGTACCTGTTATATTCGCTACATGAATTTGTAGTTAACCACTGTTTAAATACCTCACACCAACTTTTTTTTCGGTTAAAAATCATCAAATGTCGTTCTCATGCTGTGTGTCAGACTGTTACTGACTAAAAACCATCCACGAGTTACATACAAATAGGAGCAGGCTCAAGCTCCTTCTTTCAATTTATTTTAAGCTATGCCCCGGAGCCGCGGTAACCCTTTAAAACAGTCCCGCAACACCTGAAACCTGATACCATCTTTTTTTTATCGTATTGATCTAATGACCTTTTCCCGCTGAGGGTGGAGCGAGAGGGTGTGTCAGACTTTTACTGACTAAAAACCATCCATGTTCCTTCTTGAGCCTGCTACGTCCCGAGGCCGCGGTAACCATTTTAAACAGTCCCGCAGCCTCGGCAGGAACCTGATACCACCTGGATTGCTCTTTTAAAGTAAGCAGATACATCAAAAACTTTGGGATCTTTTCTTTCTTAGCTAATTAAATTTAATTTTAATATTTAATAAGTATATTATTTCAAACTTTCATAACAAATTCTTTTTTTGATTAATTGTTAATAGTTTATGTTACCTTCAAGTGTTTTGTGATAATCATGACGTGTTAGTGTAACTACGTGAACAATACGTTAATATTAGGTCAGGGAAAAAGTCTTTTCGCATAACGTAGGTATAAACTTATTATAAAATTTTTTTGACTGTACTATTTGTGTCTGGCTGGTTTTGGTAACATTAAAAAGGTTCCATTATAAAGAAAAGAAAAAAATAAAAAAAAGTTGTTTCCCGCTATTTTTTATTTGTTTTTCTCTCCGTAAAAATGAGTGAATCTAATAAAGAAATTCGATACATTTTAAAATTTTATTATAAAAAAGGCAAAAATGCAACTCAAGCAGTGAAAAAAATTTGTGATGTTTATGGACCTGATGCAGTGTCAGTAAGAGTAGCACAAATTTGGTTCAAACGTTTTCAGTCCGGAAATTTTGATGTTAAAGATGCACCTCGCTCTGGTCGCCCTGTTACGAATAAAATGGACGCCATTTTTGAAAGAGTGGAGCAAGATCGGCATATTAGTAGTTACGATGTAGCTGAAGAACTGGGAATTGACCACAAAACAGTTTTGACCCATTTGAAGAAAGCTGGTTATACAAAAAAGCTCGATATTTGGGTGCCACACGAGCTCACTCAAAGAAACTTAATGAACCGTGTACTCATTTGCGATTCATTATTGAGACGTAATGAAACCGAGCCGTTTTTGAAGAGATTGATAACTGGCGATATAAAGTGGATCACGTACAAGAACGTGCGAAAAAGGTCGTGGTCGAAAGTTGGCCAGGCTTCACAGACTGGCCAAACCTGGCCTAACACGAAATAAGGTGATGCTGTGTGTATGGTGGGATTGGAAGGGCATTGTTTGTTATGAGCTTTTACCGCCCGGCAAAACCATCGATTCTGATCTTTACTGCCAGCAACTGATGAGATTAAAGGAAGCAGTCGAGAGAAAACGGCCGGAATTGATCAACAGGAAGGGTGTGGTCTTTCATCACGATAACGCTAGACCACACACATCTTTAGCCACTCAGCAAAAATTAAGAGAGTTCGACTGGGAGGTCCTAGTGCATCCACCATATAGCCCTGACCTTGCGCCTTCAGATTTTCACCTGTTTCGGTCTCTGCAGAATTCTTTAGGTTCTGTAAGGTTGACCTCAAAAGAGGACTGCCAAAACTATTTGTCCCGTTTTTTTGATCAGAAGTCCCAAAGTTTCTACAGTAACGGGATAATGTCTCTGCCCACAAAATGGCAGAAAGTTATTCAACAAAACGGTACATATATATTGTAAATAAATGTAAATAAACTTTGAAAAAAATGTCTTGACTTTTCATACAAAAATACGAAAAGACTTTTTCCCCAACCTATTATTTCAGCATAGCAATTTGCCTTAAAAAAAAAACTATGTTATAAAATATATATTATTAACAATAATGTACGAAAAAGTAGCATTACAAAAAATTTAACCAATAGTAGAAAATATATGTACATAAAATTTTAATCATTCATAATATAATAAATTAAAAAAGTATTTCAAGTGTTTTATTGTCATTATAACATTAAGGAGCAGAATTGTCAGTTATATTAGTTTAACAGCAAAAACCAAACTAATTATCAAACATTATTATTCCAATTAACATAGGTCTATAGTTTCATAGAAATCTCATAATGTTAAAAATAACAACATTAATACTAATAAATACTATTTAAATAAAACGACTGTATGATTTGATTATCACAATGTTTGAATTGACCTATTGCTTTGCACTATCTCTACATTAAATAATAGTATATCTATGTATCACATTATGCTGGTACGACTAGCGATAGTAAATCTCCTAATTTTGGCAAGACTACATCAGGCAGTGGTGCCCTTTTTTCAGTGCGAATTTTGTCTAAGTCATTGTTTGATGTCACCCCAGTCAGCACTAGCAGTGTTTGAACCCCACAACGCACACCAAGCTCAATGTCCGTATTGCATCTGGAATAACAAGAAAAGTAGTCAATTTATTACTTGCAAACTAACATTACTGTATAAATTGGTTGGGGGCAAATTATGTCAAACTCGTCCACATATTTTTAAATTAAAATTTACTAACCTTTTTAGTGTAGTGACAAATACTAACAAAACTATAATATTAAACATATTCAGTAGAGTCAGGCAGAACTGTGACCAGCCTTAAAAAAATAATTGGAACGAGTTTGATATGTGTTGATTGCTTTTCCCCCTAACCAAAATAAACTCTTGTCTCAATACACACCTATCACCAATCATTAAAGTCCTAGCAGGATTCAGACCACAAGACTCCAGAAACTTTCGTACATATTCATGAGGTTTTCCCAAAACTAAAGCTTTTCTTTCCGAGCAAGTTTCTACTGCTCTTACTAAAGTACCAGTGCCTGGCACCACAATAGAACCTCCTTTAGGAAATCTTTCATCAGTGTTAGTTGCCACAAATAGACATTCCTCTGAGGAAAGGTAGGAAGCAGCTTTCATGAACTTGGGGTAACTGACATGTTCATCAAATCCAACTACCACAGCACCAACTTCTGGGTCCAACTCTGAGGGTTGCATTGATTTGAAGTCTGGTTTCACCTGGTCAGGCTGAAGGAGAAGAAAATAAAAAATTATAAATTACCTAATGACATAAAGAAAGTAAAGAATAAAGTTTTGGTTTGAATGCAGACAAAACAATATATTTTTAAGCTATTTATTGGTAAAATGAGGATTTTTAGTTTTTAAATAACTGTCAATTTATACCAATCTAAATAAATGCTTATAATTCTTAAATCTTATATGCTTCACAATAATTATTAATATTAATAGGTTATTTAATTAAGTAAATAAAGATTGGAACTGTTAATAATATGCCAGTACTTAGAAAAATATAATGTATATTTTATTTATAGAGTGTATAGGGATTTTAGCAAGATCTAGATCCAAGCCAACCTCACCTGCAAGTGGTGCACATTCCGATTAACCCTTTCCACGCCAAGAGTTTTCGTCAAAAACGTTCACCACACGCCACGGCAATAAACGTGGTTGTTTTACTAGTGTTGTTGGTATTAAGTATCGATTTTAATAATTTTTATTAAATAAATCATTATAAAAATATATCTATTGTATTTTTTTAGTTTCATGGATTTTATTTAATTATTTTGTACTCCTTGAAACAGTTTAAAATGTATTGAAATCTCAGTGGCGTATTAATACAGTGAAAAAACGCACAAGTAATGATGATATTAATTCCATCACTACGTGTCTGATATATCAGACAGTGGCGTATGCTTATTATGAGTTTCTAACAAGTGTTAGTGATGTGCCAACTTCCGGTCATAAACTTCGATACCTTACAAAAGATTTACTTTTAACTTATTGATTTATTACTAAATTAATAAAATGATGGAGACAATATTCATTTTACTAGATCTGATGATCGTATTAATATCTAACAATCCTTAAATCAAGTTATATTTATTTTAAAGACAAAAAACGATTCCTTGTGTAAAAATTTACCCTACCCTACACTACATGACTTGCTTACCTACCTACATGACATGACTAACTTGAATCATCTGAAAGTGTAATTTTTCTTTTCGTCGTCTCAAGTTTTTTTACTTTCAATTGCCATGGCTAAAGGTAAGCTTTTACTGTATTTCAAAGAGTTATGATTTTCAATTACTTTTTGTAGTAAAATAATGTAAAGTACCGGTAACGGCAGAGAAATATTGTTTTCATGCAGCAATACAATCACTTTCTTTAATGATGACCTCGCTTAAAACATTATTTACACGAAATTAAAATCTCTGAAGGAAAGCATGCTAAATAAATAATAAGTAATTTCTTAATTCATGTAAAATTTTCCAGATAACAAACGAGTTAGGAAGGAGTTTTCAGACAGCGATGAAGATGCAACTCAAACTGTTTTCCTCAAATCTGTTTTACAAGAAAGGGTTCAAAAAAATTTGCCAAAAATGCTTCCTGAGCAAGTAAAAGAGGACCCACCGCAAGTGACTGTGAAATCATGTCCAGAATGTGCATCACTTAGTGCAACCGATAACAGGAATGAACATTTTTGTCGTTTACTCAACGAGGAATTAAAATATATCCAACCTTGTATGCGTACACGTTGTTACGTCAAAATTTTAAATTTTTTACGGACGCTTTTAAATGAACATACTCACAACATAAAAGTATCCGAGACTGAAAAATAATAATTCAGTTAGATAAACGACTATACTCATAATAATAAGTAGCTCTACTTTTAGCTGTATATTTTATTATTGATTATTTTAATGTTTGATGACATGATAACCCAATAAATAACATGATTTTGCAGGGTACTTCCATAATTTATCGATATCTCCTACCCTCATTGTACAGCACAAAATAAATAGTTCTAGAAACATCTATCGCCTCTGACGTCACTTCCGTGTCTGATTTATCAGACGTTGGCGCACGAGACTGATGCATGATCGTGTCGCTATAGTGTTGTGACATACCATGAAATTTACTGGATTCGATTCAAAACATAATTTGAAAATAATTCAATTTTCTGTGGTAAAACTTGTAAAATAACATCACACTTAAAAATGTTTATGCCCAAAACAAAAATCTGTATAATTCTGACTTTTGTAGAAGTTTCTTTTTAGAGTACCTGATTTATTTTATTTATTTAGGCTTTGGTAGTTACATTGTAATGTAACATCACTAATGTCTTATATATCAGACATTGGCGCTGAGGGTTCAAATAAAAAAAGAGTCGGATTTAATCAATAAACACGGTTTCTTTTTTTATTTATTATTAAAATAACGTTATAATACATTGTGAAATTGTTATTTTTGATTAACTAAAGTATAAACTGTCTGAAAATTTTATGCATATGTGATCAGGTACTATAACGATTAGAAAAAATAGAGTTAAATTGGTAAGATTTATTTGTCTGATATATCAGACTTTGGCGGCGAGGGCACGAAACTTAAACGTCTTATATATCAGACTTTGGCGCTGAAAAGGTTAACAGACGAAGCTCTGGCAAACGTAAAAGTATAATTAGCAAATTATGGGTGTATAATATGCTTTGGCCTACCCCTTCCGGGAAACTGGTGCAATTTTTTTGATTGTATGTATATTTTATTTATTAAAGAACTGTAGGTACTCACCCCTACACCAATGTGCCTAATGCCAACAGCTTTGAGTTCCTCGCCTATTCCATTAGATCCCAATAAATAAACTTTCTTGGTAAACCCAATACCTTTAAGGTAATGAGCAACCAAGTAGGCAGTAGAGAGTATTTCTTCCTGTAGCAATTAAAATTACATTATATTAAATGTTTTAAGAAACATCATATAAATTATTTCAATAAGTACTCCATTGTGTACCTACTATGTGGGGATTTAAATTAAGGTGATATTAAGGTTTTAGATATTATATAAAAATAAATGAACACTTAAAACATCAATAACATATTTTAAAAAATAACTATTAGGGTACCTGACTAGCGATAAAACCTAACTGTTGAGCTTTTGCTGCGAAATCACTTCTTATTTTTGTGGAGTTGTTTGTTACATAAAATATTTTTTTCCCAAGTTTACGGAGGTAGTTCATGGCTTCTGCAGATCCAGGAATAACATTATTATCGATCCACAAAACTCCTAAAATACACCAAATTCAACTAATTATGATCCACTAAAATGTAATTACAAAAGGTGCAAAGAACTCCTTAACGTGATAAATAAAATAAATGAGTAATAATTTTACCGTCACAATCAGTTAAAACAGTATCAAAAGAATCTAAGAACTCCTTTACTTGCTCCTTGGTAGTTTCTTGAAGATTAATCACGGACGATTTAAACATTTTTGATGTTGTTCTTAGATATCTTGAACCAATATATGAAAATCCGCCACTGTAAAAATTGTGGACGTTAATTACACAGCTTTTAATAGAAAAAAGCTTCGTAGTAATTTGTATCATAACTTTTTATAACCTTAAGAAATTTGCTAGTTCTCCTCTTGACATTAAAATGACATTCAACTTACGAATTTGTTTTTTTTTTGCGGTGCCCTATTGCAGGGCCTGCATAACACTCCTTAATTTTATTTAACAAATTATTAATCGTGGTACATAGCATTTAGGTGGTTAGGTGATTGGGTGGTTTATAGCATGATAGCCATAATGTGAACAGCAGATTTTTTTATAATCTACCTAAAACTAGCTTGAGTATGTCATGCTCACTTAAATGTCTTTGCTTGCGGTGGTGGCGTCATGCGTCGGGTCGTTACGTTCCCTAAAATATGGTGGAGCGAAACGATGGCTGGTGCATGCGTCATACTTGTGAACGGGTGCCGCCAGTGGGGACTGGTCTCCTCATGTCTACTATGTTTATTCGTAATCATGCTCGTATAACTTAACAAAAAGTTACTTGCTTTTTTATTTTAAATCTTGTGACTGCAGAACACAGGTTTTTGTAGACTTGTCAAATTGTTTTACTACTACAATACAAGTACATTTATATTATTCTATAAGTACATTTTCTTGTAACTGGCGGGAGAAAAAACTAACCTTGACGATTTTCTTGAACTTTGCCCGTTCTTTTATGATCAAGCTCCTGCCAGCAATGAATGGGCGCGCTAGTTTTTAAGTTTTGACCTTATAAAAGCTCTTTTGAGAAAAACTTCAATAAATGATTTTGAATTTGAATTAGACTGGTATAAAATAATAAAAATGATTTTTTGTACCAATACATTTGAATTATTTGATATTACACTTTAAATTACACATGTAATATTTTTTGACAATTACACCAATTATTTAGTTCCAAGAAAAGTATCATTATTAATTTGTGTAATGGATACTAATATATAACTGATAAACATTCATTTGCTTTTTTTGTAAAAATATACGTGGTATACTATGTATGTTTTTACAAAAAAAACATAGGAAATCATCCATGAACTCATTTTCATGTTAATGTACACAAGTCACAAAGATTTGTTCTGTGTGGGAATTGAACCCATAACCTAAGCGAGCGGAGTGCGAGTAAACTATATATCAAACGATTGCTTACTACGTTCTTTCATACGTAGGCAGATAGGATATCTTGCCCTTTTACCTTAAGAATTAACTGAACAAAAAAAAGAACTACATGCATTCTGATTTCTGGCTGAGGACTTCTTGGCGGGAAAGTGAAGCGTCATGTCTGCAGTTTTGTTTTATTTTCTAAAATTTGTGATATTTCTAACATTAATGTGTAATAACGGTGGATTATTAACCATTAAGTGTTTGTGAACATACACGAGTGTTGGTAAATCAAACAAAACAGTGCAACATCACTTTTCAAATTTTCTCTCAAGGAGTCCATGTGAGATCTCAGTATAGTCCCACATCTTTACTGAGGACTCAAGGGGCTTAGGGGAGGGTACCTCATTTACCATTTATCATCTTTATCACCACGCATTCTCATTTACTATAAATTATATATTATTAATATATCACTTACTTGACACTGGCTAAATGTGCTAGACGCACGAAGCCATTATTTAAAATAAAGAAAAGATTTCTGGCTGTCAAGTGTCAGTCAGTTCCGTTGTTTTGTTAGTTAGGTTATTAAGCTAAGGTTATGAGAGATTAAATTGTGTTGTGATTTATTTTGACTCTTTATTAGTGATGGCGAGTAAAGTGCACAGAGTGCGTTATTATAATCCAAAACCTGAATCTATAAATTGTGTTTCATATAATAAAGAAAGAAAACACATTGCACTTGCAAGGTTAGAAAATTAAGCATGTTTTTGTTTTTCTTTGTTGTATTTTTATTATTAAACTATATTTGCTTTGTATTCCCTATTTAATAATAGTTAGGAAGTTCCCAGATTGCATTGTTGCATTATTATTTACGTACATTAATTGTGGAATCAATAATTATCATCTCAGCCTATTTTACGTCTCACTATTGAGCATGGGTCTCTTCTCACAAGCCAAGGTGCGTGGGATTTAGGTCATACCACCACCATACGGGCCTAGGGAGTCTTGCCTGAGGACCATTAATTGCTTATTTGTAGTCAATACATAAAAATCCTCTATAGTAGTTTTAGTAACATTAATATAATTACTTTAATATCAAACCTTAAATTCTTTCAGGGCTGATGCTTCAATTGAAATATGGGACCTAAGTTACGCACCATATCTATTAAAATTTATACCTGTAGTAGTGGATGGATCTGTAGAAGCCATTGGTTGGGTTGGTGAGAGGTTATTGACCACTGGCCTTGGCGGTGCCCTCATTGAATGGGACCTAAAGACATTGAATGTCAAGAGTACAGTGCTTCTTACTGGTTATGCTGCTTGGTGTTTAGCTGTTAACCCCGCTAAAACTTTGGTAGCAGTGGGTACAGAACAGGGGTACATAAATATTTTTGCAGTTGAAGATGACGATATTGTGCACAAAAAATTGTTTGATAAGCAAGAGGGAAGGATAATGTGTTGTGTATTTGACAAAACAGGAAATACTCTAATAACAGGTAATAAAATATATATGCATCAAGCTACCAATTTCATGACATTACTGATTCAATTTTTTTTGTTGTTCTACAGTTCACTACCTTATAGCATCTAACTCATATTTATTAAGAACTCATATCCTATGTTCCTGAAGTAATGCATTACTTGAACATTAATTAAAAATGTGTGGGAAAAGAGCGATAACAACAATAGCTTAGTTTAGGAGTTTTCTATCTATCTCCATAGATGAGTTGATAAATTGATGAGGGGCAAAGCTATTAGTTGTGAAAGTCTGCGCATTGTCTACTAATACTACTGTCTACTTATGCAAGCATACTTATAACTTGGCTGATACTATGTTAAATGTCTCAGAATATCAATATTTAAACTATTACATTAAATTGTTTTTTTTTAAATTCCAGGTTCCATTGACACTATAAGAGTTTGGAATATAGAAACAGGTCATGCAACATGCCGAATATTGGCAAGTAGGCGTGGGAAAGAGACTATTGTCTGGAGTCTTGTAGCACTTTCTGATAATGTCATTGTGTCAGGTGACAGCCACGGCAGACTTACATTTTGGGATAGTGTATTAGGAGAACAGGTAAACATTTTGTGGTCATGAAAATTATATTGTCGTAGTGTATGTGAATGATAGGCACTTTCTACTACCCAGTACTACAAGCAACTCAAATGCAATGTGCCATGTATTTATTACCTGAGTCTTCTTCATTACATAAATAAGAAATTTTGATCAGTTTTCAATTTAGCCCATAATTTATTTATTTATTTATTTATTTATTAATAATTAAAACATGCTTGTGAACAAAAATTATGAGATTTGACACATATTAATTAATATGTGTTTTTACTTTTCTTCTTAAAAAAATCCTATCCAGCAATAAACAACGTATATATTTGTGAAAATACAATTGGCCTGCATCCAATGCAATCTTGCAACCTTTATTAGGTGGTCTGTTTAATTAATATTAATGATTATAACAATTTTTCTTCAGATTGAGTCGTTTACAACACACAAAGCTGATATATTGACAATTACAGTCTCAGATGATGAGACTGACCTGTACTGTAGTGGAGTTGATCCTGTGATTGCACATTTTAAAAAAGTATATCAAAATAATGACAAACAGAAGAAAGAATCTGCAGGACAATGGGTGAAGCATGTCCAAAGAAATATACATGAACATGATGTCAGGTAATTATATTACTCTTTAAATTAATGGGTTTATAGTACCAATTATGGCTCTATTGTTTACATACATACATTCACGCCCCAAAAAGGTAGGCAGAGGCATATCATACGCCCACACTTTGCCAATCATATAGTTGGTCCCACGTTGTAGATGGCGAGCCTATTGCTGCTTACCTGGAACTGTTATGTTCGCTAGAGCCCTGTCCGTTAATTGGCAGGTTCACCACTTGCAGGTGAGGTTGGCTTGGGCTTCTCGGGTCTATCCCGGATATCTCGGATCCCTATACACCTAAAAAAAAATAACTGCAAAAAGTAGTGTCAATAAATTGATTATCAATTAATCTAGGTGTTTTCTATATAATTATGTTTTGGATTCTAAAGAGGTTTATTATATATGTCTATTTGTGAGGAAAGACTTCTGGCAGCTTAAAGTATTGATTAGATAATTATGTTATGTATTAATACATTTATTATACTTAGATATTTTTTGTCTGTACTAACTTTCTTCTAATGTAGCGTAATAAAATACCAAACTTGGCTACAATTTGAAAATGTTCTAAAAAACGATTAAAATAACGTATTATATTTCAGGGCACTTGTCATAAACAATGAGAGACTACTCTCAGTAGGAGCAGATGGCTATTTGACCCTTTCCAAATATGCTCCTAAATGGGTGATGAGAATCCCTCATATGATTCCAAATCCCAGAACTTTTGTTAGTGTGAAGAAAAAATTATTACTTTTAAGGTAAGAATCACTTAATTTATTACCTAATTTATGTAGACATTAACTGGCTTATCATTTAATTAGTAGCATCATTAAAATAATGAGTAGCAGTGAAAGTTAATCAAGTGAGATGATTATAATCTGAAATTGCTAAAATGACTGAATGTTAGATTTTTTCATTTCTGTCCAGCCCATTGGAAATTAATGGACAAATATAAAAATACTGAGTATGGGCCTCAATACACAAACCCTTTGGTCATACTCTTTCGTGAGCGCATTGAAGGGGGCAGGTGTGGGGCATCCTGCTGTTAAAAATTTCATGCCACCTAATAGATAAGGCCTCTATCTTGGCTTAACGACTACCAGAATTCGTGATAACTGTGATCATGACGTTCTTTCCGAAGCACGGAAGCACTCAATATTTGATGCCATACAAACTGTCACACATTCAAAGAATGTTTTTATAAACTTTGCTTAACTTCGGTGTTCGTTTCGAAGAATCAGGTAGAGCTTAAGTAATCAAATCTCATTGATTATATAAGTCTTGTTATTGCTGATTGACTTTGATAATTATAATATTTTCAGGTATAGCAATTATTTGGAAGTGTGGAAACTAGGGTCCTACGCAACAAATAATGGAAACTTAGTATTTAATAATGAAACATTAGCAAAACCCCATAGGAAACATTCCTTGATAGCTGACATTAACGATGTTTCGAATGAAACCATGAATAATTTGGTAATTTTAGAAAAACCAGTTAAACTAGCTTCTATTGAAAGTAAGAAGAAGAAGCTGATACTCTGCTGCGAGATGGCGCCCAGTGGAGAGTTTATTGTGTATTCTACAGAGAATACCATCAGAATGTTGAAACTTGAAATTGTATGTATTTTGTTGTTCCTTAGTTTTGAAGCATATATTTTAGTTTTTATAAAATATTAAACTGCTAGCTAACTAGCTGAAAAAAGGGCAGTGATAGCCCAGTAACCAATAGATTGCGATTCAGAGGGTATTGTAGGTGTAGGGAGGCAGGATATTGAAACTCTGATGGTGACTTTTTAAGTTAAATGCAAAGTTATCACTTGCTCTGTGTCTCGAAAAGCATGTTAAGCCGTTGGTTGGCTGTTATGATCATCAGTGGCAGTAGTTATTAGGAAGGCAGTGCCTTTTAATATCCTGACAGCTGGTTTAAAAATGAAATAATGCATCCCTCTGGCTGTGGAGGTCAAACGTCCTGGTTAGACCAGTGAACAGACTGGGCCCTAAGCTCAAATCAAAGGCAACCGGGATAATGCTAAGATGATGATAAAGCAAATTCGTGTGATAACTCCTATAATGGCCAGTGCATCACGCCATAATTTTCTCAGCGCACACAGAACTGTTTTATTAGTCAGAAGAGTAGTGTATGATGTTATCTAAATTTCAAATATAAGTATATTCGCACAGATGCGTTATTTATAATGATATAAATTTTTTTTAAGACCATATGTAGTGATACTATATTTTTATCAGGGATGCATTTCCCTAAAATTGGAATTGTGGAGGGCATTACGTAGAAGACCTTTTTTTTGGCTTGTTTAACGCTTGACACAAACATGCCCACACTATATAGGTTTTACCATAAAAGTTGAACCCCAGGAACCGTAAATGGCCACCTGTAACGTGTATATATTATTTTCCAGGACGAAGAACAGTCAAGTTTATCCCTGTCCAAATTACCAGTGGGCAAGGAAGGAAGCTCTGATGTGGGGTGCACGCACATCGCTTTCACTGCGGACTCCCGGATGATGGTGACGCACTCGGCGGAAACATTGCAGTTTTATCACGTGGACCCCACAGCCGGCGCTGTCCCAAATTATAGCATGCGCATAGATAAATGTATGTATAAGTAAACCTCACTTATCTCTTTTACATATTTTAATTAAGTTATATTAATGTCAATTATTTTTTTGAAGAATCATTTGGTAATCCTACTGCCAGAAAAGATTTTATTATTTGTACTCTACTTAATAAGGTCCAATTTAAAGTGGTTCCATATAGTACCACCATACCATCTACCATTGCTAGGTTAAACTAATTTTTTAAATCGGCAATTGCTTGAAACGCGTTGTAAATATTAAGTTAGATTAAGGGTCTGTATTTGGCAGATAGTTCACTATTGTAATTTTAACTGCCAACTATCTTCTACTCAGACATTGTGAAACAGACCCTAAATTAATAAAATTAAAATAAAGAATAATTTTAAGTAAACCTTTTATTTTCAGTTCTGACGGGCTCTTCGTTGCTGCACTTGTTAATATCGGACAAATGCGCAGGAGGCGCTGAGTACCTAGTAACGGGTCATTCTGGGGGCGGCGTGGACATCTGGGTGCGCGGGCGCAAGAAGTTCGAGATATACGCCTACGTGCCCACGCACCGGTTGGTACATATTCTATCTTTTTTTATGTGACACGTCAGAACGGCCACATCTTGCCTGATGGTAAGCTGGTAATGCAGTCCAGAAAGCAGAAAAGTAGTAGCGCTCCATACAGTGGAATAAGCATAGTAACTAGAGCACCTTCTCATGACGTATTGCAAAAAAGTATTACATACATAACATTAGTATCGGAGAAATGCGCGGGAGGCGCTGAGTATTTAGTGACGGCTCATGCCGAGGGCTGCGTAGACAACTGGGTGTGCGGCCCCACGAGTAAGACGCCTACGTGCCCACGCACCGATTGGTACCTAATATGTCTTGCCACTCATACCATCACTACAAAAAAGTATTTTATGCATCATCAGCTCAGCCATATATTTTAAACAATTTATTTCCACATAAATCCGGAGGCGCCTCCATCTACTGGCTTTTGTGGTTGTTGTCGTCGTTCACTAAAAGTAATAACAATTTACTTTGTCCCAGTTGCGTCCCCTGCGGCCTCACCATAGACTACGCACGTAATTTGCTCGTGATCGTCTACGTCGACAAAAAGGTGAGTGAGAAGTAATAACTAATTATATAATAACTTAGTTACGCTTATTGAGCTTTTCACTCTAGTTGACATTTTTTCAAACCTGATTTCTTAAACCTTCCTCCAATAACAGAAGCATTTGTTATTAGATACTATTATTAGAAATACCACTTTGGCAGATCCGCTTTAAGTGCTTATTAAACGGCTTTTACATCTGTATAATTCATTAAAGTTTTGGTGTAAAATTACTAAAGCAAAATTCTCTTAGCGTGGCTTGTGAGATATATTTTTTTGCTGCCCGACAACGATACTACTAACACAAACAATAATATATAATTTTCTGCTAACTTAAAGGTAAACTGGTAGGTCTTAGGGCGTAAGCCCTACCTTGCAGCATTAGGTTCGTCTTCTGCACAATTTTTATTTGTGTCATAAGGTTTGAAGATGCCTATTGGTAGCTTCACCTTCAAATAATTCTACCACTACATGTCTTGCCCGAAGCCCATGGGATCTCGTTTAGTGCGAGGTAGGCGGAGGGCGAGCCACCTCATACTATTTGGCACGTTTAATCTAGAGACCCATGTGCCAACATATGAAAGGTTTTTGCCCACCTCAAATGTGATATACAGGCGTGAGGTTATGTATGTATTCTATCGACAGGTGCTAGAATTCGACCTGTTACGGAAGAAGGTGCAGCTCTTACTTTGCCCTTCGGCTGTCCCGGGATGGAGCGCTCCCGCTGCCTGCCCCCATCCGCAGCGGCCCGCCATAGTCCTACACGACGAGAGCGCCCTCTACGTGTGGTCGCGAGATCAGGTACACCTCTTCGTCGTTAGTGAAATTACTAGATTTTATTAATATCCTTACTATGTATATCACACCAATTATTTAGTTCCAAGATAAGTATTACGAACTTGGTATGGATACTAGGGAACGGATAAACATATTTAAATCATTTTTTTCTGTAAATACATAGTAAATATACACAGGAAACACCCAGCCAAGGACAAATATTTATCTTGTGTGGGAAATAAATCCACGACCTCATGAGCGGATTGCTAGTATACTGTATACTCACAGCCACACCACATTGGTCGTAGATTTAGGATGACTTGCATAAGAAAAAACGCGAATGAATGAAACGCGGCCTTAAATAAAATTAAATTGTTCGAAGCCATAGAAAATTTTGGACTAGTAGACCTAGTTGGCTGGGGTTGTTTTTTTGTAGTCGTTGTCTAAAGATATATTTTCTTAAATGAATTTGTTCTGTTCTTCATTGACCTCTGTTAAGAATGACATGGATAGTTTCTTTTTAACTCTAAGTAGGAAGTAATTTATTTCAAGAAATATCTATGAAATAAGACAACACATTTTATAGGTGTTATTTTATCTATTACTCAATTTATTATAAAAAAAGGTCATACGCCATTGCAATGTACCGTGACAATAAAAAAGAATATCTTTTTATAATTATGGTGTATAAGTACAAATAATTGGAAAATATTGTATCCATATCCATAAATATTAAATCCATACAGATTGTAACTTTTAGTGCAATAAATGATTATTATTAACAATTAATTATATTTTCAGAACGAAGATGTGGAATGGTTTAGGGATAGGAAATATCCAAGAAATGACGCGAATCCAGGATCTTACGGCAATTCCAATACGATTCCTATAAAGGTAAAACTATTTTGGTTGTTATCTGTACAGTTAATCAGATTAAAGGAAGGTTAATTGAAGACTATAGTTAATATTTTTGTCAAAACTAAGACATTTATTTCAAATATGAACGCCTGCCTTTAGTCAGTAGACAAATTGTCATTTAAGGAAATTGCTTCTTGTAATTTTATCTCTCTGCCTTGCATCGTTTATACAAATATAGCTAATACAACTATCTCGCGCAAGCTTTTTAATATATTAGTGTTACTTGTTTTCAAAGAACCGCCGACTGATAAGGCGTTATCCTCTTCAATGACAAACGCTAACTTAATAGGCCCCTCCACCGGATCTGTTTCAGGTGGCGGGAAGCCATTGGATGGTCCAAGATCCATCGATATAAAAATATTTAGAGAAGTCTGTTTAAGATAGCAGGGCAATCTGTCGTCTTATAAATTGACTAGCACAACTAAAGAGTATTGCCGAAATGTCGAATAAGTCATATTTTCTTACATTTTCGTTGTGCAAATTTGCCCGTTTTTTATCTAATTTAATATCCTTATCGTTTGCAGTACTCGGCGGGATTCCACTGGATTGGACCGGACGAGGCAGTGTCTGTAGAAATACGTCCTGAAACCATCATATCGCAGTTGCCACCCGTGTTTAATCCCAAGAGTATTTATCGTAAACACAGTAAATGAGTAATAATTAACTTGAAGTTTTTCTTGCTAAATTATTCTACTGTTAACTAACACTTGTTGGAGACCAAAGTCTTTAAAATAAAAATTTTGAGTTATCACCGGTCACCTCAAAATGACATCTCAACTAAAATTTTATTTCATCTTGCTAACTCGTCAATTGGGCAACAAAATGGGCTTAGAAAATAATATATTCTGTGAATTGAGAAATTGTATGTTGTTAGTGTGTGCCAGTTTAATAGGGAGTGAGTGAATGACGGAGGAGATATATTGTCAAAGTGTTACCGTTAGCTGACCTGACTGCTGCTGAATGACGGAGGAGATATATTGTCAAAGTGTTACCGTTAGCTGACCTTAAACATACATAAAGCTACATTACGTTACGCTTAAGTTACGTTAGCTAATTTTCCTTAAACGATCTACGGGGATCCGTTTGAGATACTGGATCATCATAATCTATACCACATACTAAGGTGAGAGGGGTTCAGTCCACTTTGGCGGAAGCAGGTTGTTGGTGTGTCGTCCTCTGCAAGAATTTTCACGCAGTCCAATAACGTAAAAGTATTTCCTATATCCGAGCTTCTTGCTCGCTTAAAAATGAGATCATAACACGAGTTAACTAATTATTCGACGACCGATATGGCGTGGAGGTCAATATATCTACACTTCACTCCAGAGGTCGTGGGTTCGATTCCCACACAGGAAAAATCTTTGTGTGCATGAACATGAATATTTGTTCTGGTCTGGGTGTTGTCCTATGTATATTAAGTATGTATTTACAAAAAAAAAGTATTTAAGTATGTTTATCCGTTGTTTAGTATCCATAACACAAGTTCTTAATGATACTTATCTTGGAACTAAATAATTGGTGTAATTGTCAGAAAATATTTATTTATTTCATTAAAGATTAATACGCGTAACAGCGGTTAATTGTGTCACGAGTATGAGTGGTCATTGTTCCGGTCCACCTAACACAATGTCTTGATTGCCTCGGTCACGTTGGCAATGTCACCAGGTCTGTCACGTAGCGATATTATTCACGGTAACGTAATTGACGCCCCACTAATTATATACACTTTTATAAATATTAAAAAAGTAGACTTAGAGTGTCACAACGGTCACTATTTCTGTTAAGTGCTGAATCCTATTCAAGACATCGTGCTGTCCCTCTCAACTTCAAACAAATGACTGAAATGCATTGACATTTTTAATCAAATTGAGTTTAAATTAAATTAAGAATTATTGTGCAACCCGGCCCACAAATAACTTGGGGTCTTATTGACATGATTTTGGGGCGTTTTCATTGGCCCAATTTTACGCGCCTTAGGGGTGACTATAGAGTCAGCATTCCTCATGTCGGATTTGTTATTTTCCATTATGAGTTACCTAATTCATTTGAAGTCGATTATCTAAATATTTACTTATGTACTAATGCAATTTGGAAAGCGTATACAATCTCCTCGAATTATAAGGAGTTACAGAAGAAATATAACAAAAACCCATTATAGAGAATCCATCATTTAATTGCAAAGAGTCAATTATTTTGTAATTATTATATATTATTAAAGTAGAATATTTGCGTCAAATCGGAAATAAAAAGAAAAGAGGGTGGGATATGGTGTGATTGAAACCCACTAGAAAAGACGGCCAATATAGCACTGAATAACTCAGCATTACAAGTAGATTCTGAATTGTATCCTCACTTACTGTATCTTGTACAATTTGGTAGGTTTTGGGATAAACATCGGCTAACATTGGCTAGTGTCTCGTGGACATGTGTTGCTGTTATTCATTAGAGATAAAATGGCAGCAGACAGTAATAGGTACTGTGGATGCTTCCAACAATTTAAACTGATAATGTTTTCAAGAAAGTCTTGACAGTCAATAATCAAGGTAGCGCATTGCTTCTTTAAGACCACGTTGTGGAATAATAGAACAACTTAAAAGAAATACATTTTGACTCGACATTGTAGGTACTCTCCAGACTTTGCTTCAACAGATTTTGGACAATTTCAGAAGAAAGGACCTGATATTTGTTGGAAAGTGCATTTTACTTTGACAGAGCCCTCTCAAGGTTGTCTTTGCTTAGTGGCATGACCTCCAGCTGGTGTGGCCGCGCCCACCACTCTTCGGGTACTTCAGTTCGCGCGAGAGGCAGTTTGTATGATATGGGGTCTCCGTCCACACTCCTGAAAAGCATATATAAATATTTTTTTAGACCAGAACAAATGTTCATGGTTATGCACACAAAGATTGACTTTGCGGGTATACTCGCCACCACGCCATATCAGTCGTATATAAATTTGTTATGGCTTGTTATGTAAGTACAAAATGGTTCGGAGATAAGATTTCGTATTCGTACTACGTTATTGACATACCGCAGACCTATGGTCATATCAGATACATCATGATAAATAGGCCTAAGAATTTTATAAAACCCTTTTCATGATTTAACTTAATTGTATAAGGATATTATCGTCAGTCATGGAAAGCAGAGATTGCTCTAGTCGATATGGCCCAACTAACTTACTGTATCTTGTACAATATACAAGATACATAGGGCATATTAGGGCATATAGTCGACCTGGCACCAAATATTAAGTTTAGATAATCATGTTGTATCTCGTTGCAGTTGCAGGCAAGCATAGTTGCAGGTCGAGACTGCTGTTTTTACTTCTGCCTATGCATATTACATGACATGATACATAGATGGTAGATCTAATAGACATGTGATGCGCCGCAAGGGCATAGCAACTAAAAGCAAATGTTTTAAGATTTAAAAAATATTAGGTATATACCCCAGAAACACCATAGTTTGTTTGAAAGGATCGTAGACCTGCGGCCGCCTCGGATGTGGCCGGACCGGGTAGTCGCGATCAGTCTTCACCAGCCGCCCGTAGCGCTCCAGGGGGCACTGAGCGCGGCGCCCTACCATACCTGACGAACGCACGTAGCTATATTTTATATCAATCTATTATTATATAGTTCAGAATGTAGGCATTTTTAAGGCTGTGTGTGTGTAGGTAATTGTTTATAACTAAGTTATATATAAAGGCTAAATCGGTTTAGAACAGGATACGGACGTATCACCACCTTCATAAATGGGGAATGAAGAAATCTTCGACCTGTGATTGTGGAGCGTCAGATCAAACTTTAGCCCGCATTGTCAACGATTGCCAGCTGTTCTCTTTTCCCGGTGCGCTTGAAGAACTTCATCTTTTGACTACAGCTGCTGAGAAGTGGCTACGCCAACTGAGACTGGAAATTTTAACTAGGATTCAGGCAGCTTAGCGTCATATGATAGTATAATACTAATAGTAATATAACATAGTTTATGAACGTAGACATACGTCAATTAAACTTTGTACTTTTTCAAAGTGCTTAGCTAAATTTTGAAAATTATTGAGTCGAGGGCTATGGAGGTTTTAAATACTTTCCTATATTTGATACTCAATCATTGTTCGTACACGCATAGGTACTTCTAAGTAAATTTGTTGGAATCGAAACCACGGGCTTAGGAACGAAAATCACAATGTGTCTTGACCTTAAACACCTTTTTAACTACCTTTTATTGTTTGATGATAAAATGGTTTCAGTACCATATTATTTTAAAATATAACAAACTTATTCCACATTTTCTGATTGCATTTAAAACTTGCTACTGTAATATCTGACTGTACCAGCAGATGTCGGCGGCAGCGGCTTTGGCGAGCGGTCCACGACTACTGGGTAGATCTTGGGATCCGGTCGGCAATTCACCGAATGCAGTGCTGCGTGATAATCTTCTAAATGCATGCCTGGAATTTGATGTAGTCATGTTTTACTAAGAGGACTTCTCTCGTAGCGTCGTAAGGCTTGGTAGTCGGAATATTCGACTAAGTGTTACCTATTACTAAAATAGATAAACAAAATATAGGTTGAATTCAGACCAGGATTTCTCTGGAAATATAATAGCACAGTTATCTATTTTGAGTCAATATTTGGCCGATACATAGACCACCTTTTTGGAGTATTATGTATGCTTGAAACCATAACAGATTTCTCAAACAGAGGTGTGTAAGCTGGGCTTAATCCTGGCCAAGCATACTCACCGAACTGTGGCTTGATAGATTATTTGTTTTCCTTTCGGCCGCGCCAAATTTAAATTGCGCAGTTTTTTCATATGGGATTAGAATTAGAGGGCGAGTATGCTGGGAGAAGGAACTATTTTCGTATTTTTTCGTATAGGTAATATTTTTATTCTTACCGGCTCTCAGTGCTTCTTCCTCTTGTATTTCCCGAATGCGACTGTAGAAGCCCCATCGCTGCTTCCATAGTCGGGCCGCGTCCTTCGCCTTCTTAGTGACTGCAACTCTGCAGACCAATAAACATTTCTCTAGATTATTAGTAAATAGAATACTTTTATTCTAATCCGCACCGTAATCTATTCTATAGTCTCAAGGTTTTTGGATTGCATTGTTATAGATTTAGCTAATAGCTAGGAGCAATAAAGAGCATATCTAACTTATTGTACCTTTTTGAGAGAAAATAAATCTTATTATTATTGTTTCAAGGTATCTAAATTAAACAAAGTTTGATAGTAAACTTACATGTACGAAAGACTTATACAATAGTAGTATTAATGTAAAAAGGAGAAACAGTGTGAAAAATATTGCAAAGTCTACGAAACGGCCAGGGTTTATCGAAAATCTTACGGGAACAAGGGATGTAAGCGCTTTAATCGTAGTGTGCACAATTAGAAGTTGTGAGAATAAGATAAGCAGATATTATTGAAATGGATAGTTACAATATTCCTTGAGCTTTCACAGGGTCCGTGGAAGGTTCTCGACGACCGCGTACGGGTGCTGGTGCAGGTGCTTCGTTCTCCATGTCTTTACTTACAGCATTAAGCAAATCTTTTGATTAATTAATAAACTATAGTCCCAAAATAGATATACGGTTGTTTCACTTCTTTCCAGTTGTGTTGTACGTTAAAACGAGCTTCCCTCTCTATTCCCTCGTTGGTGTTATTGAACAAACAAAGCTTTGCCTGCTGTGTAACCTCCCCTAATATTACGGGACATTTTGAAATATTATTAGTAATATAATTTATGGGTTAGTCTTTAACTATTATTTACTAAATGTTTGCACAATGTTTTATGGTAGAAAGCTAAATTAGATAAAAACAAATGTTGCTACATATTTTGAAGAAATTCGTCTTATCATATTTTTAGAATAAAATATTTCGGCTATGGAATGTTTTATTCCTAAATTTCCTTCCTTTTCAAATTTTTTGCTAAAGAAATTATTTTTATTGCATAATGACTTGACCATAAGCAAGCTAATTCATATTAGATGGTTGCTTTCACGCGGAATTGCACGCTCTAGAACATACATTATGTAATTAACAGTAAATAACATGAGTATAAAGTTAATGGATTAACAACGTTTACGATTTTTTAATGTCTACCAGTGGTGAGAATGGTGTCTGTAAAAAAAGTAACAGCGAGAAATTGGGATGACACAGGAAGCACAAACTTTTGGCGTTTGGTAACAAACAAAAAATGGTACAAAACGGTGGTTTATTAAATGATTGGAAACATAATAATTCGAACAAATGCTACTTTGGCTACGTGCAAATTCCATAAACGGAATTTCGACCAAATGAAACTTCGGAGTATTATAAAGTATCAAATTGGTAAACTGATACAGTGGCAGATGTTAAAAATATTTAAAAAACAAAACGATACATAGTAGTTGTAGTTGTAGTTTTAGGTGAAATGAAATTTCGAACTTAACTTAATTTTTTATTCATATATTGTGAATAAAACGATATACGCCATTAAAACCTATTACCCGAATATACATTAAAATAAGACTAATTACTATACAATGTCATCAATCTGATTCCAATGGGTAACGCCGAAATAGGGTAGATCTCGACTCGCCATGGTCTCTTCCACGTAGTACAAGCGTAAAATTAAAAGCCGGAATGGGTAAGGGTGCAGTCCTCCTCCGCTTTAACAAATAGGTATCTGGCATCCGTGCGAGCTGAACGGCTGAGGAGATGGAAGCGAGCATGGTATGCGAGATATTTGTTACGTAAGGGTGGAACGTCTGCACAGAGGAAATCATAATGCTTGCATGCAAACTTGCATTGCATGCGTCTAAAGCTATTTCTAATCAATTTCATACTTGTTAATATTATGGAATTCTATAATTCTTTTATGACTTATAATTTGTATGGTATAGTAGGTAATAAATAATAGGTAATTTAACGTTATGATAAGTATTAGTTGATGTGAAAACAACAACGCAAAAAAAACTATGCTGATATATATAAAGAGTATATGGGAAATAAAAGTTCTTTCATTTGATTTATTTTATATGAACGAATGCAAAACGATAACATTGCCACAAACATAAAACAGCTTTAAAATATGCCTTTTTAATATATGCGACCTAATATGAACCCAATAGGTAGATATATATTCAGCAGTGGACTGCCTTTGGCTGATGATGAAAATGAATATGAAGCCACCACCAGCATTTGTATTATTTTTGTTTTGTTTGATTATAATTAGAAAAAAATATTTTTTTAATAAAGAACCTTCACTGCAACCATACCCCGACGTCATTATTATTCATCAGTAACGATAAATGCTTATATCATCACTGGGCTCATTATGAAGTAGTGCGATTGAGTAATGTGTATTTTACGCAAGTGCGCCCCAGGCGGCGAGATAGTTATTATGTAAAAGACACCCAAATACGAAGGGCGACAGAAGGGCAGACAGACGGCCAGCCGGCGGTCGACTTCGCGCCAACTGCTAAATATACAGGTTTAGAATGCTGGCTGTCAACAAATACTCGTGAGCTGATGGCCAAAAGTTTTCAACACAATTCTTTTTTAGTGTATAAATTACTTATGTATTTAAAAAAGTATTTATATATGTTATCCGTTATTCATCCATACCATATGCTACTTATCTCGGACCCAAATATTTGGTGCACTTGTAAGAGAAGTTTTTTCCGGTGACTGCCAAATTTAACATTTTGTATCCTACTAATTTAAACATCAACTGATTAGGAAACTAGGGATGAATTATATATTATTGCACTAACAAGTTGGTTTACTCTCCGCAGTGAATGAACGCGTTGATTAAGGCTTAGCGAAACTTGAATAAATTACAACGTTACAAACTCACACGAGAGGGAGAGGAGGAGAAGGCTTTGCTTGGTATTTCTGAGAAGGATCAGGAATGAGGTGATTCGACAGAGAACAAAAGTCACCTACATAGCCCAAAGGAGTAGCATTGGGCTGGTCATATCTGCCGTGGGGCCCATAACTGCTAGGGTAGACTGGTCCTACAGTAGAGACCGCGTCTTGGTAAGCTTAGTGTAGGACGCCCTCCGGCTCACAAGAAGGTAGGAGAGGCGCGTCCACTGCGTCTCTCTGAGGAGGTCCTCCCGGTTTTGATCCGGGGGATGTTGGCCGCGGGCGGGGTGTCAGAGCTGCAACCCAAGTGCTGCCCCCCCGCCTCTTTCTCAACCAGTGGCGGGCGTCGTCGGAAGATTTTCAGTGGGTATTACTGCTGGCGGTCGTGTCTGCCGGTGGTGAGTCCCACACACCTCTCTCGGTGCCCCTTTGGCCGGGAGACAGTGCGTAAATGCATTTTGTTACCGACGTAAATCAAAAAAAAAAAGGACGCCCTCCGACTAGACATACGCAAAACTGTTGGTTGGTTGGAGACGAAAAGCTGAAAATCGAGCTCAGTGGCGTGCCATTGGAGAGGCCTATGTCCAGCAGTGGACGAATGTAGGCTGATGATGATGACGAATCTCACACGCCATATCATCTACTTACTGGTAAAAAAATATATTTGTTTTTTAAATTAAATTTAATATAAATTATAAAAATATTTTTAGCTATAAAAACAGTTATATTATGTAATACTATTGAGGTAAAAGCACTGTCCTGATTGTAAAATTTTAAATGTTCGATAAAATGAGCATTTATTATTTTTACCAGAATGCAGACGATATGTTTCTTTGATCTTTGGCAGGGTTCGATTCTTATGTATTTTATTATATACGACGCTGAGCAAAGCAAATAAAAAAAAGTAATTATACTATATTTCGATACAATAGCTAGGTTTAAGCTGAGCCGACCTGCTGATTCTACACATAATTTCGTGCCTACAATGCTCTACATGTTCTCAGTATAACTAACAATATTGTTTTAAACTTCGTTCAGCTTTAAACAGCTTGACATTGAAATTAGAACTTGTAAGTTAAGTTAACATGCAGATTGATTTAAGCTTAATAGAATATTACAATGTTACATAATATACATACTCCATACCATCGTTATAAATGTAAATCTCTGAATAATATGCAAACATTATTCATATTATATAAAATAGTTGCGATTTAAATTATTTACGTTAGCGCTTTAGTTCGGTATTGGAAATATAGGGTAGAATTTCTGTTGTACATTCCGTTTCTAATAAAGGCTTCTTTCTATACAGACTTTTTAATGGAGACAAACTTTTCGTCGATGTCCAGAAATCTCTTGATGAAATAACCTTAACTATACTTCATTTAAAGTTAACGTTAAGCAAGATAATTGCTGAGGGATAGCAAAACAATTGTACTTAAGTGCTTGAATACCCGTGGCTTGAAAGGTTTAATTAGAATAACTACTCTACATAAATTCTCTAATTAAGCTAAGTTCTAAAACCTTCACATTCGGCTGTTGTAATGATAATTTACCGTGACCCAGTTACGAGGAGTAGCGGGCCTCCATTCCAAAGGGTCGGATTTCCACAATCATTACGTGGCTGTGAGACTGCCGACCCACCCCCGCGTCTAGACAGCGCAGGCTACCTACTACGTGTCACGCAGACAAAGCATAAGATGCCTAAGTACAGAAAGCCTACTCGATATTTACAATTAATGATGCATTAAGGTTAGTTGGAGTAATCGATCTCTGATGTCAAGGTCGGATATTGAACTCCCTATTGAGAGACTCATTAAGAAAAGTCTAGCTCCACTGGAAAGGGAACCGTTATGGTAGAGGTTTTTTCTCCTTTTTGTAACAGAACTCTCTGTTTTAATAAATTAAGAACTTATTTGAATTCGTCCATACAAAGATCAGAAATGCAATAGTAAGTAACTTGGAGAGGGAAATGTGTAATTTTTATCCACTATTTCTATCTGTAACGCAAACAAACAAAGCTTTTTTTTTTGGATGGAAAATCATCAAATGATCTTTCCCCGCTGTGGCCGCGGTAACCCTTGCGAACAGACACGAACAAAGCTGCGGACGGCTTCTAGAAGTTCTACAGTTTATACCCATATTTACTTTGTTTTATTATTGTTATTATTTTTAAGTTTAAGTAATTAAATTATAGACTTATTTGCTAAGGATAAGAAATGTTCCTGATTACTGTTATTCAATTATAAATTTTTAACATTATATACCTTTTTAATAAAGAGTGCTGATCCCGCCGACAAACTGGAAAGCAGTTTGGTGGGCTTAAAATGTATATATAAGGTTTTATTAAAAAAAAATGGGACTGAGATTTCCAACAGCGAGACTTTTGAAACTTAAAACGGTTTCCTTATTGGATTCACAGGGTAAAGAGAGTAATTTACAATAATATGTAAATCTAGAGCAAGATTATTGATAATGATAAATTTCATTATTATTTAATTAAGATTGCGATGCTTACAACTACTATAGCTTTTTATTAGCCTCCCGAAAGCAACGTCGAGAATACATTGTCTCTTTCATCTATAGACTGAGGAAGACTATACCATGACAGAGAGAAATGGAAACAACAGACAGTGAGACAATATAAAGAAAATTAATTACTCTAACAATGGACCCTCTGTATTATTCTTTCTGTGGTTAAGGCTCCATGTAACGAGACAAAGGATTATCCATTCAGATAAACTGTGACCTACATAATATAAAGGTTTATGTGTGCATCTCCCGATGTTATTAGTTTCCAATATTTTTATCTCTACATTTTTATGACCGTCATAAAGCTCAGATAGAAAATCATACAAATATTTGTCTGCCTTACAAGGTTATTTTTTATATAGGTACTTACCTATTTTCTTTAGGGTTCAGTGCCTTAAAGGGTGCCAACGGAGCCCTTTATAAAAGTCTGTTTGTTAGACTGTCAGGGTGGTACCGCCAAGAAGGTTAAGTTTTTTCATCATTTCAGATTCATAAAGTCTAATGCTGAACATTAGCAATATAGCTCAATAGATGACATTATATTTTCCATTAATAAGGGGTATTTGCCAATAATAAGGGATACTTGCCAATAATAAGGGGTTTTTGCCAATAATCACTTGGTTGGGCAGGCAGGTTGGTGATCGCAGTTCAAGCCAGTACGCAGGAACACGCTGCTGCCCATATATGCCCTGATATCTCTTCGTCAACTCTTACGACTCCCCGTGAGATAAGAAGGTATGGCACTATTCTAAGTCGATACCACACCACCACGCCACGGCAAGTTCTCTACAGATTGTTAAACAATTCATGATTTTTTAAAATTTTAATTGATTGTACAATAGGTGAGCTCAATGCGATTAGATATTTCCAAACTGTCACCCAGTAGTTAGATATAAGATTCATAGAAGGCATAACACAGATAACTATGTGAAATTATCAGAGTATACTTTAATTTTAAAAATAAGATTTGACGACCAATATGGCGTGGAGGTCAGTATACCTACACTTCACTCCAGAGGTCGTGGGTTCGATTCCCACATAGGACAAATCTTTGTGTGCATGAACATGAATATTTGTTCTGGTCTGGGTGTTTTCCTATGTATATTAAGTATGTATTTACTAAAAAAAAGTATTTAAGTATGTTTATCCGTTGTTAAGTATCCATAACACAAGTTCTTAATGATACTTATCTTGAAACTAAATAATTGGTGTAATTGTCAGAAAATATTTATTTATTTATAAAAGGTTTAAATAAATAATTTCTGTGGAGGTTATGTACAACTTTTTAGTTTCCAAATCCGGACTTTACGTCTCTTATTAGTACCTACTCAGTAAAAGTAAAGATTTGAATAAGAATACATGGTTCGCAGGTAAAACCATACATAAAGTTTATTACGTTTATGCAATAATATTACAGATGTGACCAACAAACAGTATTTTTAAAATTTTGGGTGGTATTTAAAAAAAATTAACAGGGGTGAATTCCGAACGGGACGGGCTAGGGGTGCTTAAAGAGAAGGGGGTAGGCTGTCTAGACTTAGCCTCGTGTTGCAATTGAGGTTTGCTTAGTGATGGGACATATTTGTTGCCTTATTATTTATGTATTAGAGTATATTATCGTCCTGAAGTGTGTGGCGCCCTATTAGGCGTTTTCTTTCCACCCAATAGTGCCTATAACTTGGCCTAACTCCTATAACAACATTATAGTGCGAAACCAGGACAAACATAACATTTATTTATTTAAACTTTATCGCACAAATTAAAATTAAAATGTACAAAAGGCGAACTTAATGCTGCAAGGCATTCTCTACCACTTAACCTTTGGGTTAGCAGAAAAGTATGAGGCAGTACGAATAAGAAAACATATAAACTTACATATAATTAAATATGTGCTATTAATAAACTACATATACCTATACACAAAATTAATACTAATTATGATATAGACTCAATCGGATGATAACTCCTCAAGAAAGTATTTCTTGAGCAACCCTTTAAAAGTAGGCTTGCTTTCTGCCAACCTTATATCAGTAGGGAGAGAGTTCCAAAGTTGAATAGCTTTTATGCAGAAAGAGTTCGACATAAAACCTGAACTGTGTTGTGGAGTGGCAAGGAGAAAGTTGTCACACGAGCGAAGTTGCCTAGAATGAGTAGAAGAAAGAGTTCTGAATTTGGAGCGTAAATATTCAGGTAACTCAGGATTACGTAAAATGGAAAAAAGGGTAGTTAGGAGCCTTACTTGGCGACGCTGAGGAATAGATAACCAGTTAAGTTGAAAACGATAGGGAGAGAATCGAGGTATCATTCGATATTAAATGCCTCACAAACGTTCCCTCATATACGTACTGACTTATGTAAATAAATAAATCATTTCTAATAAATACACCGATTAGGCAGTTCCAAGTGTACAAGTCAACATCTTGTACATTGGACTTGGCTTCAGCGTGATCAGCGGCGAGTCGGCCTAGTTGCAACATCTACGTGCAGCGTCGACACTTTACACAGACGTTGCACATTGTTATACCTTTATATGTGTATATAACATGTAATTCATATATAAACTTAACAATTATCTGCAATAAATAGATTTCAACCATTCGTGTTGGGTCCCATTCCTCTCTCTGCATCTCCTACTGTCAGCCGGGGCTACACCCCGGTACAGTTTTGTCTTCTCTTCCTGCTGGTGGCCAGGGTTACCCCTGGTACAGCACTTCATTACTTTCCCATCCACTGGTTGCCAAGGCGACCCCGTGATACAGCACTCCTTTTCTCTCCGCTGGTGGCCAGGTTACCGGCGCAGGGTTTAATTTCCTTACCAGTCAGGAAGGATAATGAGCAAACAGCTCCGTTCAGCTTCCAACCGCATGCGGACTGCCGTACACCAAGATAAGTATCATTAGGAACTTGTATTATGGATACTAAATAACGGATAAACATATATACTTTATTTGTACATACATACTTCATATACATAGTAAACATCAAGACCAGAACAAATATTCATATTCATGCACACTAAGATTTGTCCTGTGTGGGAAATGTGTTCACATTGTTTATTTTCATTTTATTTAAAAACAATTTAGGGTATAAAAATTAATTGAGATAAGAATCGAAGTAAGTGTTTTTTCAGAACACCGTTCTGTATGCATTTCAGTCGTGAAAGGCGGCAAGGCCTTCGTTTCACCTCCAGACGTTTCGTTCGTCCTACTATTATTCATCACTCGGCGACTAGACTGTCGACAATAACATCACTATAGAAAGTCATATATGTATGACAGAAAATGATTTAGAGTTGTTTTATAAAGTGAGATTAAAAGCGAAGTGGGGTTGGAAGCGAAGTGAGGTTGGAAGCGAAATGAGAATAGTTTTCAGAATACCGTTCTGTATGCATTTCAGCCGTGAATGGCGGCAAGGCCTTCGTCTCACCTCCAGACGCTCCGTTCGTTATTGTCCTACTATTATTCACCACTCGGTGTCTAGACTAGATAAATACGATCGCCGGTGACTAGCGGCGCTAATTGGTAACACGGACTGCGATCTGGTTATCTCTTTATTGCAGTTTTTTTAAATTTTAAAAGGTATACAAATAATTATTTTACAATAACGCCAAACACTTAATTCTAAGATAAGTGTCATAAAGTAGGTATGTACTTGTTGGATACTATGAATGAATAAACACTAACTTAAGGATGAATAAGTCAATGATACAAACATGTTGCCCAATGCCCAATGGCTGTATAGCTAATTTTTTCACAACATACTTAGGAGAGAAAGGAGTCACACAAATTTTAGATGATGTGATATGCCTTGTTTTCTTAATTATACATTCTTAATTGTATAATTTAAAAAAAAGAGTAATAAAGCAAATAATTTATATGGCAATCGAGTCTTACCAAGACCTAAGGAGCCCAAGCCAACCTCAACTACAAGTGGTACACCTGCCGATCAACGGATGAGGCTCTGGCAAATATAACAGTGCCCGGTTAGCGGCAATAGGCTCGCCACCTATAACATAGGACCAACTATATAATTGACGAAGTGTAGGCTTATAATATGCCTCTTCCTAACTGGGAAACAGGCGTGAATGTATATATGCACAATCAACTGTCAAGTTTTTAAAAATTACTTATAAACAATTTGGCATTGCATCTGCAGGACCATATTTTATTTTAGGGACTGTGCTAATTCATTTTAAAAACTTAGTTAACCAACATGCTGCATAAAAAGAATTGACATTCTTTTATTAATGATAAATGTAAACTTAATTTAATTACTTAAGTTATCTTCTAGTATTACATAAAAAAAAATCTTGGCTGAAATGGACCGGCGATAGCTCAGTGGCGAGACCTTCAAATTCAGTGGGTCTCGGGTTCAAAATCTGGTGGCTAACCTATGACTTTTCGAAGCTTTGTGCATAATTTTTGCTTGCTCCGTGCCTCGGAAAGCACTTTAAGCCGTTGGTGCCAGCTGTCATGACAGCAGCAGCAGAAGAAATGGTTGATTTTATTTAGGGTGTTCTTAAGAAATTAATTATTTTACTGTTTAAGTTGTAACTTATGATGGTTATATATTGACTTATTAACAGCAGTGTGGTATCGGCCGAATAGTGCCACCCTCTCTCATCTGATGGAGAGTCGTAAGAATCGATGAAGAGAAATCCTACCGAATGATAAGCAACAGCGTCATCCTGCGTACTGGCTTGAACTGCGATCACCAACACGCCTGCCAAGCTTGGTGATCATGGGCAAGTACCCCTAACAGACTGTAATCTATGACGGAGGCCAATATTCAGCAGTGGACTTTATAAGGCTGATAAGATGATGATGATGTTGAGGCGTATTTTTGGAAAAAATGCTTAATTTGCCTCTCGAAGTACAGAAGTACAGGAAGAGCTGCTATATTATAGAGAAAGCGCTAGTTTCCCCGTGGTTGGTATTAGGGAGTCAGAAACGATTATCAATGAGAAGCGGAGCTCACAGATATTATATAGAGATGTAATACCGAGCGCTTCCTTGCATTGGAAGACCTTTGAAGATGTTGGTCCCGGTTATCACTATAAGTATTAGTCGTTAAGTCATTATTGGGTCTATTGGGCAACTTGAACGAATCTAGCAGCAGGGCACAACATGCCTGACTTCGCCAATACACACTGTGTCTGCGAGGTCAAACATCCTTTTTCTACCCTTACTAATCTTAACGATCTTTTCTAAATACAAGTAAATAATGAGACATGAAGCCTATTATAGAATTATTTTAAATGCGTAATTGTGTAAGCATAAGTTCACCTTCAAAGGCAGACGGCGACCTGCCACGTGCACCTCACTCAGTCTAGAGTCTAGACGAATTGCATTATTATGGTAATACTCGTATAAACCTAGGTAACGAACACTAGATGACTCCATTCACAATTTGTTCTGAATTCATCGAGAGTTTTGCGATGTAATCCATTTAAATGTTGGTTTTGATAAATTGGTTTCTGTTATGTTCTTTTTTTATTTTCAAAGCCTACCACTTTGAAAATAGAAAATAGGACATTATACGCCCACATTTCGCAAGTATATTGTTTATTGGGAACTTTGAAGTTAGCCAGAGCCTTGGATGTTGATCGGCAGGTGCACCAATTTCAGGTGAGATTGTCTTGGGCTCCTTAGGTCTTTGAAACGGTTATGGGGGTAAAAGAGGCGGAAGAGCACGTTAGGGAGGAGAGCCCAACAGCGGATCCCCCTAGACGTCGAAGGAGAGGGCAGCGCCGGCGTGCTTATGCCGGAGTGCTAACATCATACCCGGGCGTGTGGCTGAAATGTCAGGGAACCGTCTACTCGCACTTTTTCTGTAGCCCGAAGGAGGGTGGGACCCACCAGGGGGTGGTCAACTATGGGTTGACGAAAAAGATGACGGGTCTGTGACACGGACTGGCGTGGTGCTACAGGAGGATAAGGTCACTCTATCATCTTCTTGGCATCTTACGTAGGACAGGAAACAGTGGGGATTAGTCGGTAGTCCCGGCCACTATCATCTCGGCCGGGGAGCCCGACATAGCTTTGTGCTGTCCCTGCGGCGCAAAGTGTGAGTAAACGCATTTACCACTATAAAAAAAAGCTCCTCAGGTCTTGGTAGGAGCCCTATAACCCCGCCGACTGGTCTCCACCTTGTCGTGGTGGGGGGCCGAGTACCTTCCGGTAGGGCGTAGAAGCTGCTAGGGAAAAGGTAACACCCAGAGACCGTCGACTCTGGGTCCCCTTAGTGCTTACTACCGGGGGAGAAACTAAGAGGGACCTGTGAGGGGCGCAGCGGGCGTGCCAGGAGAGCCCGTCAACAACGTCAGAAGGGGCTTAGGCAGCGAGGGAAGGGGGGCACCTACTGTCTAACCATACACCCTCCAAGATATAACAAGATATAACATACAAGAGATATAAAATACACACGAAATTAAATTAACAAGATCCAATAAAAAAACTATAAAAGCCTCAATACCTCAAGGGAGTGTATTGGGATGTTTTCTATTCTTAGTATACATTAACGACCTTCCGAACTTTATAAAAGAACCATGTATTTTATTTGCAGATGACATATCCATTATTACCTCAATCGACAGTAACTCTAACCCAAATGTAAAAATACAATCACTACTAGACGATACAACAAATTGGATGACAGCACACAATCTAGAAATAAATTATAATAAAACAAAAATAATACCATTTCACCCTCGACAAAAATCACCTATACATATAAATGTGCACTATAAAGAAAACATTATAGAAGTTGTTAATAAAACTACTTTATTGGGAGTCAATATAGACTCGCATATAAATTGGAAACCACACGTAGAAAAAGTAAAAGCCAAACTCTCAAAGTTTTCATATGCTTTACGCCAAATAAAAAAAAACTACAGACCAAAACACAGCGTTAGTTACATATTATTCATATGCATATGCATGGCTGAAGTACGGTGTCATCTTATGGGGTAACAGTACAGATGCACCCACACTATTCATCCTACAAAAAAAGTTAGTAAGAATTTTAACTAATATTAAACAAGAAGATAGTTGTAAACCTTACTTCAAACAACTCAAAATACTTACATTTTTACATATTTGAACTGTGCAAATTCGTACGTGAACATCCGGAACTTTACAGTAAAAGAGAAGATATCCAAACCAACTTAACACTTCGATACAAAAATAAACTTAATCTACCATCCTCCAGACTTAAAATGCATTCTTCCAGTACCCTAATCATGTCAATAAAAGTATATAACAAATTACCAGAAAGTATTAGAAACGAAAATAAATGTAATGTTTTTATTAACAAACTAAAACACTTACTAATAAGCAAAGCTTATTATAGTATAGGCGAATATTTTAATGATAAAATAATAAACAAATAAGAATAATAATAATAATAATAAAGGTAATTCCCAAGCAACTACATCAATCCATCACCACTTTAGATTTACCACATTACACATTTGCAACTTTACAGAAAGCAGTAATTTTGAATACCTGTAGAATAGTGCGGAAATTCTTACAGACTGAACTAGAACGGGAATCGCTCCACAATACTTTAAATTCATTAGCAGCACCAAATAATCTTGACCACTTGGCTTAGGCCCGTGGCTAGATTAATAACGCCGGTGTCAAAACCGAGATATATAAATATATAAAAACAAATAATAATAATAAATTTAACACAAAAATATTTAATATGTATAATATTACATACAATGACATAATAATTTAAACATTAATATATATTGATTGATCGATAATTAGTAATAATAATATAATACTATTATATTAATAATAATAATATATATGAACAATAATTTAATTAATAATTAAAATTTGTCCCAAACGTGCATTATAGAAAAACAGTATTACTCACATATTGAATCTAATAGTATAAAAATAAAAGAATATTTAACCGAAAAAATAATATGAAATAACAATAAAGTTTAAATAAAAACAAATATAACTAAGTATAGGTACCTAACATTTTATTACTAAGAAATTTAATGAGAATAACAAATAATAACTACTCGTAGTCAAAAATGAGCAAATGTCTATGAATTATTTAATAAACAAATAGATTTAACTAACAAGTAATTAAACAGCGTCCTTCCTCCTCTCTCCTACACTATGCTGTGCCCGACAGGGTCCACAATTGATACTTTTATACCTAAACTACCATCCTGTAACACATTGTTGGAACGCAATAAAGTATTGAGTATTGAAGATGTCGGCCACACACGCTATCGTCGCACAAGGAGGTAGGAGGGGCGCGGCCACTGCGCCTATCTGTGGAGGTCCTCCGGTCCCGGTTATGGCCGCGGGCGGGGGTCAGCCGCTGGTACTGGCCTCCCGCCTCCTTCTCAACAAGCGGTGGGCGCCGTTGGAAGATCTTTTGTGGATATAACTGCTGGCGGTCGTGTCTGCCGGTGGTGAGTCCCACACATCCCTTTCAGTCTAATCAGCCAGTCTCAGCAAATACGTACACAGAGCAAGTGAAATAAGACTTAGATCATTCTTCTTTTCTTAGTCAAGTGTTTTTAGTTTCGTTTTATTGCGATAGTTTTGTTTTCACACCTTATGTAAATGAGTCAGACAAAGAAAGCATTGCGCGCTGATTGTTCCATGGAATCGGCAACCCACCTGTCCTGCGCGTTAATTATAGAAAATACCCTTAGTAAAATGGAAATTATTGGGGCCTATGCTCAGCAGTGGACTTTATATAGATGAAATTATGTTCCACAGAAATATAGATAGGACGCCGTCGTCGAGTGGCGAGCGGCGGCGGTATGGCGGCGCACCATTCACTTTAAACCTCATCCATTTTAATTTAACAAAAGTGCCGGCCGATCATGCGGAGGAAGAACTCATTTCCGCCGCCCGTTGCCAACTGACTCACTCGACGGTAAATCCGTACTGTACATTACAAATCTATATTTTATTTATTAATTACTGATTTTGCTTGGGGAGCCAGAAAACCTACTTTCAGCTCCAAAGGTTTTCATCTACAACAAAGAAATTCTTAGAAATGATCAGAACTTGTTGAGACGAATTTAAAAAGAACAATCTCTAAAAGTTTGTTCATCTCTCGTGGTAAGTCTAAAGCGCTTGTGTTACTAATGGGTCCACACGGGGGTGGTAAAACGGGTCTTTGGACCCACTGGTAATACACCAACTTGTACTTTAACCGAACGGTCAACCTATGATCGCTATATCAATCACACAGGTCAATCTTTGGGTTTGGTTTGGTCTGGGTGTTTTCCTTTGTTTATTAAGTAGTATTTACAAAATAATATTATGTTTATTCGTTATTTAATATCCAAGACACAACTTGTGTTCATCACGATACCATTAAGAACTTTCTTAATGATACCTATCTTGGAACTAAATAATTGGTGTTCAGAAAAATATGTATTTATTTATATAAAGTTTTACTAACCACCTCCTGGTTTCAAGATAACAATCAGCCCAAAGACGTCTACTGCTGAACATAGGTACACCCATAAGTTTCCAATGTGACCCATTGCAGGCGGTCTGCATAAAACGTGATCATGTATTTATCAGGTCATTCGTCCATCTTGCAGGTGGGCATCCCTGGCTACTTTTCCAATAAACAATATAGAGATGGAATCAATAATAAATATAACGAAACGTTAAAATATTAAATGTCAGTATAATGTAATGTAATGATTAATCAGTTATGATAAAGCATGACCATTGTTTATTTGCATGCCATGAGGCTAAATATGTAATAGCGCAAATTTTATGAATATTGTAAACACCCCTGTATTACCTGTATTTGCAAATAAATATGATTTATGATTTAAAGAAATTACTGCATGGTAATCAAGAGTAAGATGTTTTATTACCACTTCCAAAATTTGTATGTACCTAATTAGTCTGGGTGTTATAAAAAACTCCTTGACGCCGAGCGCTTACGTGCTTCGGAAGGGATATCAAGCCGTGTGTCCCGGTCATCACTGTAACCTTATACCAATTCAGGTGGGAAAAGATCGGCAAAACTTTCACATGGCCTAATTCCTTTTTACCTAGGTTTGTGAGACGAGGCCCGTGCCCAGTCGTGCCACTTTCATCGACTTCTTACCCAAAACCAATTTTATCAAAAAAAAAAAATTATAAAGAGTGGTTTATGAACCACACAGCTATGGCGTAATAAAAATAACTTCTATATGTCTTCGTAAGTACCTCAATACAATTTTCTCTGAACAAGAATTCACTGTTTGTATAATCCAATATTCAATTACAAAAATACAATCTCGAGTCCCGCCGTACTGTGCATTGGCACAAATAGCCCCTGATCATGTATCGACTTCGGTATTGAATTCGCTGGTCCCTAGAGGAAGGTAAACCATTTCGAAGCCCGCAGACCCAGACTACAAATCCAATTTCGAACTTAAGAGTGGACGAGTAAGTAGAGATTTCTCTCCTTTGGAAATACGATTTACAAAAACTTGGTGCTCGAAGTTTTTAAGTTGTGAAAGTGCTAGTCACAATATATTTAATTCTGTACAAATTTATTACATTATGCCTATTATATTTACACACGAACTCACGCGCGCGTACGCGTAATGTATTTAGTGATTAATTGAATTTGTTTAGAATGTATGTTTCAAACTATGTAATATGTGAGTGAATAAGCATGAGCCTACATCTGTCAACAAACTGCTTGCAGAAGTTGTAAATAAGTGAACACAAGTTTGTAGAAAAAGGAATAAACATTATTTTTATTTTAATACAAACTCACACATACTAGCGCACACACATACACATACTGGCACCTAAGATTTTAGTTAATATTGTAATTGACTTCCAATATTGCTAATTAATTTTAACTGGTACCCAGCATATCTTGGTTGGAAATACAGGTTGATTCAGGACTACACACGACATAGTCTCGATTTCTACATCTCTCTCGGTCTTTATTAAGAGTTGAAACTTATGGATAACAGCTTAAGCAAAGCTTAAGGAATTCTACCACTTATAGAACCAAAGTTACCACAGTGAAAGTTTTAATATAATAAAACAAGGTACTAAAAAAGTACAAAGTTTTTTTACTAGTGCTCCTATGTGTTGCCATTCCTCTAGATTTCTTTTTTATCTTTATCAACATTAGCCCATTAACGTCCTGTACAGCGAACATTGTCTCCAGCTACCAGCTGAGACTTGTAATGCTAATTAAATTTTGACAAAAGCTTTCAGACAGTGAAATTGTAAGCTGAAGGCTTTCTCAAGTCTTCTTACATTTGGGAATATCATATAATTCTAAATAATAAGACACACACAATAATTGTATAAGATTTCTATAGGGAATAGCTATTATTTGAAATAGGCATTATTGTATTACAAATATTTTATGAAGTAAGAAGGTTTATTATTATTATATCTTCATGAAGCGTTCGTAACTTCGCGATAACTAGTAGATAAAAAAATAATAAGTAAAAAATAAATAAAATAAAATAAAAAATCATTTATTGCTTCCCTTTACATAATAGGGTAAAAAAAACGACGAACGTTTATCTACGAGAACGATAGGCATAGTAGGGGCAGATATTCTTAATGCCTTGGAGCGCTTAAAGCATGCTTTAAGCAATATTAAGCTAGTATACTCTTTTAAACCGGAACAACACAATTTTCCGGCATAAAAAGTGGCCAGGTAGTACATACATTATAATCGTCCTCATTTTCGTGGTTTCAATATTATTAATAATGATGCTACAAAAATGTGAGTTGTATATGTATATGTAACATAAAAGGTACAGAATATACAAATAATTTTCAAATAATAACCTTTCATAATTCTACGTAGCCATAATTGAGGGCTCATTTTGCAGAGACTGTAAAACCCTAATTAAAGTAAACATTAAAATGATTCACGTGTTCAGCTTGCGAGGCAGAGTTATAACTTTATAGGTCATGAATTCCCGTCCCGTTTTCATTACGTAAGGCTGGCGGGCGAATCTTTGTCCTTACAATGTCGTCTGTGACGTCACGGACTTTCGTCAAACGACTGCCTGTCTGAGTTCACCGATGCTCTCACAATGAATAAACGAGCATCGCTTTTTATTTTTTGGCAATCCTTAATGTGTTTCGAGGTTTACAATGAATAGAGTAAAGTAACTAAAGTCTCGACAGTTTTTTTTTGAGTGCTACATTTTATTTTTACTTCATTAGTTTTTAGTATTAGATTAAATTAAAAGTTGAGTGCTGATAATAAGTTTTAATGTTAGATCGATAAGAAGGTCTTGAGCCGATTTTCAGCCGGCCCCATCATATCATAGATTCGTCTGGTGTTTTGGCTGTTCAGGGCGCCATTGACAACCTTAAAGCCTGTTACGCTGTTTTTGTCCCACTGCCACCAGCTTCTAATATTAATGAATGTAAAACAAAAATCACAAGATTAATTGCAACTTCCAATATCTATTTATGTAACATAAAAGTTAGTAATTGTTTTCTTCTTTCGAAATATTTTTTCCTTTAAAGCCCCGTGACTACAAATCAGAGTACAGTATTCAAAGAGTCGGGTTAAATACAACAAACCGTAAGTGTCGTGCAAAACTTAATGTTTAAAGGGAAACGAACAAACACTGAAAAATCAGCTTGACCTGTTCCTTAGTATTTCAAAGATAAGAATGAAGTTCTTTACACGAACTTTTATTAAGTATACATTAAATGTATTGTCAATTTTGGAAGTAGTTAACACAGTGATGAAATCTAGAGTCTCATTAAACTTTCTTTGCAATCAGATAGAGTCGAAAGCACAGATACGACAGTAGGCTTGTGCTTTCACTTAATATGCCGTCGACTGTACAAGATTGTATCAGGGAACAGCGGTGGAGGCTCTATTTCAATGAATAACAATTCATTCAAATAGCGTGAATGGCGGGAGGGCGACTCGTTCCGACTGCGCGTCTAAAATGAGTTTTATTTTTCATATATCCTTACTAATGTAATAAAAACGAAGGTAATATCGTCTGTTTGTTACTCGTTACCGCTTTAGCAATTTTCATAAATTTGTTTGTAAATAAATGGAACCTTGCAGAAGGACGTAGACTAATGTTTGTTTGGTTTTGCAATGTGGGCCACGCGGAGAGGTCGCGGGCGGGCGTTAATCTACAATATTTAACTCAATCTGATTTCATATTAATGTCTGATTTCGTAAATTTTACTCTCTTCACAGTTAACATATGTTATGTTAGAACTATTGCATAGTTATGTTTTTTACTAGAAAAAAAACAACTCGTCCGCAGTCGCCCGAGTAGGGGATAGATTAATCTAAGTTTTACATTTTGGCAAGACCTTATTCGGATTGTTGAAGTACAGACATCTAAATTATACATTCTAAATAATATTATAATTAGTATCTGCTATAGATAAATAGAAAAACATTTCCAACAGATTATTGGGCTAGGTGGTGCTGTATAGTATGATTAAGCCTAATAGCAATTTTTAAAAAAATGTAAAATATACTGACAATACGCTCTCGCTATGACGAATAAGTGCTTCCAAATTTGGGTGACCTGACTTCGTTAAGTGACTCTTACAGAAGTCATTTTTGTATTTCAATTTACCTCTACTAAATAAATTAAAGTTACTTTACTTTATTTTAAATGACTTATATTAACGTTTAAAATATATTATGCTATGCAAATTTATTAATTATTCACAAAACTTCACTTAAAGCATTCTCAGCTAATCGCATGCATTATATATTTATAATAATATTTTTCCAGAAAGTACATTTATATGAAAACGACGATAGATGTTGTCTTCTTTAACTTAGCGTTATCCCGGTGGCTGCCTTACCGGCCCGGAATCCGCTTTCCTACATGTTCTTCTCCACCATCGTTTCCAATAGAACAAGAAGAGCATTTCGGACTTCTTCAAGCGTTATCGGTAACACAAGTCCTTGACTCGGAGGGAAGTCCGGTGGCTGCACCTCTTTATACTGCGTGTTCAACAGCTCGTGGTACTACCAGTGCCTTCTAAAAGGCTCATACTAATGAGCGCCATCTCTCCTTCACCACGAGGTCCTCGCATAACAGGTTGCCGTAAGGATCCTTGACATAACGGCTTTTGGAAATATCCTGTGCCTGAGCCAACTTGTAAATGAGCTTTTGCCCCTCGAAAACGACGCTAGATGTTGTACACAGAACTAAGTATACATACAAATTAAACAGTAATATGTCTCAGTGTCTATAAACAAAACAAATGTGAAATACAAGCAATCTGCCTCTGAGATCGTGGGTTCGATTACTACACAGGACAAGTAGTCTTTGTGTGCATGAATATTTCTTCTAGTTTGGGTGTTTCCAGTGTATTATAAGTATATATTTACAACAAAAAGGTATTTATGTATATTTATCCGTTATTTTTTATCTATAATACAAATATTAGGTCGGGGAAAAAGTCTTTTCGCATAACGTAGGTATACACTTATTATAAATTTTTTTTAACTGTACTATTATTGTCTGGCTGGTTTTGGTAACATTAAAAAGGTTCCATTATAAAGAAAAGAAAAAATAAAAAAAAGTTGTTTCCCGCTATTTTTCATTTGTTTTTCTCTCCGTTAAAATGAGTGAATCTAATGAAGAAATTCGATACATTTTAAAATTTTATTATAAAAAAGGCAAAAATGCAACTCAAGCTGTGAAAAAAATTTGTGATGTTTATGGACCTGATGCAGTGTCAGTAAGAGTAGCACAAATTTGGTTCAAACGTTTTCAGTCCGGAAATTTTGATGTTAAAGATGCACCTCGCTCTGGTCGCCCTGTTCCGAATAAAATGGACGCCATTTTTGAAAGAGTGGAGCAAGATCGGCATATTAGTAGTTACGATGTAGCTGAAGAACTGGGAATTGACCACAAAACAGTTTTGACCCATTTGAAGAAAGCTGGTTATACAAAAAAGCTCGATATTTGGGTGCCACACGAGCTCACTCAAAGAAACTTAATGAACCGTGTACTCATTTGCGATTCATTATTGAGACGTAATGAAACCGAGCCGTTTTTGAAGAGATTGATAACTGGCGATGAAAAGTGGATCACGTACGACAAGAACGTGCGAAAAAGGTCGTGGTCGAAAGTTGGCCAGGCTTCACAGACTGTGGCCACACCTGGCCTAACACGAAATAAGGTGATGCTGTGTGTATGGTGGGATTGGAAGGGCATTGTTTATTATGAGCTTTTACCGCCCGGCAAAACCATCGATTCTGATCTTTACTGCCAGCAACTGATGAGATTAAAGGAAGCAGTCGAGAGAAAACGGCCGGAATTGATCAACAGGAAGGGTGTGGTCTTTCATCACGATAACGCTAGACCACACACATCTTTAGCCACTCAGCAAAAATTAAGAGAGTTCGACTGGGAGGTCCTAGTGCATCCACCATATAGCCCTGACTTTGCGCCTTCAGATTTTTACCTGTTTCGGTCTCTGCAGAATTCTTTAGGTTCTGTAAGGTTGACCTCAAGAGAGGACTGCCAAAACTATTTGTCCCGTTTTTTTGATCAGAAGTCCCAAAGTTTCTACAGTAACGGGATAATGTCTCTGCCCACAAAATGGCAGAAAGTTATTCAACAAAACGGTACATATATATTGTAAATAAATGTAAATAAACTTTGAAAAAAATGTCTTGACTTTTCATACAAAAATACGAAAAGACTTTTTCCCCAACCTATTACTTCAAGATCTTGATTGACATTACTTGGAACTACATAATAAATAACTAAAGAAATAATAATAATGGTGTGGTTGTAAAAACATATTTATTTGTTAAATGGTATTTAAAACGCTCTTTGTAGCATATATTCTGGCGTCTCAGTATCTACATAATCGTTCCCAGCCATAAAGACGACTTTCACCTACTATTTATATAGGACTAAACACAGCGTAGACTTTAATTTTCACTATGCCACCTGGTCGTTATCGCCACCCCTTTTCTCTCATTTACTCCGTGCACTAGGTAAGCTATAGAACGTGACGTACATATCAAGCACATAACATACTAAACGTCGCTTCGGTTTTACGGCGTTATGCGTCAAATAAGAACCTATTCACCAATTGCTTGACATTTTCGTTACGCCTCGCATCGTATATCGTCACGAATAATTACCTCACGTCACACACTGAAAATCTGGTAAACTCAAATAGTGAAATTCGATCTTTTTCCGCTGGGGCAACGCACACGAATATTTCGTTATTTCACGCTGACGACCATGTACGTCACCTGATATATGACCACACTTCATACCTTTGTACTAAAACTTAAAACTTAAATCTGTAGAATCAAAGTTAGTGCTACATTGCAAATATATATAAATATATGTAAAATTAAATAAATAAATATTCTCTTACAATCACACCAGTTATTTAATTCCAAGATAAGTATCACTAAGAACTTGTGTTATGGATACTAAAGAACGGATAAACATACTTAAAAACCTTATTTTTGTAAATACATACTTAACATACATAGGAAAACACCCAGACCAGAACAAACATTCATGTTCATGCACACAGATTTGTCCTGTGTGGGAATCGAACTCACGACCTCTGGAGTGAAGTGCAGGTATACTGACCTACACGCCATATTAGTCGTCAATTTTTTGGTGTAATATGTGTGTAATGTGAACGCATGAATAAAAGATCTCATAACCGGACCAATATCAATATTGACATTTATGTAAGCTTCATTTCAAAAAGTAGTGACATTTTTATAATGTGGGATAATCTAATCATAATATTCAAAATATTCATCATCCATCATCTCGGTTGCTTAGGCTAGTAGAGTCAAGCTTAGAGCCCAGGGTCTGCTCACTTTATAATTTTTTATTTACGTCGGTAACAAAATGCATTTATGCACTGTCTCCCGGCCAAAAGGGGACCGAAAGAGGTGTATGGGACTCACCACCGGCAGACACGACCGCCAGCAGTAATACCTACTAAAAACCTTCAGATGACGCCCGCCACTTGACTTCTCGGATGGTCTATGGTTAGACAGCAGGGGCCCCCTGCCCCCGCTGCCTAAGACCCTCCTCGCGCTGCTTGACGGGCCCTTCTGGCCCGCCCGCTGCGCCCTCCACAGGTCCCTCTTAGTTTCTCCCCCGGTAGTAAGCACTAAGGGGACCCAGAGTCAACGCTCTCTGGGTGTTACCTTTTCCCTAGTGCCCTCTGCGCCCTACCGGGAGATACTCAGCACCCCCACCACGACAAGGTGGAGACCAGTCGGGGGGGAGGGTCTGCTCACTGGTCTAACCGGACTTGGCGGAAATTCAGTTATTACACGGAGCGACTGCCCCCTGATCTTCGCAACCCAGAGGAAAACATCATTATATGGTTGAACCGTATCTAAGGATATTAGAAGGCACTGATTTCCTAATAACGACTGCCATAGATTTTGATGACAGCCCGGACCAACGGCATAACATGCTTTCCAAAACACGGAGTAAGCGATATTTACGCACACAACTCTAAACGTAATTCTGACCGTGAGACCATTTGAATTGCAGTTTGTCCCAGGTTACCCTGGTCTGCTTGATAAATAAAATATCAAACCTTTGTTTAATATTCCATTAGAAAATATGATATAACGGTTCAATCTATGTAAAGCTATTTTTTTCCGCCCAGTTTAAAAGTTAGAAAAACTTTATTTCTGATTTAACTACAGATCAATTATCATTACACTTGATTTACTCTCGGTAAAAAGTTTGAGAAACGGCTTTAATAAAGTATAACAATTTGTAACCAAGTACTATATAAGTTTAATATCTTATCCCAAATTACATTAAAATATTAAAATATTTAAATTGAATTATTCATTAGTTTCGCGATAATAAATGTACTTGTTATGTATAACTACAATTTTAATACCAGTCAGTAGTGTACTACAATTAATTACAGGATGAGGAGCAGACGTAATACTGAAATACCAGACGCTTAACAGATGTACTACATTTGAATATTTCGAATACAAATATTCAAATGTGTGTAGGAACAGTGGCATAATACCATATTACGGCATTACTTCACTGTCTTCATTACGGTCGTGCAAGGTTAAACTTTCAATTATGTACTGACCTAAGGGCTCTTACTACTTTTTATTTCTGTGCGTATCCATTATACAATTAATAGGTACCTAGAAACCATTGCGAGGTAGTTCTCTATTCAATTCAAGTTGCTGCCCGTAGGCGAAGTTAGTATTAAGTTATCTGGACAATCATGGGTGCGTTATGAAAGCCTCCTCTTCGCAAACTAACGCAAACTTTTTATTACATCCAGCATGTTTGTACATTTGTTGATAAGAAGAAAATGATAAAATAATGACGAATAAATGATAAATTTTAGTAGATTTTCTTTTAAATCCTTTTTCACAATAATATGAAATGAATTTATGGCAAATTTGGAATTCCTCCGTGCACTCAATAAAAACGCACGCAATGACCTTTAAAAAAGTCACATAGCTTTTTCCTAACTTTTTTTGTCTATTGGTTTTAATATAACATTAAAAACATAGTCTGGCAGACATTCGGCGCGTTTCCAGCTTGAAACGCATGCACGGCATTATGTACAGTGAGGGTACTATAGCGGTGTACTGTGTATAGGTGAAGGGGAGGCCGGGTGGCCTTAACCTTGAGCCGCCGTCTGACCGGCCCGCCACCCCTTCTTCCCGTCTGGCCTCAGCCCGATAAATGAGGCTCGAGGTGGCTCGAGGGCGTGTTAAATACGCAGTATGAGTAACAGTATTCATTAGAAAGTTGTCCAGCCTAATAATAACTACACGACGAGATTTGATGGTGAAATGCGGTGGTGACCGCCCGAAAAAATTAAATAATATTTTAATTGTCAGGACAGTTGTGGCGGTTGAAAGGGAATGCGTTATTTACAAGATTCGTTGTCTTTCGTTGAATATACTCCTATCAACGATAGTTATATGACAGGATGAATGGGACATTAGAATTATGGTCGAAATATTAAAATAGGCATTTTAATTTGTGACAAAGTTTTAGATGTCTCATTTTTTAAGCTATTTAAATGACGTCTCTCAATCAAAAAACAATACCAACATTTTGACTTAAACTTGTAGCTTGTAGCTACAGTTTACAATTACATATTTGCAAAACAAAATGGCTGCTATAGTTAAATCTATTTACTTCAGTTCAGTAGGCTGAAAAACTAATGAATGCAAGTAAAAATAACGTAACGTAAAAATTATGTGAGTTCATACTTAAAGTCATAAAAATTCAAACACTGAAAAATGTTTAGCAAAACCTAATAAAATTGAAACGCTTTATTTTTAGGCCGGAGCAGTTACGAATGATGCATAACTTATTACTAACGCACGAAGCTGGAGTGGAGAATTAATGTAATTGAAATTAAACTCGTAATTTTTTTCTATCTTGCTAGTACACATTGAAATTCGAAATCAAAACTTGCTTTGTTGTCTTTAAGCTCAACAGAATCATTTAGATTTGTCAAATATTTAAAAACAAAATGAATATACATTCTTTTTAACAACAATTAAAGAGCAGTACCATAATCAAAAAAAAATAAGCAAAATTGATCTTTCTCAGAATTTGTCAAGGTTTGTCAGTTAATGTGCTCGTTGTGTTTTTTTTTCTCAAGGTTTGTCAGTTAATATGTCCGTTGTGTTTTTTTTTTCAAGATTTGCCACTCTGTCAGTGACTCTTATTAGGAGGATTTGTCAGTCAATCTGTCGTGATTCTAAAGGGAGGAGGAGATTGTCCGCCAGTCAGTCCGTCGATTTAGAGTCACCTAAATGGCAACGAGATTGAGATGTATGTATGTATGTGTAAAAGAAATAGAGATCTATTGAATCAGTGCAAAAAAACAAAACAAGGCATTGTTTAATTGTCTAAAACCGGTCTTAATTCATACGCGAAAGCATAGTGGATTTTCAGTCATAACGTCTTCAGAGACGAACAAGTGTAGGAAGGTAAACTGTTATGTGTCGTGTTGATTCCAAATCTCTATATATCTCAGCATCTACACTCGCGAGCAACCAAATCGAGTCAACCGCTAACTCTACATAACTTAAGCGTTTAAGTTTCAAGATTTAAAATAACATAATGTTTTTATTTCATAGTGGTATACTTTTACTGAAAACAATGTTTTAATGTACTTAGCGGTTCAGCCGATTTGGTTGCTAGCGAGTGTAGTATAAAGACTCCAATACATTACTGGCATAGGACTGGCTTTGACTGACTGTACCTGAATGTGACTAAGTTACAAAAACACTGCATAATGAGAAATTCAAATGAAAATAACTAATATTATCAAATTACTTGAAACCGGCAAATACTTTAATCAAGTACGTTCATATCAAAGAAAATAGAAAACTACACTATCTCAAATTGATTTAGATTAGCTCATCAGACATCATTGAATCTATGTCAAGTGTCAAGAGATAAATCAATATTAGCAATAGCACGGTTGTTTGTAGAGAAGGTCTGTAAGTTTGTATCGGCGGCACGTGAGGCATGATGTAACAGGTCGCGTCGACCCGCCGCCCTCCAGACGGCATGGCGACCATGACTGCACCTGTCGTTTTACTGCTGAAGGACAACAGATCATATGCTCATTTGCCCTGAAAGTCGTTTGGAAACAAAACTTTTTAACTCAATACCTATATAGGTATGGCTATATAGCCATATAGTTTTCTATTTATACGAGTTTACATACAATTTAAAACACCTTTTAGGGATTTAAATTAAATTTTACCTACACTTATTAATTGTCTTCTATTTAATTGTAAGTAGTGCTTCGAAAGGCACGTTAAACCGTTGGTCCCGGTTATCACTAAATGTGGTAGTCGTTAAGCCATGTTAGAGGCCTAATTGGGCGGCTTGATAAATTCTAACAGCAGGACGTCATACACCTGCCTCCGCCAATCCGCACTGGGTCAGCGTGGTGGAGTATGACCCAATACCCTCGCACCTTGGTATGTGAGAGGAGGCTTGTGCTCTGTAGTGGGACGTTAATGTTAAGACGATGATGATGATTGCATAAAACTATATACTATATTTTTATTATATTTTTATTATTTTGTCGAAAGTACTTCCTTTTATTTTAAAGTGTCTACGAGTGCCGTGTTTAAATCAGTTGTGGTTTCCTTAAGATGCACTCGTAAACTTCGCTTAAAATTATATGTTCGTCTCCTACCAACTAATCTACATTTAATATAAGTTAAATCAAGTTAGAATATAAGTAAAAATATTCTGTTGTGATTTTATGAATTAATAATTATATACATTGTGTCATAATCTGTCAAGCTTATTATAACATAAAATAACATGAAAACTTAGGTAGATAAAATTATGTGTATTGCTGTTGGTTCTATCGCTAGGTTATGCGGTACATTTTTACTATGATCTAAGAAACCAGTTGCTTATTAAGACATTCGCTGATTAACTCATCTGCAGATAAATGCTGCACACCACCCAACGCTTCTCGTCATGAGTAAATACTACAGAGATAAAAGTAATAAATAGGCAAATGTTTTTCGGTATTTTTTTTTTTATATAATAAATTTACTTTAATTTACATGTAGCAACAATAACTTTGGTACCTATGTTAGGGTAATTTATTAATGAGGTTTGGAAGAATGAGTACTACAGGCATTGTTTGCCTAAAATTTATAACAAAACACATTTAATTACAGTTAGATCTTTGATAAAACTAAAGGTAATATTTTTAAAAATTAAATATTTGGTTTACATATACTTAAACAACATGCTTGTTTTTTTTAACATACTTCATATTGTGTATTGTAAGTGTATATTATTAGTTTGTTTTACAAAAGCCGAAAACAAAACAGAGAGTGTAATCTTAAGTTTGTGTAGCTTTGCCAATCAAAAAGACAAACAATTATAGGTACAAGTTCCACCTACAGAACCCTCAAGAGACTTCATAATTAATAATTGTTGATTGTGATTGATGTCTAGTGTCCCTATCCTCTTTTTGTATTGGTTACAGATTGTAGAGATTTTTCATGTGAATTGATAAAAGAAATCATTCATCAGTTTTGATTGAAATCTAAACACAATATACAAATGATCACCAAAATTATTCAATGTAGAAGTTGGTATTTAGGTATTACGAACTTGTACAGATCTTAATTTTTATTTAGAATAATATTATAGATGATTATGTATTATAGATGATTTTGTTAAAATGCGAAATGTAAATACACCGAAAATTCATTTGGGACATGATGACGTGCGATATGTTTTTTGGGCAGTGAAATTTGACGAAAAGTACTTTGCCGAACGGCACTATACAAAATATTACAAAGTGTTTTAAAGATTTAGTATTCCCAATTTATTAACAGTTCCCATTAACTACGGAAAGGTTACAGGCAGCGTCAGTGTAAAGCCCTATAAATTTTCCTTTAACCCCTGCGACATTCAGGCGGGACCTTCATTTGACCCGAGTTGATTTATGGTTTGAAAATTTATGCCAAAGTTAGTAGGTAAATATTTATGACCGTCCGACTTGTTGAGAAGGTCAGGAGTCTCGTCTAAATTTTACAATACCACAGAGGTTCACATCTATGATACAGAATAGTTTAGTTTTCAAATAATTATATTTATGCCGTGAGTAAGTTAGTAACTTCAGCTGAGTATAGGTAGAATATCTCATAGAAAAGGAAGCTGTTAGTGGTCGTGCCGTATCTTGTATAAGCTAAGAAAAGTATCATAATAATTACATGAAAATACAAAATCGTTAGGTTATATTTTTAAGATGGGATTAAAATTAACATTACTGATGAGGGAACAAATTCGTTATTAAAAGGTAATAGAAACTGAAGTAGGACTATAGTATAATCTTGAACGGTTACTTGAATAAAATTTGTAAATATTGTTTCAGCAAAAAGTTCATCATCATGATCTCAGACCATTAACGTTCTAATACCTACTGAGCACGGGGCTTCATCTACGAACTAAGGTGAGAGGTATACAGATTACTCCACCACAGAGGCCCAGTTTGTAAAAATATTTGACAAACGCTAGTTTATTATGAGACCCATGACCATTAATGCCAACCTTCGATTCTAGTGCCAAAAAAGTTATAGAAGTTAGACTTTAAACGGGCGAGAGTCGAGAGAAAAGGGATAAATTAGACAAGATATAGGCAGATAATGCTGAAGCACAAGTACAGATGAGGAATAAAATACTATTTGCTTTCTTTTCAAATCTAGAAAAGAAAAAAAAATATTGTTCCAACGATATAAGTATCGATTAGTTGAACGTTATCTATGAATACGCGCACTTTATTATATTTTTATAACCATTTCAAATTAGTAAATAACCTGAACGCTCAATCACTATAAAAGCCCATTAGACCGTGTAATAAGGTCAGTTCTTCTTTGTGAAGGAAGCTCAAGATGCTGGCAACTAAATTGTGTGTTCTTTTCACATTGTCCTGTAATTTGTTCAGGACAATCGATGGATCTGACTATAAGGGTGACTCCAGCATGGATATACAAGATATTTCAGTTGACTTTGATTACTCAACATCATCAGGTATGTTTTCTTGGTGTACTTACTCGTTAAAGTATTTGTCAGTGTCAAGTAATTTGATAAATGAAGTTATGTGTTTAAGCAGCGTTTTACAGCGTAAAATGTAGAACTTACAATGTAGTAAAGGTCAAAATCAAGTAAAGTCCGTCATTATCCAGTTATGTCAGTCATATCCCAGTAAAGCACTGTGCGATGTGTATTATTCCGCGTAGGCGACAAAACTTTATGCATTATTTTAAACAAGTATCAAAATAATATGAATCAGTGGGGTATTAAATCTATAGTGACACATTCTAGTGTCAGTCGTTATTCTGCTTTAGGCATGGATCACATACTATTCGTGCTTGATTATAATTATGGGTCGATCGATTAGTGATGTCCACTTCTGCTGGGGCTTATGCAATCCCTTGCCATATTGCCGCCGAAAACGACGGTGTTCACAGTCATGTAATTCATCATATATCTCAGACATTTATTAAAATTTTCAGGCCGAAAAAATGTAAGAAACTCATATTTACCAGTGCAATAAATTAATTAAGGAAGAAATATATTATGATGTAGTACATTTATTTTTATTGTTTTAGGAGATTCAGCCGTATGTGAAACTAGCTTACACACCAAAGATGATTTAAAAATTATGATTGATTTTATCACATCTAGTGCGCATATTTTTGATAATGTTACCGCTAGATTCTACGAGGACGCAATCAATATGATTGATGCACAAAAAGACGATCTTATGCACTTCGAAACATGGTTTCTAGAAAGACCGGAACATTTAAGCAATAATTTGGAAGAATTAAACTACATGCGACTGGCTTTAGAACCCATAATTGCGGAAATTTTAGAAACGGTCAGAAATTACCCTTTGCTACTGGATGAATTTAATGAGAAAGCCTCATCTGCTAATAAACTTTTTGAAACATTTTCAAAAAATAATCAAATTTGTGAACTTAGCTGCGGAAAAAGCATTCCTGGTATGTAACTTTATCTATTTTATCATGTAAATGTAATTAGGGTAAGTTAATAAAATAATTATAAAATAAAATAATTAAATTATGACAGATGTTGCAAGTGGACGAAGGCAGCTAACAGACAGAGTGCCTTACAACCCTAAAGAATATTACTGCGGCTCTGTTCGCGATATTTATTGGACAATTGAAAATGACTTAAAGCATTATGCTGATGAACTGCAAACTGAAATGGCTGCTGCAGTCATTACCAATAAAAATCATATTGTTCAGAAATTACAAAAACTCAAAAATGAACTAAAAGAATTTGTGTCTAATATATTTGGTACGGTTATGTTTGATATTCTGAATCTGCATGATGAGTATTATCTTCTGGCTCAGAATATGAAGGGATTAGAACTCAAGGACTTAGTTATGAAACTCAAGAAAGATATATCACAGATATATTCTGAGCTAGCGGTACTTGAAAACGCAGTGGGCAAGTTTGCGAAATATTGTAGAAGTTGCCATTTGGAGGATGATGATTGTAAGTAAACATAAATAAAAAAAAAACATATTTATTTAATCTATTCATATTCATCATATTCTAGCCTTATCCCGGTAGCCCTAGACTTAAGCATAGGACTGAATTTTAGTTATTACGTGGAGCGACTGCAGTCCGACCTCCGCAACCCAGAGGGAAACATCAATATGGTTAAACCAGCTGTCAGTCTGTTAAATGACACTGACTACTTAATAACGACTGCCATAAATGTTCATTCAGCCGGGACAAACGGCTTAACGTGCTTTCCGAGGCACGGAGTAAGCGATAATTACGCACATAACTTCGAAATGTCATTGGTTTCACCAGGTTTTGAACCCGATACCCTCTGAATTTAAAGGCAAGGGGTCTTGCCACTGGGCTATTGCCGCTTGAAATTAAATTAAATTGAATCTATTAATATTGAAACCCATAAAACGCAGTAGTCCCTTTCGCTCTTACTATAATTGAGGAAAAGAGGTGAAATGTGATTCAGCACTGAGTTGAGTAAGATGCAGTTGAGCAAATGGGATAGAGTTTTTCTCTTCTCTTCATCCTTGCCTTATCCCAATTGATTAAGATTGGCTAATATTTGGTTTTAGATATAAAGTAATAGATTAATAATAGGTTTATATGGATCCTACCAAGATCTAAGGAACCCAAGCCAACCTCACCTGCTGGTGGTGCACCTGCCGATCAATAGACAAGGCTCTGGCAAACATAATAGTTCCCGATAAGCGGCAATCGGCTCGCCACGTTAATATGTGGGACCAACAATATTGTGTATTTATGTAAATATTAAATATCATAAGTATTTAAATAAATAATGAATTTATTATTTGTCAGGCAAATTACTATAATATGCGTATGTATTATTTTTCAGTATTTTTGAAGATTGGAGAAACAGACTATGAAGAAACTGTGTTCGATTTATTACATAACACTATCTTAGATAAAAAGAATGAAATTAAAAACGAGATGCTTAATAATTACAAGAATATTTCCATGCCGTTGGAGGAACTAATCGCCGAAGCATCAAATACTGATAGATATGTAAATGATCTTAAACAGCTAAAGGAAGTTGTAGCGAAAGCCACTGAGAAACAAATTTCGATATTTAATGATTTTAGGAATAACGTTCCAGTTACCTCCATAAATAAACTTGTTACATTGGAATGCGATGCTAAAACGTTATTAAAAGATGTTACGGAAACCACTGAAAAAATTAATAATTTTCTAAGGAAGGATTAAATAGACTCCATATTATTTAATCATGAGTATATACGCTACGATAGTATTTTATAAATTTTACAAAATATGTTATTCGACACATTATTATTACAGGCAGCCTTAAGATATTTTTGTAAACATTTACTATCTGTGACATTAGTAAGAAAATACAAAAAATTACTTATTATTTCAGACTTAGTATTTATCAGCCAAAGACAATATCAGTGACAGTTCAGTTTCAAAATTAATAATTATTAAGGTTCATCATAATGTACATTTCAAGAATCGAAACAATATGAAAGTAAATAACAATAATTAAAATCATTATATGTCTTAAAATGTACAATTAATCACTAATAAAAAAAAAACAAAAAAAGCTCATTATGTTTTTATAAATTCAAATCAAACAAATGTTTAACATGTAACATAATCGCATTGAAATTAATAAAATGCATGCATAAGTTAAAAATAATAAAAAGTGGAAAAAAATGTACATAGTATTTTTTTTCACAATATTCTTGTAAGTCGTCTATATGTAAGGCAAGGCACGGGGATTACGGTTGGTGACAGAGACATTTCTATCCTAGCTCCTCCAGTTTCGCCACCGTCTGTTGTGCAGTGTGTGGACGAACGTTGTCCTGAAGCAGAAGTGGGGTAGAGCAGATGACCAATCTCGGTTGCTTTACGGCTAGCTTTTCCATAATGATTCCCATTTGTTGGCAATATTGATCAGCCGTAATCTCAGATCTTAGGAAGCTGTAGTGGATGACACCAACGCTGGTCCAGTATACACTGATCAGTACCTTGTTATGGGTCTTTCGCTTGGGAAGATTTGGCTGTTCCACCTGGGTTCAACCACTGTGATAAGCGTTTCCGATTATATGATTACGGCGATACGATTAAAAATCCCCTCGTTCTTGTGACGGTTGAGTAACGTGACGCATAGTCGATGCATGTTTGTTGTTTTGCTTCGCTTAATTCACGTGGTACCATCTTTCAAGCTTTTTCACTGTAACAATAAATGAAGGTTTATTCATTCACGGAAGGTTCCCTTAGTGCTACTTTATTGGTTACGGCTTCTGGGGACCGTTTCAATATCTTGAAATATTCGCTGTGTGTTTTGTATTGTTAAATTGGATTGATTATTTAAAAGATAGCCTGTGAGTTTCTTGTCAGTTCTTCTCACAGAGCGGTGGCTCGGAACTGGCAATTCACTTACACATAAACTTTTCTTTTTTGCATGTAAGTAAATATAAGCTTCATCGTAGTAATATCTAGTTTTTTATTTATTTATATTTTGGTTTGACGTTTTCAAGTGCTATGTAATATTTTATGAAGTAAATAACTTTTCCTTTACTTTACACAGCCTGCAGTCAACTCTGACGTGGTTTGAGATTGATTCGATTCAATCACGATCGCTTTCAATCGCACATTGTATAGGGTCTCCGGCAGTCCACGATTTTTGTTCTGGATGTCTAAATTTCCAGAACGAAAGTATTGTGTTGAGTACACATCATTAATCCTTAAGCGCTAGTGCACGTAATCAAAAATAATGCGATATTTAAACTTTCTATATTGAGCACAGAACGACGTCAAAACGAAATTAAATGGCTCGAAAACAAATGAATTATATCATTCAGAACACGAATAGACAAGCTTTAAATTGAATGAGGAATTCCTGGCCAAACGCCGAATTTTTAAAATCAAAGTGGTCAGTTCGGTAAAACGCCAATTTCAGATTTAAGGACCAAATACTTATTTCTGTAATCTCAATAGTTATTTTTTAAGGTTCCTAATAATAATGTTGATATTTCATCAAAACCGCCATCGACTATTTCATTCAGTAAAATAAGTATTCGTTAATGTGTTTTGAGATTTTTATTAAATTTGTAAAAAGAAGGTACTCCGTTAAATGGTAAGGTTTATATCATTAATAATAATATACTCTTTATTATACACCATGATAAAGATTACATATTTAAACAAATGGACGCTTAAAGCAATTTCTTTCAGGCAACCTTAAATGGACCGAAAAGTTAAGGACACAGAAAGGTACATCGTGATGTACAATAATATTGAGAACAAAATAAATAAACACAAGACAAAAAAAAATGAGGATAAAAAAAACTACTACTATTACTAATAAAATAAAAACAAAAAACCAGCTACAAATTTACAAATAAAATAAAATATAAACACAACACAAAATTACAAACTAAAAGAAATAAATAAAAAAAAAAACATATTTGGAAAATTACATTTTAAAGGAAACAGATGGTTACTAATTACTATCATAAAAAAGGTTACTTTTCTTATGCTACCTGGTAACGCGTTCCAAAACCGAGCTGCATGTACAGTAAAAGACGAGTCATTGTTTTAATTTAACAAGAAATATGTGTCGAGAAACACAAATATATAAACTGAAGAGTTTATTATGAATACAAACTGACATCGCGCCGTGTGCATTGTGTGAAAGTTTGAAATTAATTAAAATGCATCATCACGGATGTGGCCAGCCAGCTTGGGGTGCGGCTCGGGGGTCGGCATTAAGTAGATATCTATAGACAGTGGCGTTCACACTATACATGCAAATAATCTCTGCATACAGTAAATTAAATTCTAATACTAACTTTATGTGCATGAGCGCTGCAAATTATACCCTTCTAGAAATCGATGTACACTTTCCTGCCCTTAGATAGAAGGCTAAATACAGCTACATACTTTTTTAACTGTTTTAGATTCATCATCAGCTCAGGCCACTAAGTAAGTGCTCAGTAGCACTCCACCACGCGATTTCCATTGGCGGAGGACTTTTTCTACATTAGGGAAAGTTGGTATAAGGTTTAAAGTACAATTGGAGAGGCCTATGGGGCATATTACATAACAATATCTAAAGTTAGACCAGGTTCAAAACTAGTCCCCCCTTTTGGCGTGGTGGGGGGACTGAGTACCACCCGGAGGCCGTGAAAAGTTAACGCCCAGAGATTGACTCTGGGTGCCCTTACTGACGCCCGGGGGGAAACTAAGAGGGACCTGTAGAGGGCCCGTCAAGCAGCGCCAGGAGGGTCTGAGGCAGCGGGGGCAGGGGGCCCCTTCTGTCTAACCATAGATCCTCCGAGAAGTCGGCCACACACGTTATGGTCGCACGGGGTGGTAGGAGGGGCGCGTCCACTGCGCCTCTCTGAGGAGGTCTTCCCTGTTTTGGTACGGAGGACGTTGGCCGCAGGCGGGGTGTCAGAAGCTGCAACCCAGGTACTGGCCCCCGCCTCTTTCTCAACAAGCGGCGGGCGTCGACGGAAGTTTTTTAGTGGGTATTACTGCTGGCAGTCGTGTCTGCCGGTGGTGAGTCCTAGAAGGGGATGTGGGACCCCCTTTAGCCTAAAGGCAGAGCGTAAATGCATTTTGTTACCGAAGTAATAAAAAAAAAGTTTTAAAACTAGTGCTGTCACTTTCATTTGCTAAGATTAAGACAGTGACAGCACTAGTTTAAAACTTGGTCTAACTTTAGATCTCGTTTTGTAATAAGCGCCTTAATGTTTAGCAGTGAACTTCTAGTAGTTGAAATAATGGTAATAAAGTAAAATTTAAGTTAACTTATAAATGCATCTGGTAGCTACCTAGTTTCCAGCATTTTTGATACATAAAGAATATCATGCCTGTTTCCCCGAAGAAGTAGGCAGAGGCATAATTATATGCCCACATTTTTCCAATTATTTTGTTGGTTCCACGTTATAGGTGGCGAGCCTATTGCCGCTTACCTGGATCTTTTATGTTCGCTACAGCCTCGTCGGTTGTTCGGTAGGTGCACCACTTGCAAGTGAGTTTGGTCGGGCTCCTCAGATCTTGGTAGGGCTCTCTATAAACAACTTTTTAAATCTAGGTTCTATTTTATTGTTTTCCTCCAGATCTATATCAAAATTGCTTAACATAGGGCTTTAGTCTGTATATAGCTATTACGAATTATTGTTGACATACTCAATATTAGTTTTTTTACATTAGTTTGGTCGTTGTTAAGGTTCCATAGTAAAGGAACCCTAATAGTTTCGCCATGTCTGTCTGTTAGTCCACGGTTTGACCGATAATATTATTATAAGAAAACTGTAATTTGGCAAAGAGACATACCACTTAATCACCACGACAAAGTGATAAAATTAAATGTACAATTTTTGTAACACCCAACACTTTTCTCGTTCATCACCATGGTGAACTGTTTTAGACATCACCACTGAACGCGCAGCCTACGGTTACTCGTCACCTTCTTTTTAACTGACTTCAAAAAAAGGAGAAGGTTATCAATTATGTCGAATATTTTATGTTTATTTCCTCACAACTCCGTTATTTTAAAACCAATTTAGAAAATTCTGAATTTGTTTCAATATACTCTCAGGTTGGTCGCATAGGTGTTTTATATATTGAGCAATTTATTTCGCTGGAGACCATTTATTAGTTGTGGAGTAATGTGTAGCTCGGCGTATACGATACATGGCAGGGGACAGCTCAAGGACGTTTCGTGAACGCCCTTAGCCGTCTGACGTGACCTGGCGACCCCAACGAAACCTTAATTGATGATGACTAAACAATACCTCAAACTGAAAAAGTTATATATATAGGCTTATTTCTATAAAAGGTGCCATTCATATTATTAAATTGCCAACATAACTTAACCTTATTAAGTTAACGGCGACGGCAGTCGCTCCATGTAATAACTGAATTTTCAGTGGTTAAACCAGTGAGCTGACCCTGTGCCCTAAGCTTAAGTCTAGGGCAATTGGGATTTGTGGGCAGTAGATATTGTGGGCCGTGAGTAATGGGTAACTCGCCGCCCGTCCGCCTTCTATAGGCGACAGGCCGCGTCGACGGCGCGTTTGTGTTCCACGCGCGCCTCAAAGAGATGTCAGCACAGTGAGGGCCCCCAGTGAGGAGGTCAAGCAAGCCTGCCGGGGCTGCAGGACTGTTCGAAAGGGTTACCGCGGCCGCGGGACGTAGCAGGCTCAAGACGGAACATGGATGGTTTTCGATCCAAAAAAAAGGGCAACCAAGATAATGCTAAAATAAGCTAATGAAAATTTAATTTCTTTTTGTTATAAATTATACTGGTAGAAATAGCACTCCCACATATTATACTAACTAATATGTTTTATACATTTACATACTGTTTAATTCATTGTATATATCTGTCACAATGACACCACAATGTCACCGTCTGGTTGGGAGTATCCAATTTGTGTCGAATATTACGATAAAACCAATTCAACGTTATCTGAGTAGAGCGCGTCGAGTGAGGTGTCAAGTCATCGTGATCCGTTAACATGTTGCGACACGATTGTTATAAATCTTGTTATAATACTTCTTCTTTGCTCAGTATAATATAGCAATACAGTACAAAATAACATTTATTAACAAACACGGTCTGACACTTAGATCATGTAAGAAGATAGAATATGAAATCATAAAAAAGGCTAATTGCGCACTTAATTAAGTTCTGTCCAGTAGACCATCAGCACGGTTCGCAACGACGCTGATGTCCTCATCAGCATCCTTGCTGATGCAGGTTCATCTAGTAATATGGTGACTTGGCCTGCCCATAACGTCTCAGTCGAAATGTTGCTTAAGAAGCTGCTAGCAATTGCTCCAATCGTTGGACAAATAAGCGTATCTCAATTTGTCATTTAATAACATTTATCAGAAAACAGTTTGTATATCAATACAAAGCAGTTATTTACTTTGGTAATTGGTATAAAATATGTGAGTAATATCGATTCAATTGCTTTTAGAATCAAGTCAGCAATATCGATTTTTTCACTTTAGTAAATCAAATTTCACATGTTTTGTAGTCACCATATCATTATCAAACTTTTGGGTGACTAAAGTTAAATAATACTGCAATGAGTACTTTTTTTTAAAAAAAATTTAGTTTTTGAATATTATAAAGAATAAAGAAGCTCAAAGTCGATCAGCGTGCAATGGAGAGAGCTATGCTCGGAGTGTCCCTACGTGATCGAATCAGAAATGAGAAAGTCCGTAAGAGGACTGGAGTGACCAACATAGCGAGGCGAGTTTACAGGCTGAAGTGGCAATGGGCGGGGCTCGAAGAACCGACGACCGATGGGGCGGTAAGGTTCTCCAATGGCGACCGCGAACCGACAAAAGTAGTAGAGGACGGCCTCCCACGCGATGGACCGATGATCTGGTCAAGGCGGCGGGTAGCCGATGGATGCAGGCGACTCAGGATCGCTTAATGTGGAAATGGTTGAGATGATGATGATGATGATGAATATTATAAAGAAAACCTTTTTATATGACATTGTGTCCCAACGCGAAATCTGTAACAATAGGGAATAAAAGGCGACTCTGCTACCAAAGAAGTGCATTAAAAAGTCGTAAAGTGTAAATAGCTCCCGTCACTGTCTGTAGTGCAGTGTCAATGCAAGGACGGAGGTCGGCGTCTCGCCGCAGCGTCATCGCGTCCACAAAAACATTACCCACTTTTTATTATTTTTACATGCAGGAAAAAAAACGGATTCATTTGCCAAAATCATTGTAAGATTTTGCTTGCTGCAACATTAATGGAACCACGGATAATTAACTTAGAACTAGTAAAAATTACGTGAGTCTATAAGAAAACGGTACGCAATTAATGGCTTAATAATGTCGTTTGTTGAACGGAAATAAGTACAGAGAAATAATGAACTACAACAAAATATTATAATTTCTAAGCGCCCCTTCATGATTTTTTTTTTGACTGAAACTGATATGAGAGCAAATCCTTAACGAGTGCGTAACTTTGTGTTTTAAGATATAATGCACCTGTACGTCTACCACATCTGGTTATACTTCTATTTGTGTAAATAAAAAAGAACCATAGAGTTTATTTATTGTACAATATGAAACATTCTGGCTGGGTGTAGTTAAAAAGTGGCTAAGTTGTGGTATACATATTGATTGCTTGTAATAATTAAGATAAAAATCAAATCAAATCATTTCTTTTAAAAACAGGTAAAAAGATAAACATTTAATATTAATACTGTTGCCATACCGTAGAACGCGTGCAAAGATATTTAAGCAAAGCTAAATAAAATGTCTATAAACCTTCAGGCACAAAAAAACCACAATCTGCTACGTTCATCAGTTCAGGGGCTATTCAAAAAAGTCGGCATCCCGCTGATGCCACTTATATTATTGTAAGTGTCCGTATGCTGCGATGACCAATTTCCATACCATTCAATTGAGATGATGTAATAATTCTAACGATACCCCATTCACCATAATCTATGAAGGCGTTCAGAAGTTTGGGTATAAAAGACAAACACACTTCATTCATACTTACACAAACTCAAAAAACACACTTTTTTGGACCTTCATGTAAAAATAAACTTACTTCGGGTCGTTTTTTTATATTTTTAACTTATATTGCGACTTTACCTTAATATTTTTATTTCAGCAGTAATACCTGGATTAACTAGTTTGCTAAGTTGAAGACCTTTTGAATTGCGGTTTTATGTTTATAGGATATTTCGATGTTTTGTTTGTTTAATTTGAAATTGCGGATGTTGTTTCAATAAAATTAAGGGTTAAAGTAATATTAAGATACACCAAAATTCGTCCTCAATTAGTCCCAAAAAAGTGGTTTTAATATATTTTATTTTATTTTAAAACCCCAACAAATTAAAAGTTATAAAAATATCTTGTAATTAGTTTAAACTACTCTGACGAATATGAAAGTTCCCGGTAAGCGGCAAAAGGCTTGCAGGTTGCTTGGAAGAAATTAAGCCAATTGTATCGATTTTCTTTTGCTATTGTTTTCTTGTTTTATTTTTAGTTAGATGTACAATAAAGAGTTTTTTATCTATCTATGTATTACGTACGACCAATAAAGCAATGTGCCGTGTGGTACCGGCCTAGAATAGTGCCACCCCCTGTCATCTCATGGAGAGTCGTAAGAGTCGACAAAGAAAAATCCTACAGGATGTTGGGCAGTTCATCAACAGCGATCACCAGCGTGATGATTATGGGCAAATACTCCGAATATAATATAATCTATTGGGAAGACCGTAGTTCAACACTGGACTTTCTAAGGCTGATACGATTTTTTTTTAGTACATACTTATTACTATTTCGTATATACCGTGTATAGGGATACGACCCAAGATCTTAAAATCCTAAGCCAACCTCATCTGAAAGTGGTGCACCTGCTGATAAACGGACGAGGCTCTAAAATATCCCAAATGTTACCGGTAGGGCCAACATTATAACTGGCAGAATGTGGGCGTTTAATATGCCTCTGCCTACTCCTTCGAAGAAAAAGGCGTGACAGTACGTATTACGATTTTAACATAATATAAAATATACATATGCGATAGTGGACCATGATGAAAAAGTGTATCACAAAAGTATAATTTTGATTTTTGCAAAGAAAAAAAGGTGGTCTGAAATCCTGGCTGCGTTCCACGTTCCGCTCCAGGTTGCAAGTTGCGACGAGATTTAATGGAGCCACTGGGGATAGTTTTCTTTAAAAACGACACAGAAAGTTAACTGTTCCGCATAAAAAATCTTTTGTTGGCATACAAAGAGCGCTTAATATAAAACCTCTATAAAGTTTACGAAACTTGTATTTGTGTTTGATTAAAGCGGTTCGTTTGTAGTCTCTTCGCTTGTGAGCAAATTAATTTAAGATTTGATAGTCTGGACTGAATTGTAAAGGATTTCCATTGAAATCGAGATAATAAGACAGTATGTAAATTTCTATGGGTTTGATGAACCCAATGGTGACAGTCACGGTATGCATGTCTACTGGCGGAGTTTATACTTCTCTAGAATCTAAAAACAAAAGCCTTCTATTAGTGCATCCTATCTGGCTTACGAAATCCACAAAACGTGGACAAACGGAAGGCCCTTTGCTTTGATATTCGCAGTATAGACGTCATTCAGCAGTGAAATAAAATCATTGGATTATATTCTGAAGTGGCAGTTGGATGATCAGGCCGAGGAACCAAAGATAACCGATGGAGCAATGAGTTCTTTGCTTATAGTAGTGTAGGTCGTCCTCAGACTGGGTCGAAGGACGATCTTAGTAAGGAAGATTGCCAGAAGGAGATCAGGTTGACCGGTGGTCGCGTCCAGTGACGAACAGTAGTAATAAGGCTTCTGACATTGGAACAGGCAGAGGCAAATACAGGCTTTGATATTTCTCTACACTATACTGAGAATTTATGTTTCCAAATTCCAGTGCCTAGGCTATTTCAAACAGTTATCTGTCATGTCTCGATTGGCCAAAGCATAGAACAGTGTGTGCAGGGAGGTGGTTTGTTAAACTAGCATTGACTGAGTTGATTTTCACATGATGCCAAATGTCGAAGCGGCATGCGCCTGGGCCGACACATCGGCTATAGCAGTGACGTATATCTGTCAGAACAATGTGATTTTCAATAAACCATGCGATTTATGATTCCTATTGTTGCAAGACTCGCCAGTCGCAATGACCTCCTCTTCATCGTGTGTTAATGACCTTAGTCGGTGCGTTGTTTGGTATGTACCCCTACTACATGTAGGGATAGTATGAAAAGGTATTCTACAACTGAATACTGAAAATGCTTTCACCGCTTCTTATGCACTGATACCTATAACGCCTTAATTCTTTTATACCTTTTTATTTAAGAAGTATCCCCTGGAAACAGATAAAAGCAGTAGCAGCAAAATCGTTAGGACTGCTTGGCTTCCCAGAAGAGTTCAAGCCTACGTCTTTCCGTTGCGCATTAGTGTACCTACTTACTTCTCTAAATGTAGAAAGTTACTTGCCTGCTATGTGTTTTTTTCTGTTACACATACATTTTATATAAGTAAAAAAACTATGGTGTTTAATTTTTTAAATAAATATTTGCGCGTGAAACTATTACACAGCTTGGTTTGTATTTTAGTGTAAAATTAAATGTTGTAATGAATGATATCGTCCCTTGCTCCAATAGTCATGTGTTCTATTCTCACACAGTACCTAAATTTGTGTGCATGAACGTGAATATTTGTGTGTGAACATATGAAAATTATTACATAAAAAAATGCTTGATAAGAGTATCAATCGCACAAACTTGGCTTAGTTTGGTGATAGATGGCGCTGTGTGAAGTGTACTAATATGGATAATTAATTTCATTGAGATATTCCCAGAGCCTAGTCTGTTGATTGGCAGGTGCACAACTGGCAGGTGAGGTAGGCTAGGGCTTCTAAGATAAATAAATATTTCTGACACTTACACCAATTATTTAGTTCCAAGATAAGTATCATTATTCATTAAGAACTTGTGTTATGGGTACTAAATAACGGATAAACATATATAAATATTTTTTTTGGAAAATACATACTTAATATACACTGGAAAACACCCAGACCAGAACAAATACTCATATTTATACACACAAAGATTTGTCCTGTGTGGGGATCGAACCCACGACCTCAGGAGTGGAGTGCGGTTATACTCGCCACCACGCCATATCGGTCGTCATCTTGATCTTGATCTTAATAGAATCCCTATAAACCCATGTTGTAGTCGCCTGATCTGATACTTTTTCTATACATATGTCAAAATAAGTATTTTCAGTATTGTTTACATATAGATAAAATATGTTTATTTCAGCTTATTCATTGTCTATTCAACTTATTAAGTAGGTGAATTATTTATCATACCCGAAACAGGTAAACTGACACTGTAGGGTATTTTCAGGTACAATGACATAAATTTATACACAAAAGTATTCATAATTACCTGTTTTGAATATCATTTGGAGATAAGTGTTTTAATTAAAACAATATTCTTTGTTTAATCGTTATCCGCCTTTGATCATTTAGAAACAGACAATGCACTTTAAATGTTTTGGAATGAATTATGTACGATCGTTGTGCTGAATCATTTGTACCTTCAGAGAGGGCAGTTGAAGGTGGCTCTTGGGACAAACAGACTTGGAACATACAGACAAAGCAAATGACAAATTACAAGGGGCACAGTGACTCTCCTTCACTGCTTAACAATAAAAACATTCATCATTATTAGGCAGCGATAGCCCGTTGGTTACACCAATAGGCTTTAAATTCAGAGCATCTCGAGTTTAAGCCCTAGTGGCGCAGGTCTATAAATAGGTCTTTAAGTTATGTGCGTACATGCTTGCTCTGTGTCTTGGAAAGTACATTAAGCCGTTGGTCCCAGCTGTTATGAACATCTATGGCAGTAGTTATAAGAGAGTCAGGACCTTCTAATATTAAAACACTTATCGTTTTAGTAAAAAAATATTATTTTCTATCATTATCCGCCTTTGAAAATGTTATGGAATGAATTATGCACGATCGTTGTGCTGAATCATATATGTATACCTTTAGAGCGGGCAGTTACAGGTGTGTCATGTAATATGCAGACAAAGCGAATGACAAATAACAAGGGGCACAGTGACTCTTTACTATTTAACAATAATTATTAACATTCAACATAATCATCAAACCGTCGCTGAACATAGCGCTGGCTTAATGAAACTTAAACCCATTAGTAGACAGGTCAGATTTAAGTTACGTACCTACAGACTTTTTAATTTTCACTAAGATCTCATCAATGTTCAATCATACGTTTAAAAGACAAGAAGCATAATTAAATAGTATATCGCTTTTGCATGTTATGCGTCAACAAATATGATAAGCCCTCATAATAAGATCTTCTTTTATGATGTCCCTAAAATCATCTCTTTGAGTTAAGTCAGGATCCCATTTAGCCAGTTATAGGCCTCCCTAACATATTGGGGGAAAATGCTCATAATCGCCATCGCTGGGCGGGTTGGTGATTGCAGATCAGGCACACAGGTTGATGCTGTTGCCCAACATCTGGTAGGATTCTTCGCAGTCAGCTCTTACGCATCACACGGGAAGATCTAGCCTAGATCACGCAAATCTAGGCCGACGAAACCCGGCAGATTATTGTATAGTAACTACCTTAATGTAAAATAAGATTCACCGCTATGTTTATACAAAGCAATCAACAATAAAAATAAGTAAATATTTTTGACATCCCACACAGCCGTCTAATCTCCAAACTAAGTATAGTTTGTGTACTATTGGTAAAGAACACATAAAACATACATACATATTTTTTTATGAATACGTACTTATAATAAATAGGAAGCATCTAGGCCGAGACTTCATATACATGCACATAAATATGCGGTTTGTTCTAATATAATCGAAGTGTCTGTTATTAATCAAAATTGGAGATACGCGCTTATACCAAACCATGTTTAAATTTGTCCGTCTGTTTATTGTTGGATTTGCTGCTACAGAGAGGGCAGTTGAAGGTGTCCCAGGTAACATGGAGACAAAGCGAATTACAAAAAACAAGGGGCACAGTGACTCCGCGCTTGACGGCACGCCACCGGCACTTCTTCACTACTTCACAATCATATCCCGGTAAATATTGCACATCGGGATCTACGCATTTCCAAATATGCTAATTTGAATGAATATAAATTTTCATGTCTATCACTTATTATATTTATCGTTTACAAAGCGGCCCACGTTTAAATCACCGTTTTGAATCGCTTTATCTATTTAAAAAAATCCGCATTAAAAATTGTTGCGTAGTTTTAAAGATCTATGCATACATAGGCACAGACAGACACAAGCAACTTAGTTTAAAACTATGTAGTGATAAAATCGACATGTTGTCGACAATGATGTTAATAATTGTAAAGAACTAAGTATCCAGGTATTCTTTTGTGTTTTAAAAAACAAAAAAAAATATGTATCGCACCTTTCATACTATAAAGACCCAATTGGAAAAAATATGATTTTTGGGAAAACGCGTTTAAAGATTTTTGAGCCCCTTTTCACAAAATCGATCATAACAAAATTTTATTTTGAGATTTACCCCTACAGTAGGAAATCTGCGATATGTGAACTTAAAAATGTCAACTCGAAGCTTTGCATGAAAATATACCCACAGGAATGGAATACCGCACTTATATCAAACAAACATTTGTTAAATTGTTTGTCTGTCCGTCCCAGGTAACCTGCAGACAATACTCATGACAAAGAACAAGCGGAACAGTGACTCCGCACCTGCCGGCCTGCCCTGGCACCTCGTCACTACTTTACAATCGTTATCATTTGTGTAAAATCCTTGTATAAAACATGACTCGGTCATCGCTCACTGCTATTTCGACTATATAACCTCTATATAATTCTATACGATTCGCATCTGTTATACATTGAAAGGTTCTGTGGCCTAAAGCAAGAAGATATTGAATTAAATTTTAGGCTTAAATTCGCGCGTTAAATTTTAGCTTGACCTTCATAAGAGCTCTATTGAGCCAAACTTGAATAAATGATTTTGAATTTGAATTATTGTTTTTAGTATTACTAACGTGGGTCAATTCCCTCACAGGACATATAAAGGGTGTATCAGTAAGAGTGCACTTTTTGATATATAAATAAAAACAAGTATGTTATTATGACAGAGTTGTGATATTTTTGTTGTATCGTAAAGAAGACATATTCCGATTAATCGTGCGATTTTTTTCTTTGGGGTTTTGTGAACACACGTGTTTATATCTACGAATAAACCCGAAACAATTCCTAAACTCAAATCGGAAATCCAAAGAGTCATCAGTGAGATACAGCTACATCTTTGTGCAAGTCATGGAAAATTTCATGAAAAGAGTAATGGCCTGTCATCGGAGCCGTGGGGGTCATTTGACGGATATTTTATTCCATACATACATACATACATCTTGACAAACACTTTTAGCTTCATTCACACTCATTATACTCCTCATACACGCCCGTCGGTGTAGGGTACTTGTGCCCTTTCTTCAAAATTTTCTGAATTTAACCAAATTCCAAGACCAAGACCATGGAAGGTCGTCCCCTCCCAACACTCCAATTACTTGTCCATCATAAATCACTTTCGTTAGTCTACTTTCATTCATCCTCTCAACATGACCAAACCATCTAAGCATATCTTTTTCAATTTTATTCCATACTTAATCGGAACATGTTTTCTTTACAATACAATAAAATATCAAAACTCTGTCATAAAATAATAATGTCTGTCTTGGTTCTGTGTATTTCCTATGATGTAAGTATATGATTATCATCAATCAGCCAAAAGCCGTCCAAGTATTTAAAAAGGCAAAAACATTTATAATACATATATGCAAGTAATTATGTTGATACATTGACTACATTTACCACATTTTCTGCTTAATTTGGGGCCAAAAGCGTTGTGTTAGAAGTCCAGAAATATTTATTATACATTATACAGTTTGTAAGCGTAATAAAAAAAAATGCTTTATTCATTTCTAATGAACCTAATCTTTGCAGTACATACCTGAAATTCCATATTTTTTCTATATTAACATTAAGTAACCTACTTAGCTAAGTACGAAGCAAATAAAATAGTTATCATGCACAATAGGAAAAAATATTGTACAAGACAAAAGTAAAATTCTAATATTCGTACATGACAAATATTCTTTCAAAACCAATAGGTAGGTAACGTAACTAGAAGCCAACTCTATTTATTCTTTTGTTTTAAACACCATTAGTCAAAACAAAAGAACGAGTACTACAGACTATAGTATCTTTAAGGAACGGGAAATTTATGAGGCAAGTGGGTCTGGGAACTCCGCAGTCCGCCAAACCGGGCTTGAGGGCTTAATGGCTTCAAAGTGCTAGTTCCGTCCGCTGGGACTAGAGTGCTACTTTTGCCATTGAACATTTTTATGCCATTTGTTCTGTGTATTAAGCATCTATATCAAAATTTTATTACATACATGCATTCACGCCTGTTTCCCAGAAGGGGTAGGCAGAGGCATATTATACGCCTACACTTCGCCAATTTTATAGTTGGTCCCACGTAATAGGTGGCGAGCCTATTGCCGCTTACCGGGCACTGTTTTGTTCGCCAGAGCCTCGTCCGTTGATCGGCAGGTGCATCACTTGCAGGTGAGGTTGGCTTGGGCTCCTTAGGTTTTGTTAGGATCCCTATACATCCCTATATACATCAAAATTTTATTTGAGAACATAAAATGGTTTGAAAATACATGTTGATTGTTAAAACGTGTAAGTTTTTCAGAAACCTTCGCATTGCGTGTACTATTTTATTGCTAATGTTAATTAATGAAAAAATATTTTTCTGTCAAATTTAAAAAACATAGAAGAAGTGACGTCGTTTTTGTAAAAAAAAGTAATTTTTTCAAAAATATTATAAAATGAGTGGAGATGTCCTAAAAATAAAAGAATATTAAAAAATATTTAAACATTCATATATTCTAACGTAGATTCGAGTTACTTACCGATCTGCTTATCAGGTCTATATATGTCTATAGATGAGTACTTATTCTTTTGTATATGAATTAAATATATTTATATGTAATATGGTAGACGATAGTAATTTGTGATAGCCGTAGCTTGATAAAAACTTACCAATTAACGGCACACTCACATCTTAAACAAATAGAGAGAAAGATAGAGAGAGAAAGAAAATTCTTATATAATTTGATGTTATGCTATTGGCTTATTCGTTTCCCGTTGTCTTTATCAGTTTGAGTTTTAGCAGATGACGTATTTCCAATGACACAGTAGGCATTATATTTTCGGATATTTCAGGTATATGATACTCATGTACCTATATGGTACTTTAGGGTATGATTTGATATGTAGAACATAAAGAATATAGATATGGTAAATTTTGATGGAACCTCATTTTTATATTGACTAGCTCTTATGTTTTATGTTTACATTATATAGTATATATATTCTTATATTATTAATGGGATTTATCTACTCCGTTTTCTTTTATAAATTGCTAAAAAGATGATAAGGGTAAGGGTCCATGCAGAAGCACTTACCGATTATATATGCTTAATATCAAACAAAAAGTTTTACAGAGAATTATATTTCTTTTTAGCAACAGATAGATGGTTGATTGAATTATTGGCAAATGTCGCGGGTAACAGAGAAGAAGTCGCGAGTGGCAGCTAGTATTTATATTAGTTCACATAATATAGCCCAAACATGGATGTGCAAGGTTTCATAAGGATTGGTGAAATCAGTGGCGGCGGCGATGGCGGGCGTTCGCTTGCCGCAGAAGGTGCATTGTACAAGCTAGGGGTGGCATCAAGATCCATTTTGGTACATACCATTAAAAATTATTATAACAACAAAATTTTTTGGTTGTTCCTTGCACAGGATAGCACGTTAAGAGGTTTTATCCGGATTATTACTATATGTGGTAGTTGTTAAGCCAAGTTAGAGGCCTTATTAGGCGGCTTCATATATTGTAACAACGACGACACATCCCTGTGGCCGTCAATCCACACTTCCGCTGATGGAAGTATGACCTAAATCTCTCTCACCTTTTTTGCGAAAGGGAGCCCAAATTCAGTAGTGGGACCACAGATATATACAATAGATAATTAATGTCGACTATTTAACACGTTTTGTGACGTCACTGCCGATATATAGTGATGGGAAGTCTAAACTGCTTCAACGCTACTGATGCCGCTGATGATCAATATTTCATACGTGAGAATCGTTAATGTTACGGTATGTAAAAAACAACAACAAACCTGCGATTGATCGGGGTTCGGACACGCGAAGTATATGCCTATGCATTTTCTATTATATGTTTAAGTCTGTGAGTGGGACGTTAATGGGCTAAGATGATGATGTTGTTATTGCTTTATGTTGTTCGTCGGCATCTATAGAGTTCTCGATAAAACAGTTTCTCAGTCATCGTTAAATAAATCTAATAGTACGATTTTTTAATCATGAACATATATTTGCTAAGCAACAATTCGCCATGGATCTTTTATATTTTCTTAAAGTCCAACAAACGTGTCTCATTACTTAAGTTGATTTTCCTCGAAAAAACAATAAGTCGTAAGAACTTTATAATTTAAAGATATCTATTGTGTTAAAATTTTGTCTAGCCATTTCGTTTAGTACAAGGTGTTTTGGTGCTTCTTTTAGAGCATATAAAGCGCTTTAGTTATTGCGTGCTAGCCTTTTGCGACCTGTAATATGTTGATATTGTTGTGCCTCGTCAGTTAATCCAATGCTGTAAACAATGATAATTAAAACTATGTCTTATTGAGTTTTAATATATTGTGTCGAATCAAATAATTTACATATATTGTATTTAGAAATTGAATCGCTCGTAGCTCCATCAGGCTACAATGACCATTAAAATGAAATGTTTATTTGCTATAAATAAGGTAGATTTCTACACTGAATTTCTTCTTTGAAGGGCATGGAAATCACTATAAATATCGGCTTGGTATATCCTAACAGTAGGAAAGCTCCTGCTTCCGCTCATCCGCACTAAGGCCGCATGGAGTAATCCTTTTATCCCTTCTCCTTGGGTTTTGAAAGATAACCAGAGCATGGGCTCAGATAACCAAAGTGAGGTGGATGGACTCCCACTACAAACTCGCAGGAACAATATTCGCATGTACAATACGCTGCCAGATGATGTGGCAAATTTATCTATAACTAAATTTAAAAATTACATAAAGAGTAAATTTTGCCAGAAGGCTTATTATAGTGTGAAAGATTTTAAGAACGACAAGTCTGCCTGGAAGTAATATGAATTGCTCCTTTCTTTCTTAAGACTAGATGAGATATGATCTTTAGATATTAGATTTTGTTAGTTTTAAGAACAGCGGTAATCTTAATAATTTATTTCTTTAATTGTATTAGATCTTAAGACATAATTTGAAAAAAGCCGAGATGAGTTTCTTGAGGCCTTCATCTCAATCTCGTTGCCTTTTGGAAGCCTCGTTAGAGTCACCGACAGACTGTTTGACTGACGAACAATCCCCTCCCTTCTTTAGAATCACGACAGGCTGACTGACAGATCCCCCTGTAAGAGTCACCGACAGACTGACAAATCTTGAGAAAACAACAACAGACAGATAAACTGACAAATTCTGACAAAGAACCCATTTGCTTTTACTCCTTTATTATGGTACCGCTAATATTTCTTTCATGGTTGTTAAAAAAATATATGGAATTTCCATTCTGTGTAAATGTTTGACGAATCTAAATGATCATGTTGATCTTAAAGACAATAAAGTATATTTTATTTTATTATTTTTATTTTATACATTTCTTATGACCGGTTTCGGGCTTAGCAACCTACGAGACACCTAACCGGGTCTGCACTGATGCTCACGAAGATAACTTTTATACCCAATCTACGCGGCAACCGCCCGTGCACAATGTGGACACGTTTGTCATTTATTATATTGTGCGTAATGGCTGCTCGTCCTACTGGGAATAAACCTGGTCGTGTTTTTTATTAAAATAAATTATGCACTTCCGACCGTTATGTTACTTACCATTTCATAATCTAACATAAGAAGGACAAAATCAATAGGCTAATAATAAAATTAAAGGGGTAAAATGAACGATAACCCTACCGGCGGGTGCATCGAATGCACCCGCCTGCCCTTTCACTTCGCCCCTCGCCCCGCACTTGCATCAATTCGCTTCTCGAATAATCCGAGCGTTGACGTCGAGTGCACCCGTAATCTCACTTCATACTTGGACATGCACTCATTTGTAATTCCAAAGACATTCTGATTTAAAGGGTAAAGTCATGACTTGAAGAGCTTAGCAAGGGCCATGATTCAGATCAAAACTCAAAGCAAAATTATATTTATTTGCATTTTATGTTACGTTATCGCACATTATTTATCGAAACCTTTATGCACAATGTGATATATACATAAATAGTTTATAACATTTATTTCAAAGTAAATTTAAGAAAAATAATAATATACTAATTTAATAATTGAACGTAGCTGATTCTTAAAACCTAATCTAGTCAATATTATGAAGATAATTGCGAAGAACCCTTACAAGGACTGGAGTTCACTCATAAACCAAATAAATTACATATTCGTCTTGTCACTCTTCGAAATAGTACATGTAGACTGTAGACCACGCGTCGAATAAAATATTTCAATTCAATAATAAATAAAATAAAAAAATGGGTAAGAAAAAATACAAGTGACTTTATAAACTTGTTTGAAAATTATATTATACTTTATGAATTGTTAACCTCACATAGTTCTTGCAAATTAAGCACATACGTGTATCATGTATCAGATCAAATATTAAAAAATCCAAGGTGAGAGGGATGAGATGATAAATATGATTCTAGAAAGTCGAAACTACCTATCCCAAAAATTAATATAACAATATCTACGAAGGGACCTATCTCAAAAAGACTAGTTTTTAGAAATCGTCGAATGAAGATTCACATGTCAATTAATTGTGGTCGGATTGGAAGAGACCGACGTATAAGAGTCTGTATTTCTACGCATATGTCTTTGTTTTCATTAAAGTCTATGCAAATGCTTGTTTAGAATCGTGTCATGACTCTAAGTCGAATTCTCCAAATTTTGTATTATTTCTTTATAATTCTGAAGGTGCGATTATGCTATACGAACCGTTCCCAGTAGCAGATGACAGTGAGCAAAAAGTAGTCAGAATGCTATTATTGATTAATGGTAGCCCTCGATGTGAGTCCATCCATCAACTAGGTATTAAGGGTTGGTCCCCTAGGTGCGTCCAATCACTGCATAATCTAATTTTTGGGACGCTACAATTGATGCCACATATGCAAGTATAATTTTACACGTGGGGTATATCGATCTTCTCAAAATTTTACAATATTTACTGGAAACTAGTTTATTTTAGTACCCATATTACAATAATACATACAATCACGCCTGTTTCCCCGAAGGAGTAGGTAGAGGCATGTTATACGCCCACATTTCGGCAATTATATAGTTGGTCCCACGTAATAGGTGGCGAGCCTATTGCCGATTATCGGGCACTATTATGTTCGCCAGAGCCTCGTCTGTTGATCGGCAGGTGCACCACTTGCAGGTGAGGTTTGCTTGGGCTCCTTAGGTCTTGGTAGGATCCCTTTACACCCCAATAATAATCGTTAAGAGTAAATTTTCAATTTTGAGTAATTTTTAAACAACATGTGACTTATCATTAAATTGTATATAAAGTTTCAGTCCCTCTCCGCTTGGTTCGTGAGATGAAGCCCGTGTTTAGTTGAGAGACATTAAGGTTGACATTGATGATGATAGCACTAATACTAGTACTATAGTTGTGGCAGAAAACAATAATGTCTGGCCATAGCACCTCCATCCGGCCGAGGCTGATCGGGAAGGACCAGGAAGAGCTTTGACGTCGTATCGGGTGACATGTGTGCCAATGGTTTATCTACAAAAATGCTGAAGACCATGCTAAATGGAGACAAAAGAGCAAGAGACCCCGGGCCCGTAAGGTGGCAACCGGGATAACGCTCAGATTATGATGATGATGACTTGTAGCAGATAAAGAAACTTATTGTACATTTTTTTTATTTCGATAACCTTCTAGGCTAATCTTAAGCCTATGGTGCAGTTAGTGCTCTCGAGTTTTGTAGGAGACTTAACTTAAGACGAAGTCATTACTTAAAATACTGTCAGCCGTGTAAGCAATTGTTACAACATTGTTAATGGGGAAAAAGCCCAAAAAAGTGCTTTGTTTAAACAGTGGACTGGTTGGGAAGGGGGGCCTAAAAATAGGATGGAGTAGAAGGCCTGCGCCTGTTAAATTGAATTTCTATAACTCACAAAAAATACAAAGCTTTGTGTTAATGACTTCGACTATATATCCTGAGTTAAGCGAAAAAAAAAACAATACAAAAAACTGACACTTTAATAAAAACACTTTGCTTTACTTTTTTCATTCCTACTTGAGCAAAGCTACATGTTTATAGGCACGTCTAGCGGCTGTATGTTCAGTGTGAGAATTAAGAAACGCACTGTCATAGCTGTGAACAACAACATAATTATCACGGGTATGTAGAGGAAAAGAGTAGGTTCACAATGGTTATATGGAGGAAAGACAGTAGGCGATAGAGTCCTAGGGATCACCCGCAATTGCAATTACTCGGAAGAACTTTAAAGAGAATGCGAATTTAAAATCACAAAATATCTTTAAGATAAATAAGGATTAATGGAGATAGAGATATGATACGCATATAATGGCCACGTTGTTTACTAACATATAAAATTAACAAAAACAAAATTGCAACGAAACTTTATAGTACCTACTTTATACATTATTATATAAGTTTGGACAGCTTCAAATATTCCTAGCAATAGGTGCTAACGTTCTGTGTCATTGTATTGGGTGGTGTGGGCTCAAAGATGGGTCGTGTTTCAGCGTCCTTCCTGAAGAGCCTTCAGGCAGCGGCGCGACACCCGTCTAGACGTCTGCACCTTTCATACTGCGAGTCAACTCACATCTACTACCGGTTCACATATTTCCTTCTTACAGTTTCGTTTTTACGAATCGGTTCTAGGGTTGGCTATGGAGCTAAACGATAAAAACTGATGTTAAATAAACTAATTATTGGTTATCCAAAGGTCAGAGGTTTGATTTCTCTCCGGATTACCGCAGACGAGTTGATTTTTTCTAGTAAAAAAGGTCGTCTCTTAACTGATGAAGTCTTAGACAGGAATAAAGGTTTTATTCACCGTCACTCTAGACCACATTCATCAGACATACTGTTCTTACAAAATACTTTTTGAAGAAAATTTAGATTTATTAATGTGTTGTCAAAGAAAGAACACAATAACCCTATAGTTGAATGAACTGCAGAGACTAATGGGGTCTCTTTGGCATCCTTCGAGTAAAGAATATTATAAGAAACCGTTTTTTCCCGTCTTAAAAAAGTAATAATCTGTTTGGGTATATTTCAGTTGACTGCCAATTTATTCTGTCAAAATGTACAGACTTAAATTGTTGTGTTACATTATATGATATTTGCTGAGGAATAGGTTTCTTAAAAAGAATAAAATATTAATTTATCGCGCCATATTGAACCCCGAGCGCTACGAAGGATTTTAAAGTTGAAAACTATAATACTAGAAAGCGATGGACTCAAGCTCGTCCAATACGAAGAAAGCTTTATTCCCGAAGCGAATACTATACTTTTGCACACTATTTGCGAGACAAGAAATATACAGCGATTCTAGCCCCTAACATAGCAAACTAACTAAAACAAAGAAGGTACTAGAGAACTGGTAAACATACTTAAACACTTTTATATATATATATATATATACATATGATTATATACTTTGAAGTACATACATTTCCATGAAAAACTTAGACCAGAACAAATATTCACGTTCGGACATACAAAAAATTGTCCAAAGTGGAAATCAAACCCACGAGCCCAAGAAGAGAGTGCTTTTTATATTTCTCGCCACGCTATGGTCGCACGGGGAGGTAAGAGGGGCGCGTCTACTGCGCCTCTCTGAAGAGGTCCTCCCAGTTTTGGTCCGGGGTACGTTGGCCGCAGGTGGGGTGTCAGACACTGCAACCCAGGTACTGGCCCCTGCCTTTTTCTCAACAAGCAGCGGGCGTCGTCGGAAGATTTTTAGTGGGTATTATTGCTGGTAGTAGCGTCTACCGGTGGTGAGTCCAACCCCCCTTTCGGTCTCCCTTTGGCCGGAGAGCAGTGCGTAAATGCATTTTTAGCGACGTATAACAAAAAAAAAAAAATGCAGGTGCGTGTCGTCCAGCTGTTAGAATTTTTCAAGCAGCCCAATAAGGTCTCTTGCTTGTCTTATATCTTATCACTGGGGCCACAGGTTGCCCAGTGGCGCACTTGACCATACCGTCTGATTTTTTGTGCATCCACTTGCCTTTCACTCCATATCTCCAAATATTGTTGTCATCATACTTGACTTATGTACTAACAGATATAGTGATAACCGGGATGAACATCTTAACGTGCCATCAGAGGCCCATCGAGTTCTATTTAATATTAATGAGTTCTAAGGTCGAAGTTATGAGTTCATATTCATTCGACCAGCTGGAAGTAATCATTCTGTATAACAATATATCTGTGGTAGAGTTATTACTGTCCAATCATCATTTTCTTTCTGTATATCAACAGTCGATGTATACTTACGCAGTCTCGGAACAATACGTTTCGCTTCACTAGAACTTATATTATAATAGGCTCACAACAGTTTAAATGTCTGGTAGAATGAATAACTGTTCATAATTAAAAATGACCTTTTCATTATGCTCTTTGTTATTTTATTTCAAGATATATACAGCTATAAATGGTTGTGGTTATTATAATTGCCGGATAGTTATATTTTAGTAAGATATTCTATTAAAACAAAAAAAGCTGGTATGGATTAAATTTGGATATCCAGTTTTAAATTCTATTAAAATCAGTCGCGATTCTTGCAAGCTTGTGTTAAGATCAAATAATACATGTATCTCAAAAATCATTATAATCAAAGCCCATTAACGTGTCACTACTGAGAACGGGCTTCGTCTTCTCACGAACCAAGATGATATGATTCAGGTTATGTCTTCTTTTTTAAATTAATGGCACTATGTCATCAAGGGTAGTGACGACAATTCAGCCAGACTCGTATGATGACTTCACATGTGAATAAAAGGTAATAATTAAAAAAGAAGTTATACTTAACCACCCGGACTCAATAAGGTATGTAGCGTCCTGCTGTAAAAAAAATTGAATATGATATCCGGGGCCAACGGCTTAACGTGTCTTATGAAGTTCGTAAGCGATCGAAATCAAATTCCACACAAACGGACACCCATCCAAGTCCGAGCTCTCTGTAAAGTTTGCTTTACTTCGGTTATCGTTTTTCGAATTCTTCTTAATTAAGAAGATTAGAAGATACTTCAATAAGCTATCGAAATACCAATATGGATCAGCAAAAGAGATAACGGTACAATTTCAATCAAACCCGCCGCATTGTGAGTGTGATCGTTCAATTAAGTACGGTGGGAGGGCCGATACGCGGCTTAGTTCCGGTGGCTGGTGGCACGCAACTCGCGTAAGGATCGCCGCCGCACGTCTAGTGTTTGGTGACGCATCAATAAATCGGTGTCGGCGAGACAAGGTCGGCGCGAGGGCGCGTAGTTCCCGCTGCGGCCGCACCGCGCCACTGTCGTCGTTCAGCAGCCGTTAATATTGGCCATAGTGAAGTAAGAAAAGTAGCATAGTAAACTTACATTCATTGCATCGCTCGCCAGCGACTCGAAGTTCAACTTTACACCTTATAAAGTACAGGAGCGCGTACGGTGTAATTCAAAAGAAACTTTCTCCACTCCAGGGTTGTGGAATGACCTCCATGGCTAAGATGAAATTATGGAGCTCTTCAAACGGGGTTTAAATGGCCGAAAACGCACTGGCTTGATACCCTTGGTATTAAGACGCCTGTAACCTGCGGTGAGGAATCAAATTGTAAGCAGTTTAGAGGAAGTCACTTCGACTAACTGAAATTGTGATTTCACTGTGAGGCCGAGCCAGACGTACGCCGCGTGACGTGACTCAACTTGCTTGCATACCATTGAGAAGTACGAAGCAGTACCATATGTTGAAACTGACTAAACTTTAAAAGAATAAGTTTGTGAATGGTTTAAAGTAAAAAATACAAATGAAGCCACTTCAGCTTCAAGGAAAATAAAGTATTTATTTGGTAAACAAACTTAATAGCAGTCCCACAAGACGAATTAATCCCAAGGTGTTCCGGCCTCAGTAAAAGTGACTGGAGTCATAAAACATGGTAAAAATTGATGTTAGCAAGTAGATAAATCTGAAAGTACTCATATAGTACAATAGCGAAAAAAATATTATATATGAAAATAAAATATTACATTTATGAAATATTCCCATACTATAAATGTAGATAAATAAAAAGCAAGTTGTTTACATATACCTATGTCTGTAAGTAATATGTTCGGACAAGAAAATTTAAGTAATTTTAAAATATTACAGATTTTTAATTTCAAGTATGTACAATGTACATGCTCATCGTTGCAATTGAACACTAAACTTTTCAGAAACCAGAACACTTAGCTTATTTACTACGTTAATTTATTGCGTGTGAATTTCGTCGATCATGCTGGCAAAAGTATTATTCGGCACGATTAGGCGAACTGGGCGAATGTAACTTGCACAGTGCGTTTAAAATTACATGCGTCATGTTAATGCTAACGTGAGGTCCTGTTCACTATGATGGACGTTGTCGCATCGCGTTGTCATGTTTACGTGAGCGGGCGCGCTCACCTGTCTACCGACAAAACAATGGCAATACTATATCAATAAGAAAACAATGTCTGCTCTGCTCAATCTGTCTTCAAGCTGAAACTGGAAAATAAATTAAAAGGGTTGCTAATAAACATTTATTTCCGGAACTAATGTAACATAAATATGACATATAATGTTACCCAAATATAATATGTAAACAAATAATGTTTCAATTTCAAAGTTAAGTTTAACTTGTTAAAGGAATAAAAATGAAAAGGGTGGAATCGAATACCCTTGAACCTCGCGTGGCCAGTTTGTGGGGTTAAAACGGCCACCGAAAGTAATGAGCATTCATACAGGTCTGCCCTTTCAGGTTTCGGTGTTTTGGTTTCATACAGGTTTCAGTGTTTTGGTTGATGGTTGAATCTGGAAAATAAATACCCTTAGAGCTCTTACGGCCAGTCTGATTGGTCAAAACGACCACTGAAGTTAGACCACCTTTGTATAGAAGAGTGGCATTTCATAATGCTCGTTTGATTGTTTTGGGGAGATTCAAGCTTTTCTCCGCTGCATCGGGTCTGCCTACGGAGCAGGTCTGTCTGGTGAGGCTTATGGTCAGCAAAGGGTTTCATATTGCCGAAATGATTATGATGACGTCGAGACTACCATGGTTCCAGTCTCTATGAGTTTCGCAATCGTGTCCGTTCTTCTGTTGGGACAAATAGTGGATATAAGACAAGAGGATCGCGAGATAAAGCTCCTCAATAGGGCCCTTAATTTAACTTCGGGATCAAAAGAAACGCCATGGTCGCAACGAAAAAGCGTCTAAGTGCCTTCGATGGCACTAAAAGTGCTTTTAAATTAATGCTTACCTTTAAATTCGTTCATACCTACATATACAGTGAAGTTGAGTATACCCGCACTCTGATTCCTAAAAATGTATCTTGGTCTGGGTGATTTATATGTACGAGTATCTATGTATTTTCGGAAAAACAGTATCTACATAGATATATGATATGATATATACATATATCAGCTTAGTTTGGAGCCAGGAGCATTGTGTGAAATATGTATTGTTAATATCATTTCCACGAACTGACCTCTGTCAACTTCAGTTTCTCATTCAGACACGATAGTTTCATAAAGTAAAAAAAATCCTTCCTTCCTTTTATGAGAGATTAAAACTTTGAGGTTGAATTTATTGTTGTCTATAGTCGTAGTTGTCTATGGTCTTATATTAATGTTGAACCTGCTTTACCTACAAAAGTGGAAAAAAACATTTATCTTGTTGGCCTGAATGGCCTAGATAATGACGTGATGTCTGTCTGCGATAAAGTCTGTACAATCTCCGACTTATCAGAGGTTTCAACGTCTGTATTTGTGTTTTCTTACATAATTGTTACAACACGAGTTTAAGCCCGCGACTTTGCCCGTATGACCTACACTTTCTTAGAGTCCAGGTCTTTAGATAAAGGATTTTTAACGCATTATAGGTACGTTACTTATAAAAGATAATGTAGACCCTTCTTCTTATATTTTAAGACCACTTATGTACCATATGTCAGGTGAAATATACCTGAAATATGATACATTCGCTCACCCTATATTTCCTTTAACTTAGCATTTTCTGAGCTGTAGCTGTTTTCCAGTTGCATTGTATAGCTTCACAGACAAATGAAGATTGTAATGAAAGAACCTAACCAATTGATAAATTTAAAAGAGCATAGCTTGTGAGTTTCTTGCCAGTTCTTTTTACAGCGCGCAGTCCGGGACTGCACTTAGATTCACTTACACTTAAATACTTTTGTTTTTTTATTGTTTTGTTGCATATAAGTGAATCTAAGCTTCGTGATTTCAGTGTAATCAATCATATTTTAAATGATTTTTCTATTTATATTTAATTTTGTTTTCAAGTACTTAAAAACTACAAAATTATAATAGTTTATGACATAAAAGTCGTTGAAGTTTGAAGTTTACTCACCGCTCTTGTACTTACATTTAAGCTAGACAGCTTTGGCCATTTATCTGCGTCAAATAAATATTCAACTCTGTGGCAATGGTTCCTTGAAAATGACCAAACTATTGAGTGTCAGCCACCTTTTAAACTATAGTTTGCAAAATCCAAATATTAAAACGTTTACTCCTTTAAGACTGAGATATGAACACATTCCTTTGAAACGTTCGCCTATTTCATGAGCAAAACATTGCCGAATTTCGAAATATGTGAATGCAAAGAAGTCATACGACATCTATTGATGAATTGTATATGGTATAGGCAAAACAGACATGATTTGATATGTGTTAGACCCAAATCATAAATCAGCCTAGTGCATATCAACATCTGATGCAATATGCAGAGCCGACGAAGAATCTTTCCGCGGTTCTACTTCGGTGTCAGTAGTAGGGTTAAGAGACTTGTATAATATTTTGCAAACCTATTTTATCATCATCATCATCATCACAGCCCATTAACGACCCACTACTGAGCACGAGCCTTCTCACACATACCAAGGTATTGAGTGAGTGAGGGTATTGGGTCATACTCCACCACGCTGACCCAGTGCGGATTGGCGGAGGCAGGTGTATGGCGTCCTGCTGTTAGAATTTTTCAAGCCGCCCATTAGGCCTCTAACATGGCTTTACGACTACCACATTTAGTGATAACCGGGACCAACGGCTTAACGTGCCTTCCGAAGCACGGAAGCGCTCGATATCAAATGCCACACAAACGGTCACCCATCCAAGGAAACTCTGCTGTACTTTGGTGATCGTTTCCGACCACCGATAATATGTTTCATAAATAAGCTTATTGCATGACTGACGTACTTGGACTAATGTAAGCCTATTTTTCGTAACAGTTCCACAGTCCACAATAGCCAAGTTTACACAAAATCAACCCATTAGTTAGCAAAAAGTGTAACGAACAAACGCACTTTAATTTTATACGATTTGTTTAGAAGTAAAGTTTATATGTGCAACATTAAAGATACGTATTTTCCTCCTTTATCGCTAACATTCCTAAACTATCACATTTCAAATTCATTTTCCATATCAATAAGTATAAGATGTCGCATGATAGCAGAATATCTTGACAAGAATATTGTACGTCATATGTTTTCTCTGTCAAAGATATCAAAACATATTTTTCCCATCTACTTGAAAACATCAGTGTATTTTTTTGGATATTATCACGCACTTACGCCTACCTACACACAAACACACCCAGACACGACACATTTTATTCTGTTTTTAAATTTTGTTATTTAAGTGTTTTTTTTTCTATTATTAATCAGTTTATTGTTCAAAACCACTTCATAGTCTCAGTCGAACCGGAGCTCTTATAACTACATTATGTAACTTAAATTGTTATTCTCTTTTTGACTGCTGCAACATAGGCCTGCTAGCCTAGTGCAGAAGCCATAGTTTACATAATTATGTCCTTGTCACATTTACTTTTCTGCTAGTAAAGATTATTATGTTTGTCTTTTTTCCGATCTCGGGCCAATGGTGACCCGGACATTTGGAAAGCTTGCGTGGGGCAGAAGCCAACACGTAGAGGCCCCTTAGACACCAAGTCACTTATGTGACACCAAGCGGCTATTATCCCTATGTGCACTATAGAAATACACCTAAGGACAATCCCCGGTTGGTGCAGTACTATTAGGATAAGATGGAATCTACTATGGCCGGGATATTGGGTTGAAAAGCTGAAGGACTGGGTAAATTGGACTATGGATAGAGGAGACTACCGAACACTTGCCGTCATTATCAGTCTCAAAGATTGTAAATGGCAGGTGGTGACTAGTCAGAGGAAATAATGGGCTTTCCAAAATAGCCGTAGTGCAACGGAAGGAGCTCAACATCGATATCCTCGGCTTCAGGGTGTCGAGAGGTTTACACCGTTTTCTACTCACTGCCCAAGAACAAGCACTGTCCGTGCACCAACTCACGACTTATGCATCTTTTACTTCCACCCTGCGAGCATGTAGCTCTTGCGATTCCACCCTGAACAGCTGGTGTCGCCACTCCCCAACAGCTCGCCACAAGCTGCCCTTATTAATATTATTAAAATGTTTATGTTACATAATATAATCAAGGTGATTGAGCTACATATACATTTATAGTTTGAGTTAGACGTGAGAAACTTATATTTAAGCAGGTTAAAAATTTAATAATTAGATTAATGTGCAAAAGTACTATATAATGAAAATCAAATAAATACATATTCACAAATGTCTTACAAAATGAAGCAAGACATATGTGAATATGTAAGTAAAAAAACGCTTATTACATACGGCAACTAGCAAATCAAGACAAATATTAAAACATTAAAAAGAGGCGGTCGTGACCAGTTCAATATCCTTATTCAAAATAGTCGCGAAACAGCCAAAGTTCTAAGTTCGAATACAATAAGTGGTGTCGAAAGTATTTATATTGTGATAGCATATAGCCTCGTCTAGACGAGTGGGCGTGAGCTGACACGTGGCGAGCTACCTGCGTTAGGTATTTACACAACCAAATCTATATACTACACGAGATACTTAAATATTAATGGTCTACAACGGATTATAATCACGCAACATCAATTTAGACATTGACGCAGTTTGAAGAGTCTATTGACTAGGTGACACTAATTACTCACAAGGAGTTAAAAAAACTTGACAGATTAGGATATGCATGTCGCATAACTAATTCATAAATGTGTAATGCCAGTTTAAAGTTTGTTTTTGTCATAACTACGATAACACTCGATTTGGTATTTGGCGCTGTCTATCGGACAGTTTTCGGATAACAAAAAAGATCTTAAAGCACTCAATTATCGTCAATGCATCTACATAAAAGGAAATTAGGGGCATAGTTAACTCAATTTTGTATTTTTTGACATTTACGTCTTTTAAGAACTAGAGGTGTGATATTAATTTGTCATTATCATTACCACTTATTACCTCTATTGTTGTCAAAGGCTCTCTAGCAGATTCCCAAAGATGTCTATCCTGTGCGGCCTTGCATCCATAGGTTCCCTGCGGACGCTTTCCAGGTCGTTAAGCTTCAGGAAGTAAAATCTTAACCTCCTTTAAGACATGAGTGAGAACGAGGCAAAACATTGCCAGCCAACAACTGTGAATGAACTCTTGACTTTCGAATTCATTTCCATGTAAACGAATAGCTGAACTATGACTTCTGCTGGTAGGCACATTTTTCTCAGGCGGCGATGCGTGTCGTCTAGACTAGACGCAGCGGGGGCGTTAGCGGCCACGTCCACGCTCCCGCGGAAGTGCGACCGCTTCCACATGTTCGGTACATGCCCAACAATGGCTACGTACACTCGACCACAGGTAGACCCATCCAATTCTGATGATACGCAGCAATTCAAAACTTTAACGGCCCAACTATAAAGCTCAAAACTTCTATATATAGGATATACTTGTGGTTTTACCGTAAAACGACATGGCTCTAATGTTGGATGCTAATCCTACTTTCAATACCCAAAAACCGCAATGTTTCGCCGACCGCCATTTAGGACAATTGTGTCAACCTAGTTTATTTTTCTACGGTCACTATAAAACTTGGAACGTATTATGTAAAACACATTGTTTGACCCCTTTGGTTAAAAACGACAATCGTGTCTCATCTGTTATGTTATGCGACGCATAGAAACCGTTTATTACCAAGGGCACTTCAATGGCGAAGATGGTATTTACTGGACTTTTTACAAGCTTGCGGCTTAATGGCCGACCGCCCTGGATCATTTACTGCTTTACGGCGGCTTCTCCGTCTAGACAGGTCATGAGCTAAATTATTGTGTCTGGATGGAATAGTGTATTAGTGACCCTGACCAATAATATCACTGCGCATCAAAGTTATAAAGGTTTTTAGGTCTCTTATGTTAACATGGAACCCTCATAGTTATGTCTGCCTTTCTATCCCTGGCCTAAAAAGCGAGATGAAGAGTGTTGCCGTTGGATAGGTCTATATATGTTTTTTACTATGTGTCGTACATTTTGATTAATTATTACTGATTTCATGTGCGTTTTTTGTTGATTTTGTTTTATATTTTCGAGGTTTATTTTCTACCCGATGTCGATTTAAGACATCAAATTGGTACAAATATTTAGAGGGACCCTTAAACTAGAACTTTATGTCTTCGTTTATAAACCATTTTTTAATCTATACAATGTGAAGAGCAAATAAAGAGTGCCAAACTGCATGTGGCCCGAAGAAGTGCCTAAATAAATTTCATTTATTTTTGTTTATTTTAGTGAATATCTGTAAAACATATTCGCTCTATTGCACACAATTTGTGACTACGAAAAGCCTAATGAAAGGTGTAACAGGTCAGCTCAGAATCCACTCTAATTTTAAGTTAAAATAAGGTTTATACAAACGTCAAAGGGGCACGCTTAACCTGTTGCCGATTGTATATTAGTTGTTCAAGTTCATAGATCTTCAATCGACATGGATATGAGCAGATGAACATCATCCGACCCAGCGGCTCGGTGAAATGCTCAATGAATTACAAGTTTGTTACACCTAGTGCTGTCCACTAAGAAAAATATATAAAATTTCTGAAAAAATTGAGTTTGAAAATCGTCATCTATAGGTTTATTTGTTCATAATCATTATTTTCATACATACATTCACGCCTGTTTCCCCTAAGGGGTAGGCAGAGACATATTATACGCCCACACTCCGCAAAATATATAGTCCCACGTAATAGGTGGCGAGCCTATTGCTGCTTACCGGTCACTGTTATGTTAGTCCGTTGATCGGCAGGTGCCCCACTTGCAGGTGAGGTTGGCTTGGGCTCCTTAGGTCTTTATAGGAACCCTATACACCTATATTTCAGAATATACATGGTACAATTGATTAATGGGATTAGACATGAAGTTTTCAGATGCTAGTGTGTAATAAAACGTAGTGACAAAGATTGAGAAAGGTAGGTATGCTTAGATGGTTTGCTCCTATTGAGAGCATTACTAAAAATTTCCAGAAGTTTTAATTCGGAAATCGTAATATTTTGTTTTATTGGTTACAAATTACTGGTTTAAATACTAGTGATGTGCAAAACTATACCTTCTCACAATATTCCCTATTTTAAAAAACCGACCGATTTATGTAAATCGGAATTAATAATAATTACTTAAATTTTGAATTGAATTAAGATATAATATCATATGTATAAGTAATCAAATGTTTAATTGTATTTATACTATTTGCCTACTAAACGTTTTGAAGTTAAATAAATCAATATTTAACAAAGTCTATCTTAATATTCCCATCCCATCACTAGTAAAATGCAATGGGCACTTCCACGTCGCGAATACGAGTGGTGGACACATTAGTGCTTTAAGTTCAGCTAACTGTGGCAAATCCTCCAAGCCCTCGCATCGACAGGGCTTACGCTTTGATGTTTTAAATCCAATAAGATGGTTAAATTTGTGTATTCGTTAGTTACTTATTACGGAGCGTTCATGATGTTCACATATTCGTAGAAACATAAAAAAGTGTATGTGAAATGTAATAACTGAATTGCAGGTAGATGTTGTTAAACCAGAGACCAGACACTATTTTTTTTTGTTATACGTCGGTAACCAAATGCGTTTACGCACTGCCTTCCGGCCAAAGGGGGACCGAAAGGGGGTGTGGGGCTCACAACCGGTAGACGCGACTGCCAGCAGTAATACCCACTAAACCCACTACACCCCGCCTGCGGCCAACGTCCCCCGGACCAGAAACGTGAGGACCTCCTCAGAGAGGCGCAGTGGGCGCGCCTCTCCTACCTCCTTGTGCGACAATACCGTGTGTGGCTGACTTCTCGGAGGGTCCATGGTTAGACAGCAGGGGCCCCCTGCCCCCGCTGCCTAAGCCTGGCGCTGCTAGACGGTCCCTCCTGGCGCGCCCGCTGCGCCCTCCACAGGTCCTTCTTAGTTTCCCGAAGTTTCTTCAGAGTCGCCAACCTCTTGGCGTTACCTTTTCTTCGCGTCCGGGAGGTACTCAGCCCCCCACTACGCCAAGGAGACCAGTAGGAGACTCCCTCAGCGTAAACCTAAGGCAACCGGGATTATGCTAGGATATGATGATGATGTAAATGGTCCTCAACATTAGTAATGGTCATGAAATAAATAACAGTGAAGTCTTTATTCATAGTAAATAATTATATATAGAATATATGAAAAGTGTAAAGTTCAGCTAACTGTGATAGATACGTAATCCTTGATGCCCGCGCATAGACTGGGCAGTACGCTTTGATGTTTTCAATCCGATAAGATGGTTAAATTTGTGTGTTTCTTTTGTTTTAATGTGTGAGTTTGAATGTGTAAAGACTGCACAGTATAGTAGATTGTGACTATTTTTATTACTAATTTCAATAAAAGAGATAACTATAAAAGTTACATTACACGTGACACCTTTGTGAGCGTCACAATAGTTAGTCTATTTTATGTTGCTATTGTCTTGAGCACTAATACATACAGCATAGTAAGAGACCGCAAATTCATTTAAAAACAATTCCGCAGGCTGTGTGATAATTTTTGTAATAATGTTAGAATATTTCTGACAAAAAAGTAAGTGCTTTTAAATCATAAATCATGGTCTAACTTTACTAATTTTGTTTTCGACTAACTGGAACTATTAAAGTAAAATAATCCTAAAACTATATACAATTAAGTTCTAAATCGGGTACGGACTTTGGACTCGGACTACGAAATTACGGACACATTAAGATAACTATTTAATTTTCTAGATATAAATATTCCAATGACTCTAAATAACGGTAAGTTGATGCTATAATCGAAATTGTGGTTTAATTTAAAGTCTCTGTTTATTTACCTTTAAGTGGATTTAAAAGTACTTACTTAGGTACTACATATTTTTAATACTAGCTTCAGTTAGATTTCTCCTAGAACACCCATAGAAAACTGGTTACTTAAAAAAATAAACCTTTGCACATGTCCTTTTTAGGGTTTAAACTTTCATTTTCTGCCAAATTTAGTTGAAGCGTGAAAGCGTAACAGACAGACTGAGAGAGAGCTACTTTCCCATTTATAATATCAAGCTAATCGTGCAATTAAAGTAAACATATCTTTTGATTTTAATTATACCTACTTCATTCACAGGTGTAACTTACATAAAGTTACCAGATAAAAAAAATACATAACTTCGTTAGCCTTTGCCAAATATGTTGAAATTACTTGTAGTAAAAAAAAAAGGTTTGTCTCACGGGGAAACTATCTAGTAAGTAATATTTATTCCTCTTCCTTAGTTAGTTCCTTCCTTAGTCGTCCGGTCCTAAACTTGACAGCTAAACAAATTCTTATTCTTATATAATAATAATATATTACAAATTTCTAATCACTATATTTGTTGATTTATATTTACTTTGAATATAAGATTATTTCGCAATCTGCTCTCGGATAAATCGAAAACAAAATACTCGAAACATATCAAAGTAGATATAATTCCGGTGATATTAGTGCTAATATCTAATAACAGGTATGCACAATTGTACATCCCAATCCCATGGTGCGCAGAAATAAAAAAAAATCTTTTATAATATCCACAGGAACTTCAATCAGTTTCTGTTCCTTTTGGGACGTCTGCTTCTATGCATTTATTAAAAACAGCGAATCGTTTGCTCGTAAATTATGTTGGTGTTCAACATTAGCATACAGTTCTGCTTTAAAGACTGGATTAGATAATAGTTACTATAATTTAAATTTTTTACCTAAATGGTATGTATATGAACTGATAAACTTGAAATCAGCTCTTATGACAAGTTTTTTGCGGTTTTAACGTGTTATATATTGTAAATTTTGACGCGCTCGTAGCTGTGCAGTGCTAGATGATCGGAAACGATCAATCGTTTTACTTTGAAATCATAGTTTATAGATGTCAGTACTTAAAAGAATGACCGTTTGCATGGCATTTAATATTCAGAAGGCACGTTAACCGTTGGTCTCAGTTATCACTATATCGACGCTGGAGAGACAACCTTGCTTATGCGCCAAATTTGCGATAATTAGTTATATATATCATTAGAATCGCCTAATTTTTTTCTATCTGCAGATCTCGGTTTCATCCAATTCTGGCCATTTTTGACATTCATTTGACTGACATTCTGACAAAAAACAAATTTATTTATATATTTTTTGGAAATTGTCTTTCTTTGAATCGCTCTCCTGTAAAGTAGCCAAATGGTGCATAAGCAAGTTTTCCTTTCCAGCGTCGATATATGCTAGACGTTAAGCAATGTTACAAGCCTAAGTAGGCGGCCAACAGCAGGACACCACACACTTAGCTCCGCTAATCCGCACTGGGATTGCTAGGTGGAGTACAACTCTATACTCTCTCACCTAGGTTTGTTAGGTTCATGGTCAGTAGTGGGACATGAATGATGATGCTGAATTTTTAAGGTCTGAACTGACATAATGATATGAGCAATTTAGGCAATTTTAAATGTGTTATTAAATTAGCTTAGTATGTTTTTTCTTGTTTTTGCGGGTGTCCTATGTTCAGCAGTGGATGTTCTTGGGCTGATAGTTTTGTTCAACCCAAGAAAGTCCATTTTTGCCACCACGACGTCATACTATTATAGCATACCAGAATCCCCCGCGTCCTAGCGCGACTCCCGCGTCGCATCTGGGCAATACCTATTTTTATAAAAGGAAAAATCCGTTGAATGTTGACTCACTGACTGACATACAAACATTGAGTAAAAGGAGTAGCGTTCATTCAAGTAGAGCTGGAGGTGTTGGAGGTTCGATCTAATATTTTAAACACATTTTATGGGATAAAGTTACTTATCAATAAAAATATTCAAAATAAATATCCCCTAAAACACACAAGAATTTAAAGCAATCAAGTAAAATTATATAAAAAATACACTTTGATAATTATTTACTGCAGGTTCACGACATAATGACAATAACGATCATCATAATATATACAATATAAACGAGATAATAAATCATAGCTTCGAACTGATTTTTGAACATTAAAAATGTGTTTTGGTATGTCTTGTGTTTTTTTCAAAAGATAATAACCTAAGTTTGGTAAGACGTCTTAAATAAAACTTAATTCGATAACGTATAGTGTTTGAGAACCTAAATCCTTAAGCCGTTATGATACAATAATTTAAAAAACTTTATATTAGTAGGATAGTATTTAGTCGTAGGTATGCTAGTACGAATTTCGTTATATATAGAATATTCTAATAAAGATTTTCTTTATATTGTTTCTCTTTAAATGTGGAAGTGCTCAGGTCGTAATCATACTGTATGGCCCTATTCGATATCAGACAGACACTTGACTCTCTGATATGAATTTAACACAATAAATCATGATCCTATCATAGTTGTTCACGGTGACAGTTTTTCCTGCGAATATTTCTCTTATTATATAATAAGTGACATTGCATACTTATGCCCTTAAATTCCATTTTGCTAAGCATCATCCGGTAGGATTTCTCTTAGCCGACTCTTACGACTCCCCGTGAGATGAGAGGGTGACACTATCCTAGGCCGGTACCACACGGCAACAACAGGTTAATAAGGTTTAATCAAAAATAAAAGTATTTGTCTTATAGGCTAACTATAAGCCCAAACCAGGTTATAATATAATATTGTTTTATTTTTTCTGATGAAACGACTTTTTCTGTTCGACCTCCAAGTCTATGGAGTTGAACTTGTAAGTAGTGCCTCTTTGTAAAACAAAGTTTCAATATGTCTTCTTAAGTAAGGGTTAATAATAAAACCTTTCAGAGAATAAGAAAACAAATCGGCATATAATGACGAAATTTTATTAATTTTGTAAAAGTTCTTTTTATGCTAGTTGTACCGAGTTTTATTTTTTCAAAATTAAAAGTGCACTGTTGATAATAATCTAGTAACACAGAACACAAAATAATTTAAAAACAGAAGTTATAGAATTAGTTTTGATAGTTTTGTCACGTATACTTTACATCAAGAAACCTTCAGATATAAGATATTTTAATTATTTTCTCCGCTCCACGCTGCTATGATGTTCGGAAATGATCACCGAAGTAAAGCAAAGTCAACAGATGTCAGTCTTTGAATGGGTGACCACTGGTGTGTCATTTAAAATCAAAAGCTTGAGTGCCTCTCAAGTCACGTTAAGCCGTTGGTCTCGGTGATCACTACATGTGGTAAGCCATGTTATAAGCCAAATTGAGCGACTTTCAAAAATCTAATGCTAAACTGGATGCCCACATCAGTCTCCGCCTTTTTGCTTTGGGTCCGCGTGGTGGAGTAGAACCCAATACCCTCTCACCTTGGTTTATGCAGGGATCCCCGTGCTCAGTCGTGGTTATCTTTAACATAACAATATGAATACAAATAAGCTTAATTAGAATACAATTTTTTTAACTTTTGTATGGTCGTCGGCAAGTTACTTGTGTAATCATAGCGGTTGGAGCCTACACTGTGCCTGTAAAATAAATAATCAGAGGAAGTTACATTGAGGTCGACTTAGAGAGATTATTATTTTATCTAATCGATTAATGTAAGAAGGGGGTTAGTTATTATAAGTTTTTAACCTTTTTGGCGCATACTTTGTCGGAATAAGTTATTTTTCTAAGTAATGTCTGCTTAATGATAAAGGTATTACCTACATCGTCACGCCATTACTACAAAGTGTCTAGTCCAAATTTATATGGGGTTTCGTGTGTTGTTAAGAGAGCATTGACTTTAATTGAGGGCATATATAAAAGCATAGACAAGTATTTTGTAACATTATGGTGTAACTACATCTGTCACTGAAACTTAGAACAATAAATCTAAACACGACTTCTTGGCGGGAAAGTGAAGCGTCATGTCTGCAGTTTTGTTTTATTTTCTAAAATTTGTGATATTTCTAACATTAATGTGTAATAACGGTGGATTATTAACCATTAAGTGTTTGTGAACATACACGAGTGTTGGTAAATCAAACAAAACAGTGCAACATCACTTTTCAAATTTTCTCTCAAGGAGTCCATGTGAGATCTCAGTACAGTCCCACATCTTTACTGAGGACTCAAGGGGCTTAGGGGAGGGTATCTCATTTACCATTTATCATCTTTATCACCACTCATTCTCATTTACTATAAATTATATTATATTATTAATATATCACTTACTTGACACTGGCTAAATGTGCTAGACGCACGAAGCCATTATTTAAAATAAAGAAAGAAAATCTAAACACCTATTATATTTAGAATGATATCTGTTTAGTGACTTCTGAAAGTGCAAGATGCACTAATGCAGCATGTGTCTGTCCGCTTTCGTTTGGTAAAAATTCCAAAGTGGAATGGAATACTTATCTACATCAAAAAGTCATTGAATCTTGGAACAACAGCTTTATACGATTGTCATCTCTTTAATGCCAATTGAAAGTGCATGTTATCTACAGCAGGTGTCTATTCGCTTAGATTTTCAATTTGAAATATCTACATCAACTGTCATTGAGTCTTGAAACAGCTGATTTACACCTATCTATGTAGAATGCTATCTCAATAGTGTCTACTAAAAAAAAATTTTTTATTAGTGCTAGGCCTACTACTAGCAGACCGGGCGGCTGGCAGGTCGTGGCGAGCGGCTGCACATATTCGGTCAGTGCACACTGTTGTTTACCGGCACGGTATCGCGAGGCCGCGTGACGTAGTGTCTAGACGCCCGCGCCTCCCGCACCTCTCGTCCCCCTATCCCCTCCCTCCCCGCCCTTGCCCCTCACGCGTCGCCCCCCCCTCCCTCGCCCCGCACCGCGACTGCCACTGTTTCGATCACCGGTTTATCTTTCCAAACGGTAATGTTGCAATGTTGCAACAGGCAATGCGTGCGCCCTTCAATGCCGCCGTGGACGCGGTGACGCACTGTTACTGCTGGTGTCATGTCAACACTTCACCTCAACTACCTAAAACGTCGCCTTTATTTCTCGAATCCAATATATACTGTAAACATTATTAATTATCCTTCTTAATTTGGTATCCTCCGACTTCAGACCTATTATTATATTGGTGTAAATAATCTGAACAAAGTATTTAAAACAAAAAAACGGTCGTCAGGGTCAGTAGAGATACTGTTTGTCATATTTTAACACCTAATGTAAACTTATAGAGAGTAATAAAGATCTGAGGGTTTAATTGAGAATTAATCATTTAAGATCGTATGTCACTAAGAAATACAAAAAATACTGAGATAAAACATAAACCCTTAAATGACTACATAAGAATAGTTTTTTATATTCCGAAAGCTGCAAGTTTTATTCCTGGCTAAAGTTTTGTGGTCGATAGCCACTCCGACCAAAAGAAAGTCCTGGTACCAACCAGACTGGAAGCGGGACAGCATGCTTCAGGGTGTACTTGTACACTAATCACTTTACCAGAGTGATAGTACGAACATAAATGCATATTTCTATATATAAAATAAAAATTGCATAATATCCTCCTCCCCAGCAGGAGGACGGATTTGATGAAACAAATGCCATAAATGTATTCTCAATTCTAACGCAAAATGTAGACTTGAACATAATCTAAGTCACATACAGTTACCTAAAACACATTGAACATAAAGTCAGAACTATTAAAAAATGATATTTTTATCGATACTGAAATGTACAAGCGCTGCTAAGCCCCAAGCATTTTGGCGTTGAGCTTAAGCGTCATCAGTTTATTCATATACAAAGGTTTTATATAAAACAAAAAAAGTTAAGAACTATAGATTCTTAAATTAAAAACATTAAAGAACATGTTAGTACTTCATAAACTATGAAAAATAATGTTTTTGATACGTTTTATCACGAAACGCACTTATTTAGCTCTCGCTTTAGCCAAATATCGCGTTGTTTGAATAAGTTGCGAATATTTGGCTAGTTACGCCATTCGTTTGGCGCGCATTAGCGCGAACAATAGAATGACATAGTTAATGATTTTGAGTACAGTGTTGTAGTGGTGATAAACTACCTAGACTGTCTGGCTGGCCCGCCAGTGTATAGGCTATTTAGAGTGACAAGTCCTGTAGTTGTGAGGCATGTCTACTCACATAAATACTTAAATAAAATATAGCCTTTTTGTAGGATTCGTCTTCTAGTTGACAGCAATGATAGCCCAATGGCGAGACCAAAAGCAGCCGTAATTGAGGCAGAGACCTAAATTGACTGCTCACATCTTTGTTTTTTATGTTTATTAGTTGCTGTTCTTTGTATGTGAGTTTTGTCCATAAATACTTTTTTTTAAAAGACAATAATGCCGTAGGTCTCGGGTCCAAACCCTGGTCGCACACTTATGACGTTTTGAAGTTATGTGCAAAATTATCGCTTGCTCCGAAAAGCACGTTAATCCGGTAGTCTCGGCGGTCGTGAACATCTGTATCAGTCTTTAGTACCATTGAGTCAGTGCCTTCCAATATCCTGACAGCTGGTTGAACCGTATAATGATGTGTTCCTCTGGGTTGTGGAGGTCAGACGGCAGTCGCTTCATAAATTCAGCCAATGCTGGTTATATGAGAGAGCAGACCCTGAGTTCTAAGCGTTAGTACAGGGTACAGCAGGGTTGAATGCTAGGATTATGATGAGAACCTTATCTATTACTTCTAGGTAGATAACAACTTATCATCACTGAAATGACAGATGGCTAAAGCAATTACTAAGTATTCTATAATTATAGAGATAGGTCGTATTAAGTTTTATGATATATAGCTTTTGCCAGCGACTTCGTTCGCGTGGAAACGCGTTAGTGACTTCCGGCAGATTTTTGGTTTTTCCCACATAGTTTCCGATCTCGCGGGATTTTTGAGATGTTCCCGCCCTCACGGGATTTTTGGGATAAAAAATCTTATGTCCTTTCTCGAGTTCCAAACTATGTCTGTACCAAATTTCATCCAAATCGGTTCTGTAGTTTAGGCGTGAAGAAAAGACAGACAGATAGACAGAGTTACTTTCGCATTTATAATATTAGTTTGGATTAAGGATTGTAATGTCAGTCTCAACTCTGGCAATGCTTTGGTTTCTTAATAAATGCTATACAAGATACACGTATTTCACTACTTTCCAAGAATATTCTATATAGCGTCAATGCCTCGGGTGACGCAGTTCAGTGTATTTTTTCCTTTAACAGACATAACAAGTTGAATTAACTTAACTGCATAAGGATTCATTTATGATGGTCATATATTGAGCAGAGCCTTATAAAGGGTTAAATGACACTGTCATAAATGTGAACAGAAATACACGTTGGACAGAAATGGACGTTTACATTATGGTGAAAGTTTATGGTGAAAACAAAACACATCGCAGTCAGATAGTAGGTACGATCATCATCTCAACCCTTTATAGGGGTTAGGGGACAGGATTTTTTTTAACAAACCGATATGAGAGGAATTTATGTCATAAGCCACCACGCAGACCGTACTGTTAGATTTTTTTAAGCCTCTATTTTGGCTGAACGACTACCAGTTTGAGTGATTTCCGGGACCGACGGCTTAACGTGCCTTACGAAGCATGATAATGCTCTATCCTTTATGCCAAACACGGTGACAAGGTGAAAGATGCTGACTTCTGTGAGCTCTGCTTTACTCTGGTAATATTTTCTGACTACCCAGTGTCTGCGATACTCGGTAATCGGAAACGAACGTTTGTGATTTCATAATTCATAAATAGTAAACTATATATTGCAAATAGCTTGTCCAACATCTAGCCATGTGACGTCACAAGGGTCATGACAGGAAAGATAAAAACGATGTGTCTGCTGTTTTTGATAATTTAATTATTTATTTTTTGTTACCTTTGTTATTTGTAATATGTGTAAAACCAGCCCCAGTTGTTGCAGATTATCGGTTCATTAGGTGAAAAGTTGTTCTTTTCACCGTTTCTGTGTTCGCCATCGCCATTAAAGAACCTTAACTAATCGGTCGTCGGTTCTTCGGTGAAATAACAGGAGGTGATTTTTTCCTAATATTGACAAAAAATTGTCGAAGTAATATAATGCCAATGTCAGTCAGCCTTTTTTTTTGCATATATTCAGACTGATGATATTGTTTTCTCTGAAGTAACAAATACTTTCTGTAATTAGTAAAAACAGAACTCTTTTCTTTTAGAGTTAATGCTATATAAGTGTTATTTACCAGAAATTTATTATCAATGAAAGAGATAAAATTATTAGGTAGTATATTCACAATAAATGTCGTATCGTTATCAATACACAAATCTTATCCTTTTTACGTGGCGCATAATAAAAAAGCATTAAATTATGTAGGTAGACATAATTTAATGCTTTTTTTATTTGAGATATCTTTTGGACAAATTGAGGATCACTTTTTGTTTCACCTTGGTGAGACGACCCGGCCTTTTACCTAAAGATAAGTTATCTGTCTGTCCATAATCAATTACAGTGCCAGTCAAATCACTGCAGTTGCTCATCACCTCCTAATATACTTTTAAAATTTGTCCAGCAGAAAAAACAAATCGAGTTATTAGCTCATAGTTTAGGACATCTGTATCAAAAATTTTGGACTATCTTTAATTTATTTTGTTTATATAAGTTAGAGATATACATAGAATTTCTCTGTCTCGGCCATTAATTTTTAAAAATGTATTTTTATGTATATTCTTCTTGTACCTTATTAAATAAATAAATATGTCTATGTTTATATTATTGTTGTTTGTATGTATGTATAGACATATTAATATTAATGACTATATTAATAAGTAGTTCTTCAATCTCATTGTATGAAAAGTGATGAACTTTAAAAATTACAGTACATTTTATATTAAATTTTTTAACTGTGTAACTAATCTAATTAAATCATAGAAGACTCTTACTCTCTTACTCTTACTTCTTAACGAAGGGAATCCTATAATTAGCTAGCTTGCTATATAAAACTTTATAACAGCAGTTGGTTTTCTTAATAAATAAATAATGTATGTGTGTAACTTTAATTTATTTCAATTTTTAAATTGACATTGTATCCATTCTTTGTTTCAAGGATTTCTATATTGTAAATTATTTTACTTGTTTAATTTAACCTTATCTTATCTGATCTATTTTAAATATTTGGTAAATAATAAATTAAAAATTCTAACTATAATCTCATACATCATTTTAAACGAAACTGTATAAATTCGAGTCAAGGCACACTATCATACCTATCACTTGAATGGCCACATAATACAGCGTCATGTTTGCGGCCAATTGTAGGCCCACGTAATAGTTTGTAACCGTAACAAACCGCAGTAATTTTGTGTCTAGACTGAGCTATAATTGGAACATCAACTTTTTAATGCCATTGTCACGGATATAGACAAAAGGGTCATTTGTTTTAGTTAAACATGTATACTATGAGTATTAACGTTTTATTTGTTGAGTATACTACTTTAGTGGATTGGTAAGTTTACTTATATCACGTTACAAACTCTATATTTACTCCAAATCGATGATAACCTGGGATAAAAATCTGGGCTAAAAACGAACTTTTACAACTTATATCGATAGATTTTGTCGATCGACATGGAATGGAGGCGAGTAGGTATACCCACACTTCGCTCCTGAGGTCGGACGTTCGATTCCCACACAGAACAAATCTTTGTGTACACAAACATGAATATTTTTTCTGGTCTGGGTGTTTCATTTATTCATTCATTCATTCATTCATTCATTTATGTATATCTATCAGCTATTTCTTTTTCATAGCAAAAGTTGTTAATGATACTTATCTTTAAATTAAATAATTATTGTTATTGTCTGATAATATTTATTTATTCTGCGCAATGGGCTAAAATTAAGTATGCTCCTAAGTATGTTTATATGAACATGGATACCTACTATGTGTATAGACGTTCATTTGTTGTGTCTATTTTTTTAGTGATTTTAGTCACTTTTTAAACCTAAACACAGTATTGCGTAAAATGATATCTAAGTACGGACATTTAGCGCTATTATATCTGACGTACAGGACGTCAGTATAATGAACAGTATACATATTTAATATCATTTCGGCCGTATAAAGTCCACTGCTGAACGTTGGCGTTCCAAGTAGTTTATTGGGAATATTTGCCCATAATCAACACGCTGGGCAAGCAGATTGGTGATTGCAAATTCGTCCAGTACCTACGCAGGATAATGCTGCTGCCCATAATCCTTATTTTCGTCGACTCTAACGACTCCCCGTGAGATGAGAGTGCGTGGCACAATTAAGGCCGATAACGCACATTTTTACCAGTATCAATATTTTCATAACTTATCAGTCATCATTAATATTATACCTATCAGCCATCTTACTCTTTGTAAGTTTGTTTGCTCTGCCTACTGCTTTCCTGTTCTCTCCTTTGCGTCGGGTTGTCTGGAAGAGATCGCTTTTAGCGATAAGACCGCCTAGATTGGCCTTATTTTTTTTTAAATATTGTAATCTGTAGTTTTAAAGTTTTTTGGTCAATAAAGAGTATATCCTATGTTCAGCAGTGGACCTTAAATGGCTGAAATTGTTCTTATGTGTGTCTTGTTATATTTATGTTAGAAATCATTGTAGTGTTAAACTCATTGTCAGATCTTTTGAAATCTCTTTACTCATACAAAAGCGCTATTGTATGGAACGCAGTACCCTTTCGTATCGTTACCGTCCGTATCGTATACGATATAACTAAATCTCTATTGCCTTATTAAGGTTCGTACACCTGGTGTGTGGCGCATGAACTTTTCAAGAACTAACTTTACTACTTCTAAGATAAACTTAGGATCGCTGAGCCAACGAAGTAGGTAAGTTAGTAAAATCGCCTATTCCAGGTACGCTACAAATAATATATCTTTAAAATTTTCAACAAGAAAATTATTTAAGCTATGAGGTTAAGGACAGCCACAATGTAACTTTTATTGTGTCTGAACGGATGCTAGACGGGTTTTATTATTAATAAAAATATTACAAAGTTAATCCGATTAGATTGCCATAAAGGCGAAAACCATATCATAAAAGAATGATTATATCACTTGTATTCAAATTCACCAATGACCGTCACCCGCTGTGGGTGGAGTAGAAGGTGTGTCAAACAGTTATTGGCTAAAAACCATCTATGTTCCTTTTTTAGTCTGTTATGTTCCAGAGCCGTAGTAACCATCCATGATACTTCTTTAGCCTGTTATGTCCGAAGCCATGGTAACCCTTTCGAACAGTCCCGCTACAGTGCAAAAGTAGTCTAGGCCTGAATTGGGGTTGCCACAGTCGTGATAGAATATATTAAAAATTAAGATTACACACAACATGAAAAACAAAAACTACAATCAAAATATAGTTACAATTAAAATCAAATCACATCAAATACAATAATTATACTAATTAAAAGTTGCTATGTCAATTAGGTACATATTTACATAAGTCATAAAAACATTTTTCTACTAGGTAGGAAGTCTTTGGATGATTATGTCTGTTTGCAATCAGAGTTTTTATTGTTTTCTACACAAACCAAAATATTAGTAACTTACCAATCAAAAATACTGATTGAACATCAAACACAGAATGAATTTATATAATAGCTGACTTACTATTGTAGTGTTTTTGATATACAATAAGGTTTCATTGAGTGGCATTTACAAATTTTCATGACGTGTTATACACAACTTAAAATTGAACAGATTAATCCTTTTTTTACCACTATAATGTTCAAATAAATGCTTTGTTCCAGCAGACGGGCGATAGATAAGGTATTTCCTTTTATACATAATAATAAAATACATTTCAGGCAGGTTGTAGATTTATTCGTTTTACAACATAAACGTTTTTTAAATTTCACTGAGAGCTAGTGGCTCCTATAGCAATTCGTGGGTTACCTTGCGAAATCCAAAAGCCCCCCAAGTTAGGTGTCGTAATCATTTGCATTATATGCTATGTAGACAAAAAACCTTGTCTTTTTTTAAAATGCTTCATTACATATTTTTTTCTGCGACATATATAATATGTTACCAAGCGTGATTTTACATACTCAGACAACACTGTCGCGATAGACAATCAAAATGTTGATAAAAGATATAGTTTTATCACTGATAGTCACGTGCACTGTGGTTTCCACTTTTTTCTGTTTTCTTGTGTGTGACTAATTTTATGTAGTTCGGAATATATTATTCACTTTATCAAATTGAGAAAGTACTGAAATGTATCTAAGTTACGTTAGCCATGTTTTATAGCACTGACCTTTACCAACGAAATCTTTTTTATTCGTAGCAAAAGAAATAAAAATTAATTAGAATACAAATACCAGGCTAGGCTAGTATACGTTAGAACTGAAAGTGTAGAGGAAAGTCCGCTGTGATATCGGACCTCGCGAAATTGAGGTGAACCAGCTCATCTAGTGTCTAGACTAGCTGCGCATTCCGAACAATGGACAATCAGCAAACAAATTATACGCTTACATACTTTATCGGCCGTCACCGAGTACGCCGCGGGTTCAAGGTTCTTAGCCTGGCCTCTACCACACCGGTGACCTACAGGCATCAAGTGTACCTCAAGTGGCTCGATCGACGTCAAACCAATCAACGAGACAAGGGCATCCGAGATGAACTTGACATTTCCTTTGACAACCACATTTTAGCAACGCTGAAATAAATACAGTCGTTTTTATTTAATTACGTAGAATTGTTTTATATTGTGCAAATTTAAGGCAGGAAACCGAGGCTTCTTATTACATTGGTACGTTGTATTTTATTAAATTGTTTAATTAAAATTATAGCGTATTAAACAATAGTTTATGTCTATTCAAAAGTAACAGAATTACAATTGTTAAATAGTCATTGTATAATGATATAAATGATAACATAATTATAATTTAACTTAAATTTTAATTTTCTATGCACTGATGATTCTTAAAACAGACATCATTAAAGACTGTACTTTACTTAAAAAATTGTTAGTGAATACAAAAAAAAAAGTTCTAATAAAGAAGTATTATTAATCAATGCTACTCTCATAACCTATTATGTGTCATGTATTAATTTGTTGCATTGTTAGCAAACTTTTAACACTGCTAACATTTTAACATTACATTCTTTTAACATAAACCGAGTACTCAGAAGTTGCTTACTTTTAAATTTAAAATATATCAATTTAAATATTTTATGATTGATACGAAACAATTGGAAATTGGATTGAACTGACAATTGGACATACTTAAGTTAAGTGACAATTTATGTGAAATATTACTTAGATATTTACACATATAATATAATACTAAGTACTTAAAGTTTTTGGTCTGTCTTTTTGTTGTTGATCTTTAAAATTGCCGGACGGATTTTAAGAAGGCTTATTTCATAAAAATAGTGTGCCTTAGCTATTAATCCAAAAAAACAACAAAGATTTTGTTTTTTTTTGTCACGCGGACGAAGTCGCGGATTGCTGCTAGTTAATAGTATAAATGTGATTTATCGTGGAAATTGTTATTCAATTATTTACGTCAAAATGAGAGGAAATATATAAATAAATTGGCACACAGATAAACCATGTTCTAGATTAACACATAGGAAACTGAGAATTCCGCTAATATGCTCGCTTCTATTGGATAGTCTCTCGACCCTAAAGGAAAAGCGGCGGGCATGGCATTAGCTAATATCATAATAATACTAACTCTATTATTCTATAACATTTCTGGTACAGACAAAAACATGCCCCAAAGCAATAAAAATTAGAATAATATTTTAAAAAAAAATAATAATTCATAAGTAACGCCCTCAATTTAGTAAAGCCGTAAAATTTCAATTTACCTCTATCATAAATTACTGTCGTATCGTAATTTTATAAAGCGACTCAAGCGAGAAGCTGCCAGGCTGCAGAGGCTGGTCCTCGCGCGTTTTTCTGCACATCTTGAGTCGTGAGCTTGAGTTTCATATATTATAGCCACTTAGTGTCTGGCAGGTGGTAGGTATGTAGGGTTGGTTGGTCGGTGCACCTCGGAACAGGTCGCGCGCGTGGCGGGGTGCGGGGAGAGCCGCGGGTTATCGACCCCGCCCGCTCTTCGGCGCGGCGGCGCCCGCGCAGCGCAAGGAAGCGCCTAACCCAAATTTCGGTAGCCGTCTGGCACTCACGATCTCTCCCGCGGCCGTCTGCGGTGATCAACACGCAACGCATCTTACCATAACAACTGGCGTGGGCTATTCGAAACATTACATCTGTCGTTTTTTAGTAACAATTTTGCTCTGTCTTGCTTGCTTCTCTTTGTCTTCCGGGGTCATACGACTTTTTTAGATTTTTTTATTCTTTCTGTAAAAACTTACGCTAAACTTAGCATAAGCTTAAAACTGCATCAGTAGAAGGCGCCTTGAAAGATTCTTCCGTTTTTAGTCAAATAAATACTAACTAACCTTTTTATAAGTTTTTACCGAGTTACGTAGAGTTCAAGAAAGTAATACTAACCGCCCATTATCACTATAGTATATATAGGTGGTCGGAAACGATCGCCGAAGTACAGCAGAGTTTACAAAGGTCAGTCCTTGGATGGGTGACCGTTTGTGTGGCATTTGATATCGAGCGCTTCCGTGCTTCGGAAGGCACGTTAAGCTGTCGGTTATCACTAAATGTGGTAGTCGTTAAGCCATGTTAGAGGCCTAATGGGCGGCTTGAAAAATTCTAACAGCAGGACGCCACACACCTGCCTCCGCCAATCCGCACTGGGTCAGCGTGGTGGGGTATGACCCAATACCCTCACACCTTGATATGTGAGAGGAGGCTCGTGCTCAGCAGTGGGACGTTAATGGGCTGTGATGATGATGATATATATGAAAAAATATTGCCTCAATCGCGATTGGGCTCTATCACCCTGAAACATCAGCGTCGACAGTTGATGTTTAGTCTCTCTTATATATCTGGTAATTTCACTAGCTACAGCGGCCCTATCACCGACACAAAGAGAGAAAATTCGCAGCAATAACGTTATAGCCTGACCATTACTATGACTGACCTGTACTTTTTTTTTAAAGATTTTCGGAATAAATAAAGAATAAAATGCGCTCGGCTTAATGGCAAAGGACAGGAGCCCTATACGTACAATTATGCATCCATAGCACTTGTATAAATTCCATTTTATCCTGTCCATGTTTTTGACATTCTGACAATATGATATTATGCTGTCAGTCTGCATATTGTAAAAGTGGATAGCCCTGAAACTTGTATACAGATGAACCTACGCTATTTATTTACTGTGTATTCAACGTAAACACTCACCTCGCAGACTGCAAAGTGTAACGACTCTACAATTTATTATAATTACACTTGTTCTTGTTCCATATTAACTGTGATAACTTAAAGATATTAAAATTTTATACCTAAATAAATTTCATGTTGTTTTTATGTCAGACTTGAGTTAAATAACTATTGAATGCTGATAAAACCGATTTTGATGAAGTTTATTTTATAATGAACAGTACTTAATACGTTATTACAAAGGTCATAAATACATTCAAACTAAAATCTATACTAATCAAATAATTATCAGTGATAGGAATAGGTAGTGCCTATTTGCCTAAACTTCGAAGAACAGAGACAAGAATCGGAGACTTCCTTAGGACTAAATTATTTTAATTAATCAATTAATTTTAAAAGGACCTCAGTCGATGTTGAAAGGTCGTTTTCAACTTATAAATGGATTCTTAACATAAAACGAAATCGCCTGACAGTTGAAAATATAGAAAAAATTATGATTGTGTATTTTAACTTAGATGAAAAAGAAAATTTTGGTTCTAATACTGAACTTGACGAATCGAATCAAGATGATTAAATTAAAATTGTTAATTGTTTTTTATGGTATTTGTAACACAAATAAAGATTTTCAAATTCTTAGCAATTTTTAATGCGTCAAGATTGTATCAAAACTGAACAGTTAGTAAACTATTTAAACTGATTGACCTAAATGTTATACTTTAAAGGTTAATTGGTACTTTGATTAGAGTTAGAATTGCACCCCTCAATGTCCTTAAAATAAATGTGACATAGATAAAACTAAATTTGTAACTTAAGTTTTTTTCGTCTGTACATTTTGTTTAATGCTTTCCAATTACGTCATTTTAAAAAAATAATATATATAGTATATATTTGTTACAACAATATTCTATGTGTTTTATTTTCCCTTTAAAGTCCATTAACATAAAGCGATATCGACCGGCGATTTTTGTGCGATGTGCTAATCCACACCTTATTATTTACCACAGTTATTATTATGGAGTTATAAATTATAAATGTTATGTCTAGTCGCAAACTTTAGGTGTGTAGCATATTTTTTTAATGTATTTAAGTGTTTGTATGTATTCGTAATGTATTCGTCAAGTTCAGTATTAGAACCGAAATTTTCTTTGTCAGATGACTCATCTAAGTTAAAATACACAATCATAATTTTTTCTATATTTTCAACTGTCAGGCGATTTCGTTTTATGTTAAGAATCCATTTATAAGTTGAAAACGACCTTTCAACATCGACTGAGGTCCTTTTAAAATTAATTAATTAATTAAAATAATTTAGTCCTAAGGAAGTCTCCGATTCTTGTCTCTGTTCTTCGAAGTTTAGGCAAATAGGCACTACCTATTCCTATCACTGATAATTATAAAGAGGAAAGATTTATATTTTTATATGTAACGCATAAACTCAAAAAGTACTGGACCGATTTTAATAATTCTTTTTTCATTAGAAAGCGTATCACTGAGTAACATAGGCTATATTTAGTACTAGATTACTATAAAAATCTTTAGATAATTCCTATTAAAACCTACCGAAGGTGTAAAACAATTAGCCATCAAATGTCTTTAATTGTCGATATGGTATTAATGGTAGGACAAAAAAATGTTCGACAATATTATAGAATATATCAATATAGCCGGGACTGGCCGCTAGTATTTATATATTTCAACTGCGATATTAACATGGATGTGAAGACGCTGGCTGTCACACAGATCAGACATAAACAATTACAACAATATTACGAGTTCGAACAGCTTGAATGAATGAATAAATAAATGAACACTTTATTGTACACTAAATATAAAAAAAAGTAATAAAATCACATAAACAAATATGTGGTACAATGGGCGGCCTTATGGCTAACAGCAATTTCTTCCTTGAGTTATAAGGAAAATGAAAAATACTTTAATCAATTTGATTTCTCAAAGAAAACTAATGAACTACGAAGAATTAAGCAAGAAACAGGAAAATACAAGTATAGATTTAATGATTTATAAACAGGTTCATAAATTGTGACTGATTCACTGAACCGATTCACAAAATTAAAAGAGCAATCATATTTTCTTAAATAACGCATTTGTTTAAAGCAAGTTGCAAGTTATCACAATAATATATCTGAGTAGGTATACTTTTCACTATATTCTCGTAATATACCTATCTGTACGAATTTAAACATTGACTTTAAATCGATACATAAAAAAAACAAATACAGACAATAACGTATTCAGCCTACGTCAGTCGGTTTTAACGCTCATCTTGTGACGCAAAGGCATTTAAAACAAAAAAAAGTATTATTTAAATATATGTACATAATTGATAATTGCCATATTAATCATCGATATATTCCCCTCTTTAGACTTATTCATTCATCATTCGATTTTTTCCGTTACAGAATGACCAGTCTGATCGGATGGCACGTCTAGACGCCTTCATACTCGGCTATCTCCAGACAAATCTAGATTGCGACGGAAAAAATGCAACTGCCAACCAGACCGTCTGCGGTGCGACCGAAACTATACTACTAATTTAAGAAACAGTTATTGTTACTAGACAGATGGAGCCTTCTCTAACGTTTTTATAATTTGAAAAAATATTAATTGTCTGACTTTTTATTTTAATTGGGTTCATTTCTATGAAACAACTGCGTTTAGGTGTTGTCCTTTTGATGTTCTGATTAATAGTTGTTCTACATATGGCTAACTTGATTTAAGACGACCAGCATAGGTAAAATAAACAGTCATAAAAACATATGAAAGACAGGGTAGGTGATCTGCGATCACACAGCCCAGCAGTAATTATGTTCGTTTTCCCCCATAATTGGGGAGGCCTATGTAAAGCAGTGTACTTTTAATGGCTGAGATAATGACAACTCAAATTTCAGGAAGTTTCATCAGTGGAACTCAAAGTATGGCAACACACTGAGGATACCACATACCCTCGGGCAGTTTTTTCCGCTTACCATAAGGTGGGCTCCGTGTCATGTTTTGACATACCAATCAACTTCACATACAAACTACCTTTGTACAAAGAACACAATGGTTGACAAGCCAAAATTTTTTGCATGCATTTCGATCCGTTGAATAATATTAGTCTAAAGGCAGGTCGAGAATTTAATTCGAACTGTACGAATTGCGTTGGATTATACCTAAAATATATTTAAGTTATTTATATGTTATAAATGTATTTGAGTAAGTTGTAGTATAAAAAAAAGATTTATTCTTTTAGGAAAAGATTTTCTATAATGATTTACTTATTTTATCTAATACACTCCGCGTATAGTCCAAGACTGATATGGCCTATTGGTGGTGGAATTAAATGCTAGAAAAAATCTTATATACAAAGACGAATGCCGTTCACCTGGAATCGTCAGCAGTCTCTTACTTATAGCCACGAAATGTGACCTTCAAGCCGGCTGAAGGCTACCTCATGGTAGTGCCGGTTGCTAAGGATGTAAATTTGATTCCGTAGGTGGAAGTGTTCTGTTTATAACAAAATGTCATGCTTTTTACGAGCAAATATTAATTAAGCTATTTGGGCTGTCCCAAAGACTGTTTCACAACACAACGGGCTCACAAAAAAAAAAAAAAAGTGGATGGTTTTTAGAAAGAACAGGGTATTTGGTTTACAGTGTCCTCAATACATCAGCTCATCACGTGCTGCCTTACGAAGACTGACGGAATGAGTGGTACTGACCACCACAACTACTGCGCGTGATAGAGACGTCAGTCCTCTAAAACGTATTTCCTACAAAACCGCCTTGACAGTTTGACCATATGATTAAAATTCTCTTTTGCATTATTTAAATTAATAGTGCCAATTCTCATTTCAATATTTTAACATATTTATTGCCGATACGTTTGACACGTAAACATTATTTCTACTATATTAATAAACTTAATATTATAATTAATTATTAGTGACAGGGGTTCGTCTATTTGATCTTTTTCCTTCTCAGCCTTTTTCTTCTTTGAACTTCTATCTTCCAAGAGTTCACATTTGCTACGTTTTCAATTTTAGATGTGGCTAAGGTTTATCTTACATATAAAATTCTCGTGTCACAGTTTTCGTTCCCATACTCCTCCGAAAAGGCTTGACCGATTCTTATGAAATTTTGTGAGCTTTTTGAGTAGGTCTGAGAATCGGCCAAGATCTATTTTTCATCCCCCTAAATGTTAGGGGTAGTCCACCCCTCATTTTTTTAAAAAAATTATCAACAAAATTTTTTGTTTTTACTTTTTTATGATACAACATACAAAAATACATACAATCCAAAATTTTCACCCTTCTACGATCAACCTTAATGTTCTAATAGCCATTTTAGTAAATTTATTTATAAGGCAAAACAACGTTTGCTGGCCAGCTAGTAAAGGTATTAAAAATCATTAGGCGCATGAAGTCCTTCCGCCGCCCGGTAGGTCCGATGTTACAAATGCGTTTCGTCACTTATAGTCGTTTCGTCTCATATAGATTACCTCCTTAGTTTGAGAGAAGATTCATGTCCAATAGTAGGCTGATATAAAATGGTCTTTTAATACTTCCTAAGTAAATAAACTATATAAACCATCTATAAAATTTATAAGCGGTAAATAACTGGGAAATGATATATGTGACTGTATTTTTTTACAAATGTCACTCTATTTTATGTGCATACATTTATTTCATTTTAATCTCACTACGAAAAAGATAAAGAATAATAATGCAGTATCTGCATTATCCTTCATTTTTATGAGAACACAGTGGCACCCTAATAGGATAACAATTGTCATAAGAAAAACAAATTCTAGCAAAGCTTTAGAATCTAGTCTACGTTTCTCTTGTAAAATGTATTACTGTAAAGCTATCGTGATATACGGCACAATAATAGACGTCTTCACGTTCGTCTCTGGTGCGGCTGCGAGCACCAGCAACTGTAACAAAAGGCACTTTCAGTTAACTCGTGATCCTCTCAGGTAGATAGATGTAAGCGCTATAATGTTGATATATAACAGACGGCTGGTGCATACTTGATGCGAGTGCAGAATGCTCGTAATGAAATTTTCTCGTGTGCACTACAACGGCGAGAGATAATTCAACTTTAGATGCAAGTCGACGCCCTCTGCTTGGGGATTGCTTGTTTTGTTTTCAGGCTTTGCGTTCGGGCTTTTTTGTATTTATTTTTCTATAGTAGTTTTGTTTTGTTAATGACTAAGACTTAGCTACGATCAAGATTTGTCAGTCATTGATTTTTGTTTTTATGCTCAACAGTTTTGGGAGCGATCGGCGAAAATAAGCAAGGTTATCATTTCAGTCACCTTACTCTTTTCATTTCAGTCCTCTGCTTGAAATTTGCATGTTTAGTTGTCAGACTTTGAGTTCGAGTGTTACTTTGTTCTAAATAAGTACAGAGCTTTGTTTTGTTGGCAGACTAGACTTACATAGCTATAAATCAGGATTTGTCATTGATTGATGCTCTGTTATTTGAACATTTCATTGTTTTTTCTTGTGTTTAAAACGATTACCAAAATTAACCAGTGTTTATATTTAAGTCAGCCCTTGGCCTGGTTGAAATGGTTAACCGGTTTTTGTGACATTTTATTAGGAAATCCTTGTCTCGGAGGGGTACCAATTATACTGCGTTAATTATTTATTATATTACGTAAAAGGCCCTATTAGGTAAGTGCCTTGAAAAATACGAACTGAGTTTCGGTTTACTGAGTACGGACAACAACACGAATCGCCCTTATTATAACCACTACTAGGGTTTGTAAGTACTGAAACTTTAATAGTATGAAATATAATATAAAAAAATATTAATCTAATGTTTGAAACAACAAGGCTTTAAAACAACTTAAAAGGCTAAGATGATCTGAACCATACAAAGTCCACTGATGAACATAGACCTCCGCAGTAGTTTTCCACGTTTATCAGACTTGAGCCATTCACCAGCAACCTGCCGCCTTGAACAAGTCCATCGGGTGGACGGCCATCCGTTATTAAGTTTGCTGGTTGGGTCCCCATCGAAAAATCTTAGCCTCCCATCAGTTCTTAGAGCTATGTGCCCCGCCCACTGTCATTTTAACTTGCAAATCCGCTTGGCCATAAAACTCCAGTGCTTTTACAAGTTTCCTAATTTCTGATTCTATCACATAGGCCCCGCTCTCTACTTAACTAAAACAACTGAAAAATTAAAATAAAATAAAATCTATAGACTTTACCATAATATCATATTATGATCTGTTACTGCCAAGTTAAGCCATTGGCGGCTATATCACATAAGTACCACTATATGTGATATTACTATACCACGGAAACAGGGCCTTCTAAATCATGGAAACGTTAGATCCGCTCGGTACTAAACACTACTAAAAATATATATAAATAGGTGAGAGTCATCTGATGTGATTACGTAATGTTTACTTGACGGAGCGAGTGCTTCGTGTGGCGCCCGAAACGCGTAGATGTAAATATTTAATAATTTCCCCGTGTAGTATGTAAAAATGGGCTCCAGTTGACTTAAAAAAAATATTAAATTAAAAATATAATATAAATGCTGAACTAGATCCCTTATGTTAACAAAGACATAGCTGATATTTTATGATATCTCCATAAAACCGATTAAAAAAGTTCTATCATCTACAAACCGCAAAAACATAATGATTTTTATGTAAAAAACACATGAGTACCTACTTATTAGGATATGTTTTTTGAATTTAAAGCAGTAAAAATATACAAATAAAATATTTTCCTTTGTCGGTTTATAAATTGTTTTCATTACACACCTTCAATAACCAACTTTATTTTAAAATCGTTTGAAACACTATGGGAGCTGAATTATACTCAGTTACGACACAGCCGTTAAGCCGTGTGATGTAGTTACATTTAGATGGGTGTTTGTGGTATTGCGTCATGGCTTACAATGTAAGCAGGTGTCTAGACGGCCGGCAGACGAATTTTTAATACACAACCGAGCCGCGACCGCAGACTACCTATCAAATATGTTGCACGTGATCCCGCTCAAAGGCTAAATAAAGACAATGATCACTCATATTGTTTTCGAGTACGACATAGTGAAGGAAACAATGCATGGCTTTCTGCTTAGAATATTTGGATTCTAAAGGTGACACATTTTCTGGATCTGTGATAATTCTGTAAATAATATGTACTCAATATAAAGTGCTCCTTCAGCAATAAGCCTGGCTCTCTACTGTCGTATTTCGATGACGTCACTAACATTAGCAAGTAATGGTAATAATACCTATGAGGCTATGACTAAGGCCTTCTAAGTGGCTTTTTCCGTCTCATATTGGTGAAATACTATAACTGATTGTCTGTGCAAATAATATCAATAACAGGCATTCCTACGTAGACAGCTCCGTCTCATCACATGAATGCCAACTTCGCAAAAAACCAACCGACTATAAAACGTTTGGTCGCATAATTACGAGAAATATATGAGCTGAAATGCTTTTACTTCGTGATAAAACCCTCACCTATGACATTTTAAGATTAATACGTCTTACGATTAGTAGTTTCTTTCACATATTCACTACCTTTTGAAATACGAGACAGATCGATTTTTACTATCATCTACACATTATCGTCCTAGCATTATATCAGTTGCCCTGGACTTAAGCTTAAGGCCCAGGGTCTGCTCACTGATCTAACCAAATTTTGGCTGAATATTGCGGACAAAAAACGGAGCAAGATGGACGCCAGAGTAAATACATGAAACGCGAACACCATTGATTGATTGACCTATCAACGCACAGCTCAAGCTACTAAAGGGATCGGGCTAAAATTTGACGCCTTTGGTATTATGTCACGTTGGCATCTGCTAAGAATAATTGCAAGCTTTCAATAACGAAATGGGCCCGCTGATGAGTTGGTGATAAACCTACAGTGAACGATAACTTTATGGAAATAAGAGAATATAACACTACGCTCATTCGCGTACAATTTATGAGGATAAATGATAAGAGTTCAAGAAAAAGATACATGTAATGTTTTATTCTCTAAACTGATGTAAATTCGAGTTATTGTTTAAATATTTATTTTAATCTTTATTTTTATTGCACACACATAAAAATATAATTTACAAAAGGCGAACTTAATGCCATTAGGCATTCTCTACCAGTCAACCTTGGGGTTAGCAGAGACAGTAAAGGCGGTGCGAGTAAGAGATAATATTTATAGTTATGATATAATTATATAAAATTGTACGCTGATCTACATAAAAATACACACTCATACACATGTAAAAACACAAATACATACACATTTAAAAATAAATAAATGGATGACATTGTGGTTCACCGATAATCATTCTTTCAAGAAGTAATTTAAAGTTAAGTTTTTAAAAGCTGCTTTGCTTTAAGCCAATCTGATATTTGTAGGAAGAGAGTTCCAAATTTGGATGGCCTTAACGCCAAAGAAGTTTGACATGAACCCTGTACTGTGCAGAGGTGTAGCCAGCAGAAGGTTTTTAAAGGAACGAAGCTGGCGAGAGTGGGTAGAGCTTTGGTGGATTTTTAGGCATAATTTCTTCAGCAACGTGCACAAGTGTAGAAAAGTAGTATTTTGCTGTGAATTGTTATTTTACGTGCTGATTCCAGTAGAATAAGCTAAATATATAACACTTACACCAATTATTTTGTGCCAAGATAAGTATCATTAATTAATAAATAACTATCAATAATTATAACTTGTGTTATGGATACTGAATAACGGAAAAATATCAATATCTATTTGATTGTAAATACATACTTAATATACATATACATAATCTAACTTCAATTTTTTAAGCTCAACACACACAAGACATCTTCGTTTTTCTCAGAACATTCTCGCCATCCCTTAGCGTCACTCCGGGTACCTGTCCAATTTTTATCACATAAGGACTGCTCAACTTGGAACGATCTCCCAGCTAGAATAAACTTGCGCAAAGCAAGCCAGTGTTCAAGCAATTCATTTTCAAGCTTTATTTCGAAGAGCCATCGTTGGTTTGATTCTCCTTGCTGTCATACTTTGGTATTATATATTTGTATTTTTAGGTAGTTTATGATAAGTGTAGCTTATTTTTTTAATGTTATTTTATGTATATTTATTAACTATATTATATTAATAGGTATATTCACCACCACGCCATATCGGTCGTCTAATGATGATCGGAATCCCTCTTACCTTGGTGCGTGAGGTGCCGTGCTCATTAGTGAGACGTCAATGGGCTGATGATAATTATGTCTATAGTATTGTATATACTAATCTATATCTATACTAATATTATAAAGAGGAAAGATTTGTTTGTTTGTTTGTTTGTTTGTTTGTAATGAATAGGCTCCGAAACTACTGAACCGATTTCAAAAATTCTTTCACCTTTGGAAAGCTACATTATCCCCGAGTAACATAGGCTATATTATATTTTTTTAAAAATTAGGGATCCTTACTAAAAATCCATTAATGTAACCCAAGGTGTAAAAAAATGACCTGAAAAATTCCTTACGTAGCGTGCGCAGCGAAAACTATTGATGATAGAACAAAATCATGTACTACGACTTTGCAGAACTTATCATTATCTACAAAAAGTGTCGCGACAGCATATGTCTAAATATTATAGTTACGTCACAGTAAGCGGTTTTTTATTCTAAAAAATTAATATGTATGCCGCCGCTTGAAAAGGCTCTATATTTGTACCTTGGTATTAATCCTTATCAAAATAAATTACTTTATATTCAAGACGGCTTCAACACCTTTTTATAACTTTTTGAATTATTCAATTCGGACATTTAATTCGGAAGATATCACGAGTTTAATAATGCAAGTATTAGAAAAAAGTCGCGTGGTTGCCGCTCACCGCGCTCAGCTAGCCAGCATGCGATGTAGGCTCACTGGGAAAGTCAATGTAGTAATGTTATAAACAGGAAAGATTTGTATTTTTGTATGTAACGAATAAACTCAAAAAGTACTGGACCGATTTTAATTTTTTTTTTTTATTAGAAAGCTACATTATTAGTGAGTAACATAGGCAAAATTTTAATTTGTAAAAAAATAGGGTTTTGTAAGATATATGGGTTTTTCGGACACAAAGTGTGACAGTTACTCATTTTGCGTACGCAGCCTAAACTAAAAAAGATAAAATAAATAAATAAATATTCTTTTACATTAGATAGAACCACAAAATGTGCTAATTAATTGTAGATCTTATAAATATCTACTAAAAATTCCGCGACACACTATACCTATCTATGTCGAGTGAGGCATAACAAATTTTTTTATTGTACATTTAAACGCATTTAATTTACTTATGATATTAATCCTTATCAAAATAATCTATTTCATCACTAAGTGCAGTTTATGTAGATAATATTTAGTCTTTGAATGATCAAAATTTGACGTTAGGTTTTGAAGTTATGGCGAAATTAAATTATTACGATTTCTGCTGCACGGCGCCCTATCACGGGTCGAGGCTCCCGGCCATCAGTTTATATTGTTACCTGAAAATAATTGTACGTCAAATGTTGTTTATAGAGAAGCTTTACAATAATCGCTTTAGTTATCTATCCCAAAACAACGGGTTGCACTCCGGGCCGGTAGGAGTGAAAACTTAGTATTAATTACATTTAAATATTTTCATCATTAACAACTTTAACATCCACATAAAGACAATCTATGCAGCCTGCGGATAATGACTGCGTCGTCGTAGTGTCGGTGTCTGTGAATTGACCTGGGAATCATTTTGCTGACCGTGTCTTTTCTGGGCAGGCATTTTGTAGCGGTAACCGACATCCACGCGGGCGGAGCCGCGGGCGACCGCTATATACTATAAATGTATTGCCAATCATAACTGCACTCTCCGCTTTTAAAGTCCTTAGTTCCATTCCGTAGTTCCGCACAAGGAGGTAGGGGGGGGGGGGGCGTGACACACTGCGTCTCTCTAAGGAGGTCCTCCCGGTTCTGATCCGCGGGGCGCTGGCCGCGGGCGGGGTGCCAGAAACTACAAATCCCCTGGTACTGGCCCCCCGCCCCTTTTTCAGCAGCGGTGGGCATCGTCGGAAGATTTTTAGTGGGTAGGAATACGGCGGTCGCGTCTGCCGCAAAGAACGGCAAATAAGTATAAAATACGGTATAAAAGTTAGACGTTTTATCAAAACGGTTTATATTTACACTTTGATGCCAAAATTACCTTGGTTATAGCTTAATAAATAAAATTCTCCTTCTGCGACATCACCACTTCGCAGAAGGAGGCCATCGCGAGAATCTGCTTACTGGTTTAATCAGTTTTGACTAAATTTCAGTTATTACATGGAGCGACTGCTGTCTGACCCCCCAACCCAGCTGATAATAATAAAAAGTAAAGTTCATAAGTAACTCTATTCGATTCGATAAACTGTACGTGTCGCGGGCAGAGTCCACGGATGTTTATAATATATATTTTGTAATCCCCATCAGGATGTAAGCCCTCTCAAGAACGCGGACTTAGTTTTTCCACACCTGATTCCTTTCTCATCCAACCACTTTGCGTAATCTTACACAGCTTTTCAGGTCACCGGATATTTCTAAAAACGTTATTTTAATGTTTGCAGCATCATAAACTATCGTTCAAAGAAACCCAAAATAACCATTGTTGTGAATAAATTTTATATAAGCACTTAGGTAATTTAAATGACATTAGGTATACAGTCGTAGTGCGTCATAGCAGCAATATAAGGCTATATTTTAGTTACGGCCGCAGCCTGCCATTTACCGACCGCGTTTCTAGACCGTGAGTATGTGTCTAGACGTCTCATCCAGGAGGTCACGACTTAGCCAGCTTTCACGCGGATCAAGGCCTCAATACATTCGGCGATTACGTGGCTTATTTATAAAGTATTCGGTGAAGTTTTCATTCAGAGACGAGACAAGCGTCCCAAGTGATTCACGTATGATTAAGTCGATCTGCCGAATTCTTTGCGCTGTGTCAACATAGTCTATTGTTAGCTTCGCGTACAACCAAGGTCTTTGAAATCAGTTATGTTCAGTCATTGAGTATTTTAGTTCCTATTAATGCCATTTGAAGATCGAAATATTATGACTTTCTAGTAGATTTTTTTGTGATGACTTATATGAATATTTAACTGATTGACATAGCAACCTTTTAATTGGTATTATTATTGTATTTAATGTAATTATATATTGATTGTAATTTGGTTCTACTAATTTGATTACAATTTGACATATATGTGTTGTAATTTTTGTTATTCATATTGTGTGTAATTTTATTTTGTAATGTAAAATGTTTTTTGCAATACTCTTTCAGGGTTTATGTTTTAGAACTATTATGTATTATTAACATTAGGATCTTTATGTACAACATGGGGCAAATGCTGAGATGCTGAGATTGGTATGACGTACTTAGGTCGTAGTTTCGTTCAAATACAAGTACTAATGATATGTTCATTAATGTTTAGTAATTAAAATGTTGAATTTAGAAAAGAAAGTAATTGCTGCACCTTCGCTATAATTTCTTGTTTTTATTTTGGCTAGATAAGTAAGTAGTAAGATATGTAAGAATATGTTTATATTTATTATAACTTAAAATACTTTTTAAATCGGTTCATTAGTTTCGGAGCTAATTCAATGCAAATATATTCTTATCATATAAAAATTATTATCATATAAAAAATCGTTTGTTCTTTAAACACATCAGAACAGAATTCGGCTAATGACAGACAGATAAAAGAGAGAAAATTTCCTAATTACCATAGAAAAACACAACGTAGGTATACTACACCAATTCCCACAGTGGCTTATAACCCATGCCCCTGTATATGCCTTATGTGCAGTTCTAATAAGATAAAATAAAGTAAAGGATTTTAAGATAAGGACATAAAATGGGGCACATATTTGGTCACCGATGGTCATAAAAACCTGACGAGCCAATAACGAAATTTTCCATGCCTGACCCTTTAATTGGCCTTACTAAATATAACTATAAATGACTGACTAAACTCATACACTGAACTTTTTATGAGAAATTAGTGTTACTCCTATAGATGTGATTGTCCCGTAGAAAATAGGTATCTTTCCACGATAAAAGAATTATAATCATATATTAATTTAAGTCATAATCCAGGTACTTGCCAAATTTTATACAAAATCATTATGCTATTTCATCATCTATTATACTCCTAGATTCTGCCCGCTGCCTCGATCGCTTAGTTTTTAGTGAGGGCTATGCAGTAAGTAGCACAAAAGTATTTTAATCTAACTTGAACCTTAAAGCAATAACAACAGACAATACAAACCTTTCTTCTTGTATATTTACTATATATATATAAAAAGTTATAGGATTAGTTGCTAAACGGGCCAAACATTCTGAATCATTCAGAAAAATATAATTGTTTAGACATATCATTTTGTCAAAAATCATTACTTCCTTGATAAGGTTAAAATCATATAGTATAGGCCTATCACGTTTTACTTGTAAAAAATGTAATCTTATCTAAACGCCGTGAATCAGTCTGCCATATATCACGGAATCCCCTAATGTTGAATTTATTAGTCATGGTCATAATTGTTTTTGCCTCACTAGCTCTTGTCCACTTCTTCACTTGAGTTATCTACATTTAATCTCTGTTGGCTAATAAATGATATATAATACCAATTGTTTAGTTCCAAGATAAGTTTTATTAAGAACTGTTATGGATATTAAATAATTAATAAACATTTATAAATACTTTTATTTTGTAAATACATACTTAATAACATAGGAAAACACCCAGACCAGAACAAATATTCATTTTCATGCACACAAAGATTTATCCTGTTTTGGAATCGAACCCACGACCTTGCGGAGTGCGATATACTTGCCCCCAAGCACTAATAATATAATAAATGCGAAAGTAAATAATAGAGATGTTATAGACTTTCTATGTAAATTTCTAGAGAGTTTCACACATACAAAGGATAGATACTCGTAGGCAAACTCCTATAGATTTGCCATTGACCATGCTTAAAATATTGTCACCTACTAAGATGTTACTGTTCTCCAGCTACCGGAATTTAGTTTAGTTTATATAAGAGGTTATCAGAAATTGCTTGTACAAAGAAGAGATGTCGATGCGTCTTCATTTTAAAAGTTCTGCAATTTGTTGAGGAACTTATAGGATGGAATCCTGTAACTATCATTATCATTAGATTTTTTTCTTCAACTTTAACTTGTGCTCTAAGTTCTGGATATCAACTAAATAATAATAGTAGCAATTAAATAAAACTAGCATTAACAGTAAAAATTACTATATATATTCAGATGCGAATGTGATATGTGATGACAAAATTAAAAGTACTTCTATTTCATGAATTTCTAAAAGTATTTTTTTAGAACTGACATTTACTCTGTTATAAATTATATGTGATTTTATTTACGTAGTAAAAACACATAATTTACAGGTATTTCTAAGAATATTTTGTAGATCTGTTTGCGTTGTGCGTGGTTATATAATTTCCATATATATTTTAATATGTTGAGTGTTGAAACTTTGAATACAATCAGAACAGTGTTCATAAGGTCGGTGCTATTCGAAAATAATCTTGGTTGGCTTTGCACTGCGCTCGTTATCCTAAGACATTAACAAGCATATTTAACCCCAGTAATTTTACTAGCTACAGTTTTTAAGCCGGCAGACAGGATTTGGTTTGGCGAAAAAATATCTGACACAGTGCTGGTGCCTAGATATTATCTTTCCTGAGGAGAACTATCCCCTAGTAGTAAACAGCACAATGCCTTTAATTGTGCCCATGAATGTATGTCCACTATGAAATCCACTTGTACTAAAATTACCTTCGTGGTACTGTTTTTCTTCATAAACGAATTTAGCTAAAGGAAAAATCTTTTGAAATTTGAAACGAGAACCAAATTACATGGCACCATTATATAGTCTTTAGATTCGACTACTAATAAGAAAAAAATTAAATACTACAAGAAAACAAAAAAGTGTTAAAATATGAATTGTCTTTCGTGCACTTTAATTGGTTACATTTGAAAACTTTGTGCATATTAATTTGTAAAGCTACAGGCAGAGTTTCTTTCTCTCTCTCTTAAATTATACCAAACCCGTATAAAAATTATTTGAATGGTGTCTGAGATTAGTATAAGTAGACAGACAAAGACTACATAACATAATAATAAATGATTATTGGAATTTTATTGTTACTGCATCTCAGTTGCTACCCTGAAAATCAAGGAGTCGCCAACCCTTAACCATATTTTACATATGTCCAAAATTGCATTGACAATGGCAGTTTGACTACTACAGATTTTAAGATCTGATAAAGTATGCGAAAGGCAAATGGAAGATTGAAAAGCGTATAAAGCATTAATTAATAACAATACAACAGTTACTTAATATACATTTTTTAAATATTGTCTAACAATTGTGCAGTCAAGTATGTGAAATTGTGTATGACTAATACTGTCTATAGCTGACCGTACCTACAGCTCACATACGGCGCAATGCTATCACTACCAGACACAATTTGCTTTGCTGACGCCAATGATTGTCCAAATATAAATATGATACGAGATAAGAGGTTGGCATAAGCCGTGTGCTGTGGGCAGCAGTACAATCAATGAGAGTTATCTGGACCGCGAGCATCGACCTCGCGAGCCTGCCGCCTTATCACGCCTGCAGTGCGCTCCTGCTTTGTTCTGCCAATCAGGGTTGCCTCATCAGGAACTATTTGCGCCTTCTGTTTGTATGTTTAGCTTTTATATCAACAGGAATGCGAAAATTTACATGTAAGTCTGCAAAAATTAAATCAGTATAGGTACTATGCGATTTGTTGATTTGGTTTTTATATTCGAAGTAAAATAACAAGGAATTGAAAGCTTAAGCAGTTTTGCTTCAATTTATTTATTCAATATGGTGGTGGACTACGTGCGGGATATAGAAAGCAATAGAATTTCAATTGTTTTTGGATACTCGTGTGTTGAACTGTTGAAATTGCACAATGGCGTTTGTGGTTTATTGAGTTTATTAGTGTATTGAGCTATAAATAGCTCTACTATTTAGAATCCTTTCCAACACGATATAGCACAAAGTGAAACTAAAAACAACATTATAACTACAACAAAATAGGTTTTGAACGATTTGGAACGGGTAATTTCGAAGTGAAGTATCTTCTAAAAGAAAAAAGATTTGATTCACTATTAAATACATCTATGGCGAAGAGTGGCCTGTGTGTTGATGGCAAGCTTCCATATAAGTACAGGTCTGCACGAGAGTTGCAGGCGAGTGGCGTCTAAGGCTGAGCGCCATATACCTAGCCAGTCACCAGCCAGGAACAAAAGAAGCCTCGACAATAAACCATAAAATATAAAAAACTTGCTTCCTCTTAAACCCTTGGCCATATAGAATTCGGGTTGCACCCACGGCTTCAACAACGTACAGATATGTATCTTTATATTAAAGTGGTACAACAGCAGGATTAAGTATGAAAACACATAATTAAACACATCCATCATCGGCATCTGTGTGCCGAATATCAGGAGATTTCGATCAGTCGTTAAAGTATGATTAATATGGATGATTTTCGAGAGACTAATGGGACTATTTTGCATTGTTTATCACATTTACCAATACTAGTAAAATCTATATGAAAATAATTGCTTCTTTGAGTTCTGAGATTAACATAAACAGAATGAAGATAGTTTGTGGGAAATGCGTAGGAAAATACTGAAAAAAATGGATTAAAAAAAAACAAATACCAATATTAGAAAAACCTCATTAACAAATTAAATACAACATAATTAATAAATATACTAATGACTGTTGGGACACAGGAAACAACACAATTCAATTGTTTCCTTGACTTAAAAAGTTGAAAATGTATAAGTGAACCAAATTGATTCAAAAATATACATTTACACTACATAAGTAGGATTTAGTGTAAATGTATTTTTGAATCAATTTGGTTACATTAACAAACAACACATATTAATGAAAAACTTTTTTTTACTCTAGGGAAGAGCGAAACATCTAAAATATATAAAAGTATATAGTAAGTACATATTTTCAAAATAATAATAACAATATAAGACTACTCGTACAAACGCCATTTGATACAAAATTCTATTTGCAGACATAAAACCGTATTGTATTCGTCCGAATGGCATATGTCAATGTCCGAGATATGCAAGTCGAGGGCTTGACCAGCGGTGCACTTTATCGGTGCTTTGATGAATCGATAAGGGATTCAGGCTACATACATCTCTTGATTAAGTATAGCTCTTGGATCGCCTTTATGCAGTATGAACTAGTACTTACTTGTTTTTTTTTTGATATGCACTCACTGTATTATATTATTTGCCAGGGTAAAGTTATTTGCATATAAATTCAACATAAAAGCAACGTCATTGTCGAAGACACACATAAAACCAAAATTTCAACTAGTTTTACAAAATGAAACAATGCTTCGATCTGTATTCTCCGTTTGCGCCACTACTACGTTTGAACAATTAAAGCAATTTAATTATTATAACAAACAAAGTTTTGTTAATTTTTTGAACAAGTAAACCTTTTTAATAAATTAAGATATTTAATTAAACAAATATGTAAATAAATATTTTCTGGCAATTATATCAATTATTTATTTCCATGATAAGTATCATTAAGAACTTGTGTTATGGATACTAAATAACGGATAAATATATCTTTTTTTTTGTAAAAATAATTAATTATATATAATAGGTTGGGGAAAAAGTCTTTTCGTATTTTTGTATGAAAAGTCAAGACATTTTTTTCAAAGTTTATTTACATTTATTTACAATATATATGTACCGTTTTGTTGAATAACTTTCTGCCATTTTGTGGGCAGAGACATTATCCCGTTACTGTAGAAACTTTGGGACTTCTGATCAAAAAAACGGGACAAATAGTTTTGGCAGTCCTCTCTTGAGGTCAACCTTACAGAACCTAAAGAATTCTGCAGAGACCGAAACAGGGGAAAATCTGAAGGCGCAAGGTCAGGGCTATATGGTGGATGCACTAGGACCTCCCAGTCGAACTCTCTTAATTTTTGCTGAGTGGCTAAAGATGTGTGTGGTCTAGCGTTATCGTGATGAAAGACCACACCCTTCCTGTTGATCAATTCCGGCCGTTTTCTCTCGACTGCTTCCTTTAATCTCATCAGTTGCTGGCAGTAAAGATCAGAATCGATGGTTTTGCCGGGCGGTAAAAGCTCATAATAAACAATGCCCTTCCAATCCCACCATACACACAGCATCACCTTATTTCGTGTTAGGCCAGGTTTGGCCACAGTCTGTGAAGCCTGGCCAACTTTCGACCACGACCTTTTTCGCACGTTCTTGTCGTACGTGATCCACTTTTCATCGCCAGTTATCAATCTCTTCAAAAACGGCTCGGTTTCATTACGTCTCAATAATGAATCGCAAATGAGTACACGGTTCATTAAGTTTCTTTGAGTGAGCTCGTGTGGCACCCAAATATCGAGCTTTTTTGTATAACCAGCTTTCTTCAAATGGGTCAAAACTGTTTTGTGGTCAATTCCCAGTTCTTCAGCTACATCGTAACTACTAATATGCCGATCTTGCTCCACTCTTTCAAAAATGGCGTCCATTTTATTGGTAACAGGGCGACCAGAGCGAGGTGCATCTTTAACATCAAAATTTCCGGACTTAAAACGTTTGAACCAAATTTGTGCTACTCTTACTGACACTGCATCAGGTCCATAAACATCACAAATTTTTTTCACTGCTTGAGTTGCATTTTTGCCTTTTTTATAATAAAATTTTAAAATGTATCGAATTTCTTCATTAGATCCACTCATTTTTACGGAGAGAAAAACAAATGAAAAATAGCGGGAAACAACTTTTTTTCATTTTTTTCTTTTCTTTATAATGGAACCTTTTTAATGTTACCAAAACCAGCCAGACACAAATAGTACAGTCAAAAAAAATTTATAATAAGTTTATACCTACGTTATGCGAAAAGACTTTTTCCCCGACCTAATATTATGAAATAAATACTTTTTTGGCATTTCAATATTCAGGCGTTACTTTGAACGTGAGTGAGTAGTTTCAGCGTTGGTCGTGAAGACATCGTTGTTCTGAGGCTCCTATCGTACCTGAAGATGCCTTGTGTAAGGGCGAAACATGTGAATTGTTTCTCGATTTTTCGGGAAATTATAGTAGCGCGGGAATTATTACAAAGATATTTTTAATCCATCACTTGCTTATAAACGCTTCTCATTCATTCTTTAGATCTAGTGGTCCACTTCACTTTTTTAGTATTTAAATGAACTTTAAACATTCTTTGTCAGCACCACATACTGGCCTGGTTTAGTTAAAATTTTGCTTTGTGCGTACTTTATATAAACTGCACACAGGCTAATAGTGTGATGCATCTTTAGGTTAAATTAAAATCTGTAAAAATTTTAATAAAACTATTTATGGTATTTTCAAGAAGAACAATTTTTAATTTATTTAAATGATACCATACTGTCTGATTGAATATTACGACATGACATTATTTTATTTATTGATAAACTGTCATTTGAGTTGACTTATTGACGATCAACTCAACTCCACTCACTTGTCAACAATATTGCCTTAGACTCATCCTTACACGGATGCACCTATATGGCAGCGCCTCGGGATGTTTAGAGGCGAATGGTGAAGCCAGCCAGTGCTAAGTAACCAGTAACCTCAACCGCACTGCCAAGAGCGATACGAACAATAAGAACAACAAACTGACACTTGACACATACTACTACGAGTTAGGTTTTAAATATACATACATATAATCACGCCTGTTTCCCTGAAGGGATAGGCAAATGCAATATTGTAAGATGATGTAGTAGATAGCGAGCCTATTACCGCTTACGGGAATCTTTTATGTTGGCCTCTTTCGTTGATCAGCAGGTGCACCACTTGCAGGTGAGGTTCGCTAAGATCTTGGTAGGATTGCAATACACCTCAAAATATCTATAATCTTTATAACCTACATAATTAAAAATACCTGTGATAGCAATAAAGTTGTCAACTGATATTAAAGTATAGTGAAGATGTAACAATACCGCAAGTAGAAAATAAGTTAATATACTATATCGATGGCAAAACACACGAGCTTAGAACAGTAAAAAGGATGAATGATCGTTCAGATCTGATCGAAAACTGAGAGTTTCGTAAAGTCGAAGCGACACGGCGTGGCCACGTCACTAAAATCAAAATCACATTATTTTCTATTATTGAAAATAAATTGATTTGTTAAGAGGGATTCATTTAAGACAGTTTTGAAACTATTTTGGTTTTTATTATTCGGTCGTTATACCTCACACAATGCGGAATTGTTTTTGTAGAAAATATATTTTAAAAAATAAGTGACATTTATTTTCTACTACGTAAGTTTAACAAAGGTTGGTCCTAAGCACATAATTATGAACGTCACGTCTTATTTAAGATCCCAATTTTTGGCAGCTTCCTTGAAAGCTTGATCTACCAAATGTCGAGATAAATCCACAAAATTTAAAAACTAAACCTGGGATAAAACCTTTAAACTTCCCAATATACACTTAAGTTTGTGAATTGTCACAAATAATTAAACCATATTTTAAATTATTGTCTGAATTATTTAGTGATTTTAAATCTTGAAGATTTTTAAAGCTTTAAAAGCAATTTTATCTTAGGACGTGTAATTGTGAACAGAAAATGCCATTATCTTCTAACTTTCATCTTCTGGCGCTTTTTTAAATTATCAATTGTTTTTTTCCGTTGATTATTTTTGATGTGATAATATCGAAGAATTAAAATAGATTATGTGTATGTCCCCTTTTGTTTAACTAACCGATTTTTTAATTGACTTTTGCGCGGAGTTGAAATTGGGTTTTGGCTACTCCGTGCATCATTAGAGTGTTTGCGGCAATTTTTTTTCATTTCATCAACGCACTTTGTAACAATTTAAATTGAATATTTTTAGTTAAATTGGAAAATTAAGTTAACAACTATTGCAAAAAAAAATTTACAATTCTTGTCTATAAGGTAAGCTTACAGTGTAAGTAAAATGATTATGGTGTTTTGCGTTATTGTTTTTGCTACAGTGTTTTCATGGACACGTAGACTATTATTAAATTATAAAAAATACATATAGCTGCTTTATTCTCCAAAATTTTAATATAGTATCCTTGCAAGCCGCGGGAATCTAACTAGACTCAATTGATATTTTATTGTTTCTTTTCTTTTAGAATGTGTCCACCTCCTTAAAGACTACGAAAAATTTTGTATTTTTGATTTTATTGGTCATATCGTAACGAGCATTTGTTTTTCCCTTTTTGACCAAGTATTAATTTTCTAGGATTTTTGTCCCGCGCGGAAATCAGGATCGAAATATGTATGAATGTTTTATTTTATTCCATTAGGTAGCACCAACGCATATGGATCACTTGATGCATAATGGTCACCGTAGAGTATGGATGATTGCAAAGCCAGCCAGCACCGTCACTAGCGCGACCCTTATGAAACCGTTTCACGATCATTTTGAAGATATAATGTATGTATTACAGAGACCATTTTTAGCTTTAAGTACAAAATCATTCAGATATGCTTAAAGATTCCGTAACTAATTGCTATTTCTTGGGAAAACCTAGAGTAATTATTTCACAGCCAATTACTATTATTTATATTTATTAATTCTCTTAGTATTTGATATTATCTTATTAGCTTAAGTACATAACTAAAAACAGACAGGCTATATGTAAGTGTCCTTCTACTAACGACCCTAGATTAACTTTAGCAAAAATGTGTTCATGCTTAATGGAACCATTAGTGCTTATAAACGACGTGTTGTTAATGAAATAATAAAAAATAAACGTTTTATTTTCACATAGAAAACATGCAATATGGCATAGAGGACGACCGAAAAGAGATTGATTGGGGTTGAAGACGAATATCCGAGGTAAATCAAAGAAAAACCAGCATGTATACATACATACATACATATCCGGTTGTATATAAAACCATAAAAGATACAGACAACAAAAAAGCAGCATGAGCAGAAGGATGATCATCATATATCCTAGCATTATCTCGGTTGCCCTAAACTTAAGCTTACGGCCCAGGGTCTGCTCAATGGGCTAACCAGATTTGGCTAAATTCAGTTTTGGATTCGCTGTCGGAGCAGCCTACATAGAGCGACTACCATCTGACCTCCGAAACTTAAAGGGAAACATCATTCTATGGTTAAACCAGCTGTCAGAATATTAAAAGGCCATGACTTCCTAATATGGACTGCCATCGATGTTCATAACAGCAGGGATCACCGGCTTAACGTGCTTTCCAAAGCACGGAGCAAGCGACAATTACGCACATAATTTCAAAAAGTCCCATGAAAAACAGTCTCATGTAAAATGTTGTCAAGATGATAGCTATCAGATGGCATTTAGACACAAACATCTAACTTCACATACTCTACGCCTTAGTTAAAATAATTAAATAAAATTGTCTGGGATCTGGACATCCTATGCAGAAGCTGACAAATATTCGTATGTACTCAAATATCGAAACCTTAAGAGCGGAGTGCAGTTATACCTACCCCTCAGCCACATTATACACACTGTTGGCTCATTGCTTAATAAGGTTGTATTTTGTACGCGTTGAATATTTGCCATTAAGTGGTTTATTGTTTCTTGTTTATCAGAGTAAACACGTCCCAAGTGAAATAGCACAATGTAAACAAATCGCACGTACGAATAATAAAGTTAATCGTTCGTCATAAGTTTTAAATAAATTTATTCAACTGCGCTTTAGACGTATAGCCTCTGCCTGGTATGATCATGCTTGAAAAAATCTATTTGAATTTAATTTAAATTCCACGCCACGTCAAACGCCAAACCCCACGTCAAATGCCATCGATTTAAGTTTACATATTACACATTCCCAAGAATTTTTGAGATAAACTTTAGCAACAATGTAGTGAATGGTGATTGCAACCCGAAGCGGACACCGCGACGATGTAAAAACAACCAAAACCTCACCACTTCCTGTACAGGCAGCCCGTGCCCGCGGCAGGATCGCTTCGAAACTTGATATTATCATTTCTTGTTAATTACGCATGGCAACACTCTTGCACATTGTCCTTTGTTTCACTTCTTATAGATTCAAGTTTATACATTTTACATTACGAAGTGATGCTTATCTGATGACTGGACATGGCTTATGACCAAGACAGGTGACGTGGTATCAAATTGTACAAGTTATTATTTTTGGACCAAACTTTGGTCGGTAAAAAATGTATCAAGGTATTAAAGACACAAACTTATTTCCATACTAGCGGCCGCCCGCAAAATCGTCCGCATGACCTACAGGTAGGATTTTAAATCGAGATCCCGCGGGAAAATTAAAAGTAGATTATACTACTACTTTACAAATATGTTGGTTCTAAGCTACAATTTTCAGCCTAATCGGTTCAGCCGTTTCATAAATAGTGTTATTATCTCGAATTTCTTTTGTATATATAGATTGTAGCTAACTTAATTAATATGGATATTTGATGTTTTTGAACCGTAGCGCATTCTTAGAAGTGTTAATTTATTTATTAAAGACGCATTTCGTGGAAGAGTAATTAAAATTCCTTTCAACAATTATTCTGAGAGAAACGTACTTATAAGTACCAATATTTTATGCTATGGTTCTGTACCACACGCGGGAAAAATATAAGATCATTTAATTGTTCATTTGTCTGTCTGTTCAAACCTCTTTACTCACTCGGGAACAATTTTTTTGGGTACCAAGTTAGAATTAAATCTATTACTATTTAATCTACGGCCCCTTCAAGCTGTAAAAAATCAGGCTTTTAAATAAACGCAATTGAAATATTGCGATCCCTTCAACTATATTTAGAATTTGAGTATCATTGGGAATAAAAACTCAGTGTACGTAGAACTAAAATCTTAATATTTGACAAGAAATAAGATCTTACAGCACAAATTTTAAACAAAACTATATTTTAAAGAATAAAGAGACTTTTATACATACGATAATAAAGCATAAAGTTACGAAACTCGTGTGCTAATTTTCACCTTTCAAATCTAGACTATCCAGAGACAATGGAAATTTTATTGGATGTTACTGTCTCTTAATTTTTTTACTCAGATCTAGAAAACCGCCTATTGCCGCCGCTAATGATAGGTTGTACTCACATACATACATTATATCCCGCCTGTGACCCGAAATGTTAGGCAAAGGCATATTATTTGCCCGAATTTCGCCAGTTATATTGTTGGCCCCACGTAATAGGTGGGGAGCCTATTGCCGCTTATCGGGAACTTTTATGGTCGCCAGAGCCTTGTCCGTTGTTCGGCATGTGCACTAGGTTCGAATTTAATCTCGTCTAGTGTCAATGTGGGAGACGGGCTGCTCACCTCATACATTTCATCTAGACACTAGAGACCTGTCTGTGCTGAAACTGAAAAACCCTATAACCTTTTATGACGTTGTATTAAGTAGTAAAGTTAAAATATTAGTATTATTTATTTCTGTACAATAGACTAGCCTAATTACATTATTATACAAACATAGATTGGGTTAGTTATGCAATTAATTAAAGTGTTATCTACCTAAACTAAATCACAGTGTCTTAGAAGTTAACACTTACTTAACAAAATTCGTTATAAATCAATTTCAAATCCGTTATCAAAATAATAAATCTAATGGAAAGTATTGAATCCGAGACTTCCATTAATTCTCCCGAATGGGAATTCTCTAATTTACATCTCAATGTTTTTGATGACTTCAATGAATTTCCATACATACAATCATGCCTGTTTCCTTCAAGGGCTACCCCTATGCAGAGGCATATTTTATTCCCACATTTCGCCAATTATATGGTTTTTCACACGGAATAGGTGGCGAGTCTATTGCCGCTTACCGGGACCTTTTACCGCTGTCCTATACACCTATTCAATTACTTTAGAGATGATAAAAGAAAAATCACTCCTGCATCATTGCATGCATGGGATATATGGGAATAAGACTAGATGTGAAAATTAAATAAAATATACTTTATTGTCTTTAAGATCACCAGGATCATTTAGAGTCGTCAAATTTTTACAAACAAAATGTTTTTTTTAACAGATAATCAAGAAATAAATTTAAAATGGATTCTTTGTAAATCTGTCTATAGTGGATTTTTCTTACGATTTGTCAGTCTGTCGGTGACTCTTATCGGGGGGATTCGTCTGTTGTCATGATTCTAAAAGGGGGTGGGGGTTGTCCGTCAGTTAGTCAGTCTGTCGCTGACTCTAACAAGACTTCCAAAAGACAACGAGATTGAGAAGAATGCCTCAACAAACTCATCTATAAATCTATTTAAGTAGGTATTTGGTAGGATAAATATCGTTTTAACTAGCCTGTAACAAAGGTACTAGAAAAAAAGTAGAAACAGGTCCTACAAATTGGCATTGCGGTCTGTCTGTTCGGTCTGTAATGCGTTAGTTACTTTTAATTGCTCTAAGGATAAGTCTTGTTCGTTTTCTTTGTTCTTTGAATACTTTTAATGAGACGGCCATATATAATTGTCACTCATTTCAAGAGTCCATTATGTCAGTGTCAGACAAACAACCTTCAGAATGTTATCAACAAGATACATCACAAGGTCGCTATAGCAACTTTATTTATTTATGTAATCAGAACAATATGAACTTACATTATGGAACTTATAATATAATAAAAATGTAAATTCGATTTGACTGAGGCCAACTTTTAGATACATAGGTTGTTATTTATTAGAAAGAAAAATAAAATAAGGTAACATTACTAATGTAGCGTAATAATAGGCAGCCTTACTGTTAACAGCGATTTTTTCCAGGTAACCTTCAACAGTCTCATAATTTTATAGTTTTCATGTTGTGTTAGAAAACATTCGATCCTTCTATTATGTTAGATTAAGACAATTTTTCTCTTAATTGGCATTGTCAGCTAGATAATATAGCCTTTGTATTACAGATATTACACTATTTTATTGAATATTTATCTCTGAACTAGTAAGAGAAGAATCTTGTGAAAGAAGTAACGAAAAGCTTCAGTTATATTATTTGATCATTATCTGTGCGTTCGGTTTTAAATACAAAATTGTAAAACTTTTTATAACTTAAATTCAGTCATATCTAGTGAAACCAGAGAGCAGACCCTGGGCCCTATACTTAAGTCTAAGGGCAACCGGGATAATGCTAGGATATGATGATGTTAAACTTTTAATTAGAATTCCCCGGAAACAACTAATAATGTTATTACAAAACGCACCAAAAAAGTTTATTAAATTAAACTTTTTAGAGTAAATACATCTTTGAAATCTGTTTTGTATGTGTTAAAATATTATTTATTAATATGTTTTTCGACCAAGCAAGTCTTAATCAGATCAGTACCAAATAATACAAGACTGACTAGTTCGGAGTCAGTGTAGGACTATATTTGCAACAAAAAAATAAATGGTGCGTTAATGATTTTAAAATCCTTTAAATGTAAGTAAGACAATATGTCGAATTGAAATTACATTTTTTGACTTGTCCATATGCCTTGTTCGTTTTTATTTATCCTGTCTTAAATGTAATATTTATCATTTCATAATTATTTTATTTTTTACAACTTATGTATTTTAGAAGTATTGTCATGGATATTAATTTAATGACGATAAAAAGACGTATGTCGAAGTGCCTAGTTGCCAAGTATCTATTTATACAGCTAGCTGACTTTATCATAATACAATTATCATTTGAATGCCAGTCTCTCTTGAACTTGGAGTCTTAGAGGTGTCAAAAAGTATGTTCGTAACTTAAAGCCACGTTTTTCGAAGTACCTAGTTACTATACCAAGTATCTATTTATACAGCTAGCTGACTTTATCATAATAGAATTGTCATTGAAATGACCGTCCCTCCTGAACTTAGAGGTACGAAAAATAAATGCTTGTATCATAATGCAACGTTTTCGAAGTACCTAGTTACCAAGAATCTATTTATACAGCTAGCTTGCTTTATCCTAATACATACAATAAATTGTCATTGAAATGACCGGCCCTCCTGAACTGAGAGTCTCAGAGGTGTCGAAAAGGATGATTGTAACGTAATGCAACGTCTGTCCGAGCGGTAGAGGTCAGAGCTGCAGTGAAATCGCGATGCACCGCGGGGCGCCGGCAGGCGGGGGCCGGTCGGGTAGCGGGGCGAGTAGCGGTGCGCGGGCGGGGGCTGCGCAGCCTCTGTGCGTCTGCGGCCTGTCTAGACGCTGCCCGCCCCGCCACCCGCGCCCCTCACTGCATCCCGCCCGGTCCTTTCACTGCACACGAGTCACGACCAACTGAGTCTGCCTTCACCACTCGATGACATGACTTGTATCTAGAATTTAAAAAAATCTAGATTTCTTTTACACACCAAAAAGCCTTATTACACACTAAATAAAACTAACACAGGCTAAACCAAATTTCGATTATATAAAAAAAACAATTATTCATTCTTTAGAACATATTATTCAGAATTCAGATTACCAATATAATAATTATAACTGCTATTAATGGCGGCAAAGTTACGTCAAAATCTGTTTTTATATTTGTGACTTTGACATATCTTTGCAACATTTTTGCCTAAAGAACACAATTCGTACAAACGTCACGCGTAATTTTTTTTTGTAAATACTTATTATTATATTGCAGCTCATTCGCTAGAGATCTATAAATAAGGCTTATATAAATATAGCAAAATACACAATAAAATGACCATTTGAACACTTCTACAAACATCTTTGACATGTTAGATACCAGTTTCCAGGCACAACTGAAACCTATGATTCAATGGACATTTCTTAGCATTTGAGACTTTACAACTGATGTGTCGTGGTAGCCCACTTACCAAGTCTTCTCCTCACTGAATTATTTAAAATAATTAAAAATATTTTTATCTAGGTTATCTAGGTCATTATCTAGGTTGGGCCTTAAACTTGGGTCCCTCACTGTCGTAATCAGATTTAGCTGATTATCTATTATGAAAAAAAAACATTATTATGTATCACAAAATCCTTACAATAAAATTAAAATAAAACAAGCCTTTAACAAGATTTTAACTTGAACTGGTATCTGAATAAATTGTTTCTTTTACGTTTAATTGTTTATACATTATGTTTACTAGTTTAGGCAACAGGTCGTTGACCAGATAAGGCACTCGTTTATCTAATGTTCTACCTCCAAAGTAGTTTTATTATGACTTATTTCAATGAGAATTAAAATATGGTACGTTGGCTTATTTATTTTATACATTAATATATATGTATGTACAATCACGCCTGTTTCCCCAAAGGGGTAGTCAGAGGCATATTATACGCCCACATTTCGCCAATTACATTGAATCGGGAACTTTTACGTTCGCCAGAGCCTCATACGTTGATCGGCAGGTGCACCACATGCAGGTGAGGTTGGCTTGGGCTCCTTAGATTTTGGTACGAACTCTATACACCCCCATACACTATGTATGTAAGTTAACTTGTATTACATTTACTTTTAAATAAGCTAGAGCACTCTGTTGTGCCTACCCAATATTTCAATATTTTATTTCCTCTCAATCCTTAGGTTGCATGAAAGAAATTTCTATGAGCTTTGTACAATAGATTTGTATCATTATTTATTTAGCTTTTTTTTGAGTTATCCAAAAAAGCGTTTCTCATAGTTGTAACACATGAGAAAGTTTTTGTTATTTGGGTCTGACTCCTGTAAGAGACTGGTTTAAAACAAATTTTATTGTTATAATTATATTAAGCTAAATACTAAATGTTAACACTGATATTCAAAATACACTTATCGTGTGTTCTTGTTGTTTTATGTGATTGTGATAAAAAAGTGATAAAAAAACCCAGCAAAGAGGATTTTGTCAATAAGTCTTAAAAACTATCTCAAATTCAAATGCTGTCTAGATTATTTAATTTATAGTATGTTATGAAATTTATTTACTATAAAATGTATTGTTTAGTGTCATCTAAAATATGACTCGTCTCGATCCACGTTCACCGTAATAAATCTGTACACTGACAGACCAGACTTATATTCAACCTCTTTTGTAACACGAGTTTACGCTACAAACCTGCCAAATTTCAAGTGACTTTTGACTTAACACTACTTAATATTATACAAATCAGGTACCTACATCAAAAAAAACTGCTACTCCACTCCTAAACAGTACAACATAGCGGCATTACTTAATTCTTAATTAATATAAACAAATTAACATTAGTGTATAATCATAATTTCAAAAATAACAGTTTCTTACTGACATCTACATTTAGTAGAGGTTATATACTTACTAATAAAGATAAGTTCAGGTGTATATATCCGTTATACAGGTGATGCAAGCCATCGGGCTACCAATAAAAACATTTCTGACAAATCGGTCGTGTACGAGTGCGTCTGTTTTAGCGTAGAAGAAAAGTTACACAGGGCTTATTCACTCACGAACCGTAGTTTATCTATAGTGTAAGTGTATGACAGGTGTCCATTTTTGGTTCGTATGTTGGTTTTTGATATTTTTTGCTTTATACGGTTTATCAAATTTACTTTGTTTTGCAATAGAGAACTCAAGTTACGAGCAATCGAAAAATATATAAAAGTTTCTCGTCAATTATAACAATTCAAAATTATATTTTCCAAAGACAATGTACAAATAATAGTTGACTTATCAAAAAAAAATATCTTTTACATTTTTCTTTATTTTATTGGTTTGTAACTTTATTCGCCATTGTTTCAATATCAATTATAAAATTAATATGTAAACTAAAGCACTGAAAAATCATAAAAATAATTGGACGTACACACCGGAAGTAATAATTATTGACTGCCAGGCAGCTCATAAACAAAACAAGGAAGGATGACGTTCGGTTTGAAGTCTTCAATACTAGATTCAGGTGAACGTTCAACAATAATTTTATAAATTACTATGTAATATATCCAAAACAATAATAAATAATAATATAACGAATTATTTGCATTATTGATGTAGTTTTATCACTTAAATAGCATTATTTGCAGTGCCATGAACACATCAAACAATATAGTTTCTAAACGTAACGCAAAAATATTGCCAATGCTATGTTTGAACCATGTAAAGCAGACGTTTAACTATTCAGAGCTAATACAATGTTTATTGGTAGGGTCTTTGTGTAATTCGTGTATAACTTTACTCAAAGTTTATAACTATTCAATCGTTAAGTAGCGATTTAAGCATTTTTTTATTAGAAGGGCTGTTAGCATACAACTATTCTTAGCATTTGTATAAGATAATTTTGCAACCAAAAAAAATTTGGCTGTTATTCTATGTGTTTTACGGCTAACATCCGAAATCGGGGACGGACAGCCGGCGGGACTGAATGTAAAAGGGTTCTAACTAGCAACTAGCAATAGTGATGTTTAAAGAGTAGTTCAAACTACTTTTAAAACTAAAAACAGCGGGTGGCCGCTATTAATACATCCATTTGTGTCGCCTTGGCAATCCATGCGTTAGTAGCATTTGAGGACGAACAGGTTTTCTATATATTATAATAGTCGATTCTCATTTATTGGGTTGGAGCTTCAAAAAATCTTAGGGTACCGTCCTCCCATGTTAATGGTGGCGGCATGAGCTTGATTCGGACCAAATTAATTAATTATTAGAAATTTACAATTGATTGTTTTGAGTACTTGCACTGCGTTAGGCTGAGGATTCGATTCCCACACAAGACAAATATATGTATGCATGAAGGTGAACTGTAATGGTATAAGTGTTTTCTACGTATACCTAATATGTGTATAGAATAAGAATATTTGAATATTTTTATCCGTTTATTGGTACCCATAGTACAAGCTCTGCTAAGTTTAGGGATTAATGGCGCTGTGTGAGATAAATACATACATACACTGTCAGGTCTATTTCCCGGAAGGGAAAGGCAAAGGTTTATTATACGCATACCATTCGCCAAAATAATGAAAGTTGCACGTAATAGAGCCTACTGACGCTTTTCCGGGACCTTATATGTTCGCCAGAGCCTCGTCCGTTGGTCGGCAGGTGCACCACTTGCAGGTGAGCTTGGCTGTGTAAGATCTTCAAGAATATTTAATTTTATTCGTGTCATTAATTCGTCAAGGCTCTCCATCGATCCATTCTAATCACTGATCGTTTGGTTACATCACTGCGAGTATGGATAAGCTATTCTGACTCTTTGTTACGGTTATGTCTTCGTTAACATTTTATAAAGTCGAACTAAAAATAGAAGACAAAGAGCTAAATATAAATTGCTTAAGTCACTGTAGAAATGAGGTACCTCCCCAAGGAAGTCTGGCATCATGACTTCAAAGAAGCAACAATAACATTATGAACAAACATATTAGGTCGGGGAAAAAGTCTTTTCGCATAACGTAGGTATAAACTTATTATAAAATTGTTTTGACTGTACTATTTGTGTCTGGCTGGTTTTGGTAACATTAAAAAGGTTCCATTATAAAGAAAAGAAAAAAATAAAAAAAAGTTGTTTCCCGCTATTTTTCATTTGTTTTTCTCTCCGTAAAAATGAGTGAATCTAATGAAGAAATTCGATACATTTTAAAATTTTATTATAAAAAAGGCAAAAATGCAACTCAAGCAGTGAAAAAAATTTGTGATGTTTATGGACCTGATGCAGTGTCAGTAAGAGTAGCACAAATTTGGTTCAAACGTTTTCAGTCCGGAAATTTTGATGTTAAAGATGCACCTCGCTCTGGTCGCCCTGTTACGAATAAAATGGACGCCATTTTTGAAAGAGTGGAGCAAGATCGGCATATTAGTAGTTACGATGTAGCTGAAGAACTGGGAATTGACCACAAAACAGTTTTGACCCATTTGAAGAAAGCTGGTTATATAAAAAAGATGAGATCGATATTTGGGTGCCACACGAGCTCACTCAAAGAAACTTAATGAACCGTGTACTCATTTGCGATTCATTATTGAGACGTAATGAAACCGAGCCGTTTTTGAAGAGATTGATAACTGGCGATGAAAAGTGGATCAAGTACGACAAGAACGTGCGAAAAAGTTCGTGGTCGAAAGTTGGCCAGGCTTCACAGACTGTGGCCAAACCTGGCCTAACACGAAATAAGGTGATGCTGTGAGTATGGTGGGATTGGAAGGGCATTGTTTATTATGAGCTTTTACCGCCCGGCAAAACCATCGATTCTGATCTTTACTGCCAGCAACTGATGAGATTAAAGGAAGCAGTCGAGAGAAAACGGCCGGAATTGATCAACAGGAAGGGTGTGGTCTTTCATCACGATAACGCTAGACCACACACATCTTTAGCCACTCAGCAAAAATTAAGAGAGTTCGACTGGGAGGTCCTAGTGCATCCACCATATAGCCCTGACCTTGCGCCTTCAGATTTTCACCTGTTTCGGTCTCTGCAGAATTCTTTAGGTTCTGTAAGGTTGACCTCAAGAGAGGACTGCCAAAACTATTTGTCCCGTTTTTTTGATCAGAAGTCCCAAAGTTTCTACAGTAACGGGATAATGTCTCTGCCCACAAAATGGCAGAAAGTTATTCAACAAAACGGTACATATATATTGTAAATAAATGTAAATAAACTTTGAAAAAAATGTCTTGACTTTTCATACAAAAATACGAAAAGACTTTTTCCCCAACCTATTATAACAAGAATGTGAAATAAATAAATAACTTTTATTTTCCCGGTAAGCGGCAAAAGGCTCGCCACCTTTTATGTGAGACCAACAATATAACTGGCAAAATATGCCTCCACCAATCAGAAACAGGCGTGATATTATATATTTTTTTATACACTACACCTATAAAACCATCTCGTTAAGTAAACTAAGCAGACGACAAAACGGCTGAATTAAAAGTTATCCAAACTAATAGAGCCAAATCATTGGCACATTCCTTCTGATACTGACGTTCTTTAAAGCTTTATATAGATCCAAACTTAAAGAAACCATTTAGATTTCAACTTAAATAAAAATGCAATAAGTCAATTTTGGGATCTCGAAGGAAAAAGTTGACTTGTTATGCCGAAATATATATTCAACGCGATAATCTTTAGGTACCACTATCTTTACAAAGAAACTGGCGTAAGCTAGGTAATAGTAATTACTTATGAAGTAATATTACATCATCCCTCAGAGTACAACATTGAATAATTTCCAAAGTAGCAGTTTACTAAAAACAATAATTATTTATAATTGATTAAAGGTACTACGAGATGCAAGAAAACGAGTCAAACGAGCAGCTTCAGTGAATGCACCCCTAGCAGGTGACAAGGGGCTATTTATAGTGAGATAGTAGTTATGTGCAGTGCATCCGTGCCATGTTTATTGCGGCTGGGCAGACGGCCGGCGGCGGCGGGCAGAACTTGCAAAGCCGGACCGAGACTAATCTCCTCAACCTTTTTGTCCGTCTGCCGCACCCGCCAACTACCCGAGCCTTCGCCACAACCACCTTTGAATGCACCGGCGGCGGGCGGCAATTATTCCTATCTTACAATGTTGAACATTACTCAGGGCCCGTCTATCTGAGCCAAGCCAGAACCGCCTATTTTAAGATATTATCTGCGCGCGGATATTCTACATCGTTAATTTTTCTCTGCAACTAAGTTGAAAGAAAAGTATAAATTATTATTAAAACCTATTAAGAATTTAATTCAATTGATTAAGAAAGACATTATTAAGCACTTAATTAAGATAAGCTTATATTGTTATGCCTTTCCAGGGTGCACGTGCTGTATTAAATATAAAATTTTGTAACATTAAATAAAAGATTTGAATTGTAACATCGATTTTCTGCGAACAATAAATAGAATTTGTTTTTAGTAACCATTTTCTTAAGCAAATTTTACGGACACAGAAATTTTGTTAAAATCAATTATTTCGACTTATTACTATGGTGTAGACCAACCAAATAAATTTACCAAATAAAAACGGTTTAAGAATCGAAAATTCTTTAAGACTATAAATTAGTAAATTTACATTACTTTATTTTTTCTAAAACAACAGCATTTTGACCCTTATCTGATAAGGTATAAAAATAATGACAGGCGATCGTTTAGCGACCACTTATTTTTGCGTAGTTATGTAGACAAGACTTTTTTGATATTGTACTTTTACCACAATACCATTATAAGCAGGACTGTGCACAATGATAACAGTTCCTATTTTCTTTTATTAGGACTTCATTTTTGACTTTTGACTTTTATAAGCAGCGTTTTTAACATATTTAAGGCCTAATCAAGGTCTAACATATGTAATTAAAAGTCGTTACCTGTAAAAATAGTGGTGACTCTACCAGACGTTAGTTTATAAGTATGACATTCATAAGAGCTCTATTGAGCCAAACTTGAATAAATGAATTTTTAATTTTTTTTTTTTAATTTTAATTTTTAAGACTTTTAAAGCTTGGTCTTTTTAAGGAGTTTCGAATCAAGACGCAAAATCACAATACATGAAATGCCACTTTCCTACACATGTTACGCTGTCGGAGACGTTATGTCTAAAAATCGAACATTTTTAAAGATAAAAAATTTAATTTTTGTCACTTTTTAAAAACGAAACAATGTCTCAAAGTCTTTTATTCCGCGCTCGAGTAAAGAAAACTAAAAAATCAATCTGTTTTTTGAAATAATTTTTCGAATAAAATCCTTTGAAAGTCAATTATTGTGTGTCACCATCGCCGAATATTTTGTTCTCTTATGTATTACAAAGAAAAATTTGTAAAGCGGTGAAGCTAAACGTTGTTTATAATTGTGAGCAATCACTATGCTTTTACCTTGATAAGAGCCACTTCTACGTTGTGAAACGAAAAATGTATGAACAATTATGTAATACGTAAACAAAATGAAGGAAAATAACACTGTTTAATTTCATTAAAAATAACACAATTAGGACTTCTGAAAATATATTAACTTCAAAGTTAAAAAATGCACTAGACACTTAAACATCAATATTGATTTCACAAAATTATTGTACATTGAAAATATATGTTTATGCTGATATTTGTTAATAAATGTAAATATCAAAAACTGCTTACATTTGTAAATTTTAATGAATAAATATAATGTCATACAAAAGAGTTCAACGCGCAAATATATGATTTTGAGAAACCTTAAAATTAAAGCAGTACTGCTATTGTAAAGCGTTGTGATTTTTATTATTGAGTATGAAAACCAATAATTAGGCATTTATGAGCTCCAATCCATATCAATAAATAAAAGTTTGATAAAAAAGTATTATTAGTGTGTATTTTGAAATCGAATGTTTGACATGTTCTAGGTTACCTTTTGTCTAATTTACAAAAATAATGTCTTGTACTCAAACAACATAACCTTGTTAAAAAGCACCTTTACTCCGACATGAACTTAGTGTCGATGTACTACGACGTCAGAAGAGTCAAAGCGCTACAATAATAAACTATATATTGGTCAATATATTAATAAGTTACATATACATATTAAAATTAAAAAAAACTGATCTACTAAAGTTATTTTTTTGCCTTTCTAAGTTGAATCTGCCGTGTGGTACCAGCCTAGAAAAGTGCCACCTCTCACATCTCACGTAGCATCTCACAGTCACGAGTCGTAAGAGTCGACAAAGAGGATTCTATCGGATGATGGACAGCAGCATCATTCTGCGTACTGGCTTGTACTGCAGTCACCAACCCGCACGAGTATGGGCACGTACTCCCAAAAGAATGTAATCTATTGGGGAGGCCAACATTTGGCAGTGGACTGTATGTGGTTGATATAGTGATGATGATGATGAAATGTACTCTTGAATCTCGCCCCATTATGGTTTGTCTGAGTGCTTCTAAGAATTTTATAATGCTATGTAAAATTTCCCAAAGCAACTTTTGTAATAAGATATGATAAAATCTGTTTATCTAGGCATGATCAACTCAGCCTGATCATAATCTCAGAAGCAATGATGAGACAAATCCACTTGTGTTGGTCCTAGAGTTGGACCCAGAGCTGGTCAGAAAAAGCTAAAAGCTGGTCTGTAGTTTGAAAATACAAAATTATTGTAAATAGATAAAAACTAAAACGTAGACAAGAAGTAAGTATGTAATAAGCACATAATTATAGGAAACCGATTTCATAACGTTTAATCGTAGTGGCGAGTGGATTCATACCCTGTTCCTATAAGTTATCGAAGTTATGCGCGTGTGTATCGCTTGCTCCGTCCTTCGGAAAGTACGTTAAGCCGTTGGTCTGTCGTGTGATATTATGTATGTATGTATTGGTAAATAATAAAGGAACTTAAGATCTATGTTATTTAATATTTAAGTTTAAGGCTGGGGCAACCGAGACAATGCGACGATATGATAATGATGGGCGGTGAAACGATATTTTTGCAGGCCGCCATTAGGAGAAGCGTTTGTTACCGTGATAGTTTTACGGTAAGTGCTCTAATTTTGTACACCTGCTTACATCAGACAGTATATGGTCATCATCAAAACATGTCAAATTAAAAATAATCAGAAGGGATTGCAAAACAAACCACAACTGAACTTAAGCTTATTAAAAACGTTGATTTTGAAAGGCACTTCACTAGTCTGATGTGTCATTCGCACCAATGATTTCCTAATGAATCTAATCAAGATTACTAGTTGTTAATGTTCGTCTTATGTGATCCTAGCGATCAATTGCTTAACCACCGTTATTTATATGTTAGGTTTTGCTTATACTTTCTGTCGAGAAGGACATGACATACACTTGATGGTAACCGATACAGTGGTAATGCGTTTTTTTTTCAAGTTTAGATTAATTTTTCAAATAGGCCTAAGAGTTACGTACGAGCTACAAGGTATTGGTACTTTGAAAAGAAGTAAAATCTTAAAACCTTTATGAAAGATCATGTAAAAAATACAAATTAGGCAAGAATTACATAAAAAAGTGCTAGTAAAAGAGTAATTATTAATATTTTTTTAGTATACAATAATAAGTTTTATGGGATGCCAGTGCCGGAACTTATAATAAAATAAAACTCAACTTTGATCAACACAAGATCGTAAATTAGCGAGAAAATACCTACCAAATTCTTGCTCCTTTATTTAATCTTTTAATATTTTCAGCTATAGAGTAATTTCAACGAACTAATAACATAATATATTAGGTCGGGGAAAAAGTCTTTTCGCATAACGTAGGTATAAACTTATCATAAAATTTTTTTGACTGTACTATTTGTGTCTGGCTGGTTTTGGTAACATTAAAAAGGTTCTATTATAAAGAAAAGAAAAAAATAAAAAAAAGTTGTTTCCCGCTATTTTTCATTTGTTTTTCTCTCCGTAAAAATGAGTGAATTTAATGAAGAAATTCGATACATTTTAAAATTTTATTATAAAAAAGGCAAAAATGCAACTCAAGCAGTGAAAAAAATTTGTGATGTTTATGGACCTGATGCAGTGTCAGTAAGAGTAGCACAAATTTGGTTCAAACGTTTTCAGTCCGGAAATTTTGATGTTAAAGATGCACCTCGCTCTGGTCGCCCTGTTACCAATAAAATGGACGCCATTTTTGAAAGAATGGAGCAAGATCGGCATATTAGTAGTTACGATGTAGCTGAAGAACTGGGAATTGACCACAAAACAGTTTTGACCCATTTGAAGAAAGCTGGTTATACAAAAAAGCTCGATATTTGGGTGCCACACGAGCTCACTCAAAGAAACTTAATGAACCGTGTACTCATTTGCGATTCATTATTGAGACGTAATGAAACCGAGCCGTTTTTGAAGAAATTGATAACTGGCGATGAAAAGTGGATCACGTACGACAAGAACGTGCGAAAAAGGTCGTGGTCGAAAGTTGGCCAGGCTTCACAGACTGTGGCCAAACCTGGCCTAACACGAAATAAGGTGATGCTGTGTGTATGGTGGGATTGGAAGGGCATTGTTTATTATGAGCTTTTACCGCCCGGCAAAACCATCGATTCTGATCTTTACTGCCAGCAACTGATGAGATTAAGGGAAGCAGTCGAGAGAAAACGGCCGGAATTGATCAACAGGAAGGGTGTGGTCTTTCATCACGATAACGCTAGACCACACACATCTTTAGCCACTCAGCAAAAATTAAGAGAGTTCGACTGGGAGGTCCTAGTGCATCCACCATATAGCCCTGACCTTGCGCCTTCAGATTTTCACCTGTTTCGGTCTCTGCAGAATTCTTTAGGTTCTGTAAGGTTGACCTCAAGAGAGGACTGCCAAAACTATTTGTCCCGTTTTTTTGATCAGAAGTCCCAAAGTTTCTACAGTAACGGGATAATGTCTCTGCCCACAAAATGGCAGAAAGTTATTCAACAAAACGGTACATATATATTGTAAATAAATGTAAATAAACTTTGAAAAAAATGTCTTGACTTTTCATACAAAAATACGAAAAGACTTTTTCCCCAACCTATTACTTTGCAGATAATGGAGTAAAAAAAGCTTCACTGCTCATGCTCCCCCACTGTGTTAGTTTTTTAATTGTAGTTGACGAGAGTTTTATCGATCCAAATTTCAATAAACTATTCTGACACTGACGGAAAGTTGAGTAGGATAAACAAAAAAAACAGTGAAGCTACAGAGCCGACGCAAAACGATATGGCGCGGATCAGATAACTCCACCACAACAAAACTGGTACAAACTATCAAAGGCTTCAAAAGGCTGGTGTTCGGCAATATTTCTGAAAGCTTACCGCTTTTGATTCATACATCGGTACTGTAAAATTATTCTGGTGAAAGAAAAATACCTTGTGTTTATTAATAAAACATCAGCTAAGTCGATATCTTATGATGTTTAAACATGTCTATTATTCCTCGCATATTTAATATAGTTTATCGATATAAGACAAGCTTTATCTCTGATTAATATGAAATTAAAACGACGCACGAAGGAAACCTTTGGAAATTATAATCATGATCTCACAAGATCACGACACGTCTACCCCAGCGGTTAAAATTCTTACGGCTTCCTGAAATTACAAATATCTCAAATCTAACAGAAATTTTACAAACAGGAAGCGCATTCTGACTGCTATATATTAATTTGTATGTTGATAAATATGGAGTCTAATTTTCAAACGATGTCGTCGGCAAAAGCTATTCGTAAATAAAAAGACAATTTGTGAATTGCGAAATGTAATTGCAGACGCCAGCGGCGGGCGGCGGCCGGCCGTCGAGCTGTGCTAATGAAAATTTAAAGTAACCGGTGCGAGCACTTCTGTCGGCACAAGTCATGAGCTGAACATTAGATTCGAGTGGACAATGTCATATACTAGCATTTTCCCGGTTGCCCTAGACTGAAGCTTAGAGTCCAGAGTCTAACCAGATTTGGCTGAATTTTAGTTATTACATGGTGCAACTGCCGTCCAACCTCCGCAACCAAGAGGGAAACATCATTCTATGGTTAAGCCAGCTGTCAGGATGTTAGAAGGCACTGACTTCAAGCAACGTTAAATAACTTTATTTTTTTAAAGTGTTAATAACTATTTTTTTGGCACAGATTATGGATAAAATCAGTGACTTTATTCTGCGATTCTATCAGTGATTTTAGCCCCATAAAACTATATATCGGCACTCTGATCTAAACAAATACTTTAATTAATCCGAAGATACCAACAAATTCCCTGCATTTAGAATAACTTCCCTTTTAATTTTATAAGTATGAAATTTAGAGCCGTCTCTCTTTTTGTAACGGCTATTATTAAAGTGCAAAGTCAACGCAACGAGAATACTTATAGGACTTAGTATTTTTTTCCAATCTATTTTTTTTATCACAGGGTAGTAGTTACCCTGGATAGCTTTATAATGTTTACCTAATTATTATATTTTTATCGACTTACACGCGGGCGAATTACTATGCAATTTTAACTAATATTCAAAAATCCTACCTCGGTAATCACCATCGTTACAAGATATTTTAAAATTTCAAATAAAAACACCTTAACCCAAACACACATCAGTGTCTATACTTTTTTGTTAAATGTTGAAATTAAAACCAGCTTAATTAAAACCTTCGCACTTCAGTGGCGAAAATGAGGAGTCGATCAGTTCTATTGGAAGACAAACTTAATGAGTTTCTTGCCTGGTTATTCTCCTATACGAAGTTTCTTCTTAAGTACTCCGTTGGAGCTCGAATTAATTATCATTATCCATCCACCATTTTTCCCCCTGCGACTTCGAACAAATACTTGCCCGGGCTTTTTACTTTGGTGCCCGGACCTGCGTGAGCCGGAAGCACATCGACGCGTCGATTCTTAGGCACTCCAGAAGAGCAGCCGCAGCAGAGCCTGCGTTTGAGCTTCTCAACTGAACCGCACCACAGTATTCTGAGACCCTGGCTCTTAACGTCAGTAAAAAAATGCATTTACGTACTGTCGCCCGGCCCAAGGGGTGTGGAACTCACCGCCTGCAGACGCGACCGCCAGCAATAATACCCACTAAAAATATTCCGATAACGCGCTGCGCCCTCCGAAGGTCTCTCTTACCCTACCCGTTAGTCAGTGCTAAGGGCACCAGAGTCGCCAACCTATGTATATTACCTTTTCCCGGCGGCCTCCTCCACCCTACAGGGAGGTACTCAGTCGTCCTCCACGTCAAGGAGAGACCAGTCCCCCCAGGGGAGAGGGTATTTTAGTATATGTGAAGGCCTAAAGTTAATTTTTTTTTAGCCGCCCGATTAAGCCTTTAACATGACTTAAAGACTAACACAATTACACAACCGATATCCGGGACCAACGGCTTAACGTGCCTTCCAAAGCACGACCAATTAAAATAAAGCATAGCAAATAAAAGCATTTTGAATTGTTTTTATATCGACTGGTGTTATTTTTTTTTGGGTAGACAATAGTCATCGCTAGTGACTTGAGGCTCACGTGAAGGCTGTCGCGCGGGGGTGCAGCCCGGGCGGGGCTCCGGTGCATCGTGCGACCTCGGTGCACTGACCCGTCCCCCGCGCGCCTCTCCCGCCGACGCCCTCAGTCGCCAGGCGTCGAGCCGCGCTCTGGGCCCTGATTCTGCTACTGTTTTACTTGCAAAAAGACAATAACACACATATTTGCAAGATATCTTGCCAGCCAACTCCGGGCCTGTACGGTCAGAAGCGGCATAATGTTCAGATGATGATTGCAAGATGTCTTCTTCTTCATATTCTTAGCTCCACGTTACTAAGTGTTCGAAAACGATCAGCCATTTACTGCAGAATTCGCTATGGTCAGTCGTTGCATAGGTGCCCATACGTGTGGCGTTTAATATCGAGCACTTCCGTGCTTTGGAAATTGCTATAATTGAGGACCCTATTGGGATACTAGAAGAATCTAACAGCAGGATGTCTCACACTTGCTTCCGCCTGTCTGCATCAAGTCCTCATGGTGGTGACCCAATACCCTCTCACCTTGGCCCGCGCTCTGTAGTGCAATTAAGGGCTAAGATGATGATAACACCAATTATTTGCCTCGGGTTTGAGCTTTGTCACATTTAGGGCTAGACGGCGCTTTGTGAGATATTCAAAGATATTTATCTGGCTATGTCACAAATTCATCTCAATTGATTCTGCGACTTAAGCTTAAAAACGTAGCAGGCAGACAAGGAAAGTGATATTCACATTTATAATATAAGTATTACTTTACTGGTAAAATATGTCATGTTTATCAAGTTATTGGCATATTTAGGGTGCCCAAAAAATCTTAATTATCTACATTACAAATAAACTTGACTGATTAATTTACCTACGTTGTCATTTATACGTACAAGTAAGTGAATTTATAAAACAAGTTTTTTTTTTGCAAGAGCCGTATTATTAAATCAAACTCCACTCATCAACTGTCTCAAGAGAGACCTGAGCTGATACGCCCTCAAGATATCGGTATCTTAAGTTGGTTGCTTATTAATAGAGTAACATCAAGAGCGTATCACTTGACTCGGATCTTAAGATCAGAAACTTAAGGGCATGGCACACAGACTACGTAATACTTTAGGGTTATGTCATAATTGAATGAATGATCGATGTGTTTCTTTCAAAATTCGATTATGAGTTCGGTTTATTAATCGTCAATCAGTATATACCTCGAACGCAAACTTAAACTTACATGCAGTCTTTTAATCACGACGTCATTTCAATTTCACTCTGATATAGACACTTAAAACTTAAGTGTTATTTATTAATACGGGCTTTACAAATTTTAATTAATGAGTAGATAATCGAAATATTATAATGATATGCTATAAGATAAAGTAAAAAAATTTGAGAGTTTTATACCTCAAGATAGGACTCAATAGGCATGCGGCCCAACTGATAGAACGTGCTCACTGCTACCTATGGTCGCTAGAGTCACAAATATCGAGTTGCCGAACCTTTAAAAACAATTTCACGGCTTTCTTGAGGAGCCTCATAGAATATATCTCGAAGGAAAACTTTGTTTTTGAGAAGTACCGAATAAGCTCTCAACCTGTGGTACGATGGTAAAAATAGGCTGTTGGCATCATCTCAATCAAACACGCACACGAAAGAAATCCTCTACTTATGCTTATGGGTTCAATATCTCTTGCAAGCCTGGGATCATCGGCAATTTTCATAATACTGTTGCCATATGGGCTGGAGCGTACAGAGCCAGTATCCAGATACTAGCTTGGACCTTTCGACACGGTCCACAGACAATCAATGAGGAGAATAATTAGAGGATTTTCTATTGTATGCGTGTCCGACTGCTTGTTTAACTTTATAAGTTTTATATTGTTATATTAGATTGATATTTTAAAAGAGCATAGCCTGTGAGTTTCTTGTCAGTTCTTTTCACAGAGCGGGGGCTCGGAACTAACACTTATATTCACTCACACAATTTTTTTATTTATTTGCATATAAGTGAATCAAAGCTCCGTGATTTAATTGTAGTAATATTTAGTTTTTTTTTATTTATATTTTGTTTTGACGTTTTCAAGTGCTATGTAATAGTTTATAAAATAAAGAACTTTTTTAAAGGTGCAAGACCTTCATAAAACAAAAGTCGCCCTCTGGCGAGAATAAAATCGAATAAATAAAGGTTCAATAAAAACCATTAACGCTGAAGAAACACGGCAAAACAAATAAACAGTCAAATTGAGGACCTACTACTTATTTATATGTAGTCGGGTGAACATATTGAATAAATAGATAAAGTTACAGACAATAAGGCCCCGTTTATCACCTGATTATGTGTAGGATATACAAATATATATATATATAAACAATTATCAACAGTTTATTTAAATATATATATATATATATAAATAAACTGTAGATAATCCTGTCATATACAAATTCCAGACTAATCTGTCAGATATGTTATCGTCATACCACTATTTTGAAATGCAATGAAATTGCAATGGTCGGCTTTCTAGCAACTGCTATTTTGTACTTGATCTTTTGTTTAGCATCGATTTGATATAATTTAGCTATTTACTTGACCAATCAAGCCACGCGTATCCAGAAATTATATTTTTCATGTCAAAGTGAGAAAAAGGGAAACTATATATTATTACATTAAAAACGTACGCATACATAAATACATACATAATATCACGCCTGTTTCCCCGAAGGGGGCAGAGGCCTACTATACGCCCACATTTCACCAGTTATATTGCTGGTCCCACGTTGCGAGCCTATTGCCGCTTACCGGGAACTTTCATGTTTGCCAGAGCCTCGTCCGTTGATCGGCAGGTGCACCACTTGCAGGTGAGGTTGGCTTGGGCTCCCTAGATCCGGGTAGGAACCCTGTCCCCCCCGAACAGGTCTCCACCTTGGCGTGGTGGGGGGGGCTGAGTACCTAAAGGTAACACCCAGAGACCGATGACTCTGGGTGCCCTTAGTACTGACTACCGGGGGGGAAACTAAGAGGGACCTGTGGAGGGCGCATTGGGCGGGCCAGGAGGGCCCGCTCAGCAGCGCCAGGAGGGTCTAGGCAGCGGGGGCAGGGGGCCCCTGCTGTGTAACCATGGTCCCTCCGGGAAGTCGGCCACACACGCATTGGTCGCACGGGGTGGTAGGAGGGGCGCGTCCACTGCGCCTCTCTGAGGAGGTCCTCCCGGTTTTGGTCCGGGGGACGTTGGGCGCAGGCGGGGTGTCAGAAGCTGCAACCCAGGTACTGGCCCCCGCCTCTTTCTCAACAAGCGGCGGGCGTCGTCGGAAGATTTTTAGTGGGTATTGCTGCCGGCGGTCGTGTCTGCCGGTGGTGAGTCCCACACCCCCTGTCGGTCCCTCTTTGGCCGGAAGGCAGTGCGTAAATGCATTTTGTTACCGACTTAAAACAAAAAAAAAGGGTAGGAACCCTGTAAAACGTATTCAGAGTCGAAAAAGTGGAGAAAATTTTGAATAGCCTGGTCCATTCTTCTGCCAGCAAAGTAATGACTAAATATTAAACCTGAAAAAGTTTCCGATCGACAATCCCCAGATTCTTTGTTCTTCATAAACGAAAATCTTTTAATTACAAACGCGGGAGATATGCTCAGCACAGTCCTTTAGTTTAGTTCCCAGTCCATAGGGGTCAATAGTGACCACCACGCATTTACGAATATACATGAACTGCTATTCTTTCGCCTAACCATACTTTCCGGAAAGTGGTGACTAACGCGAGCACCACCTAATAAAATTAATATAGAGACATGGAAGTGACCATGGCATACTGAAGAATACTTATTTAAAGGTTGTTCTAAAAAATAAAGGAGAGGCACAGTGCAATTATGTTTTCAGTCTATGATAGATAAAATTTACAGTCAAGGCGTTTTTACTATAATCTTTCGTAGTGTAATCTGAGATTATATCCTTTTACAGCTTACAGTAAATTTTGTATATCCCCGAATTTTTCATGCATTGCATACCTCGCTCCATATAGTAACGCACAATCCTATCACACAATTTTATACCTAGCATACTTCTGTGTGCTCTCATTTTTACTCTATTAATTTGTTGTCTGTTTTGTAATATTGTTACTGTCATGTATGTTTTCTGCCATACCCAGCATTTGCTTCCACACATTAGTGTGTATACCAACACACCTCCATGTACTGCTTTTTCGAACACTTTCTGAATGCTTACAATGGCGTGAATTGCCTCATGCACCATGATTCCAGCATTTACTTTTCTATCGATGTCGTGATCACACTTTCCATCTACAAACAAAACACATTTAAAAATATGTGAAATGAATGTTATTTGGAGTAAGTAGCGAAGTATAATTTAACGTAAAAAAAAATAATTAAATGTGATAAAAGTTAGATGAAAATTTATTATGTTAGCCCATAGATTTCCTCATACTGCCAATTTTTTTACACGGCGGCTCTGTGGACCAACTATAACCAAGCCAAGACGGCTTAGTATGCTTTAAAAGTGCAGTACAAATACTGTTTCACAATTCTGATCGGACTCCCTAGGTGGCTGCTATGCGGCAGTGCATTGGAGATGTTTGTTGAGACTAGAGCCGATGACTTTTGTGCGATATTCCGCAAAAACACAGGTCACTCCTAAGTAGAATGAGATCTAGTCTCAATAGAATCCTGAACACGTTAGTCGATAAGTTTGATACATAAATGATTCGGCACTTTATGTCTGTATTGGTATTTATTAGAAACCGGCGCGTTTTTAATTTTGTTTTAATTATTATATGTACTAATTAAACATTTGTTTTTGTTGTCAAATAAATGATTTTAATTATTATTATTATTATTTAATAAAGAGAAATAATGTTTCTATATATTAATTTGTATCTGAATGAAATATTCTTCCTTGTGAAATCGAATGTCTATATATTTTTATACGTCATTTAAGCATTATCCCGGTTGCTTTAGCTAGACTTAAGCTTAGGACCCAGGGTCGGCCGGCTCACTGGTTTAACCAGATTTTGGCTGAATGTCAGTTATTATATTGATCGACTGCCGTCCGACCTCCGCAGCTCAAAGGGAAACACTAGAGGTTTGCGCAATTAAATAGCAAAACAAATGATTTGTAAACTGAGGTAAATATATTAATGCAGAACACCAAGAGAAGAAAATAAAATGTCCCTCCCTATAAACTTGTTACCTCTTCCTTATACTAAAATCTATCGCAATAAGAGACTGTTGAGTTTCATTAGAGATTAAGATCTTTTATAATCTCAGTAAATTTGTGTTACATCTGAAACACAGTATTGAAAGCATCATATTGAGCGTAACTTATTTGGAATAGACAATAGTAGGTTAAGAGAGCAATATAATAAAGTAACAGTTGCAGCGATAGTCGAGCTGTAAGACCAATATACTTCGCAACTTCAAAGACTTCGCACCTATGACTTTTCAAATTTATGTGCGTTATAATCGGTTGTTCCGTACACCATAAATTGTTAGTTTCGGCTATCAGAAACATCTGTGGCAGTCGTTACCGGAAAGTCCCTCATCAGATTGCCGGTTGCCCTAGACTTAAGCTTAGGCCCCCCCGACTGGTCTCCACCTTGTCGTGGTGGGGGGGCTGAGTACCTCCCGGTAGGGCGCAGAGGGCGCTAGGGAAAAGGTAACACCCAGAGATTTGCGACTCTGGGTGCCCTTAGTACTGACTACCGAGGGGGAAACTAAAAGGGACCTGTGAAGGGCGCAGCGGGTGGGCCAGGAGGGTCCGTCAAGCAGCGCCAGGAGGACCTTAGGCAGCGAGGGCAGGGGGCCCCTGCTGTCTAATCTTGGACCCTCCGAGAAGACGGCCACACACGCTATGGTCGCACAAGGAGGTAGGAGGGGCGCGTCCACTGCGTCTCTCTGAGGAGGTCCTCCCGGTTTTAGGGAGGGGGACGTTGACCGGCGGGCGGGGTGTCAGAGCTGCAACCCAGGTACTGGCCCCCCGCCTCTTTCTCAACAAGCGGCGGACGTCGTTGGAAGATTTTTAGTGGGTATTACTGCTGGCGGTCGTGTCTGCCGGTGGTGAGTCCCACACACCTCTTTCGGTCCCCCTTTGGCCGGGAGACAGTGCGTAAATGCATTTTGTTATCGACTTAAACAAAAAATAAAATTAAAAAAAGACTTAACCTTAAGCCCCAGGTCCGCTCACTGGTCAAACCAGATTTTGGTTGAATTTCAATTATTACATGGAGCGACTGCCGTCTAATTTACGCAACCCAGAGTAAACATCATTCTATGGTTGAACCAGCTGTCCGAATACACGCGCAGTCCGAAAAGGGGGTCAAATGAGACAATCCCCCAAAATCGTACACGTCAATTGCAAAATCTTTTGATTAGAAAAAAATTACAAAATTGAATAGTGTGTTGGGCAAAAAATACTAATATACTTATAATAATTATATTATTAGTGATGACCTCGAACATTTTAGTCTGCGACCGCACCTGTCAGGATATTAGAAGGCACTGATATCTTAAGAAAGCGACTGGCGATAACCCAGTAGCGAGACCTATAGACTTTAAATTCAGAAGGGGTTGGGGTTGATTTCGATAACGATGACATGACGTGACATGACATGACATGACATGACGATGACATAATAACGATGTTAAAAAAGGTACAATTTATACGTACAATTCGTACATACAATTACACAATTCATTAATTGAGGAAGAAATCATGCTGTCAAGGAGTTTTACTTGGGGCCAACCACACCTGCATGCGATGCATCTGGTTCTGGCGAAGGTTCTGGCGAACATAAAAGTCCATTCCATAAACATGAGACCAACAATATAATTGGCAAAATGTGGACACTTCGAGAAAACAGGCGTGATTGTACATATGTATGTGTAAGGAGTTTTACTGCAGAGCAAGCAAGATAAGCTTCAATCGGAAGCCAGTACTATAATACACCGCGATTAAAACCCGTAAAGTGTCAGTAATTTTTTTTTCCATTTAAATAATGGCTTTGTGCGTTTAGCACATTTAGCCAGTGTCAAGTAAGAGATATATTAATAAAATATAAATGATAGTAAATGAGAATGAGTGGTGACAAATGGTTAATGAGATGCCCTCCCCCTGAACCCCTTGAATCCACAGTAAAGATGTGGGATTATACTGAGAACTCACATGGACTTTTTGAGTATTTGAAAAGTTATATTGCACTGTTTTGTTTCATTTACCAACACTTATGTACGTTCACAAACGCTTAACGGTTGATAATCCACCGTTATTACACATTAAAGTTCGAAATATCACAAATTTTAGAAAATAAAGCAAATCTGCAGACATTTCGCTTTACTTTCCCGCCAAGAAGTCCAATCAATTGTCAGTCTAGATATTTGTTTTTCCTTTAATGTGACTCATCATAATGACCACATCTTGCCTGATGGTAAGCTTCCATGCAGTTCAGAAAAATGAGAGCGCTCCAACACGTAGAATAAGCTCAGTAACAAATGTGTAATGTTTTTTTACTTCATTTATGTAAATAACCAAGACAAACTGTTACATTTAATATAAGTAAATAATTAGTAAGTAAGAAATAACACAGGCCAGTAAAAATTGTTGAAGACATTTCACATTCACAACAGAAGGTAAGGTTGTGAGTGTAGTAGTGCGACCACTTTAGTGCAGGAAAAGTCTAAGAGATGGCGTTAGGGCTCCGTAACAAACATGGCTGGATCTTGTATTGTTTTAGTTAGTTTGTTGAATGCAATATGATTGTAATATTTATTAATTTGGTTTAAGATAACCACATACGATATGGAATGAAGACTATGTATTAATTTAGTTAATTATTTTCCCTGTCTTTCATCATGAGCTTGTAAATATAATAATATTTTTAGAGAAAAAAAGGATAACACATCAATATTATATTATTGAGTACACATGTAGCAATTAACAAATGAAATTGAAATGTCGTTTAAAAGTTTTATTTCCAATATTCGCATGCCCCTTAAATATTTATGCTGCTACAGCAAATGTGTCCATATTAATCACTGGTTATGGGGTAAGTGCACTTTAACAAGTCATCTGCATGTATGTCATTAACTGTGGTATGCCCATAATATTGAAGCAATTCCTGAAATATTACGATGCATAACCGCGCCGCCATCACAGAATATTTATACAGGTGGAAGTTCCCGACGTATGAGAGTTCAACGTAATGTCAAACACCTATCTATATCAGAAATAATTTTCCGTCTAAATATAAACCGTGCATAAGAATTCACAACACAGAGAGTGCGAGACAGTGAGATAGTGCGAGTCTCTGTTTCCTTGCCAATAGCTGCGACATTGTATCTATTGACACGGCCCAGCAGCGCGTTCGCCGACGACTATTTCGAGTGGACGGGCGCACGTGCCGCGGCCCCGGGCTGCGCCCTCGGGCCCAGCAGCCCTGTCAATGAAAAAAGAATGCCCGCAGGAGCGGCCGCTGCGGCTGCAGGTGCGGCGGTACATATCGCATCACCGCCCGCCCGCAATTTCGCGTAAAATTGGCAGCGTGCGGCGGGCGGGCGGCGGCGGCGGCGCGGAGCGTCGCTCCCGAAATAGTGTTCGGGCGCGGTCGTGAGCGCTCGGGAGCGGCGCCCCAGTCGCCGTGTGGCCGCGCGCGCGCACCCGCGTCGTCCGCCCGCAGTCTCGTCGCCGTTCGAATACTCGGGGAGCCGTCCACCCGCCCGCCTCTGCGCCGTCCCGGTGCCGCCGTCGGTGCCGGTGCTCAAATCGACGTGTGCGTATTTTGGTCGCGTGAAGAATCCCGGGCGGCTGAGGGCGCGCTGCCCGCGCGCTGGCCGCCGTGCTCTGGTGGTGGTGCGTGGCGCTGCTGCGGCTGGTCGCGCTCTGCGCACCCCCTCCCGGCCCGTCCGGCGTCGGCGCGCCGCCGCCGCTCTCTGCCCGCGCCGCGGAAGATGCGCCCGCGGCGACCGCCTGCGCGAGCGCGCGTTCCAACTCCACCGAGCCTCCGCCGCCGCCGTCACCCGCGGCGCCCGACCCGCCTGCAGACCACTCCGACCCGCCACACCACTCCGTGCTCACCGGTCAGTAGCCGCGCCTACCCCCCTACTTCCAGTCTGGTGCCGCTGCTATCCCAATTTTAAGATCGTTGGTTCTCCAACTGATAACCTGGGACAATATTTTGTAGCTAACTACATATTATGATGCTTAGTACTTCCCGAGCTTAAATCTTTAAACAGTTACTACATCTTACACGAATGATTGCGCTGAATCAAAAAGTATGTCAACTTTTCTAAAACTGGAAAATCGCTGCTACAGATTTAACCTATCGAAATTCAGCTAGAGCACGTGGCTGCTTCTCATTGTACATATGAAATACTAATTTAGTATCTCGAATATTATATCCACCTGTTGTTGCTCTACCGTTTAGCGCGGGCTCACGTCGCTCAATATTATTATGACCCCATTAGTGAGTGATGACTTGATGAGTAAAAAACAACAACCACTGATAGTTCACTTAACTTACACAAATCTCTAATTAAATAAAAAAAACTTCTTACTTAGAAGTAGAGGTAGTAAAAGTTTTGAAAAGCAGTACGAAAAAATTTTATGACATACAATTTTACATGACATAAAATGCTCTCCAATTATTAGGCTATCTCATTATAAAACAAACGCTTAGGTACTGGCACTTATATTGAGACCTAATTCAACGTAGTGCTTTCCTAACGTCAGAAAATCAATACTATCGCCTAAGGTTTTACATTTCCACTGTTACTGAAACAAAAGATACTCCTCACTCTGCGTGGAGACAAAAAATATAGATATAATTAGAGAGTCGTAAAGAGGGTTGTCGGGCCGGGGTGCAAGGATGTGGGTTACCAGGGCGAAGCCTCCGCCGCCTGCCACCCGCGCCCTTTCCGCCCCGCGTCACACTGCGCAGCCACCTCGGACCCTCGCAACCTATAGGTACACGCGATATCCACAACAAAATATAAGAGTCATGTTTCTCAGAATGGAGACAGTAAAATGTAGACATATCAGAGACGGGTCACAGAGGCAGCTGCGAGCTGATAAGCGGCACAACACTCGACCCATTATTTACTTTGATAGGCGTTTTCATATGCATGTATCCGTTTAGTAATTGGATTGATTCAGAATGCTTATTTGCATAGGTAATTTTGCTTTTTAATTATAGGCGGAATAGTATTGTTTGCTATTTGACTTGTATGAATAATCTACATGGATTATTAACGTTCTCATTGAGAGTTCTATACATAATACCTAGAAGTAACTGGGTCAAATTAATTGTCTTAATCTTTCGCTTTCGCTAAATAGCTAAAAAATGCGACAGAATTTATGAATGCAAACTTCTGCATTTAAATAAGACGATGTTTTCCGATGCAATTGCAAACATATTTGCAATAAAATATATCGGAAAACGAATTTCGCAAACATCGAGAATATACAAAGCACTCTCACAAAGGACGACGCCCAATTTGGTCTATGGCAGAAAATTCACAATAAGTAAACTAGCTATATTTGTTGGTACAGCCAGCAACAATACATACTATTGATAATATATAATAGTCTTAACATTTGTTTTTTCATTCAATTAGATATAAAAACATACCATCTGTTAAAAAAAACATGAGACGCTGTTTCTCACACTTTTTTCTCTGACTGACCAAGGAGTTTATATAGCAATTGATATTCCTGATGCCTGCCAATAATCAGAGAGGAAAAAAAAAAGTAACAAACATCCATACAGATTTTCGCGTTCATACCATACTAAGAATATTCAAAGTATATTTGTTTACAATGAGTACAAGTTTGTTTGTACTCATATTATTACAACGTCCAATCTTTAGTGTTGTGTCTGCCAGTAGCTCAAAATCGTACTTAATCGGTGTTTTGTTTTGAAAACAAAAGGCCGTCATTCATTAATGATACCGATTTGACCACTATGTAATTAAGTAAATATAAGCATAGCTTCATTAACAGAAAAGTGACGATAATTAACTTTTTCTGGCTATAATAACTTTATCATGCGTATCTGGTTTATTTAGACTCTTATTATTTATTTTTAATTAGTTGAACAGCGTCTGGCTGTAGTCCTGCTCAAAATAGATTCTATTCAAAAAAGAAAGTTTAGTTGTTCCTGTATACAAACACTTTCCGGTTTTCGGACTAGCCAATCGTAGGTAGGAAATTTCTGTAAAAACAATTCCAAACGTTTGATTTAGCAAACTATCAAAAATTATTCAAAGTCTACCTTTTCTCATTGTATCTTTATTTGTATTCTATTTCATATTCATTATATTTATTCATTGTATTCTCTCTTTAACATCCATTGTATCTTTAAAAAGATACATTAAACTAATATGGTTTACGAAAAGGTTTTATGGTTAACGCGTCGTAACGCAAAAAAGATCTACTTCAATATCTAACAAAATCTTTAGTTAGTTACCATAAACACTTCAAGGTACAAGTTAGCACTTTCCTGTTAAATTTGCATACACATCTGCATTAATACTATCGTATTGTCAGATAGCAACAGATATCAAAATAAAAACTCTATCCAGCTATATCCAAATTCGTATTCTTAATGTGTCATATTTCACCGATCTCATGAATATTTTTCGCTTCACAAACATTTAAACATATGTATAATAGATTTTTAAGACTGGTTTTCTACACGGACAAATGACACTGTCGTATAAAGTGCAGAAAAAAGTCAACTTAAAAGAAATGTCGGAATATTGTTATAAAATTTATTAATTTCATGAATTATTTCATTATTCTTATCCCAAAAGATTTAGTCAAGGAAGTATTCAAATTGTTTTTTATTTCTGAAAAAAAAACAATGATTTTCTAACCTAACTTTTTACAATTTAATATTTAAAAACAATAATAACAAATCGAAACAATAAGGTTAGTCCAACAATTTGAATTCAAAATAGTTCACTAAGACCAGGTTAGATCTTGACACTAAATTCGTGGAATCGTCATTGAATTATGATAATGTTTTGCACTCTTGAACGTGACTCTATCTAGGGTCATTTATAAATAAAGTGGCCGTATTGTCGACTATTTGTTATTGGATTCACAATGGTTTGTTTTAACTTATTTCTTTGTAATATTCTTAGGAGAACCAACAGATTGCTAAACATATCTCTCCTCTCCCCTCATAAACATAAAAACGCATTGTGGGTATGTGTTTAAACACAAAAACATATAAGAATTAATGCCCAAAGAACCTACTTAAAGCGGCTTTCGTTTGGATTTTGTATTAACGTACCTACAGGATAAAGGAGTTATACCAGCCGAGTTTCAGACAGACTTTTAAACATCAACACCGACGTACAATCAAACATCAAAAGGATGTGGTCTTCTATGAATTCATATTTAATAAAATGTATAAATATTATTATTTTGATCTTTAATCCCGTACCGATAGCACAAGCTTTGCTAGGTTTGGGCCTAGATGGCGCTAAATGAAATGTCGCAGTATTTTATTTCTGTAACTAATGCTACTACGAGACGTCTTTAGAGGTCTCTAACCTTTCTTTTCAACATACTTTTTTTTGTGTTAAGGACTAATGCTACTGCATCTTTAAAGGCATTGTCTCTATAAAGACCTTGCTGTATCGCCCCTAGCGTCAGATTTCAGTGCGATAGCCCTCAATAAACACGAGTATCTGCCACCCGTCATAACAAACCGCCCTCCCCGCCGCAGCGGCGCCTTCGTCGTCTACGCTCAACAAGGCTTCGCTGCTGCTTGCGAATAGCTTCTAAATGGCTTTGAATATATAAGAATGGCTCAAAACAGTTTAATTTTTGTACTGATTATTAACTTAGTTTATTTTATCACTTTGTCAGCGTGATTAATTTGTATATGTCTTTTAGTTTACAGCTTTCTAGTACTAATAGGATTTGAGCTAAGTCTTGGACAGATGTACAAACGATCCCTTATTTATTAAGGAACCCTAAAAAGACATGTGTCATTATTTTATAATTTACGATTATTTCCGATATCCGGATTTTTATGTTGTGTCTTAACGTAAGATACTCGCTGTAAAAGTATAATCCTTTGTGGTACCTATTCTAGGTTATAAATAATCTTATAACCTACATTTAATTCGTATCCATTAAGTCGTTGTTGCGTCATTTAGAAACAAACGACTTGAAAATTCATTAATCTCCCAAGTTGGGAGTCCCAACATAAACAAAACTAATCCACCGCCCTATCTAGATGCTGGTTTTAATTGGATTTAATGGGACATTACACATCCATTAAATTCAGTACTTATAGAAGTATAATATGAGGGATGGACTTATATTTTTGAAGCGCAATAAGGCAAAGGTAAGTTATACATATTTACATTCACTCCTGTTTTCCTAAAGGGGAAGGCAAAGGCATATTAGACGCCCACACTTTACCAATTTTATTTATGGTAATATACGTATGAGGTGGCGAGCCTATTGCTGCCTACTGGGAACTTTTATGTTTGTCATAGCTTCGTCCGTTGTTTAGCAGGTGAACCACTTGCAGGTGAGGTTGGCTTGGCTCCTAAGATATTCCGCGGAGCGGGAGAGTGAGCGGGATCCGCTCTCTCTCCGGCTACGCCGTTGGCGCAGCAGGCGGGCCAGGAGGGCCCGTCAGGCAGCGCCCGGGGGGGTCTAAGGCGGCAGGGGCAGGGGGCCCCTTCTGTTTAGCTATAGACCCCCCAAGAAGTCGGCCAGTTGGTTGTTGGCAATTGGTGGTAAAGTTCTGCTCGCCCGGTTACCGACCACCTTGCGGTTGTGTGCGCCCGCCAAGTGATCCATTAAGCGGGAGACGAGACTCGACGCGCCGACCAGAGAGACCCGTAGAAACGATGGTGCCGCTGGCCGCCCGCGGCATAGTACAGGGGCCCAACCGGGCCTAACCACCTCGGAAGGCTGCCCCACCAGGTCGCGCATAATCTTGGAGTGGATAGTCGTGCCGGTTGGTGACCGGAAATGGTGGGGCCCGTCGACCACTTCCGTGAGGGTATGGAGGCCCCTTCCGTCCGGCGTGTCGGGTATGGTCGTAATGCTCATCCAATGCTGACGCAGAAGACTTTCGCTTTATTCGTGTTACTTTGCATCCGTAGCAGCTCCTCTTTTACGTCCCCTTCTTCCCCTGTTCCAATGGCAGTGACCAAAAACATTGCAGGAAATACAGCGTCATCCCTTCCCACCTTCAATTCGCTGTTTGAGGTGGAGTTCACTAACATCCGTGGACTCCATTCTAACCTCAGCGCCGTCCATCAACATCTTAAGATAGCGCGACCTGCATTGCTTTTTTTGAGGGAGACTCAAATTCGTCGGTACTCTCGCCTACCCTATTTCTTCTGCATATTAATGACATGATGTCCTTGGGCACTATTCATTGTTAAGCGGATGACATTACGGTACATGAGCGGTACCTGGGACATCCTGCGGCAAAGCAAGCCGATATATTGGTGCAAAGGCAAAACCTGGTTGTCAAAGTGAACCGGACTCTCGATCGTGTCACTTAGTGGGGATCTCAAAACCTGGTCGAGTTTAATGGACCAAAACGCAGGTTTGTGCATTCTCGTCGAAGGCTACTTACTTCCTTACTCCTCCCTCTCTTCAGAACGCTCCGTTGCCCATTTCGGCGGATCTCAGCATTCTCGGGACATCGACCAGGACCTAAATCCGAAATGCTACATCGAGGGTGATATTTTAACTGCCACCCGTAAGTTCGGTATACTCAATAAGGAGAGGCAGTTTTTCACTCCCGAGCAGCGCTATTTGTTGTACAAGACGTTGCGATCGAGTGTAGAGTATTGTTCCCATCTTTGGGACGGTTCTGCTAAGTACCTCCTCGACGCACATGACAGACTGCAACGGCGAGCGGTTCGCATTATAGGGGATGCTGAGGTAACATCCTTTCTCGAGGATCTACAGCTGCGTAGAGACATTGCATTTCTCAGTGTCTTCTACCGGAACTACTATGGCAAATGTTCTGAGGAGCTTTTCGATATCATCCCGCCCTCTCCCGAACAACACGTGATGGTCTTAAAAACCATCCTCATATTGTGCAGACTATCAGCACTCGAACTAAGAAATTTGGGAAGTCGTTTCTGAGCAAGACCACTAAGCTCTGGAATTCGCTACCGGCTTATGTGTTTCTTATTTCCTATGATCCCGGGTCTTTTAAGCGGGGCGTGAAACGGTATTTTAGCAGGCCGTAATGAGTGGATGCGCGTGTTATCGTGCTTATTTCACGATATGAAGCGCTTTTATTTTTTTTTGGACTGGCGGGATGTAGTCATTATGACGTATCACATTAAAAAATAAAATTACAACGATGTTAAATATACCCACCCATTAGTATACAAATCTTAACCAGCGCCATCTAGTCTGAAAATAAGTAGAGCTTGAATGGATACCAGACAACCTATAAACAAACTTAAGCCTGTGTTGATCTCGCCGGGTTTTTGAAAGCCCGACGTCTGGGAAAATAAGCATCGCAATTTGTTTACACTAACTACAGTTTTGTGTATGTCTGTCGCTTCCTAAATGTGTCTATCTAATCACAGACTTTGCGTTAGGCGTTAAACACAAACACCGAGATCTGGACAAATTTAAAATTTACTTAATGCTTATTATAGTATAAAAGTGATCCACGGGATACAAATTGGGGAGCAGTGAACTTCTCAACTTATGGCTGAGATAATGATAATTATTTTAGACCATTCTGTAATTAGTATGTATAACCTATGTTTGGTTTATCTAGATACTAAAATATCTTATAATTTTTATAAAATAAAAGAGAAAAAAAAAGAAATGTGTAGTAAATGAAACCGGTGTTAATGGCTGACACCTGAGAAAACCTATACGATATTTATTATTATTTTATTTCATATTAAAATTGCTTCTTTGCACATACATTAATTTTCTTGTGAAAAAATCTACTTATTTATGACAGTTCAATAATAATACTAAGCAGGTGCTGGTCTCATCTGATCAACCTATGTCAGAAGGATTCAGGTCAGACAGCTGGCAAAGTTTTATGAGGCAGGGAAAGGTTGCTTCAAAAAAAATTACTCGGCCAATATAAAATCTACCTTGTTGTAAAATCTACCACATAATGTCTCGATTGCCACACAATGAAGCTATCGCACTATGCAAGAATCAATCTCTGCGAACTCTGTATAAGTAAATACTTAATATAGAAGTAAACATTAAGAAATCTCAATCTCAAGAGCTCAATCAATACACATATTCTGAAATATTTAATTTCAGCAAATTCCGTACCGCCCTTAAAGCCTGATTGGGTAAAACTAGTAAAAAATTACACATTTCATACATGAAATGCTAAAATTTGTTTATGTATTATATGCCAGTATTTGTTTATGTATTTGTTCATGAAATTTGATTAGTAAGTTTTGTACTTCATGCCATAATAAAAAGACAATGTAAATTATTTTATCTTTGTCTATTACTTGGTCCTTTTATTTTATATTTTTTTCTTTATCAGTCGAACAAATAAGTATTAAACTATTGTATTGAATTTATTTCATCAATAATTTAAAATAGCAATAAATTACAGCAGCAAAAAACGACAGAAGTTTCAGTCTTTGCTATTTTTGCGCGTAGTTAAACATAATTCTAGCGCCATTTTTTAATGACACACAAGTTACGCGTTAGGCGTCTAGTCAAGATTCACATGACATGGGTCGCCATAGCCGAGGTTGCACTATTATTCAAAATATTAATATATTATAGCAACAAAAAATCAAGGAGGCCTAAGCTATTTTGCGCGTACTTAAACATAATTCTAGCACCATTTTTTGAAGACATAAAGCTGCGCGTTAGTCAGTTAGGGACTTAGTCAGATTCACATGTGATGGACACAGCGGAGACTGTACTATAATTCAAAATATCAGTATAATATTATAGCAACGAAAAACCACAGAGGTTTCAGCCTGTGCTATTTTTGCGTAATGCTTGCGCCATATTTTGAAGACACAAGCTGCGCGTTAAGATGTTAGGCACCTAGTCAGATTCACATGTGATGGGCCGCCATAGCCAAGATCGGCGCCACTAGGGCGGGGGGATTGTTATGGCGGCGTTAGGAAGGCACGTGTAGCCGGCGGCCTTGAGACGGGTCGACGATCCGCCACAGTCTGTCGCCGCCCCAACCGACACCAACTCTGCCGGCTATCGATCTACAATCACCTCCCGTACTCCGGACAAAAGGCCAATTCTTCCTGTTACACGCATGTCGTATCGTCGTCATAAAGCATAAAAACAAATAGCAAATTATTATTTGACATAAACATACATAAACATTGTGACGCAGGATTATTGAAACATATGATATTGAAACCATTCATATATTAGTATGTCATAATTTTAATAAGCAAACTTTACAACGCATAAATTTACAATTTGTATGGTTTGTATTTCGATAATTTGAAGTCTTGCTGCATTAAGAAACTCGAAAGTAGGTAGGCTAACATGACAGATTAGGTTAGGTGTTTGTTTGTATTGAATATACTCAATTCAAGCCTATGAGCTCCGAAAATACTGGAACGATTTTAGAAATTGATTTACTAATAGAAATCTATATTCCTTGTAGGTAACATAGATTACATTAAAAAGCGATTAAAATGGAGCTCCTTAAGAGAACTATACTGCTCGTTTTATTTAACTGTATAAAAAGTGAAATAATTTTAGAGATTATCCAGCTTTATTTACCGTTTAAAGATTTATTAGTTGTGATAAGCTTCGCGGCTAAATATTTGTTACGAAAATATGTTGAACCCTTAAAAATGAAAAAGTTATTTTATTATCCGTTAGGCGTTATTACTGCGAATCCCGATCAATTGTAAGTCACGCGGATGGAGTTTAATTAAACTACAAAATTTTAGAAAATGCGTCGGTGAGTTTATAGTTTAAAGTTTATGTTATTTAGGTCCTTATGAGATAGCGGACATGTTAGTATAAAGATCTCATTGACACACTATTCTTGTATGTCGTAACATATGTATTATGAACTATTTATAATTACGAAATCAATTACCTTTCGATTCTAATTAGGACTCTTTATGCTATTCATACTCGTTTATGTTCGGCTATGGTAATAAAATATAATTGATAAAAACAGAAGCACGAACAATAAATGCCTAAGAAATTAATCGAATGTAACCCTCAATATTTGTTTATGTAGTACATTTTCACGCCTAATCCTAGAAACCAGTTTCGATTAATTTTGCTACAAATTTAGATAGGACCTTGGAGGCCACTTATATCCAGTTTTGCAGTTTAAGTTGTTTAGACGGGAAAGCGTAACACACAGACATGGATGAACCGTGTGTGCCGGACTAAACAAAACAACATCCCAGACGAAAGGTCAACTTCTTCCTACAACATGCATACCTCAATAAATTCATCCCATTTTGTAGTAAAAAAAAGCATCTATTATACATTCCGTGTTTCATTTGAACCAAAACATCAACGACAGGTATTTTTTAAAGTCATAGATAATGTCTTACACGAGTAAAAGCTGAAATAAATAATGTAACTTCATGGGTCATTGATTTAATATGATATAACTAGCTTTTGCACGTGTTTTCGGTTGTGTAGACTTGCGCATCAAGTCAAGAATTATGTAAACCATTCTATGGGATTCAAAAATGGAATATAATATGTATGAGGGACTATTCTAATGACCAATATTTATGTATTTTATGTCGTGACAAAATAATCACACCTTGCTATAACTGTTGTATGCTTCTGCTGGTTAACGTATTAAACAAAAAATGAAATCCACGAATTGTGCCCAATTTATGTTAATTATACTTAATTAGGTCAAAACGTTATTGTGTCATTAAAAGCAAAGCTTTCATCGAAATCGAATCATCGATTGATTGATTTCAAAATGATAATATTAAAAAGATATAGAAGAAACCTTTCCTGTTTCTCCCTTCTAATTCGATGGAACTTAGAGAATTATAAACACGTCACTTTTGTTTAAATTTAACATATATAGTTGCCATCTGAACCGTCTAGTAGTTTAAGCTCAGCATAGATTGATCCAGCCAAGCTGAGTTCTTATACGCTACACCGACAGATCGCATTCGAGTACTGAATTTTCTCGCAAGAAAATTTCTGAAATTGATTTATCCAAAATTTATTGAGCTGTACTTTAAGACGTTTTGTTAGTTTTGATACAATGTGCGTTAGATAGCGCTTCCGTCTTTGTTCAACTATGTAGTACAAAAAGTGGCGGCGTTAACTACCATTTAGGCCTTTGAATGGCTCTTCTGTCAATAACAAATTTACAAATCAGACAAAAGGAGAAACAAACAGATTGAAATCGTTCGTCTAACTAACCTAATATTCCAAAGTTATTTTCACCTAAGTAAATCGACTGGATTTACCATGATATTCTCGTAGTAGAGTAGTATTGGAGTGATCTTTATCTAAAATAATTTCTGAAATCAGTCAGATATAGTTAAAGATATATAATCTTTCTCATATACCCATACCTACATTTAAATATATATTAATCGATAGTAAGCCATGTTTTGCTTCCCAATCCTGTTATTCTGTCTGCCCATCATTGCGCAATTTAATATCATTTACCACATTCCGGTGTAAGGTTAAAGAATGTGCTTTAATTTCCCAAATTATATCTATATAATTGTCATATGGAAATTAAAATACATTTTTGTTCATATTATCATATTTTCCATATTATAGTTTTAAATTTTACAACATAAGCTTGTCACAATTTGTAAATATATAAGTGTTATAATTTTTTAAAGATTTTAATAATTTTTGTGTCTTAAAAAATCCGGCTAAATTTTGTGGCTACTTTAATCTGCTACATGAACTGAGCTAGTCAGCCCTGTTGGTTGATATCTGATTATAGTATCTTTGTTTTTTGTGTTAGGTCTTACTCATCCGAATAAATCATAGCTTTACTTTAGAGCGCAGTTGTGAGACGAGGTGTGGTTAACACGTCATTTGCTCAATTTATGACTGTATTATTGTAGGTGTAATTAGCCTTTTTAGTTTAACAGTTTCTTGCCGTGCTTAGCCTTCTATACGGGATATCGTTTTAATCGAGTTTCGAACGCCTAACGAAGTTATAACACATAATTATTTATTTATGAGAAAACCAATGGTATTTTATTTCTTTTAGACACTCATTATATAAATTTGTATTATTAAAGCTTAATATAGAAATTAAAATTTATGTTAAGCTTAATAAAAAAAAGTTAATTTTACAAGTACGAAACATAAACATAATTAATTATATTTAGAATTACACAATCATTTTTTCATAAGAAAATTGTTTGTATTATCTCAGCTAGACGACGGCCACTGTTGAACATAAACCTTAAGCGACAGAATATGTTGGAATAAGAAACCTGAACATGTATACGTTAACCATATTCTATAAAATAAATGATTTATTATTGTTATTATTCTCTTAAATCTACACAATGACCTATCCTACACAGGCATATTCATCAAGTTTCCAAAACTTTTACCGATTCAATGGTCTTGCAACAATAACCGATAAAAGTAGTCTTGAAATTTTTGCACATAATTTATCAATGCAAATATTTAAAAAAAAGAACGGGTTAAACAATAAGGCCAACAAATAACAACACAGATATATATAACATTACGTGAAGAATACCCGTGTCTGTTTGAATGAAGCGTTTAGCAAGTAGGTTTTTTAGTATTCAAATTGCGAGATGAGTCATGAACTCATGGCTATTCAGCTTCTAAAAGCATAATAGCATAATGTGACCTCTCACCTGCGTAGCAGACAGGCTAGGCAAGCTGAGCGCCAGATAGCATTTGCGACGAACAAAGTCTAAAGAATTATTCCGCGGCGAAAACCCATATCAGCCTCATATCATAATATCGTGACGTCTATTTTGCTCAAAATACATAATTCACCTTGTTGTTTATACTGTTGCTTTTTGTGATAAGTAATTATGATTGCGCGAAGTGTTTGTTTATATTAAAGTTGTTGATACTATTCAATTAAATCAGTGAAACAAAGAGATATTATAGACACTATTATAATTATAGTGGAGTGCTCCTGCACTGAGATATCGCCGGTACGGGAGTCGTGTTATCACTATGATAAAAGAGCGAGGGGTGAGGGTTGAGCGGGGTTTGAGAATGGAGAGGGGCGCGGGGCGGGGGAAGTGGGTCGCGAGGCCGTCGGCCCGGGCTCTGCCGACGACCTACGACCGCCGCGGAACCCTGCGATATTCCGCATTGAGACCTAGGGCCAGTTACGTGAAACTTTAAGTTACGTATTTTACAGCAATAGCAGGATCACAATGAATTGTTATAATAAAGTAGCTTTTTAACGACTGCCTTGAGCCATTAAGCAATGTATAGGTATCAGAAAATCAGATGGTTGACAAATTAAAACCACAGTTCCCTTTCAGAATCTATCCCATTATTACATTTAGGACTGACGTAAATTTATAAAAATTGGATTAGGAGTAAAACAAGTAATTTAAGAGAGACGTCCTCAAATATAAGTCGTAATAAGTTGGGGTATTGAACAATGGAATCACATAGTTTTTTTTTCAGAAGGCTATCTGCAAGTAAACAGATATAGCTTAAAAGGTATCTTATATTATACTATTTTTAATGATTCAATACTGACTACTATTTCCTAAAAAATATGTCCCAGAAATTAGCAAATAATTAACAACATCACTTAAAAAAAACATGTGACTTAGATTTAGACAGTAGTTCTGTAGCCCCGGGTCTTAGCTATCTAAAAAGTATATAAAAATTATTTTTTTACTAAATAGATTTCCGCAGAAACTGATATTCATCATCATCATTAGCCCAAGGAAGTCGACTGCTGAACTTAGGCCTCCCCCATTAATTTCCAGCGTGTCCTCTTGTAGGCGGCCTACATCCATTGTGATCCAGCTACCTTTGCTAGATCGTCAGACTAATAATAATAATATCTTACACATATCATTATTTATGTAAATTGTCTTAACGACCATATCTTTCCTATCCTACTACTACCGAATGGTAAGCAATCGATGCAGTCCAAAATGACAGTGCTTTTTGCCACCTATAGGAAGTAAGGAATAAGCACCAATGACAGTATGTATAGGTATATGCCGTGTTAACCGTGTTAAGTCCCGCTTAGTATTTTTTTAAGAATTTAAAACTTATTATTATTAACTTATATAATAAGTTTTAATACTATCTTATATACAACTGTAATTACCATACGATAATGTATATACTAACACTATAATGAAGTATTACACACTTGGACAAGTTGTTTCAATGTCACTATTTCGAACTCACTAAAAGAACAAGTGGGACTTCTTGGCGGAAAACTGAACCGCCATGTCTGCAGTTTTGTTTTCTTTACTAAAATTTGTGATATTTTGAACATAAATGTGAAGTGGTTGTGAACGTACATGAGTGTTGGTAAATCATACAAAACTGTGCCACAATACTTTTCAAATTCTCTCAAGAAGTTCATGAGAGATCTCATTATAGTCCCAAAATCTTTACTGAGAACTCAAGGGGCTTAGGAGAGGGCATCTCATTTACCACTTATCATCTTTATCACCACTTATTGTCATTTACTTTGATTTATATATTATTACTTTATCAATTACTTGACACTGGCTAAACATACGTATCCGTTATTTAAAAAAAAAGAACAAGTAACAAATCTACAAGTTCTTGCATCATATGTTTTTTTAAATTTTTTATTAATTACTGTAACTAATGTCCAAAATTTAGAAATCACGATACTGACTTTACAATAACATAATCATTATGGTAAAATTTTGTTTGTAAGAATTGCTGTTTGTTGTAAATAAAATAAATTTAATATAATACTTAACAATAATCTTATTCTGTATTATATAATAGGTAATTTATCCTGGCTACAACATGTTCATTCATATGTTTTTATTTTATCATGTTTATTATTAATACATAACATAAATTACATAATATAAAGGAATTTAATAATGCGTAACCTATTTCGTTACTATGAAATAAATTACAAAAGAAGCATTTATTTGACAAAGAATACAATTTAAATAAGCAAAAAATTTTAAAAAAAGTAAAAAATCTAGATATGACCGTGTCCGACAGGGTCCATAAAGAAAGACTCTGTTTGTCATACTTTAACACCTAATGTAATCTTATGAAGTATAATAAAGAATTGAGATATGTATATAAATAACTTAAGACACTACCGGTTTAAAATCTGTATCTGTTACGTTTTCATAATTCTTGTATAAATTGATCGCTGCCTACGCGACAGAGGACAGGTAAATAACTATAATATAATATAACAAATAACAGCCAATGTAAGAAATAATCCGCAATGAATTGACTGCAATGTTTGTATTTAATGCATTATGACAACCTATATGGCGAGGAGGTGGGTATAGTTTTTTAGTAGTTGGTATTTATCATAATCGAACTTACTGTCACGGGAGCGCCGCGCGCCGGGGGTTTCATTTCCTCACAAGACAAACAGAATATTTGTTCGGGACTGCTTCAAAAATAGAATTTATGTATGTTAAACCGTTCAATTCAATTCAATTCAATTCATTTATTTCGTTATTTAAAATTCTTAGCACAAATTCTTAATGATACTTATCTTGGATCAAAATTATTGGTGTGATTGTAAGAGAATTCACTTAATCTCACTCATTCAAACAAACTCAATCAATCAAACTCAATTAATCAATCAAACTAAATCAAATCTTTCTTAATGTGAAAGTTGAAAAAGATCACAACTATGTACTAATCTTTGTGGTACCCGTCTTTTTTGGCTTACTTATGTAATGACGGAATGTACTTAACTCCTTCATTGACTGACCTAAAAATAGACCAGACGTTTTAATTAATGAATCATCGACTCTCAATATTTTCTTACAGCTTCTTACTTACATCTTCTTTACTATACATTTTCGTACTTTACAATAGATAATATAGCACACTGCCAACTATATATTATTATGTAGCATACCTACATTTATCGTTTTTTTTATTTCGATGCTTTTATCTTTCAGACTGAAAACTCTAGTGCCTACTTGATAACATGACAAAAAATACCTTCGGAAACACAAATAAAAGATAAACGAATAAAAGATAAAAGCTTTCCAAAGAATTTACAGTAGGTATTGTATAATAATTCGAGTTACTATTTGAGTAACTAGAAAAGTTATGACAAATCTTGGGAAAAAACCACAACAGACAGATAAACTAACAAACCTTGACAAATTCTGACAAAGAATCCATTTGCTTTTATTTCTTTATCGTGGTACCGCTCATATGATTGTTATTAAAATAAAAATATCGAATTTCCATTTTGTGTGTAAATATTTGACGACTCTAAATGATCCTGTTGATCTTAAAGACAATAGAGTATATTTTATTTTATTTTATGTGTGTTGATTTTTTCAGTTAAGAGTTTTTCGTACGTCCTAATATAAAATCAAACCATTATAGGATTACTCGTGTATCTGTCGGTCAGTCATTTTTCCCCGACTACTGAACCTATTAAGTTGAAATTTGATACAGATATTATTTTTCCTAACCCAATCAACCTTTTGTTGTTGTATCGTAAAAAGACGAATTTGATAGTTTCGTTATATGTCTAGTAAAAATTCCGTCTGCTAGCATTGTTAATGCAAAATTTGAAAGTATAAAAATTAATTTAATGTTTTTCCTTGACGTTTTATATTAATTAGCGTTTATATTTAACAAAACACTTTGTGCACTATCTTCTACCAGACTCAGACAAATCCCATCTATAGACTCCAAAAGGAATCTAGGTCGACAATCGTGTATGCGTATTGCACGGCGTAGTCATATCAGAACCACTCACTTGTTATCAAACAGACGTCAATACGAGACTGCTTCACACTTATCGCAAGTGAGACATAGCAAACACGACAATTCAGACAATAATGTCTGCAATTGCATAAGTACCTAACAGTATTATTATTCTTTGCCAACGTTATCTAATAATAGGTAAGGTGCGTAGGTTTTTGTTAGTTTTCAGTCTGATTAGACCTAATGTTAATTTACTTACTGTTGTTTCATCCGACATCAGCTTCCTGCCCTGATAACAATTTGTCTCGTGTCGGCACAGCATGTCTTTTCTTCCATTCACTTTAGTTATTGCTGGACCCTTCTTGTCGGTAACAAAATGCATTTACGCATTATCTCCCGGCCAAAGGGGAACCGAAAGAGGTGTGTGGGTCTCACCACCGGCAGACACGACCGCCAGCAGTAATACCCACTAAAAATCTTCCGACGACGCCCGCCGCTTGTTGAGAAAAAGGCGGGGGCCAGTACCTGAGTTGCAGCGTCTGACACCCCGCCTGCGGCCAACGTCCTCCGGACCAAAACCGGAAGGACCTCCTCAGAGAGGCGCAGTGGACGCGCCCCTTCTACCTCCTTGTGCGACCATAGCGTGTGTGGCCGACTTCTCGGAGGGTCTATGGTTAGACAGCAGGGGCCCCCTGCCCCCACTGCCTAAGACCCTCCTGGCGCTGCTTGACGGGCCCTCTTGGCCCGCCCGCTGCGCCCTCCACAGGTCCCTCTTTAGTTTCTCCCCCGGTAGTCAGTACTAAGGGCACCCAGAGTCGTCGGTCTCTGGGTGTTACCTTTTCCCGTTACTCAGCCCCCCCACCACGACAAGGTGGAGACCAGTCGGGGGGGAGTTATTGGTGGACCCATCCCAAATAGTGCTAACCTCGTCCACTTCCCTTAAATGTTGGGCGCAGCACATAGTCCTATCATGGTTAATAAAGCTGTCTAAAACCAAGGGCTAAAACCATTATTTGTTGTCGCTATCCGTACTTGTATTACTAATTTGGATTTGGAATGAAATTTCTTTTATTGGTTAACGTTAAATAAAATTAATAATTAAACAATTTATTTTAGACATTCATATAGAAGAAGATAGACATACTTTTTCATTTTATTAATATTCTGTATACATAGTTGTATGTTTCATTATATAAAAACCCTTATGCATATGATTAAGACATATTATTATATGAATATTATTGATTTTTACCATAAGGTTCTTATATAAAAAAAATCACATAATAATCTTGAGCGATTTCAAAAAAGAAATTCAGAAATTCCTAAATTTCTGATTATCGCTCAATAAAGTTCATGCTACATTATAGTCTACTCTACTCCATATAAAACAAGTATTTCACAGGTAATATTTTAATTATCGAACCTCTAAATGTCTTCTTTAGTTTTCACTGTTTTGTTAAGAATGTCACATTAAATTATAAAGCAGTTATTAAGTATATTGCAAAACAATAAACCTTATGATATCTCATATTAAAACAATAAAAGCCGAATGAATTGTGTGTTCAAGTTTCCCCGACGCCGCAATAAACATTAGTTCCTAGTGAGGCTGTCGAAGCGATGCACACAATTACAATGAAGATGGACGACGCCAATTGCACAACCAAAATACAAGTCTATGATAGGACAAGAGTGGTAGATTGGGATGTGCGGGAGGCGTGCTGCGCGTGCGACGGAAATAACCTGCGAAACACGACGAAAACAATCGGGTTTGTGCTGCTGGGGCGCATGCAAAAATGGCGGGTAAATATGCACGACACGCAACATACTACTCACCCCGTAGCCCTTGGGTCACTGTTCTCAGTCTAAAACTGATTTTCGACGCTACGTTAATCCGACAATTGTGCGGCAATTTCTCCAAATGAATTACTGATTTATAGGTGTGCCAGTTTTATAAGGATTAACAAAACTATAACCCATTATTTATTATTTTAAAGCTTTAGGAGGTAGCTTTAAATGGTAACACACCCAAATGGTCAAACTAGAAATGTGTATCTTTAGCGGTATGTGCAAACAGATAGTGGAAATATCTGATATTATTAAATCGTTATGTTTATTCCATTGTCAACCTGATCCGTATAATAATCTGAACTTTGCTGATAGATTAATTAGTCAGCGATGTTAAACTATGCTTGTAGCTCCAAGGTGCTTTAGCGCGAACTGAAATACGTCAACTTTAGGTTGACGAAAACTTTTTACATAATAATTCTATCGACTTGTGAATTTATTTTCTTATCTTAAATACTTGCATAAATGTTTTATCTGCACATAATTACATACTTCTATGTAGGTATGTACTGAGAAGGTTATATTCTCTGATAATTATGATAAAATAGGTACATGCAACACTGGAGTGTTTCTGATTTCCACCTAAGATAATTTCAATTACTTTGAAAGACGTGTTTATTTGTAGGATTTTAGGCGGCCTGCATGTATGTTAGTTTTTTTTAATATATATGAATTATTTGTTCCTTTTCAGAACTTTTCAATTTAACATCTGATTTTATGCAGGAGCATTCACGGAACACCTTACAGGCAAATCAATACTGCATCATAAGCGACCTCGATTGCGACCTTCTGGTCGGTACTACCCGTACGATATATTAGTGGCTCTATAGTTATTATGTATATAAAAATAAATTAAATTAAGTGTTTGCTTACAATTTCAATCTAACTATTTAGTAATAAATACCTACGTGTAAAAACTTGAAATAAAACGCAGTATTTATACTGAAAAAAGAAAAAATCTCAGAAATTTCTGGGCTGACTAAGACTGTAGTTTTACTGGCAGATAGCTGAGTGATTTGTATAATAAATAAAGTAATTAGGGTTCATAACAATTGCACAGCTAATCTTTAAAATAAATGAACTTTATTGAAACTGTAAACAACTTCAACCATAATATTAGTAGCAACTTTTGAACCATACTAATTTAAAATTACTTTTGTGTTACTGCTAGTAAAAGACAAAGTCATTTATTCGAGTTTGGCTTAATAGAGTTCTTATGAAAGTGAAAACTTAAAAACTAGTTACTATAATAACGTAGTTTATACCCGTTGATGTATTGTCCAATGTCTGCAGCAAATAATATCCTAAAAGTGTTTCGTTTTTAAGTGAAAAGAAGCATTTAGCCTCTATATATACAACAATAACTATTCTATTCAATCTTCATATATTTTCATACAAACATCAATAAATGACAGATCCCTTATGTTCCCGACGTGTCATAGGCGGTACAATGTAGCGTGGTACGAAAGTACATCGGTACAAACGCCGGCCGCTCGCAGTGCGCCGCGCCACGTCAAAACAAGAGCTCATGCTTGTTTGTTCCGCTGTCTACTTTACATCCGATCTATTTAAGACATTTTAGATAAGAAAAATAACCTCCTCGGTCTCGTGTAACGAAAACTTTCCAATTTATTGGGCAGACACTCGTCGTACTCGATACTTTATACGTCACTAGCGACTGCCCCCGACTTTGTACGTGTGACCTACAGGTTCTTTTTAACAATCGAGTTCCCGCGGGAAAAAGAAAAGTAGCTTGTTACTATATCCGTCAGTATCCCATGTCCGTCTCCTGGTTCTAAGCTACCTCTCCACTAATTTTAAACCAAAGCGATATAGCCGTTCTTGAGTTATAAATTGTATAACAAACTCTACTTTTTTTTTACACATAGATATACCGACATTATTCCTGAACAGCTAATGTACCAGCGGGATTCAAAACATTTATGCATGTCATATTACATTACTGGATTAGTCTTATTATTTTGGTCACTTTAATGATTTTAGTCAGGAACAACCAGGGGCCCAGTTAACCATGACTATTAACATTTCGGGACCCCTTTATTCTTTTCTAACTACATAATATTGGTATTGAGGGTTCGTAACTTGCAAACTTTTGATATCGAAGAGTTATTTTCAATAACAAAATTCCCGGTGCTCTAGCCGATACGAGGCGCCTATACAGTTGCCTATTTTGCCTTTTCTATATTATCATAGTCCGGCTCTGGGACATAGTAATAATATAAAATTTACCACCAAGCAGACATCTCCTATTTTTTTTAATTTAAAACGATAAATCATTTGTTTATTTCAAAGAGTGACCAAACTTTTTCTGAGTTTCTGATTAAATAATTCTATAATTGGCCTGTTATGCCTTTTTTAGTATCTAATGAATCTCTCTGGATTTAATCACGCTTGGGTGCTAGATGTTGTACCATAAAAAAAAAAATTCTAATTGGCTTTGAAAAGCCTCATACTTAAGTCTGCAGACGTAATGTAACAAGTTAAGAACTAGCTAGCAACCCAGCAAGATTTTCGTCAGTGCTCTTCATAAAGGCAATAGCAGATATCATTTTCCAGTTGCGGGACTATTCGAAAGGGTTACCGCGGCCTCGGTACGTAGCAGGCTCAAAAGAAGGAACATGGATGGTTTTTAGTCAGTAGAAGTCTAATACACCCTCCCGCCCCGCCCACAGCGGAGGTCATTTCATTTACCACCTGAACGTCACTTCATGAAATAAAAGTATCAAGATTGTTAAAGACTTAAAACATTATGATAGTTAGTAAAAATATATTTTGTAAATTATGATTTTAGATTATTACCAAAATGGGTCGTGTGCCCATGCACACGATAAAGCCTGCGCCTTCGCTTACAAACCAAGGTATGAGGGAATCAGCTTATGACCCATCACATAGACACAGTCCCGATTAGCACATCAGGCTGGTACTCTCGATATCAAATGACACAGAAACGGCCACCCAAAATAAAGCCAGATGTAGGGGCACGACAATGTTGTCGTATTCCAAAGGATGTTTTCTCGAGAGTGTCTTTGGAAACCACGTAGACACTCACGATATCAAATTGCACGCAAACGAGCACCCGCCCAAAGCTATGCCTTTTGGAACACTGCTTAACTTTGGCACTCGTTTCCGATCTTCTAGTATCTGATCGCCAAGAGCGCTTGAATTACCACGTAGAACGCTCATAGTACTAGACATAATAGAAGACCCATCGTTAGTCGGTCATTAGGAGTTGAAAGACTTAAGAAATACGCTCCCAATATTTAATGTGACTACCTTACATACGGGTGCAACTGTGCAAGAGGAACAAATATAGCCAGATGTAGGGGCACGACAATGTTGACGTATTCCAAAGGATGTTTTGTCGAGTGCCGCGGTGGAAATAACTGGTTATTTATTGCTACTCGCGAAACGCTGCGAGCGGTCGCATAGACAACGCGCTACTTGTACTGTACCTATACGAAATGTTATTATTCCTATATTTACTCAGCTTTGTTGTGAAAACATTGGACAAAAATAAGGCTGTTTTTAAAAAGTTTACAATAATTTATTGGTTAGCTTCGCTTGACACTAAAAGTACATTTTGTATAGACCATAGAAATATGAAATTTGAAATCTCCAAAACGAAAGAATGTTCTTTGCAGTTATTAAAACCGATTCACAATTGACGAAAAATATCTTAACATTTGAACAATAAGCCACATCTTGTATCGCATCACGCACGCAGTACGTGCCCAGAGCAATTAGAACTATTCTGATTAATACATTATAATTAACGAACATTTTTAATCTAACTGAACCTTAACTTTTATTATTTATTTAATAAAATAATAGCCAATATAAAAAAGATACGAGATCCGGCTTTTAGGGGGTACAAATTGGCCTAGTAACGCCCCGACACTGAATACAGTACCAGTATTTTAAAGTTTGTCAATTCTAAACATCTAATATTTACATTTATATCAATGAGCAAGTAAAGCCAACCGCATTCCATTAACACCACACGTGCGAAATCAGAGTGGGAGAGCTATTAGACGTACAAATTCGGAGAGTACACCATAATCCATCAGACGCTGCGGCGGCGCTAAGTCAGCGGCCATTCATCGAGCACACCCATTGCACCCTGAATGGTGCCGCACAGAGATACTGGCTCGCATAGACAAAGGTGATTGTTCGCGTGCCCGGCCTGACTCGCAACCATTTCACAGTTCGCACGACCGCCGCACAGCTCGACAGTATTTATTAATAGATAGCGGCGGCACATCGGCACCACTCGACGTTGACAAACAACTCGTATATTAGCATCGGCCGAGGGCCGCAGGAATACATCCATTATCATATGAAAGCGCCGCGGCATCCTCCGGTGACCCTCGCCTCGTCGCCGCTCACCCACCTTCGTCCGTCACCGCCGCAGCCGGCAGCTCGGCGCCTTTCCACCTCATAACCTATTGAGACACGACAACGCGAGCCCTATTTTATGTTTCTTTGTCATCGCCCTCAGCGTTGCCAAATTTCTCCTATTACAATTTTATCATTGTACAAATGACACCGTCTGATAGTCAAGTAGGTACGACAAATAAGATCGCAAACACGTCACTGAACCATTTCGGGGGCAGAGACCGAGATATAGCGAACGGAGAAACAGAATGTCACAATCTTAGCTCGGCTTCGGTCAGGATACGAGGTAATTGAGTCCAATTTGCGACGATCCCTGGTTGACGATTCTAATTCCCGAGTGGTGTCACGACGTAAAGCCCGTATCTAGTTTTCCGGCAAAAGACATACATGCCATTTTTTACTATTAATTAGAGTGTGACGCAAGTGAGGCGCCTAGGCCGCTCCACGCTGCCGGTACCGCTGCCTTGCCTGTCGCTACCTACGCCTCACCTTCCTAATTACACTCCGTCTAGACAGCCGGCGCTGCGTCCCGTCGACCGATCTTCATCCCCCCGCCGCCACCGCGCCACGCCGACTGCCGAGCGAGACCCTCCCCGACACGCCACACTCACCCTTTATCAAATACCGCTTACAAAATTGGATGTACCTAGGCGAAACACACATTGAGTACTTCAGCTCCCCTACTATCGAGTCGACCGACCCATTTTTCTCGTCGCCTAAAAGGATTATACACTGTCGTTAAATATTGGCATTATCATGTTTTATTAAATGGCGCGACGGGCGCCTCGTAATAAATTATCTATGAAAAATTCAACTGAACTGTAATATTAAACAAGCGACGCTCTTAGCAACATTTTTTATGAAGTCGACAGACGGGCACACAGCGGGTGACCTTTGCATTCACAAACACAGCAGGCAGGTGCTCATTCGTCTAGAGTCTAGACCACGAAGACGACGCACTGTCGACTCCGCCATCATTTGAGGCGCATCGACAGACTTACGACTTACGCTACCAACAGTACACTTTAGTCGCTATATTTGCCAAGACTTTATCTTGCTTTAAACACCGTTAAAATTATTAATTGATATGCTTTATGAAATTTTCAACATGTTTTATAAATAAACTTGCTGCAGCCAAATTGCATAAATATAATAAACACATGTTATGAATCTTCAAAGGCGGAAAGGCACTACTGTCCCGCGGTTCTGTGCTTTAGAAACTCGTACATTTTATTTATTTTTTCTTTTACTTGGTGAATTTTCACTATTCAAGGCTTTGTTTCAAACGTTGTGTCATCCTCTTTTATAGTCAATAACTTTCATGCTGATTCTCGTATTTCCAAAAAGTATGAACAGAATTAAGATCATAAAAATATTGTGTACGAAGTGCATCTGTCTTGTTTTCTACTAAAAGATAAACAATATCTGTGTCTCAAATTCTTATTTATATTAACATTGCAGTTCACAAAAAAGTACTTAACTTCCTAAAATTTCAGTAATTCACTCAAATTCCAAGAACTGTTTAGAGAATATACGATAGAAATGCGTATTACGTAAATTGTTTCTGATTGCGAGGCGCGGCGAGCTATTTGAAAATCATTGCCGAGCGTCGCATCGCAGTGATCGCAACTCGCAGCTGGTTGCGTCACGCGGCGTCGCGCGGGCTCTAGCCCGGACTCACTCGTGTGATAATTAGTATGGAAATTGGACAACCGCGTTACGCATCTCATATTGGAGCATATATTCAACGGACGCGTTAATATCTACCCACATTGATCAAGACCTGATGCTACTCGTTTTCTATGAAAAAACACTTTAAAGTATTATAAATGAAAGCGCCGAATATCGAAATATTTTATTTTGGCAATCAATTGTTTTAAGGACGATACGAATTCGAAATAGGAAAAATGTAAGTAAAATTTATAAAAAATTGTAAAGGCATAAATGCATTTGTAAATAGCAAACTTATTTTTCATAAAACTTAAAAAAATTACATTACACAAAACAGATTTTCAATCCATAAATGAGAATGAGTCGTCCAGCCACAAGGAAAAAAGAAGAAGAAGAGAATGAGTGGTGATAAAGATGGTAAATGTTAAATGAGATAAACCACTTGAGTCCTCAGTAAAGATGTGGGACTGTACTAAGATATGGACTTCTTGAGAGAATTTGAAAACTTATGTTGCACTGTTTTTTTTATTTACCAACACTCATGTGCAAACACAAACACATAACGGATAATAATCCACCTATATAACACATTAACGTTCGAAATATCACAAGTTTTATAAAATAAAAAAACGAATAAAACAACTACATGACGCTTCACTTTCCCGCCAATTTTAAATTTGGCCACATGTTAAACTTGATTTCTTACATGTCATTAAAAATACTATTAAAAGAAAATATATATGAAGGCAAATGATGTCACTGGGCGACAAATTGAAATATGATACGTTTAAGATAAGATTCCAAGAATATTTATGATAAAAAGATCAATATTTTTAATATTTTTTTCAAGGTCCCACTTTGATATCGCTTTATGTTATGTGGATGAAAGGGATAAAGGCAAATTTAAGATTAGATTGTAGCGATATTATTTTTAAATATTAAAGAAGAAAGTAGAAGTAGAAGAAAGCAGGGTAGAGATCGGTTTCTGGATGAGTAAATGGTCAGCCATCTAAGAACTGAGTATCACGTTAAAACATTGGCGCCAGTTATATAATTATAAAGGTTTGATAAGCCAAGTTATAATCTCTGTTGGGCTGCAATATTATAACAGCCGAACGCCCCACGCCTACTCCTGCCAATTCACCCGGATTCCGCGTAGTGGAGTATCTAAAAAAAATGGTTGCCTGTAAAGTCGTTTTTACGGGCGAAGATTTTACGTGACAACGTCTTTTTCTCGGTAGAATATTTATTGATATGAATATAATTAAATTGCACAATAGGAACAAGGAATTCTAGTGCTGCGCGCGCGGCAGACCGATCATAGTTGAGTGGGAGAGAGACGCAAGGCATTCGCCGGGCCTCTCTCTCGTTCGGTGACTCATCGTAACGTTACCGAGCGTTACACTTTTTCATAAGTGACTCCCAGCCGCAACCTAATTTAAGACGTTGTCACTTAACTTTCCCGTAACTTTCCCCTTGATATTTGAGAAAAAAACTGTGCCCAGGAGTAGTCTGCTTAAAAATCGTCAGCCTTCTTGTGATACTGTGGTCATATACATTACATTGTATATGTCGAAAAAGAGCTGTACCCATATTTTATTAAAATAGAACCGATGGCTATAAGGTACAGCCATCGATTCGGCAAACCACGTTATGCTACTAGCTTAAAAGTACTTTTTAACGTTACTTTACTAATACGGTTATCTATAACTTAACTAGAATTAATCAAAGGTATGGTCTTATAAAGAAAACCAAAAACGTTACATTCTTTTCTTTAATTACTTCTGGCAATATTATAATTCATAGTTACAATGTTCACAGTATAAAAGCTGCCTTTCGAAAATTCTAAGAATTATTCAAAGTTTAGAATTTATAAGGAAAACTAAAAACTTTAACTGCATTTTTAAAATTACAATTGCCAATAGTTCTTACTTACAATGTTCGCAGCCCAAAAGTTCCGTACATAATGAATTGTGTCTCAATCTTTTTAACGCTAGCCCCACCATCTTTCCCGACAATCGAACTTTCGTTCAACCGCAGTCAGGTGGCGCTGCAGACGCAAAAAATTATTCGGAAGTTACAATGTTCAGACAATAAGGGGTTTATTACAAAACGATGTCTAAAGTTAGACCAGGTTGAAATTGAACGATTTGATAAGATGAAGACAGTGACAGCACTAGTTTTAAACCTGGTCTAACGTTACACATCGTTTTGTAAGCAGCCTCTAATTGTTTGCAAAGTAATGTCTAAATTAGTTTTCTAAATTTAAAAAGCTTAATCTTATAACTATCAGGCCATAACTTATTTTATTTATTTATTTATTTGACGACCGATATGGCGTGGAGGTCAGTATACCTGCACTTCACTCCAGAGGTCGTGGGTTCAATTCCCACACATGACAAATCTTTGTGTGATGAACATGAATATTGGTTGTGGTCTGGGTGTGTTCCTTTGTATATTAAGTATGTATTTACAAAAAAAAGTATGTAGTATTTAAGTATGTTTATCCGTTCTTTAGTATCCATAGCACAAGTTCTTACTGATACTTATCTTGGAACTAAATAATTGGTATGATTGTAAGAGAATATCTAAGGATGATTAGAAATCTAAAGCATTTATTTCCGTCGATGATGAGACATCGCGTAAATGAAATAATTATAAAAGATTATATTTATAATTTGCTAAAATTTCAATGTACTATTGCTACGTATGAAGAATTCGTCATAACGGCGACATACATAATATAATCACATACTGTATAAAACACCAAGATAAACTCTTCAGACAAGCGTGCTATTCGCGTGATTAACATACCAATTAAATCCTTATCTGCTCGTGACAAATTTACTTATTAGTATTCGGAAGGTTATCATATCATCAACAAAAGTACTGGCACAATCTGCAATAACTATAGACCGCCCACCATTCTGACAAATCTAAAATCCGAAGATGGATAAAATCGAACAGAATACAACTAACACAAACGAAATTAAGTTAAAAGAAATAATATTTTTTCGAAAACGCTTAAAATTTCTGTTTATATCTGCTGTACCTGCTAAACTTGTTGACGAGTCATCATCACAATTGAGACATTAATCAATAACTACCTACATCCAAATGTTCAGACATAATCTTTGCCAATTTTCGTGGTAAATAATACGTCTTAGTTCAGAATGATGCAATATAAGAAAAATCATGATAAGTTTCTGAAGCGTCTAAATACTGCAGTGACCCATATCGTGCATCCCAAAAATATTCGCTAGCTGCACTTTCCAGCAAAGCCACAGTATTTGGCAATATATGGTAAATGCGTGGTATACTTACTAAGTAAATGAATTATATTTAATAAAATATAACAATGCAACGACATCTCCTTATTTTCCGACGCGCTAATATGAATAAACGATAACTACAACGAGATATAGACAAAAGTTCTCATCTTACATAGAAAAATCACTCGTATTTATCGGCAGGAACTACAATGGTACATCGAAGTACCTAAGCAGCCTGAGTCATAAAGATTAAAAATCAATAGATATCTACTTAATAATAATACATACCTTACTTGAAAAATTGTTCGAAGAGATAACTGCAATGCAATCACAACTCATTTGTTTCAAAAACACTCTTTGATCATAAATCAACGATAACGTTTATTTATGTATTCGTTGCAATTTGTTGATCTGCCTAATTATTTATAGAGCAATTACAGTCTTCTTAAATGCTACCAGTATTGTAAAGACTTCTTAAAATACATTTGGCAATGTCTTCTGAAATGCAAAACAAACAATTAAGTAATGTCGTGATTTGAAAACATTCGCTTGCGTTATTGGGCCATTGTTATTTTTTTTCTTTTTCTAATTCTTTATGCAAATGTCGTGTGTAATGATGCTATTTAAATGTAGAAGGAATTAAATTTAATCTTATTATGTGTTTGAGATTTCTTTTAGACTTTAGAATGGGGTAAATTAGGAATAATAACCATACCAATAAGGAACATAATTTGCTTATCCCTTAAGTAAACGTAATAACTATACCATTGTTAACATACATACATGCATGCAATTACGCATTTTTCGTTAATAATATGTTATAAGCCCACATTTCGCCGTTTTAATTGTTAATCCCACGTAATAAGAGAAGAGCTTATCGCCGGGAACTTTTATACTTGCTAGAGCCTTGTCCGTTGATCGGTGGGTGCACCACTTGTAGGTTAGGTTGGCTTGGGATCCTAAAACGTTGGTAGGATCTCAGTACACCATTATTAAGAATAATCTAAATTTAATCTTATTCCGTGATTGCGATTTCATCAATATGTACTTCAGAAATAGTAATAAATAAATAAGAAATCGAATAATCATCACACACGTGGGTTCACACACACACACACATCCACAGGGAACACATATATTTAGACTATGTTGAAGGGGTTTATATATTTGCTGAGTTATACATTTAACACTGATTTATATAAAAATAGGATAGATTCTGAGATGGCACAAATGGACACTCCTCGACCATTAAAATTACAGGCAGGAGAGAGTTCCATGGATTTACAATATGTCTAGTTTTCTTTCATGTTCACGACGCTACATTACAAAATAACTTTTCACAAAATTAAATAGCGGTTTATTTAACTATTTTTATCCTTACGTTTCGAATACTTTACAGTCATTCGTGGTCACGGGGAGACTGAGAGACAAAGTGTCTCCATAGACAGAGTTACAAAATTTTAAACTACCGTCACTAAAACATTAATTTTTACACAAGTTTGGACGACTGTAAAGTGTTCGAAACGTCGGGATAAAAATAGTTAAATAAACCGCGATTTAAATCCGTAAAAGATGTATTTTTTTTGTAAAAAATAGTAAGTATATATAAAATTATCTGAATATGTGCGCCGAATTAAAGCCAATTTTCCATCTAGTGGTTAAAATAAAAAATAATAGAACATATTATCCTAACTTTGTTATTTATAATAGTAGTAAAACATAGCAAAAAGAGATTAAGATCCCATTCATTAACGAACCTTTACTCCGAAAGATACTTCGATAAAAGGTTATGAATTTCTTTCTATAATTATTTATTGCTGTTAAAATAAAGAGATAGGTCATCCTCCTTAATTAACATGCTTATCATCAATTTATTAATGAACCATACATTTTAGTCTTAGCGTCATGAGATTACAGAGGTGTTGTAAACTTTAGGGCTATTCCTAACGTCTACAACGTCCCAACTAAATGTTTCTTATTATTTTTGAAAAACTAAAATAAAGGATAACAAGTACCCTATGTGTTATTCCAGGACTGCAGTTTTGCACATAAATTTCATCACAATCGGTCCAGTAGTATTTGCGTAAATAAGTAACAAACAATCCATACTCACAAACTTACGCATTTTATAAGTAACACGTAACGTGTATTAGTTTAAGAATTACAGTGATTAAAAGTGTTGTAGTTCATTTAATTTTAGGAAATCTTAGCACACGATTATGTCTCATTTTACAAAATGCCAACCGGCCCATAAGACGGCAAAATACAATAACTGTATTACTTATACTTCGTACTAAAAAATACTTATATATGAGTGTAAACTTGTTAATCCACCTGCTAGTAAAAACCGTATCTAATAATTTATAAAGTAAACTAAGATACTTCCCAATTGGATTGTCCGAAGGTTTATAATCTGAGGAGGAATTCATGACTGAACCTTGGACAATTGAAATGTTATCATAATCATTTTACTTAACGACAAACTTTTCTTTGCCAAAGTCACAATTATGCACCTCATCTCACTGCAATTCAGAATAGAAAAACAGTGATGACAGTCGTACAGCAAAGCTGCCCTGACACACATTTGACTAAGAATGCATCATGCCCGAGGTGTTCTCCAGGGTGTGAAGTATTTACCGAGGCCCGTTTGACGTCCGCAGTGCAGCAGCGGCGATTGATGGGTCGGTTGGCATCAGCAGCACGGAGGCGGGCTCGCCACGTGGCCAGGTATCGCCAGCTGGAGAAGTTATTTTGGTGGCCGGCGGCAGGCCCCGGCAGACCGACACCAGACGACGCCGCCGCCCCCGCGCCCCTGTCGACCTCTAAAAATAACCACACTGTGCATTCTTGGGCGAACGATGTCGAATTTTTGTCGAGTACGCGACCACATGCCGTTTGTTTTGGCCGCAGTCGGCGGCTCTAACCTTCGACCGCCGGTGCTGCTTTCCGCGACTACGCCCCCAGTGTCGCATGCTCACCCGCGCCACCTACTTACCTGTTCATCAATCCGCCAGGCGGCTGGCCAACTGACAATATTACTAATAGACTTTGCTCGTTACAACCAAATAAGACTATCTGTATCACCTGGCATTCCCATTCAGGCGGATGGCTTCATACAATTGTTTATGTACAAAAAATGACGACTTTAGTAAACGAATAGGTAGAACATACAAATAATTTAATAATTTTTCGAGTCATTTATTTATTTAAACTTTTTCGCACAAATTAAAATTAAAATGTACAAAAGGCGAACTTAATGCTGCAAAGCATTCTCTACCAGTCAACCCTTGGTTTAGCAGCAGAAAAGTATAAGGCAGTACGAATAAGAAAACATATAAACTTACATAGAATTAAATATGTGTATAATATACACAAAATTAATAGTAATTATGATATGTAGACTCAATCAGGTGATAACTCCTCAAGAAAGTATTTTTGTCATCGTTTGTTTACATTTAGAAGACCTTGTCAAACAATTGAAATGATCTCTATGCACTCAGTGTGAACTAAAATTGACCAATTACCTAATTTGATTTACTTAGTTTAGTAAAACAAATTATATTACCTTCACAAGGAAAATTGTTTGTTGCAAAATATTACTTTAAAGCAAGGCTGCTGAACCCTTTGAAGAGTCGGGCCAAATGGTCGGTCTTTCTCTACGGAGCATTTACATTTGCTCTTTCAGTTACTCATAACTATACTCTTTTTTTTTTAAAAAAAAACATTATTTATTTATATTTGGAGCAAAGTGTCCCAAAACAGTATCATAAACTAAATTGAAACAAATTGAACTCTTGTTTAATCAATGCGTTTTCTGCCATTGTGTATCTTTTACTAATTTACTCATGTTTGGCGACAAATCTGACGTTGACAGTAACAATAAGTCACAAATATGTTGTTCTGTTAATGCTCAGATCAAGTAAAAAAAGGTAGATAGCGCATGGCCATTGATAGCACTGAAGTCACAAAAGTAAGCTCATTTGTGTAAATACACGCGCTCACGCACACACATACGTAAAATGAGCTTAGTTTTACGTTAGTATCTCCCGAGACACCGAGTAGTAACTTTGTCAATAAAATGCCGTCCTGTGTGATTAAATGGTGCTAAAACAACACTAAAGCGAACAAAAAGTCTGAAGAAATATCGTTTCACACATAAGTTAACACAAAAGTATCTTTTATTATGTTTCAAAATAATTTGTAGGTTATTCGGAAAAAATATTGACAAAATAACCCGAGTTGACGCAACCAGACAGTGTTGCCAGTAGTTGGTATTTCTAATACTCAACAAAAATGTGGGTACTAAAATCGGGTGCTTTGGCACGAATAAATAAATTCGCCATAATCATTTTTAATTTTGTTTGTTTTTGTCCGGAGGTCCGGAGGAAAGATATTTTTACTAATATAAAAAAACTAAATTTAATAGACCCAGATTTATTTAATTCATTAAGTGAAAATATTACAATTATAAATTTATTTAATATTTTATCTAACACTTGACTATTATTCACCAAAGGCATATGAATACGTGAAGCAAACTTTTCATACTTGTCTGCCGCATCCAAGTAATATTATACACGTCATAATGACTACATCTTGCCTGATGGTAAGCAGTCGATGCAGTCCAATAAAAAATGAAAGCGCTTCATACCGTGAAGTAAGCATGGTACAAAGCGCATCCACTCATGACGGCCTGCTAAAATGCCGATTCACGCCCCGCTTACAAGATCCGGGATTATAGGAAATAGGAAACACATGAGCCGGCAGTGAATTCCACTTGCTCAGAAACGACTTCCCAAATTTCTTGGTTCGAGTGCTGATAGTCTGCACAGTATGAGGATGGTTTCTAAGACCAGCACGTGTTGTTCGGGAGAGGAAAGGAGAGGGCGGGATGAGATCGAAAAGCTCCTCAGAACACTATCATAGTAGTTCCGGTAGAAATTATTGAGAGATGCAATGATGAAAGAGACAATTAACCAGCACACATATAAGGTCACTAAAATTTTAGGTTATTTTACAGGTAATAATAAAACTTTTAAGAACCTAGAAAATGACCATTACAGTGCTGGTCATGGGCATAAAGTAAATTTAATCCGATTGGTAATAAAAAAATATTTGGACATAAGACTGCATCATATTTCTAAAATAAATACACTGACGATGACACTGAGCTCTAAGCCCCAAACATTTTAAAAAACTTATACAGCATAACGTGTTTTAGATTATTGTTTAGTTTTTGCCCCTCCCAAATATATTACTTTGTGGAATAAAAATACTTTACAAAAGCTGTCTGTTTTTTTTACACATTACTTTCAAGTTTAAAAAAATAATTAAAATATGCCTGATATATCGCAAAATTCTAATTTTCTTATTGCCTTGCGTCTGTTTGTGCATTATGTCAAATTATACTATAATTGTAATAATATTTACAATAAGTGTTTTAATTGAATTAAAATTCTACTTCGTACAGAGCTGAAATTTGCAAAAATCGTTAGAAAATTTGAATTTGGTATATCACCGGGTAAATTGATTCTTGTAAATTTACTAACGTAAATCGCTTATATTTATTATTAATTAATTATACTTGTAATATCTGGGAAGATTTTCAAAAAGTGGCAACACTTCAGTAACTCACACATAGTTAAAAATATGGCTTCACTTTGTTATTAGTCGTAAGGTATCTACCTTTTTTTACTTGATCTGAGTGTTAATGATGTGCGGTATTTATTTTTTACTTTCTTTATTTTTATTCACATGTGAAGTCATCATACGAGTCTGGCTGAATTGTCGTCACTACCCTTGATGACATAGTGCCATTAATTTAAAAAAGAAGAAGAAGAAGAAGATTTATTTTTTACATAATTGAAAAAACCTTTTCACGTACATATTTTATGTTGATCCAAAACTACTTAAAAATTGTAACGCCAGGTCAGTTATTGCTGGGAATTCTCCTTTTGGTACTGAAATCTGTGAAATCTTCTGAAGAGTTTTGTACTTTCGAGGACAAGTTATCAGCAAAAATGGTTTTGATTGAATATTTGCAGGATAAGTTACTCTTTCAGTCAAACGAATTGTGAAAGGATTTATGAAAATTTGTAAATTTTGTTTTTTACTTTACGAAATCTTGAAATCTCCTTTCAAACGACTGTGACAAGCATTCAATTTTAAATTGGTATTCAGAGTAATCAATAGAAGCAATATGAAGCTCCTCTTTCAAACTTTTTAGTGTGGGAAAGAGATCAATATTTTCTGTTGCCAAATTAATTAAGAAAAGATTTACTTTTGCTTTGAATCCGCTTATCAAATTGAACATAGGAAGTGAACAATCTTTACCCTGTAAGTTGAGATTCAGAATATTGAGGTAATTCGTAATGTCAACAAGAAATGCAAGATTACTTAACCAGGATGTATTCTTTAGTAAATCAACTTCCAATGGTAAAGCCCCTTTCTGCTCTAAAATTGCATCACCTGTTCTCGCAAGTTGAAGAAATGTTTCAACATGCTGCCCCTTAAAAGCCATCGCACAGCACAGTACAGTTGTAACTCTCCATATTCTTTGATTTCGTCTTCAAATTATAGTCGGAATTAACGTCTATTAAGAGCTTTTGAACCTTTACGAAAACATAAATTATGCACAATATTTTCTTGATTTTGCACAACTAATTGTAACTAAATATAAAAATTCGGGTTTAAGTTGTGCATGTAAGTTGGGTTATGTTAAAAATCAATACACAACTTATTTCCGTGAAAAATAGTCCTATTTAGTCATATTTATGCAGTTCATAAATCACTTACCTTTGACTACTGTAACTACTGTAAATAAACTACTGTAAACTACTGTAAATACGAAATTGATAAAAACATTAATTCAATTCAACAGTCAGTTGAACTTTATCACCAAAACACGTATGCACACAATTTTTTCTCGAACTACAGTGAGAAAAGCGACCGTGCGCGGCGGGATTTTTGAATTTGGTGCATATTTTCAAAACATGCGCGGGCCACTTAAAATTCTTTCGCGTGCCACTTAGTGGCCCGCAGACCTGGGGTTGAGCAGCCTTGCTTTAAAGCATCGAGGTGTTATTTCTATTACAATCAAAGAAGCAAAAGTAATCCGCTATTTATAGAGTTTTACAACAACGAACAAGAGCGAGGTCAAGCCAAGCTGCATTCATCTATTTAACAACACAACCGACCGATATGGTACGAAGCGGAGGTCAGTATACGTGTAGTCCTCTCCTAAGGTCGTAGGTTCGATTACCTCACCGGATAAATATTTGTGTACACGAACAAATATATCTGCCTTGATCTGAGTGTTTTTTATACCTGTAAGTAAAGTTATATGTTCATGTATAAAATTATTAGATTTTCTTTCTGGATGATTTAGACTTGGAACGGTCTTTATGCAAACAAGCTTTCGTTATGATGAGAACAGCTCCTACCTTGTAGGTTGCATACTCTGCCTAACATGGTGAAAAATTGGCGAAATAACAAAATATGAACTGTTTTTCTATGACCTATAGTTTTTTCTCGCAGCTATCAATAATTTGGTACTTAGTTTCCAGAAAAATTAATTACTTTATTACTATTACTATTAAATTAATACATAATAAACTATATACGCTAGCTAAAGATAGAGCTAGATAAATATCATAAATTGCATTTGATTACAGTAAACAAAAATATAGTCCTCTCTTCTACTTGCTGTGCCCAACAGGGTCAACAAAGATCTATTGTTATATAAAATACATAATACATAATCTCACACTCAAATAACCCATTTAGGGTGGTAAAATATCATGCTACAACTGTTTGATAGAGATTTATATAATTGTAGCAAAGAGATAGAGATGAAATTTGAAAATAAAAATTTGAGAATTCAATTTTCTTTCATATTCTTATTTATTCATACACGCAGGCTATCGTGCTTGTGCCCACTTCTACAAGCCGTTAATGCAATGTTTATTACAAAATGTAGAAAAGTTACAATACTCCTCGCCTGGATTCTTACATGTGTACTCGTCGCCTGGTAACGTCACTCGTCGCATTATAAAATGTGTCTTAAGGTGGGCATCGATCAAACCTCCAAATCAATTTAAATTTTTGTGGAAATTCAAAGCTGAAAGCACCTTTGAATTCCTGTATAATTTTGATATTCACATGTCTTTCTATATCATTTTTCGTTATTATTCATTATTAGTAAGAATTATTTTTCCTTAATTTCCCCTTTCTTAGCTATTGCACTGACGACTATTAAACTGTGAGAGTAATTTAAAATATGATGTTAACGTCAAAACAAAACCACTTTTCAGTACCGTTCCGTTCCTCAGAAAATAATACAGAAAACAAGATACAAAAACTGACAATGTGTCGAACAAGACGTGCATTCAACCTAATTCAAATATGACTCACCAACGTCCTCTCCAATGCAGCAACAAAATAAAGTGCTCCAAAACTGTTATTAAACACTAAAAAGGGAAAACAAATTGTATCGTAAAGTAACAAAAGGCAAGGAGTGAGAGCCGCGAATCCACTTAATGCTGGTCGAGCGAAGTATTCTGATTAAGGTTCGCTAAAATTAGCTACTCCATGCAAACAAACTCCATTGCAAAAATAGCATCGCACATACCTAATTGTAAGCTAGCTAGACACGTACGCTACTTACTATATCTATGAAATGGAAAAAATATTTTAGTAGCCATTGATGAAAGCTACACATAATTTTAGCGTAATTCAGGACTATAGTATATTAAGTTTAAACATCATAAAATTTCAATTAATAATATTCATTTATAAATTGAAACTCTGACCGCTAAACCAGGATTTTTTCAAAGAGCAGGGCTAGCGAAATATAATACGTAGGTACGTACCATGGATTATCTTTAGTAAGACCAAAACAACCACCCTTCATAGGCGGTATCTGTTTGACCAAGTTTTATCAGAATGTGTGATTGAATGCACAATGTAACTCGTATGTTATGCTATGATCGAATGTGCCTACGTGACATATTCAGAAATGAGGAAATTCTTAGAAGAACTGGAATGACCGACATAGCAAGTTGAGGTGGCAATGGGCGGGGCATATAAGTCGGAGAACTGGTGGCCGATGTGGCGTTAAGATTCTTCAATGGTGGCCGCGACCAAGCAAACTTATTTATGGCATTTGTGACTGTTAAGAAATTTAGAGATTGCAATTCAAAAGCCCCAAAAATAAGTATGTCATGGGTCCCATAAATACATTTCAATTGAGTTAGGTAATCCACTATGACAAAGAAAAAAATTAATGAATAATAATGGTTGTGATGAAAATAATCAACAGTAAATAGAATAAGTCATTTAAAATATTTACGCTCAATGCCTTAAACGTGTAAATAAGTAGAAGATGCATCAGACTTAATTAAGTGGCTATCTTAAGCATACGCTCATGTTAAGCTCACGTTATGATGTTATTGTTATGAGAGTTCCAGGCAGATGAAATGTGGCAGGTAGTGATGTAGTAAATTTTGTTGCAGTGTGGTGGTGGACGGGCGCATGCGTGGGCTGTGTCGTGTTGCTGTGCGTCGCCGGCGCGCTGGCCCGGCCGCACCTACGCCGAAGGTTCGCCGCCGCAGCCGCTGCCAACCCCGTGAGTGGATTTCACTGACCTTTTTGGACTGATTCGATTACCTACAACTTGCGATATGGACTCACTCGATTAGAGTTGTAGCGACATCGTAAAAACGTAAAATGAATCCTGAATCGTGCAATCGAAATTATTCAAGCTTGTCGGTATGTGTACAATAGATCTTCCCTTTAGAGGAAAGCACGTCTCCCTACTTAGTGTATGCAAAAGTCAAATAATTTGATGAATTAAGTTATATCCATTTAAAATCAACGTGCAGCGTTTTCGTCATTTAGACAAGTAAATGCGATCATAGTCAAGTCAAATTCATAGTCCAGTAAAGTAAACAGAAAGTGGAGACTTTACGTAAAGACTTCTATGGAGTTTTGAAATCAACATGGAAAATCACAATTCACAATGTGGCCTCGTACAGTGGCCGTAAGTTTACCTACTTGTTAGAAAATGAAACAATGCCCCGATTTGTCTTTTTCCGCGTCGTTGGCGCCAAAACTCTTCAGTGACCTTTTTGAATGCTTCAATTCAACACCGGCGACAAGCCGCAACGACCGGCGACAGTGATAACTGGTTTCTATACGTTTTCTCTGAGTTTGTATGAAGACATATTGTTGCGGTGACAATGAGGCAATGATAAGCGTCTTATCTATAGGAACTCGTGCCAAATGCATTTATTTGGCTCTTTTAACATGTTCTTATAAGTAACAAGTCACTTTCATGCTAAGTTTATTGCGCATAATCTATAAGGGCCTTTTCCATGTGGCTACGGATCTATAAAATAATTTTATACTTAAAGCGCAAAGTTTCCAAAAGCACAATAGAAAACAACTACTCAGGTACATCATATCGCTATAAGCGATTTTCTCTAGGCTTTGTGTTAAGAAAAGTTCAATGAACACAACAGCTTAGAGCACAATAAATGTATAAACAAGAATATAATAGAAAACTGTAAAAAGCTATATTAAACTAAATACATTATCCTAAAAGGCTGGCAGCCCTCAATTTCGTCTGAGTAGTCCGCAAAAGTTGTTTGCTTTGAAAGTATTACCTACCTTAAAAGATAAATTACATCTTTATATTTTTTATTCAGTGTAGATACACAAGAAAGCAATGAATTCAGCTTTACTTACAAATATTAAATTTCTAGTCCATCACTAAAAATCGCATTACATTCCTGTAGAGATGGTTCTCTAACACTAATCATCTATCTGTCGATCAAGACGATGTAGGAAAGCTCTTGGAATTTTCTCAAAGCTAGCAGCAATACCACGAAGTATCCAATGTACTATAAGATTAGTTTATCTTAAGGACACCCTGCCCAAATAGAATTCGTGAAAAAATCCCATAGAACTCAAAATTTTCCGAATTTGGAAAATTTTCCAGGAATATGTTTAGAATTGCTTTAATAAAACTATATCGATTATTTGAAGCCAAGACCTCTCTAATTTCGCCAAAGGATTCGATAATTATCAACTGTCATTTTCATTCATTCAAAATACAGTCTCACTTACCTACATTATGACTTATGACGGATGCGTGTTGCATGATGAATGTTGGGAATATTCATTTATCATTCTTCGATTGGTTGTTGAAACAGTTTTGTATAAATAATTTTGCCTAGTTCACCTGAATGATTTTATTGAAAGGAGAAGGAATATTTTCCACTAATATTCATGTCAAATTATCAGGTCTAATTTTTGTGTCCGAATAATTCCAAGGAGTTTTTACAATATGCCTTTAAAATTATATGATACGTAAGTATTAGGTCGGGGAAAAAGTCTTTTCGCATAACGTAGGTATAAACTTATTATAAATTTTTTTTGACTGTACTATTTGTGTCTGGCTGGTTTTGGTAACATTAAAAAGGTTCCATTATAAAGAAAAGAAAAAAATAAAAAAAAGTTGTTTCCCGCTATTTTTCATTTGTTTTTCTCTCCGTAAAAATGAGTGAATCTAATGAAGAAATTCGATACATTTTAAAATTTTATTATAAAAAAGGCAAAAATGCAACTCAAGCAGTGAAAAAAATTTGTGATGTTTATGGACCTGATGCAGTGTCAGTAAGAGTAGCACAAATTTGGTTCAAACGTTTTCAGTCCGGAAATTTTGATGTTAAAGATGCACCTCGCTCTGGTCGCCCTGTTACGAATAAAATGGACGCCATTTTTGAAAATGTGGAGCAAGATCGGCATATTAGTAGTTACGATGTAGCTGAAGAACTGGGAATTGCCCACAAAACAGTTTTGACCCATTTGAAGAAAGCTGGTTATACAAAAAAGCTCGATATTTGGGTGCCAAACGAGCTCACTCAAAGAAACTTAATGAACCGTGTACTCATTTGCGATTCATTATTGAGACGTAATGAAACCGAGCCGTTTTTGAAGAGATTGATAACTGGCGATGAAAAGTGGATCACGTACGACAAGAACGTGCGAAAAAGGTCGTAGTCGAAAGTTGGCCAGGCTTCACAGACTGTGGCCAAACCTGGCCTAACACGAAATAAGGTGATGCTGTGTGTACGGTGGGATTGGAAGGGCATTGTTTATTATGAGCTTTTACCGCCCGGCAAAACCATCGATTCTGATCTTTACTGCCAGCAACTGATGAGATTAAAGGAAGCAGTCAAGAGAAAACGGCCGGAATTGATCAACAGGAAGGGTGTGGTCTTTCATCACGATAACGCTAGACCACACGCATCTTTAGCCACTCAGCAAAAATTAAGAGAGTTCGACTAGGAGGTCCTAGTGCATCCACCATATAGCCCTGACCTTGCGCCTTCAGATTTTCACCTGTTTCGGTCTCTGCAGAATTCTTTAGGTTCTGTAAGGTTGACCTCAAGAGAGGACTGCCAAAACTATTTGTCCCGTTTTTTTGATCAGAAGTCCTAAAGTTTCTACAGTAACGGGATAATGTCTCTGCCCACAAAATGGCAGAAAGTTATTCAACAAAACGGTACATATATATTGTAAATAAATGTAAATAAACTTTGAAAAAAATGTCTTGACTTTTCATACAAAAATACGAAAAGACTTTTTCCCCAACCTATTATATATGTATTATAATCCGTAATTAATTGAAAATAATGAAGTTTTAATTAGTACATTTTTCTTTAAACGACAAGTGCAATTTGTACGCCTGCATGCATGCAGACAGTAAACGTTATTTTAGGTTGTAGATATGTTGGGACCAACATTCGTTATAAACTGAAATGTGTACTTGCAAATAAACGATTATTGTAATCAAATAACCTCTACTCTACATATTATTATTATGAAACAAAGTCCCCCGCCTGTCTGCCTGTCTGTTAAAATCATATCCCGATTGCTATAGACTTAAACATTAGGCCCAGGGTCTGCTTGCCGTTTTAGCTAGTTATGAATGTATTAATGTAGGTCCTAAATTGGCCTTAATTAAGGATATTAGCAACTAACTGTTTGTCTGATTGCATTTCTAAAATCTATATTACGCTTTACTACTATAGTTTCAGGATTAAAAAGCAATACATATATAGTCTACAATAAAACATAGCCGTATCGATCAGATTGGTCAGGACCAACAACAGTGTGATGAAACACATATTTCAAGTCATCGCCCTCAAACTCGAGTCCTCCACATTCGTTACAAAGGAGTAGTCCCTACTTAGTTACCTATCCTACATATCCTATATATGGAGGAAATTATTTTGCTGTTCTCCATCTCCACCTTCTCTCAATAAAATTAAAAAAATATAAAACTGCGATATGTAGGTAAGAAAGTAACGATTGCCCGAATTTTGTCAAAAATCATTACCAAGTATTTTTTATTTTTATGTTTTGGCAAGAAAAACTTCGTCCTGTCTTTCGGATAAGAATTTATCTGATACGTATCTATGAACGACCAGGCCATCGTCTGTCAGTCTTCACAAAAGGAGATAGTTAGACATAGCGACTTATCGAAGTAAGCCTTAGCGATATGTAACAACGATAGCTACCATCTTATCTTACGATAGCAACTGAAAATTAACTTATCTTTCTTAAAACGATACCAAGCCAATATTTGCGTTCCTAATGATGTGTTTGGTATTCATTGCTGATGTGATAAGATAGGTATTCATGTAATAAGTGTATATATATACGTATACAAACGTTAGCCCTGTGGCGAGATCAATTAGCCTGCAATTTAAAGGGTCTCAGGTTCAAAACCTAGTCGAACCTAGGACTTTTCGAAGTTATTTGCGTAATTATCGCTCTCTCCGTGCCTCGGAAAGTTGGTCCCGGCTGTCATGAACATTTATGGCTATAGCAGTCGTTATTACGAAGTCAGTGCCTTCTCATATCCTGACTGCTGGTTTAGCCATAGAGTGATTTTTGCTCTCTGGGTTCCCAAGGTCAGACGGCAGTCGGTCCGTGTAATAACTGAAATTCAGCCCAATCTTTAGATTAATTTCAGGTAGAGTAAAAAACGTTAGATTCCATTATTTTGCCGCCTTTCTAACTCCTTATACTCCAAGGTCGTCTTAATAACTCCTCATACTCAAACGTCTTTGCCTAAGCCACTGGAATATGGTAACTACAAAGCTTGCACCTTAAACAAGGACATAAACTACTTTTTGTCCCGAAAGATTATGTAGTTTCTGTGGGACATGTAGGCAATGGGGGTTTGCTTCCCACTAAAGGAAAGATCTTTCACCGGGCAGATGGAAGTGACCGGAGGCGGCAACCGATGATGGTTAAAGAATTCTAATAGAGCGATATATGATTGACTCATCGCTTGTACGGTAGCGCCACAGACTTAATAAACTGTAGGTTGTGCAGGGTAAAGCTTGTTAGTATGTACACGAAATAAAGGAAGTTTTATTTAGTAATAATCCTATCAAATAAATAAAGGTGAAACAACTAGAATGCTAGGCTTAGTAGGAAACGTCTCTAATAATTGTATTGTGCGAGTAATAAGACATCCCAAAAGATTATCTGACGAGTAGCTAATCTTCACAGCCTTATTACAATGCCTATAAGGGTATAAAACAGAGTGAAGCTCTATGGTACTTTCCGATTGGCCTGCACTCCCGACGCTTTTTGGTATGATTATCAGTTTGCTGTAACTTTATACCAGCCACTCAAGCAAAGCTGTTTGCGACATCTGAAATTCTTATAGTATAGAACATTATAGAATAGAAAGTATCCATATCGGTTTTGACAGTTCGGTCAATTGCTTGCTTGCTATCAAGGCATTGTTTAAAATGTTAATAATCAATGCATCGTATGAGAAGTGTCATAAAAAATACTTGATTGGAAAATAGATGCCACAAAACTTGTCGTCGCCAATTAGTTAATTTTCTGCAACGTAATGGAACCACAATATAAGAGAAACTTATTTATATGCGATTCATAAAGCGATCATACAGACGACCTTAAGAAAGGGAAGATGCCTAACAATGCACTGTCAAGCTTTATATGGCGAATATTTCATAAGTACCACCTATACTTAGGTAACCCTTTATTTGATTTAAGGATGATTTATTGATTGCAAGGCTTCATTTGTAATATATCATAATCTAGTCTGCTACGAACAATAAATTAATGTTTTATCCTTTTTTTTATTGCAATATGGATGAGCACACTGCACAATGTGATACCATTGCCTTTTTTTTTATTGCTGACATTGACAGGATTAGTGATGATCGATACATTAATAAAAACATAGTCGATTCTTACCTGAAAAACTATTGAAAGTTATTTTTCTTCTGCTTACATATCTTCGTTGCAATTGCAATAACTAATTAATACTTTAATAAGTTTACGACTACTTCTTATTAAATAATATTTTTCCAATCAATAATTTATGTGTTTCACTGATTATACTTACATCAATAACTACAAATTTTTATACGTAGAATAACTATATCCAACTATGAGCCACTTTCTTAACTACTTTTTAATGTTACTATAGGAAAAAAAATGTTGCTAACAGTTGCACTTTTAACTATGGGATAACCACAGAAAGCATTATAAAAGCGTATTAAATGTGATTTTAAAAAGAAAAAAAGTGAAAATTAACAGTATGAATACCTTATTTTCCAATCAACATTTTATTACCTATTAGAAAACATAGAAGAAGAGAAATTAGTTCTAAATGTTATTTTAAAATTATTAGACCAAAATTTATAATCAATATATTGAGTATGTTTCTGTATCCTGTTTGAAATTAATCAATTTGCTTTCGTATGTAGCTACTAGCTACCGAAATAATTATTATAGTGTTTTGACAACTTTTTATAAACTTAATTTCATGAAAAAACTGCTTTGTCATTAAGAATTCATGGCAGGTCATAGTTTGAAACCAAATGAGTTATGGATAACTGACGTGTGTATGAAGTTGCGAGAGCAATCAGTAATAAATAAAGTACCTATATTTTACCTCTACTTATAATTAAACTACAGTGATACAGATTACAGATTATTAAAAACTGAAGGTCTGTCACGTTATTTTTTTTATTAATAAATAGAATAACACTCTCCACCTACTTTCATAAGTGACTAATTACCGATTATTATTATTTTACTATTGTTTTTTTAAATAGCCTATTTTTTAATTAATTAAGGTATCGCTTATTGTAAATAAATTGAAGTAAAATTTATATTAAGTGTCGTTTGTGTTAAAAACAAACCTACTCATATAAAAAATTAAACTTAGTGAAATTTAGTAATAAAATAGAACATAAAGATACCAAAAACAGTAACTACCTAGTGCATACTTCAGTTTCTGTTTTACTGTCACCAAGTAGGTTTTTCCATACTTTTTGTTGGTAAGATGGTGTGATTGTTGATGTGATGAACAGTATTTTAGGCTATCATTTACGCCATTATCTATCACTCATAGTATGTACACTTATTTATTTTATGGTTTATAAACCAGAAACTATGGAAGATAGATTAATTTAAATTACACGCAATTTTTTTATAAAGAGATAAATATTTTATAAAATTTTCATCACACAAGCAGGTTACGTACATGTACGGCTACAACTCGATCATTGAGCAATGCCAACATTGCCAACCGTCTCGTCTCACGAGCCGACAAACGCGTCATCGCTCACTATTACAATTATAGGTGCGCATACATATTATAAAGCCAACGACGACGACGACAGTGGCAGCAATCGAGCTTATTACACGTGTGTGCCTTGACTGAGCTGCCCATGTATACGCCTACAAACACGTTACTAAATTCACACTCACTTACAATATCGCATAATCGTACCTACTTGGATCGAAGTTCCGATTGAGCACACAGGCGCAGCTAGACAGATCGTTTGAATGTAGTGAGCAAAAATACACATGATAATAGTAGTGTGCGGCGACATCGGGGCAGCCGGTGCACCGCCCGCCCCCACCGCACCGTTCTCCCCGCTACGCGACTGCGAACACCGCACCGCGTCCGCGTCATTGAACAACAAGACTCGCTCGATGGCAGACGTTTTCCTGCCAATATGAAAAGAGTTAAGCAACTCTGTTACAAAATACGCGATAGTGGAATTTCAATGTTATTCTTAATTTATATATAATTTATTTTTATAGTGTTATTGCAATGAAAATCATATTTTTATTTATTAGTGAATTAAACCTAGATAATTATTGTAAATACGCTTTACGGGTGTTGTATTGTTCGTACAGTGCTCTGTGATTGTTTTGTTTAAATATTTTAAAGCTTCGGCGAAAATAAGGATATACGTGCCAGTGTGAACAAATAATAACTATCAATACTAATTTAGTGTTCAACCCGTTTACTTGTGTCTCGATTGTGTTGTTTTCGGATTCATTGACATCACTATCTGTCATCACATCAATAGGTGAAAAACCTACGAGAATTGTTGTGAACGACACTGATTCAAATAGTAAGTAAATATCTGATTTAAAGCTTTGCTCTTGGCCTAAATACTCAGTCTCGTATGAGTAAATCACAAATATTTATGTTTGTGTTATAATCATGTTTAAAAATCCTTCACAAAACAATAGTGGATTTGTTAATGAAAAAAGTCTAAGGCCTTTAAAATAAGTTAAAAGCGAAAGAATAAGAAAGCAAATGAAGCCCAAGGCGGCTCTGGCGACCGCGAGACGGCGGGAGCGTGCCAAGTGATAAGAGGCGCGCCGATAGCAACGTCACACCCAGACGTTGTTTGTGTAAATTTAAATAAATTTTCATGACAGACAGTTCCGTAACCACCTCTTGCCATATCACAGCAGTGCCCACACAATGTAACTACAATTTTTACCAAATAACTCATTCTGAGAGAACCTTTTCATACATAGTTAGGAATTAACTCAGCCATTCCAACTCTTAGTCCAAAGAAAATTTAATAGCAGTACATTTATAGATAACTAATTGGACATATATTATATTCTTATATATCTATATATAACTTGCCTTTAATTAGTATGAATAAGCATATAAAATAAAGACTTCAAAAAATACATAACCTCTCAGGGTTGAGCAGTTAAATTACTAAATTGGTTAAGAAACAATGCTAAATATTATAAATGCAACTTTTTAAGTTAAGAGTTATAACCTGAACTGGCTACAAATAATTTTTACTGGCTCTGTGCAAGATTCAATTATTTGTTACTTTTTTATTAGAACCAGGACTAGGAATTTGGAGTGTTTGCTTAATCCGTGAGGTGGCACTCGGTGGCAGATAATTGACATAAGACATAAAAACATATAATTCCAATTAATTTTGACCTAGCATGAGAATTATTCAGGCTTAAAAGGTTATAAGACCTTGTTAGATAACTTAATAAATAAGTTTCATTTGAAAAATTACCTGCAAAAATAATCAAATACCTAGTTTTGCTCCTCATAAAATAAGACCCTTTAGTGAGAGATGTCTGGTATTATTTGTCCTTATTAACGACATTGGTGTGTGGCTTTATTGATACTTATATAATATACTAATCACTGACTTATTTTTTAAAGAATTTTATATTCCACATGGGCAGTTGAACCTATGCATAACTTGACCATTTGACCGAATCAAATTGTAATTTCATCAAAAAACTTTTATGTACTTGCAAATTATTTCTGTTTCTATATTAATGCCTAATTATATCAAACTAAACAAATTTTATTGCAAAAAATTTAATTTATTTATTCACAAACTAGCATTAGAATTATTCAGGAAATACTCCACCATACGGACCCAGTGTGTATGTTCGTAGCCGAGAATGAAAACTGCCCTTGAACGATTAAGAAATCTAAATAACATTATATAAATTACATATACTCGAAATGGGCTTGATAAGAAAAATCACATTTTGATTGACCGGAAATTTCAATTTCAGTGTTGCACTTCACCAATAGTGGTGTCAACCTCAGAGTCAAACATGAAGCAAATCACAATCATATAAGATCCTATGTAATCCCATATAATATTAATGTACTTGTTTTTGATTAGTGTTTTTAACATAATTATATCTGTATATGTCATAGCCTGATCCTTAAATTAGGTAGAGATTAAATATAAGTTCCATTTCTTGATAGGGCTATTAATATTAGGCAAGCCATGGTAAGGCTGCTGGTGATAGTTTCATGAACACATGCTCACAACATACACATTGTGACTAATAATATACTTTAGAGAGCAAATTTTAAAACTAAAAAACTAGTACCTAATAAATACTTAAAGATGCTTGAGACCTTTTTTAAAGCTCTCTATCTACCAATCGATGTCTCGTAAATAGAGGTTTTTCTTTCATTCTGGATTAAACACAGTACAATCCTGTATCTAATAGTTTATTGTTTCAATTTGAATGTATTTTATGCTCATATATCATACTGTTTTCCGAAACATGAAATAACAAAAAAAAACTTTTCTATATATACTGCCTTTATGACAAAAATCTTTGTTAACCGTGTACCGTGTAGAAGCACAATTTCTTGTAAATACAGCCCATGACATTGACTTGTTGCAATATCGACCTTATGTTCTAACAGTTAGTTTAAATTGAGACTGACTGCATATCTGCCGTTTAGCAGTCAGCTGGAACTACGTCGCTCGAAAGTATTTTCGATCCTACAGTCATAGACTTGCAGCTGAATTTCCGAATGTTATGCTCAGCGGCAATGAGTACGATAGCAATAAATAAATCAAATTTGTTTTAACTAACTGTTAGGATCGCTATTGCAATGCTATGAAACACTAAGACAAATAAAATACCAGAGTAGAATAAAATTTATGCTTTAGTTTTGGAAGGTCTACTTTATTTACGAGCTAAAAATGTAAATAATTATAAATACCGACACCCTTGTGCCAGATGATCCTTGTCACTTTAACACTGGCTCTTATTATATGATGTTAGCTGCGTAAAGACGTTTTTGACCTGTGAGATCACTTAGATAAAAATGCACTAAGTAATAACCAGAACCAAGAAAACTAATACTCATTAGCCTCGTCAAAAGAAGTTTGAATGAAGTTAATAATGTTAAAGTATATAACCTTGTTTTGTTGTAACTTATTTATTTTGCAAGCAACTCCAGCACTGTGGCCTATGGATGATAGCTACATTGCGGCACTATTTCACTAACTATAGGTCGGTAGTAAAATCCTGAGACCATATAGGTTGTTGTTAGTGTGGTATGTACTACATTGTTGGTGGGTGTGCCAACTTTCAAAAGATTAATGTCAAAAATAAAAACATGCTTTTTTAATACCCTATTTTTAAGGATACGATATTTTAAATTAAGTCTTGGGATGTAGGGTCTGTTTGTAGTCGTCAGCTTCTACCGAATACAAATGAAAGTCATATAAAATACGTGACCTTAAAACTAGAGGTAATAACAAATTATCAGCATTTCATAAACGTACGTAGGAGTGCATGCCTGCCCCTTTTAAAGGAAAATTGGGCCATTAGTCCACGCATCCGGTTTTGTGACCCGTAACGATACGATAGCATACGCACCTACTGCTTACCACTTCGAACACTTCCTGAATAATAAATGGTTCATGCTTATCTTACTACAGATACATTCGACTACATCCAAACTTTGTTATCGGCAAAAATATTTGCACAAAACAGCCGTGACGGGATCAAAGTCTACTAGGTACATCAATAAATCATACACGTTCATATCCACAAATTGTTAGGTTGACACTTTTTAATGCTGTATTCCTCTGTACTTATAATCCAAGTAAAACCTCTATCACCGAAAGTCTTGAGTCCTTCGAAACGAATAAGCCGATTCTACTGTTTTACTGAAGTAGCTATCATGTAACAAAATTAATTACTTGCAAATTGCAGCTTAAAAACTCAGCCTTCTCAGGCAATATAAAGAACTCTCTCGGCCATAGGTATTGCGTGTAGTGTGTGTTATTCAAGAATCATTAAATGTCTGATATCACTATGTTTAGGGTGTATAGGGATCCTACCAAAACCTAAGGAGCCCATGCCAACCTCACCTGCTGATCAACGGACGAGGCTCTAGCGAACATAACAGTTCCCGGTAAACGACAATAGCTTCGCCACCTATAACGTGGGAACCAACTATGTAAGTGGCGAAGTGTGGGCGTATAATACCTACTGCCTACCCCTTCGGGGAAACAGGTGTGAATGTATGTGTGTGTATGTGTTTATCAACGAGAAATAGCTATTGGCTACGATAGAGCTGCAAGCCGTCATTACATCGTATATTCGATTTTGATAATTATTGGTATCAGCTTCATCATCATCAACCCATTAACTTCCCAGTACTGGGCACGGGCCTCCTTTAAGGTGAAAGGGATTCCACTCCGATACTCCACAACGTATATTGGCGAATGCAAGTGGGTGGTGTCCTGTTAGAATTTTTCAAGCCGCCTAATAAGGCCACGAACATGACTTACCGATTACCACATGTATGTAACAAGATAACTGAGAAAGAAACACTTCGGAAGGCTTAACGTGCCTTCCGAAGCACTGAAGCGCTCGATATTAAATGCAACACAAACGGTCAGCCATCTAATGAATGACTGATCTCTGTAAACTTTGATTTACTTCTTGGATCATTTTCGACTACTCCAAGTGAACCAAAAACCGAAGACAACAGGTGGACATCTCGTCTATCTGTAAAATAATAACAGCACCCGTTAACGATATATTGTCTGCATAAAGTTAACGCAACAGACTTATTTATGTCTATACCTACGTTAGCATATCATTACCAAATGCATTTTCCCGTATTGCCGACCTTCTATGAGAATAAAAACGCTGCAATCACAACCAAGTAGGTGATAAGAACTCCACCGCGCCACAAACAGCGCGGTAATGCAGCAAGAAGTAGGTATTTTGTATTCACACAAATATAAACAATGACAATGAATTTGCTTAGGTATTTACATAATGCGATTTAATAGTTATCTATTTTGTTTCTCGCCACAAACTTAACTATGAGAACCGTACCTACCTACTTGTTATTATTTTCATGGCCACGTTAGTCAGGTATCTAGCCTATGTTAAGGCGGCTATTCAAGGTTCTAAAATTAAGGAGTTTACATTTACATCAGTGGTGACCTGATCAGTCAAAACAGTTAAACCAGTAAGTGAGCAAGTCATTTTGACTTAATCCATTACAACTGACGTAAAACCACTAAGTTTAAGGACCGCGAATGACCAGCTTAAGATGCAAGCTACAATGTGTAGGTATTTTGGTAGGTACTTAATTTAAGTGTAGGTCATCTTTGTCCAAAACATTGTGCTTGATGAGGACCACATAAGTGAGAGCAGTGTGTTGTGATTTGCAGATGCTCTCGGTTCAAGTGCCGGGGTGCGCGGGCATGGAGCGGCTGGGCGCGCCGGGGGGACCGCGCCTGCGGCACGACCACAGACACCACCATTCCACATTGTAAGTTATTATTTCTATTGATTAGAATATTAGCCAGTGTCAAATAATTTGATAGATCATGTTACATTTAGTTGAAGTCAAATAAAATTCGATATAGTCATGTCAAAGTCCTACCTTATTAAAGCAGTACTATATAATATAGAATTCACCAAATTACTAGCTTTTTAATATCTACAAAAATCTTTGGTTAGGTTGATTTTTTTATGTTATCCAAATTGGCACACATGACACGTCAGTAACAGTTCTTGTCGTGTGCTAGCAACTGCAGGTTCTGGTTTAGTTTTAAAAATTGTGTTTTCTAAAGTTCTAACAAGTTTTGACAGAGCGTATTTAAGGCATTTATGCAGTGTTTATGTGTTCTATAATGTCTGTGAATTATATGACAAGTCAACCCCAGTGACATAATTCTCGGGATTAGGACACCTGCCAGGTACGCAATCCACTGCTTAACTGCTCACATGCCTGCCTCATTTAAGCATTGGTCAGATAGTCTAATGTAAATCAACAACATAATGGCATTGGGCATTAGATACCTACAGTCGGCCACATGTGAAACATAACATTGACGTTATAGCTTTCTATCAAATGTACATTTTCAACTCACTTAGATTTGAATAAATTTTGCAATAGATAGATATTAAAACCTCAAAGTCCCAGGGAACCTTACAGACCGACACGCAGATTAAGTAATTTGAAATTAGAATCAATAGACTCAATCAAGTAAAGTTGAAGAGTAAATGAAATTTCAAGAATAAAGAAAATGAAATTCCTAAACCCTGTTCTCAACGGCCATGAAAACTTTAACACTGCCTACAATAAAGGTTTTGATCGTTACCTGTAACAAGACTCATTTATATTAGCTTTAGGCTTTACACCTAACGCTAGGCAAGGCTTCCACGCTGTTAACAATATTTCATCTACTCCACTTCCTCCACTTCTTACATTTCAAAAGAGTAACATTTACTTAAACAATCTGTCTACGATCCAATACTGATTTAGTATGAAATGTTTGTTTTCAGGGAATGGGAGAAGCAGCAAAGGCTGCAAGCGATGGTGGGGCGTATACAAGAGATGGTGGAACAAGAGACACGCGCGCGGTCGGCTGCCGCGGCCGAGCGCCTGGGTCTGCCGCCCAGCATACAGCTGCCAGACGGCGAGTATGGCCAGGACGCGCACCTACAAATACGAGTCCCTTATCAGGTACTTTTTCCATTACCAACCTTAAGATACCCATTCAAAGCCACCAACTATGAGGCTACTTTCCCATTGCCAACCGTAAGATACTCCATCAAAGCCACCAACTGTAAGGGTAGGTACTGAGACATTGCTTACCTTAAGATTCCCAATAAAGGCCACCAACCATTAGGGTACTTTCCCATTACCAACCTTAAGGTACCCAATAAATTCTACCAACCATGTGGGTACTTTGCCATTGCCAACCTTAAGGTACCCAACCATGAGGGTACTTTACCATCGCCAACCTTAAGGTACCCAATAAATTGTACCAACCATGAGGGTACTTTGCCATTGCCAACCTTAAGGTACCCAATAAATGCTACCAACCATGAGGGTACTTCGCCATTGCCAACCTTAACGACAGACAATCAAGGCCACCAACCATGACTAGCCTTATAACAACATCGCTAGCCTTAGGATACCTAATAAAGGCCAATTAAATATAATAATCATTTACTTATTCAATAATTACTTGGCTCCAATACTTTTTTCATCGCTGTTGAAGTGTATTTATCTTTACGCTGACACTGATACACTTGATGTGCAATCGTGTGTACGTGTAAATTTGACTCTTTAATCTGATTAATGGAAACGTACTCAGTTGGATCGTCTTCTGCCTACGCAGACTTTACTTACATACCTGAGTAAAGTTTATGACACAGCACAATTGCTTCATCTTATTATCTGTATACCGGCTGATTGGTCTCAGTAACTTTATAACTGACATTTCCACAAATGGTGCTACTGGTAAGGCAATAGGACGACAAATGTCAAGTCAGGTCAAAGTTAACAATTTAAATTAACAAGAGCGAGTAGCGACTTTCGGTCACAAAGGATTTTCAGATTCTATCAGTTTGTAATCAGGGTGTCCACCCTATGAACGGCTTCATGCCATCTGTAAAAAGTGCGTGTAGATATAAAAATATTATGTCTGTTTACTCTATAAACAAACTAGTAGCACTTTCCATGAGGTGCCTTTAACTCAACTGATCACTTCAATCACGTAAATTCTTATCTTGAATAATAACAAATTCTAACGCGTAATCTTGACCTTCGAAACTGAACTTCATCTCTGTCAGCCTTTGATTATGATTTTGCATTAGATACAAATCATCATTCATTTTGCTGTCATTTGTAAAGTACAGGGCTCAGATGATAATTTAAATTCTTCGAAAAAATGGCAGAATCATACAATTTTGCCTGACGAGACAATCAAAACAAAATTCCTTCTTAATTCCAAGTTATTACTTCAATCTTAGATTTATTAACAAGCTGTTGTAAAACTCATTTCAATCGCATTGTTGATTTTACCCTGCTATAAAATTATAACAGTAAATTTTGATGTTTGCTTTATCTTTAGGATCAATCATATTGGTTACATAGATTAGATAAAAAGTAACGGAGGTGAGTGTAAGAAAAAAATATGTTGCGCCGACCCTAGATTATCTGCGAACAAGGCAGAATATTAATCATAGCTTCGTCATAAATAGTAGGTTCACCTTTTTTGGCCAAATAATCCTTGAATTTACAGATACAAGTCAAGGGTTTTGTTTTTCCGCTAACTTCGGTCATATATACGCTAGTTTTTAGTAACAAACTAAAAAAATCGAATCCTATGTTAGTTAGTTATATCTTAACTATATTCTATAGAACCTCCGCACCCGGGGATAAGTCGCAGGGGTTTGGATTTTTTTTAGTTGTGGTACATACAGGACATACATACCTACAGGACTTAACTCACCGAGGATTTTCATTCGAAACAATAATAAAAACATTAATGCAAATCCAACTTCTTTTTACACACGCCACGCAACGAGTAGCATAGCGAGGGGTTCTGTGCGGGGATAACATTTGATGAATTAATTTCTTGTAGAAATTGTTTAGTAAATTTCGACGATTGTTGTTCAACATCGCAATCCGCGCAGCATTGATACTACACTAAAGTCCACACAGTTAATAATCCGGTATACTTAAGTCAATTCTACACTCTCATTCTAAATATTATGTGGACTTAAAGAACTTTCTTTTTAAGCCTAGCATATTTAGAAGGTCCGAAGTATTAATATGTATATGTACTTATTTGATATTTGTAGATGAAAACGAACTCTGTTAGTTAGTAAACAGTCAAAAAATATTACCATACTGTACCTCCTTAGTGCACCTATAAAAATCTATCAACTTATTCTAATCAATCTCCGATGTTCAATTAAATTTAGCTCATTGAAATCGATACGCCGCCGGTCAATCAAAGCATCGATACAGTCGATGTGTGCGAACCGCAGTGAACGTATCAATCGACAATCGATTGTTCAAATGTTTACTGCGGCAACACCTACAAAGCGCTAAGACCGGAAGAAAAAAATATGCTGCGCCGACCCCAGCTGGGAGCTCCCATAACTGGGAGCAGGGCAGTTTTGACTGACACCTACCGCACGCACCCCTAGTCCCGCGCGTCGCGTCATTTACAATCGGCAAGTAAAGGTTTTCATTCGAATGCTTCTCGATTGTTTTCAAAGTATAATTGTTCGATTGTTTTTAATAACAATCACCTGTCGTCAGCGACACGTAGCGTAATAGAGTTATTCTACTTTCAATGTCAATTCTTAACAAATGTTAAGTAGTGCTTTAGCGCTAAAGGCGAAATTGCACACATCGGACTATCACAACTCAGCAAGCACGTACTGCTGTCTCATTTGTCCATATTTATCGGCACCAAACAATCTGTGACACCTAGGTTGAGAAGACATTTACTAAAGAATCTTGACTTCTTCGTTTCGATTATGGTGGGATAATCTTGTAAATACCATATTTTATTAAAATAGTGGCCGAATGAGTCTGATTTTTGTAATTATTCTAATGTTACTAGATGTTTTCCATCTGAGAAGTGGCATTGCCCACCATCCGTCTGCGGACTTCTGATTCACACGATTCTTTATCGCTAATATTATATGTCCTGTGCGATACATTAATTCTTAAGAATGCTTGCTATGTCACTATTAAAGTAAAGTACCTACTTCTACAGTCACAAATTCTCATTTTCAATGATTTATATATTATTAACATAATATCTCTTACTTGGCAAAGGCTAAATGTGTTAAACGCGCAAAGCCGTTTCATAAAAAAAACTAAATATAATTACTACACTGAATTTATTACTTCGTTGAAATTGGCGTGTGTACAGTACAATACGTACACAAGCCAATTGTAAAGTGTACCTTATCGTTCGCCGCGCGGGGCGTTCCCTAAAATTTAAGATGCTACCTATTATTTCACACATTTATTCAATCGACGTCATAAAATGATTTGTGTAAGCCAAATTTGTGTTGTTTAATACTTCGATTAAATTACTGCAGCCCGAATTATCTAAACAGAATCACTGTGTGATGTTTTTTGCAATATACCGGCACCGGTGTAACCTTTGCGTGGTGGTTTCAGCAAGCCGAGCTGACGACGAGCAGCTTCCAGCCGCCGCCGAACAAGTGCGTGAGCGACGTGCCGGAGTGGGCGGGCGGCGCGGAGGCGGAGGGGGCGCGGCGTGGCAAGAAAGACGGGCTGCTGCAGAAGGCGTCGCGCTGGTGGGTGCGCATGGGCCGCGCGCCGCCGCCGCCGCCGCCGCCCTGCGTCATGGTGCCGCGCCGCGCGCCGCCGCCCGACGCGTGACCCGCCGCGCGCCGCCCGCCGCCCCCGCCGCCGCCCCCGGCGCCCCAGGCCCCGCCGGCCCCGGCCCCGCACCCGCGCACCTTCTACCATATCACGCTTACATTCCATGATCGGGACGATGACGCTCGCCCGGGTGCACGGCCCCGAGGTATTATAGACTCGGTATTTATTTATTCGGTGCCGACGCCTCCACCGCCGCCGAGCCGACGCCGCGCGGCGCCAGTGCGTCCGTGTTCCTCGCGCCGTCGTGACTTTCGCGAACACTAAGACTGAAATAAAATAAAAGATATAACGCTATAAAGTCTACGTTGGAGTACATATGTTGTCTTAGGTAAAATTAATTCAAATAGATACAATTAAAATATATAATATTTAATGAAACTTTCGATTGTAACCTTCGATGATATTGTATATTATGTTATGAAAGAGGTCAGTCAATAGTGAGCTAACGACTTGCAGTGGACGGACTCATGTTTAAGTGACCCGTTTTATTGTTTAATTTCTACCCAGCAGCTGTACGAACCTGTGTTTAAACAACTTTTATATTTATTTGGAACTACAGTGTGTGCGGAGGAATGCATATCAACAGTAAAAGCGAAGAAGTTTTAATTTACAAAGCATATAGTACTATTTAATTGTAAATATTAGATTAATAATGGCCGAACGCCAAATCCGAGGGTCTTTTGATTGAGTGTTTACTACATTCCATATTTATGTTGAACTCTTGTGAACTACTTACCGCCGCGCCGCCGCCCGTGCCGCGGCCGCCTCCCCCCAGACGTCTGCCCTCTAGTGGTCGGTTCCCTCCCGTAGACCTTTCTCCCCTCACACAGACATCTGCTGGCCTAGTTTTCCCGTGTGGACGTCTGCCGCACTCTTCTCGCAGACTTCCGGCGCGTCTCCCCTGCGGACTTTAGCCGCGTCTCCCCTCCGTTCACCTCACGCGGACGTCCGTCGCGCCGACAATAATTACTGATGAGTGATATTAGAAATGCAATTAAATAGAAATCTCATTAGGGAGTAGACATTGTTTAAATTAAACCATTGGTTAACTTAGTTTTAAATTAGGTATGTATTTATTATTTATGTTACTGTATTGGAAATACATGTTGTGCATTATTTATTGTTAGTACAAAAATTAGTCAGCTTATATATTTTTGGCAATAAAAAAGCAAAATATGTATAGCCAGGTTAAAAATTGTGTGGTAAGTCGCCCATAGCCGCATCTGGACTACAATTGTAATTTGTCTCAGATTTAAATTGAAAATGTATATAATATTAGTAAATTTAACGCTTAATCGTATTATTTTATTTTACTTATTTACCTTTGTACTGTATAATTCATTCATGAATGCTCCCTAAAACATATTTCACTTGTGTGTTGTTTTGTTGTAAAATATATTATTGTAATTTTATAATGGAACGGAAAGCAATATTAGTAAGTTCCATTTTAAAAGACGTAAGTTTATGTAAGAATGCATACTATGTATTTACACTTACTATAGGGAAACTTGCTCCAGACGCGGCTAAATACATAATTATTGTAGGACTCAAAGTATGCCATCAATATTTAAATAATTATTTATTATTATTTTGAGAAATTATGTCAATTTGTATGAATGCTCCATCCATCATAATGCATATATAAAAAATGTGATTAGTCTTTTTCTGGTTACTTATTAAATTGTTTTAATATTTTACAAGGCAGCTTATTAGGTAGCCACTCGTTTGAAGGCTCAAAAGTTGAGTTGTGCGATATTTGTAAAGTATGATCGTTAAAGTATGTTCTGTTGTTTATGACGTCTCGCGAACATTCGAGGCGGTATAAGTAGTCAATCAGTACTTGTGCAAAAACTGACGAAATATAAAAGTTGTTTAAAGTAGTCCCACAGAATAGATTAATAATCTAGAAGCAAACAATATTCCATTTTGTCATATTAATAAGTAAACGCAGAAGCAAATGTTTAATAATTAAAAACTGCATTAAATTATGACCTACAAATAATGAATAACTGTTTTTATTTTTATATACCTTGGACAATAACAAATTGTAAGATGGTAAACGTTCCTGTCGAGTAGCTGACGACTGCTGGAAGAAAGAAAGCTATTGAATTTCAATCTTGAATTGAAACATTAATACGTCAAAAAGGGTTTGAACATAAGTTTTTGTGCGCTTGTGAATCTCGGATGATTTGTGTCCTGTACAAGGGCAGTCCTTCCGAGTTCTTGTACAAAGGCAATGCCGGAGTGCCGCAGGGTTAAGTGCTCGCTCCTACCCTATTTTGCCTGCATGCTAATGACAGGTCGACCTTGGGAAATATAAATTGTTATGCAGATGACAGTACGGTACATGAGCGGTATTTGGGTCATCCTGCGAAAAAGCAAGCCTATATCCTGCTTCGACGTCAAGACCTGGTTGCTAAACTGAACCGGACTCTCGATCGTGTCTCTCGGTGGGGCTCTGAAAACCTGGTCGAGTCCGTTCCTTACTCCTCCCACTCTTCAGAACTCTCCGCTGCCCATTTCAGTCAGCATTCTTGGCATGAACATCGGCTGAGACATGAACCTAAAATGCTACATCGAGATTTGTTATTTTAACTGCTTCCCGTAAATTAGGTATCTAAGCAGCTAGTGAGATCGAGTGTGGAACATTTACCCATCTTTGGGATGGTTCGATTAAGTACCTACTTGAAGCACTTGTCAGACTGTACGAGTTGTTGGGGATGCTAAGGTTACAGCCTTTCTTAAAGATTTAAGTTGCGTATGGACATTGCCTTTCTCAGTGTATTCTACCGGAATTACTACAGCGAATGTTCCGAAAACTTTTTCGACCTATCCCGCCCCTTTTTGTCGTCTCCAGAAAAACGTGCTGATCTAAGAAACCATCCTCATATCATGCAGTCTATCAGCACCCGAGTTCAAAAAAGATAAGTCGTTATTGGGAAGGAATTCTCTGCCGGCGTATTTTTCTCCCAACTCCTATAGTCCCTGAAGCGGGGCGAGAAACGGCTTTTATGCAGGCCGTCGTGAGTGGATGCGCTTGTTACAGTACAGAGCGCTCTTAATTTTCTGGACTGCATCGACTGCTTTCCATCAGGCAGGATATGGTCTAGTGACAAGTCATGTATAAAAAGTATTATCAGCGTTGACGACCGATATAGTGGAGGACTGCTGCATATCGCTCCATAGGTCGTGGGTTCTATCCCAGATATTTGTGTGCGTGAACATGAGTATTTGTCTCGGTCTCGGTGTTTCATATTTATTCACAAAAGAAAGGCAGGATGTAAGTATTTTTATTACCCAGTACACAAACGAAGCAGAGCTAATAATTACTATTAAGCTCGGCTAAGTTTGGAGGCTAGAAGCGCTGTGTAAGATATCCAAGAGTACCTAAATGATAACAAATTTTATATCTGTCAAAAAAATGGGACTGTTTGGTAGCTCTAGGTTTTTTCTGCAGAATGCTATCTCTAGCCTTCTTTTAGTAAATAACTAAAACTAGAATATTTATGTGTTCATGTAACAGACCTCTGGCGGTAAAAGAATATAGAGCTGCCTATTGCCAGTATTTTAATTGTTGAGGGGAACGTTGTAGCCTAATGTCGTTTCTAACGGTTGCTCGCCCCTCTCTAAATGGCATTCGACCATTGCAATTTGAATTGAATGACATCCCGTTTTAAATCGAATTGCAGACAGCAATTATACTGCTTGGCTAGAGGGGCAGATAAAAATAATAGCAATTACAAGTTAAAACACATCAGTGTTTTCGAAAATAAAAATAGAAAATTGGGGTGTATAACCTAAAAATATTTTTTTGTAAGTACTTAAGTGTACGTGTTACTTTTGATCGACTGTAACTGTTTTTACTATAATTATAACCTTTACAAGATTACGTTCTGCAGTTGCTAGGGAAATATATTTTTGTTATAACTTCATATTATAATACTATTTCTCCCATACTAATGCTATAAATAAAACACTTAAAAATTATTGTTGTATAGTTAATAATGTGTACACACTCATAATAAATTAGACGCTTTTTACAATGGCAGGACTAATTGTGACCAACTACAAACGAAAAACAATTCTTCAAAATTTACTATACGCATCAAAGTGCGTTAACGTATTACACTGGACCTGCTTTGACTGCACATACACTGGTTATCACTAAAATCAACCCACTCTGTTTTTTAGGTTGGTGTTGAACACTTTGTAACTTTTTTGGGTTACACGTTATTTAAACATCTTTCACGACAGCAAGATGAGGAAACACCGAATGTTGATGTGATAGATTTGTTCAATAACATGTAATCCAGTGGGTTGATTTATGTGATGACAAGTGTATGAATAAACCATTCCCAAGAGGCCGTATATATTAGGTCGGGGAAAAAGTCTTTTCGCATAACGTAGGTATAAACTTATTATAAAATTTTTTTGACTGTACTATTTGTGTCTGGCTGGTTTTGGTAACATTAAAAAGGTTCCATTATAAAGAAAAGAAAAAAATAAAAAAAGTTGTTTCCCGCTATTTTTCATTTGTTTTTCTTTCCGTAAAAATGAGTGAATCTAATGAAGAAATTCGATACATTTTAAAATTTTATTATAAAAAAGGCAAAAATGCAACTCAAGCAGTGAAAAAAATTTGTGATGTTTATGGACCTGATGCAGTGTCAGTAAGAGTAGCACAAATTTGGTTCAAACGTTTTCAGTCCGGAAATTTTGATGTTAAAGATGCACCTCGCTCTGGTCGCCCTGTTACGAATAAAATGGACGCCATTTTTGAAAGAGTGGAGCAAGATCGGCATATTAGTAGTTACGATGTAGCTGAAGAACTGGGAATTGACCACAAAACAGTTTTGACCCATTTGAAGAAAGCTGGTTATACAAAAAAGCTCGATATTTGGGTGCCACACGAGCTCACTCAAAGAAACTTAATGAACCGTGTACTCATTTGCGATTCATTATTGAGACGTTATGAAACCGAGCCGTTTTTGAAGAGGTTGATAACTGGCGATGAAAAGTGGATCACGTACGACAAGAACGTGCGAAAAAGGTCGTGGTCGAAAGTTGGCCAGGCTTCACAGACTGTGGCCAAACCTGGCCTAACACGAAATAAGGTGATGCTGTGTGTATGGTGGGATTGGAAGGGCATTGTTTATTATGAGCTTTTACCGCCCGGCAAAACCATCGATTCTGATCTTTACTGCCAGCAACTGATGAGATTAAAGGAAGCAGTCGAGAGAAAACGGCCGGAATTGATCAACAGGAAGGGTGTGGTCTTTCATCACGATAACACTAGACCACACACATCTTTAGCCACTCAGCAAAAATTAAGAGAGTTCGACTGGGAGGTCCTAGTGCATCCACCATATAGCCCTGACCTTGCGCCTTCAGATTTTCACCTGTTTCGGTCTCTGCAGAATTCTTTAGGTTCTGTAAGGTTGACCTCAAGAGAGGACTGCCAAAACTATTTGTCCCGTTTTTTTTAAAGGAAGTCCCAAAGTTTCAACAGTAACGGTATAATGTCTCTGCCCACAAAATGGCAGAAAGTTATTCAACAAAACGGTACATATATATTGTAAATAAATGTAAATAAACTTTGAAAAAAATGTCTTGACTTTTCATACAAAAATACGAAAAGACTTTTTCCCCAACCTATTACCTATCACTACTAGGATGATAAAGGTAAGAAACGGATGCCACGGTGGTTTGCCGTTGCTGACTAGCTACCAGCGGGAAGGTAATGATGTAAGGCAGAAAATAATTTCAGCCCCACGTAGCAAATACTACTTACTGTTTTTAAACTTTATGCTGTGAGGAATTTAGAGTATTTATCAAGACTAGGTATCTATCATATTGACATTTCTTTTCTGCAAAGTGTATTTTTAACGAGTGAGTGTATTATATAATAATATGCAGTCTAGACAGACTGAATATTATTATTTCTGTGGGCTGCGCGCTCCGAGATCTTACAGACAATAAATAGACTCATAAAGTACTCCTTACTTACTCCGTTTTCAGACAGTTGGTTAAAAATTGTTACTAGATACTAAACTATTTGGAGTAAGACAGTGTCAGTGAGAAGAGTCAACGCTAAAGGGTGCAAGAACTGAATCGTCTCGCTGCTGGCCACCTGGATGGTAAAATACGGATATAAACCCGGAGGTAACACTTAGTTATTAACGATATTTACTCAGAGATTCAAAGTGGATCGTGGCTTCTTATACCAGAAAACGGTACTCAGCTCATTATCCTCACTTCTTGAGATTGCTTGACGGCTTCGTCGCTACACTAGCAGGCGGTTGGGCATGCCATATTAGTAAGAATCAATTTTGAACTAGCATAAGAATTTTGTACGAAGCCGACTATATTTGACTGAATTTTACCTTACTTGCCACCTTAACATAGCTACAACACTGATTAAATTTCAAATCACGCTTTATTTTATTTATCGAGGATAGAATAATATATTCTTCTACCTTCTATTATTCGATCCTATACAGATTTTCTCATCTCGGGAGAACAATCGCAAGTGTCCAGCTATAATTAACTATAAAGTTAATTTAGCTGTCCGACTAAGTGAAGTGCGCTAAGTGGGTGTAGGTTTTGGCAGTTGTACAAAATTGAGCCTACCTGCTACTCTAGCGCTACAAGAATTTAACATAACCTCACTTTAGCATAATTAAACAGAGATGGTTCACATTACTTCTACCCTCTATAATTCAACGGCTGAATCAAAAAATAACAGTGTAAGGAATGACTTAAAGTGTTTAGCTCCAGACCAAAACAGTTTCTTTAAATAAAAAAGCTACTGTCACTGTTCTGACACTGACAGTCACATTCATTCACACTACACTACAGTCTTGCTTGTGTTTTTTGGCTGCATTGTTAAATACGAACATTATTAATTTTGTTTTTTATCCTAGTTATAGTAATATCTTTCAATAAAGTCTATTTTTATAGAATGCAGATATATGTAAACTGGTAGGTAATTGAATTATATTAAATATTTGCCTAACTATATCTGTAAAGCACCAAGAAACCTCTGTGCATATTATAATATTATATAGAATTTAATTTTGGAGAGGTACCTACTATAGAAAACGTAGTAGGCAGTGACAGGAATTAACTTAAAATTATTTTTTACCCATATATCCTTTCACTGTAAAACATGTCTACGACCTAAGTCGCACATCGCCATAAATAATTATAGGTAGGTTCTTACTTTTTATTAGAGATCATAAAATAGACTTAAGTATATCTAAATATCAATCATTATAAGAACTTCGGAATGTAATAATTTAATCTGTGAAACAAAACAGAAGTACAATTTGTTATTTCTCATTGAAATGCTTATAACAGTTCCTATCCTTCAATTTTATTGCAAGTATAACATTGGGTACAGCATTTGTATCGACAATGTCGGCTCCTTAATTAGGTTTTCGAAGAGAGGCAAGCTCAGCGGTAGGCTTGCCTTTTGACTCATCTCTGTTTTTATTTTCATGGTTGTGAGGTAAGTCAGAATATCTGTAATATCTGTATCTCTGATACTAATAAGTTGCACCCAGATTTTAGTTATATTCAAAAATATATTTTTTTCTATGTGATTTTTTTTCAGTTAAGTGAGAACTTTTTGTGGAACCAAGGTATGCTATTTAATGTTATTTATAAGTTTTATTTATGGAATTAACTTTTAGCTTCTAACTGCAATTTGCTAGGGGCAAATGAAATAAGTAGAAGCTCTAAACATCACTCAGGATGGGTGTCCTATCTAAAATCAATTAGTAATAAAATACGGATTTGCCATGTAGGAATAAAAATTTTTTTAATTTGTAGACAAAATGGGTCCTCCAAAAAAGGTCAAGAAATATGACTCAAAGCCTGGAAGTGACAGATCAGGTAACTTATTTTTATTTATAAACTTTTTGTAGAATAGGATATAATTAACTATGGAAGACCAGCAACGAGGCATCACTTAGATGCTACAGTACATGCTGAGTAGATACTTTTTCATAATCATGTATAGATGTAGGTATATTGATTTTTATATTAGTTTTTTTATTTATTTTTGTGCATGGTGACGGGTAAACGTTTTTCTTTCTAATTATATTGTGCTTTATATAGTAACTTCTTACCTACATAGTGTACAACAAATTCGAAAGCCATAGAAATATTATTTTTTCATCAGACTCAAGCATTGTCTATACCTATACTAATATTAAAAGACTCCATGTGACATATTTAGAACCAGTGATTATTACAGTCTTTAAATATATATAATGAGTTATTTTATAATAACTTTTGATGAACAATAAAACTAAAATTGAGTTGCTCTGGAAAGAGATAATTTTATTTTGTTAGGTTTTACAATGAAAACACTTTTACAAAATATGCTTTAACATTAATTAATCCTAAACTTACCTGGAAAGAGAAACAACATTTAAAGCTAATGTTTCACCAGTTCTTATTTATCAAATAACACTAATAATTAAATATTACAATAATTGTTTTCTAACTGTCTATCATCATGTACACATGACAGATAGCTCCACAGATTAAAACAAGTTTACCGTAGACTAAATGAAGTGTCACGCACTTTGTTTACATCTCCCCCCCCCCCCCTTTTTTAATTAAACAGTTCTACTGTTTTACGCTACTACCGGGATAAGCTTTGTAACATGGAAGAGATTGGACTCTGCCTTTTTGTGACCCGTGTTTACTTTATAAATTGAATTAGATATTTTTTCTACAATTTGATAAGGTCCTATTTTCAACTCATCCAGTTTTCTTCGGTTTAACCGGTTTCCATTTTCAACGTATACAGAATCTCCCACTTTTAGTTCATAATGTTTTCTGTTTTTATCGAATCTTTTTTTATTGTAGTTGTGGGATTTTATACTATTTTCTAAGGCCGTTTTTCGGTCTTGCAGCAGATGATTATGTGTTATATTTTGTTTCAGTTCATCTGGTAGAATGTCAACATTTTTCCCTTCCAATAAATATTTTGGAGAGAACCCTGTTACACAATGTTCAGTTTCGTTATATTTTTCTGTGCATTCGTGAGCAATAGTTGTCCATGCAATTTTATCGTTCCGTTCATTAATCTTACAACGAATTTTACTAACCAATGTTTGGTTTAACCTTTCGTTCAATCCGTTTGAAAATGGCGCATTTACTGCGGTAAAAACAATAGGTGTACCTTCTTTTTCTAAAAAAATTTTGAAATCTTTTGAGTTTATACCTGGATATTGATCTGATAGAATCAGATCAATTTTATAATCTTGTGTTACTTGTTGGACAAGTTTTATAAAATCATTAGCATTCTGGGGTTTGGATGTTAAAATATAGGCGTAACGAGTGAAGTGATCTACTAGAAGATGTAAGTATGTTTTGGTTGAACGGGCACCACCAAATCCACCTATGGTGTCTATAGATACTATTTCGAACGGATGGGTAGCAGGACCTAAGTGAGACATTAGTCCAAACTTATATTGTCCTCTAGATTTATTTTTTTTACAGACATCACAATTTTGGCAAACAATTTTTATATTTTCCGATAAATTTTTCGCTTGATAAAATGGTTTTATTTTGTTTTCCATTTGTTGTCTTCCTATGTGACAGTAATAATGGTGTACATCTTTTATAATTTTTTTACTAAATTCCTCAGTTAGTACAATCTTTTCATGTTTTCCTATCATTTTATAATATACGTTATGTTTTAAAATAAGTTTGTTTATGTTTTGTTTTATTTGTTCATTTTTATTTTGATCATTTTGTATGTCTTGTAATTTAACAAAATTTACTACTTTTAAACTACTATCTTGATTTTCATACGATTCTAACACAGGGTTTCTGCTTAATGTATCTGCCTCTATATTATATTTTCCCGGAGAATATATTATTTCAAAATTAAACTGTGACAAATAATATGTTAGGTCTCCCAGTTCTTCATCCGTTCTAGCTTTAATATTCATTTTTTCTAAAGGCTTATGATCTGAGAAAACCGTGAATGTCTTTCCTATAAGCCAGTGTTGCCAGTATTTTACTGCCTCTTTTATTGCCAAACACTCAAGATATATGGCTTTTTTCTTTTTTTGGGATTCGTTCAATTTTTTTGAAAAATATGCACAGGGTTTTTCATCTCCGTTGGGTTGTATTTGTTTTAAAATTGCACCTACACCATGTATGCTAGCATCTGTATAAATATTAATTAACAAGTCTGGATCAAAGATGGCTAGAACTGGTTTTGAGCAAAGTATTTTTTTAATAGTATCAAAAGATTCTTGACATTTATCGGACCAAACGAATTTTTCTCCTTTTCTTAATAAATTATGTAAAGGATCCAGCGTAATTGAAATATTTGGCACATATTTTCCGTAGAAATTAATTTTTCCTAAAAATTGTCGGACGTTTTTTTGTGTTTTTGGAATTGGAAATTCTTTTATAGCAATTAAATTATCTTTTAGTGGAGTGACCGTATTGTTTTTAATTATGTGTCCTAGATATTTTACAGAGTCCTGTGCAAAGCTACATTTGGTAAATTTTAATTTAAAACCTTCTTTTAAAATAGCTTCCAATAGCAAAGATATGTGCTCAATGTGTTCTTCAAAAGTTTCAGAAAATACTAAGATATCGTCAATATAATTGACAGTAAAATTTGACAGTTTGTACTTTCTTATAATGCTACTCAGTACTCTTTGAAAAATCGCTGGAGCAGTTTTTAAACCAAAGGGTAAACAAGTCCATTGAAAGTGGGCCTCTTGAGTAACAAATGCAGTTTTGTATCTATCTTCAATTCTAAGAGGTATGGACCAGAACGCCGAATTTATATCGAATGTTGAAAAAAATTTACATTTCCTTGTTTTAACCATTAGATCCTCAATTAGTGGAAATGGTTGGGATTGGGGTACAACAATTTTATTTAATTCACGGAAATCTATACAGAGCCTTGATCGCCTTCCTTCTTCTTTTTTAAATGCTAGTGTTACTGGAGCAGCAAAAGGACTATATGACTCCTCGATTAAATCATTTTTTAGTAATGCTGATATTTGATTTTCAATTTCTTTCATATCCTCAATAGAACACCTATATGGTCTTTTACTGCAATATTTATCTATTAACAAATCAATATGCGCTTCATAACCTTTTACAGTACCTATATCATACTTATCTTTAGCGAAGACTGAATTATATTTGCATATCAATTTGTCAATATAATTTTTTTTTTGATAATCTAAATTATTTACTGAAATATCAAAATTATCAACTATGATATTTTCATTAAAGTTTATTTTATACTCTTTAGTGATAGTCTCATTTTTATGTTTTTTTGTGTTATCCACATCTTTCTTTTTATAATATATATCTTGTTTATTCCCTATGTCACTACCTGAACTTCCAGGAATTTTTATAGTACCTATAGGTTTCTTTTGTTTATTATTTTTGTAGTCTTCATTGTTATTGCTGAAGACATTTTGAGTGATATTTAAATTCTCATTTTGAGTTAAATAAAAATTTTGTATACAGTCTAACCCAACTAGGAAATCATAGTCGAAGTTGTCTTCGTCTATAACAAAAATATTAACATGTTTTTCTATTTCAAAAATTTTAATTTTTAAAGTTACAATTCCTATTGATTTTTTAACGCCATTAATTGTTTTTAAACCTGCATTTTTATCATAAGTAGGTATTTTTTTTAATGATAATAACCTTGAATTTATTAAAGACACATTTGATCCTGAATCATAGATTCCTGATGTTTCCAAAGTGTCATTTATTAGTATTTTAATTTTTATTAATGGCGGTACTATTAGTTTTTTGGATCGATTTCATTTAATTCTATCTCCAATTCTGAATTGTTAACACTCCTTATTTGGTCTCTTTTTTGCCTATCATTATTTTTAGTTTTGAACCAACATTGTGATTCAGGGTGGTAACGTATGCCTTTTTTCTCGTTTTCACAAATTTTACACGGATTAACCAAGGGCTTAAAATTTTTTTCGTTAGTTTTACTTTCGTAACTTCCTATCTTTTTATCAAATGTTTTTTTACTAACTATATGCTCTAAACTTCTTAAATGATTAAATAGGTCTTCAGTTTCTTTTAAACTGTTCCTATCAATCCTGTCTGCAATAAAATTTGGCAATCCAGTGGCAATCAGATCTATTATAGTGAGTTTATTCATGAATTTATTTATTTCTAATAATAGTCTTTCTTTTTTTAATGCATACTCCAGTAATGAGCCCTGTCTGTATTTAAATAGCATTGCATACCTGATCGGCGACCAACCTCTATCCGCATATGTTTCACAAAAGTTATTTTTCCACATTGCCCATTCTGAATTTATTGTATGCTTTATAAGCATCGAACTATACCAGTCTACACAGGAATCTTCTATAAATAACCTAAAAATTTCAATTTTTTTGATATCTTCTTCAATTCCTGAACGGTCACACTCTGCTTCAAAGGTAGTCATCCACTGGGACACATTAGTAGTCTTGCTATTGAATTTTTCTATGACAAATTTTTCTACCACTTTGCTCCTATTATAAGGTTTTGATGAATCTTTCTTCATTTCGGCGAAGCCTTCCATAATTTTTGCTATAGATTCTTCTGGAATTCCTGTTGTAGAAGTTTGTGGATTTGTCTGTTCCTCCAATAGGTATCCCATAAATTGTTTATTTCCATCTTCATCACAATAAACTGCCATCATCTCTGGTTTCATGGATATCCACACCTGTCGTTTCTCATGACGTTTTTGCAATGTTGACTTTACTTTTTGGAAGATTGGGGTCTTTAATATTTCATCATGTAATTTTACGGGCTGTAACTTATCTGGGATGACAAAGGTCCGGCCATCTAAATCTGTTATTGTCGTTATAGCAATAATATTTGATTTCAAATCTTCATTGGCTTTAACCTTGAACTCGAATTTTAATTTTTCCATTGTTCTTGGTAATCAGCTGTAGAAATGTTGTTTTATAATGAGTTATTTTATAATAACTTTTGATGAACAATAAAACTAAAATATAGTTGCTCTGGAAAGAGATAATTTTATTTTGTTAGGTTTTACAATGAAAACACTTTTACAAAATATGCTTTAACATTAATTAATCCTAAACTTACCTGGAAAGAGAAACAACATTTAAAGCTAATGTTTCACCAGTTCTTATTTATCAAATAACACTAATAATTAAATATTACAATAATTGTTTTCTAACTGTCTATCATCATGTACACATGACAGATAGCTCCACAGATTAAAACAAGTTTACCGTAGACTAAATGAAGTGTCACGCACTTTGTTTACATATATAATATAATATTAGCTTTACAGTCTTTAAATTGCCTTCTGAAGCACTGACATTTCCAGTCATCATCTGCTCCCAGGTGAATGATGAGATATGAAGGAAAAAACGTCAGTTGGTAAAATTTTGGTATAATCATTTGGTTAAATATGTTCATAAGGTCAATGACAATTTATAGTATCAAGTACTGCTGTAAAATTTCAAAACAGGTAATTTTATCATCAGCAAATTTTCAGGCAAGAAAAAAAAAGTAGAGGAAGATTTGACTATTGATTTAGTAGATGATGAGAACTCTGAAAATGTTGGTGTGCCCGGGGCTGCCATGCAGGACGCTGAGAAAAATGACCAAGTTCCCGAAGATGAATTTGGTGCTAAAGATTATAGGTGAGCATTCACATTTAATATAATTAAGTATAAACTATTTTTAATTTTGTGTGGTTATTAATAGTGATCTGAGTAGGTAGGCTTTTTTTAATTCAATCCAAGATTAGGCCAGTCAAATCAGCCAATAAGCATAGAGCTGAAAGTGGGTACAATTGTTGGTAACATAGTTATAAATAAAATGTGAAAAGTCTCCATCAATCCTGCTTTAGCCATTACTGTATTAAATACCAGTTTTTTTGTTAGAATCCTGGAAAACTTCATATAAACATTTACATATTAATTGCTATCAATGTAGCAATATAGCTCTACCTACTCCAATGAAAGGTTATGCATAACAGTTTTATTATTTTTAATTACGAGTGAGATTATTTTTTACAGGAGTCAAATGGCATTGAAACCAGATAATGCTAGTCGGCCTCTCTGGGTAGCACCAAATGGACATATCTTTTTAGAAGCATTCTCACCAGTCTATAGGCATGCCCATGATTTCCTGATTGCCATTGCTGAACCAGTATGCAGGTATGTTAGATATAATGATGTATTTCAGGACAAGACCGAAACCCCATCTTGTTCTGAAATACTAAGTTACTTTTATTTTAAATAAGATGTATTTTACATGCATACATAAAATCACGCTCGTTTCTTCCAAGGGGTAAGCAAAGGCATATTGTACGCCCACATTTCGCTAACTTTTGTCCCACGTAATAGGTGGTGAACCTATTGCCAGAGCCTCGTCCGTTAATCGGCAGGTGCACCATTTGCAGGTGAGGTTGGCTGAGCTTCTAAGATGTTGGTAGGATCCCTATAACCCATAGTCCATATATTTATTATTCCTCATTATAATTATAACATAAAATTTTGTACATGGTTTGCAGTTGTTTTTGGATACTGATTATGATTTAACGATCTGCAGGCCTCATCACATTCACGAATACAAGTTGACGGCATACAGTCTTTACGCCGCCGTGTCAGTGGGGCTCCAAACAGACGACATTGTGGAGTACCTGCAGAGACTTAGCAAGTGTGCTGTGCCCGCTGGTATCATCGAATTCATACAACTCTGCACACTCTCTTATGGAAAAGTCAAGCTTGTGCTTAAACATAATAGGTGAGGGTCGCATAACGTTGATTCATAATAATAATCAAAGTAAGATACAATTTTTGACACATTTTCTACGCGCGTCATGACTGAAATCAGTAACTTAAACTGACGTCCTTGAAAAATATGCTTAAATAAACAAATTTTGGAATTGTTTAGAATAATAATTATTGCGCGCCTTTCTAATATCAAAACGGCGTGATTTTTCGTTACATCTGCTATATATGTATACTCAGGTATTTAGTAGAGAGCAAACACGTAGAAGTGCTCCAGAAGCTTTTGAAGGATCCAGTGGTCCAGCAGTGCCGGCTGCGGCGTGATGGAGACGACGACTTGCTCACTTCCACCCTGCCTAACAAGCTGCCAACCGCAGTCGACGCTGCTGCCAAAGCTGGTTAGTGCAAAATAACTCTAGTTCATTGGTCTCAAGGAGATAAACGGAATAAGTAAAGCCTTTGTTTAGTGGTGGTCCATCAAATTTACATGTATTATATATAGCTTAATTTATTAGAAAGCTAGCTGTGGAGTCTAGTTGTGTCCTAGGACGCAAATGAATAAATAATTTATTATACATACATAATATCACGCCTGTTTCTCCGAAGGGGTAGGCAGAGGCATACTATACGCCCACACTTCGCCATTTATATTATTGGTCCCACGTAATAGGTGGCGAGCCTATTGCCGCTTTCCAGGCACTTTTATGTTCGCCAGAGCCTCGTCCGTTGATCGGCAGGTGCACCACTTGCAGGTGAGGTTGGCTTGGACTCCTCAGATCTTGGTAGGAGCCCTATACACATACCCTATAAATTATTATACTTTTATGTTATGTACTTTTATTTTATAAGTTTTTGTTATATTGTAGAATATTAATTTATATTTTAGAATATTTTATCTACTTTTTATTAATGGGGACCTCCAATTGACTTTATGTTTGTTATAGCTATTTGTATATTCATATATTCCAGCAGTTGGTCTTCCTAAAAATGTATAAATAAATTATGTCCCATAACCGAGAAAAATAATTAATTACAGAGCTGCCTAAAATTCAACGAATATTATGCACTCTATTATAGAAGCGAAGCTAATTCAAAGCTTGAAATCTTTTCGTCTATGCACAGGTGAAGAGAAACCAGCAGCAAACGGCACAGTTCCTGAGGATATCAGCCAGTTCTACCAACAGCTGGACAAGGACGACGACGATGACGATGTCGCCGCAGACACAGCCAACGCTGCCGTCGCCTTCGAAGTGGATCCAGACAAAATTGAGGTTCTCTTCTGTGTATATTCAGCGGCGCATTAGTTGAATGATGTTGATGAAGTTGGGTGCGCAATAACACCATCAGGTCTTAATCGAAGTGCTACCTCATAGCGCGTAACTATAGCAACGTGCGCGTATGCGTTTAATCACATTCTGTCTCTTTCTTTCTTTTATATACGTTGCCACATGTAGCATAATTATATACGTAATATAATCTAACATCAGCCCCGACTTATATAGGGAATGGTCCAAATATTTAGAGCGTTATCATACTAGCGGCTTGCAAGCGTCCTCACAACGGAGCGGGCGCGCAATAAACACGCCGCGCACGCACAGCGCAATCCTTGCCGACGCGCGACTAGATCGCCGAGTTGGCGCCGTATTGTACTGTCTTATACAAACGCCCCTCAGCCCAACCCGCCTTACTTCAGTTCGTAACAAGACATCTTCAAAGTCGTCTTCATATGTGATCCAAAAAGGAGAGAATTTAGTGATCGTAATTTTAAAGAAAAGGCGTGGGAAGAGATATGAAAGTTATTTATTTAAGGCTTTACGAAAAAACAGCCAATGAGTAAAATGAGCCAACAGCAGTGTTTCATCCTTGGAATCCATTTTGTTATTGAGTGTACTTTGATGCGACGAAACCATTGCGTATCAGCCACGCGTCCGCGACGTCCTCACTACGCAACCGCGGCGTGTTCACGACGCATTCGGTTCGAGCCCGATCCGCCGCGCAGCCGTTGACAAACCGCTATGATAAGGCCCTTACATTGTTTAGTATTGCTAATTGTCTGGGTAATATCTGATCTAAAGCCTCTGCTTTATTTTCTGCCTTTTATCACTACTAAACTATGTTAAAACGCTGCTTACTCCGTTATAAAGACCTATTGTTGTAGTGCCATTTTTGCGATAACCTATTCAAACAAATGTGTCTACAGGTCATACAGAAGCGTTGTATAGAGCTAGAGCACCCGTTGCTAGCCGAGTATGACTTTCGTAACGACACCGTAAATCCCGACATCAACATCGATCTTAAACCTACCGCAGTGCTGCGTCCCTACCAGGAGAAGAGTCTCCGCAAAATGTTCGGCAACGGAAGAGCTAGGTGACGTTGAATTTATTTTTATTTGAATTTTTTATTTAAAAAATATTTTTATGTTTCGCAATGCCTTATGTCCGTGGTTTTATAAAGGGAGAACAGTGTAAAATTATAGATTGAAACTTAGATAACTAAAATATCATATCTCTAAATACGTCATGATTAGCACCGTGATATCCTGTGGTGTCCAACAGTGTTGAATGGATACCGTTTCGGTACATGTTTTAATATTGTTTTTTGTATGTGTAAATTTAATCGTTTCTTTTTCTGTGTACTCACTATGTTTATTTGTACTGAATAAATTTATTTTTTTTCTTTCGAAATTACTAAAGAACTTACGCCGGCGGTTTTCACCGCCATGCACTTTCAGTTTAATTCTTTAAACAAAATCATCGTCCAACTCATATACAGGGTGTAATAAGACCTTGATCAAAGCCAAAAGCTTACGTATTCTATACATAATACCAAGAGACTATAGCTAAAAATGTTCGTTACAAACAATTTTCATTTTTAGTGTTAAAAAAACTGCGCATGAATTGGATTGCGCGCAACAAATCACGTTTCTATGTGGCCCAAACGTGCTGACGTTATTTTAAGAAAATAAACTCAAGAAGTACCGCTTAAAATTTATTTTAATCAAAAATCATGATTATGACCTTCAGTCTATATCTAAAACTATAAGGCTATTGATTTCCCAGGTATAGTCTCAAGAAAAAAATTATCTTGATGCTGGGCGGAATTCGTAGCTCTTGGCTGTGATCAGGGTCTTTTTAGGGTATTTGTTTGCACTTATAAATCTTTAGATTATTTTTAATGTAAGAACAAATCTATATGTAGGTCTGGTGTAATAGTATTGCCTTGCGGTGCTGGGAAGTCCCTTGTGGGGGTAACGGCAGTGTGCACCGTGAGGAAGCGAGCGCTGGTCCTGTGCAACTCTGGTGTCTCCGTGGAGCAATGGAAACAGCAGTTCAAATGCTGGTCCACTGCTGATGACAGCATGATTTGCAGGTTTGTAGCTCTAAAATACCTAAGAGCTCTGCCAACTTCATATATAACTCTAAATCGATATTAATACTTAAAATATGAAATTATTTCAAACAACATATTTTTCTGGACTGTATCGACAGCATGAGGTCTTAATGACTAGCTGCTACTTGTTTTGGAGTGGTCTTCTCGTGAGTACGAATAAACTTGACCTTAGTAACCAACGACAACACAGTGATCGGGGTTATTATGGTCCATGTGTGTTGGGTATACGTAAAAACAAACCGACTATACGGCACGTTCTGCGGTTAATCATACCGAATACTACCCACTGTAAGGTTGCTATCACATAATAATATTTTAGAGAGACTGCGGCCAACCTATCGCGTTATATTTGTTAGCTGCACTGGGTGAGCGTGGTGAAGTATGACTTTAATCCATCTCACCTTGGTTATTGAGAAAGGGCCAGTGCTCAGTATCGAGACGACGATAATAGATAATGATGGTTGCGTTGACCACTTTCCATCAGCTGGTCCTCATTCGTAAGTGCTACCATGTGATATTTAAAAGAAGATGAAACTTTGCGTAGGTTTACGTCTGAAGCTAAGGACAAACCGATGGGTGCTGGCATCCTGGTAACCACATACTCGATGATCACGCACGGACAGCGCCGCTCGTGGGAGGCGGAGCAGACCATGCGTTGGCTGCAGGCGCAGGAATGGGGGCTGCTGGTGCTCGATGAAGTGCACACCATTCCAGCCAAGATGTTCCGACGGGTCCTTACTATCGTGCACTCGCATGCCAAGCTAGGTTATTATTTTACATTTATTAAGCGACGACATACGCGGCAGCAGCTGGAAGAGGCTGAAATTCGAGCTCAGTGGCGTGCCATTAGAAAAGTCTATGTCCGGCAGTGGACGAAGATAGGCTGATCATTTAACCAAGTGTAGAATACCAATAAAGTATGATGAGGGGCTGATATGATGAATTATTCAACCTAACTTCTTTATAATGGTCCTACCAATGCCCTTTTTTTTTGTTTTACGTCGGTAACAAAATGCATTTACGCACTGCCTCCCGGGGACCGAGAAAGGTGTGTGGGACTCACCACCGGCAGACACGACCGTCAGCAGCAGCCCGCCGCTTATTGAGAAAGAGGCGGGGGGCCATTACCTGGGTTGCAGCGTCTGACACCCCGCCCGCAGCCAACGTCCCCCGGGCCAAAACCGGGAGGGCCTTTTCAGAGAGGCGCAGTGGACGCGCCCCTCCTACCTCCCTGTGCGACCATAGCGTGTATGGCCGACTTCTTGAAGAGTCCATGGTTAGACAGCAGGAGCCCCCTGCCCCCGCTGCCTAAGACCCTCCGCTGCTTGACGGGCCTTCAGGCCCGCCCGCGGCGCCCTCCATAGGTCCCTCTTAGTTTCCCCCGGTAGTCAGTATTAAGTACACCTAGAGTCGCCAACCTCTGGGTGTTACCTTTTATCGGAGGGATCTTGCGGAGCCCAAGCTAACCTAAGTGGTATACCTGCCAAACAACGGACGAAGCTCTGGCGAATATAAAAGTTCCCGGTAAGCGGCCATAGACTCGCCACCTTTTACCAACCAGTGGGACCAACAATCTAATTGGCAAAAACCGGGCGTATAATATACCTATAAGGGGTAGGCCGTGATATTATGCATGTATTTAAACAAACCATGTGCAATCAATATATTCAGCTATTCATTATCAATACCATCATACAATTGGTTAGGTTATGGCTAAAAGGCACTATGTGAGGTTGTCATGGATATTTATTTGTTTGTGTAGGTCTAACGGCCACCCTTCTGCGTGAGGACGACAAAATCGCTGACCTGAACTTCCTGATCGGGCCGAAGCTGTACGAAGCCAACTGGCTGGAGCTGCAAGCCAACGGCTACATCGCGCGCGTGCAGTGCGCCGAGGTATGGTGCCCCATGACGCCCGAGTTCTATCGCGAGTACCTTATACAGAAGTAAGTAACAATTCATCATCATTTATTATGAAGCGCTCGTAGCTCTGCGGTGCTAGGTGGTCGGAAACGATCACCGAAGCACAGCAGATTTTACTGAGGCCTGTCCTTGGATGGGTGACCGTTTGTATGGCATTTGATATCGAGCGCTTCCGTGCTTCGGAAGACACGTTAAGCCGTTGGTCCCGGTTATCACTAAATGTGGTAGTCGTTAAGCCATGTTAGAGGCCTAATGGGCGGCTTGATAAATTCTAACAGCAGGACGCCATACACCTGCCCCCGCCAATCCGCACTGGGTCAGCGCGATGGAGTATGACCCAATACCCTCACACCTTGATATGTGAGAGGAGGCTCGTGCTCAGTAGTGGAACGTTAATGGGCTGAGATGATGATGATTATTAATGCTGTGTATGTGTATACCATGTGGAACCAGCCTAAAATAGTGCCACCCCTCTCATCTCATGGGAGTAAGAGTCGACGAAGAGAAGTCCCACCGAATTGTGGGCAGCAGCGTCATTCTGCGTACTAGTGTGACACATCACATCACTGCGATCACCAACCCATCTGCCCAGCGTGGTGATTATGGGCAATTACCCCCAATAGAGTGTATGCTATTAGCGAGGCTAATATTTAGAGGCGGTTATGATGATGTGTATACCTATAATAGGCGTTTATGTTAAGACTATTTGTTTGTTTAGTGTACTTTTGTGATTGTAAAACATAGATGCGGTTGGTGTGCCTAATAAATGAATAAATTCCATCCATCGACCAGTCCGAGGACCACTATCTGAGGCGCAGCATGTCTTTTCAGCCACCTCGATCCTTGGATCAGGACTCATTCACCCCCTTATCGATCACATCATTCTACACCCGCCCGCTAAACTCCGAACTTTCAAAATAATTCTTTATAATAACCATTCATACATCCTTACCGTCTTAAGAGACGATAAAATCCTATCTTAGCCATATTTCAATACGTTATACTAGATACAGTTCAAGATTTGTACTGATAGATCAGTCAGTCAGACGCGATTTCGTTTTATATATTTACGGCCTCGAAAACAGACGCGGTATTCTAGATTGTATCATTCTAAAGTAATACTTGCACTAGATTTATGCACAACTTTATAGAAAATGCTAAACAAGCTCTTCTAGTAAGCGCCAAACTAACTTATATGAGCATCCTCATATTTTTCGCAGGATTAACAAGAAAATGCTTCTGTACGTGATGAACCCTTCGAAATTCCGCGCGTGCCAGTTCTTGGTGCGCTACCACGAGAGACGCGGCGATAAGACCATAGTATTCTCGGACAACGTATTCGCTCTACGGCACTACTCCGTCAAAATGAACAAACCCTATATCTATGGGCCTACTTCCCAGAACGAGCGTATACAGATCTTGCAGAACTTCAAATTCAACCCAAAAGTGAACACTATTTTCGTGAGCAAAGTCGCCGATACTAGTTTTGATTTGCCGGAAGCCAATGTTCTTATACAAATCTCGTCTCACGGAGGCTCCAGAAGACAGGAGGCGCAAAGATTAGGTAACAATAGATCTAGTTTATATGTTAAATTACATACATACATAATATGTATGTTGTTAAGGGATCCCATTAACATCTTAGAAGCCCAAGCCAACGACACCTGCAAGTGGTACACCTGCCGATGAACGTAAGAGGGTCTGGCGATATTAAAAGTTTCCGATAAGCGGCAATAGGCTCGCCACCTATTACGGGGGACCAACAATATGTTAGCACATTACGCCCGTATAATATGCCTCTGCTTACCCCTTCGGGGAAAAAGGCGTAATTGTATATACGTTAAATTGGTTTGAAGTTCGTGGAGGCAGGGCGGTGTGTGGCGTCCTGCTGTAAAAACTTTTCAGGACAACTAATTCAGCTTTCTTACCAGAAAACTCCTACATCCACTCAGCCATAATCTCATAATCAAAAGTCTCTTATAAAAAAATACTTATATACTAGCATGAGGTCTCCATTGCCTCTCACAACTGTTGTTCCGCAACCTCGTTACTATTACTTGATCATTGGTAAAGAATAAGTAATTCGGTTATTTGGATGCAGAATGATCATTTAACGATATAATACTGTGATTTATTTTAATGAGATTATTGTCTTTCAGGTCGTATTTTGAGAGCCAAAAAGGGAGCCTTAGCTGAAGAATATAATGCATTCTTCTACACTCTAGTTTCTCAAGACACTTTAGAAATGGCATACAGTCGAAAGCGACAAAGGTTTTTAGTTAACCAAGGATACAGTTATAAGGTAAATTGAAATATATTTTATTTAAAATTTTATATCTATGTATAAAAATAATAAAATTAAAATTGCAGTTATTAAATATCAAAATGACAACTTGTGAGTATATTATATAATATAGTGGAATATTATGAACAGATTCTCTAAAAAAACTTAATTTCACATCAGTGATACTCAAAATCCGGTTTTTGAAGCTCATTTGGTATTTCGAATGTTAAATACACCCGTTACGTATTAATATTATATTAAGAATCAAAAAAATTAATACATAGATTTAAAAGCTTCTTCATTTTCTTTATTTAGGTAATAACAGAACTAAAAGGAATGGATCAAGAGCCCGATTTAATGTATGGAACTCGAGAAGAGCAAGGAATGCTGTTGCAACAGGTCTAGAACATTTTTTATTTATACTCATTTGATTAGTTAAGAGTATTTGTCAGTGTAAAGTAATTTCATAAATCAAGTTATTACAGTCAACTAAACTAAATGTAGTCTAGAAGTGTTGGTGTCCCTTAATAAATAAATTTACCATTGGATCAATCGCAAATTAATAGACTTTTCTTTAATTTTGTCAATCTTTTTGACTATATGCGACTAAACCTTAAATTAAATATTGATTCGTTTCGTATAGGTGCTGGCCGCATCTGAGACGGAATGCGAGGAGGAGCGCGAGGCAGGCCCGGGCGGAGCGCGTCGCGCGGGCGGCTCGCTCGCCTCACTAGCCGGCGCCGACGACGCTCTCTATCTAGAGCGCCGCAACCAGGGCAACAAGCATCCGCTCTTCAAGAAGTTCCGATACTGACTCGCCGCAGGTACCTAACTAGCGACATGACATGACGACTGACCATGCATAACAACGAGTCACTGACCGCACTAGCCGGCGCTAATGACGCGCCCTATCTGGAGCGACGCAACCAGGCCAACGAGCATCCGCACCGAAGTTTCGATATTAACTTGCCGCAGGTACTTATATTGAAGATCTTTAACTTGGATTATTGGGTAGAAGTTTGGCATGAGGGGGAGCCACCTCGCTCGCGCGTATGCGTATGCGTTCAGTAAATTTTTGTTTCCTTATTTTTCTACGATTGTACCTGCGCAGTCGTCCACCATTTTTGTCCACCAAGTACCGACTACACTAGCGACGTCCGACCCATAATGGGGGTAGGGTGTGACCGAAGGTGTCATTGACCTTGTTGTCGAATATGACGTCGTAGGTACTCGTGTAATGCACTGAAACATTTTTGCTATATATTTTACCCGGCCCATAATTTTTTCCTTTTTTTTGTTTCAGCACCTATGTTTGATATTTGTCTCTCTTGAGAGAATGTCACTCATTCCTATAAAAAAAATCGTAATGATTTTTTTTAGTAATAGAAAGATTGTTGGTATGCTCAAGAAAATATAAATAACTGAAGCTGTGTAAATAGTAGTTTTTTTATCTCCCATTTCCCTACTCCTCTCCCGAGTCTTAGCACATTACACCATTTCTTAGGATTAAATGGCGATGTGTTATAGTATCTTAGTCTTAAAAAACTTTTGACGTAAGAAAATATTTAATAAAGAACAATTTTCCTCTTTTACAGTAACACTGAGAATGAAAAAGGCGTGCCGGAGTGGGCGATTATAGAACTACAGGGGTTAATTCAAATGAAAAATGACTCAACGGCCGGACCGACTGTGGTCGGGGACTTGAATTACTTCAACAAGAACCGACACCCGGTCCTCGTTCTCGGTCACCACGTTCTCAATGGCAAAGAGGTCAAGCTAGAACAGCCAATGGCGGTCATTGAAAAACATATCGTCGATGGAAAAACCAAGTATCAAGTAAAGGCTGTTGTTAAGAAAAAACTTCTGTTCAAGTCGCGACCTAAACCTATAATTTCTAATGTTACAGAAAAAATGTGATTAATATTATGTATTGTATTTCATAAATAAATAGTTGTATTAAAAGTTCTTAATTTTTTGAAGCGAGTTGAGTTATTTACATCTTGTTCATAATTTTAGATGTGAGTAATATTTGAGGAAAATAAAACATCATAGGCCCACTTGATAATTTATTACGACAAAATAATTATTGATAAAGTACATTTACCTTACATATCTCTTTTCAATTAAGCCAAAAACACGCATCTTTGACAGTAGATATCAAAAGGTTTAAAAACAATTATTTAAGTAAAATTAAGAAAAATAATAGAAAGTGCTATTCGAGTTGATATAAAATATTGTAGCTTTGATGTCGAAATATGAATGCCCGACACAGAAACTTTTGTAGCAACCGTCTTAAGATCAGCTGTACAGGAAAATAAATAAGCTCTGACATCCTTACACTTAAACATACTTGAACCCATTATGCTCGTTTTTGAATTGTTATTGGCGCAATACCTTTTTATTGTATGTTAATATGTAACACAAAATTTTCTGAAATTAATTTTAAAATATTTACTTTTTGGTTAGTGATTAAGAATTAATATATTATTCGGGGCAAAGATTTGAAGGATCTCAAACAACAATTACGTTTTGTTTAAGCTATTAGCTTGTTAAAAACAGAAACAATAAATTCAGACCATGAAAGTTAATTGAAAAAATAGAAAGTTGAAAACTTGGAATTTTGGGAAGGGTTGTTTTTCGAATGATTGAAAAGATTTCGCAGTGTGATTGAAGTGGATGGGTTCATATATTGAATTCAAGCTATATAACTATGAAGTGTTTCGGTAATGAAAATTTAGAAGATAAAAATGAATGACAGATAAGACACTCCCTATTTAACAATATACCGAAATGTTTTATAATTTTCCTCCTGCAAAATCTAGTGCTGTTCAATTAAATCATATACTCAATTTCAGAAAGCTATCTCAAACAATATTTGCTTTTAGCCACTTTCAGAAATTGAAAATATTATGCATGAGGACAATAAGCAAACATAGAAAAACTAAATTTTACACTGGACCTGTTATAGTATTATATGCACGATATATTTCATAAGAAAAGACAAATAAGTTTTTACCAAATTATAATCGACGGCGCATAAGTTGAACAGCTAAATTATACACTGGTCCTTGGTTGAACAATAACATTATCAGGGCTCAATCGAAGAGTGGCTTGGGGGGGGGTCTACACCAGAAATGAACTATGGAATACACTTAGTCACTTTCTTTTCTCGTCTCGTCTCGCAGACAACTTATACCAGTGAATACGGAGTGAGGGGAAACTGGTTGCTCTGAGAAAACTTGCAAATCTCAACATAAAGGCTCACTCACATTCGTGTGTAGTGTATAATGTGCAATAACTATTCTTTATTAATTAATTAAGTATACTTAATGTAAGTAACCTAATAATTTGTATGATATTGTATATTATACCACATCAACAAATTTACAATTTTAATTTTACTCATCAAACACACAACATCAATATTTCAACCATTCTATGACAAACCAACAGACATGAGGTGTACTAGGAAAAAGTTCTCAATACAACTAAACACAGATTGCACATAAAATTTGGAAATCTTAACAATTATATTATTTCAATTTGATTTGTGTCCGTGAGCTAATTGCTTGGTTACAGAATACAGTTACAGTTTCAATATAAATAAATAGAAAAATGTCGTAGCCTATTGTAGTGGAGCGTTGGAGTCAATAGGTGAGTAGTTCAAACTCATCCATTCAAAGGCGCTTTAATCCTACCATGTGATGAAATGTTGTTATTAATATTGCGCTTAGACAGTAAAGTTATTCTTTATTTCTGATACGCTACGCTACAACTCTGTTTCTGTCTAAAATCTCCTATTAATACATAAACCTGTGCTGATTGCCCTGATAACAATTGTCGGATCGGAACCGTAAACCATATGATGTTAAAAATTACACACAATTGGACATAAACAGAATAGTTTATATATTTTCAATATAACAAAATATTGGGGTTTATTTGTTTAGAAAGATAATTTAGTAGTAAAAAAGTTACGAGAAAGCGATCCCGGCAAATCGAGTTCTTTGCCAGGTGATAGGATAGGAGTTACTACTCTACTTAATGCTCTTAAACCTTATGCTCAAATAGATCTGACTAAATCCTAAATGATCTAGAGTACTCTAGAGAGATTATATCTCAGGTAAGAACAGAGTGATACGAATGGTCCACAACAAACATTAATAGCAATTTCGATTAAGATCAATGAAAAGGTGTTACAATCAGGAGAAGATAAAGAATGAGTTATAGTTTCTGAAAATGGTTTAAGACATTCCATAGGAAATAAAATATAGAAATAATATTGCTAACATTTATTGTAACCAATACAAGAATTAAAAGTGAATTTTGACTTATTTTAATACATTATTCTGAACACTATTTCTAAGACAGAATTCCACGAACGTAGTAGGAACATACAAGCAACCATGAGATAAACTGATTCTGGGAACTGGTTTATTTAATAATCTTATCGATAATGCACAACCTCCGGTATAGAGATTCAAGCGCCAGGATATCGCGGGATCGCATACCTCTGATATGGTTGGTAGAAGAATGTTTTGTGTGATCGACTGGCTAGTGACCACTTTATGGCGATTTTCCCACTGCTTCAAGTAGCGCGGCGCTGCAGATTTTAACTTTGTATGCAAGTATCTTAGTTCCATAAGAAGAACCGCATAATACTGCAATTTATTATACGTTAATATCTGCCATCTTAACGCAGTAGTGTGGTGCAGTGTATATACCGGCAATATATCAGTATGAGGGCCAGTGTATTTCTATTTGGCAGCAGTAATAACAATAGGATATAAGCACATTATTTGTATCTTTTCTTCGTTGAATAAACTATTTAATCGCCCATAGATAAGCAAACGAATTTTACTTCTTACTTAAGCGCCATACTTACTAAATAAACCATTTGTTTCTGCAATGTAAAGTTGTACTGTTCGTGAAAAGGTCTACCTCTTCAAAACTTCCAGTAACAATTAGCTCATCAAGACACATTCAAAGTTAGCCTAAACCTACTACTCTGGTGTAGGTATAATACGGGAAATTAACAATAAATTACACATAATAGTATTATGACGAAAGGCACATTATTTTAAAGTAATAATTAAACAGATAAAATATTACTTCAATGTATACAAATACACACATATCTTAAGAACTATGTTAATAACTATAAGGACGCCATATTAATCTACAAAACCAGTTTACAGTGACTGATTTGTAGGCGCCCCGAATTTAATTATTAATATTAATAATAAAACAGTCGATTTTGCATCAGAAGGGAATGAATAAATTCTTATTCTATAATTTGTAATGTGTTAATGTCAGCACTCTTTACTATGTTGTAAATGAAATAAGAACTTTGGCTGAATAAACTAGTTGCTTGACCTAAATTAAAAACTTGTAACATCTAAAACTAAGTCATAAACAATTTCATCCATAACATAACATAATAATCTATAATTAAAATCTAAAGACTACCTCGTGTATATCAATAATTACCTGAACTATATCCATCAGAAGGCAGAACAACAGTTTAATATATAAATGTGGAAAATAATAAACTGACCCACTATAAAATACCTGATTGCATATCAAAAATACAGATTATAAAACACATTAAATGCAGGATTTAGTTATACAATTAAGTATTCTTACGTGCAATCAGGTTAGGTTAGCAATTCATTAATTTATTGTTACGTAAATTACTATATATATTTTATATCAATGTCGATCAAATCGACCACTACTCTGTCTTTCAATCACATATAAAATTCAAGTCAGAATATAGAAGTACACATACATATTTGGCTATAAAATGATGAATAGCCCTACAAAGTATAACCTACAAATTATGAAACTAACAAATAATGAAAAAGTTTCAACCATAAAGTCAAAGATTTTTCTAAAAGAAGAAACTACTATGTTGCACTGATAAAAATTGATAATTGTAAAAAAAAACTTGAAATCGTCTACCCAAAAAAGCTTAGGTAGTGGGTAATGGTAAATAAATTTTAACTATGTTACTGATTTTATATAGACCGCAAGAAATAATCATATTTACCGTGTTCCCAATTTCTCTAGATATAATTTATGATTAAATACCTAACAGACTTATGCGTCACGAATCATCGCCTGCCCTTCGTCTGACGCCCAGTACTGGGAGAGGAGCGCCAGCTCGCTATCAAGAACTGATAGGAATGAGTCCAGAGGCGTCTTGAGAAGCTTCATCATTTTTTTCTTTAGCAGAAGTGCCTGAAACAAATTAATGCAATCATTAAATCACAGAATAGTTAAGCAAATTATGTCACATTCCACATTCAAATTGATCCAAAAAGGACAGTTATAAAAGTTTTGTTGAAGTATGTTTCATAATTGTATTAACACTTTTTGCTAATACTGATGTGGCGCCAATTATTTTGATTAATAGGCACCATAGAAATTCTTCACAGGTTCACAGTAGTTTATGTGTTTCTTAAAAAGGCTTGGATAGACGCCGATGACCTTGCGCCCACTATGGAACAAAACGACTAAAGGGATATCACACGACTTTTGTGCATCGATTATGTAAAAAACATATTAAAATTCATGTATGGAGATAATAATATAATTGCCTCGGTACTCGGTCTACTAATAACCTGGGGCAATGAAAAATTCTTGTAATTAATAGTTTACGGAGTAAAATGGTTGTGACTGAGAAGGACAGAGGCATTTTTGAATACATATTTCTGATAAACTAAACCGTTTATTCTTTTTTATGTAATTAGGGATTGCAATTCGTAAAACCGGATACGGTAATCCTGCGGAACCAGCATCAATATACGTCTACCGGATCCGGTACTTTTGTTATTGTTAACAGTATAATGATAATCTAATATTAATTATAAATAGTAGGAGTTTAAAGACACAAACGATAAGCTTAGATGATTGTAAACAAAACAGAAAGGTTACAGCTATCAAAGCACGCGGCCACCGTTGACCTATTAACCAATCAGATGTCGAACATCACTTGAAAACACCAGTGTATTACAATAATTAGGCCAGCCTAATGTGGACAATTAAAGTTGTATTTCTATTCACGTTTATTCAATGTATTTATGGAGGCGACAGTGAAGAAGAACCCGCTATTTATTATTATGGTATAGTAAGTACAATTATTGGCTCTATAATCTGATATCATCATGCAAAAAAGAACATGAAATATATTTTAACTTGTATTAGGTATATTGCTTGTTTCGTAACTCTTCTGTCGTTCCAGGATAATATATTATTCGTACTTAAAAGAAAAAATTGGTGCATAGTTTTTGATATGTTTAATCTTGAAATTGGCAATGAGTAGGTTCTTTGTTGTAACATCAAAGTTACCCAACAATAAACATTTTGTGTTAACCTAATAATGTTTTAGAATATAGCTTTGAGTTTAGCAAGAATGTCGCTTATCACTGAAACTTTGGTAACCAAAGAATAGAATACTATCAAATTTCGATTAAGTGAGTCTTCATTTATATTGTGGCGTATCTCCAGCACTATTACAAAACACAGGATAATTGAAGTACAGAAATGAATTTTATTTTTGGAGCAATATATAAGATAAGGTTATTGCGAAAATTCAAACTGTTGACAAAGTGTGACATGGTGTGACAAGGGGAATGGGAGACATTATAAATTTCGTGACGTCACATTTCAAAATCCAGGTCTTATTTAAAATTAAAGAACTGCTATTTAATGTAATTATTTATTTCTGTATAATTGCAAAATATGTGACATCACACTATGGAGGAGGAGGTCTCACTAGTGTGACCAGCTGTGACAAGGACGAAGAGGGGATCAAAACTTCACGAAATTCGTGTGACGTAATTTATGGATGACCCCTAATACGTAAAGCTATGTTGTAGGAGGAAAGCGAGCGAGGTCTGCAACTATGTGCGGCACGGCAGGCGTGCGGGGCGCTACTCCAGCGGTACTGGCGCGAGGCGGCGTTGCTGCGACTTTGCCGCTGCCCGCGCCGCAGGATGTGCCGCTCGTATGGCAGTGCAGACAGCAAGATCGAAATTAACAACCGATCTTATTTACAGGTACTTCTCATATTTGTTATCATTACTTTTAAATTTTTTTTGAGTACTCATTAAGTATTAGTATGTAAGTAGTAAGTATAAATATAGCTAGACAAAAACAACTACATGTTCAGGCAGATTAATAAATTTACACTTAATCGGAATAATGGCAAACCCTTGGGGTTAGAGTGCAAATATTTTCTAAAACGTCATATAGATTGATAATATCTTTTCTTTTTCAGTTTTGCCAACCAATCAATGACTGGCCACTATGTGCACCAGGGGAAACAGCGCTTGTGGTAGATACTCCTTACAAGAAATTCAATCCTGACGAGTTGGAACAGTTACACCATAAGGACATACAATTAACTCCACCTATTATAAACTTTAACTGTAAATGTCGCCAACCCAACTACTGGAGGTTAAAACCTTCGAGCGACCCAATGACGCGCCACTATCGATGTGCCTCGTTGCCAGTTTGCAGAACAGGAGAATATTGCGGCAATGTCAGTCACGACTTTTTCGCCTTGCACCAGTCATGTCTATGCCCAAAGAATCATATATGCGTGCACAACGGAGGAGTCACAAATTACCAAATTTCTGAACTGCTCTACACAGGTATCGGCTGGAAAGCATATTGTCAACGAGTTCGAGAAGGCGATAGCTATGAGGACTACTGAAATCATTAAAACTCACCTCAATAGGCTGCTCGGCTACTTCTTTAACAACTGCTTGAACTTGCGAATGGAATCCCGCGTTACATAACACGCGGCTCACCAAGCCATTCTGTAAGGCTTCATTAGAAGACAGCTGGCGCCCAAATATCATCAAGTCATTTACCTGAAATCATTTTAAGTAAACAAGAGTTATATGTTGTTACAATGCATGTTTTATATATTTAGTCCCTCTCTGCAATTTTTTTAGAGCGCATTGGCGGAGGAAAGTGCGTAGGCTTAACATGCCTTCCAAAGAAAGAAAGCGCTTGACCTCGCACTGGTGTACGGTTCAGATGAGATACCCATTCCTAGCACTGACTTAAAACATGATGCTTAATTTTGTAGATGGTTTCCAACTGCGCAGACTTTCAACAATATAAGCCGTTTAAAGGTTTTTCTGAGATATAAAGGCAATTCTTTTATTTTGACTATTATATTAGCAGCAACTATATCTGCCTGGCCCTCAACTGTGCAATTTTCCTAGATAAATCCATTGCAATTTTTTGTAATAATAGGTTGGGGAAAAAGTCTTTTCGTATTTTTGTATGAAAAGTCAAGACATTTTTTTCAAAGTTTATTTACATTTATTTACAATATATATGTACCGTTTTGTTAAATAACTTTCTGCCATTTTGTGGGCAGAGACATTATCCCGTTACTGTAGAAACTTTGGGACTTCTGATCAAAAAAACGGGACAAATAGTTTTGGCAGTCCTCTCTTGAGGTCAACCTTACAGAACCTAAAGAATTCTGCAGAGACCGAAACAGGTGAAAATCTGAAGGCGCAAGGTCAGGGCTATATGGTGGATGCACTAGGACCTCCCAGTCGAACTCTCTTAATTTTTGCTGAGTGGCTAAAGATGTGTGTGGTCTAGCGTTATCGTGATGAAAGACCACACCCTTCCTGTTGATCAATTCCGGCCGTTTTCTCTCGACTGCTTCCTTTAATCTCATCAGTTGCTGGCAGTAAAGATCAGAATCGATGGTTTTGCCGGGCGGTAAAAGCTATAAACAATGCCCTTCCAATCCCACCATACACACAGCATCACCTTATTTCGTGTTAGGCCAGGTTTGGCCACAGTCTGTGAAGCCTGGCCAACTTTCGACCACGACCTTTTTCGCACGTTCTTGTCGTACGTGATCCACTTTTCATCGCCAGTTATCAATCTCTTCAAAAACGGCTCGGTTTCATTACGTCTCAATAATGAATCGCAAATGAGTACACGGTTCATTAAGTTTCTTTGAGTGAGCTCGTGTGGCACCCAAATATCGAGCTTTTTTGTATAACCAGCTTTCTTCAAATGGGTCAAAACTGTTTTGTGGTTAATTCCCAGTTCTTCAGCTACATCGTAACTACTAATATGCCGATCTTGCTCCACTCTTTCAAAAATGGCGTCCATTTTATTCGTAACAGGGCGACCTAAGCGAGGTGCATCTTTAACATCAAAATTTCCGGACTGAAAACGTTTGAACCAAATTTGTGCTACTCTTACTGACACTGCATCAGGTCCATAAACATCACAAATTTTTTTCACTGCTTGAGTTGCATTTTTGCCTTTTTTATAATAAAATTTTAAAATGTATCGAATTTCTTCATTAGATTCACTCATTTTTACGGAGAGAAAAACAAATGAAAAATAGCGGGAAACAACTTTTTTTAATTTTTTTCTTTTCTTTATAATGGAACCTTTTTAATGTTACCAAAACCAGCCAGACACAAATAGTACAGTCAAAAAAAATTTATAATATGTTTATACCTACGTTATGCGAAAAGACTTTTTCCCCGACCTAATATTTTATGTATAGCACTGTCTTATTGTTGTTTTAAATAAAATCTTTGCTTCTGCTGGCTTACAACTAAAACTTTAAAATGGCAATGTTACAGTAGATAGACTTCTCTGACTGGTTGTTGGGGTTGGAACACCAGATTAAGCTTAAGTAGTGAGTAGGCATCCATGATGCAGGGGTACTTCAGCAGTCGAGGGTACTTCTTGAAACTTCACATATTTTTATTTCTTAACTATTACATAGTATATACTTGAAAACGTCAAAATTAAATATAACAAACAATCGAAATATGATAACACTGAAATCACGAAGCTAAGATTCACTTACAAGTAACAAAATAATTAAAAAACAAAAAATATTAAAGTGTAAGTGAATCTAAGTGCCAGTTCCGAGCCACCACTCTGACTAGAAGAACTGACAAGATACTCACAGGCTATGCTCTTTTAATATATCAATTGTAGATTTAGGAAGACGTACTGTTTACCATAAATTTGAATTTGTGCCTCAGCTGATTGTCTAAATAATGTCATACAATAAACCACAATTAAGCATGATTATGAGAGGCATAGCCTAAGATGCTATCTAGTAATACTAAGTACTGACCAAAGAAAGCGGAAGGCGCCGGCACGCATTCATGAACGTGGCCATGCCTGGAGTGAGCCCTGGTAGGCCAAAGACAGCTCCTTCAGCCACCAGCGAGACATCTGCTAACACCAGCAGCGGCAGTGCCAGCCCCGAGCACGCGCCCCAAGCTCCCAGAAACAACATCTTGCTATGCTGTTCCACAGCCATCAACAGGCCTCTGTCATCAGACAACACCAACTTGTCATCTAGCACAAACTCTACTATTTATACTTCAACAAAATAGTAGTCAAAAACAATTTGGAAGTTATAGTGATGATAACAATGATGTTTTCAGTTGCTTCACGTAATTACTGAAATTCAGCCAAATCTACCAACGATTATACCAGTGAGTCGACAACGGGATCTACCCAGCTTAAGTCTAGGCCAACCAGGATAATGCTAAGTGTGTACAAATGTAGTAAAAAGTAGTGATAACAAACACAAAACTAGATTCTAATTATTGAGTTGTATTCCTAGTCTTTACTTTCATAAGACATTTTAGTGTTACATTGAATGATAAGAATTTTTGAAATTTTACCTCACTGTTTGCAGTGCATTGTTTGCAGCCTTTGTCCTCTCCTTATGATCATCATGTAGAACTGCTCTTAAATCTAATTCAGAGCACAGTGTTCCACAGTCAGATGTTATCAATGTGATAGATGTTTCAGCATTCATATCAATGTATGATAATGCTTCAGTCATTTCTTTCAGTACCTGTAAGACAAAAATACAAAATATTTATTATTTTTTTAACTGCTAGTTTATAAATAATAGTATTAAACTTGTAATAGTGTTGTCATAAAAACATCAGAAAGACAAGAACATACCTCAATATTATATTTAGGCCCCTTTTTATAAATACATATTTCAGCTACTCTTTGATCAAATATAATAGACAACCATTTGAAGGTCTCATTGTCCTGATCCACTGATTTATCTAATCTCTGTAGCTTCTTAGGGAGCTTTTCAGTCTTATTTGCTTCTCTTTTTCTCTTGTTGAGTGCTAATGATAGCTTAGAGTTCAACTTCTTTTTAATGGACAGACAATCATCTTTATTTATAATGTCTTTAGCAATTTTAGATTCTTTTTGAAAAACATTTGCATCAGGAGTATTGTTTTCACTATCTAGTTTTGCATCATTTGATTGTTGTGCAATAATAGCACTTTGATTATTTATAGTTTCCACATCACTCAGGCGCCGAGGAGTCATGCATGTGCTTGAATACGAACTGGATGAGTGTCGTCTATAGATTATAGAGTCATCAGCACTGTGGTTCTCAAAGTCTTCACACATTGAAGGAGACTTTACTGAACTACTTAAAGAGCTTCTTTGTTTTCCACTTAAGATATGTTTTGGTTCACAATTCTCTCCTTTTAACAATTCTTTCTTCCTTTCCCTAAATTTCATTTCTTTTCCTTCAGGAGTAGAGCTTTGTAATTTTTTTATGAATTCTGCTTTAGTCCTCATATTTTTCCTACCCTTTGGGGCTTCCGGCGTCAACTGGTAGATCATATTCACAGCTCCCTCATCCATTAACAACTTGTCAACCTCACTTAATCTTTTGTTTTGTTTACTTTGTTTTAAAGATGGTTTCTTCCACTCTTTCTTCAAGACAGGTGATTTGGATTTAGCTCGAGGAGAGACCACAACAACTACTTTACTTTTTTTTGTGGGTGGCTGTTCTTTTTCAGCTGCTTGACCTTTATGTTTAATGAAACTCTTGCTTTTAGTGAATGTGTCAGGATTGTCTGGATCAAATATAACTTTTTTCTTTATTACTCTCCCTAATCTTCTATGTGGTTGACTGTCATCACTCTTGTTTAATGATGAATTCTGGCAATCACTTGTAACAGAATCTGTAGAATTTCTTTTTTCAACTTTAACATTGCTTTCTTCTTTCTGTTCTATGTTCTGTAAAGGTACTTTATCAACAGACGGCAATGGCTCATCTTCAGGTACTTCATCATCTTCCCAGTCACGAACCAAAGCAGTAACAATACTGTCTTCCTTATTCTTTTCGTCCTTTCCTTCCATGTTGCTTTCGTCTTTTACAGAAGCAACTTTGACCCTTTCTTCTTTAGATTTGCTCTCATCTTTCTTTTTTGAACTGAGTTTTGCACTTTCCTCTTTACTGTCTCTTTTCTTTTTTGGAATTATTTTAATACTTTCTTCCTCATCATTCTTTTTAGAGTGTTTTTTCTTAGGTGTGGAATTGCTGCTGCGCCTTCCCCCTTTTAATTGTTTGAGTCTAGACAATTGTTTTAAAGCTAATTTGGTTTCCATAGACTTGTTTAAGTATGGGTACTCCGATTGCTTATCAGCATCTTTAGTACTGTGACTGTCCTCTTTACCTTCTAATATATCTAAGAGCTCCTCCTTGTTGAAAACCTCCTGTGTGCAATTGTTATTTTCTACATTATCAGTAACATCAGAAGACCTCAAAGCCTCACTTAACTCTATACTTTGATTCAAATCACTAAGCATGTTATTGGTGGCGTCAAGTTCACTTTCCTTGCTCACACTTATTTCAATTTCATCGACGTCATTGTCATTGGTTTCCACTAACACTTCTGTTTCAAATCTTACTTGGTCATTACTTGTAGCCTCAACTGCAGTCTCAACAGCTGCTATCTCAACAATAGCAGTCTCTACCACCTCCTCTTCTACCAGCACTTTGCTATTATCAGCACTTCCACTTTCAACCACTTCTTCAGAAATAACAAGCTCCTGATCAATTTGAACTTCTACCAAGGGACTATCTTCAGTGACGGGATGTAGGTGCTCTGCAGTATTAGTAATTGAATTTTCTGATAGCTCTTGTGTTACATTTTTATTACTTTTTTCCTCCTCATGATTTATAGCAGCAACAGCTTCAACAATAGGAGCCGATTCCTTTACAGAAGAAACATCCACTGCTGCTTCAGATTGGATCCCGTTTCCAGACTCCTCTACGCCATTTGATATGTGGCATTTACCTTCTTCTTGGACGGGTTTACAAATTGGTTCGTTCAGTTTTACAGTATCGGCTAAAGAGCCGTCCGCAACCTCTTCTTTAGCAGCGTCCATCTCTGCGCTTGAGTCAGAGTACCGTAAGTTTGAAACTTTACAATTAATATTGGAAATAATACGGAAAGTAACCAGCAAATAAGCTAGAAAATAAATTTCGTTTAATTCATTATTTCTACAACATGACCGAATAAAGTAAAAAATAGCTTCCATTCGTTTACTCACTGACTAAATAACAAGTAACCACGCTACGGCTAAACTAAACCTGTCAAAATTATGGACTTGCAAAGTATGTCAAATATCGGTTTTGTAAAACACCGGTTTTACAATCACTAGATAACAGTATGAAACTTGGATTCAGCCTGCACTTTATTAATGATATAATTTATGACGGATTTGATCTTGGAGCGTTAATGCTCTAAGGATACAATGTGATGTGAATGCTAAATGAATAAAATCTACATTTCATAGGGAATTACTTTGAGAAAATTAACACATCATTTAATATAAATAACCGAATACAATTTTCGAAAAGCTATGATAAAAATGCCAAGAAGTCAAAATTTTGTAAATTACATCTATGTGAAATATGACAAGATTCTGCTACTAAAAATAATTCAAGCATGAAATAATGAAGTTAGTAAAAGTTATCTTGCTAGGCAATGTCAGCAACTAGTTTTACTCCAAGAGGTTTACTTACAGTATTTCTTACATATAAATTACAGTAAGTCGAGTCATCATCATGATCAGCCCAAAGACGTCCGCTGCTGAACAAGTGGCCTCCCCCATTAGCATCCGATTTGACCGATTGCAGGCAGCTAGCATCCAATGTGATCCTGCAATTTATCAGATCGTACGTCCTTCTTGTAGGTGAACGGCTGACGCTTTATTTTCTATGAAAGGGCCTTCATCCCAGAACTTTGCTGCTCTAACGGCCGTCAGCTGAATCTGAATAAATCAGAGACCCAAAACAAGTAGTAGATACTATTGGCATAAATATATTTATTTATTTATTTAATCTTTATTGCACACAAAAAAAAAGTGATACAAAAGGCGAACTTAATGCCGAAGGCATTCTCTACCAGTTAACCATAGGGTTAGCAGAGAGGGTTAAAGGCGGTGCTACAAATTAAAAATATTAATAAACTTACATAAATCAACATACTAATCAAATACACTACATATACATACAATAACAAGCTATTTCATTTTGTTTCATTTTATTTTACATTATAAACTTATGGAAATATTATTAGAAACCTTTAATCTAAAAGGTGAATTAATAAAATCATAAGTGAGATTATATAAATTGGTAGTAAGTAATCGTTTTATGTAATGATTACAAAAAATGGTTGCCTGTAAAGTCGTTTTTACGGGCGAAGATTTTACGTGACAACGTCTTTTTCTCGGTAGAATATTTATTGATATGAATATAATTAAATTGCACAATAGGAACAAGGAATTGAATGAAAATAAGAATTGCACAAATTTTAACTATAGAAATATATTTTGTTTACTAAAACATTGTACACTAGTGCTGCGCGCGCGGCAGACCGATCATAGTTGAGTGGGAGAGAGACGCAAGGCATTCGCCGGGCCTCTCTCTCGTTCGGTGACTCATCGTAACGTTACCGAGCGTTACACTTTTTCATAAGTGACTCCCAGCCGCAACCTAATTTAAGACGTTGTCACGTCAAAAAAAAATGGTTGCCTGTAAAGTCGTTTTTACGGGCGAAGATTTTACGTGACAACGTCTTTTTCTCGGTAGAATATTTATTGATATGAATATAATTAAATTGCACAATAGGAACAAGGAATTCTAGTGCTGCGCGCGCGGCAGACCGATCATAGTTGAGTGGGAGAGAGACGCAAGGCATTCGCCGGGCCTCTCTCTCGTTCGGTGACTCATCGTAACGTTACCGAGCGTTACACTTTTTCATAAGTGACTCCCAGCCGCAACCTAATTTAAGACGTTGTCACGTCAAAAATAAAAACAAATAAATTGTGCGTCTTATGCTTACCGCAGATGAACGGTTTCGGTTCACATCGGTGATTTTGACGTGACAACGTCTTAAATTAGGTTGCGGCTGGGAGTCACTTATGAAAAAGTGTAACGCTCGGTAACGTTACGATGAGTCACCGAACGAGAGAGAGGCCCGGCGAATGCCTTGCGTCTCTCTCCCACTCAACTATGATCGGTCTGCCGCGCGCGCAGCACTAGAATTCCTTGTTCCTATTGTGCAATTTAATTATATTCATATCAATAAATATTCTACCGAGAAAAAGACGTTGTCACGTAAAATCTTCGCCCGTAAAAACGACTTTACAGGCAACCATTTTTTTATTTATAACATTAATGCCTTGCTGTCATCAAAAAATCACATGTAGGTAATAATAAAAGGTAAACGATAGAAACTATGTAAAAGATTCATTTGTTACATCTATTTACTTTCATTTGAAACTATAGTGCGCCTGCAGTATTTTTATGCAAGGATTTATTTAAAAACTCTTAAGAATTGCCTCCGTGCTTCGGAAGGCACGTTAAGCCGTTGGTCCCGGTTATCACCAAATGTGGTAGTCGTTAAGCCATGTTAGAGGCCTAATGGGCGGCTTGAAAATTTCTAACAGCAGGACGCCACACACCTGCCTCCGCCAATCCGCACTGGGTCAGCGTGGTGGAGTATGACCCAATACCCTCACACCTTGATATGTGAGAGGAGACTCGTGCTCAGTAGTAGGACGTTAATGGGCTGTGATGATGAAGAATTGAATTAAGGCTTACAGTATTTTACTCATGACTAGTATAAATTTATGACATGTGACATGTGTCACAAATGGTGTGTAAGTGGAATGGGCGGTGTGTGAACAAAACACATAATTTTGCTTGATTTTAATTTACTCATTGTGTTTCATTAAAGTTATTAAGTGAATGCAAATTCACATGATATTCAAAACAAAATGAATATCCTTCCTAAGAAAAGGCAAGTACTCATACATTATAAGTGTCGTCAAGTTTCCTCTAAATTTATTGTATTTCTATTTACTACCGTACACAAAAATGGTTATCTGAGCAAGCACATATAATTTACTGATTGTGATTACTTGGATGCGTATAATATATCCCGGTTTTTCTTTTCAGATGGCATGTCAGAACCAAGGAAAATATTGCAAGAGTTCGAAAAGATGAAGCAGAAGCTGCAGAAAAAGAGAGACAGGAACAATTACGTATAGAAAACGCTGATCGTGAGGCTCGCCTGAACGCATTAAAAAACAAAAGTAAACATAGGTTAGAAGAATTGGGCTTACAGTCTAAGGAAGATCAACCAGACAGTACATCTTCACAACACATAAATTTATTTACTGACATTGGTCATGCTGTTAAACTAACAAACAAAGAACATGAACAGGAGGTAAAGGAGAAAAATGAAGAATATGAAAAGAAAATTGGTTATTTGACTTATTTAGGGCAGGATACCAATGAGGCTTTGAAAAAGAAAAACTGGTACGAAGTGTCACCTTCATCAAGGTTTTCTGCAGGTAGCAATATTAAGGATACATATGAGAAATTAGTACTTAAAGATAGGGATGGTTTGCCTAAAGAAAAGCCAATTGATGTACACAATGGAGAATTAGATTGGAAATTTAAACAGCGTCATGATCCCATTAATAAGTTCAAAAAATTCTGCAAAGAGATTAAAACTGTTTCAAGTAAAAGTAAATTGAGCAGTGTTACAAAGTTAAAAACTAAGAAGTGTAAGGAGTCTAAGAACGAAAAAGAACTGATTTTGAAAAATCTAAGAGAAGCTAGACTTAAACGAGAACAAGAAGAAAGACATAGAACAGACATGTTTCTGAGTAATCTAAATAAAACTGAGACCCAAAAAAAGTCAGACACTACTGTAAGCTCTTCAAAAATAAAACCAAAATACAATTCACAATTTAATCCAGAGCTAGCAAGACAAAATTATAGATGATAAGTTAAGATATTTTAATTATTATTATTGAGATATTTTAATTACATTTTTAACACTAGGCATACTACTATGCCATGAGTTTTCACTGTGTAAAATGTATTGTAATTTAAAATTTGATTATAGATAAGTCTATACACCCAATTTTGTTCCAATTGCATCAGGCACTCCTCTCCATATGTATAAATTATAGCTAAATTATTATTGTGTAAAACCAAGACGACAATTAACCTTTTAAACTCTTAATATCACTTGATGTGCCCCCAGCTCCGGGCACAGTAAAATGAGAAATAAATACCTACAACTAGTAGAGATGTTCAGTAGTACATAATTTTTTCTTTCAAAAGGAAAACGCATCTCTTTCGAAAGCGTAAAATTTTATCATAAATGGAAAGCGTTATTTTGTAATTCATTATAATTATATTTCTTAAATATATTTTTTTTTATACTACGTCAGTTGCCATATAGGCATGGAGCCACTGGTGCCTATTCCATTGAACGAAACTTCTACTCTTCAATATGTAGGCATATCATACTTTGGTCATCGAGCCTTAGATTTCAAGAATACTGGCTCCCACATAAACATTGCTGGAACACAGCCGAAACTGTTTTGTGGCAGATTTTACCTGTAGGGGTGGTAGCTAGCCAGTCAGACTCTGAAAAAGTCTTATCACCATCCAGCCCCACGGCGGGAATCGTACCCACGACGTCCTCCGCGTTTTATACCAGAGCGACTTAATAACCTTCCAGAATACGGATTAATTCTTCAGAAGTAGTCATTCTAAGAAGCTAGTCATTTATTACATCACATTCAATGTATCGAAAACAATTATTATTATAAAACACGTATAATGCAGCACACATTTGATTTATGTGGATTTTGGTATCAGGCAATCATTGTTGCCCCATCCCTACGAACTGAATTTTCCGGCCATGGCGCTAGACTTCTTCTTCTCTTCGTGCAGGCTTGTTCCGCAATTAGACGACCCACGCGTCCATTTTGCGTAGGAGGGTGAGAGCTGGATTACTCCAGCCATCCCAGATCCCCCAGGAATCCTATCAGCGCCTTAACGTCGCTGAAGGCTTCTGGAAGGCTGCCTGGTGTCTTCAGGAACCTCGCCCGGCAATCAGCCACCAACCTGCATTCCAGCAAGACGTGTGCGGCTGTCTCCTTAGTCCCCATGCATGCTCTGCACAGAGGACGGTTTGTTATACCTTTGTTAAAAAGATGTCTGTTAAAGCTACCATGACCCGTTACAGCGCTTGTGACCAGGCGCATTTGAGGTTTTTAAAGCTGCATCAGATTTTTGGAGAAGCGTAGTTCGATCCTCGGTAGTGCCAGTTTAGCTTGCCTGCAATCCTCCCGGCCTGCCCAGAGAAGATTGTGCAGGTATGAAGTATGTTCATTTATTCTGCTTTTGAGCCAGTTAATGGGTAGTGGCAAAATTGGTTCTGGGCCGTATGGCTTAATGTTAGACCCTCTTTTCGCTAAATCATCCGCAATGTCATTACCTCTACTGCCACTATCCCCTTTAATCCATCTGAGGATTAGTTGATTGAGATGCCCTACTTCGTTTAGGATTGTATGGCATTCTTTGACAAGACAAGAAATTTGTAATACTACGATTTAAAGCCTGTAAAACAGATTTGCTATCTGTAAGTATAATAATGCGCTTATCTAATACCTTCCTGTTTGCTATTGCCTTGGCCGCGATGAGCACTCCCACATTTTCCGCTTGGAACACAGTGTGGAGCTCGCCGAGTCGCATCACAATGTTAATATTTAGGTCTTCAGAGAAAACTCCCGACCCTGTACTTTTTTTTTGTTTTCGAACCATCCGTGTAGTAGATGATCAGAGATCTATGAAGTTTTGCTGGATCATCAATTTCCGAGAGTTGGATTTCGTATTTCTTGTCATAGGTGAAGGCGGGCACAATTCTGTCGCATGATTGGGCCAATACACCAAACGGTGTATTGGCCCAATCATGTATTGGGTTCAGAAAATGTTGAGCTGCTGGAAATCTTACTAGTTTAAGCTGTTGTAGTCTTAAAGCGGATTGAGCTGCTTCTTGTTGAACAAACAAGTGAAGGAAGAGGTGGAATGTTAAGCATGGCTTCCATGGCAGTAGTCGGTGTAGTTCTCATGCAGCCTGTAATTGCACAACATACCTGACGTTGGAAACTTTGTAGTTTGTTGGTACAAGTCGTTTCGATCTGGGCCACCATACCAGTGATCCGTAACTTACCATAGGTCGAATTACAGTAGTATAAAGCCATCTAATGATTTTTGGGGACAGTCCCCATTTTTTGCCTATTATTCTGCGGCATTGCCATAGCATGGCGCTAGACATCAATACACTTTTCTAAAATACTATCAGTAATTTATTTAACTTTAGACTTTAATTTTAAGTCTTATAATTAAGAAACTTAAGTGTAATCAATTGTAAATCATTATCATCATTATCTATTTATCAAGTAATGAACACTATTTTTATTTACCTAATACAGAGCTATTAAACAAAAAGGCAGATTAACTGAGTAGTGGTATTTGAGCGTAAAAATCCGTCCTTGGCGAAATGGGCACGAAAATATTTGGCGGATTAATCCGTTCGTGGCGGTTAAAGGGTTAAGGCCAAATATATTGTCAATAAACAAAAACCACTTCATAAATAATTTATGTCAGATAAAATATAATATCACAAATTTCAATATCTTGATTTGATTATCTTTAAAACAAGAAAATCCATTTATGATCATACTATGCATTATTGCTTGATAAGCTCAATGCAGACATTGTGGAAAAGCAGCCATATTTACAGAAAAAGAAAATCCAGGAAATATTACTAGACACAATCAACTTTGGTAGTTCCTTCATCTAAAAATAGCATTTGGACGATACAGGTTTTTGATAAATGAGGAGACAGTCGCCTTGATGTACATTATATTAAAAAGTAAATCGCAAAGTTTTCCTTAAACATCTTAGAAACTGCGAAAGTAAACTCACTGCGAAAAGAGTGTATAATGGATAAGGAGACATATCCATTCTATCTAAAATTGATGTGTCTGCAATAATAAAATAACTGCTTTTAATTTTTTTGTCTTTCGCTTGTGTCAACTAGTCTCTGAAACGGTTGGACCGATTTTTTGACAGGACTTTCACTGGCAGATAGCTGAAAACCAGTAACTTGGGCTACTTTATATTACCTCCAGGTAACACTATTTAAAAAAAAAAGGTCATGGGGACAAAGTCGCGGGCGGCCGCCCGGCTAGTATAGGGACAGTTGGGGTACAATGGAACAAAAAAATGATTTCTGTTTTAAAAAATATATATTCTTACTATTTTTATAAATTCTTTGTTGAAAAGTTAACAACAGCTCTTCGAGCATTGATTGAATAGAAAAGTGAGATCAAAAATTAACCTTAACACTAAAAAAAAAGCTTTTGAACAAGACGCTTCCAAAGTGCCCCAGATCTGGGGTACAATGAAACGACCTCTGGGGTACATTGGAACATGACAAAAATAATATAATTAACCTAGCATATATCTTTTTAACACCTTTTTAGAGAATGAAAACATATTCTTTTGGCGCTTTGTTTTGCCTGCCAAGCTTGGACTGGGTAATACTAGTTCAATATCTTCGTTAGTTACTACTGCCATATCTGGTTCTAGTGGAAAATAGAAACTGTTTTCAATTTTTGTACTTCTGCGCATATAATTGACTTCGTACTCCATATTTTCGTCTATATCCGTCAATAGTTGACCAATAAAATATTTTATTGTATGTTTTTGTGAAAATTTTACTAATACAAAGTCTTCAGCTTTAGGAGTTTTAAAAACGCTCACTGGCAGGTCTATCTCATCCTCATCATCACTTGATTCAGTTAACGATAATATTTTATCATCATCTGAATCAGAAAAATGCAAGACTTTGGGCACTTTCTTAACGTCTTTGTTTCCGGTGATTTTCATTTTCTTTGGTTTATTTTTCTTCTTATTTTCTCTTTCTTGTGCTCGTTCCTCTATTTCCTTTTTGATAGGAGTGTCAGTTAAAATCAAACTCTTTCCTCTCCTTCTCTTGTTAGTATTTTTTCTGGGCCCTGCTCGAGGGTAGTCCCTGCAATCCAAAGGACTTTTTAATAATTGTTTATCAACAGCTTGGGATGTGTCTTTTGAAGTGCAATGTTGAGCTTGGGGCTCATCTCTATACGTCGAAGATTGAGGTTGAGGCGCATCGCTGGACGTAGAAGGTTGAGGTTGAGGTGCATCGCTTGACGTAGAAGGTTGAGGTTGAAGTGCATCGCTTGACGAAGAAGGTTGAGGTTGAAGTGCATCGCTTGACGTAGAAGCTTGAGGTTGAGGCGCATCGCTGGACGTAGAAGGTTGATGACGCGTATTTCTTGAGTTCTGGTTCATGTCTTCTTCAATCAGCTGTCTGTTTGTCACTTCGCTAGATAGATAATCCTCTTCGGTAAAGATATCTCGATCAAATGGAAAAATCCCAGTCTTTTTAAACCCGGACTTGATATTTGATGGTGTCATTGCCTTTTCAAACGCTTGTCCTACAAGCTCAGCTACATTATAAATAGTTAAAGTTTGGCCAGGGTGCCGAAACATCCATGAATCTGCTGCAGCGTTGTAAAATTTTTGGAAAGGACCAAATACAGACACATCGAGTGCTTGTAATTTGTGACTCGTATGAGGAGGTATTGTTAGAATGATCACCCCATTCTCCTTTGCGATGTTTAAAACACTTGGAGCTAAGTGGCTCTCATGGTTGTCCATGATCACAAGAGTTTGATTATTTTTCGAAGAAGATGTCATCTTGATAAAGTGCCGGATAACATCTACAAACAAATCACTGGTCATCCAACCAGTAGGCTGAGCAAGACCAAGTGTGCCTGAGGGTGCTCCTGTTATCATATGAGATTTAATTTTTTTTCTAGGAAACACCAATACTGGCGGTAAGGCATTTCCAGTGGCTGAAACTATGCAACAGGTGGTCACTAAAGTTCCTCTTTCTGCACTGGTGACTTTATTCAGCTGCCTGGATTGTTTCGATGCCAATACCTTCCTTGGTTTTTGAAGTACCAGTACCAGTCGTTCGGTGCTAGTACCAGTTTCATCCAAATATATATATCCTTGTGCCATCTCCAAAACTTGGGTATCGCTCCAGAATATCAAATAAATTATTAAAAAATGTTTGCACATTGTGCCTATTGAAAGACGTTGCTCTCGATAAGCTGCAGGCTTCCGGCTTACGTAGTCTTATATCAGGGTGACGCTTTCTGAATCCATATAGCCAGTCAATGCCAGCCATTTTTCGCTCGTTCCAAGCTCGAGGAACGTTAAGATTATGAAACTTTGCCATTTCATAAGCTAAACGTCTAGATTCCACAGTGTCTAGACCGTAGCACATCTTTGGACAAGTCACCAAATATTGTTCTAGTGAATTTTCAAGCTCTTCAGAAAATATTTTATTGACAGCATAGTTAGGCGTCATTGAATATGTTGCTCCGCTTTCAGCTGCTCTCTTTTTTTTTGCATATCGATGCAACGTAGTGCATTTTACACACTTTAACTCAGCAGCAGCTCTCAAACTCATTCCTCCTTCGACCAATTCTACTGCTTCCCGCATAGCCACCTCACTGTGCAAGCCTCTGTCAGTTCTTCTTTTGCGATTTCGCACCATTATGACTTCAACATTTGCAACAAAGCCAGTGAGACTATAAGGAACTAAACGGGGTACAATGGAATAGTGTTCCATAGTGCCCCGTTTCATTGTGCCCCATGGAGTATCGTAAATTTCAAAAAATCGGCAAATAATTTAGGTTATATTTCTCACTACACAATTAACTGACTTTTGTAGATAAATCAACTAAGATTTACACGAAAAAATACCACATACCTGCTATCAATACTTTTTTTTCCAAAAAAAAAGTCTTCCGTCACGTAAATCTAACTTTTGATCGCTTAAAACAATTTTTTTCAATTATTAACTCAGTCAGCGCAGACCGGCCACATTGCACTGCGTCATCACATGGCGGGTGAGACGTTGTGATTAGCCAATGAGAAAGAGCGGGAATTTATTTTGAATTTAAATATTTATTGACCTTGTACCATTGTGCCCCGTGTTCCATTGTGCCCCCACTGTCCCTAATCTACTTGTATCTCCGTTCGGTACAAAACTGGTGTTCCCAGATTGAAGTGAAGACCCACCAAAGTAAATATTAATTGTTAACTTTAAAATAAAAGAAGTACATAATTTCTGTATTTTTATTTTATTGCTACCAATAACATCTTACTGAATTCATATGCATTATAGTGCTAACATAAGCACTTGTGTATATTTGAAGTATAAATTTGTAACATAAGTATTTAATTTTATAAATAATATAGTTTCTTAAAATTAAACATATTACATTATAGCCAAGTAAGTTTTAATTATTTTGGAATATTGTTGGATAACAGAACTAATGGAACTTGGTCTTCTAGTTTACTGAATGGATAATTAAACGTTTCACTTATTAACTCTAAAACTCTTATAACAAGTCCACTATCGCCAGATATATCTGTAGGTTTTGGTCTGCAAAGTAAAAAATATTGTTTAGAATGCCTTATATCATGATATGAGCGCTTAAGATCAAGCGTTTAAAGTGACTTCCACTAAATTGTATTAGTTAGATATTATGTGGTTAAGAAATATAGTAGTCCAGTCGTCCAAACTAATGCGTCCCTTTTAGTGCTATGTAAGTTCAAAAAATGATTTTAATAATTCAGTACTTAATCGTATTGCAATTAATATTAACTAAAAAGGTAATTTAATGTCAATAAACCCTCTTTACAATATATAACTACCTGTTATTTGCTGAATTCTTTGCATAGCTGCATAGAAACTTTATGAATCCATCCAAATCATGAGATTTTGTCTGCCGCAACAGTGTATAAATACCCACTATCAGTGGATATCCGTCGATGTTATCACCAGGTTTCTTAGTTATCAAATCACCTGAAAAACACATTAGGTTACGAAAGTTATACCTATTACGCCGTAATCAGCTGGAAGATATTTGTCTATGGAATAAGCTGTGCACTGTATAACTGTATGCACTGTATTTAAATATCTCTCTGTGTCTACCTATGTAATGAATAATTAAATAACAACACAATCACACATAGAATTTCGTAGCAAGGTCAACACGTAACGTAGCAATAAAATGGTGAATGTTCATGGCATCACAGCGACGTGCACAGGGATTTCGGGTAGTGTATTTATTTATTTATTATTTGGGAAACATACAATGTATTATTACTTATCTATGCTTATCTTAGAATACAATACATATATCAATAAAGTTTCCACCATTACATAACACACACAAGTAACAGACACAAATCGTTTAAAAAAAAAAAAAGAAGATGTTTACTAAATAACCCCCTTAACTATTTACCAATATTAATTACTAACTCGTGAATACAATTTTTCCACTGATAAAGAGAAAGATTGAACATATCAATTGACGTGAACTTTATATTATATTCATTACAAGATCTGAACAAAAACGTATTGCCAGTATACTTAGTTCTCGTAGAGGGTAGACTAAATAAATATTTAAGACGCGAACTTGACCGGGGGCACCTCAGACCAATTCTCTCCAAAAGAAATGGAGTGTCGACTAGACTTTTCATAACCTTGTAAAGAAAAACTTGATCTCTCTCAATACGACGATCCTCTAAAGAAGGAACACTAGGAATAATTTCGTTAGGCAGCTTATGTGCTTTGTAATTTAGATGTTTAATAAACTTATAATTTATTCGTTCTAATGAGTTTATGCGCACAGCATACTGCGGATTCCAGACCGTTGACGCATATTCCAAAATGGAGCGGACGAAGGAATTAAAGAGAAGCACCAAAGTAGAGCCATGCTTAAAATCTCTGCCTATTCTAATTATAAAACCAAGCATGCGATATGCTCTGGCCGAGATACTATTGATATGCGCCTCAAACGTAAGTTTACTATCAACAATCACCCCAAGATCTCTTATCTCAGTTACTCTCTTAATATTAATGTCGCTCAGCTGATAGTTAAATCTAACGACCTTTGATTTACGGGTAAATGTTATTACATTACATTTTTTTGAATTAAGATGAAGACAATTTCTGCGACAGTAATCATAAAGGTTGTCAAGATCATTCTGAAGCATGGAACAGTCAAGACGAGTAGAAACAGTTTTAAATATCTTCATATCGTCAGCATATATTAGTACATTGGAATGCTTAAGAGTTGTGACTACGTCATTAATAAACAGATTAAACAGGAGAGGACCCAGGTGTGAACCCTGCGGCACTCCTGAGGTGACCGGAATGAACGTTGAACAATAACCCTTAACAGTTACGGCCTGACTACGATCCCTGAGATAGGACTCCATCCAGCGCAGCAGGTCACCGTGTATACCGACTTCACCAAGTTTTCGTATTAAAATAGAGTGTGGAATCTTGTCAAATGCCTTGGAGTAGTCAGTATACACGACGTCAACCTGACAACCCTTATCCATAGCTGTAGCTACTCTGTGCACAAATTCACACAAATTAGTTTCAGTGGAACGCCTATCGATAAAACCGTGTTGTTCATTCACAATTATGTGTCTCAGCAAAGGAAACATGCAATCGTATACAATTTTTTCGAATAACTTAGGAATAGCACTAATTTTGGATATGGGCCTGTAATTTTCAATATTATGCTTGTCTCCTGTTTTATGCACAGGAACAATGTGGCTTTGCTTCCAAATCAAAGGCATTTTTCCCGATTCCAAAGAAAGTTTGAACAATAGGTACAGTGGGACAGCCAACTTATGACATAATTTTAGAAACACCGGGGGAACATCATCTGGTCCGCTACCCTTTGAAATGTCGAGTCTCTTTAAGTATTTTTGAATTAATGATACACTTAGATTAATGCTTCCCAAAGAAGTCGCACCTGATTCGATCACTGGTTCTTTAACTTGTGATGAGTGTTGGGTTATGTTCAAACGGTCCTCAAAAGAAGAGCTAAAAAAATCATTAAACAAAGAACAAATTCTTTCACCATCGCTTGAAAAATTATTGTTAAAATATAAAGTATCAGGTATATCGGAGGATGATTTTTTTGATTTAACAAAGGACCAAAAAAATTTACTGTTAATTTTTATCATATTTTCAGCATTACAAATATACCTGTCATAACATTCTCGTTGAACTCTTTTCTGTCGTTCCCGCAACAGACTAAACGTGTCAAAATCCTTGCGGCTACCATACACTTTCCATTTTTTATGAAACTTAAGTTTCTCCTTTATGATTTTAATAAGAGGCGCAGAGAACCAGGAAGGGTATCTGAGCCCACTTTTTATCACTTTTGTTGGAACATGTTTAGTGATAATAGAGTTCAATTTATCATAAAATAATTTAACAGCCAAATCTATATCACAGACTTCCAGCAGGTCGTGCCAATCGATAGAAGCGAGTTCACTATTTATAATTTCATAATCAGCTACCCTAAAGAGACGAACAGTTCGCGACACGGGTCGCAAAGTATTGGGTATTGATGATTTCATTTGAATATTTAGTGCTGGATGGTGACCATCCTCGTCTATTAAAGGTTCCTTGCTATGTGTTACCTCACATTCACAACTACTGATTACCAGATCCAACAACCTGTTATTTTGGTTTCTGATATCATTGTACTGTTTCAAATCATTAAATGACAAAAAGTTTTGTAAAGCGTACTCTAAACTACCCAGGGCAAAACTATTACCATCTGATAGAGTAACAGCACCCCCAGTGCGATTCCATTGCGCAGTTGAAATGTTAAAATCACCGACCACCAGTTGACCGTCATCAGAACTTTCGACAATAACATCAGACAGTGCCTCAAAGAAACTGCACAGGCAATCAAACTGCAATGAACAATGTGGAAAATAGCCACAAAAAATATGCAACAACTTAGAATTACAATTACTACTATATTCCAAAATAACCTCAATTGCCTCCGCCGCAGCACCAGGCATGGTTATGATGTTTGAAGAACGCACTGAGAATTCACGACGTACCGCTATAAGAACGCCGCCGCCCAGACTGTCGCCCCGAGAAACGTAGTTTCGATCACATCTATAAACATTGTACCTACTGTCAAAATACTCTGAATCATATATTCCCGGTAACAACCATGTCTCGCTTAAACAAATAATGTCACATTCTGCATGCATCAAATTACGATAAAAAATATTAGATTTCGTTCGCATACCTCGAACGTTCTGGTAGTATACTGATAACTTCTTATTAAACATCAATAAAACAGTATGTATAACTCATATTGTTTTCACCATAAGCTATATATAGTCGCAAATGAGAGATCAGAAATATATATTTTATAAATAAATTTAAAAAAATTTAAAAAATTGTCAGCGTCGTTAGTCGGAGCACCCGGAAAAGTAAGTTCTATGATAACAAAAGAAATTTCAAACACAAAAAGCAGATACGCTAATACACAAAACAAACAAAAGGAAAAATAATAATTTAAAAATATAGTCCTTATTTTATTTTGTTTAAATCCATTTCATTTGAAATATGTACGACTGGAGATGTATCGGATTTTCTAGCCATAATGCAACAATTTTTCACCCACACATATTGAAAAGACTTTTCCCTTGAAATTGTCTTAACGCGTTGTAAAAGGGTTTTGTTTGCCTTAGTTAAATGATCATTTAAATGAATAAACGATTCTCCTGGAATGCCAATATCACTACTTTTAAGCCGTAACCTCTTCGTTTTTGATAAAAATTCATCCTTCTTCCAGCGTGATAGAAAGCGTACTATTATTGGCTTAATTCTTTTATTTTCATTAGATTTCGGTGCAACCCGGGTAATGAAATCAATGTCGTTCGAAGGGTTTACAGAAATTTGACCACAATTAGCAATATCAGTCATTATCTTCATTAAATTCTCCCCTTTTCTTTCGGGAACGCCAAAGATTTCCACATTTGAGCGTCTGGACCACTGCTCCCTCTCATTATTTTGCAACTTATTCTCATTAAGCGATTCGTTCAAGACCCCGACCTCAGATTTAAACTTAGATAAAACTTTGATCTCCTTTTCTAGATCAGTGACCCTTTTCAAAAGACCGTCATACTGGGTGTTCATAAATGTTAGTGACTCCCTGATAACAGAAATTTCATCACGAATAGGTTTCATTTCTTTTGAAATAACATCAGTGATTGTCTTCCGCATTTCTGACCTCAGAACTGCCATTTCACGAGTCATAACATTATGAATTGATTCCAAGTTCGTTGCTGAAGATACAAAAGAATTGGAGCTGGTTTGAGACTGTACAGGTGGAGATTCAGGCCGTGACCCGCCTCTACGGGTGTTTATGTTGTCTGTTTCGACCTGTAGAGATTGTACGGAGCCAGGGTTTAGTCGAACTGGAGTGTTATCCTTGTTTACTACTCTTGGCTGGTTTTGTGTACAGCCCGGGCAAACCCAGGTCTGCTTAAATTCAGTGCTTATTGTTTTTTTCTTATCTGTAGAATATATACAAGCCACATGAAAGTTCTGTTTACAACGTGTACATATTAACGTACCGCTAGCACCATCTGTTGTGGATTTACAACAAGCGTATTTCATGTTCGAAACGGAAATAAAATATAATATAATATAAATATATGCTTTTATCCCGTTACCAGATCCTCATTAATCTTCCCAAAAACAGTAGATAATATTTTACTTCTGGTAACACTGAAGAAATGTCACTATCAAAATACAGGTTGTCAGATGAGTTTGACAAGTACCTAGTGAGATGTTTGCGGGTACTTGAACATTCGTTATGACAGTTCTGTTCGAATGTAAATAGGTGGGTAAAAAATTCTCACTCGTTTTAATGATTTTTCGCTGCCTCTGGCCGGTGATATTTATGGATAACAGTTGTTGAAGGTTTTCCAAAGAAGCACTACACTACTGAATTCTCCTCACTACAATATATCCAGTATTTATAAAACTCAAAAAATATATGTCACGAAAGCCTGTGTGTATATAACCAGTGTTGCCTGTACTGAACAGTGTGAAGCGCTAGACGGCTAGCTTCGTGAGACCAAGTAGCTAAAGTGATATTTTTTTATTCAAGTTTGGCTTAATTAAACTCATAAGAGTGTCAAAATCAAAATCAAAATACTTTTTATTTCATAAACTATTACATAGTACTTGAAAACGTCAAAATTATAAAAAAATAACAAAAACAAATAAAATATAATTATACTAAAATCACGAAGCTTAGATTCACTTGCAACCAAACAATTTAAAAAAAAATAAATTTAAGTGTAAGTGAATCAAAGTGCCAGTTCCGAGCCACCGCTCTGTAAGAAGAACTAGCAAGAAACTCACAGGCTATGCTCTTTTAAATTATCGATTGGTTAGTTACAATCTTCATTTGTCTGTGACGCTATACAATACAACATAATATAACAATATTCATGCTTTAAGTCATTCATATTAGAATAGCCTGTATGAAACGGCAGTTTAATCCCAAGCATTTTTCAGCCATATATTCTTTAATATATATATAGTATCCCTTTGAAGACAGCTTGCGTTTTATTGTTAATTTAAATTTATTTAGGCTTAATTGCTGTATATTGCTTGGGATTTTATTATAGAATCGTACACATTGACCTTTTAAAGATTTGTTAATTTTTTGGAGCCTAGTGGCAGGTACAACTAGTTTATGCTTATTCCTTGTGTTTAGGTTATGTATATCGCTTTTGTTACTCAATTTATCAATATTTTTATGTACATATACTAGGTTTTCATAAACAAACTGACCCGCCACTGTCAAAATACCAATATCTTTAAATTTATCCCTTAGCGAATGTCTACATGGTAGATTATAAATTGCTCGTATGGCCCTCTACAAAAATATTTTGAATATCTGCGGCACAACCCCACAGAAGAATACCATACGACATAACACTATGAAAATAGCAATGATAAACAAGCCTAGCTTTTTTAACGTCTGTTAATTGGCGAATTTTCTTTACCGCGTATGCTGCAGAGCTGAGTCTATTCGACAATTCACCAATATGTGGGCCCCATTGTAGCTTAGAATCTAATATAACACCCAAAAATTTGGTGGTATCCACAAGGGTCAACTCATCTTCCTTTATTTTAATAGTGATGTTTACTTGTCTGACGTTAGGCGTCACGAATTTAATGCATTTCGTTTTAGCCCCATTTAATAATAAATTGTTAACGTCAAACCAGTGCACCACCTTTGAGATCGCATTGTTTACATCGTCTGGGTTCTGATATCGCTTCATTTTAAATAATAATGATGTATCGTCAGCAAACAATACTATCTCGTGATTTTCCTTTACCAAATGTGGCAAATCATTAATATAAATTAAAAACAAAAACGGGCCGAGAATCGAGCCCTGCGGTACCCCCATTTTTACTACAGAACCCTGAGATCGCTTTCCATTAACTTCAACCCTCTGAATCCTATTACTTAAGTAAGAAGATCCAATGCGGAGCCTCTTATTCCATAATAATCTAATTTTTTTATCAATGTTTCATGAGGAACACAATCAAAAGCTTCGGACAGATCGCAAAAAATACCTAAAGTGTCCAAAGAATCTTCCCAAGCATCAAATATATGTTTCAAAAGCTCAACACCTGCATCGGTTGTGGAGCGACCCTTAGTGAATCCAAATTGTTTTGAATGCATTAACCCATTTTTATTAAAAATTCTTAACATTTGGTTGTAAATAAGTTTTTCAAAATTTTTACTAAAAGTAGGCAGCACTGAAATAGGTCTAAAGTTAGTTGGGTCTGCCGTACTGCCCGATTTAAATAGTGGAATGATTTCAGCTTAAAAACTAACGGCAAGAGAGAAGAAGCATCAGGTTGGTTTTTTCTCCCGCCAATTACAAAAAGTTTACATAGTATTAAGCTATATTAAAGATTTACGAAGACAACAAACACGTGTGTTCTGCAACCATAAGATTTAAAAGAAAATAACTCTAAATAAACACAGCATAGCTAAAGTAGCTATCGGAATATTACATACTTAGCTAGGGCTTCGGGTATACAGTGGATATTTTTATGTATGGCATGTACGCCACTAATAAAATGGCACGTATTTTGATTGATTAAATGAATATTAGGTCCTTAAATATGGAATTTGCGTTTTATCAAACTGGCCATTTAAAACTCAAAAATTCGACGTTTGGCTAGGAATTCCACATTTAAAATTATTTCAATTTAAAGCCTGTTATTTCGTGTTCTGAATGTTTCATTTCTTTTTGCGCCATTTAATTTTGTTTTGACATCGTTCTGTGCTCAATATGGAAAATTTAAAAAGTCGCATTATTTTTAAATACGAGTTCCATCGTGACACGAGCGCCGCAGAAAAAGTTTGAAGAAATTATGATGAGTACCTACTCTAAAGCCACTAAAACAGAAAACACGGTACGTTTTTTGGTTCCAACGCTTTCGTTCTGGAAACTTTGACCTCCAGAACAAACCTCGTGGACGGCCGGAGACCCCAAGTTGTCAATGAAGAATTAAAAGCGATGGTAGAAGCGGATCCTTTTGAAACGACGTCAGTGCTGGCTGCAGATTTGGTGTGAATGATAAAACTATCTTGAATCATTTAAAACAAATTGGAAAAATGAAGAAGCTTGAAAGATTGGTACCACATGAATTAAGTGAAGCAAACCAACAAACACGCATCAACTGCTGCGTCACGTTACTTAACCGTCACAATAACGAGGAGATTCTGAATCGTATCATTACTTGTGATCGTATCATCACATCATTACAATAATGGATTCTATACTATAATCGGAAACGCTTATCACAGTGGTTAAACCAAGGTGAACCGGCCAAAACTTGCCCCAAGCGAAAGTTGGCCCAAAAAAAGGGAACTAGGTAGCCTTTATATGGTGGACCAGTGTTGGTACGATCCACTACAGTTTCCTAAGATCTGGTCAGATGATTACTGCAGATCTGTATTGCCAATAACTGGAAACCATGATGGAAACTGCTGCTTCAGGACAACGCTAGACTGCTCAACAGAAGGTGGCGAAACTAGAGGAGCTAGAATTGGAATGTCACCGTCATTCAACAAACTCCCCAAAAAAAAAAATCAACTTAGATTTTGTCAATTCTCGCTCCCGCAGTTTTTTAAGCAAAGGAATCAATGAACTCCCTATAAAATTACAAAAGCGCATATATAATAACGGTTTAACTTTGATTGATTAAATTTAAAAATTGTAAAAAAAAGTAGGGACTGATACATATGTTTAGACATTTTGCTTTAGCTCTTGTTAACTTCAAATTTATATGATAATAATAAATCTTTATTGCAACAATAGGGAGTTTACAAGTACAGTGCAAGCCCTGATCCTCAAACTAGCGTAAGCTGTATGTTACGAGTCATTCCTTCCAAATTTCAATAAGAAATATGTTACAAACTAGTAAGTAAACAACATAAATTAAGGGTAGGTAGTTAGCATAAAACTTTTCCACTAAAACTTTTAAAATACGTTTAAGAACACTTAATAAAGGTTTTAGCACCTAATGTTAAACTTTACTAGGTAACATTAAACAAATAATCTTACCAGTAGTGAAGCAAATTTGCAGTTTTGGTAGTTGAGAAATTAAAACAACAGCTGAGAGCCGGCCCAAGTCCGCATTTAAAAGTTCTTTGGACATATTCATGTATAACTTTTCAAACGGCTCATGAATGCCACATCTATCAGTGTATTTTCCAAGGTTGAAAATTAGATCTGAAGAAACGTTACATTTCGCATCTGGTCGTAGTGAGTTTTTTATTTCAAGAAGCAAAGAGCTGTAAAAAAATAAAGCCACTGTAGGTAAAAACAATAAGAATCGCTGAAGGTGTATTTTCGTTTATATTTCGATTCGATTTATGTCGTGTATATCGCGATATATAAGTATTAATAAAGCCATATAAATAAAGCAAGAGCCGAATGATACGTTTAAGGACCACAAACAAAAAACTATGACGATTATAATCTGCAATCTTACTCTCGCTAGTAAATATTTAGTCAAATTCTCATTGAAATATTTTCAAACGTAATTTTAAATTAAATATTTAAATGACTTACTCATTAAAAGTTTTCAAGGCAGCTTCCAAATGAGCTGAATCAAATTTGCACGTAGTGTTGAGCTGATATGCTATATGCTTCCGAATTGTTTGAAGTGTTCCTATTAAAACTAGAACATCAGTCAACTGTTGTAGAGTCTTGTGGCTCTTGGTGACCAGTTGTTCCATGTCTTTGCAATCCGGTTTTATATGTCCAAATGAACCTTTGTCTAATACGTTGCTCCTTAATATTTGTTGTATACTCTGTAGCTGATTTTTGATCATATGACCATAAAGTGTATCTAATCCAAACAAACCTACTACACCAATAGCTTCGTAGAGTTTTGCAAAGCTTTTGCTGTTTACTGCATCGTGTTGAGTTTTGACATCGTACCAAGCAGTGCTTACACTTAAATATACACAGTTCCTGAAAAAAAAAACGATTGGGAAATCGAACATTACAAGTCTGGTACTAGACCTCAAACTGAAAACTCTGATACATTATTTATTCATTATCATCAAATCCCATTGCCGTCCCATTAGGTACTGAGCACGGATCTCCTATCACAAACCAAGGTGAGAAGGTATTGGATCAAAACGAAACACATGTGTCTTTGCCAAACCGGACTACTAAACTACACCGATGTACAGTATGACCAGTTTATTGTTCAATCCAGATCAAGGTTATTTATATTCATACAGCCACCACCGCTCTGAATGGCGCCGTTTAATAACTCAAAAAAATAAGCACCCTAAGCGTGGAAGTCACCTAGTACGATATCAAGGTTTGTTAATGAATCGACACATATACGCTATATTTTGTGTAGAGTTTATGCGTATGTATTATAGTTTATATAATTTCCAGCTGAATTAGCGGATACAGCTGGAAATTATACTTTGAGTAAAACACACTAACCTGGCATCCGCCAGCTGCACAATTTGCCTAGCGAGGCTCCCCATAAAGCTCGCCGAAGGACTATATAAAGCTACTCCTTTACGCAAACTTATTTCTTTAGACACACTTTCGCATATAATAGCAGACACCTGTTTCTGCCATATCCTAAGTCCATGTATATTGATATAATCTTGTATGTATTCCAATGATCTTTTATAGCCATCCATACTTTCAGATAACTTTTGTAAGCGTGGTAATAAATTACTTGAGGTAGCTTTTTTTGTATTGGGCTCCAGGAATTCCTCAAACTTTTTAGTAATATGTCGGTCTAGTTCCTTAAGAAGTCCTTCTTCAAGTAATTCCGCGGGGTCTACTCTTATTACACCTACTAAAGTAGACCGCATATCAAGAATACCTAAAAAATAGTCAAAACGGTAAAATTATGATAGTTATAATTCTAAAAGCATAATAGTTGCTAAATTATTGGAGAATTTGGGTTGGAAAAGTTTCAGAATCATTGTCCATATTAGTAACGAAGAAGCTGATAGAACACTGTCCATACATGTTCAACTGTACCGATTGAGGAATGGTCGGAGACGTGTTTTCATATTTCGATGCAATAGATTCGAAAAACATAATTACGCACCAGTGGTAAAAGTAGAAGCCGAGTGGGTTAACTTTGCAACTTCCATCCTTTGTTCGAGTTGAGCATAATCTCGTAATTTGTCTTTCTCTAATCGAGTTGGTACTTCTTTAATTGTCCAAGTTTGAAGTTCAATTATTTTTTCTACAATACTAAAAACCATCTCAGGTATAATTTGTAAAACCTTTTGAATATATTTTATTAGTTCATTGCTATAATATTGAGATACCGAAACTAAATCATCACTTCTAGCTTGATTAATTCTTAATAATGGAATTTCCATAGCACTAGCTAGTTTTAGAAACAATGCTCTAAGTCTGCTGGTTACTGCAGGGTTATCTTTAATGCTGTCTTGCATAAATACGGTATATGTATCTATAGTGCACCAAGCATAACTAACATCTGCTATTGTTTCTAAAGTAACCAACGATTCTTCTTTCAGTGTACCCGCTCTTAAAACATTTTTAAGATATTCTTTACTTTCGGATAAAAATTGTAAAGTGGTCGAAGTACTTTTGATTCCATGAAATTCTTCGACTTCATCTAGGGCTTGAATAAGCTGGGTGATTTTTTTAATGGATTTTGAAGTAATATTATCACCAAGTGAAGATATTTGTTTGGCAATGTTATCAAACCATAATTTTAATTGTTCATTTTCCTGTACCTTAGTTATAGGTTTCGATCCGGAAAATAATTCTGATAGATTATTTATAGCATCTAAAGCAAGAGCTTTGTTGGAATTCCAAGATTCGATTCTATTGTCTAATAATTTTTGTAAAATATTTCTGACTTTCAGTTCTAGTTCGGCGGTAGATATCAAGAGCTCCAATATTTTTAAAGGGTCATGGTTACATTCTTTTTGTACTAATTCTTTAAATTGTTTAGATTTTTTGTTATTGTCATAAAATACTGCATCACTTGTGTGCAACAGCAACCACCGTGAAACCAAATTAGCATTTAACAATATATTTATGATTTCATTGACATTGTCTAGGACATAGCTTTCTGTTAACATTTCCCCATCCAACAAATGTCGAGAACTATTTATAAGGGTCCGAACAGAATCACCTCGTTTACTAAAAACTTCTTTTATCATTTTAGAATTACAAGTATTATTGAGAGCCAATTTCGCAGCTTTGAAATTATCCCAAAAATCAATGACATTTAGTGTTACTCCCATATATACAGGTATAATCCAATTACTAGGAAAGAATTTGTCCACAATTTCTCTCATTTTAAATGTGTCTGTGTGCAAATAATGTGGTGCAAAAAACAAGCACACAACAAGCATACTAGCTTGGGTGGCTAGTGCTGACGATAGATGTTCAGGTATTGGATTAACAGCAAGTTGATTATAAATGTCTTCTGATCTTAGTTTTCCAATAACTTTTTCAACAAAATCGGAAGGGATGACAATACGGCTGTAAAAAAAGAACACAAAGTTTTGGACAGGTGAGATAAAGTGTACAAATTAGATTGTATGATGGTTAAAAATATCATCTTTAATATAAATGCTTGTAAATGATTTTCAGGCAAAGGTTGGGCTCAGCATACTCGTCTGTTTGGGCTGGAATCTGCCTGTCTATAATATATTGTGCGAGGGCGGCTCTAAATATTTCGGGAATCAAGGAAGTGACACAACATTACTATTTAAAAATGTATTTATTGCCTTTCGAAGTATTCTTCGCGAAATTTGACACATTTTTCCATACGATGAAACTAATCATTGACGCAACCATTCCATTCGGAAGTAAGGGGCTCCAAAATACCGTTTTGTAGGCGTCCACAGCTTCTTCAGGTAATGAAAATCTCTGACCACGCAATTTATTCATTATTTTAGGGAATGTATAGAAATCATTAGGGCTTAGGTCGGGGCTGTACGGCGGATGGTCTAATAATTCTATGTTATCTTGCTCTAAAAACTCTTTTGTTCTGTGCGCGGTGTGAGAAATCGCATTGTCGTGATGGAGATGATGCGGCGATTGCAATTCTCTTTACGGAGTTCAGAAACGACCTGTGGCAAACAAATGCTAGCAAACCATACTGCATTAACCGTCATTTGTCCCTCAAGAGGAATAGTCGGCCGGTTTTGGAGGCGTGGCCACAATTTTTTTTGCCACATTCCGTGAACGAACAATTTTTGTTGGCTTTAACTCATTATCGAACACCCAAACTCGTGACTGATTTTTTGTTTCGGTTTCGTACGCATATATCCAGGATTCGTCATCTGATACGATGTTGTATACAGCATTTGAGGATCCTGCGTGGAATATTTCGAGAGTTCTGACGCGAGATCTTCCTCAATCAGCAGTTTTCTTAGGTGACTGCAGTTTTTGGACGACCTTCACGCGGATCATCTCTGAGCTTGACACGTCCAAGTTGAAATTCAGCAAACCAGCAATAAATTGTGGTTTTGGATGGGGCTTCATCACCAAATGCAGTAATCATCCGGTCAATACACTATTTTTGTGTTAAACCACTTCGAAAGTCATAATAAATCATCGCTCTTGAATTTTCTCGAGTCAATTGCAGTTTCTCAACGACTAAACAAGTTTGACAAGACCGAGATTCTTTTTTTAAATAAATAATGAGTATTCGAAATTTAAAACCAAATAGTTTTTTAAATTAAACAGATTTCAATATGACAGGAACAGTGGAAATATTCCATTCCCGTTACTTTTAGTGCAGCCCTCGTATAATATTTAAGACAGAGTGCCAAAAAAGATATAGAGCTTAATTTTTTGTAGAATCCAACATTTTCTTCATTTAACAATATATTTTAAAAAGCATAACATTGAGGAAGATTTTTTGCAAAAAACATACATACTTGAAATATTCTGCTGGATAATCAGGTGGTCTTTTCCCTTGTTGTTGATTATAGCCCGTTTCTCTTAGAAGTTTACAAACATCGTCAACATTCGACTGAGATTGGCTTGTGCTATAGCGATAATAAGCAACTAATAATCTCTCCCTCAACAGTCCTGGTATAAAGATGTCACACAGAAGCAACATAGCACCATAAAGATATAAGGACTCACACTAAAATAATTTTTTTATTAGATTAATGCAATTTAGAATATTTTTTACTAATCATTTTAAATCAGACACCACAAACAAAAGAGTATTTAATGACAATGGTAAGTAGTATTTTTCATACAAGAGGGTGGCACTCAAAAAATACGGGCCATATGATGTCCTGGCTCGCAATTGCAATTGCAGAGGCAACAATACCATTGTTCTACAAAGCCGTAAACTTTTATACCAGTCATAATACAGAATAAAATTTTGGTAGATTAGATCCTATGGGGATGTTATTCCTTCCAGCAGTGTTTTAATCATGAACACGAAGTAAAATTCCTCTAACAACCTTCATGAGTTTAAAATTACCATAAATTTATTATGTAAGTTTGTTAAATTTCAAAATCGGATTGTTGTGTGCTTACCAAAAGCTGTTTTCCTTCAATATCTCTCATTACTGTTTCAATATTTTGTTGAATAAATGCAGAATTATTAAGTTGCTCGAGAAACATGTTTAAATCAATTATATATTGGTAAATATTTTCAAATAATAAATAGAATCGAGAAATCAGGTCCAAATACTTTTCTTTCAGGTCATCATCTAACTCCTGTAATTTCTGAAAATAATTATTCAATAATGTATTTCTTTATGTTTTATTTCTCTAATAGACTTTCCATAGTGGATTTCTATTGTTAGAAGAAAGCCCAATAAGGCCTACATAAAGAACCAAAAGCAATTTGCCATTTAAATCAAGATATATATAAAATGCCACGCAAATGGACGTACATCCAGGTCTGACACATGTACATGTAGCTTAACTTTAGAGATGAATTCAACAACAGTGGCATGAACAATTACAATATCATGTATGTTAGTTTAACATCAACATCCTGCCCTGCCCCTTGTACTAATATCTTGGGTCGATGCAGGAGGGTGAGAAAGTTTTTGTCATATTCCCATCCACCCTCTTTTTAATCATATCAAATTATAATTTATATTTGATCATCAACTGTGCTATCTAAGAATAAATTTTAAAGCTACTTTTTTTGGCCAGTATGATATTGTCTACATAACAGACAGGACAAAAGGGTTTTGATAAGTTATGTATTATATGATAAGTCATGGCTAAAGATAAGAATAAAAATGTATTTACCAAATTTGAAGCAATTTTTTTCTCTTGGGTTTCTGATATTTTGAAATAGCTAAAATCCATAATGACATCTTGATACTTTATTAAATTATCTTTGCTTTCTAATCTGAAAATAATATTAGTACTAAGAAACCATAAAAAATATGAACATAAGTTTTATCATCCCAGTTCATTATTGTTCATTGGGTATTTGTCAATTTTGCTACACTCCACGCTCCACGCGGCTACAGATCGTCGGACCTGTGGAGGAGCAATTCCAGCAAGCGTATACAACATTGGAAGCGGGGTTGGTTTAAGGCAGCCGGTGATAGTTCTGCACGCCTCATTCAATGCTGCATCCACCAGCTTTGCGTGGGCAGACCGGCCCCACACAGAGCAAGCTTACTCGCCGGCAGAAAAACAAAGCGCCATTGCCGTTGTTCTTAGCACTTTCGGCGATGCTTCCCATTTGTTCGACGCCAAATGGCGTAAAAGGTTCTTACGGGCGTCCACTTGATTTCACTACAGAAAAACTTACACCTAACGGGTACAGGGCACTTATTCAAAAAAGAAATATTTTCTACCTGGTCCGCGAAAGGAAAACTTAAATATATAACTGGCAAGTATGTGCCATGTGTGTTAATTATACATTAAAATAGAAGAAAATACAAAATACACTCGCGAGCAAAAGTATGGAATCACTTGCTTGAATTTGATTCCACGCGATCTTGAGTACTTAATAACTAAATAATAATAATAAAAATGATACCATTTTAAAGGTTCATTAATTAACTTTAAATTGATACCAATATTATTCAGATAACGCCAGTACTTCAGAAGTTATCCTGGGCTAAGTGAAAAAAGATGCGTTTCAATTGTTTAACCCGTCACCAGTTGCGCGCCCTTCATCCCCTATAAAAAGACGTGTTACCGGTTTTTTTTATCAGTCATCTTTCACACGTTGACCGGTACACATCTCCGCAACTTTGGACCCTTGAACTTCGAAGACAATGGATACAACACCTACAGAAGCAGCCCAAATCGTCGCCCTATTGCAAGAAGGGCTTAGCCAGCGAGCTGTCGGACGTCAGCTCCACATAAGTCAGTCTTGTGTTTCGAAAGTGTACAAACGCTTTCTGGAGACTGGTGGCTTTGTGCCGAGACCAAGATCTGGACGACGCCGGTGCACATCGGAGAGAGATGACCGTTTTATCGTGTCAACTTCTCTCCGAAATCGGCATTTGACTGGTGTTGACGTCCAGCAGGGGCTCCGAAATGTTCGCGGGGTCGCTGTTAGCGAGTGGACAGTTCGCCGAAGACTCAAGCAAGCTAATTTAACCCCAAGAAGGCCTGCCACAGGCCCGAAACTGACGGCAGCTCATCGACAATCCCGCCTTCGATTCGCTCGTTCCCACCTTGATTGGGACGTTGAGGAATGGAGCCGTGTACTGTTCTCGGACGAGACCAGAATGTGTTTACACGGCAACGATCGAAGAGGTCGGGTCTACAGGAGGCCTGGGGAGCGCTTTGTGCAGTGCTGTTTCGCTGAGACAGTGGCTTATGGAGGCGGTTCTTTAATGATGTGGGCCGGCATTTCTTTCGACGGTAAAACGGAGCTTGTTTTCGTGCCTGGCGGGGGACGAGGAGGCGGTCTAACTTCTGACCGATACATTTCCGATATTCTGCTGGAACATGTCGTTCCCTATGCGGGATATATCGGTGATGACTTCGTCCTCATGCACGATAACGCTCGTTGTCACACTTCCCGTGCCACAACCGAATACCTAGAGGAAGTCGGCATCGCCACATTGGACTGGCCAGCGCTTAGCCCGGACATGAATCCAATAGAGCACGTGTGGGATGAACTAAAGAGGAGGGTTCGATCCAGAAATCCTACTCCTTCAAACACATATGAGCTCAAAACGGCTTTGATTGAAGAGTGGGAAGGTATCTCACAAGATACCATACGGAAGCTCATCAGGTCCATGAAGAACCGTCTCCGAGCTCTCCTTAGGGCGAGGGGGGGGAACACTAAGTATTGACATTAAGTTTTTAGGCGAAATAAAGTTTTTATTAATAAATTTTTGTTGTTTTTTTCATTCATAATTTTTCCGTTATCCTTGCCTTTTCCTACCTCCTTCACTTAATCCAGGATAGCTCCAGAAATAATGGAGCCATTTGAATGAATTTGATATCAATTTAAAGACTACATTTTAACCTTTAAAATGGTATCATTTTTATTATTATTATTTAGTTATTAAGTACTCAAGATCGCGTGGAATCAAATTCAAGCAAGTGATTCCATACTTTTGCTCGCAAGTGTATATATACTAATGAAGGAGACAGATACAAACAAAATAATAACAACTATAATAACATGAAGTGTAAACATTTAAACAAACAACAAAAACCTAACAACAGGACAAAAAGTGAACTTTCACATATTGTTAAAAGAAGCAATGCTGGGGCAATCCTAAACAAGCAAGGGCAAATCATTCCACAAACTGAACTGAGAAGGAATATGAAAAAAAATCAGACATGTGAGGATGGAATTTAAGGAGGTAACAAAGATGAGGTGTACGGCAATGACCTTCTATACACATGGACATCGCATCAGCGCGCTGTCAACGGCACGGCAAAAGTGTGCTTAAACGCGATATAAGCACACTTTTTCCTTAGTCGTGTTTTGACAGCTAAGTCAGAAGGATGCCGAAGTGTGTCATAAAAAAGTGCCCAAATAATACGTTAACTATTCAAAAAAAAAAAGGTATGACCTACCACCGGTAAGTTAATTTTATTTCTGAAAGATAACACACGAAAATGTGTAAATAATGTTGTAAAAACCATTTAATTTTCAATAATTATCATAAATGATTGACAGGTATTTCCATTCTTTTCACTCTCGCGCGTCAGAAAGAGATAGGTAAAGGACACCACAAGAACAGAGTCAGAAAAGAAAACAATAGAATCGCTAAAGACCTTTATTTTTTGCCACATTGCTTTCATCCTCCACGACACAGGGAATCCTAGTGTGGAGACCAGTGACATATGTTTTAATTTTGTATTTTTTCTGAACAATAAAGCATATTATTATTATTATCTGTTAATACATATGAATCCTGTATTTATCTGTTAATACATACCAACATACTTCCTGTTGCTTGCTGATGCTTTTTTTGTAGCTTTCCTGTACACGAGATTTTGAGGGAGAAATGGCGCAAGATAGTAGCAAGAGAAAGGTCCGAAGAATTTTACAAACCAAATAAATCAAGCGTCATTTGCTCAAATCATTTCCTTGAATCTGATTTATATTACACACCTAAACGATTTACGCGTATAAAAAAGACGAATACTATACAACCCATCCAATTTAAGTTTGCCGCCTATATATCAGTAATTCTTTTTAATTTCATTTCACGAAGAAACCATATCTACCGCATTTATTAAAAAACGACTCAATGAAGAAGCAACAGAAGGCATGGATGAAAGTAACTGCGACCATTTGTCGGAAACTATAGATGAAACCCCTGACAATGAAATCAAAAGCCAGATAGTTGGCTATATTTCAGGATTTGTGGTGTACAAATTACTGAAAAAGTTACAGTGACGACTGTAAAAATAACCTTTCAGCTACTCAGAAGGAGTGTTTTCATAAACTAGTCGATTTGAAGGACATGGGTGGCTTATGCTATGCGTCGAAAGGTGTATTCATGATTAATGCCAAAACAGAAAACATTATACGATATTATAATAAACTCAGTGGTGGCAAGTTCATGCTCAAAAAGTATGATAAAGCCTTTTTGACATTAAAAGTCCTGAAGTCTCTTTCGAATGTCAACATATTTACCCAAATTGACGCACACACAACATATCAGTATAGTCATATTTATGATTTGACCAAAGCAGTCGTAGAGAGATATGTTGACGTCCGTCTGCACTACATATGCCAAAAGGATACCTTGGAAAAGAATACTAAGTCTAAAAGACAAATTAAATTTATTCCAGGGCAATTAGTACCTTGGCAGAGCTACTGAAATTAAAACCATTTTTAGCCATACGAATCAATGTTTAAAGCTCCAAAACATGTTTGATTATTTTCGATTTTTGATACCAGCTGTACCAATTACTATTACTACTTTAAAGTCCACATTATTTTTAAAGTGTTGGTTTTTCTTACATACACAAAGCTTATATGTATTCAGCGAACGGTAGTTTTTGGAGGTATATAGATAAAAACGTTAATAGCTGATATTTTTGCGATTTTCTAGTAATAAAAATTTGTTCATTTTTATGGGTGATGCCAATACCCCTTAAAATATCCCCCTAAAGTATTGTTTACTAATTACAAGTGATCCTACATTAGCTATCTTCATAATATTTATTACTGGAAAAAAACTGGCATAAGAGGCATTCAATCTTAACCCTCTAGGTTGGTAACCCATCGGCACTTCCTATGGTATTGCAGGTGTCTATGGGCAATAGTGATCACTTGACATCAGGTGACCCACTTGCTCGTTTGCCTTCCTTGTCGTATAAAAAAATATATAATTCGGTAGTTTAAAATAATAATAGGCACATTCGGAAACCGTGTGGTACCAAAACACAGTATGGCCACTCCTAGTCATCCCGTGGACTATTACGGGCTGAAATTACGATATTCGAAAACTATAAAAATCTATCTCTCGTAAATAAAAAACAAAAATTAACAGCCAACGCCACTCCACTGCTATTTTTGTTCGAATTCGCTTCTAAATTCACCTTATGAAGCTTATTGCTGCTCATGTAGCGCAATGTATGAAAGATCAGTCAAAGCATAATATGGTGAAATTAGAGACCTGTGCCTTATTATTGCTTTGTCATTGTATGACGTGATTAGTCCATGTGTATTGAAAGGTCATTGGGTGTACGGGGAGCATCGCGAGTGTGGAGAAAAGAAAACCGCTCACTCGGATATGAAGGATTAAAGAGGAGGCAACGGATCCTAGTATTCCTGTGTAACCTGATTGGGAGCCAAGACAATTGCTTAGGGAAGAACGACACATGATCATACTTCTGAAGACCAAAGATAAATCGGATAGTTGTTTAGCAGGCGTTCAAGCTTGTCTAAAAGTTCCTCAGTAAGGTCTAAATCGCGTTTTCTGAATAGTAGCTGCTGGACTATCGAGGGCATTGCTCAGAGTGACCTAATTTCGTCGAAATTGGAGGAATGGGATGTAAGCGCCAGCACCAGAACATCAGCATACAAAAAGTGGCTTGTGTTCGAGGTAGATGGCTGGTCATTGGTGTATATATTGAAAAGCATTGGGGCTAACACACTCTGAACACACCCTGAGGAAGACCGTGTCGTAGGGTGCGATCTGCTTTTACCCTTTAGGAGATGAAACTGTAAACATCGGCTGTGTAGTAACTCACTGAGAACTTTGATCAATTCCGAGTCCTTGGCAATTAAATTTACTTTCCACATCAAACGCCTTAGATTCACAGTGTCGTAAGTTGTGGACAAATCAACAAAAACTGCTCCTGTCACCATCCCATTTCAAAACTATCTTTTATATGCTGGCAGAGGTTCAGCATTTAAATGTAGCATGACTTTTTAGGTCTAAAGCCAGGTCTAGTCTAGTCTGGTCAGGAAATAATTTCTTATTCAATCAATTAATTAATCAAAATCAGCATTAAAAACAAAGGTAAAAGCAGTAATCTTATGCAAACAACAGATAGGAATACCGAAGCGCTTTACGTAGGTGGCGAAATCATGCCTTTTATGTTGCAAATGGCGTTCAAATAAAGAATGTACCCTGTATATCTGTGTAATATTTAATTTTAATGTCTGTATTTTAAGTTGTAAATGAAGCTGTAATTTAAGTTGTTAATGAAGTTGTATTTTATGTTGTAAATGAAGTTGTATTTTATGTTGTAAATGAAGTTGTATTTTATGTTGTAAATTAAATTGTATTTTTAGTTTAAGTCAGTTAATTGGTAACCGTGATCGCGGCTCTCTAGGTTGTAGCTGAAAATCAACGTTTTGCTCGCTGAGCAATACTACGTTGAGCTATGACCTTTTCGCATGAATAGAGCACACGTACAAATAATTAATTAATTTTTGTAAGTTTGATATATTTTTTTTTTTTTCTCTTGTATTGTTTTATGTTAATATTTTGTATGTGTGTTTATTTAGTGCAATAAATGTTTTATCTATCTTATTGACAACTAGTCTAAGATGCTTAAACAAGAGCTTAGCTCATATGTGTGGCAAAATTGGGCGATAATTTTTTGCGTTATTCTTAGGAATTGCAACAATCTTTGTATGTCTCCAATTGTGGAATTTTTGCATAATCCAGACAGTTATTGCACCCAGGGTTGCAGGACTGTTCCAAAGGGTTACCGCTGCATTGGTACGTAGCAAGCTCAATAGAAAGAACATGGATGGTTTAAAGTCAGTTTGAGGCTTGTTAGTAATACTCACCAATGGGACTTACCTAGAAATAATATTTACGAATTGGCAGTAATTTTGAGGTAATGAAGGTATAAGGTAAAGAAGGAATCAAGAAAACCACTGACTATAATGTGAGTGGAACTGTTACTATTTATACTGACCTCAATCGTTATAGCTTCAACGTCATTATTAATAGAGCATTTGGTAGATAAGATATTTATGTGGGGAGCAACACTGTGTTATCATGCTTCGGGTGGCAGATCTCAGCACCAAGCGACAGTCCAGGGTTTCTTGGACACATAAGATGTGACTGCGTTTTCTGGCATAATTCGGTTAGTACCTCTGCCTTACTCCGCAAAAACCCTTCAATATTTATTGAGATGACACACAAAGCCATTTTAGAGAGAGAAGACTGCCTGGGGATAAGGGCCGTATTTCAGAATTTACCATCGTAACAGCAAATAAAACTCGCTGATTGCCCAGGGTGCACCGGACGTACAGAGAATACTACGTCTGTCGGGGAGGTTTTATCTTTGCACCACCTTTCGTTGGTATAGCAGGTAAAATTTTGTAAATCGTCAATAAAGAAAAAATGGCTTAAAAATATACGTACAAATAAACATTCGGCATATGATCCTTTAGGCGTAATATTTCTGCCAATATAGCATTTCCATGGGAAACTATATGTAGTAAGTTTTGAGCACATAAGTTGTCCTCGGCCATAAAAGCTCTCATGGTTTCCACCTTTCAAAGAATGTATTTCAAACAACCAACAAATTACTCTATGCAAACAACGTTATATTAGAAAATAATAAAACAACAAACACAGCTCAGATCACACAGATGACTCTAATTAGACATTGACATTTGGCAGACGTAGTTTTATTTAATTGGACATCACGGCGTTGAGCCTGAGAAGAGTTAGAAAACAAAATAATAAAAAAATTACAAATAATTTCTTGTGCTCACCAAATCTACACGTTATTATTAAAAGGGCCGATATTCTAGCAAATTAGCAATATTATGGCATTCATAATTTGTATTGTTTTAGTTGAATATAAACATGATTTTGTAAAACATAAAACAAACCATCACTGTGTAATCATCACTCTTGAGTAATATTTTTTTGAAAGTGCTCACCCAAACCTCATATGTTCATAGAGTGAACAACGTTTATACCTCTTTGTAACTAAACGTTGAAAAAAAAGTAAAAATGTAAAGTTTTAGTGAAAAAAATTACAAAATGCTCATGTTCATACATTTTAATATTTTAATTTACTTTAGGAGATATACATAGGTAATTTATTGTTTGTAATTAATTCTATACAGTAGGATGTTCACACAAATAAAGAGACAATACTGATTGAATTTTCTTATTTATTGCGTTCTGATCTATACTACTTAACAATGACATTTTTGAATTGTATTGTTTCTACCTTAGAATAAGTTTCTACTGAATTCTTCTCTATAAATATTGTAAAAAATTGCATATAGTGAATCAAAGATAGGCATCTTTGATTCGATTTGAACGACAATTTAATTACTATATATTTGGTACTTGACAACTGTTATCTTTATCAAGGGGAAGCCAGTGTCAGTAAGCAGATCAACATCACCATTGTTTCAACAGTCGGTGCAAATATAGCTTAAGGCGTGTAATAAGATGTCTTTATTAGCACTTTTGTGAATTTTGGTGCTGTTGTCGTCATAGCAGTAGAAAAAATCATTTGATATGAAATGAGCCTTAATTAAATTTCTCCAATTATTTGGTATATTTTATTGCTAATTAATATTGTTCGGGGCAGTTTATTTAGTGGCATAGCATCGGTTCCGATTAAATCAAATGAAATTAAATTGGAAATATCATAGTTACTAATTGCTACCCCTTCACATGATGCACATTTTGATTCTCCTTCCGTTAGTGAAATCGCTTCTTCATAAATACTTATATTAAAAATATTCACCATATCTATATTACTGAATAATTTCAGAGGAACATGTAACGTCGCTACACACTTTTGTAAAAAGGGAACAAGTAAAGAGATTCAGCAAAAAATTCATAAATATGTGCAACATAACATGCAAAATCATAAACTCGTGCTTTTAATGTTTCTGTTGTTGTCTTATTGGTATACTGTGCAATGATTTCTGCCCGTAATACATATATGTCGTCATCTTTACGGTTCGAAATATGAAGAAGAAATATGATGTACTGAGGGATCGTTTCAATAAAATCAATGATAATTTTCTCATATTGACATTGTTACTATATTCGTTCGCCATTAAATACATGACTGAATCGAAAGCACAGGTGTTTAAAACTTTTACATTCTTAGAAATAACGTAAACGGACGAACATAAATTTCCTTTTCTAATGAATAGTCTCGAGTTTTTTTGAATGTTGGAACTTTACCTTGCCCTTTCCAGTTTTCAACATTCAAAGGAAGGTCAGAAAAAACGGACAGTTATTGAATTAATTGCCATGTTAAAATATCTCTGTTTTTTCCGATATGATTGTTTAGTGGAATTCTCAATGTTTTTTCTTTTCCTAGATGTCCCAGTTATGACTTTATTAGTAATATTTAGACCAAGATCACATAAATTAGATTTCATTTCACCTTCTAGATATTCAACATAAAGTTTATAAAACTCATCTATTCGGTATCTTTTGGATTTTGTTTTAAATACAAGATGTTTTAATGTTTTGAAATAACTTTCAATCTTACCTAATGATGATGGTGCTTTATTTTCAGATTTTAACAAAGTCCTACACAAATTTGACCATAGCGTAAGTTTCAAGAGTATCCTTTTAAAAGAAGGTATCACATTAAATAGTAATATGCGTATTTGATTTGTTTAACAACTGAGTTTTGTTTTTTAGTATCCTCGACAATATGATTGAACCATTAAATAAAATTTTCATCGTTTATATCTATTATATAAATCTATTATATCGTTTATATAAATTTTATTAAGGACGGTTCTCTGTTCAAATTCAGTCCATCTACCGAAACGTGGTGTATTATTTGATCCAATTTAGAGTTTAATGCCAGAATATCACTTTTATAACCATTGTCATGACCAAGACAAACTTTAAAACTATCTTTTATCACCTCCTTCGCTAACTCATAATTTTAGCAGTGTTTCAAACATATAATACAACGTATATAAAAGTATTTTACTTCAGAATCGACTTTAGTTTTAAAGCAATCCAAATTGTGTAAAGTCTTAACAAAATGACTTGTGTCAAGTCGAATATATGGTTTGGGCTTTTCCGAACTACTACCTTCTAAAATTTTAAATATCGATAAATAATCTTTTTATAGCACTACTGCGATCCGGCAAAACAATTTTTTCAAAAAACGATCCCGTGGCATTAATTGTAAAAGTGGCTTTGTAAAATTTTTAAAAGTAGTGTATTTGTTGGTCACTCCAAATATATACACTAAAATCTGGAAACAAACTGATATAACGAATGATATGTACGTTGTCGCGAGATATTGTTTTAGCCATAGTGTATAATGAAAAAAGGGGATAAACATTTGGTAAATTTTCATGACGAGCCTCAGACTTAATTTTTCTGAGAGAAATAGAAGGCAGAACCGGCGGGGCCTTAAGTGCGGCAACAATGGTTCAAAATCGGGATCTATCACCTCATCGTCATCAAAATCCATTGCATCTTCACTATCTTCACCAGTATTAAGAAAGTTAATAATTTCGTTCTCACGAAGACGATGGCGCAGAGAAGACATCCTAGGAAAAGTAATTTTATATTAGCTATACCACAATTACTTTTTACCCTCGCTAATCAACGTTACATAAATGGCACAAACACATATCCTAGGTATCTTTCTAGAATACAAAATCAAAAAAATACATAACAAACTATCAAATATCTATTTTTAGGCACTTACCTAATTATTTAACTGAAAACCGCGTCTATTAAGTACAACAACTATTTTTTTAAGAATTTCGAACTTTTTACATGTAGCGACTTGCCGCGAAAAACGAACTGTCAAAAGTAAAACAAACCTTCTATAATGTAAAGTAACGCCATCTCTGTGTAAAGTTGTGTATTATTTCGTTAGTTCAGTATGTGGGTCACACCCAAAAAGTAGCATGTCGGGAGTCGTCAAAATAAAACTGCTCATATTATTATGAAACTTTGTTTGTATTTAAAGTTACTCTTTAAATACAAACATGTTTTGTCTTATAAAAATATCACTAGAGATCAGTCTTCGATATTTTAGGAATCTACTATAAAAGTCTACAGGAGAGATGTCTACAGGTCTACAGATACGTCGTTAATAAATCAAAGGTGGACGCCAGTATAAAAAAGTAACAGATTGAGCATTATAATATATATTTAACATTCCCTTAAGCAGCTAGCATCATAACATTTTTATAAAATCTATAAAGTACTTAGTCAGTTTTAGGTTGGACAGAAAAGAGGCACCAATCTCGACCAAAAACTTGTGTATTTAATTAAAATATTATTTTTTGTTGTCACATGCATTTTATGTAAGAATCACAACCGAGAAATTGGCAGCGAATGCAATGCTGATAACAGAATAAACAAAATAACTACGGCATGCGTTCACTTCTAACAGTATATGATAGTTTTATGTGACTACAGGACGAGACTTAAAACTGAGAACAAGATATTTATGTCTCATAATAAGGAAATTACAGTAGTCTTTTGAAATACATTACTGAAATGTATATTTTATTAATATAACTGATGTAATAAAAGGAAACAGAAGTAATAACTGTTAGTGTATATATTTTTAAATTTCACTCAAAGTCGGTTACTTGTCATCGGAACAGTCCACAGGAGGAGTTTTTTACTCAGTCGAAACGAAAAAAAAACTTTAAAATTTTAAACAATTGTGATATTTTCACTAAAATTAATAAGTTTTCTATAAGAACTAACCAAAAAAGACACAACATTGTCACATAACATGAAAATTTAGACAACATTCATCCTGAACATATTTTATATCGTTTTTGTGTTTGACCCATGTAACCGAAATGTTATAATGACATAAAGTAAAATAAAACGGTCCTTATGGATCCAGTAGGATATTTTTTAGTTTGTTACAGTTATGTCACAAGGGGATACAAGGGGTTAAGATTATACTAAAATATTGTTGTCACGGAACAATACTGCCTAATTCTGTTTTATTACATAGTAGCTAGGCAGAATAATTTCAACTTATCTTTTTCGTTAGATGTAAAACAAACTGTCAGTTCTAACGGTTGTGGTCGGCTTATTTTTGTTTATCCTAATTATATTATTTTAGCGGTGCATTTTAGGTTCTAATGTGAGTTTTGCACGTGAAAAGTCCTTAGATCATTAATAATAAAAATAAATAAATAATTTCTAACAAATTATTCTAAATATTAAAAAGTTTACAACAAGGTTACTTAATAACCTTAAACAAGTTAACTCTTCCTAAACTTTAACTGTGCTTATCAACACTATGGAATTTGTTGAGGCAACACCGGTTACATTTAAAGAAATAACACCGAACCACAATATTCCAGAAAAGTGGAAAGAAATAGTCCTAAACACAGGTAATTTTTTAAATATTCAGTGAACTGTTCACATAAACTTCGGTGACATTCTAATACTTGATCTTTTTATGTTTATAGGGGGCACACACAGTACATTGCAGGACATTAAATTGCCACAGAAAGCAGGAGGATATTGGTACAAAGATTCTCAAAAGGCAAATACTAGAAATCGATTAATTTACTGGTAAGTAGGGTCTATAATTTTTTTAGATTTGAATTACTCGCTTATCCCCATAATTCAATGCCATAGGTCCAAATTGGCTTAATAATGCATTTGTATATTAGCAAGACAGGACAGATTTTCGCGCAATGAGCCAGTATAGGCTTTTTATTAGGATGTTGCTTCGTTTCCCTTTGCCTTAATGTGGTTGGCCCATGTCAGACGCCTATGCAAGTGTATAGGGTTTATAAAATAAAAATAAAATAAAATATACTTTATTGTCTTTAAGATCACCATGATCATTTAGATTCGTCAAACATTTACATGAAAAGGAAATTCAATATAATTATTAAAAAATTAAAATTAAAAAATTCATTTATTCAAGTTTGGCTCAATAGAGCTCTTATGAATGTCATACTTATAAACTAACACGCCCATTCACTGCGGGCGGGAGCTTGATCGTAAAAGAACGGGCAAGAAAATCGTCAAGATTGGTTTTTTCTCCCACCAGTTACAATTAAAAATTTTCTTAACAACAATGAAAGAAATATGAGCGGTACCATAATAAAGAAGTAAAAGCAAATGGGTTCTTTGTCAAGGTTTGTCAGTTTATCTGTCTATTGTGGTTTTTCTCAAGATTTGTCAGTCTGTCGGTGACTTTTTCAATCTCAGCTTTTTTCAAATTATGTCTTAAGATCTAATACAATTAAAGAAATAAAATATTAAGATTACTGCTGTTCTTAAAACTAACAAAATCTAAAGATCATACATATCTCATCTTATCTTAAGAAAGAAAGGAGCAATTCATGTCACTTCCAGGCAGACTTGTCGTTCATAAAATCTTTCACACTATAATAAGCCTTCTGGCACAATTTACTCTTAATGTAATTTTTAAATTTATTTATAGATAAATTAGCCACATCATCTGGCAGCAGAATTTGTAACTTTATGAAGCCTATACTTGGGCATAGCCAGTTTATTCTTATTTCTTAAGTTAAAATTATGTCTATCACTATTTTTACTCAACTTTTATTTTTATGAGTATGCAGTAAGTTTTCATAAATGTACTGTGAATACACAGTCATTATGCCTATCTCCTTAAACTTATCCCTCAATGAGTCGCGAGATCTCATACCATAGATAGCACGGACAGCCCTTTTCTGCAGCACAAAGATACACTAAATATCTGCAGCATTACCCCACAGCAGTATGCCATATGTCATAACACTGTGGAATTAGCTGAAGTAGACTAAACATAACTAAACATAACAAGCATAGGCTGCAGAACTCAGTCTGCTCAAAACTTTCCCGATGTGGGACCCCCATTGCAACCTGGAGTCTAGTGTTGTACCCAGAAAAACCGTCTCATTTACTAACTCTATTTCATCGACTCTAACCCTAACACTGGTTTGAGCAAGCCGCACATTAGGTAAGGTGAACCTGACACATTTAATTTTATTTTGATTTAATAATAAATTATTAGCACTGAACCAGTGGACTTTACTAGAGAGCGCATTATTTACGTCGTCAAGTTCACGTTGTCCACACCTAACTTTAAATATTAAAGACGTATCATCTGCAAATAAAACCATCTCGTGATCGTCTTTTATGAGGTTGGGGAGATCATTAATATGTACTGAAAATAGATACGGGCCTAGGATTGAACCCTGCGGCACCCTTATTGTTACTGCAGAACCGGGTGACTGCTTACCATTAATAACCACTTTCTGGACCCTATCACTTAGGTAAGAAGTGACAAAACGCAAGGCTTCTGTTACGAACTCTAATGTTAAGTCATAGCGGGAATTATTAATTCTCTTTCCCTTCATCTATACCTTAAATACTATCTTCAATTGTTTCTTCTTAAGACCCTGGAGAAACTAATTGACCGTTACATTAGAGATGGTCTGCTTAGGAAACTTCCTTAAACAAGTTTCAATGTGCTTGTCAATTTCAAAAACCCAAGAAAATAGCACTACACCTAGTTGTTTAGAGGGCAAAATAAGGAACTGTGCCTGGGAGTTTTTGTTGAAAACTTCGGCAGGACAACCTTTGAATAGATAAGAACAGCAGCTAGGGACCACGGTATCCCTGACATAATCTTCAAATGAATGACTGCATGCTTAAGGGTAGAACTATTACCTCAGGTATGTGTGTAATTTGTGACACACTAATGGTGAAGACCACGAATGGGTGTCAGCAGGGGAGACCCCTCCTGTAGAGATTTGTAGTGGATTCTATTCTAACCAGACTGGACAATATATTAGGTCGGGGAAAAAGTCTTTTCGCATAACGTAGGTATAAACTTATTATAAAATTTTTTTGACTGTACTATTTGTGTCTGGCTGGTTTTGGTAACATTAAAAAGGTTCCATTATAAAGAAAAGAAAAAAATAAAAAAAAGTTGTTTCCCGCTATTTTTCATTTGTTTTTCTCTCCGTAAAAATGAGTGAATCTAATGAAGAAATTCGATACATTTTAAAATTTTATTATAAAAAAGGCAAAAATGCAACTCAAGCAGTGAAAAAAATTTGTGATGTTTATGGACCTGATGCAGTGTCAGTAAGAGTAGCACAAATTTGGTTCAAACGTTTTCAGTCCGGAAATTTTGATGTTAAAGATGCACCTCGCTCTGGTCGCCCTGTTACGAATAAAATGGACACCATTTTTGAAAGAGTGGAGCAAGATCGGCATATTAGTAGTTACGATGTAGCTGAAGAACTGGGAATTGACCACAAAACAGTTTTGACCCATTTGAAGAAAGCTGGTTATACAAAAAAGCTCGATATTTGGGTGCCACACGAGCTCACTCAAAGAAACTTAATGAACCGTGTACTCATTTGCGATTCATAATTGAGACGTAATGAAACCGAGCCGTTTTTGAAGAGATTGATAACTGGCGATGAAAAGTGGATCACGTACGACAAGAACGTGCGAAAAATGTCGTGGTCGAAAGTTGGCCAGGCTTCACAGACTGTGGCCAAACCTGGCCTAACACGAAATAAGGTGATGCTGTGTGTATGGTGGGATTGGAAGGGCATTGTTTATTATGAGCTTTTACCGCCCGGCAAAACCATCGATTCTGATCTTTACTGCCAGCAACTGATGAGATTAAAGGAAGCAGTCGAGAGAAAACGGCCGGAATTGATCAACAGGAAGGGTGTGGTCTTTCATCACGATAACGCTAGACCACACACATCTTTAGCCACTCAGCAAAAATTAAGAGAGTTCGACTGGGAGGTCCTAGTGCATCCACCATATAGCCCTGACCTTGCGCCTTCAGATTTTCACCTGTTTCGGTCTCTGCAGAATTCTTTAGGTTCTGTAAGGTTGACCTCAAGAGAGGACTGCCAAAACTATTTGTCCCGTTTTTTTGATCAGAAGTCCCAAAGTTTCTACAGTAACGGGATAATGTCTCTGCCCACAAAATGGCAGAAAGTTATTCAACAAAACGGTACATATATATTGTAAATAAATGTAAATAAACTTTGAAAAAAATGTCTTGACTTTTCATACAAAAATACGAAAAGACTTTTTCCCCAACCTATTATATCAGACAATAGGCTATGCTGACGACCTTGTCATTATGGTTAATGGGAGTTTTCCTGATATCATATTGCAACTGATGCAAAGAGCCCTGGGACTGCTTGAGAAATGATGGATGACAATCACCTCTCTGTAAACCCTGAAAAGACGACTGTGATTACATTTACTAAAATGAGAAACCTGTCGGCGTTAAAACTACGTTGGACTTCAGAAGTTAAATATCTGGGTGTAATCCTAGCTAAGAAACTAACCTGGAAGTCACATGTAGAACAGACCCTTAAAAAGGCTCTTAGAAGCTTTGGATTATGTCATTTTACTTACGGAAAAACTTGGGGGCTAAAACCAAGAATCCTAAGGTGGATATACACAGTACTGGCGGCCCATAGTGACCTATGGGTGCATTGTATGGTGGCCTCGAGTGAGGCTATCTACTTGTAGAAATGACCTCAGTAAGCTACAAAGAGTGTGTGGCTATTACTGGAGCATTCAGATCTACACCAAAGGCAGCCATAGAGATCCTACTGGACCTACCGCTGCTGCATTCTGTTATAGAGGATTATAGAGTCTGTTATAGGGGTACTCTGGACTAGACAACAGACAAACATAATAAAATACCAGTTGTTTCTGGAAGTATAAGAATATGCTAAACACTTGGATCATGACAAATATTGATGCATACATATATTTGTACTATGTGGGAATCGAACCCACCCACTTTAGGAACAGAGTGTAGATATACAGACCACTACATGATATTATGCCTATTATTAGTAACTTATGCAAATGTTATAACCTCCAGATAAGCTTATCATAATATACTGAGATTTTAAGATTTTTTTGTCCTGAATTGTTTAACAACTATAAATTCTTACAAAACAATCAGTCTAACTTTGATCTCAGAGCATTATCAGTCCCATATTCTAGCATTATTGGTTGTGCCATAGACATATGCTTAGGGCACAGGGTCTGCTCACTGGTCCAATCAGATTTGGCTAAGACGTATCTTAGAGTCATCACTATGCAATGCTAGTAAACAAATAAAGCTCTAAGTAAATATTAAACAGAAGATTTATTGTTCTTTAAAAATAATCAATGGTTATATTTTTAACTTTTATTTGTTACAGGCAAACTAACCCTGATTCTATAGAACTCTCCGAGGCTTCACTTGATGTAAATTTGTCGGGTGCCAATATTAGATGTAAAGTAGCCCCTGGGACACCACCACTCAATACTATCACGGTTTACGAGCGGACAGCACCACATGAAGTGGTTATCTTGGCAGCGACAGTGTCCTCGGTTCATAGATTAATATTTCCACACCCAGAAGTCATTGACAAAAAGGTAAAGAAAATAGTTTATTTGTAAACAGATAGCATTGTAGCTGAATACTTACCACGCAACTCTAAAATTGCTTCGACATTATTCTGCAATATATTTTTACCATGCAACTCTAAAATTTTAAAACTTTTGGATCTATTAAGTTAAAGAATACTGGCGATCTGTGGGATATGTCTGTTAAAGTTATTAAGACTATCTTGGATTCTATTGCTCCTTATCTAGCAGAATTATTTAACAAGTGCGTCGATGAAGGGACTTTCCCCGATCTTATGAAACTTAGTAAAGTCATACCTCTTTTTAAGACTGGCTCAAAGGAGGATAAAAGTAACTATAGACCAATTTCAATTTTACCAACTTTAAGTAAAGTTTTTGAAAAAATTATCTTAGATCAGTTATCTGCATACTTTTATTTAAATGAACTTTTGCACAGTCAACAATATGGTTTCATGAAGGGTCGTTCTACAGCTGATGCTGGTGCTGCGTTACTACAGCATATTTATGATGCCTGGGAGAGGTCGCAAAACGCCATAGGAGTGTTTTGTGACTTATCGAAGGCTTTTGACTGCGTTGACCACGGTACCCTTATTCTTAAGCTTAATTTCTATGGCGTGTGTGATTTGGCTCAGAAGTTGATAGTTTCATATCTTACATCTAGATTTCAAAAAGTAGATATTAATGGCGCTAAATCATCTGGTTCGTGTATACAGATGGGAGTTCCTCAAGGCTCAATCTTAGGCCCATTTTTGTTTCTGGTGTATATGTCACCGTAAAATTGTAAATAACGTTAAATTATAATCTATCCCGCGATATTGTAATCTGTCGAAAAATTGTGATCCGTAACAAACTGCTCACAATTTAACGCAATATTTTTCGATAGATTATAATCTATCGAAGACAAACCGTCAGATTGTAAAATGATATGCAAAAGAACGCACCTCGCGCTCTGATTGGTTGAACTTTATGTTCCCCGCTCAGCCGCCCGTCGTGCCATCTTCGGTTGTTATTAGTCAAATTCATTTGTTGTAAAATGTAAACAAACAGTGTTTTGGTGATTTAAAACAGATTTCGTGTTAATAATAATAACGCATTGTATTATAATAAGTTGTAGGGAGTGTTAACGGACCTGTGATAACCTAAAGAAGTGCAGTTAAATAATAAATAAGAGAGTGGTTGGCTGGTCTTGATGGCAAGACCAGCCAATCATGGGCAGGCTTTAAACAGTTGACAATTTAACGCGCGACAGATTGTGATTTAACGGTTTGTCTTTGATAGATTATAATCTATCGAAAAATAATGCGTTAAATTGTGAGCAGTTTGTTTCGGATCACAATTTTTCGACAGATTACAATATCGCGGGATAGATTATAATCTAACGTTATTTACAATTTAACGGTGACATATATAAATGATCTTCCTTTCTTTATTAGTAGAAAGTGTGAAATGGTGTTATTTGCAGATGACACATCAATAATATTTAAAACTAACAGAAATAAAAATAATTATGACGATGTAAATAGCGCACTTTCAGAGTTGCTTCACTGGTTTACTGTTAATAATCTTCAGTTGAATGCTAAAAAAACTAAATGTGTTAATTTTTCACTACCCAATGTAAGAGATGTTGAAACCAATATAGAATTGAATGGTCAGAGGTTGGAAATGGTCGATTCAACCTTATTTCTAGGTGTAACACTAGATAAACACCTTCAATGGGGCCCACATATCGAAAGCCTTTCTGGTAAACTGAGTTCTGCCGCATATGCGATTCGAAAAATTCGTGAGATAACGGATGTCGAAACTGCTAGAATTGTTTATTTTAGCTATTTTCACAGTTTGATGTCCTACGGTATTTTATTGTGGGGATCTGCCGCTGAAATTGAGACTATTTTCATTTTACAGAAACGAGCTATACGTTTTATTTATAAACTACGGTCTAGATCATCCCTTAGAGAGTTGTTTCGGGAAATTGGTATTTTAACTACTGCCTCGCAGTTTATCTTTAACTGTATTTTGTTTGTGCGGAAAAATATAAATAATTATTCTAAGCGCTGTGAACGTCACAGCTTTAACACACGAAATAAAAATAAACTGTTAAATCCTTTTCTAAGACTCCAAAAAATTCGGAAGTCTTTTATGGGGCAAGGTATGAAATACTACAACAAAATTCCGCATGATATATTGGATTTGCCCTTAAACAAATTTAAAGTAGCTATTAAAGAAACATTGATTAAGAAAGCATACTATTGTACGCAAGATTATATAAATGATAAGACGGCATGGCTGTAAATTGTATCTATCATAGAACAAACAATTTTGTGGTCTGCGGCTGTTTGATTTTTATAATATTATTGTTATTTCTGCTACTTTAATAGTACAAATGTGTACAAATCTTTTTATTTTGTGGCTTGAGTATGTCATGCACACTTAAATGTCTCTGGGGTGGCGGCGTTATGCGTCGGGTCGTTACATTCCCTAAAATATGGTTGAGTGAAACGATGGCTGGTTCATTCGTCATACTCGTGAACGAGTGCTGCTTGTGGGGACTGGTCTGCTCTTGTCTACTATTTATATTTGTAATTAAAGATTTAGCTAACTGAGAAAAGTTAATATTATTTTTAATCTGATAGCTGCACACACAATTTTTGTTGTCCTATCATTCTCCTAAATGATGTTTTTGATTAGGAACGCATAGTATTGTTCAAATGATTATATAGATATTAAGACTGAATTGCTGTAAATGATATCTTTCATAAGACCAAAAATATTTGTGGTTTGCAGCACATTTAATTAATATAATGTTATTTTTGTTAAAATTTGTTTATCCTGTAGCTTGAGTATGTCATGCTCACTCAAATGTCTTTGCGGTGGTGGCGTCATGCGTCGGGTCGTTGCGTTCCCTAAAATATGGTTGAGCGAAACGATGGCTGGTTCATGCGTCATACTCGTGAACGGGTGCCACCAGTGAGGACTGGTCTGCTCATGTCTACTATGTTTATTCGTACTCATACTCATATAACTTAAAATAAAAAGTTATTTTCTTCTTATATTTTAAATCATGTGACTGCAGAACACATGTTTTTGTAGATTTGTCAAATTGTCTTACTACTAAGTACATATTCTTGTAACTGGCGGGAGAAAAAACTAACCTTGACGATTTTCTTGCCCGTTCCTTTACGATCAAGCTCCCGCCCGCAGTGAATGGGCGCGCTAGTTTTTAAGTTTTGACGTTCATAAGAGCTCTTTTGAGCCAAACTTGAATAAATGAATATGAATTTGAATTTTAATAAATGTTCTTGATTTAATTTTCAGTCAACTTATGGATCCCTGAGCTTATCATCTCCATCAATATTCTGTGATACCAGTGCTATTAATAATGCAAACAACTATTTTATTCTCAACCAGTATTCAAGTTCAAGTAAGTATACCATTTTAAAAAAAAGATTGCACATATTCCGTAAATGTGGAGTTTGCACAAAAGAAACTTACTTTCAATTTATATTGTAAAAAATGACAAAAAGGTTTTAATACTTTTTTTAAAATTATAGATACAGGAATAGTCCACACTTGTGCCTCGCAGTTGCGCGACAATGGTGAGGCGGTGTTCGCCATGTCTTATGGTCTTGGAGGCGAAGGTGGTCTTTTACTAGTGAGATTGCCCATTTCTGGACCTGCTGTTACTGTGCCCCTAAAACGGGAATCGGCGGTGCCTAGATTTTTATCTGGTATTACTGGAGCTCTTAGGTAATTTTTAACATTTTTAAATATGATTTATTTTTAATATAAATGAAGTGAACCAATGGTGTGTTGTTATAAAAGTAAATAATAATGGGTTAGCCCTTCTCTGTTTGCACCTTGGAATTAATGTAGTAAGGAATCTGCAGGCAACTGTTTTGTTACAGTTGCTTGTAGTTTATACTATATCTAATGGCGGCTGCTTAGCGACACGCGAACAGTTAACCTTTGTGAAGCCTTAAATTGTATTATAATATTCCTTTCATTTTATTTGGTCTGAGCTGAATGCTGTACTATTTTAGGCAAATTTAAGGTGAAAGCTAAAATGCAGATTTACATACTATTCTTCAGTAACAGTCATGCAAATCTCTGATGTCGGATGAGTATGTACTTTAATAAAACAAATTTATTAATACTTTATTAACAGGGGTAAAAGTGAAGGCGTCGAGACATACGGCATAGTCCTAACTAGTAGCGCAGCCGTGGCGGTATGCGGTGATTCGTGCATGCGCGCATGGACGCTTCCCGCCTCCGCTTCCGCCACAGCCTCTGCCCCCGCTGCCGTCTCTGCGCCCCTTGCGCCGCTTACCGACAGACCACGGCCGCCCCGTTAGTATTATATTAATATTGTTTCTTAAAAACCTTACTAGCTAGGTTCTTTACATAGAATGATTAGTTTAGACATTTCAAGCAAGCATAATTTTGTATAATGTTTTTTTGTATAGTGATGAATAAACTGTAATATTTTCTGCAGTATAAATAACTTCACATACCTAATGTAAACACAAAATAAAATAATTCATAAAGATACTAAACAATATTAAATTTTCACTAACTTTGTTCTTATTAGACATAGCAGAGGACGGCCTCCCACGCGAAGACCGATGATCTGGTCAAGGCGGCGGGAAGCCGGTGGATGCGGTTGACTCAGGATTGCTCAATGTTTAAATCTATTGGGGAGGCCTATGTTTAGCTATCACCATCATCACATGGCTGAGATGATGGTGATGTCCTCATTTGTATTGTTATTTTTACATTACTGTTTGCACAAGCTTACAACTTGCACATGGATTTAATTTAAGTTTTAAAGAAGTGAAGATTATGTTTTATGTATTTGCCTTATTACTTAAAGAATATCACTATTAAAGTATCCGATTTTAAAATCACAAATAATTTGATGTAGAAAAGTCATATTATACTTTTATTTATTTACAGCTCATGGCCACATGTTGCAGAAGGGTCAACTCCATGATGGGAGTACAATATTGGTGTCATATCTTTCTTTTCCAAACAAATCTGAGTTTGTGGTTTTGAAAATGCACGAATCCAGTGCAGGCATCAAGTTTTCCCATATTTGCCGTATTTTTGGACCCGAGGTAGTATTTTTTCCTACACATCAATGTCATTTTTACCAAATAAAACACAAATATAGTACTAAAATAGACTTAATTATTTTTAGTTGGACCTCTTTGATTACTCTATTGGGTATGGAGATGGCGGGAATGTAATTTGGGCCCTTTGGAGTCAACCTGATGGTGAAACAGTAATTACTAGTAAGTGGTTTAAACATAGAATTTTTGTTTCATTGTTTTTAAAAATTAAGATGAATTCGCTTGGCGGGAAGGTGAAGCGTCATGTCTGCAGTTTTGTTTTATTTTCTAATATTTGTGATATATCAAACATTCAAATTCTCTTAATAAGTCCATGTGAGATCTCAGTATAGCCCCACATCCACATCTTTACTGAGGGCTCAATGGAATCAGGGGAGGGCATCTCATTTATCATCTTTATCACCATTCATTCTATGATTTATATATTATTAATATATCTCTTACTTGGCACTGGCTAAATGTGCTAAACGCACGAAGCCATTATTTAAAACAAAAACAAAAGTTGTAATCTTTTTTTAAGAAGTGTATAGATTAAAGAGAACTTGTGTCTTTTCCATTTGAACACAAACATTTCCTATATCTAATTTCCGTAGTACTTGATCCCATCATCATCATATCCTAGTGTTTTCTCGGTTGCCCTAGACTTAAGCTTAGGGCCCAGGGTCTGCTCACTGGCTCAACCAGATTTGACTGAATTTCAGTTATTACGTGGAACGACTGCCGTCTGACCTCCGCAACCCAGAGGGAAACATCATTCTATGGTTGAACCAGCTGTCAGTCTGTTAGAAGGCACTGACTTTATAATAACGACTGCCATAGATGTTCATGACATCCGAGACCAACGGCTTAACGTGCTTTCCGAGGCACGGAGCAAGCGAAAATTACGCACATAACTTTGAAAAGTCATAGGTGCGCCTCGAGGGCTTGAACCCGAGCCCTCTGTATTTAAAAGCAAGGGGTCTCGCCACTGGGCTATCGCCGCTCTGACGCTGCTTCCGTAGTACTTGATCACACATACTCGATATTTTTTTAAAGATTGGTGAAACGTTGTGTTTGTGAAGCCGAATTCACATTACGAAATTAGTGTACTGCATGATGATAATGATTTTTGCAGTACTTGTGTAACTAGTTCCGTAAATATAATTGGATATTGACATAAACTATATCACTGGCAATATAGCTCCATCAACATGGAAGCTTTGTGCAGTGGTTATGAAAAATGTCATTATACAAAATGTGTGTCCACTCTGCGCAGACATTATTTTGTGTCTCACACACATACATTTATTAATGAAATAATTTCGTAATGTAAATAAGGCTTTGTGTTACAAGTATATTTATAAATGTCGTGTGGTAGCGCAATCTCCAAAGAATTCTACCTCCACATGCCTCTGTCCTAGGGTTAAAATGGTAATTATTCATAATTCGATATAAAATATGTGTCTGAAACATTCAATCAAGTAATTTGGTGATTTACTTAATTGTAGACTTGTAAACCTCTAAACTTTTCTTTTCTCAACCACTTTATTATTTGCAACTTAATCTACTTGTTTTCGACCTCAACGTTTCATTATTAACTAATCACTACCTTTCATATTATTCACGATCAATATAAAATCGAAATAATTAGGGATAACGCAGGACTAACGCACTCCTAACGGTCCGCGGAGTAAAGACGGAGCGGCGCTCGCGCCTCCACCCCACCAGGTGGTCCGTGCCCCCAAAGATGGACCTAACGACGATAAAGGCTTTTCTTTAGGTTAAACTTTGTTGCTTCGCAATTGGGGCTTTTAAATAAACTTGAATATCAAAAAGAAATATAAACTTTTTGAAACTATTATTAGACAGAAAGATACCCAAATGAACGTAGAATATTTAAAAAAACTTCTATGATCATAGGGGCAGTTTTCGTGGGATACGACGATATGGACGTGATATTATGTATGTATGATATTTCAGGTACAGCAGTAGGCGCGGAGGCGAGCTGGCGCGCAGTGGCCGGCCGAGACGCGGCGCCGGCGCTGCCGATGCTTACATCACACCAGCAATACCGGGAGCGGCTACTAGCGCCCGGCCTCTTCCCGCCCGCCGTCGTCCGCAAGGCGCTTGTGGTAGGCATATGATTTATATTATTATAATTATAAATTAGGAACTAGTTAATAATTATAATGCTCATACATTCAAATAAAATTTATTACTTGTGTTATGAATACTAACGAACGTACAAATATACTTAAAAACTTTTTTTATATAAATATATTTAATATACATAGGAAACACCCAGACAAGAACAAATTATGCACGTAAAGATTTATCCTGTGTGTTTGATATTATAATATTTTAAAAATAAATATTCATATGTATTAATTCGTTATAAACAAATGTCACAAATTTTCTACAATATTTGTTTTGCTATGTATTCTTTTGACATTAATACGCTACTAAATTTAGTTTTCAAAGGACTAAACATATTATTTACCAATATGGACAACAACAGTCTAAAAGAAATGATTATTTACATCACGATTTCGTGTCCTTTACTATTGTGTCCATTTACTGTTGCCTGAAAGAAATTGTTTTAGGCGATAAGGCCGTTGATGGTATATACTAGTTTTAATTATGTTTATAATTGTAATCTTTTTAATGTTGTAAAAAAAATGAGTAAGTAAATAAATAATTATTATTTGTTAAGATCTACCGTCGCACATGGGGCAGCAATGAGACGGCTATAGAAGGCGACCTCGGCGACTCAGCGCTGTGCGCGGTGCAGTCGCGCCTCAGACACCTCACGGCGCGAGCAGCCTCTCCAGACCATTCTCATCTCATGCACAAGTAATTATATTACATATTCCTATAATATTTTTTTCGGCATTTTATTAGTATATGAAAATTGCGGCTTATATCTCATCAATCAGAAAATTGCGGCTTTCTCTTTAAATTATCAGCTCATCACGGTAACTGCGTCTTGTAAAATGTATTGTTTAATATTTCTGTAATAAACCTTGTTTAAATTAAGTTTTCGGGTATTATTACATGCTCCAGTGTGTCAGCTAATATTCTTTTACTACTTACTATTACTTATATGTCGTATTAAAAGGTTTAGTTGCCAAGGATTTTATCATTTTTAATTCTACCACGAGCATTAAAGAGCGCCATACTCGGAGCATGACTCTTCATTGCTCGAGTATGGCTCTCTTAATTGCTTGTGATCGACTTAGAAATGATGAGCACTGAGGTAACCAAACATAGCAAGGCTAATTGGCGAGCTGAAGTGGCAATGGGCGGGGCATATAGCTCGAAGAATCGACGACATATGGGGATTTAAGGTTCTTCTATGGCGACCGCCAACTAGCAACCTTAGAGCCTTTTTCTACCATGCTGGTATGCATCCGCACGCTGCTGTAACTCGCGTGCGTTGCATACGATATTTTCCTTTGACTCATGATACCCACGTGTGTATGATTATTCGCATGCTGATAAAGGAGAAAAAAGGCCCTTAGAAGAGAAAGTTTCCCAGAACAAATGAACCGATGGTCTGGTCAAAGCGACGGAAGCCGGTGGATGCATCCGATCGATTAGCGTGAAAAACTATTGGACAGGCCTATGCAGCGGTTTAATTTCTCGCGAGATCTGGAAGCGGGTTTTGATAGCTATTTTCACAATTATAAACTTATAGCATACATATATGATCACGCCTCTTTCCCCGAAGAGGTAGGCAGAGGCATATTATTTCCATGCCCACATTTCGCCAATTACAGCCTATTTCCGCTTACCGGGAACTTTTATGTTCGCCAGAGCCTCGTCTGTTGTTTGGCAGGTTCATCATATGCAGGTGAAATTGGCTATAGGCACCTCAGATGTTGGTAGGATCCCTATACACCTATTTTATAGTTAAAGAAAATAATTGTTCCAAAACTAATTTTATTTCTTAAATGATCTTATCGCGTTATATCTTTTAGATGCTGGTCGGAGTTATACAGTTGGTGTATGCAGTACATGGAAGGATTACAGAAACCACTCGGTCTCATGGTTTCTACACACGTAAGTAAATTTCATAATAAAAGTGCAATTTTCAGACTATTATTTTAATCTATTGTAAAGTAAAGAAGCGAGTCCGTATTAGTTGGATAACTGGTCCTTGCCTGTATAAGATAAATTCTAAAGACTTTTTTATTTAAATAAATTTTTTTTGACGATTTTTATTTAAATAAACATAATATTAATGTTACTTGAAATCGAATACAAAAAGTAAATAATTGAATTTTGAAATATATTAAAATTACAATTATGGCTTTTGATTTTACGTACAAATAAGTTAACGACGATTTTGCTGGAACGTTAATGGGTTTAGTTAATGATGATGATATGCATTATATGTTTTCAGTATAACGATTTGGAGAGTGGTTGGTGGTGCGCGGTGGTTCGGCGTGCTGGCGTGTCGTTTGTGCGCGAACTAGAACCGTTGGAGCGAATGATGCTGTCGCCTGATACCAATTTCCTCGATCCTTCCATGGGTATGCTAATGTTTTCGCAATCGCATTTCGTCAATCCGCGCTTGGGTTGTATGAGGAGACTCATCTTCAGAGATGTCAAGGGAAGTCCGTCAACGTCGCACCACTTCACGGTTTCCCATAACATTTGCCCCCTAGTTTGGCTCATTAAAAAATTCACTTCTGTGTACCAAATTTCAATTAAATTTGTTCAGTACTTTTGACGTGAAAGCGAGACAGACAAAGATACTTTCGCATTTAGGCTGCGATTCCACCAGAGGTGGGCGAGGCTGCGTTACGAGGAATGTGTTTGTTACGAACCAATAGAATCACTGCGCTGAGCGAAGCTACGTATATAAAGCGATTCTATTGGATCTTAATAAACACATTCCTCGCAACGCATGCTCGCACATCTCTTGTGGAAACGCAGCCTTATAATATTAGTAGTATATACAGTGGTAGTCCGACAAACATTTTGCAGGGCAGTGTCGAACTATCAAATTTGTCGGATTACAGAGTACTGCCTAAGACCCCCTATAGTCCGATTTTTTTTTACAAAAGAGTACCTTGTAATCCGACCAAATTACAGATCCAATGATAAGATTCTTTATATTATATACGTATGTACTCTGAACTACAAATCATACTTGATTATGTATGTCAAATTTAGTAAATTAAACGACGTTTTATTATAAAATTTACGTCATTAATGATATCAAACTTACAAAAAATATGCAATAACTTTACGTTAGGAAATAATTGTGTACAAACAAATGTAGGTACATACTAAAATAATCAAAAAGTATAAATCAATTAATTTAAGAAGCATGCAAATATTCATCACCGCACCGCTATCCTCATCGCATGTAGTCAAATTCAAACTAAGCAATCATCAGAATCAAAAAAATACCCTACGCGTCGAGCACAATAGTGATGGTACGTACAAGTTGTAACTTGTTCAATCATGCATTAGCGAATATTATCAAAAAAATAACCAATAATAGACCATTTCGGATTACAGGGAGTGCCGGATTAGCCGGGGGCCGGATTACCGGGGGTCCACTGTATAGTAATAAACGTAGTTTTCCTTAAAACACGGGTTCACGGGTTTCGCTACCGATTGCCAAAGTTATTAAAAAATGCGCCGTTTAGCGTAAAATTATTGCAATAATTCAAAATAAAAAAATATTTTTCTTGTTCCATGTCGTCTTTATACCACTAACAAGAAGCAGAAACAGTTAATGCTTTTGGCGGTAAACATATCGAGAAAAAAAATCCGACACGGAAAAGACCACTTTGATGCCTACTTATATAAAAAAAGCTACTTTATCACAAAATAAAAGTTGTTTTTTTATATATGTAGGCTCCATACTATCATTCTATCTTGTTTTTAATTGTATTTTTGTGTAAAACGTTTCAAAATAGTTAAGTTCACGATATTTTCTTATATTTTTTATAAAATCTCTTTTGTACCTGGTAGCGACCCTTAAAACCCCTATCAAAAAAATATTGTTGAAGGTTTTGATCGAATGGAAACGCATTATAGGGTGTCCCAACAAAAAAAAGAAAGTTAATCTTATTCGAACATTTTTGAAGCGCCTTAATTAGTATGGATGTTATAGGGTCGAGCGGCGAGTTGTCAGCAGAGGCGATGCGGGTGGTAGCGGCGGGCGCACAGTGGGAGCGAGCCGCCACTGGCGCGGGTGCTTGCGAGCTGGAGCGGAAACTATTCGCCGCAGCCGCGCCGCAGCATCGCCTCCTTCCGCGCCTGCTGCATCTGCTGCAGCCGCCGCCGCACGCGAACGCTCCCAACGCACCCGTACGTACATTTGGACCCTTACTCGTCGCAATATCTCGGCCCCGGCCATACAACGTGCGAGCGCAGTGAACCCCACTCCCACGGTGTTACGGCAACGCGAAAAATTAGAATAAAATAAAACAATGCCTTATTTTTTGTACGATCCACATAATCGCTGTTTCAATAACAAATAAGTATTGAAAGTGACCGTTATCCCATTATCGTTTTCTAATTGTTTTGTCTCATATCACGCTTGTCTCTTTAGTTCAGCAACCCGCCTTTAGGTGGCATTGGTTGTATCGGCTGGCTAAAATTTGTTTTCTTATCGGTCACCACGCTCAAAGGTAACTTGAATTAATATCAAAAAGAAAAAAAATACTGCATAAATAAAATAAATAAATAATTATTGCATAGGTTGATTAAAAATGCTATGCAATAGCTTTACCGAGTTTACTTCTCCGAGTGCCTCACGTCTTTTTTTTAGTTCTATCGATAGTGCGTGCTCGACGCAAGCACAACACTGCACAAACAATGTTTTATGACTGCGCCTGCAGCAATATATTGCCCCAAGTTGAGCTATTCTAATTGACGTATAGAAGACAGTTGTCTGCCTAAAGATGGAGAAATGTAAAAATCGCAGAACATATTAGGTCGGGGAAAAAGTCTTTTCGCATAACGTAGGTATAAACTTATTATAAAATTTTTTTGACTGTACTATTTGTGTCTGGCTAGTTTTGGTAACATTAAAAAGGTTCCATTATAAAGAAAAGAAAAAAATAAAAAAAAGTTGTTTCCCGCTATTTTTCATTTGTTTTTCTCTCCGTAAAAATGAGTGAATCAAATGAAGAAATTCGATACATTTTAAAATTTTATTATAAAAAAGGCAAAAATGCAACTCAAGCAGTGAAAAAAATTTGTGATGTTTATGGACCTGATGCAGTGTCAGTAAGAGTAGCACAAATTTGGTTCAAACGTTTTCAGTCCGGAAATTTTGATGTTAAAGATGCACCTCGCTCTGGTCGCCCTGTTACGAATAAAATGGACGCCATTTTTGAAAGAGTGGAGCAAGATCGGCATATTAGTAGTTACGATGTAGCTGAAGAACTGGGAATTGACCACAAAACAGTTTTGACCCATTTGAAGAAAGCTGGTTATACAAAAAAGCTCGATATTTGGGTGCCACACGAGCTCACTCAAAGAAACTTAATGAACCGTGTACTCATTTGCGATTCATAATTGAGACGTAATGAAACCGAGCCGTTTTTGAAGAGATTGATAACTGGCGATGAAAAGTGGATCACGTACGACAAGAACGTGCGAAAAAGGTCGTGGTCGAAAGTTGGCCAGGCTTCACAGACTGTGGCCAAACCTGGCCTAACACGAAATAAGGTGATGCTGTGTGTATGGTGGGATTGGAAGGGCATTGTTTATTATGAGCTTTTACCGCCCGGCAAAACCATCGATTCTGATCTTTACTGCCAGCAACTGATGAGATTAAAGGAAGCAGTCGAGAGAAAACGGCCGGAATTGATCAACAGGAAGGGTGTGGTCTTTCATCACGATAACGCTAGACCACACACATCTTTAGCCACTCAGCAAAAATTAAGAGAGTTCGACTGGGAGGTCCTAGTGCATCCACCATATAGCCCTGACCTTGCGCCTTCAGATTTTCACCTGTTTCGGTCTCTGCAGAATTCTTTAGGTTCTGTAAGGTTGACCTCAAGAGAGGACTGCCAAAACTATTTGTCCCGTTTTTTTGATCAGAAGTCCCAAAGTTTCTACAGTAACGGGATAATGTCTCTGCCCACAAAATGGCAGAAAGTTATTCAACAAAACGGTACATATATATTGTAAATAAATGTAAATAAACTTTGAAAAAAATGTCTTGACTTTTCATACAAAAATACGAAAAGACTTTTTCCCCAACCTATTATATGAGGGTGATTCGGGTACCCCAAAGATTGTTCTATCGTTGGCGTTGGTCACAGCAACACACATAAATGCTTTTTTCGAAAAAGTCACTTTAATAACCAAAAAGAATTAGAGCTAGTATAGCTTTTAGTAAATTAACTTTCTGCATTCCGCATAAATTAATAACATTCTAATTATTTAGATGTTGACGCCGCAGCAAGTGGACGAACTGTCCAAAATTTTAGAACCCATCAAGGATTTACAAAATGCAGTTTTGGAGTTAAATGATGCCTTAAGATTGGATGTTCCAGAATTGGTTACAATCAAAGGTAAGAATTTTGAATTACTTTTATTTATAAAGCTGATTTAACTTTTGTAATTTGAACTTTATTATCTACGTTTACTTTATAGGTGATGATGAAGAAAGCTCAGAGTACGATAATTTGTTTGCCAGTGATCTCGGAGTTTCTGTCGTCACCGAAGCAATTCGTCAAATGGCCGAAATGAGGTGAGATTCAAAGCACAAATACGAAATTATCTTTTCAGTGGATTCTTAACGTTGTAAATACAAGAAAAATCTAATCAAGACAAATGACGGTGCGGCGGTAACAAATGTTTATCTATATTTAGTACTAGCGGTCGCCCGCGGCTCCGGCCGCGTGGATGTCGGTTACCGCTGCAAAATGCCTACCCAGAAAAGAAACGGTCAGCAAAATGATTTCAATTCACAGACACCGACACTAACATCGACGACGCAGTCATTATCCGCAGGCTGCATAGATTGTCTTTATGTAGATGTCAAAGTTGTTTATGATGAAAATATTCAAATGTCATTAATACTAAGTTTTTACTCCTACCGGCAGTCCCGGAGTGCAACCCGTTGTTTTGGGATAAATAACTAAAGCGATTATTGTAGATCTTCTCTATAAACAACATTTGACGTTAAATTATTTTCAGTTAACAAAATAAACTGATGGTCTGGAGCCCCGACCCGTGATAGGGCGCCGTGCAGCAGAAATCGTAATATTTTAATTTCGTCATAACTTCAAAACCAAACGTCAAATTTTAATAATTCCAAGACCAAATAACATCATATTTTGATAAGGATTAATAGCATAAGTAAAATAAATGCGTTCAAATGTAGTCCAAAAAAAATTCATGATTCTTAAATAAAAAATGGTTTTTTATTTAAGTGTGTCGCGGACTTTTTAGTAGATATTTATAAGATCTACACTTGATTCGTACATTTTGTGGTTCTATCTTTTATAGTTTAGGCAGCGTACGCAAAATGAGTAACTTTTACACTTTGTGTCCGAAAAACCCAAATATCTTTCGGAACCCTATTTTTTTTCAAATTTAAATTTAGCTTATGTTACTCAGTGATAATGTAGCTTTCTAATGAATTTTTTTTTATTAAAATTGGTCCAGTACTTTTTGAGTTTATTCGTTACATACAAAAATACAAATCTTTCCTCTTTATAATATGTATTAGTGTAGACAAGCCACACAACACACTACACCACAAATCAAATGATCTAATTTTAATTTATTCAACGCTTATTTAATATCACTTTACTTTAAATAATTACAGTTCCTATAATTTCATTTCGTATAATCATTGTTTGATATAATATACAGGTGCTATAAAAACATTTTGTATCATGGGATATAATTTTTTTTTTAATTGTTTATATGTCATAACATTTATGAGATATAATAATCATTTGCTATAAGAGACCAGGTGGTACTTGTCTGCCCTACCCCTAGAGTGTATTTCACTTAAGCGAAGGAGGCAGCCCCCACCCGATGTAACAGGGTACAGGCGGCTGGGGTGGAGAAGGAGAGCGTGGGCGCCTGTGTCTTGTAACACCAGGGTGAAGGGGATGCCTTCCCGTAGCGGAACCTTATTACATGCTGCATGCCTGCTCTCATGCTGCATTTTTGCGTGCATGACGCATGTCTGCTTTTATGCCGCATGCCTGCTCTCATGCGTTATACGATACTCATATCTCATATTTTACATGAAATATTAATTGTAACTATCACTTAAATTTTAGATCAAATATACTTATATCAATCATTATTTTTTGGAGCCACTCACTTCATGAGTTCAGACCATTTTTAAGGGTACTTAAGTTTTAGTGAGATATTCACAGATCAAAAATGAAGTGGCAAGGTCTGTTTCTTTGTTTCATTTTTTGTAATCTAATGATAATGAAATAATTATATATTTTCAGGTGTAGAGTGGTCCGGGGAGTGTTAGCCGCGCTAGGAGTGTCGCTGGGAGACGGCGGTGTGCCGGGCGCTGGCCACTGTGCCGTTCACTGGCAGGCGTACCGCGCGCTACTGTGGCTGCGGGCGTGTGCACTGCAGCGGCCGTGAGTTCCGATGTCCTATGGTATTAGTAGTAGCAGCCGCGATGGTAGAGTCGCTGGCCTGTATTGGCTAAACACGACAGAACAGTCGAAACCCTAACGCCGCACTCGTATTCAAGGGTGCTGTTTGAAACCGCAGCCATGTGGCTTAGACCTGGTTTCCGCGACTTGATGTAGCATCAGGTCAAATTTGGGCCATACGACGACGTATCGCTTCGAGACGGCAGAGTATTGGACGCTAAACCATTACGACAATCAATATTTTAAATAGGCAGCCATTGCCAAATCCGAAAACGCGTCATTGCATTGATCTGTATAATCATGAATCTTCCGTACATTCGTTTCTATTTCAGCATTATCCTAGATTAGACTTATTGACAATTATGTTTACCTAGGGTGTCTCACCAACCCCGATTAGAGCTAAATCTATTTAAATCATCGTTATGTCCCTCTCAACTTCAAACAAATGACTAAATTGCAATGAAATTTTTAATCAAATTTTGCTTAAATCAATATTAAAACTGTTGTGCAAGCCGCCCCTAAAATCATATTGTCATCATCAACATCACATCAGTCTTATAAAGCCCACTGCTGAACATTGGCCTCCCTTATAGATTACATTCTAATAGGTGTATTTGCACATAATCACCACGCTAGGAAGCGGGTTGGTAATCGCAGTTCAAGCCAGTACGCAGGATTACGCTGGTGCCCATCATCCGGTAATATTTCTCTTCGTTGACTCTTACGACTTATGTATTTCATTAAATAAAAATGAAATTTTGTTGAACTTCTTATGCAATCATAATTTTATAACAGGGGATCAAGCTCATCGGAATCATTCCGTCTAAAGCTAAGCGCGCTGGGAGCGGAGGCGAGTCCCGAGGCGGCGGAGGTGCCCGCGGGCGCGTGGTCGTCGGGCGTGGTGGGGGCGTACGTGCGGGGCGCGGGGGGGCGGCGGGCGCGCGCGCATCTCTGTGCAGCCCGCGCGCATCTCTATGCAGCCCGCGCGCCGCTGCTCTGGCATCAGACCTTGCCGCTGCTGGCGTACCATCTCGCTCATCAGCTGTATCCTTTTTTCCACTACCAAAACGAACCGTGCCGCCGTGAGTTAATCACCAAGGCACCTACCAATATATTATCTATATCTTGCCGCAGGGTGCCGTAGAAGGCGACTCAGGGCCACCTTTTACCATTTGATACGTTTCATTTTTAAATCTATGTGCTTATAGTTAACTTTGCTAGAATTTAAATAGCTGTACCATGGTTTCTCCTATCGCAAATGGGATATGTGAGCATGAGATTATGTGTAAATGTAAACTATATCTAAGTTCGAGTTATAGCGCTGGCGCCAATAAAATCTTAACACTTAAGACACATTAATACTGCATTATTTTAAAGCATTAATCTTATTTCAAATACCTTATGGTGGATAACGATGCAGTACATAAGGTGCTAAAATACAAATCGACTTTATTTTAAAGTTTTACCTACACCTGTGGTTTCTTGAATGCGGTAACCTTGTAAATATTTTCCTGAACAAGTCGATCAGTTGGGCGGTGAGCGGTGGCTTCGAGTTCGGGTGGTGGCTGGCAACTATCAACCAGCCGCGGCTCGTGCAGAGTTACGTCTCTATGCTCGAGCCTTGGTGCGAATGGAACGCTTGCTCTCGTAAGTTTTTTTTTACTCAGTTTTACATTTAGGTTATTTTCCAAGAAAAATCCTGAATGCACATTATAGACAAAAGGCTAAAAGGTGGCAGAAAAGTGTCTGAGGACGTAAAGCAATAGGATTTTAATTAATTCGGCTTCAAATGGTGGTTATGATCTGTGCCTTACGAAGGCTTCTCATCGTTTAAGCCATAACTTACCTATATTTCAGTATGTTTATCCGTTCTTTAGTATCTATAACACAAGTTCTTAGCTTGAAACTAAATAATTGTTGTAATTGTAATAAAATTTCATTCATAACTGATGGTTTTCCCGGGTCAATATTTCTGTATTGCACTGGTGCTTCAGACCTATCTGCGATATGGTGGATCTGTACATATTCCAAGATAGCATCCAGTAAATGCATTTATACTGTTCAGATCATGCACAGTATCGATTTAAGCATACGTTTCACTGTCAGACCACTTGGCTCTTTATTCAGTAATATAAAATATTAGTTTTAAACAATCTTCAGGTCAGTTTATTCTGGGCCTGTCATTGCTGGAGCTGGAAGACCAAGAAGGAGCTTACACTGCATTCTGCAGGGCGGCTAAAGGTGTGAGCTCTGAGCCCTTCTTACGGCAACTGGCAGCGTCGTCCACCACTCGCCTCACGCAACATCAGGCATTAGTGCTTTATTATATGAAGGTTGGTACCGGTTTCTTTAATTACATACATATATACAATCACGCCTGTTTCCTCGAAGGGGTAGGCAGAGGTATATTACGAGTGTACGCCCACACTTCGTCAATTATATAGTTGGTTCCACATATAAGGTGGCGCTAGCCACATGCCGCTTGTCGGGAACTTTTATGTTCGCCAGAGCCTCGTTCGTTGATCGGCAGGTTCAACCGGGATCGGCACCACTTGCAGGAAATATATATTTATTATGTTTACTGAAAATCCTGAAGACATGATAGTATTCCTTTTTGCTATGATTTGTATTATAGGACCTCTTCAGTCTGTTATGTGTATGTCAAAGGTAAATAGAGTGAGCTAAATAAAGAGTAGTACCCACTTTTCTCTTAGCATTGCTTATCTACTTGATGCAGTATGCAAGTTGTATTGTAGTTAGAAATCATTATTTTTATTTGCCAAAATTTTATCTGTTATTAAAGTTTGACATCGTTGTTATATTAATACATTATGAAATTTATTGAACACAAGTTTCTGAGAGGATATAAAAAAGTAACCTTAGCTTTTTATTTCCCAGGTGATAAAACTGTTCGAGATCCACGACGCGGGCGCGTGTGTGGTGCGTCTTGCAGAAACAGCGATCAGCATTGCCGACAAGGATGATCCCAACCTGGTAATTTTTTTTTTTTTTCTGTTTCTTTATATGAGAAGACTGATATGGCTTGGAGGACAGTAACCTTCGCTTAGGAGGTTGTGGATTTAAATTCCACCCAAGACATATATTTGTATGCAATTTGTAAGAAATACATTGCGTAAGTGGGCACTATGGACGCTTGGGACATCATTTGCGCGTTGATTGGCTGTGGAGTCTGCCGTGGGTTAGGAGAACAGTATAAATGACAGAATGAACAGTATAGCGGACTGTCTTTTTTGCATGTTATCAAAGAGCATTACAATCAGAAAAACATTCGTGAAATAATTATTTTAATTTAATTTTACAAATGTTTATCATTTCAATAATTTTTTGTCATTGATATAAAATAACAAGCAAAATAAAACACTGGAGCATGCCCTATTGGAAATGATGTCTAGGTAGATAAATATATTGATACATAGATAGTTTATTTGGGAAACAATCAATCTTATATAGGAATGTGATACGTAAAAACGTGATTATCTAAATGAACACTGCATGGTTTATCTATAATAATAATAAAAATATATTTGCTGACAATTACACCAATTATTTTAGTTTCAAGATAAGTATCATTAAGAACTTGTGTTATTGATACAAAATAACGCATATACATACATAAATACTTTTTTTTGTAAAAAAAATAATTAAACACCCAGACCTCAAAAAATATTAATGTTGATGCACACAAAGATTTGTCCTGCGTGGGAATCGAACCCATGACCGCAGGATGGGATGGCATCTATGTTGTGGCTACATTAATAATGTTGTTTGTTGCAGGCGATGTTCCAGTGGCTCGTGTTCAAATGGCACTTGTCTGCGGGTCGCGTGCAGCGCGCGTTGAGTGCCGCCGCGGCCAGCCCGGCCCGAGCAGCGCGCGCCGCCGCCGCTGCCACGCTGCTAACCACACTAGGTTACTGGGATTACGATAATTACGACTACTAGATGCCAAATGTCCATTCCTTAGCTTTCTACCCTAAATAAATGTCTTCTGACATTACACCAATTATTTAGTTCCAAGATAAGTATCATTAAGAACTTGTGGTATGGATACTAAATAATGGATAAACATACATAAATACTTTTTTTTTGTAAATACATAAGTACTTAATATACATAGGAAAACACCCAGACCAGAACTAATATACTTTCGATTCGATTCCCACGACCTTACGAGCGGAGAGCGGGTATTCTAGCCACCATACCATATTGGTCGTCGAACCTAGCAGCTGTAAACATAGTTACATACATACATACATTCACGCCTTTTTCCTCTAAGGGGTAGGCAGTCATATTATACGCCCTCACTTCGCCAATTAAATAGTTGGTAGGGGGCGAGCCTATTGCAGCTTATCGGGCACTGTTATGTTCGCCAGAGCCTCGTCTGTTAAACGGCAGGTGCACCACTTCCAGATGAGGTTTGCTTGGGCTCCTTAGGTCCTGGTAGGGTCCTATACACCTCTACCCTAAATTAACACCATTAGGTTTATTTTATGGTGGAACGATTAGGTGACGTATTCTTGCCTAAAAAGGGATACCGTCTCAAACATGTAAATAAGTATTTTTTTTTAAATGAACATTCTTTTTTCATTTTCAAAGGCGGTCTTGCAAAGGTTTACACAATTTGTTGATTCAGGACTGAGGTACTGTGCGAAAATCCTACGCAAAAACGAACCTTAACCTTAGTGAAGGTTTAATATTACATTATGACAATTTCTGCGGAACTGTATTCTTCCGAAAAACAAAAATATTTCTTTCAACGCCGTTTTGGCTTAACTTTGTGTTGAGGTTTTCTTTGCACATACGCGGTTTTCAACAAAATAATAAATACAGTTGGCCCCTAACTTCGTACTGTTTTTATTTGTATTGGTTAATTTTAAACTGGATGAATTAACAGTTCAAAACTATGTACAAATCCAATCATACTACCCATGTTGTATTTTTTACTGCCTTCGGATCTAATTACTTCCGCAATATTTTTGTACATGTGGAGAGGATGAATGCAAATGATTTATGATGATCAGATAGCCTTCCATCACCATATCCAGAAGGTTTTGGAGAAAGGGCAGGTCAAAAGTACCCCAAACCGACGGGCGTGTATGAGAAGGTTAATGAGTGTGAATAAAGCTAAGAGTGTGTGACAGGATTGTAGCAAGTGGAAAGATTTGGTATCTGCCTACCCCTAAAGAAACGAGGCATGGCTGTGAGGTGAGGCGTGTATGTATGAATGTACATTCACCGACGATATGGCGTAGAAGGGAGTATACCCGCACTCGTCTCCTGAGGTCATGAGTTCGATACCACGCAGAACCAATCTTTGTATGCATAAACATGAATATTTGTTCTGGTCTGGGTGTTTTCCTATGTGTATTAATTAAGTATTCATTTAAAAAAAAGGATTTATATATGTTTATCCGTTATTTAGTATCGATAACACAAGTTATTATATTAGTTAGGGTGTAGAGGGATCCTACCAAGACCCTAGGAGCCCGAGCCAACCCTCACCTGCAAGTGGTGCACCTGCCGACCAACGGACGAGGCTCTGGCGAACATAACAGTGCCCGGTAAGCGGCAATAGGCTCGCCACCTTTTACGTGTGACTATTTAATTGGCGAAGTGTGGGCGTATAATATGCCTCTGCCTACCCCTTCGGGGAAACAGACGTGAATGTATGTATTATATTAGTTAGTCTTATTGACATTTATCTTGGAACTAAATAATTGGTGTACTTGTCAGAAAATATTTATTTATGTATTATTTATTTAATTGTTTGTGTCAGCTGGTCGCAAGCAGCTGGGTGCCCTGGTGAAGTGCAGCGCGCTCGCCGAGGAGGCGGAGAAGGCTGCGGCCGCGCGCGCCAAACTTCATGATGCGCACACACATAACCCCTACTACGACTTCCTCTACGCCTTCCACATATCACGCCATCAATACCGCAAAGGTTGTGATACTTTTTTTTCTTTCTTTTAAATAATGGCTTTGTGTGCTTAGCACATTTAGCCAGTGTCAAGTAAGTGATATATTAATAATATATAAATCATAGTAAATGAGAAAGAGTGGTGATAAAGATGATAAATGGTAAATGAGATTTATTTTTTATTTATTTAAACTTTATCGCATAAATTAAAATTAAAATGTACAAAAGGCGAACTTAATGCTGCAAGGCATTCTCTACCAGTTAACCTTTGGGTTAGCAGAAAAGTATGAGGCAGTACGAATTAGAAAACATATAAACTTACATAGAATTTAATATGTGTTATTAATAAACTACATATACCTGTACACAAAATTAATAGTAATTATGATATGTAGACTCAATCGGATGATAACTCCTCAAGAAAGCATTTCTTGAGCAACCCTTTAAAAGTAGGCTTGCTTTCTGCCAACCTAATATCAGTAGGGAGAGAGTTCCAAAGTTGAATAGCTTTTATTCAGAAAGAGTTTGACATAAAGCCTGAACTGTGTTGTGGAGTGGCAAGGAGAAGGATTCCCTCGCCTAAACCCCTTGAGTCCTCAGTAAAGATGTGGGACTATACTGAGATCTCACATTGACTTCTTGAGAGAATTTGAAAAGTGATGTTGCACTGTTTTGTTTGATATACCAACATTCATGTATGTTCACAAACACTTAACGGTTAATAATCTACCGTTATTACACATTAATGTTAGAAATATCACAAATTTTAGAAAATAAAACAAAACTACAGACATGACTATCCCGCCAAAAAGTCCGGTGTGATACTTTTTCGTAATAGGACGAGTGGAGTGAAGAAATTGATATTTATGAATTGTTTGCATTTACCAGAATATACAACATTTAAAATAACAATAGTATCAGCTAACAGACTGCTAATTCTACTTACGACGACCCGATTTCATGCTAATTCCCATTTTAGATAATGTTGTGCCTATTATTACTCATTTGGTTAACTCTTCCCTAAAGGCCAAAATTTTTCCGAATTGTTGGAAGCTTGCCCATGTCGTACCCATCCCCAAAATTAAAGATCCTACTGCTTACTCCTACTTTCGCCCCATCTCCATCTTACCGTTCCTGTCTAAAGTCCTTGAGAGCGCCGTTAATAAACAAGTTTTCACCTACCTGAACCAGCACAAAATCTTATCAATCTGGTTTTCGTCCAGGGCACAGTCCGTCACACCGTCACTGCACTACTAAATGTAACTGAGGATATTCGCAGTGCCTTGGACAATAAAATGTTTTCTGCAGTAGTGTTACTTGATTTTAGCAGCGCCTTCAACTCGATTGTCTTTGACTGAGTGTCAAAGAATGTCTGAGTACCGAACAAGACTTAAGTGGCTACCAGTTAGGCTCCGCAGGAATGTGCACATCCTCTGCCTATTATATAAAATTCTCTTTCATCCACAGCTTCCACTCTATTTACGTTCCCGTGTCAATGTGCTTCCTCCCACCTCCCGTCCAAAACCGTTCCTGTGTTACCAAAACCCTTGTGTATCCTAATTTTAATACGAAATTTTTTCGCAACTCTTTTTCGGCTCGTGCTGTACGGATGTGGAATAAGTTACCGTCCGACATTTTCAATAGCCCATCAGTAGCGTCTTTCAAACAGACATTAAAGAATCACTACCTGTTGCTTTTAGAACAGAGCTAACACTTATTTAGAATGTATTTATTTAGAAAGTATATGTTTTCATTATAATTGTATGTAAATGTTTTTGTTTAGATGTTATTATATTTTTTTCCCCCCAGTATTTATATATATTGATTTATTATTTCTTATTGTGATCCCACACACTAATCTCCGACACTTCTGCTAGGGTTGGCTGGAAGAGATTTCTTATAGAAATAAGCTCACCTTTGTACATGTTTTTTTGTTACTGTGTTTTTTTATGAATGTTTATGTGCAATAAAGGATATATATATATATTTCGCAATATTCTACGCGAGCCTTGAATTTTTCAAATTAGTGGTTGCTACTGACAGAAATATATTAGCATAGCAATAGCATGCTTATGAAAAAAAGCACTTAACCCCATCACTTTGGATCACTGACTGTTGTTTATACCTTATGAATTATTTGAAGATATCTGTGTTATGTATTTGCAGCGGCTGCAGTAATGTATGAGCGAGCGACGCGATGTGCGGCAGAGCGAGGCACAGCGAACGGCGCGCGGCGACACTGGCTCGCGAGCGCTCTCACGTGTCTGCGGCTGGCGCGGCCCGAGCACGCCTTCCTCGCCCGCCCCGCGCCTTCCCCCGCCCCCGCGCCCCAACTGCAGGTACCCACACAGACAAAGTCAAAATCATTTATTCAAGTTTGGCTCAATAGAGCTCTTATGATAATCAAAATTTAAAAAATATAGTCTGGCAACTGGCGCGCCCTGAGCACGCCTTCCTCGGCCGCCACGTAAGTGTATGATTTCGATATTTTTTGTTTCAGATCATTGGACCCGAAGAACTTGCTGCGGAATTACGTGAAGAAGACCCAGATTCCTTGGATATAGTTCAACAGGCCCTTTTTAGTAAGTACTGAATATTACTATACCGAGGTATGTTTTATGCCTCAGTGTCAGCGAAATGGAGTATAAGCTTAATCCTTCCCTCCCTGGTAGAGAGGAGAGCCGTGCTCAGGTCATAGGTATATGACGACGACTAATTTACGCACTTCACTCCTGAGGCCGTGGGTTCGATTCCCATACAGGACAAATCTTTGTGTGCAAACATGAATATGTGTTCTGGTCTGGGTATTCTATGTATATTAAGTATGTATTTACAAATAAAAAGTATTTATGTATGTTTATCCGTTATTTAGTATCCATAACACAAGTTCTTAATGATACAAATCTTGAAACTGAATAATTGGTGTAAGTGTTACAAATATTTATATTATTATTATTTATTTATATGTATAACATTAATTTTTATTTTTCATTTTCAGACAATGAAAGCATAGACTTTGATAAGTTACATTCGAAGCTGATAAATGCTGATGCAGAAACATTGCTAGCGGTTACGAAAAGAGTGATAAGCACAGGTCAATTTTTGCCACACTGGTTCCTCCTAAGATATATGGTATGTCATTGTTTTACACTACGAAATAGAGCATTCTAAGTACGTAGTCACAGAATTATTTTTTAACTATTTATAGGTTCATTTATTTTTGCTTTTTATCAGTATTATTAGCCCGTGCCTTAGAAAGCATATTAAGTTGGTGGTCCCGGCTGACATGAACATATTTAGCAGTCATTATTAGAAAGACAGTGCTTTTAAATATTCTGATAACTGATTGAACCATAGTCTCTCCGTGTCAAAATTCAATACATACATCCTAATCTGGTTAAACCAGTGTGCAGACCCTGGGTCCTCTGCGTAATTCTAGAGCAACGGGGTGTAAACTAGGATATGATGATGATAGGAACTAGCGATAGTTACGATGCCACAAGCATTTCATAATATTTCATCTGCTAAGGTCGCTCGTGTGGACTTTATCTTTTCTATGTGCAAGTGCAAGAGCGAACCTTATTAAGATTAGTAATCGTGCCGTATTCAAATATTGTGTACATCGATAGTGAAGGTGTAAATTTACTTTATACAGTTTATACACTTTATATAGTTTATATTGCACGGACTCGGACAGTCTTATAGGGGGTACACAGAGGTCATGATTTCCCCTAAAATCATTTACGTCAAATTGAATTTTTTTATGGTTTGGTAATTTTAAACGACTTCATAAAAGGAGGTTCCTCAATTCGACTAATTATTAATAGTAACCCCCTCCAAAATTCCTGGCTGCGACCGCACCGGCATGGACTATAGGCGTAATTATGTATAACAATAATCCTGTAATGCAAAAATAAATTTAAGTATTATATAAGGTATATAAAATAACATGTTGAGCTTATCTCTAGAAGAGATCTCAGGTCAAACCAGCTAACCCTAGCAGTTGTAAACTAAATAGTTACATACATACATTCACGCCTTTTCCCCGAAGGGCATAGAGGCATATTATACGCCCACACTTCGCCAATTATATAGTTGGTCCCACGTAATAGGTGGCGAGCCTATTGCCGCTTTCCGGGCACTGTTATATTCGCCAGAGCCTCGTCCGTTGATCGGCAGGTGCACCACTTGCAGGTGAGGTTGGCTTGGGCTCTTCAGGTCTTGGTAGGATGCCTATACACCTACTAAATACTTGTAAGGAATAAATTTCGTCAAAGAAAATTACCAGTAAAGTAAGTTACCAATAAAAATGAGAACAAAATAGAAAGCAAATCTCTTATATGCTAATAATATAATAAAAATAAACACATACATACAACTTATGCTAAAATTATTGTAAGAGAACAAATCAAATATTTATTTAATCTTTATTGCACACAAAGTATTACAAAAGGCGAACTTAATGCCATAAGTCATGCATATTGACGGCCGATATGGCGTGGAGGTCAGCATACCTGCACTTCACTCGAGAGGTCGTGGGTTCGATTCCCGCACAGGACAAATCTTGGTGTCCATGAACATGAATATTTGTTCTGATCTGGGTGTTCTCCTATGTATCTTAAGTATGTATTTACAAAAAAAAGTATTTATGTATGTTTATCCGTTATAATAAATATATCCATAACACAAGTTCTTAATGATACTTATCTTGGAACTAAATAATTGGTGTGATTGTAAGAGAATATGTATTTATATTTATATGTGTGTGCAGGAAGTGGACAGCGGCGGGTGTATCCGAGCGCTGTATAGCGGCGGTCGGTGCGTAGAGGCGGCGCAGGCGTGCGTGCGGGCCGTGCGCGGCGCGCTCACCGAGCTGCGGCCGCTGCCCGCCGCGCCGCGCGCCGCGCCGCTCGCTCCCGCCGCAGCGCTGCTCCGGGAACTCGCCGCGCACACCGCGCTGCCCGCAGTCAGACAGGTATTTACAACCACTCATCAAATATTTACCATCATAATATTTTTAATATTGATAAAACAGAAAACAGGCATTAACTAAAAAAAGTCAGCAGAAATTACCATGTTTTCATTACTAAAGTGACCTATTTTTTTAGTGGTATTTTTTATTACGAAATGCAATATTTAAACAAAAAATTTTCGTGTATTTAAGGTAGAGAAGTGCAATAATGTTATACGATTATTTAACGATTTTTTTTATTTTAATGTTGAAATAATAAAATATTATTGGAGAATAAGAAGAATATCGCCAATGAGACCAACACAATTTCGTCTCTATCCAAAAATTTAAAATTTTGAAATGGTTCACTTTCATTCTCTGCGTGCGATATCAGCCTTCTAGTCTTATGTATCTCACACTTGCCGCACTTGAACCGCTTTCATTCGAGTGCACGGGCGCGAAATCGAGGGCACGACCTCATGAAGCGACTAGTAGTGCCACCACGTCACAGTCGCGCACGCGTTCTAATGAAGCCGATCTGGCGTCGTCGAGCTGACGTGAATTGCATGCAAAAAAGGAACTTAACCCTTTGCATGGCAGTGATAAAAAAAATACCTTATGGAGTTAAGGTAGAAAACCAATTTAAACAATCGACAGATTCTGCAAGGGTTTATGACTTTATTGATGTTTCCGTTTCCTTTAGAAAATTAAAAAATGCGCTACGATTCGGCTCGATGCACGTCTGTAAGTGTGAATAAGTCCTGGTATCCACCAAAGTGGAAAACTATATTAGCCGATGAGGCCGTAACAGACCTCACAAATGTGTAAAAAAATTCAGTCTCGCATACCGTACTGATGACGCCTTATTGGGACACTAAAATAATCAACGAGAATGAAGAATTTGGTATAAAATTATTTTTGTCCCGGTAGTCAGATATACCAAAATAGCATTAGTTTGCTACTCAAATATTTTTCCTACTTATACTTCGATAAAGTGCTCATATTGCAAAAAAAATGTTTACAAATACTTACTAACTTTGACCAGATGGAGTCTTGTAGACTGTACTTGGTAAAATTTAACTTGTTAACCTTAGTGTCAATTCACATATTAGAGTCATGTAAATTTGTAATAAAGTATCCCGAATGCCATCCCCTAACGACAGAAGAAACGATCGTAACCTAAATAAATTTAAATTCCTTTCTCGAAAATTAAATTAGTTGCATCTAGCTACAATATACAACCACATTCCAAACATTATAATTTTTTTAAGAAACCTAACAATACCTATTATTAAAATTTTAAAAGAATGTCTTATTGCAAAGTGTTATTGGGTAACCCAAATGGTTTTTTTATGAGAAAAGTATTGCCTGAATTTAATAAAGCATTGAAATCCTTTATTATTATTTCCTTGATATTATTATTGTAATTTTCTGTTATCCTTTGACTAATGAATTGTTATTAATGTGATAATTTTATTAAGCCCCTCGACATCCCTTTTATTATTATTGTATTATTCCCTTGCAGGACGTCACATGGTCTTTTCCTGCTACCACCAATACATAAACTGTGATATGTAATAAATGATTTGAATTTGACTATTCATTTCAGGTATATGAAGAACTGGACAGCGTTGTCAAAGAATACACAGATGTAGTAATTAGAACCTCGGAAAACATGAAACTCGCTATGGTACAGTAATATTTTGTGAAATAAAATTAAAATACAATACTTTCGGCATTTTTTGTTATTTCTGCCTTGATGTCTTTTCGACGAGACGTCATTAATCGGCCAATTCCACAAATCCCTCTAGATGATCCCCTGCGATGTGTTTTTCTGTCGAGAAACCCCCTTCGTATTTTTTATTATTTTGGAACATAATGTATAGTGATAAACCAAAACAGAATAAACACCTATATTAATAATCTCGTGATCTTTATTACGAAGTTTAATATCCCTTAAATTTCTTATAATAATATACTTACTTGCAATACTAAAAACATCACAGATATTTAATCATATTTTCTCATTAATCACAGAATGTTTGTACAATCATAATATAGCTTCTCAATACTTGCAATAATTAAAACATCTCAGATAATCATATTTTCGCAGTAATCTAGAGTAACAAACATGGGTGCATGGGGATCCTACCAAGAATGAGGAGCCCAACTAACCTCATCTGCAAGTGGTGCACCTGGCGAACATAAAAGTTCCCGGTAAGCGGCTATAGGCTCGCCCCCTATTACGTGGGACCAATAAAGTAAACGGCGAAATGTGGGCGTATAATATGCCTCTGCCTACCCCTTCGTAAACAGGCGTTATATTATGTATGTATGAGTAACAAAAATCCACATCCATACTTACAAACTTTCGCATATAATTATATTCGATATTAGTATGATACTTAATAGGGATTCAAAAATAATGTGTTTAATCCCAATATCATCAGACTGAAAATTGTTGCGTTTTTGTCTAGAAATATGTATTTACATATATATTTGGAAAAACAACCTTTTAATTTTTTATTAAAAAAATTTTTTGACGTGACAACGTCTTAAATTAGGTTGCGGCTGGGAGTCACTTATGAAAAAGTGTAACGCTCGGTAACGTTACGATGAGTCACCGAACGAGAGAGAGGCCCGGCGAATGCCTTGCGTCTCTCTCCCACTCAACTATGTTTTTGTTCAACAAAAATGATTACTATTTATACGTAGTATTATTGATGTTAATAAATACTAATAATGGCCTGCCATCCCATGCCGAAATAAATAATAATGGCATACATAATTATATATAAAGTGACATTACGTGGCATTTTTATAAAAAAATATATTCTTGAACGAATTTTATTACTGAAATTCAGCCGAATCTGGTTAGACCAGAGAACAGACCCTGGGCCCTTAGCTTAAGTCTAAAGCAACCGGATAATACTAATATTATGACTAGCTTTTGCACAAAGTTATTGTATTAATTAATTTTATGCCTTCTGGCCAAAAAACAAAATTTCAATTTTCTTGCCTCATTCACTATTTAAGCTCCAGTCCTCCAAGAGGTGAAGCTCATTCACGCTTTACTGGTTGAAATGACGTTCATAAGAAGTTTATTGAGTCAATTTTAAATTGAATAAACTATTTTGACTTCATTTAATTCATCAAATTAATACAATATTCATGCTATCAATTTTAAAATCACATTATAGGTAAGATTTTTTGTAAATCTCCTGTCCAAGTAACTTAGGGCCAAAAATTTGTTTGTGACACAATTTTTTTTCTGATAAAGGTAAAGGGAGGATAGAAAAAACAAAAGACTTTTTACAAATGACTACTTAATTTTATTTAAATAATAACATATTCATGTAAGGCTAATAATATATTAATAAATACCTGGGTACATTTTTGGCAAATTTTCGTTATAAAATCACAACTATTATCACAAATAACATTTAACCAACACAAAAAGTCACTAAGTATAGAGACTATATTTCTAAAACTGGCCTATAAAGGCGCCAAATATAATTAAACGTTACAGCTAATAAGCTTTCCGCACCTAGAAATCCAACCCTTTAACATAGGAAAGAACCTGTCACCTACCCCATACGAACAACACAAATGACTACATCCACACACCCCCATGTCCTATTGTAAGCTTAAAAAGATTTCAAGTTTTATTCTTAGTTTGTAGACATTTTCCCAACTATATTAAAGAACCCATAATAATATGCAAATAAATAAACCTGGATTATGAACTGATTAGAATAAAACAAATCATCTATTCCATGACCAAGACATTATTTAGATTCATAAGAAATATAAAAATTACTACATACTTATTATAAAACCATTACGTCATTAATAAACTCGCCACCAGTAGGTAACTTTTTCTGTGTATAAACGCTTTACCAAATTCCGCACACGATGTCGCACGTATGAGTTACTATGAGAGCACACAGAACAAATCTTAAATGCATAGATACGTCGGTGTCAAAACAATCGCTAACTTGCCCCTGTTGCATTAAGCAGGTTTATGCACACAAATATTTGTCCTGTGTGGGAATCAAACCCACGATCTCAGGAGCGGAGTGCGGGTATACTAGCCACCACGCCATATCGGTCGTCAAATGTAATCAGTTTTAATGTAAAGCCAAGCTTCACACTCACGGCTTAATTTCACAAATTTTACACTTATTATAAGTTTAAAGCGTACCGCGTTTTGTAAAGTTAAGGCTTGTAAAACCAACAAAGAGCTTCGTCAAAAGTTAGGTAGTGCCCCTTCGCTTGACTTGTCCAGATAACAAGTAGGTAGTCAAAGACTGATATTATGAGCTATAGATAGTGTTCGTATCAATATTGGATATAATAATTTAAGGTTTTTGTCTTTGGTTTGTGTAGGAGTATAAATAAAAATGGAATGTGACATAATCATACGCTTCGATAAACACTGTCCGCCTACCTTACATTTAAATAAATATTTATTCTTAAAGAAAAATAGCAACTTCATTGAATATTTCCTTAAAATTTGAATTGAAACGACACTTTTTTTCACATACGTACATAATACATTATTATTAAACTAATGTTAATCAACATTTAGTATTTATTACGATAAATGAATTAGCAACAGATAAAGATTTCAAGTACTTATTTTAATCTCCAATAATTTGTATTATTACGCATTCTAAAAAATATGCAAGGAGAAAATCAAACGTTTTATTTATTTTAGAAAAGCATGTTGTAGAAAAGTATGTCATGTTGAAGGTCATTTAAAATATTACTTATATTAGATTACTCGTTAAGTAGAGAGACTTACATTTCATCTGCTTACTCTTTAATTTTATAAGATGGAATTAAAGAAGTTAAGGTAAGTAAGATTGAATAAAAAAAAAAAATATGAGTCTTTGTAAAATTTATTTGAATGCAAGACTGAAGTCGCGTATACTCTCATTTGAGATTGTTTCCAATGTGAAAAAATCAAACAAATTCGAAGATATTAGTTAAATAAAGTAAAAAATAATAACCAGGGTTAATCATAACCAATTTTTTTTTTTATTCACCATTGGACCGTATGTAAAAGTGGCTTTTCGTATAATACTTTAACGAGGTAGGTTCTCATTAAGAGATTTATGTCTTGGTTTTATAATTATTTCACCATCACTCTATTCAGTAAAACTCGGTCCATACAACTTATGACCTGACATAATTATAAAGATCGCCTGACATAATTAAATAATTATATAGATCGCAACTTTCCTACTAAAGGGGTACACCTCGAAAAAAAAATTGTTATGATCGATTTTGTGAAAATATAGGGGCTCAAAAATCTTTTAACGCGTTTTTCCAAAAATCATGATTTTTCGAATTTGTGAAATATGAAAGATGCGAGATATTATCTAATACTTAAATTACTAACTACTTTAAATCCACATAGTTATTGCATTTTGATGTATTTGGTATTTTATTTACGGTTAGCCATTCGAACCCTCAGAATAGTCAAAACCAACCTGACAAGTTTTTCGTATATGAGAAACATCAAAGCAGCAGTCATAATGGTTTGTAATAATTTAGTTTCAAGTCCACGGAACATCACTGATGGATTTGATTCGAATTCTTTTATAAAGGGTTTCAAGCTAGTACCGGCACGCAGACGCGACTGTATTAACTGAAGAGGATACGTCAGGGTTGTAGCGACGCCTTTAGCTATGGCTCCAACTAAAAATGCACCATAAGTATCAAATTGCTTTCTGGCAACAAGATTTCTTTTTAAAGTTTCATAAACCATAAACTGAATTGCTGGGTTTGAAACTAACAGTAGGGACGGTATAGTCCCAGACCATAATCCTCGTGCACCTTCATTTTTAGCAACATCAATAAGGCCTTCAAAAAGGCTTCCATAGGAAGTTTTATCCAACTTCATGCGGGTGTTGACAACCCATAATGGTGATGTTAATAGAACATTAATGCTGCCAGCAACTACCCCGAATAGCAAGTCTTTTAATGCAGAGTTATCTTTAGAAAATAAGTTACGTAATGCATGAAATGAATAAAAGTAAACAAAGTTTGAAACAGACAGGGATTGCAAAACAGGAGACAATCCGCGATACAAACAATCGATCCCTTCTTCGTTGGCTAACTTAACTAGAAGTTCCCATGGAGATCCCTGCAAATTGTTTGTATCAGCAACTGAAACAAAATTACGAGCTTTTAACTAAAAAAATAAAAAATATTTATATAGTATATTCTGATTAAATAATATTTTTTATAATTCAACCAGATTAATATTATTATTAACATAGAAATACAAATTTCAGGACACGCGAATTATAGGTGCAAAACAACTACAAAAAAATAAGTAAATAACGAACGATAAGGAGGTGGAGGTTAGTATACCAGCTATACTCCTCTGCTCCTGAGATCGTGGATACAATTCTCTCACGGGTGTTTCCTATATATATTAAACATTAAATGTGATCACGTGTATGCACAATTTAATAAATTTTGTCTTACTAGAGAAAGGTCCTGATTTCTTAACAACGTAGACAGATTAAGGTTAATTTAGTATTATTTAGAAAAACAAAAAAGTATGCAATTTTGTCCATAATTTCTTATTCTTATCACAAGTTCATAAGTACTTATCTAGGACACTAAATAATTCGCGTGATTGTAAGATAATTATTAGTATTATTCGATCGTGTAAAAGTGGAGCGTTTTTGCGTAAAACGTTTGCTTTGTACCTTTATAGTTGAATATATGCATAATAGATAACGTAGAAATATAATCTTGGTTTTATTAAACGATCTACATATTATGATTGTATTATTTGCATCTATTAAGTATAGTGTCATACTGTGCTTCCGTGGTTTAGAGCCCGCTTGCAACAATAATGCAGCCATTATTAATATGTAAAAGACAGGTGATACTTATCGCATTTGTAAACGGCAAAATTATATCTTTATGGAGATTAATAATAGATACCACCAGTATAACCTTAACATAAAAATTAAGTACCTATTCTTACTACTGTTTCAACACATAATAAAGTATAGTCGGAAAACTTCGCACTTGACATGTTTCTCTTCGACATATCAAATAAATTCAATTAAAGTCAAACGATTAAATTAAATTTCTTGCACGCCGCATGAATGAAGTATTATAAGTATTAGGCCTATATATGTAGATGCGTAAGGAAGCTGTTATGTGTACATTGATGTTTAAAAAGGCCTTGGTGCCGTTGATAGGTCTAGGATATTCACATATTGTGCCAAAAACTGTAACCAACGTTATGAATAACTTACGTTTCCTGACTTCGTTTATTTTTCAATAACTTAGGTTCTAAATGTCAGGTGTAAATAAAGAAAGAAAAATTAACACAATATACATATTATATGCAAAGCATAAGAATTTGGGGTTAGTGCAGACAGAATTCAATGTAATTTACAATAAAAAAGCATAGTCCTATTTGAGATCAAATTCCTAATAACATTTCTAATTTAATCATTAAAAGTATTCGATAGAGAGCTACATATAAATTATACTGTAAGAACTTGACAATAGAAGGAACTAACTACCCTTGTCAGATATTTAGGTATCAGATAGACAAAAAATTGATCTTACTGTTTTTGGCCAAACATGAATTTAATATCAGAAACCACTTTCTGAAGTGCAGACATGCGAAATGTTTAGAAAAGCAAATCATATTAATATTGGAGTGCGTTACCCTAGCCGGAAAGTAGCTCCTAGAGATGAGTGGAACCATCAAAAAAAATTACATGTTATCGTTTTTGAAAACGTTCTTTTAGCAGGAAAAAATGCACGGATAGAAAGCTTGTGAGCGAGTGTACGCCAAATAATTTTTTTTGCGGCTTTCGGTTTTCGAGAAATTGCATTTCCTGCTAGGGTAACGTTTTGCAGAATCGTGTATCTCGAAAACTATTGTATGTTCGCTTGTAGAAAAAACATACACCATTAGCTCTTAATTCATGCGAATTTGTGCAAAATTAGATTTAGGAAAAAAATATAAATTCCAAGAAATCGCGCTTTTTCTAAAATCAGAAAAATATTGTAGTGCCTAAAACTGCCCATTTTTCCAAAACCTTCTAGATTTAGTTAAGGAAGTCTAACGTGGTCTTCCTCTCTCATTCACTCTTTCATCATAAATCACTTTCGTTAATATACTTTCATAAATCTTCTCAACATGACCAAACCATCTAAGCATACCTTTCTCGATTTTCGTCACTAAATCTTCATTTACACCAGCATCTCAGTATACCTTACCATACCACTCAATCTCACACCTACCAATAAATTTACCACCTGCATTAATCTTCCTTTCATCTTTCCTCATTTGCTTCCATACGTTAGTGTCTACCTCTATGAACTGCTAGACGTATACGAGATACACGATTCTGCAAAATGTTACCCTCGAAAACATGAGACGCACAAATTATATTGGTGCAACTCTCACGCAGAAATATAAGCTCTACACATGCACTTATTTTTAACCAGTGCACATTTACAACAGACGATGCTCTAATTATTGGTGCCACTCATATCTCTCTAGAAGCTACTTTCCTGCTCGGACGCACTCATAACTATCACTATCACTAGACCTTTTAGCTCCATGGCACTAGGTAATCAGAACAATCACCACGGGAAAGCAGAGTTAACAGAGGTCAGTCCTTTAATGTGTAATTGTTAGAGTGGCATTTGATATCAAGCACTTTTGTGCTTTGGAAGGCATCTTAGGACTTTGTCGCGGTTATCACTAAATGTGGTAGTTGTAAGCCATGTGAGAGGCCTTATTGGGTAACTTGAAAATCATGAAGCCACACACCTGCCTCCGCCAATCCGCACTTGGTCCGCAAGGTGAAGTATGAGCTGAATCCTTTACACTTTGGTTTGTGTGAATAATTAAATGATTGATTGATGTTATACAAACCTTGTAATCTGGACCTCAATGTGTCAAGAGGATAAAAAACTGCCATTCCAATAACACTGCCCTGTGAACAATTGAAATTCAATGTGTATTAACATGGAACACTACACATATATAGGTATATAACTAGTAAACACCACTATTAAAATACAGGAAGATGAGTTGACCATTATGGATATCATCAAATTTTTGTGTGTTATATTAGACTCTTAGCTGCAGTGGCCCACATATTGGTGAATTGTCGAATAGACTCAGCTCTGCAGCATTTGTGGTAAAGAAAATTCGCCAATTAACAGACGTTTAAAACAGCTAAGCTTGTCATAGCTTTTTCCTCAGTATTATGTCGTATGGTATCCTTTTGTGGGGTTGTGCCCCAGATAATCAAACAATTTTTGTACTGCAGAAGAGAGCTATTCAAGCAATTTATAACCTACTATGTAGACATTCACCAAGGGAAAACTTTACAGAAATTGGTATTTTGACAGTTGCGGGTCAATTTGTTTATGAAAACTAGGTACATATTACAAAAGAGTATTGATCAATTTAGTAAGCAAAGCAATATACATGACCAATTAAGCCCAAACAAATTCAAATCTATACTAATAATAAAACGCTGAAGAGTTTGTTTGTTTGAATGTGCTAATCTCAGGAACTACTGGTTCGAATTGAAAATTTCTTTTTGTGTTGAATAAACCAGTTATCGAGGAAGGCTTTAGGGTATATAACATCACGCTGCTACTATTAGGAGCATATTAGGAGCGGAGAAATAATGGAAAATGTGAAAACAACGGAAAAAATTATTCATCCTTGAGGGCTTCCGTTGCGTGCGCTGCGAAAACGGTTCAAGATACCAAAAATATATGTATGAAAGAATTATTCCTCTTGAAATGATCTAAAAAAATGTCCACGACAGTATATATCTATAATAATAATAATATATTTTTATTTTCTCTCTTCACAAAGGTTTACAAGTTTAAATGTAGAAAAAATTAATACAAAAAAATATATCCTTTGTGAGAGACTGGAGTCCATACTAGGGAAACCCTGTGTTACGGAATCTCCAGGCCCCCAACTCGGAGTAGGTTCATTCGTAAACATAATAATCATTATTTAAACAATTTTTTTTTTTTTTTTTACATTTACAAACACTGTTGGAAAAAAGAAAGTAATCAAACAAATAATCAAACTAAAAACAATTAAAAAAAGGAAAAAGAAAACAGAAACTCATGCAACAAATATAATACAAAATTACCAATCAAAGTGTGTAATGTGTGGGTGTATGTGTGTGTGAGTGTGTGTGTGTGTGTGTGTGCGCGCGCGCATGTGTTGTATGTGTTGTATCAACAAGGAACCATCATTAGTTGCTCTGTAGCTTCATAGTCTTGTGTTTTGAGCCACTTGTACAGAACTGCCTTACATTGTTTTTTGGACAACTTATAAATTGATAAAATTTTATTAATTTTGTTATACAGAAAACCTCCTAAATAATAAAATTGATGTCGTGCAAAGCTAGTGTTTATACAAATCGTGGGGCACACTGCATGTTTGCGTCTATTTCCTGCTAAAAGAGTTGGATCATATTGAAGTTGGGAATGTTGCCGAAGTATAGCATTTAGAATGTAGAGTTGTCGAACAGTTAACATACCGGTATTTGCGTAAACTAACTTTGTTGGATGTAGAAATGGCATAAAATTACCAACTTTAAGGACAGCCCTTTGAGCCCTCTCTAGCTTTATTAAAGCAGTTTTAGAAGTACCACCCCAGACCGTAATACAATAAGTGATCACGGACTGACATAGTGCTTGGTAAATAGTGTTAATTAAATTTTTATCTGCTGCACGTCGGAGGTTTTTAAATATAAATATTAGTTTTCTAGTTCGTGTTACTAGCAGATCAGTATGCTTGTTAAAGTTAAGTGCTCTATCTACAGTGACACCTAAATACTTGACAGTTTCCGTTTTCAGTAACTGGGGACACGAACATGAACGTTTGTTACACAAAGTACTATGGACTAAAATTTTAAGGTCTTGCATAATAGGTTTTGGACTTTTTATAGAAAAAGTGATATATTGTGTCTTGTCAACATTTAGTGCCAGTCTATTTTTGATAAGCCACGTCATTGCCATATCAAACCCCGTCTGGGCACAGCCTTCAAATAATAGCGCAGTGTCATCAGCAAAGGAGATTATTTTTCCTTTGGGCATTTTTAGTTCACAGAGCTCATTTATATACGCTAAAAATAAAGTAGGACCAAGAATACTGCCCTGAGGAACACCGTGAATCACAGGCAGGTCATCGCTAATATAGCTTCCAATTTTAACTCTTTGATAGCGGTTTTGTAGATAGTCAGAAAACAAATTTAGTTGTGAGTCTCTAACTCCCAGGTATTCTAGTTTCTTTGTTAGTAGTGGAATAGAGACGACATCAAAAGCCTTAGCTAGGTCCATAAAAACAGCAAGAACTTTTTTATTTTTATCCAAACGGCTACCTATAAAATTTGTTAGTTTGTGTATCGCATCAGCTGTTGATAGTTTTTGGCGGAAGCCGAACTGGGAAGAGGAGAGCAACTTATTGTCCTCGAGATATCTCACCAAACGCGTATTAATAATTCTTTCTAGAATTTTGGATAGCGCAGGTAATATAGAAATCGGACGATAGTTATTTACATATGCCCTATCCCCATTTTTGTATATAGGGTGTACTTCAGACATTTTCCAAGCACTGGGGAATTTGCCGCAGTTTTGTTATTATTTCTAGCGGCGCTTTGGAGTTTATTTTTTTCATGTTGCGTTTTTAGTTTTTTCAGCAATACGTTACAAAAGTTTCTGTACCGTTTATACGTTAATAGAATATCCTGATTACCACTATCTCTTTTAGCTTTTTGGTGTAATTTATCTCGATTTCTTAAACATCTGAGGAGCCCTTTTGTCATCCAAGGTTTGAAAATTTTTTGGCGATTAGGTGATTTTACTAATATTGTGTTTTTTGTAATAAGATTATTCAAAGAATCTGTGAAATGGGATACAGCCGAATCTAAATCAGTATATAAGAGGACGCTGGACAAGTCTATCCTACTCATGTCATCCTCTAAATCTATCTATCTTTTAAGATTAACTCAGAACCGTTTTTATGGTAATTACAATTTTAAAATAACACCGATATAAAATTCACCCGCGCCGCTTGATGTGCAAAACATGACGCTGCAAGCTCTCCTCCTTGCAGCGTGGATTGCCAAAGCTGAGGAGGTTGTTCACAAAAATAAATGATGCCCAAAATAACTATTCCACGCGGACGAAGTCGCGGGCACAGCTAGTAGTGTTAATATTTAACAGCTAGTAGTTATGAAATAAAAACATTTTTACGTTTGAACATTATAGCCAAACAGTACAAAATGATGAGACAAATGTATATCAATCAATCAATCGGCCAATCGCTGTCCACTGCTGAATGTAGGGCTCCCCTAAAAGTGCCAACCATCACTGTCCTCTGCAGAACGCAACCATCCGCTACCAGTCTCAAGTCGTTGTCTCAAATGTATAAAGTTATGAAAGACAATTATTAGGTCGGGGAAAAAGTCTTTTCGCATAACGTAGGTATAAACTTATTATAAATTTTTTTTAACTGTACTATTTGTGTCTGGCTGGTTTTGGTATCATTAAAAAGGTTCCATTATAAAGAAAAGAAAAAAATAAAAAAAAGTTGTTTCCCGCTATTTTTCATTTGTTTTTTTCTCCGTTAAAATGAGTGAATCTAATGAAGAAATTCGATACATTTTAAAATTTTATTATAAAAAAGGCAAAAATGCAACTCAAGCAGTGAAAAAAATTTGTGATGTTTATGGACCTGATGCAGTGTCAGTAAGAGTAGCACAAATTTGGTTCAAACGTTTTCAGTCCGGAAATTTTGATGTTAAAGATGCACCTCGCTCTGGTCGCCCTGTTACGAATAAAATGGACGCCATTTTTGAAAGAGTGGAGCAAGATCGGCATATTAGTAGTTACGATGTAGCTGAAGAACTGGGAATTGACCACAAAACAGTTTTGACCCATTTGAAGAAAGCTGGTTATACAAAAAAGCTCGATATTTGGGTGCCACACGAGCTCACTTAAAGAAACTTAATGAACCTTGTACTCATTTGCGATTCATTATTGAGACGTAATGAAACCGAGCCGTTTTTGAAGAGATTGATAACTGGCGATGAAAAGTGGATCACGTACGACAAGAACGTGCGAAAAAGGTCGTGGTCGAAAGTTGGCCAGGCTTCACAGACTGTGGCCAAACCTGGCCTAACACGAAATAAGGTGATGCTGTGTGTATGGTGGGATTGGAAGGGCATTGTTTATTATGAGCTTTTACCGCCCGGCAAAACCATCGATTCTGATCTTTACTGCCAGCAACTGATGAGATTAAAGGAAGCAGTCGAGAGAAAACGGCCGGAATTGATCAACAGGAAGGGTGTGGTCTTTCATCACGATAACGCTAGACCACACACATCTTTAGCCACTCAGCAAAAATTAAGAGAGTTCGACTGGGAGGTCCTAGTGCATCCACCATATAGCCCTGACCTTGCGCCTTCAGATTTTCACCTGTTTCGGTCTCTGCAGAATTCTTTAGGTTCTGTAAGGTTGACCTCAAGAGAGGACTGCCAAAACTATTTGTCCCGTTTTTTTGATCAGAAGTCCCAAAGTTTCTACAGTAACGGGATAATGTCTCTGCCCACAAAATGGCAGAAAGTTATTCAACAAAACGGTACATATATATTTTAAAAAAATGTAAATAAACTTTGAAAAAAATGTCTTGACTTTTCATACAAAAATACGAAAAGACTTTTTCCCCAACCTATTATTATAATTCATGAAATTATTTTGAGAGGACAGAAACTAATCACAAGAACTATGCCAAGAAAAAACGCTGACTCTCTGTGGTACACAGCTGCCTTGGAATTCAGAAGTTAAATATCTGGATGTAATCCTAGATAAGGAACTAACTTGGAAGTCACATGTAGAACAGACCCTTAAAAAGGCTTTTAGAAGCTTTGGATTGTGTCGTTTTACTTACGGAAAACTTGGGGGCTAAAACCAAGAATCCTAAAGTGGATTTACACAGTACTGGTGCGGTCTATAGTGACCTATGGGTGCATTGTATGATGGCCTTGAGTGAGGCTATCTACTTGTAGAAATGAGCTCAGTAAGCTACAAAGGGTGGCATGTATGGCCATTACTGGAGCATTCAGATCTATACTAATGGCAGTGATGGAGATCCTATTGGACTTACCGCCGCTGCATACTGTTATAGAGGCGGAGGCCTGGAGGGCAACCCACAGATTGAAAGTAGCTGGTCTGTGGGATCCGTCTAGTAACCAGGGAAAACATACAAAATGTGAGGCCAATACCAGCCTCAAAAGGCTCATGAGTATGGAGACTGATAAACAATGCCCAGGGGGCCTACCGCCGAATTCGATGGATTACCGGTAATCCATCTAGATCAAACTTTGTTTTGTGTTAATTAATCCGTACCGAGGAATCTGCCGACAGCCACCTCTCATTCATGACCTTCAGTCCGTGACAGACCAATAGGTAAATGGAGAACGCCATTTTGTTTCGATTTCCATGAGTTCGGCGGTACGACAGAATCAATTCGAAATCCATTTTGCCTTATAATCGATTGCTATCGAACTCGGCGGTAGGCCCCCTGTATTCATGTTCAAAAATAGATTCATAATAAAGGTCCCCACTAGGGATGAATGGGAGCAAGGGCCATCTACTCCTGGGGGCCTACCGCCGAATTCGATGGATTACCGGTAACCCATCTAGATCAAACTTTGTTTTGCGTTCATTAATCCGTACCGGGGAATCTGCCGACAGCCACCTCTCATTCATGACCTTCAGTCCGTGACAGACCAATAGGTAAATGGAGAACGCCATTTTGTTTCGATTTCCACGAGTTCAGAATCAATTCGAAATCCATTTTGCCTTATAATCGATTGCCATCGAACTCGGTGGTAGGCCCCCTGATGTAAACAGCCTAGTCTGGTCTGGTCATGGTTTCAAAATGGAATCTGATATGGGCGCAGGTGTTTATTCTATAAACCATGAAATGAGTCAGAGCTTAGGCGAATTTGCTACGGTTTTTCAGGCTGAGACATAATTTGCAACTATTATATGTGCTATGAATATCCTAGACCTGAATATGAGTGATTTACATACTCAGCGACAGTCAGGCTGCACTTAAGGCTATTGCCTCAGTGCGGGTAGACTCAAGGCTGGTGCTAGAAGCTGCTCAAACCCTTAACAGACTGGGCCGGACAAACAGAGTAACCCTCATGTGGATACCAGGCCATTACGGATTTAAGCGGAATGGGCACGCTGACAATCTTGCCAGACAGGGCTCAGAATCGATATTCACGGGTCTGCAATAGCCACAACACTAAAAAAGCATATAGTGAAGAAACACCTTTTGGAATGGCAGCTGCTACCAGCGCTTAAGCATTCAAAGGCCTTCATTGGGGAGACAGGAAGCAGCTGGTGTAAGGCCCTTGGCGAAGGTAGTAGGAAACAAGCCAGACTGATAATTGGAGCTCTAACGGGGGCGCTTTTTCTTACATAACTTTTTAACTCCTAACATCGAAAGTCCGAAAATATGTTTCATACAATTTTATTTTATAATGATCACTCTTCATAATTTTTATTTCAATAAATATTAAAACGCCAAATGAATCGACTTCATAATTTTATTGTTCATACATTTATTTGTACTCATTTTTGCTTTCATATATTTCTTAATTAGAAGTGCTATTTATCCTATACATCAAAAATCATACTGTTAATAAAATGCTCCCAGAAGGTAGGTTAGGTTAGAACTGCGACCTTCACAGAACCAAAATGCTCCCAGAAGGTGGGTTAGGTTAGGTTAGAACTGCGACCTTCACTCTCTTATGAAGAAAACTATTCTGAATAAAAAAAATATTAATTAAACACCTTCTTAATGAAAACATTATGAAATAAAAAAATATGATGACGGGGTGTTATGAGTTCCGATTATAGGAATATTAATGTATGAACATAAAGTTTATGAAGAAAAAAATTATGAAGAGTGATTATTATGAACTCCAATTCGTAGTAAAATTGTAAATATGAATACAAATTTTATGAGAGCCGATATGGACCCAGCTCTAACAGGGCATTATGCCACAAACAAAATGCTCCACAGGATGCGACTAGTGCAATCACCACTATGTCGTAGATGTGGAGATAAAGAGGAGTCTATAGAACACCTGCCGTGTACCTGTGACTCGCTGGCTGCTTGCTGAATAGGTCTCCTGGGGGTGGCCTACCCACAGCCAAGAGACTATGGGCTCCAATCTGCAAAGACTGTCAATAAGATGATGGCAACGATATTTTGAGATTTGGAGTGAAAGGCAAGGGGATGCACAAAAGATCCGACATAAGGGTCAAAGTGCACCACAAACAGTCTGTGGCCCCCTCGATAAGATAAGAAGAAGATGCCAAGAGTCCAATCTGCAAAGACTGTCATTAAGATGATAGCAATGATATTTGGAGGTTTGGAGTGAAAGGCAAGGGGATGCACAAAAGATCCGACATAACGGTCAAAGTGCACCACAAACAGTCTGTGGCCCCCGCAATAAGATAAGAAGAAGATGCCAAGAGAAAATCAACTGATTAGTTTCATTAATAAATCAATTTGTGTGTAATAAATATTTTTTGTGATGTACATACTAAAACTAAGATGTAAGTTTAATAGCCTGTGTAACCCAAGATTTGTAATCCACTGGGAACAAGTTGTAAACCTACCAAATTTAAATCTATCATGAATGTGAAAAGAAAATAGGAATATCGTAATAAGCATTTGAAATGGGTTAATAAAGGAAATTGTGTAGGATAAATTTAATTTGTATATTCTGACATTTATCCTAACATAAAAATCAATAAAAAGTGTTATACAAACCGTAGCACCCGCAACAGCGTGAACAAGAGTCTCATAACTAAACAAAGAAACAGACATTTTTCCACTAATAATTTATATTTAGGTAATTAAACTTGCTTAAATCATATTACAAAATTAACAACAATTTTATAATTAGGCAAGTTATTAACTATTAAAATAGTAATCTTTCTGATTAATTTTGGTCACTTTTCAAATTAGATTTTTATTGTTATTAATCTTTTAATAAATTTTATAATCATTTTAAATTAAAAACATGAAATAAGATCTATCTATCCTCAACCAGCCTACTGTCAATGCTGTCATTTCATGACAGCCGACATTGACAGACAATAATAGACTACAATTTATGGATGTAGGTAAATCGACTATGACTCAAGTTATAGGTATCGCATCAAATCGCATGGTATAGCTCTCTGTATTCGATTGGCGGGCGATGAGACACTATCATGAGTAGCAAAGAGTAAGTCCAGTTTAGTGGCCTCTTATCTTCTTCTTTTTTTCATGTTAAGTTTATAACATTGTTGTGTGTGTTTACAAAAATAGGGATACATGTAATATAATATATAGTGTGTTTATAGGACTAAACGGATAGAAGAGGATCAGGAAAGTATTATAATGTTAAAGGATAAAAACAGAAAATTATAGAGTACATAGATTTTTTGACGTGACAACGTCTTATAAATTGGTTCGCCGGGTGACACTTCAAGAAACTGCGTTACGCTCCGCTCACGTTATGCGGTCACAATAAGAGCGAGTGAGAGGCACGCGTCCCTTCCACTCGGGCATGGTTATAATTCTCAAATATAATTCTTTGTATAAATAAATGTTTTAAATTGTTACTATTATTTCATCCTTCTTCCTACTATACGAATGAATATTCACATTAAAATTATTTTACCACTCAAAGTCACGTAAAACTTTCGCCCGTATACCGACTTTACAGGCAACCAATTTTTTTTTCTCTGAGGAAGGTTTAGAGTCTAATTTCCATTATTGCCATTTACAAATCAATCAATTATATCATTTACTTGTTAGGTGGCAGGTGGCCTTGAGTTAAGATGGAAGATGTTCAGCATGTTTTGTACCAAGGGACATGCAAAAATTACATGCAAGTAGATATATTAATGTAGTACTAATAATAACAATAACTAAATACCTAAGCTAATAAATAACTTATAAGAATTTTATGCAATACTCAATTACAAAAAAACGTATTACTCAATTTTTTTTATTTACTACTAGGAAAAACTTGTTGCTTGTAAGTTTCCTTACTGCAGCGGTATTAGAACAATATAAGTCAAAATCTTCGAAATATTGATTAAATGAGTTATACGCTCATAACAAAGTTATTTTTGCGGTAGGTATTCCGTTTTAGCACGTTGGATGCTTAGTATAGATTATTTTCTTAGAGTACTTATCTTTAGGTATATTATAGAAAGCAGGCCAGGACAGTATACGCTTCCATTAGCGACGATCATATATAATATAGCTGATGTCGCATTATGTCACGCCTTATCTCTCTCATTGCAGGTCCTATAGATTGTTGATGCCGAGGGTTCCATATTTAGGATGCATATTCTAGGTGGCACGAAAGCACATTTGTCGATTTGTCTTTGTCCCTTTAATATATAGTTTAAAAGGAAACAAGGACGATTTCTTAAGTACGGTTACATTACGAGTAACGACAGACAGATATACGAAAACAAAAATATGACAACGAATTGAATAATAATTCAAAATATGATCTCTCAACAATAATTATAAACCCACCCAAATTTTTAAAATATAATTTTGAGCTAAATTTTTATTTGGATATTTTATAAATCAGCTCTTTACAGCTCTGGTGCTCTGTGGGGTCAGTCAGTAACACATAGAGTAACATAATCTGTGACTTAGTAGCGTAATACAGCAAAGCAAACTGATGTATTTTACTTGTTTTTAATTTTAAATAAATGTTATTTATCTTAGATGCTGAAATTCGTGAAAGTGACTGCAATAAAATGTTCTCTTTGTGTTAAGATTATAATGTTTTTAAGTGAAGTCAATTATACATAGGTCAGTATATTACATCGATTTTTTTATGATTTGGGTTATTTGGGTTGTTACTTTAATTAACTTATTTGAATTTGTCATAAAATTTTACATAAATTATTTCACCGTATTAAAAATTAACATGCTGAGGTTAATGCAAAAATAAAATAAGATTCGATTGTATCTTATCTATTTAAAAAAAATATTTAACATTATTTTTCAATACGAAAATCATACTTTTATTACCATCGCCACAGTCAAGAACTGTTGAAAAATTAGGTCAAATTGTTTTCTTTTAATGTTTACTGAAATTGTTAAAAAACCTTTGTTATTTATAATAATTTTTGTACATAAACTTGGCTTTTTGAAGATATTCTCGTAATTATTCTTGAATTGTAATAACAGATGATATAAACTAAAATCAACTTAAAGATGTATTTTCAGACTTGGTATTTTTTTTCAGTTTTTTGGACCAGTTCAGTTTTAGTTGCCCAACATTACACACACATATTTAAATGTATTACACCCAGAAGCCCAAATTAATAAAAAAAAAATTAATCAGATAAAGTTACTTCTTAGGTTTTCTTCTTTTATCAGTATTATTTTATTTTACATAAGTAATTTTAATTTTGCATTTATGTTATATTTCCTAACACTTTAGCACTTTATTTTGTATATGTTTATTTACCATTTTTTAAATGTCACACATAATTAAAATTCATTTTAATTTTCACTGAAAAGTATTTAGTACTTATTTATGGCTTATAAAAAGTCCTGAATAATTGGAACAAGGAATGGTGTAATTTTGATTTTAATTATGCTAGATCATAATACTGCTTGTACAACTATCTGGCCATATTCTTAAGAAGTGTTACTTCTAACCATAAATCTAGTACATAGTAATACTTTTGAAGTAAATGAACCTTTATCTACCACAGGAGATACAAATTCTCAAGAGCATGCTCGCAAATGCTCATGCAAAAAAATCCAAGTTCTTTTAAAGGTTTAACTAAAGAACTGAGAACATAATATAAACTCATCTGGGGACTTTGGTTACGAAGTTATATAGGCAAAGATTTACCCCTTTCAAACCTAAGTTTATTTATTTCTATTCTAAAGTAAATCAACTGTGCAAGGTTTAGTTTAAAATGGGATACAGTTAAGGTTCAACTTTTATATTTCAATAATTTTATTTTGCTTGTTACTGACACAGAAATAAGACTGAATAAATTAGCAAAACAAATAGTAATCGTAGTTGACTGCTATCCTTTATAATAATATGGACAGTGGAATATTAAGCACAAAATTATTTATGTGCATAAACAACTGAGGCAGTGTAGGGAAATATTAAGAGACTATTTATGTGAATTTGTATGTCCTAAATGACATAATATTACTACATACATACATTCACGCCTGTTCCCCCGAAGGGGTAGTCAGAGGCATATTATACGCCCACATTTAGCCGATTCTATTTTTGGTTGGACGTTTAAAAATTATAATAATGTTGTTCAGCGAGGTGGCGGGGTGCGAGCCCGGTGCGGCGGGCAGCGGCGGCACGCGCGGGGCCGAAGCCATCCGGCGGGTCAAGGTGAAGATGTCGTCGGTGTCGGCGCAAGGAGTAGTGGAGCGCGCCTCGGCAGAGCTGTCGCGGCGCATAACGGGACTCGGACTGCGCGGGCGGCGGCGCTCGCCTGGCGTAGGTGTCGTCGAGCGCGTGGCCAGCGCGCTGTGCGGACCCGCGCCGCCGCCGCGTGCTCCTCGCCGGCGCCGCCTCGACGCTCGCCCGCTGCTCTGGCACCAACTACTCACCGACGACCGCTTTCTCGAAAGATTCTTCCTCTACTTCAACGCAAACGAACGCCGCACGCTCGCCCAAGTTTGCACCAAATGGCGCGACCTCTTGTACTCGTCCCCGCGGTGGTGGACCGGCCTCATGGCGACCGTCGACTGCCGCGAACTCCGCTCGACCACCGGCTCCTGCACGCCGCGGTTTTACAACTCGCTAGTCCGCCGCGGGATCCGCGGAGTCGTTCTCGTCTCCGCGACTGACGATGACATTAATGAGTTTATAAGGCAATTTCCACTATCCGCACACCATGTGCACGCAATCGGCTTGAAAGGCTGTACGATTACAGATAGGGGGCTTGAAGCTATACTGGATCATTTACAGGTGTGTGTTTGATTTGTGTTCAGAGATAACTTAATATACATAATCAATAACCAGCAACAAAGTTCTGACTTTCTGAATTAGATATTAATAAAACATTTTATTTTTAGGTTCTGTTTGAACTAGAGTTAACAGGATGCAATGAAATAACTGAGGCTGGTTTGTGGGCATGCCTAACACCACGGATTGTCTCGCTTACGCTTACTGACTGCATTAACATTGCTGATGAAGCTGTAAGTAAAACTTCATCGATAAGAACTTTAACTGAGATATATATAAAATTATAGTTATTTATTACGCAAGCCGAATTTTCGAAAAATTTAATTTTTACTGTCAGACTAAGATGCTTTACAATTAAATAAATGCAAATAATATGTAATCCATACTGATTTTACTATTTTATACTACTGTCTTCTAATTTTCCTTATTTATCACACTTGGCAAACTCATACAAAGCAATCAGATTTCGATTTTACATTACACGCCGAGTTTTTGGCGCAACCGCTTAAAAATACGATTTGCGGCAGAATTTTATTTTCCAAAACTAGTTTATATTCAAGTTTTTATGTGTAATAGTATAGTATAGTGTCGGAAAGTGGCATATTATAGTGCATTGAGATTTTTCCATGGACTCCAAAATTTCATAGACGCCTCTAGTAAAGTCTCCACTACTTTACTGGGGCACGAATTTGTTTTGACTCGGTATGTATGGTGGAGTATACTTGACTTTGACTGTGACTAAATGACAAAAACGCTGCATATATGCAAATAACTTGATTAATCATATTATTTAATACTGGCAAATACTTTTAAACGAGTGATTCCATATTTAAGTATAAAAAATTACACGCCAAAACGAAATTAAGAAGCCTTCTTTTCAAAGGTTTTGTATTGTGAGTTGTCTTAAAAGGGTGTCTGAGAATCCAGTAAAGTAATAGTTTATTTGATACAGGTGGGGGCCGTGGCTCAGTTGCTTCCGTCTCTCTACGAGTTCTCACTCCAGGCTTACCACGTGACTGACGCGGCACTCGGCTACTTCTCACCAAAGCAAAGTTCCTCACTCAGTGTCCTACGGCTGCACAGCTGCTGGGAGCTCACTAACCATGGTGTCGTCAACATAGGTATGAACTTCAAAGGTTAATTTTAATCACGAAATTATATGTCAGAATTTGCCATGAAAAGTAAGCAAGGATGTTTTTGTACATTTTCCTGTATACATACATACATTCACGCCTGTTTCCCCGAAGGGATAGGCAGAGGCATATTATACGCCCACACTTCGCCATTTATATAGTTGGTCCCACGTAATAGGTGGCGAGCCTATTGCCGCTTACCGGGCACTGTTATGTTTGCCAGAGCCTCGTCCGTTGATCGGCAGGTTCACTACTTGCAGGCGAGGTTGGCTTGGGCTCCTTGGGTCTTGGTAGGATCCCTCTACACCTCTAGAAGATTTATAACTGGGTGCAAACTTTAAAGTAGGGCTCCGTCATACAGAAAATACCAACTAAAAAGTACTTTTAGAAATTTTAACCCTTAAGTAAAATATTTTGTATGTCTGCCCCTATTTTTTGAGATATAAAATTATAAACCACATTTTTGAAAATATCACCCTAGACTGAGATCTCTTTCTACGCAATAATAAAAAGGTTATGTACAAAATGCAAATAAAATACAAGAGATTAGAAATTAAAATAAAAAAATACTAGATTTCATTTATAATTAATTCCAGAAACTAAATCCCCAAAGTGAATATCAGCAATTTACATTTAAAATGTGTGTACGAATCGTTCAAGATCTCAATATTTAGTAACAACACAAAGTTGGAATGTGAATCAATGCAACCCTTTTTCGCCCGGACGTATCGAACGGAAATAATGAAGTAAATACCAGAGGCATTCAATCATAGTCTTAATTCATTATTATTGCCAAATATCTGATATCTGCCAGTAGGTAGAAACATTTATTTGCAATAATCTATGTGAAGAAATTCAACGCGCTACCTTTTTATCAAATAAGTATTGATATTATTTCACAATGTATAAAATCAAAAGTTTAATTCTACAGTCGAAATACCATTAGGTACTTCAACTATCCTGACTTTCTTATTCTTTCCACCTACAGTAATTGGGGTCAAGTGCTCCATGTTCCACAGTTCTAAGCTATTCTAAGACACACTAGAAATGTGTTTATTGTGTTACACTTTCTGCTATATCACGTGCAATGGAGCACAAACGGTTAGCCCAATTTTTTTCGCACAATTTCGCATTTCATAATCGCGTTTGGTCTAATTTGAATTTGCCTAACTTTTTATCGCCATATTATTATTTACCAAATGCGACATTTGGCGAAACAATTCGTAATCCCTAAAGTTTGCAGTTACTAAATATAAATTCGCTCAAAATTAAAAAAAATATTAATAATTAGGATTAGGAACGAAGTGATAAGGGCCGAAGCTGGTGTAAAAAAAATAAAGTGACAAGAATTGAAAAAGGTATGCGTAGATAGTTTGGTCGTGTTGAGAGGATGAATGAAAGTAGATAAACGAAAGTGATTTATGATGGACAAGTGAATGGAAGTGTTGGGAGTGGAAGACCACGAAGACCTTCCATGACCAAATCCAGAAAATTTTGGAGAAAGGGCAGGTCAAAGGTACCCGGCGCATTAGTTGAGCAATGACCATTTGTTGTGTGAACTTGACGACGTAAATAATGCGCTCTCTGGGATCGTCCACTGGTTTAGTGCTTATGATTTTCGTATTAAATCAAAATAAAACTAAATGTGTCAGGTTCACTTTACCTAATGTGCGGCTTGCTCAAACCAGTGTTAGGGTTAGAGACGATAAAATATAATTAGTAAATGAGACGGTTTTTATGGGTATAACACTAGACTCTAGGTTGCAATGGGGGGTCCCACATCGGGAAAGTTTCAGGCAGACTGAGTTCTGCTCTGCAGCCTATGCCGTAAAGAACATCCGGCAACTAACGGACATTAAAACACTTCGTCTGGTCTACTTCAACTACTTCCACATTGTTATGACATTTGGCATACTGCTGTGGGGTGATGCTGCAGATTTTGAATGTATCTTTGTGCTGCAGAAAAGGGCTGTTAGTACTATCTATGGTATGAGATCTCGCGACTTACTGAGAGATAAGTTAAAGGAGATAGGCATAATGACTGTGTATTCACAGTATATTTATAAAAACTTACTGTATACTCATAAAAATAAAAGTAAGTTTTGTAATAATAGTGATAGACATCATTGTAAATTATTATAGTGTGAAAGATTTTATTGAACGACAAGTCTGCCTGGAAGTGACATGAATTGCTCCTTTCTTTCTTAAAATATTAGATGAGATATGATCTTTAGATAAATAGATGTTGGTTGTTGTAAGAACAACAGCGGTAAACTTAATATTTTATTTCTTTAATTGTATTACATTTTAAGACATGATCTGAAAAAAGCCGAGATGAGTTTCTTGAGGCATTCTTCTTAATTTCGTTGCCTTTTGGAAGCTTCGTTAGAGTCACCGACAGACTGAAAAATCTTGAGAAAAAACCACAACAGACAGATAAACTGACAAATTCTTCTTCAAATCCATTTGCTATTATTTCTTGATTATGTTATCGCTCATATCCCTTTAATTTTTGTTAGGAAAAAAATTATCGAATTTCCATTTTGTGTGTAAAAATTTGACGAATCTAAATGATCATGTTGATCTTAAAGACAATAAAGTATAGTTTAATTTTATTTTTTTCATGGATCCTCGCATGCTTAACACTATCAGGTCCCAATCGAAATGCGCCATGGCAGGGTGCCCGTAATTATAGCAACGCGGCAAAGCATGTTCGCGCGCATGCGTTTAGTAATTTCCTGTTTTTTTTTCATGTGTGTCTATTTACGTGCTACTGATTATATCAATGCATTATTTATTGTGCACAGTGCATTCATTACCAAACCTGACGGTGCTATCGCTGAGCGGGTGCAGTAAAGTGACTGACGAGGGTGTGGAGCTGCTCGCTGAGAACCTGCCGCGGCTGCGGAGCCTCGATCTCAGCTGGTGCCCGCGGGTCACCGACAACGCTCTCGAATACATTGCCTGCGATCTTAACCATCTCGAGGAGCTCACGCTCGACAGGTTAGTAAACCATTATATCACTTACGCCTAGGACTTAGCGTCTGCTCACTGGTCTAATCAGATTTGACTGAATTTCAGTCGGGTGAATTATTAGCCCACCAAAAATGTATGTCACCGAGCCCTCCGTGTAAGACCCAATCATCATGCTAGTATTTATTCCGATTCTGATAAGGACCTATTTAGCTAAACAGACCAGTGAGCAGACTCTGCTGCTCACTGGTCTGTTTAGCTAAATTTTAGTTAGAGTGTAAGACGAAACATTAGAGATAATGATGACCCTTGCCTTTGGAGCGAAGGACGGGTATGCCAACCTCCGGCGCCATCGTCAACGGCATAAACACAGTTACTTCAATCGCAGTCTGTGTTACAGATGTGTCCACATCACAGACATCGGCGTTGGCTACATCAGCACGATGCAATCGCTGGTGGCTCTGTTCCTGCGATGGTGCTCGCAGCTGCGGGACTTCGGAGCGCAGCATCTTTGCGGCATGCGCTCGCTGCAACTTCTCTCACTGGCTGGTCAGTACACTACACCGTCGTCCCCTCTCCATACTCTATTCTCTTCCCAGGCTTCTAAAAGACCTATGCATAAGCTAAGCCCTTCCTAGACTCACCATCAACGTCTCGTCATATGCGACCACGCTGACCCAGTGTGGTTTTGCGGAGGCAGGTATATGGCGTCTTGCTACTATATCGGCTTTAACTTGGCTTAACCATTATCATACATTATTATTACTGGAACCCACTGTCACAAACAGTCTCCCATCCAAGGATTAATCTAAGTGACAATTTGCGACTACTATTGCGAATCTACATGAACGAGCCGCTAACATCATGCTTACATATCGAACAACAAAACATATACCATTTGGTGTTCTCCTGGTAGCATTATCATGAATTTTCATTGGCGAGTCACTTTATATTCTGTAAAACGTATTTTAATTATTCATAATAAAAATTATCATTTATTGGGTTACTAAATCAATCGCAACATTACTTTTATACAGTTATTCAGACAATTACCTAAATACAGTGCTTGTAAGCAACAAGCACAGAGATTTAAAGTATTTCAGTTGTTTATTAATAAATAAACAACTGAAATACTTTAAATCTCGTTTAATAGAGCGTTCGTGAAACTGGGTAAAGGAAGTTTAGCTGCCAGCGCTTTTATTAAAACACATGAAATCTTGATTGTTTGGGCCATGTGGTAATTTTAAAATATGGAGCTACCTCTCACAGTTTCACACGTTTAATATATAGATCTGTGTGCTAAAAGTGGACTTAGCTACAATTGTATTATATTAGATACAATTGTATTGTATTAGATCTTTTTTAATGATTTCTACCCACCCCAAATTTGATATATGGCCTTAAGATTATGTATGTATGTTGGTTGGTTTTCTCCACCAGGGTGTCCTCTGCTGACTTCTGGCGGCCTTTCGAGTTTGATCCAGCTGCGGCAACTGCGAGAACTCGAATTGACCAACTGCCCCGGGGCCTCGCCCGAACTCTTCGACTACCTTCACGAACATCTGCCGCGCTGCCTTATTATAGAGTAAACTATGCAAAGGCTTAATGTCTTTGTCACAAGGTCTGTGCTTCAGTAACCAATTCAGTGGTTGATTCCAGGTTGCACGCTAGAGACACACGCTACGACGAAGCCACGTTTAACCGAAATATCTAAATTTGTATGTAAAAGCAATGCCCTGTAGGTACAATATTGATACAGAGTAGTTTTGTCGTTTAGTGTACCTAAACTTAACCTAAGCGTTAGATAATCGCCTTAGCATGTTATAGCTGGATGCGTAGCTGTTGCCACAAAATGGGTCACCTGGGCCTTGGCCAGTAACCGACATCGTTTTTCGCGACTTTAAGGCATAATAGTGCAGCATTGTAATTGAAGGCTTTCTAACTTACACATTACGTTCTTATTCACGTTACAACATATTTAAAAAAATGCGAAATAACATTCTAGTCCAACTAAACCAAAATGGCAGAAACAGTATTGTTTAAAAATTATATTAAATTGCAATTCATTTCCATCCAGTTGCTAAATAAAATGGTCTGAAATCTGAATTAACAAAATATCGTGAAACTGAATGGCATTTAAATCACTTTAAGCCGTGGTTAATATTAAGAAAAATGTGTATATATTCAATATCCTCCAGATGTATTTTTTCAGTTTTGATAAACTGCCCTTTGTGTTCTTAAAGACAATACAGTAAAAGCTCTTTATTCGCGGGGTATATGTTCCATAAATATGCCGCGAATACAGAAACCGTGAATACGGAATGGTAATTTATATGGGATTATAGGGGATACGTTCCTAGGTGACAAAAAAAAACAACAAATATATAAAAAAAATATTTTTTTAAAGTTTTTTAAAAATTTTAATTAATTATCTTACGGCTTAGGCAATGGTTTGAAGAATTTTGTATTTTTTTCTTGCTTGGCAGTTTTCAAAAGCTCCTTCAATTCAGACTGATACACAGTAGCCGCATTAGCAACTTGCCTCTTAAAAATAAGACTTCGTTCCATAGATGGATCAATGTTTATAAAGAAATCGCAAAGCTCATTTGCCATTCTTAAGCCTTCACTAAAATTTTTTAAATTAAATGTCACGTTTCCAGTGCTTGTTGAAGCCTCTTCTTCAATGGGCTGTGAATTTAATATTTCCTCCAAGTCGGTTTCAGTCAAATCAAAAACACCGCTCGCGGCGAAGGCGGCTTGTGTCAAAGTCCTCGGTGATATCATTTAACAACATACTTTTGGTTAAGTTGTAATAAGATCTATTTTACTTTTTTATTAGTCCATTTGACAAGGATATTGTGTTGGATACTTATTGGAATAATTTTATTATTATTATAATATATGTACTTATTAGATCCGCGAATAAAGAAATTTTTAGTCGCGAATATAGGAATTGGGTAGCATTTTTTTAATCCGCGAATAGTGAAAACGCGAATAAAGGAAGCGCGAATAAGGAGCTTTTACTGTATAGTTAAAATCAAACTTTAGATGCGATAGGGCAAAGGGCAGTTTATCAAAACTGAAATCAAAAATTATTTGTACGAATTTTCCTTTCTCTTCTTTTTTTAATTATCAATCCGATGTATGCGTAAATAAGAAATATGCTATCATACTATGGATAAAAATAAAGAATAACCACCATTCTTCAAGTTCATAAGAACCTCTTAATAAAATGTCTTGTGGTGTAGGGAAAGAAATACAAAATGCCGGTCTAAAAATTTTTTGGGGCAGTAGATATTAACTAATGGGTCATATATGAATACAGAAGAGCATAGGGCATCTACAAAAATGGCGACATCTGTAAGATTTAAAAAAAGAAATAAAATGGAATGCGATGCAAATATATTAAAATAACACCTTTATTTTAGAAAGCGTCCAGTCCTGTATACAGAAATATAAATAAAGATCCGATACAGTTACATTAATGATAATTCTTTGTATTTTTGATATATTAAAGGCCGTTCCATCGCTCTATACACTCTATACTGCTCTGTGTCCTGCAAACCCATTGAGCCATAAAATGTGACTGTTATATGTAAAATTGTCCATTATATATTATTCTTTTATAATTTTCTAAATGTATAATACATTAGGAACTTTGCGAAGAACGTTTGCGTGATGAAGTTTAAATAATACTTCAGGCCATAAGCTGGCGAAATCTGAACTGCCCATTGAACAAATTTACTAACTATTGAATTATTTATTTTTGATATGCTTGGAGTACTTTTTTTCCTTTAATAATAGATAATACGTTTTTTGTGAACGATGACTACATCAATTGGAATTTTGAGGTGGACAGTAAATCGATAGTAATTCATCAGTCAGATCAGTCAACAAAAAAAAATGACAACGTAAGAAATAAAAGGTTTTGGCAATTTCTGACCTTTCTCGTACTTCAGATGACCATAGATTTTGATCTCTGTACGAAATAAAATTGGTATATTTTTGAATCCTTTAATGTGTCTCATCATATCTCAATATGTTACCTATTGCGGGCTTAAAGTCTCTTCAAAAAAAATTAAACCTATATGAGTATCAAAATGAAACGCTTTATTCTCTCATGTCAATTTAACAATTAGCACTTAATCAGTATTAAATACAGAGCTTAAACGCCATTTATGCGGCAACGTCGGACGTGTTTTATAGTTTTTCAGTTCAAATTATTTTCCAAAAAGTTATTTTAAAATATCAACTTGAAATTTTTATCGGTTGCCAAGTAGTATCGTCGTTGTCGCGGTAACGGTAACGCTCTTGACTAACACCATTTGTTCCTGAAAACATAGTTATGTATTGAAGTGAGTCAGTATAAATATAATTTTTAATGTCAAAATTTGTAAAACGCGTATTTTACATAAGTTGTAAAGGCGAATTTATAATTTAAGTAACCCTAGGTTAAGATTTTTTTATATTACCCATGTGCACTAATAGCGTAATTAAGCGTACTTCAGTACAGTATAGACAACGCGCGAGTTGAATACCCACGTAGGTACAAAATAATAATAATATATTTTTTCTGACAATTACACTAATTATTTAGTTCCAAGTTAAGTATAATTAAGAACTTGCGTCATAGATACTAAATAACGGTTTTTTTAAAAATGTATTTTAAACCCGGCGAGAGTGTGGTGAAAAATTTACCAAGAAGCATGTGGCAGTGTATGACGTACCCTTTTACAAAATTTTCTGGAAACTTGATTCGTAAAAAAAAGAATTTTATTAAGCAATTTTCATTATAATAAGACTATATTAGAACGTATTGAAAATAAAACATTAGCGCTATTTTTTATTTTACTGCAAACAAGTCACTGAATTTTCAATGTCAATTTTCACACTCTCTAAAAACATTACAAAAGATCTTTTTTAAATACATAGGTACTTAATATACATAGGAAAACACCCAGACCAGAACAAATATTCATGTTTATGTACACAAATATTTGTCCTGTGTGGGAATCGCCACCACGCCAGATCGGTCGTTAAACATACAACAAAATAACAATATTGACTACTTATTCAGTTTTAAAATAAGCATTGAATAAAACCATTTGAGCAACTTTTTTTTACCGGATTAGAATTAGAATAAGCAAACAAGGTAGGGACGTGGCTTCAGTCTTACGTGATTTAAGTTTATAGGTTTTACTTAAAATAACTTCGACTTTATACTGTAAATGCATTCAACTCGCGCTATCTATTCTACTTTTCAAAGACTGCACAGCTATAATTGAAAAACACATTAAACCCAATTTTTTGTGACATCCTAAATTGTGTTGCTAAACTAAACATGTATAATCAATTATTTATCATACTTAACTTATTTTTAACATGATGACATATGAAATTTAATCCTATAAGTTATTCCTAAATGTTTGCTCAAATTATTTGGTATTCAATATCGGGTACAGTGTATATTACGACTTCTTTTATGATAACTATACTCTGATAGTGATATTGTAAAACTACTATTTTTAAAGGCGTGATCTGTATCCTTAAAGAAGTCGTTTTCTATGGATGCTTATGGAAAAACTGTACCATAATCGTTCTCTTCCCGTTACCGACGTGGAGTGGAAGGAATCTTATTAACGATTTGAATATTTTGTTGTAAATGTGTATAATAATTTCCTTAATTAATGATGCATTGATTATCTAATGACCATTGCTTTCTTTACTGTCACGATGATCTTTAAGGCTTTTGTTTTTCTATACATACATCGACCGCAAATTACTGGAGGGATTCATCGATCTGATAAGATCTACAAAAATGGGAAAATTAAATGTGCTCTGAATATTTTTCCATTGAGACTTTAATGAAATAGTTTTACTAGCCCGTTCCTGAACAGTTTTTTTTTAAAAAGGATAGGACATACAATAAAATATCATAATTCTGAAATATATTGAATTTATTACTTATTGTCTGGCAGTTGATGTCTTATTTTCATAGAATGACGGCGGGTCTTTGGAATACCATGGAATAGCCCATGTCTGTCATTGGGCGAGATAAATATTGATTTTATATGTGCATTGTTTCATTCGTGTAATGTAATTTTTTTTATGTCAATCAATGTTTTCATATACTCTTATATGGTTTTTACACTTCAGTAGAACTAGAACGTAAATTTTGAGAAAGTAACAATGTGTCCTAATGCTCAATTTTTGTGAAGATTGCAAAACTAGGCGATTGTTATGGTTACTGATTTTAGATCTCCTTATTTGGTAGCTTTTTTCTAGTCAAACTTTCGTTTTTAACTGAACGCTGTATAACTAACTGACTGGCCAAGAAATATTCGAGTTATGTGCAGTGGTAAGATTGGGGCGATTAATATAATTTTTTACAGAGCATTTTCTGAATCGTTTTACCCAAGTTAACAGCAAAAGACGTGATAACATTATGTGCTGTGCAAAAGAATTTTTTTATTACGTTTTTAAAAATGTCTCGTGCTGAGGTATCCTCCCGAGATCTTGAGATCCCAAGCCAACCTCACCTGCATGTGGTGCATTTGCCTTTGGCAAACACAAAAGTTTCCAGTAAGCGGCAATAGGCTCGCCACCTATTATGTGGGAGCAAAATATAATTGGCGAAGTGTGGGCAAAATATGTCTATTGTATGTATGTAAAACAAAATACTTTAACGTCCCTATGTTGAACTCAGTTATAATGTGATTAGTTTTATAAAAAAAAATACATTTCTTTTAAAAAAAGCGAATGTTATATGGCTAGTCAGTTAACAGTAAGTAACTCAATCAATTACATAACCAGGACAATATTATCTTAAATCTATTTATAGACAAAAAAGTGCTGGTTTACTATAAGGTGTGTAGCATTTAGTAGTGTTTTAGATATATTTAGCCTTTTTATTGATTTTGCTGGTAAATATATCCTTAATTTCAATATTTTTTATCACATTAGTCCTTGTGGTATTATTCCTCTAGTGCCTAATCATGAATGGTGATAAATGATTACCGAGTTGTTGAAGTATTAGAACAGACAACAAATAGAGCAACATTAATTCCCAGTAATGTTGATAGACTAGACTCTAGTTGTAGTAGTCTGGTGGGTAGTCGCACTTATTTCGATCAAGCGGATTTGTTTTATATACCGCTATGCCGTCCGAATTAACCCACTGTCATATTGTCATTTATGATCGTGTGATTGTAATATAATGTTGTGAATGTCGATATTACTAAGTAATCACATTTCCGTTTGTCGACTATTTACTTCTATAACTCATTAATAGATATAGAAATATAGGATTGGAAAGTTTAGTTTGATAGGTTAGTGAATTGGATAGCGAGTTCACCAAAGTTAATTATAGATAATGCCAGTATTTGGACCTCAGTCTGATCTGATATAAATAAGATTATTAAAAATTATCCATTTATGTATTAGTGAGAACAACAAAAGAACCAATGTTGGTATAAATATTATATTCACATGAAAATATTACACATCAGCCCTCGCACTCATTTAGTCAAATAAAAATGCATTTGCAATAAAAAATTATGTATGTTATGCATATTGTGTATGTACTATAACTACGATATTAAATCGTACTACAATTCAATTTCCCTAATCGAAACTGTAGTGATTTACCTAGTATGTAGACAAATGGAACCAGTGTAAGTATGCTTAATTACTTGCATACTGAATTATACAAAAAATCAATTAAATATTTCTACAAATTTAAAAAGTACTTATTTAAAAAAAGTTCTATGTTCTAAGTGAAAAATATTCACTTAGATGTAACATACAAATGAGAAATATTTTATTGTATGGTTGGTGTTAAGTCTGTGGTGTACATAATGAAAGACAAAATGTAATTTATTATTAGGTATATAAATAATAATTAATTAATGATAAAATAATGTTGTTAAAGTGATCTGATTATTCAATCACTTTACTTCATGGTTGTAATGAAATCAATACAAGCAATATACTGTGAAGACTACCATTTGCTGTAACTATAATAATAATTAAGTATTATAAAATTTACGAGTTCTCATTTTATTTGCTTGTCTTCATAAGAAGTGTGAATTATTGAAATACCGAAAATATTTTTGTATATTATCAAAACATAAATGAAACTATTAAAGTTTATTATGATAAGTACATGAATGTTTTTTGAAATCTCGATTGTTCTCCGTTGTGAACCTTCCATTATTAAGACGTACCTATTCGTATAGGTTTTGTGTGTTACCTATCTATCTGCACCTCCTAGATATTATTGGCATCGTTGTATAAAACTTGTGTTTTCGTGTTATTACTTATTGTCCAATTTCGTGATAACACCTATTTTGTACAATACCAGGTGAAATGTTATAGTGCAATATAGATGTACTGTTTTAAAAGATTTTTTATTAATTTTAACCTTTTCAGTAACATATAAGTCGTGGACGTCGTTTTACAGAATAAAAATATTTAATTAAATATAACCAGTTGGGGTACACAACCAATTGGGAGAAAATAATATTTTCGTATGTTTCGCAAAACTTACTTAGGAACATATTTATTTATTTACACTGTTAGTTTGTTCGATTTCTGCGGTGTTTTAATACCCTGGTCGCTCTAATACCGTACCACGCGCAAATGGCGTTGCCGTTCTGCTGTCGAGCGTGCACGGTGCAGGGCGCTTTGTATGGAAAAATAGGTTCGTCCGTCTTGTCGTTGCCACAGCGTAAATAATTGAATTTCACTCTTTGAGTTTATCAGATTTTCAGTGCATAACGTCGTGTAAATGTGTATGGTAAGTGAAATTGTGTGCATCCAATCTTTGGAGTTATTTCTTGAAAAAATAACGCTGCGACACGTTGCTCCAGCAACCGTGGACGAAGGAGAAAAAAACATTGAGTGTGACGTGTTGTAATTGTGTATGGATGAATGAAATTAGTGTGATATTAAACTGCGAAGATATTTGAGTTTCCGCTGCGGCAACGTTTGGCCATTAGCCAGATTCAAATTAATTTATTTAAGTTTGGCTCAGAAGAGCTCTTATGAACGTCAAAACTTAAAAACTAGCGCGCCCATTCACTGCAGGCGGGAGCTTGATCGTAAAAGAACGGGCAAGAATTAGACTTCATATTACACAGTAATCATTTAGGAGAATGATAGGACTACAAAAGTTGTGTATGCAGCTATTAGATTAAAAATAATAATAACTTTTTTCAGTTAGCTGAAATTTTAATTACAAATAAAAATAGACAAGACAAGAGCAGACCAGTCCCCACAAGCAGCATTCGTTCACGAGTATGACGCATGAAACAGCCATCGTTTCACTCAACCATATTTTAGGGATTTTATATTTTTACCCGACACATAACGCCGCCACCCAGATTTCATATAAAACGCTTATTATAGGAGCATATGTTGAAACTGGTATATATGTTGTTTTGTGTTTGATTATGTTTATGAGAACAGATTTTGTAACTTGCGTTTAGTAGATATCGCATGCTCAATGGAATATAGACATAACTCAAAAAAGACAATTTTGGTAAATCACAAAAGATCTTTTGTGATTGTCCTAAATATATGTATTTGTAAGCGCTCATACACTCTCATTTATACCGGTCCCAACAATTTTACACAATGTTAAATATATTATGGTCGTCAGATGACTTCCTTTTTTGAACGCAAGGCGTCACTGATTCGACTTCATAACTAAAACGGGGGGTATAGCACGCGCCAGGGGCTGGCTGGTGAATTAAGAAGCGAAAATTCTGACACCACTTTTCCGGCGGCTTCGTTGTTAATGTTGTCGTAAGTGCTACTATTCCCAATTTCCCTTTGGGTTTTTAATTCATTAGAGATTACTTTCTGGAAAGATACTAACAATTTGATTTTTTTTGTAGTAGGGCATTAAAAATACAATAAAAGTTAAAAATAATTTTGTACGATTTATTAATTGCAATAACACAGTCTTACAAAAGAAATGACAACAAATAAGGCATTAATTATGTTGGTAACTTTGAATTATTTTTACTAATCATCACATTTAATTTTGACTTCAATTTATCAGATAAAGTCAAGATTCAAAAGCATCCAAAGTACAGTGGCTTTAGGTGCGATATCAAATATACACGCGTGTACATAATGTATTAATGCGTACACATGGAAACAGCGCACACTTGGACACATAACTTATTTAAGCACCAATACTTGTAACTAAACAAAGTAAATAATTATAACATTTTTACACATTTACAACATAAGACCTGTGGGTAATATGGCTTTAAATTAAAATACTTTCGTCTGTTTGACATCGAAATTACTCAATGACTGCATAAGCCATATAGTTTAGGTATTTCAATGACAAAAAATGTGTTTTAGGCAAGTCATTACATATTTTGAGCCGCGCTCAAGATGAAGCCTTTGCAACTAATAGTTTCGTTAAAAAATAATAACACTTTCGAGTAAATATTACAGTACTTTTTTAAAAGTCGTTAGATGAAATGCATTAAATTAGGAGTGTTATATTATTACATTACATTAAATAAAATACTAAATGTAAATTATATTACAATAATAACTCCCACGTAAATTTACATCATTAATAAAGTCACTGAAAATAAATAAAGCTTGTTTATTTCTTAGATTGAAACATAACTTAGGATTTCGTTGTAGTCTCAGTCTTTTGTGTCATTGGTCCTGAAAAAGAAGAACGTATTATTTAATTTGTCTTATTAAGTATAATTTAATTTAATATATAAAAATTGAGCATATAGTTGGTACATTTTGTGTTTGGTGGTATGTGATTACAATGGAAAACAAAGTGTACTACCTGATTTCGTTTGATTTGTCTGATAAATAGTTAAATAACTGATTATTTGAACTGTCGAAACATTAATTCTTTAATGTTTTGTAATGATATGGGCAGGTGTAAATATCCAGCGAGAGCCTCGTCCATTTGTTCTTATCATTCTCCTGCCATGCTCCCAGACTACGTGGGGTCGGCCTAATATGTCTTTTCCTCCTATTCACCTTTTATTCGTCATTGACTCAGCCACCTTTTTTTCGGTCTTATTATTATACACATGGAAATGGAAACGTTGCTCAACAAACAGTAATAGTTACTGCACTAGTTAAATTCTTTCACTTGCTACCAATGCAGTCTAAAATGAAAGCGCTTCATACCATGGAACAATCACGCTAACGAGCGCATCCACTTATTTTTATTTCTCACAGCGATCATGCGATATGAGAGAATGCGATAGAAGAGTAATTAATGGTACCGAGTGGGAACGAAGAAGACAATCGAAAAAGATATGGATTGAGTGTGTGATCAATAATACTCAAGAGAAAGGGATGAATGAGTCGATGACGAATAACAGAGTTGAATAGGAGGAAAGAACATTTAATCTCATCCCACTTCTGAACATATTCTAAATCGTCCATTTAATCTGAAGAATGATATAAACGGAGAAAGGTCTGGATGCATTCATGACGAATAACCGAGGAGAATATGCGCCGTGTGCAGTATACATGTTTCGACTGCTTACCACCAGGTAATTCTGACGTGGCACTTAAAAAAGGCTCACCTTGGTTTGTGAGAGGAGGCCCGTGCTCAGGGGTAAATTAATGGGCTGAGATGATGTTGATGACTGACCATCAGTGGTAGGGTTGAAGGTACGCGGTGGCGCCGCCGAGGTCGCGCCGCAACCAGGCCGCGTTGAGGCGGATGGTCTCCAGCGCCTGCTGCACCGAGCGCTCCGTGCCCGGCGAGTGGTGTTCCCGGAAGAACTGCTCGATGTCCTGGGCGCTCTCCTCGGTCGCGAAGTTCTCGGTAGTTGACTTTACCAGCCGCGCCAACAGGAATCCACCCTAGAAATAGAAAGATTTTAATTTAAATTGTATTTGTGTCTGTGATTATCAGAGGTCGGAATTAGGTAGAGTTATTCATGTACTTACACTGATTTCACACAGCGAAAGAATATAGTGGATATGCCTCAAATCCCGGGATTAATTTTAAAGAATAGAAAAAATCCCGTTACTTTTTATTAAAAAGTTATTTACTTTTACTTTTTTAATTTAGACTACTGCACGCGCGACGTTGCCAAACTTACATCAATGATATTGGATGATTATTTATTTGTAATATTGTTGGCCACACGGGATTGTCCATTTGAAATCCCGGGAAGGTCCACATTAATATCAACATTTCGATGCAAGTACATAAATAACTCTACCTAATTCCGACCTCTGGTGATTATACAGTGACTACAACTTTGCTTACAATTTTTCGTTAATAACTTCGTGATTGGATGCTGTCTTTATCTTTAATTATAATGACATTGAGCTAAATACTGGTATGGCCGTTTTGTTTTTATTAATGTTTATTATGTTGGTAATCATTTTAATTAATTAATATTAATTTAATTATTATTTCTCATATATATAAATGATATGCCGAAAGTCACTAAATTCCAAACAATTCTTTTTGCAGACGATATTTCGCTGATAATACCATACGTCGATAAGGAAGTTCCATACGAAACTGTTATTAATGAAACTATTGCAAAAATTCACAAATGGTTAGAGTCAAACAATCTTAGTATTAACATCTCCAAAACTAATTTTATACAATTCACAAATTATAAAGCAAACATGTATGATCTTAATATACAATGTCAAGGGCAAATGCTAAATGAGGTAAAAAATACTAAATTCTTGGGCATTGTAGTAGACTGCCATTGCAATTGGAAATGTCATGTATACGACATTTGTAACAGGTTAAGTCGATTCGTTTTTGCTCTCTATCGCTTAAGAGTTACTGCAAATGAGAAAACGGCCCTCCTCGCATATCATGGGTATGTGTCGTCAGTATTAAGATACGCAATAATCCAATGGGGAAACTCGACTGACGTGAATAAAGTTTTCGTAATACAAAAAAAATGTATTCGAGCCATAAGTGGCCTTGGCCCCCGGGAAAGTTGTAGACAATTATTTAAGAAATACAATTTATTAACTATAACATCTTTATATATTTATGAGATAGGAAAGTTTATACGACACAATATGGAGTTTTACCAAAGCCCTGTTTACATTCAACGTCTACGTCCGAGAGATTCATACAGACTGGTCGTCCCACCATGCAATACAACTTTATATAAGAAAAATTGTGACGTGATGCCAATACGCATTTATAATAATATTCCTGCCGAGCTAAGACAATTGCCTACAATACAATTTTTGCGCAGACTAAGAACCTGGTTGATTGATAGATGTTTTTATAACTTAAATGAATATTTTGAAATTCGCTAATGCATTTATTATTATTTTGTTATCACTATTGTAATTGAAACTTATTTTATTTTATTGGAATTTATAATTTATCTAATGTATTTACTTAATTGATTTTATTTTTAGATTTTATGTAATAATTAGATTTATTAATTGAATTTTGCATGTCGAAATTCGACAAAACACGCTTGACCTTTTAATATGTATATGACCTTTTGTATACCGTGTTTAAATGGCAAATAAATACATTTCATTTCAAATAAATACATTTCATTTCATTTCAATAAATGGCGAAAACATGGCAAATATTGGCTCTGTAAGTTAGGCGTACACAGGTTAGGAATACGAGCGAGTACAATGCCTCTCTCGTATTCACTTCTGGATGTTTAATAAAATAAAAACTAAGGTTTCGACAGTGAAACTAACGAAGTTTAGATAATATAAGATTAACATTACACACATGGTACATTTTTGTAGAATATTATGATTACCTTTCCCGCGTAATTTTTAATTTAAATGATTGTTTTGTAAAATTTTATTTAGGTACATTATAAGACAAAATATACATCTTTAATTATGTTATAACTCAAAATATTTTTATTATTCTCTAATGCTATAATTACCATATAATGAACATGATATTGCGTACCTGATATCTATCCATGAACTCTTGCCAGTGGTCCTTGAAGAACTGCCAGGCGAGGTCTCGGCCGTACTTGTTGACGGCCACTGACACTATCACGAACACTGTGTCTTGAGCACGCACTTCATCCTGCAATCGTAATATCAATATTAACGGTGCAAGTGTGATCATAATCACAGCCAACACAACTTTTCAAGGGTATGAGGGCAGATGTTGGTTGTGATGCTATTACCTCTTGACAAACGCGGCTCAGTTTTTTTCATTCTGTACTAAAATATTTATAAGAGGTTTTTTTAAGTCCTAGGGATATCAAGCACTATAGGTTATAAGTCGTTAGACTATGTTAGAGTTTCCAAAAACAGGACGACGCACACCTGCCTCCTCCAATCTGCACTGGGCACGTCTATAGTACGTTCTCGTACTCACCGACACGGCGAATTGCAGCACCCGCGCCAGCAGCGCCGGGTCTCTCACTGCGCCCAGCGCGCGGCTGAGACGGTCCTTCTCCTCGTGCAGGTCTGCGGCGCGGTACAGCTCCAGGAACCTCCCGAACGTGGCCGCGTCCGCGTCGCCCAGCACGCCGCGGTAGCACGCTGCTCGCAGGTCCGCCGCCAGTGGCCGCGATCCGTTCCCGTGCTTTTCGAAACTACACCACCGCAACACACATAATTTCGTTAGTGGTTACGCAAGAAGTGGCTACACAAAATAAAGGGAAAAGAATTAGGGTGTATAGGGATCCTACCACGACCTAAGGAACCCGAGCCAACCTCATCTGCAAGTGGTGCACCTGCCGATCAACGGACGAGGCTCTGGCGAACATAACAGTGCCCGGTAAGCAGCAATAGGCACGCCAAATATTACGTGGGACCAACTATATAATTGGCGAAGTGTGGGCGTATAATATGCCTCTGTCTACCCCTTCGTGAATGTATGTATATAAAAAAATTACTCGCAAGCGGGCGACCGAAACGTCGCTGCTTAGTTACGCGCCACCCCCCATGCCGCATTCGATTGAGTACATTACGCACGTATACGTTTTGGTATTATCAGATAACTGTCGCTCCTGCAGTGTAAGTAACTTAATCACTTATAACATTTACTGATTATGTATTTGACACAAAATACATACTCGTGCTCGAGAACGATGAAACATACACAACACAATGTTTTGCTTTTACTGGCTCAATATTTGAGGTCAAACGGTACAGACTTTCGTGTATTCTAATATTTGTGAGAAATTGCCTGACACGTCTATTTAAGGGTATTTTCTATTATTGAACCCGATGGGCGTGATATTTAAAAATAAGATTAACCAATCTCTGTGCCAAAAGTTAACCTTGCTACAACTATATAGATCCCATATACTTATAGAATAGTTGTAACAAGGTTTCTGCCCACAGCAAATGGGATATATCAGCATGAGATAATATATGTATGAATAAAAAGTTTTCAACTCACCGGCTCTTAGCTTCCTTGATAGTATCGGGGTCTTCAAAGCTGATCATCTTATTGAGCACTAGGCTCCGCAACAGAGTGTCGAGATGGCTCTCGTTGTCAGCGGCGTCCCAGCCGAGGCGGCGAGCGACATCCGCAAAGAGTTTGCGGCCGTAGACCTTCAGCGGCTTGTCCAGAGCCGTGTGAGAGAACAGCGCTGTCAACTTCGACATACAGTTCGAGATCGACGACCACACTGTGAAGTTTGTTTCATCGCTAAATGCTTCCATCAGTTTCAGACACTGAAAAGAATATCTATTATTTATTTTATCTTAGTTGGGTGATTTTGTTTTGTTTTTAAGCTAAAAATTTAAACAGGTCCACCATACAACTGTCAATAAATACTTGTCCGGCTTTTAGGGTTATTTTACGTAAAAGGCATTACGAATAACCTTAGTTGAATTTTGACTAAATGACAAGACACTGCATAATAATAACATGATTTATCAAATTAATTATTTGCAAACTAATTGATTTATCAAATTACTTGTCACAGACAAATACTCTAATCGAGAGGCCATATCAAAGATCAAAATTATATTTTTATAGAAATCACTTTGATTATTTGATGCTAAAAACAATAATTGTTACTGTACACATATATGAATCTAGATATTGTTGTTGTGTACTACTAACATCAGCAGTATTGGTGTGGCCGGCCTGAACGAGCGCGAAGCAGTCGTCGAGTAGACCTAGGCGGTCCAGCGGCGGGAGGGAGCCATCTCGTACCGCAGGCACCAGCTGCGACATCATCCCCGGCGGGTATCGGGTGCGGTAGTATCCCACCTATCGACATATTCTTGTTAAACACCTAACACAAACTAAACAGTTTCAGGAGTAAACAAATTAAGACTTTGAAGACTAATCGCTTTTCTCATCCCACCCTCTCCTTTCCTCTCCCGAACAACAAGTGCTGGTTTTAAGTATCATCCACACACTGTGCTATGAGCACTCGAACCAAGAAACTTGGTTATTCGTTCCTGTGTAAGACATTAGGAACAGGACAGGCTTTGGAATTTGCTGCCGGTACATGTGTGTCCTAGCTCATATAGTTCCGGGTCTTTTATGCGGGGCGTGAAACGGCATTATTATTGGACGTCATGAGTGGCTGCGCTTATTACCGTGCGTACTCCACGGTATGAAGCGCCTTTATTGTGTTGGACTGCATTGACTGCATCATCATCAGGCAGGATGTAGTAATTAAGACGTGTCACATTAAAAATAATAAAAATTCACAGACAAAAAGAAGATTTTCTATTGTGGCTGGAACCAATGACACTTGACGTGTTAATGACTTAAAATTTTATCTCACATTATAAAGGACATTATTTAATTTTTTGTATAGTTATATAAGAGTGGATAGGTATATTTATATAATTTGTAATACTTCTGGACCAACTTGTTCAATAGCTACAAATTAACTGTTATGAAAAAAATATTTTAAAATTTAAGCTGCCCACTACATTTATGAGTGATCTACCTACGATTTAATTAAATACATATTGAAATAAACTTATATTTAGATAGTTCTAAAAAAATACATACAGTGCCAGGATTGAGTTTGACCCAAGATGTTTCTGCAACATTTTCTAATACCACTTCTTGTGTTCTTTTCTCCAAAACAGTTGATAAGGCCACCTAGAACCAAAAAATACAATTTTTTTTAGTCATTTTACAAATTGATTTCAGTCATAATATGAACACATTTACACTGATAAGTGCTATGAATATTAATTTGATTAAAAAAATTATTATTCCTGTTATATAAACTTTATATAAAAACATCAGAGGAGCTTGTAGTACGGCAGAACTTAGATTGTCAGTACGTGACTGATGAAAATTCTTTAATCAATGTTATTTACTACAATAGTACAAGAAACCAAACAAAATAAGTACGTAAACTTGAAAAACGGCTAACAAATAAAGTAACATGGTGATATCACAGGTATCGCACATGGTGTCATATTCTCTGTGCTATAGGTTAATTAAAAGATCATTGTATTTAAATATTTCTTGGTTACTATAAATGATAATCAAGTCTTTAAATGCCAAATGACCAGCAAACAATATATTTTTGTGTCTGGGACCACTGGTGTTCAAAATGTTAAAATATTATTATTCTATGCCATAAGACTACTTTTAATTTAAATATTGATGAGAATAAAAAAAAATTCCTAAATATTTATTAGCCTTTATAAGTACATTAATTCATTACACTAAAATCCTTTTTCACCTCTTCTATTTTTTGGACTTCCTGACACATACAATGTGGGAATTCTTCATTTTCACATTTTTCATACACCATTGTATGTTGGACCTTGTTGTACAAAACAATCCATATATATAATGATTATACAATCATGATCTAACTTAAAAACACTTGTTGAGTAGCATATTGTTATAATGGAGTTTATGTAATATAAACAAAACACTACTTATCTATGTTATTCACAAGTTTAAAGAATTTCTTTTAAGAAGTCTATAACCAATATCACACCAATAACTCACCACACCAATAATTTAGGTTTTAGGATAAGTATCATTAAAAACTTGTGTTATGGATACTAAATATTGTATAAATACACATTAATCCTTTTTTTTTGTAAACACTTAAAATAGAACAAAATTTTATGTGCTCAAATGATCGCCCACAACCTAGATATTTATATGTATGAAGAAATAGAAATTACCTTAGATGGTTTCTCCTGGGTGGATATGGTAATTGGCACCATCCAGAGCGTATCATCCCCTTGGCTACCATCAGCGCAGAACTTCTGCTGCGTCAGTGACAGTACGCGGTCCCGGCCTCTTTGCTCTGAGCTTACCTGTTATACATACACAAACAATCACACCTGTTTCCCCGATGGCATACTATAAACCCACATTTCGCCAATTATATTATTGGTCTAGGGTAATCGGTGATGACCCTATTGCCGCTTACCGGGAACTGTAATGTTCGCCAGAGCCTCGTCCGTTCATCGGCAGTTGCACCACTTGCAGGTACGGTTGGCTTGCGCAACAAAGGTGTTGGTAGGATCCTTATGCACCCTATGTATAACAGCATAGGGGTCCATTACATCATTCTAGCATTATCCTGGTTGTGCCCTAGACTTAAGCCAAGTGTACTTTACACAAGTGCTGTGTATAGGAAAATAATAAGCATTTATTTTAGGACTACACATTATGTGTGCTTTTGTGACTGTTAAACTAATATACTGTTGGTGAACCTAATATATACACAATAAAAAAAAACTCTGACGATAACAGAATACACTAATAACTCAATTTATTACAATGAAATGATTTACCTCCCTTTGAAAATTAAAAAAAAATACATTATTTTACCCACAGCTTCCCCCTACCAGGCCAGTGGGTTAGCGCACAGCCTAATATTAGTATTTTGTGTAACTTCTTACTATATTTGGTAATAGTCTATAATATTTTTTTCATGATTGATATCAGTACTTTATTGAAAGCAAAGTTCTTGACCAAGTGTCTGGGTCAATTAGGTCATATACTTTATGTAGCCATACACCACAAAAATAACTCCCAGAGCAAAAAGAATACATAAATAGAAACTGGTTGCCAGGTAAACTAAATAAATAGATTAGAATAAAATATACAGATAATAATTCACAGCCAACTTCAATAGATAAGGCCCATGAATCAGCAATGTTATTTTATTTATAACGATAAAGGAATTGGGAAGAACCAAAGTGGAAATTCTTAAGACCTACACCTATATATACGTATAGGTGTAGGTAGGTTGGATAGATGTTTTACATGAATCAACAATTTGCAAATAATAAACTATTATCAAACATTACAGCAGCTAGCCATTTCTGATACACAATAGATGATTCAACACAATATTTAAATTGTGCTATTGTTACAGAATTTTAATCAAGAGCATGCATTTATTTGCACTCTAGATAAGTTTAAAGTACTATGTTAATATTCAAAAGCAAACAATAAATAAATGTAACAAACCTCAACCATTGGGAAACCCATTTGTTTAGTCCATGTTGACATGACTGCCCCCACTGGTTTATTGGATACCTCTTCCAAAGCAGCCCACAAATCTTCGGTAAATGTGTTTTTGTACTATAAAATATAAATACATTATTTATACAAATAATTATAAAAGTACGTAGTTAGTTTTGTAAATATTTTTATTTCATTGTACCTGATATCTAGTCAAATAAAGGTTCATTCCTTTTCTAAAATCATCATCTCCAATATATTTATGCAACATTCTGATAACAGAAGCTCCCTTGTTGTATGAAATGTCATCAAATATCTCATCGATTTCTGATGGGTGCCCCACAGGTACTTCAATTGGATGTGAATTTTTTAAACAATCCAATTCTAGTGCTCTGAAATTTTATAAATTAAACATTAGTATTCTGGAAATGCAATATATTTGTAAGTAAAATGACAGTGCACTTTTGTTATTAGCTCTCATCTCATACCTGGCATTCTGCCAAACATGACTTTCAAAGTTTTCTGGGAACAATAGGTTATTTTAACACAAAATAAAATGAAGGTTCTTACCTGATGTATGTCTCAGTAACAAATTGAGTCCAAATATCATATTCAGGGAATAGGTGATTGACACATAAAAACTCTACAAATGATGCATATCCTTCATTCAACCAAAGATGAGTCCACCACTCCATAGTGACAAGATTTCCAAACCACTGATGTGCCAACTCATGACCAACCACCAATGCTATCCACTGCCTGCGCACAGCTGAAGTGTGCTCCTCATCAACCAATAAACAAGTTTCTCTATATGTAACTAAGCCCCAATTTTCCATAGCACCAGCTGAGAAATCAGCAATTGCTATCAAATCAATCTTAGGTAAAGGATAAGCTATATCAAAATACTCCTTGTAATAGGGCAGCACTTTGGCAGCTACCTCTAAAGCAAACAAACCTTGCTTACTTTTCCCAACAGGGGTGTATACGCGGACAAGCACACCATCCCGAGATTTCTTTTCCACATAGTCATATTCTCCCACCACCACTGCTACCAGATAAGTGGACATAACAGGAGTGGTATCAAAGTGAATTAGCTTCTGTTTATCTTTGACAGTTTCTTCCTTAACAGGCATGTTGGACAGGGCTACACGGTCTGCAGGTACGTACAGTGAAATATCAAAAGTAGCTTTAATGGCTGGCTCATCCCAGCAAGGAAAACACCTACGAGCATCTGTAGCTTCGAACTGGGTAACTGCAGCATACCTCTCTTCACCAGTAGGCGTCAAATACTTGCTGCGATATAAGCCTTTCATCTTATCGTTGATCTCGCCATTGAACTCGCAAAACAACGAGGCCTCCCCCACCGGCAAAGCCTTTTCGAATATGATGCGGGCCGTTTCGTCTGACGTGCTCAGTATGACGTCTACCGGGTCCAACAAGACAGTGGAACCTCCCTCTTTGCATTGTAATTTCACACTTTTCAAGTCTAAATCGAGGCTATTTAACACTATCTCTTTAGTTGAATTGACAATCTGGAAGGTAAGGAACAAATATTTAGCGCGGCACATGGAATATCTAGATTTGCAACAGTGAAATGATGAAATTTCCTCTTACCGATACTTTCACTGCTGTCTTTCCTGTAAATGTTAGTGTCTCCAGATTAGGTGTAAGCTCTAAATCATAATGTTTAGGCAAAACATTTTGGGGAAGTCGCTGAAACGGTTTGTTTTCGGGCATTGTCACTTTTTCGTTCACGATCGTAAATGTAGGACGCACAACAGAAAAATACCGTAATGACCGAGTGACAGAGTGAACTCGCGTTCCAACCGTGCCGATGATACGTGCCCCCCTCACACCTCTATTTCCCCACTCCGAATAACGGTATTGGCTACGTAAGAATCTGCAATGGCGTCCTACTACAAGATTCTTATAACTTTTCAGTAAAAGTTGATTATGGAATGAACTACGTATGACGGGTAACAGTTGCAGAGTCATGGAAAGCAGTACGTTGGCTTCAATCTGCAAAAGTTTAAACTCTCAGCAAAATAAAATTTTAACATACCGCCCGTCACCGGGAGAGGTTAGAAACACAGGCTAAATACCAACACACACATACTATACTGTACAACATAAACAAAAAATTTAAGACATTCCTAGAGGCATTGACATCCCTTCCTTTTTAGCATCCCTAGGTCAGTCTTAAAAATATTATAAGTAGAGTTGTCAGAGTGAATTTGTTGTTAATAAGTGGCTTCTATAATACTGGTCTTATATTGACTACTATGATAACCAACGACTTGTGCTATGGGGCTCGCTAACTGTGATTCACTGTTCAAAAAACTATGCTTCCTGGCTATTACTTGAGTACTCTGCCGACAATCGCTATTCACCACTTTACAAATTGTTGTGTTGTTACCATAAAGAGTTCCTGCACGTCGTCGTCGTTGACTATTTCCTAATTTTCGCATTTATTGTATTATTTTTGTTTGTCTCAAACCGCCTACCATAATTGGATCCTCAAAAGTAAATTACTTACACTTTTAAGCTGAAACTACTCTCTTTTTGATGTACCTATCTGCTCTAAATAGTGTAAGTGAAGGTCACTGGGCTCAAGATGACGCAGGCTTACTGGTGCAAAAGTTTGATGTTTATATTCTCTATCTATTTCAAACGCAATCCAGTGTGCCGGTTCGCAAAAGACGCGTTTGGCCAACTACTTCATGGTCTCAGTCGAACCGGAGCTCTTATAACTACATTATGTAACTTAAATTGTTATTCTCTTTTTGACTGCTGCAACACAGGCCTGAGAGCTTAGTGCAGAAGTCATAGTTTACAAATATCCTTGTCACATTTATTTTTCTGCTAATAAAGATTATTATTACCTCAAAACTGCAAAGAAATGAATGTTGTTTACATATTATTAATGTAGAAAAAGTACTGTTCGATACAGATACTGCTTTATATTAAAGTAAATTCGACGAGTTTGTTGCGTCAAAGCTCGGCATACTCTTCATTTGGCAATTTTTGGTGCACTGTCTATATGTACATTTTGACTACTTTATAGTCTGTGGTAGGAATGATTTGAGTAGTGTTTGAAGTCATAGCCGTAAATAATAAAAAAAATTACTTCAGTAGAGTAGATCAGTAGAGGCGCGGTGTTTTTATTGATTTTTTTAATTAAATTTAAATAAAATAATGCGTAATAAATACCAATACCAGTGTTGTTGAACAAGAAACAAGTTAAACTTACCTAACGCTTTTTTTTATAGCTATATGCAATGAATATTACTATATGTTTATTAATTATTTTAGCAGGTTAGGAGCTTGAATTGTCCTATTTATTTATATTAGGTGGCAAAATTAACGCACAAAATGTGTAATTTAAGTAAAATATTTTTGTTTTTTTTTACTAAAAGTCTAATATTTAATACTCTCATAATTATTTATTTCAGCGCTTTACGATGTATCTTCATCAAGAGTATTGGAGTTAAGTGATAAATTCATAGATATTAGCAGTGATGGAATGTGGTTCATTAAATTCTATGCGCCCTGGTGCGCTCACTGCCGCCGCTTGGAACCTGTTTGGGCTCATGTTGCCCAGAATCTATACAGCAGCCCTATCAAGGTGGCCAAAGTAGACTGTACTAGGTTTCCAGCGGTAGCAACTCATTTTAAAATACGTGCCTATCCTACAATTATGTTGTAAGTACTATTAAATGTCTATTGTAATACTTCCTCTATCCTATTTTAAAAACTCTTCTTTAATATACTAATGCAAACTTTGATGTATATATTGCAGTATCAAAGGATCTTATCATCATGAGTACAATGGTGACAGAGCCAAAGATGAAATGATTAACTATGCACTAAGGATGTCACAGCCTGCAGTCCAAAGAGTATCACATGCTGATAGCCTGGGATATTTGAAAGAGACACATTCTGTATTTTTTGGATACATTGGAAAACCACATGGTTCATTATGGGTAAATATTTGTTCAAAAACATAAAAATTGCAAGGTTATTGCAAACTTTACAAACTAATTTAAAAAAGTCAAAATTAGACTAAGAAAAAGCACACCTAATAAAAATGAAAATTAACCCTTAAAACTTTTTGTTGCTGTGGGCATTAGTCATAAATTCATTTATATTGCTTTTTACAGAAAATGTTCACACTTCATGGGGAGAAATATCAACCGCATACTTGGTTCTATGCCATGTCACAAGAAGTTTTGAAACATGATGTCAAGCCTCCTAATGAAACTGCCATATTTGTGTACAAAGAGGATGATGCTTTCTTTTTTGATGGTATAATGATTTTGAAAAACTTTAAGTATACAATACCCCCTTATACAATATTTAAGTTTAGCATACCATTGAAACAACTGTTATGGACTTCCAATATTTCCAATGGAGACAGGCAAATTTGAATGTAAATTGAACCTTGAATTTTTTCTGTTCATTTCATATTTATATACTCTGCTACCCGATCAGTCTCAGGAATTGTAAACTTTGACAGAGTTATAAACAGGAGCAAGAACATTAAAATACCACAAAATGTAATTATCACATTCCCTTGTGCTACCATAGTCTTTGCCCATATAACTGCCAAATATTGAGTGCCCTTGGCCAAAGTGGCAAGTAAGGTTTGACATGAGAAACATAGAACAGATTTTGTAGAAATTTTGTAACACATAGTAATATATATCTAAGTTTTATTAAAATTTTAAATGTAGATAATGATTAAATACTTTTAATTTTGTTTGTCTAACATAATGATAGAGCCCAGTGTGCAAGTAATGTTAAATGTTCCTTTTTTAACAGCCAACACAGCTTTGATTGAAGATGAGCAAGCCTTAAATGTCACATTAGATAAATGGATAAATTCTGAACGATTTGGATTTTTCCCCAAAATAAGTAGAGCAAATATAAATGATTTAATGGATACTGGGAAATATATTGTGATTGCTGTGCTTTCCGAAAACAAACTTAATGAGATTACACAAACAGAACAAGATTTTAAAGACATGTTAGAAGATGTCATAAAGTAAGTACTACAAAATGCTCTAAAAATACTAAATTCTTGATATTTATATTATGTTGACTTATTTTCTTAATTTTTAGAAGGAAGAAACATCAGTTGCACCCCCATTTCCAGTTTGGATGGATGGGGAACCCAGAGCTAGCAAACTCAATAGCTATGACAGAACTAACAGTGCCTCACTTGCTTGTCCTGAACTCCACTACAAGTCATCACCATATGCCTGATGATGATCCAGTACTAATGACACCGGAGGCTATCTTGATGTTCCTTGATCAGATACACAATCAAATTGCACCAGTAAATAATATTTATTTCTTATTGTTTTATTCATAAAAATTGTCAGATAATACTATACACCATCTGGAAGGAATAACAAGAAGAAATATTAATTGTATAGCATGTATAAATAAACACTTCAGTAATTAAAACTTATTTTACAGGTGTATGGTGGAAACAAATGGCCAGTACGATTGTACAGAGGCTTTTTTGAAGCAAGGACAACCTTAACTAATATGTGGCAGGGTAACCCTGTTCTGACGGCATTGGTGTTTGGTCTACCACTCGGTTTCCTTTCACTAATATGTTACTCAGTGTGTTGCGCAGATATATTAGATGCTGAAGAAGACGAAGTGCCAGGTATGATACATTTAAATGCATTTTTTGTATAATTATATACATTTCAGTTGGCGGCGACAAGTGGTGCTGCTGTTTGCTTCTTTTTTTCAATTTGCAAAATAATTATACATATTTGGAACTAAACACACCAAATAAAGCAATCCGTCCAAGAAAAATCTGAAGTTGGTCTGTTTGTTGAGTCCAAAAATTCAGCATTTAAGATAACAATTTAATGTGTCATGTTACCTACCAGCTCATTAGTCTTTACCCCCTCACATAATAACATATACTTTATCTGTTACCTCGGGCCTTGTCTAGCTTTATAAGATGTTACATTACATCAAATAATAATCTGTCTGATCCACTGACTAATACAAATTAACAAAGTAATATCACTAACAATTTTTTTTTCAGAAACTCATGAAAAAAAGGACTAAGTAAAGTAAAAAATTACAGAAGACTTTTGGTTTTTATATTGTAAGGAACATAGTGTCAACAACAGAGTGATTAAAATTATTAATAACTTATTCTGCACTTCAAGCCACCTCATGTTAGTCAGTAAATTGTAATTTAAAAAATCATGTTAGGCTACATATTACTTTAAAAAATTGGGAATATTATCATTACTTATTTATAATATTAAGCTTCACTTAATGTGTTGGTGAATGTAGATATATACTTTATTAATTTCTTAAACTGGATGAATGTGCATTAGTTGTTTAAGTAATAAACAAAGTATGAATAAATAAATAAAATAGCAACTATGGAGTATTCTTTATTTCATAAATAATAAGTAGTATATATTTTTACATTAATTAAGTTTGATTTCTTCTAAATATAGAGCCATTTCTATTAGTTTCATTCTATATTTTAGATGTTGATACCAACTGATATAGTGGCTACTTAAATCACAATCAGTAGTTTGAGATTCACTTTCATCAGTAGTTTTATTCTTATCAGAACTCTTTCTGTATTTTTTTTGGTTATTTTTAACTCTTAGAGGTTTAGGTTTAATATGAAGGCTTCTGTCAGAAGAGTCAGAGTCTGATTCATTATTGGGTTTTATTTCTTGTCTTGTAAATTTTTCAGAAATTGGGTATCTATGATGTTTATTGTTATTATGTTTTGATGACTTTAGGATACTTGTTTTATTTAGATGACCTTTTGAAGAGGCAAAGGATGTTGGAAGGCCTGCTTCAATTAATGCTAACTTTGAAGCACTTTCCTCATCATCACTTTTCAAGAGTCCTTCATAATGTTGTGAGTTTTTTTCCACCACAGCACCATTTAATCCACTTATATTTTCCTGGTTAGTACTATTAATATTACCTTCCTTAGATTCTTTGTATTCTGAATTTTCACAACATTCAAAGGATAGAGGCAATTTGTTTTTAATTTCATAAGTTGTGTTCAGATTTTGATGTAAAGTATTCAGAATTTTTAAAGATTCACTGAAGCTTTTTATATCTTGAGAATTATCTTCAAGTTTTTTTGCATTCATCTCATCTGGTGGTTGTTGATCTTTTCGAAAAGAAAGTATTAGGTCATTAAAAGACTCTACTTCAGTGCACATTGAAGTGTCAAAAGATTGACATAGGGTTTCAAAGTTATCTATTTCTTTTGTACCTTCAATATGTGTAAACTCTTTCCACAATTTCTGATGTGTGTCTTCCTTAATATTCATGGTGATATCTGTAGACACTGTTTGCAATTTAACATCTGTTTCACTGACTTTGCCCATTTTGTCATTGCCCCACAAGTTACTTATGTTTAACGGAGATTTTATTGCTTCTAACATGTTTCTAAATTTTGTTGCTTCTTTACCTTCACTTAGTATTGTGATTGAAATACCATAAGAGCCATATCGCCCAGCTCTACCAATTCTGTGCAAATAGGTTTGCCACTCAGATGGAGGTTCAAAGTTGATGACAAGGTCAACATTTGATGCGTCAATACCCCTAGCTGCCAAGTCGGTTGAAATTAAAATTCTACATTTGTATTCTTGTAGTGTTTTTAAAGCACCAAGGCGATCTACTTGATCTTGTTGACCATACAGCTGTTCTGCTGGCCAATTTTTTCTCGTAAGTAGTTTATGTAATTCTGTTACTCTAGCCTGATAATTGCAGAATATTAAGCATTGTTTAAAAGGTTTTTTGGTCAATATTTTTAGTAACTCTTCAAATCTGTGTTGTGTTTGCCTTACAATATTGGCATTAAATTTTACTGTAGTTACTTTTTGTTCAACTCCTAACAGCACACAGTTGCTATCTGGGCAAATATGTTGGGCATTTTTAACATATTTTTCTATAAAAGTCTTTGTAAAGTCTGTGAAAGTAGCACTACTTAATATAACTTGTTTTTGTTGAGGTAATATTGAAAAAATATAATTGATATCAATTTGAAAACTCTTTTCCATCAATTTGTCAGCTTCATCAAGAACCAACAATCTCACAGCTGACACATTGATGTGCTTATCTTGAATCAAATGCCGTAAACGGCCTGGACTTCCCACAACTATATGAACATTTTTCTTGAATTTACTGATATCTTCTTCAACTGGTAAACCTCCCATCACTACTTCAACCACTAAACCTGATAAAGAAAAGAATATGTTTATTACCAAAATATCTTTTAACAGATAAATATATTTTTTTTTAAAATAACAAATTATATTTACCCTCATATTTTTTGCCTATCTGTTTTATCACATCACATATTTGAGATGCAATTTCTCTAGTGGGTGCTAACATAACCACCTGTAACCCTTTGTTCAAGTCCAACTTCTCTAGAGCAGTCACTGAAAATACTACAGTTTTTCCAGTACCAGACTTTGCTTCCAATAACAGATCTGTAAGTAATTAGTTAAATAATAGAGGAAATAAAAATTATTACATGCAATGTTTGGAAACTTACATGCAAAAATAAATAACATACCAAATCCACATTTCCCCAAAGGGATTCCATTTAGTTGCACTGGCGAGGGCTTAAAAAACCCACATTGTTGAAGACCTTGTAGAGTGAGCGGTGTTAGCAGCATTGACTCAAATGTAACATTTTGTATTATATGAATATCTTTAGTTCTAGAACCTTCAACTATATCATGAGCTAACACCATAATTTTAGAGTATTAATTGCTACAAGGGTTATCCGACTATCGGTCGGCTCCAAGTTAGGTGCGAATTGTATTTAATAAACTTGAGATAAAAGTATGGCAAATATCACTTCACTTAACAAACAAAACAAAGGCTATGTCAAAGTCGCGAATAATACAGTTAGATACAAAAGATGATTATTCAAATAAAACAAATATCGCTAGAGAGATTGAAATGGTCACCGTGGAGTTGGATTGGATGGACTGATAAATAATGACAACAACATATAGATAGATAGACAGACAAGACGAACAGGCGGAGTAGGTGACTGACACTGACAGGTAGTTTTTCATGTCGTGGAATCGTAAAAAACGAAGAATAGTGCCATTAATTTAAAAAAGAAGAAGAAAAATATAAAAAGGCGGCATTTCTTTGCTTTTTTTTATTTTAATATAGCTCTTCGCTATTATCAAACGTTTGTTATTATTAGCTAGTATCTTTAACATCTTATATACTTGAGTGACATAGGGTAAACCACCAGGGCAAAAAAAATAAACTAGTATCATCAACATTTATATTATGTTTAAATAAATAAATCACATCACATCACAATCACAAATGTATCCACAAATTTTATGATTATTATTATTATTATTATTATACATGATATACGGCTACTGGTTTCACTTAAACCTTTCCTCGCTCTACGAGTCTACGCGCCTTATAAAGCATAATTGGTCTATTTTTCGTCTATGAAATCAAAGAGAAAATAATCACTGCTTTTGATAATTGTGGGAGACCATTAGAGTAGAGTTATATATTAAGTGTTCTGTGGTATTTGTGGTGAAAAATGTGAAATGGCGAAATTGTAATTTCTTGAAATAAAATTATTTACATATTCGTTATTTTGTCACCTTTGTAAATCCCTAAAGCTATCTACTTGTCAATAAATAGTTACATCTGCTACAATATGGAATTATTTAATTGAAAAATTATTAAGGAATATGTTACACGAACTCAGTTGATTGTATTTTTCTGTGTTTATGCAAGTGATACATTCTTCTGATTTAGAATTAAAAGCGGACTCATAAAAAATAGGTAAGTAGTCAGACAGAACGGTATAGCCATTCTAGTATCACTAATTGAATAAGTTAAGTCTTTAATGATGTTGTTGTAATAAATTCGAAATTGTAAATAAAGAATCGTATCTATGTTTAATGTGTAAAAGTGCTTCTTTAATATTAAAGGATTGATGTATAAAACATCAAGCGACTTAAATCTCCATAAATGGAATCTTATTTCTGCAGGTTACAGCTATGAACAATTGTGGAGGATTGGGTGGTGGAGGAATAGGAGCAGGCAGTGGCCCTTATGACGCTAAAATAGCTGGACTTTATGATTTACTTGATACACTTGGTTCTGGACATTTTGCTGTTGTGAAACTAGCAAGACACGTATTTACAGGAGAAAAAGTGGCTGTTAAAGTTATTGACAAAAACAAACTCGATGAAGTATCTAAGGCACATTTATTTCAGGAGGTAGTCAATCAGTTATTTTATTTTATTGGCAGATTGACTGTTGTTAATGTTATTTGCATTTTAATTAAAAAATGTTTTTCATTAATTTTTTGTTTAATCTTTAGGTACGTTGTATGAAACTGGTACAGCACCCAAATGTGGTACGATTATATGATGTTATAGATACTCAAACCAAGCTTTATCTCATTCTGGAGCTGGGAGACGGTGGCGACTTGTTTGACTATATAATGAGACATGAATCTGGTTTGTCAGAGTCTCTTGCACGTGATTACTTCAGGCAAATTGTTCGTGCTATTTCATATTGTCACAGGTAATGATACAATTTTCATTTAAAATTATAGTAAGTACAAAAATTAAAAAACTCGTACCCAGGTGAAGAAAGGACTTCACTTATAATCATCACCATCATAACCATGCTATCTTCAACATTTTCTAAAACTTGACCTCACTGGATAGACACTTGTTTGGTAGATTTATAAAATATCTCAGATTATTAAAAAGTAAATAATGCCATTTGTTTGTTGTAATATGCAGAAAGTAAAAGCAAAGAGGGCTTTTACTTTCAGCATATTATAATTTTGAAATGTCTTAAAGAGCAATCTGTAGGTAATATGCACTTAGTACAATATGTATGGGGTGACCATTTTATTTTCTAATAGAAATAGTTTATATCTATTGTATTAAAAATATTGTTTCAGGTTACATGTGGTGCACCGTGATTTGAAGCCTGAAAATGTTGTGTTTTTTGAAAAGTTAGGTGTAGTGAAATTGACTGACTTTGGTTTTAGCAATAAGTTTTGTCCGGGTCAAAAATTAGAGACGTCCTGTGGTTCATTAGCTTACTCAGCCCCTGAGATTTTATTAGGAGATTCGTATGATGCTCCAGCAGTAGACGTGTGGTCTCTTGGTGTAATTCTGTATATGTTGGTTTGCGGACAAGCCCCATTTCAAGAGGCAAATGACAGTGAAACTTTGACCATGATAATGGACTGTAAATATACTATACCCCCTCATATATCTCACTCGTGTAAAAGGTAACAACTTAAGCTGTTTTATTTAAATACATGAAATAATACAATGATATAATGGTAATATTGTATTCTTGATTATTGTAGGCTTATTGGAAGAATGTTAGTAAGAGATCCTGAAAAAAGAGCAACTTTATCTGAAATCGCCACAGATCCATGGGTGACTGCAGGTGAAGGCATCACCATAGAAGACTTTGATACTCCACTAGTGGCCAAAGAACAACTATCAGATGACGATAGATCAGCAATTATTCAAAGAATGGTCAATGGAAATATTTCGTCTAAAGAACAAATATTAGAATACTTAGAAAAAAATGATTATAATCATATTACTGCTACTTATTATTTATTGGCAGAAAGAAAGTTAAGAAGTAAAAGGTAATGTCAAAAAATTTAAATATGTTAAAAGTGTAGTAATTCTAAGTTTAACATATGATCATACGATGAAGAATGATAGATTTCCTCTCACCTCTGTTTGTGGAAGGGGGCCAGTACCTAGTAGAGGAACATCAATTGTATGATATGACTGTGGTCAAAACAAAATTACCTTAAAATGTTGCATTTATTATACTATCTAGTCAAAATTATTTCCCAAATACATATTACAAATGTGCACAAAGAAAAAGATCACTTTAATTCAAATTTGGACCAGGCACTGCACTTTAGTATTTTTCCATTCTAGTACAGTTGTACAACACTGCCATGTGTTTTTACAGAGTGGAGGTGTGTAAACGGTTGGAGCCGCGAGGGGTGGCGCGGCCGCAGGCACTGAGCGTCGGGCGCGGGGTCCCGGGAGCCCCTGGAGCTCCGACCCCTCCTCAACGCTCTCTCCTTGCGCCACCTTCGATCGGTCCCTCGCCGCGTACTCCGCAGGATGTGCCTCCGGTAATTATTTTCATATTATAATTGTAAAGATGACAATCATAAACAAAACATCATCTGACATTCTGAGTACTTGACAATCTGCTTGGAATTACATTTACTTAATGGAGGTGTATTCTATGCAATTAAATATGAAACGAGACTATCTGCAATTCCCATTTTGCTCAAAAATACTCAATCATACAATATTCAAGTACTGGTAGGTCCATTTGGAGCGAATAGAAGCAATATTCCTACCGACCGAATGCCATATAAGTCGTAAAAGTAATGTCAAGTCTTAAATTGTTTATTTTAATAATTTTTTAGGGTCCTCCCCTTAATGATACTTATTTCGGAACTAAATAATTGGTGTAAGTGTCAGAAATATTTATTTATTTATTTATTTCTTATTTATTTTAACGATATATTTAAAAAAGGAACTATTAATCTTTAAATCCCATTGGCATTACATTTGAGCTGCTAACAATTTATTGCAGCGGTCTCGAAAATGCAGTATAGTACGTGAAGAGGAAGATGATGAGGAAGCGGGCGTGACGGCGACGGCGCGAGTGGTCGACGTCCGACGTGGCTCGCGCTCCGAAGGCCGTTTGCATTTGGCGGCCCGCACGGCTATCGCTCCTGTTACCACGGTCGGGTCTGCCCTTCCAGCCTCGCCTGTCGCCTACCTCGCGTCTGTCGCCCCCGCCGCGCCTGTCGCCCCCTCCGTGCCTGTCGCCCCCTCCGCGCCTGTCGCTCCCTCCGCTCCTCCTGGCGCCACTAAGGCGCTGGTCGCCTCTGCCGCCCCCGCGCCTCTTGCGCCTATAACCCCCCTAGTACCTGCTGCAAATGTTGCAATAGCCGCTACTGCAACGACTGGTGGCAAGGCCTCGCTGCTAGCTGATAATCTTACAAAGGTATGTTTTCCTTTCTTTACTTAGCCATCCTTTAGAATAATCGGCTTTAAGGACCAATTATTGATAAAATGTATTAACCTAGTAAGGTGGCGGATGCCGGGAGTCCTGAATCAGTGAAATTTAATAGTGTCTTAAAATGAACTGGTTTTAAGAAATTAAAGTTTCAGAATTGGAAAATGTGCTGTTGAGATAAAGAAAATAGATTGACTTTTATATTTTCTGTTCAGGCTGGCGAAATTTATTTATTTATTTATCTTAATTTATTATCGCATGAAGCGTACGCTCAATAGTAGAAGTTTTTATATTTAGTTCCGTCACTGGTTCTTTGCGGGAGATCTATGTTTACGAATTTCTTATCGAATCTAATTTCTCTTCTCAAAGTACCGCCTGATATAATAAATAATTGAATGTGGTTGTTGTTAACTAGGTAACACTGGGAGAAGGAGTTGGTTTGATATCTGGGTCTGTCGTCCGCGGCGTGGAGTGCCGGCGACGCCGCGGCGGCTCTTGCTCCTCCTCCGACCTCTCCGACGACGACTCCGAGAAGAAAAAGCGCGCCGCCGACCAGCGCCCGCCGCCCGACCGCGCGCGACGAGACTCGCACGACGACTCCAGCGACAGGTTTGCATACAGCCATTATAGGAGGCACTAGCTGCGCTCGAAAAAGAAAGAAGAAGTCAAGGGCGTTAGGACGCGTCCTATATACAGGATGTTCCAGAAACGAGTGTCAAGCACAAGTCCAATAACAAGTTTTAAGGATTTACCACTTTGCCATTTTTTAAGGCTTTTAGTCAGTCTTTGTTATCCGCCACCTCCCATGCCGTACTTCGATTAAGACTGTTGCTCCGTATCCAAGGTCATTGCTCAACTTATGCAGCGCAGATTGTATCTACCCTTTTTAGAAATAATCGATCTGTTGAGACAAACAGTCAAAACCTATCTGCTTCGTTAGCAAATTTTTTAAATAAACCTTTTTGTACCACAGCCAAGAGCGAGGAAGCGGTGCAGGTACCGGGTCCCTGGGCGGCAGCCGGGGGGCCACTCGAGCTTTGGCTACGGCGGGCGGGCCGGGGGCAGCGGGCGCGGGAGACGCGCGGGGTGCGGGCGGGGCAGCCGGCGGTGGAGGCAGCGGAGGCGGGAGGCGGCGGCGGGGCGCGCGTCACGAGAGCCGGCTGCGGGAGTCGCGCTCGCTGAACCGCATCGCGGAGGTGGAGGAGGCGGCGGCGGCGCGCTGGGCGGGCGGCGGGTTCGTGGCGCTGTGCGGCCGCCCCTTCCTGCGACTACTGGCAGCCGCGCGCCCAACGCCCTCCGCCAGGCGCCTGCACGGTCTCTGCTAGCTCCGGGTGGACCGTACTCCAATGGAGCGCCCAGCTTTTTCGGACGGCTCACTTTGACCTGGGCCGATGTACGATAGTGTCTCGTTGCTGTTCTGAATCGCCGCAATAACGAGAGCGGTGCCGAGCGGTGACGCAGTTCGCGAACATGGCCTGCACGGTTAGGAATGTCCGCGTCGACCGAACGATCCGTCGACTCCGTCTTCGCCTCGATGCCAAACTTTTGAACTTTTTTTTCTAATACAGTTTATATTTTGCACGGGGCCACCCCTCGCTCGATATCGATAGCGGAATAAATGATTTGATCAATCTCAAACATAGGTAAACAGGGTTACTCTAATCAGATTTAAACTTGGTTCCTCAATTCATATATCTTACGGACCGATCTCTATTGATCATAGATGCGACACGTTGCCATATACTGGATCTGGATATCGAATATGTACTTTAAGGGATCCTGATCTATGACTGAATCGATTTCCTAAGATACGTGAAGAGGTTATTAATAAACTTCATGCTTGTCAAAACTAAAATACCTTCTCGTCATTGTGCTTAATGATACAGTTATTAAACTTTATATTACGCTATTAAGATTAAATTTGACGCATAATATATATTACATCAGCATGAATGAAGAAACTATTACTATATTTTAATAGTAGAATAACCTAAACAACAAAATAAACTGACTGAATAAGTTTAGGTTAATCTTCTATTTTCGGACCTAATTTCAATCCGATCACATGAGCTGAAACTTACTTACTTAGATAACTCCTACCTAATTTATAATCGCTTCTTAATTTATTAACACGTATATGGTAATTTGAAAGTGAAAAACTTAGGGTTTTGAGAATAAATTTAAAAAAGATGGATAACTAAAAATTACAAATAACAATTACAATGTTAAACATTTTAGTTTTTTAAGTTAGTCCTAAACACTTATAGAGTCTTATGTCTTTTGATAGGTGTATTTTAACCTTAAAACTATATTACGGCTCTAGATAATCCACGTAGCGGTAATTGTGAAACGAGCTGTTTTACAATAAATTGATAAATTTGAACTGCCTATAAATCTGTAATAATATGTCCATTTGATGTTTCTTTTCTTTAAGGCAAGGGGTTCATGGTTGAACTATCTTGATTTGCTTACTCTACGTTTTTGTGCAAGTTCTTGATCTCCCCTACAGATTAATGAAGCTTGAAGCCTCCAGGTCGTCACGGGCGACAAGTGACAGTTGTTCCTTTTAATTTTCTTAGAATTTCATTGACATTATACAAATTCGAAGGTAATGATAAAATATTAGCTTCGGTTGTGCGTTCGATCAAAGAATCAGCTGGCTCCTATTTTAAGCAAGTGATGGATTAAAAATATCTTTGTAACGAGTAAACGAGTCACTCTCGTTTCAGCGTTGGTCGTGAAGACATCGTTGTTCTGAGGCTCCTATCTTACCTGAAGATGCCCTGTGTAAGGGCGAAACACGTGTCGTGTTGAATAGTTTCTCGACTTTTCGGGAAATTATAGTAGCGCGGGAATTGTTACAAAGATATTTTTAATCCATCACTTGCTTACAATGGATTTCCGCAAAGTAACGCCTGAATCAATAAATTACTCCTATTTCAAACCTCGTCGATACACTACAGACCCTTTAAGCTAACCATAAGGGCTTAAATATTATTTAGTGATTGCAAATTTTTATGTAAATGAATCGTCGTCTCGTGATTGTCGCCTGTGAAGATGTGATACAGTGGTAATTGGTCCAGCCATATTTGTCGTAGAACAGATTGAGCTGATGAAAATAATAAAACAAAATGGGACCATATACCCCCGTTAGACAGCTACCACGTAATCCTAAATGTTTCTTATTTTATTTTACTCTTTCCTGACTTCCCCCTGGAGTAGTTAAGTAGTCGGTGTCACTTTCTGTGTATGTATACGGTACAGTAGGCGGCACATATTATGAACAAATATGGCGGTTGTCTGCGCAGGTATAATCAATTCAAAAAGAAAGAAGTGACGTATGTAACGACATGCGTGAGAGCGATGCGTCACCGCGTTTCTATGGTAACGCGCCACCCCTCATGCCTCATGCACTTCGATTAAGACCCGAAAATGTGTTACTGCGCATGCGAGGTCACTGTGTTTAATGTATGCGTCGCGGATTGTACTTATACTTCACGAACACGTAGTTTGTGTGTTGGAATGACAATGGGTATAGCAATGTAAATATGTAGTTAGTAAATTTTCGACTTAATAATGATCGGTTAATTTAGAAAATGTATAATTTGAATTGGGTTTGTGTGTAAATTTTATAGTTACATTTGTATACTTGAACATTGAATTATAAAGGAATTTCGATTTTTTTTTGACCTATAAAATATGGATACAATATTTATTGACTCTGAGGTTTTGTTTTATTCCATTACTTGTATTGTATAAAATATTAAATGGAATGTTAAATAAGTTAATGTTGTTTATAAAAATCTATGTACATATATAAATTGTTGTATATGTATAAATATTATATCATTATACATAACGTAAGTTGATTTTGTTGATAACAGTGTTTAACTTAAATAGTCGAAGTAGCATTGAATCAAGTTGACTACCCGTTAGAATATTACTTGGTTCTGTATCCTTATATGATATTTTTGTGTACAATGACTACTTTCAGAATATATAATAATATTATATGTATTAACATTGTTTAAGAGAACTTGCTAATTCTTTTTTTTAACTATACTATATGTACCTAGGACTAGTTGTCTCAGTTGTTGTTTCTTCAATAAACTAGGGTACTACTTATTTTCTTACTTATTTCAAAACTATGTCGATATCTTTTCTTAGTAGCGTTGAAATAAAATACAAGTTCTCTTCTTATTGCATTATTTATTGGGAATTGGTATTAAATTATAGCACTGTTAAGGTGCTACAATGCAATAAACTGTGAAGAACCAAAGATAAGCAAGTGGTGTAAGCATGTTCAATAGGTTTTGTGCTTTTCGGTGCCAATATAATTAAATAATATTAAGTTTCTTGACTAACACATAATGTGTGACTGTTGGTTGGGATGGTGTAGTCGAGGTGCTCGCTGGTGTGATGGTGCGGTGATCATTATGTTGAGATTATGTCATACGTCCTTGTTGTGCTTTATTAGTAGTTGGTTGTGTTATGTGACTTAGTCAGTCAATCATGACGTATCTACATACGTTACACTTTAACTCATTGTTAGGTAATAACTCCATTCATAAACGTACTACAACTGCGTTTTAATTATTAGGTTTTATCTCGTTACGATATGGTTGAACGTACTGTAGGATGATGAGTGCTACACATTTATAAACCTAAATGCGCCTTCACTTTTTTTTTATGAATAAAGGTTATTCAGTGTTTTATATTCTCGTTTTCTAAGAGAACGATCCCATCAAAACCAATTTAACGATTTTATTCAGCTCATATTTTCGATGCAAAATATCCCCAACAACCTTATGAATTATTATAGGACGAACAAAATAGAATTACTGAACGTGTGTGCAAGATATGTTTGTGAGCGGAATGCGTGAGGCATTTCACAAGTACAACAGAGGTATCTTAGTTCGATAATATATTCGTTTCTCTTTCTGTAGCAAAGCAATCCCTGGAATACAGATAAAAAATATTGTGTTAAATGATATCATTTGTCACGATCAACTTTTAATTATAATATGGTATTCACAATCTGCTTTTGGTTGTTTGTGAATATTCACTACTTCGTGAAAACCTTACATCTGTTTTACTACTGTTTCCTATCTATGTCTGTGCAATATCTTGGATAAACCAAATGAGAGCTTTGTAATTTGTACATTTTATATTGAATTTGTATGATTGAAGTACAATTAATATGTTCATAGTGAATAGCTTATAACATTTTAAACTGATATTCTAATAACTGTGTACCTGGTTGCCATCTGTAATTGGCATTTAAATTAAGCTTTTGCAAAATGTCCAGACCCTGTAGTAATTAAATAAGACCTTACACGCATTTAACTGTAAACAAATTAAATTAATTATGTAAAACCAAAATAAATATAATTTATTTGAGATTTTTGTTCCATTTGTATTGACTTTTGTCTTGCATAATGTATAGACTTCTGGAATAAAAACAACGTTGTTTACCTGTATTGTGTGTAATATTTGTTCATAGAAGAATATTTAGTATTTTTTTAAAATAATAATAATAATTTTAAATAATGTCAATTGTTTCAAGAACGATTTTTTCTCATGATATAGTTATGAATACTACTACCATAACCATTTAATTAGTTTGCACATAAAACTAAGTAACAATACTTTAAATTGTAAAGGTATATATTTTATGCAATAAATTCGGAGTTAGCAAGTACGTTATTTGTGTAAAACTCAATTGAAATATTTGACATTATATTAGTATGTACAACATTTATTTATATACAGACATATTTTTTTTTAGTTTTGAATGTTCTTAAAATGTTTTCTCAAATAAATGTATTAAAATATAATGAGTAAACATGTTCATTTCAGTGAAGTGTTTCCTTCAAAATTTTTATCATTTTCGTCAAATATATTAAACAACAAAATGCAAGAAAAATATTACAATAGTAAGCGATTAATCAGCGAACAGAAATCCAGGTTCGAAAGATTTTATCGGAAAAAAATCATAAGCATCTGTTTTGGTATAATTTTCACTCGTTGTGTCCGCGGTGTAGTATGGCCCTATACTTTGGTTCTCAGTAGTGGGACGTTGATGGGCTGAGATGAAGAATACTAAGTACATACAGTTCAATATGGCGTATAAAATAATAGCCCATGTAAAGCGATTTAGGTCATTACTCTTCGAAATTGTATACTTGTACTATTTAAAGGTATGCAGTCTTTGCTAAGAAATATAATCTAGGCGCTGGTCGATAATTACTGAAAAGAATTGTTTTGGTGTCATTAATACTTGATGAGAAACTGCAGTCAATATAGTCTCTAAAATTATAATTATGATGCCATTTAGGTGTTTATATCCGCTAGTGGCCAGGGTACCCCCTGGTACAGCATCTTGTCCCCTTCTTTCTTATATTGTGCAAGTGGCGAGCTGCGGCTTATAACCGCAAGCCGTACATTTTGCACGTCTGTGTAAAGTGTCGGCGCTGCACGTAGATGTTGCAACTGGGCCGACTCGCCGCTGACGCTGAGTCCAATGTACAAGATGTAAATTTGTATGTACACATGATGTTGTTTCAATTAAAATATAGTGGTTAAGAAGTTGTGTGCGTAATTTTCGCTTGCTCCGAGTCGCGGTAAGCACGTTATGCCATCGGTCCCGGCTGTCATGAACATATCTGACAGTCATTATTAAGAAGTCAAAGCCTTCTAATCTCCTGACAGCTGGGTTTAACCATATGTTCGGATGTTGCTCTTCGGATTGCGGAGGTCAGACCGCAGTCGCTTAATGTAATAACTGAAATTTAGCTAAAATCCCGTTAGGCCAGTAGACCTAAGGCACTAAGCTTAAGTCTAGAGCAACCGGGATAATGCAACTAAGATGGTTCCGCCAGGTAGCATCATGTGTTCACAATCAATCAAACATCATTTTAAGATGTGCTTGTCTCCTGTAATATTGCTTCCTTATCGATATAATTACTTATATCATAACTCCATTTACTGCACCTGCAGTTTCTTGCTCTAATTATCTCGAAGACAATACAAGTGTGTCTGTGTAATTCACAATAGCCACTAACTTTTGTTATTTTAAATAACTATTAAAAAATCTGTAGACATACATACACATTTAAAATATTCACTCCATCAATAAAAATGTTTGTCTTTTCACCTTTAGAAATAATCTCCATACTATTTTATTGGATGTTTGTACTCATAAAAAATAATTACACCTATAGAACAAGCAGGTCTTCTTTATATTGTAGTTTAGTTAATATATTGTAAACCTTTGGCCAGGGAGCAAATACGAGCGGTTTTATAATTCATATTTTTATATACCAGTCGCCAGCGCGGGGTTGCAGTTTTCCTACACTTTACATGCCATCTATCGGCGAACGAATTAAATATTACTATCGATAAATTATAAGTCGTTCAGTTAATTAACATCTGTTTTAATGTTATTTCAAAGAGTGACAGCTGGCGACCTCATTTACTTAATTAGGTAGGTACATGATCTTATAAATTGACACAATATTATTTGGAAGTGAACTACGGCCTAATGCCAGACAACTTGATTAGTAAATTATTAAACACGACTAAATAAAGCCACGCCTATTTTGATGACGTCGGTCTGATTGAGAATCACAACAGTGCACACTCGCTTAGACCATCTCAAAATACAATATTCCATCTTTTACGTGTGATTAAAATCTTTTAAGAATGATCGCGTTACCGAGATTCAGAGGTGCTAGCTGCCTAGTTTCAATCAGGCTGTTGAAACAATAAGAGGTAGGAATTTTTTTTATCCTAACAGGCAGTACCCTCCTTCGTAGAAATATTATGTATTTAAAAATAGTTGTATCAATGTGTAACACAGGTACTTGCTGTAATAGCCCTAACTAATAAACTGCATTTTCCATACTTAATTTTTTAAGAGCATCTTTAAGATAAAACAAAAAATAAATAACAAATGATAGTATTAATTGATTTATTTACCTTTGCTAGTTATACATTGGTAAAAATATTAATGCTATGAAACAATTTGACTTAGCATTTGGTAGATAATGGGAGATGATAATTAGTGGTAGGATTTTGAAGACCAAGATTTTACAACAGAATTATAAGAAACTCTGCCAATGAATTTGCAATCTGCCTTGTTCAATAAATCCAAACAATTATTTTAAAAAGTAGCAAAGCTTCATTATGAATCAGTTTACTTTATCTTATTTGCCTAAGAAATAAAAATTTCCTAAAATATTTTACACTTGATCAAGTATCCCTACACAGAAAATATAAGCAAACTTCCTCCAAACAATTGCAAATTAAAGTGCACTTTCAATAAAATAAATCTTTTCATACTTAAATTTCAGATATGATTTAGTGAGAACTGTATTTAAACATTTTCATGTCATTATTATTCAACAACTCATAACTATGTAGATATACAATACTAAGATTATAAGTTGTTCATAAAAAGACATATTGCATAAAACCAATATCTAGCCTTAATAATACCAAAGCAAGTTTAACTTTATAAAGGCCACAATAATTTAGGTAGTATGATAAAAAAGAGTAGGTGTAATCATATTATTATATAGGTAATTTATAGCTGTGTCGAGAGATAATCTCACTAAATATGTAATTTATTCCCCAATCTACGATGATGAAAGAGGTACTAGTGAAAGAAACAAACCGTAATTAAATGCATCATACATTAAGTAAATTCATCTCAAACATATGCACATGCTGCAAGCATTAAATATACAAATCATAAAAATATTGGTAATGTCACATTAGCAAAAAGAAATCAAAGTAGACTGGGTGTCAGATAAGACATATTCAGCAAGTAGTGAACTAAAAGGTGCTCCCTTCTGGTGGCTGAGACAGCTTCATGTTCTCCTTCAGAGTCATCAGACGTCTGAGCTCTTGTAGAACTGTCTTAATAGTATAGTCCCGTTGCCATCTAGCAAGTATTGGAACTTGTCTATTGTCCACCTAAAACAAACATTTTATTTTTATTCAGATTTCACCTAAAAGCCATTGAAGTTATTAAAAAAAATAGCACAGGAATAATTAATAAGTACACCCCACTATATTTGATTATGACACCAAAAAAAATTGTTTAACTTTATAAATTTTTCTATTTTATTTAGTCTTGCCCCATTGTCTGTTGTTGTTTTCCCTTACTAGTCTTTAGATTACTTTTTAGTGCAGACAGAAAAAAATGATCATAAAAATCATAATATGATGTTGAGCACTCCAACGCTCAGAAGGCATGTTAAGCCACTAGATGTAGGAGTAGCTGAATAAACAACAACAAGTGGCTTGCTTACACTATTCTATACATCCATGTTGTGAAGTAAGATCTGGGGTCTAAATATGTAACTCAAAATATACTATGTTACATAATAAGGCCTCTAAATCCCTTTTACCTTTGTCTGTGAGAGGAGGCTGTCGCCCAGCAGTGGGATGTTGGTGAGCTGAGATGAAGAAGAAACTGTTGCTTATACATGATTTTGATATATTTATTTCATGTGTAGTGGAAGATCTGCGTACAGTAGCAGTTTTAGAATATAAATTTTAATTTGGTAAAATAGTAGTAATTCTTATGTGAAAGATAATATTTTAATCTACTAACTTAATACCTTGTCAAGATCATTAGATAGAGCATGATGTGATCTGATTCAAGTTATTATATTAATTCATACCTTATTCTTTGTGTCAAATAACTTAACCTAAGAGATCAAATAAGAGAAATCAATATTTTAATAGTGATGCTAAGTTATTCAATAGTTTGCAACACATAAAGGATACTTCATGTGGTGGAATATAATGTAGTTTCCACTTACCATCAGGTGTAATGAAAGATCATACTACATAATATTAGTTTATGTGGGCTTATGCCCCACCTTGGTATTTTAGTTTTATTAACTTCTGAACCTTTTTTATAATTGTTATTAAAATAATCCTCTAACCTAGTTAAAGGAATATTGTAGCATTAGTAGGCATACTTACACTACTACTTTGGTATTGGAAACCTGTCATCAAAATTATAAGTTTATTTGAATTAAACACACAAATAAAAAGTGTCAAAGAAATTATACAGGAAGACAGGCCGGTGAGAATAGGAGGCTACACTTCTAAGCCATGGGTTTCTAACCACCACTGAAATTCAATGGTTCCTGTCTCCTGATAAAACCCAGTAAAGGATTGATTAAGCGAATAATTTCACAATCAAGTCAACAATCTATTGCTATTTATACTTACAAGTCCAGTTTGACTGTTCACACAGTTCATGTTGATTCTAGAGATAAATCTAGCAGTTGGTGGTTCATCAGGGTACCGAGTTCCACATTCGATTTTAAGAGAGTACATTCTATTCTCATAAGGAGTCTGTAAAATAAGATAATATTTTCAATAAGAATAATATAACTTATATGAGCCAAAATTATTCAGAAGTGAAAAAAATCACCCTAGGGGGGCCAATAATCATCCCAGTCCAGTGAGTCAAAGTCATATCATCATCACTTTCCAGACCCCAAGAAATTGTTCCATCACCAACACCTTTTTGCCCTTGTTCAAGTTCTTCGAGGAGACGAAAGTTTCGGGGTACCACTGATAATCATAAAAATATCACGTTTAAAATTACAAAAACAAATACACTTTGCATAAACAAAACGACTAATAAAGAGTAGATAGGAAAATAATTTCAACTCACCAACGCCTGATGACGGATTCGCCATTATCACAATTCCACCGCCGGCGCGCACTATGGAAATACAAGTAAATTAAGTTTTAACGTATCGGCATTTACATTAAAATATATAACGACGCTCTTCGTCGATAAGCCTGTCGTTTTATTTTAATGACACGGTGCAGCGCTAAAAATTCTGCTTTATTCTCAGAATTTTCTTTCTCTAAACTGTGCACAGGTTAGCAGTTTTTTGGCTGAATTTGACAATGACAACTGTCAAGCAAATATAAGGATTATTTTATGGTTTACCTACAGCCACGGAATGTGAAAGAATAAGTTCCATTCCAACTTTTGTAAAAATACGCATATCAATACATCTTTCAATCAAAACAACTATACTAGTCCCAATGTCTCGCTACACGCAAAGTTTTCGAACATATTCTGAGCAGTGAAACCTGTGAAAAATAAAAACACGATAAAAATCATTTCGGGACATAAAACAGTACATACTTTTTAAATTTATTAAAATACTGTTTGATCGATATTACAAGCAGACATTCACAATTTAATTGTAGAAGATACGTTCGTAGAATAGAATAAAATATTCTTGTGGCATAGAGTAGTTATGAGTAGTACAATGAACTAAGTGGCTAGTGGTATGTAATGTAGAAGTACTCTGTGGATAGAGTTGCCGTGCCGTGTGGTGCTGGTGTGTACTTGGCTGTGAAAATTTCTCTTCCAAGCTTTTATTTTATTTTCCAATACACGTGATTTTATTATTTTTTTGTCAAATTTGAATAATTATTTTGCCATATCTTATTATGTGGTTCATTTTATGAATTATGAACAGTGTTGTGATTTGATGTGGTGATCGTGCAGTTTTGGAGGTAAAATGCCCGCTTCCATTTGTGATCCAGTATCTAACGCATTGCGTTTATCTCTTACTGCTGACGAATCACAGAATTCCACTTTGTTGGACAGTAGAATTTATTCATCAGCGAAAGGTGTACTCTTAACAAAAATAGACTTTGAAGAATCGGGGGATTTTAAAAGCAATGTTCTTGACGGATTGAAGTCGAAGTACGTGGTGATACGACCTAAAAAACCTGTGCTCGATAATAAACTACTGAAAAAAGACGTATCGTCTACAAATCAAACACAAGGTATGTTAATTTGTGAATCATACAGCTATTTTGCCTGAATATATGTTAATATGTATTAGAAAGTGCATCGAACAGTCAATTTCGAGGTTATATTTTCTTAAAGCTGTCAATATTTAGATAGGTATCTACAATTTTGTTTTTGTTAGACTATTTATATGCAGTTACTGATAAAGTTAGTGAAACCCATGATAACTCATGATTTAATATTATTTTCAGATGGTAATAAATATATTGAAGATGGTATACCTAAACCTAAAAGGGTTTTATTTCCTATTGAAAAAGTACAGTTGGGATGGCAGAGTGCATGGGCAGCTGGAGCTGGCATGCAGAATGTGGGCAACACCTGCTATTTAAACTCCACATTACAAGCTCTGTACCACGTACCAGCACTTGCCAATTGGCTGGTGTCTGAGGCAGGACATGCGGAAAAGTGTAATCAACAAGGTACATTATTCATAGTTTCATACTGACCTCATTTAGTTTAAATTCATGATTGTATTAAAGAGCTATTTACTTATCTAACTCAAAGTTTCTTAATCACCTTTGTCAGGTTGTAGCTATAAAAATATAACCTGTTTTTCTATTTAATTTCACTCTTACCTTTACCACACCTTATTTGCAGAAGCATGTGTTATTTGTGGGATGCGATCTACACTTATGGCAACTCAGAAGAGTGGTGGTTCTCCCATCAAACCCTGGCAAGTTTACTCAAAGCTCCGGCTGATTTGCAGACATCTGACTCCAGGGCGACAGGAAGATGCTCATGAGTTTTTAAGGTGGGTAAAATTATTACTATTAGTAATTCCATTAGGTATTATTTATAGAGCAAATAAAAGAGAATCAAACAAAAGTTAACAATTTGTTTAATAAAAAGCCAGACAGATTGCTATTAAGCTTTGTCATCTCTATTCTAGGTTTGATTGAGTTATAAACTTGGAACTTCCTTAACAATTTTCTAATTAATGTTTTCAGGTATTTGGTAGAGGCAATGGAAAAATGTTACCTCTCTCGATTTATGAACTCTGAGAGACTAGATCAGTATAGCAAAGAGACAACACCATTAAACCAACTATTAGGAGGCTACTTGAGATCAACAGTGCGTTGTCTGGCATGCCAACACCTGTCCACTACCTACCAACATTTTCAGGTAATTTTATTTAATGTTCATTTTGAAGCCAACCACTGGTTTATTTTTACCTAGAGTAACATAGTGATAATGAAATTTAATATATTGTAACATATATTTCTAATATGTTTGCCAAAACTTTATTAAAATAGTTATAAGATTATACTGACCACATTATTAACTTTGATATAAAATATCAGGATCTGCTGCTGGACATAAGGAAGCACTCAACATTAGATGAAGCATTGGACTCATATTTTTCTAGAGAAAGATTAGAAGACTTGGGTTATAAATGTGAAGCATGCAATAAAAAGGTATAAACTGCATTTTAACTTACTACCTACTAGTAAAGTGCCATTATATCTAAATTTGGTTTTTTCTTTAAAGTACTAATAAGAAGCAATTAATGTTAAAAAATATATCTTTCAGGTCTCCGCCACAAAACAGTTTTTCATAGAACGTGCCCCCATGGTGCTATGTATAGCATTTAAAAGATTTTCTCTCACTGGGGGAAAATTATCCAAACATGTACAGTTTCGTAAAAAAATTACACTTAATAAGTACATGTACAGCAAGAATAATGCTCAACATTTGGTAAGTAACTAGAAATATTAAGTATACTTAGAAATAATTTATTTATAACTTTATAAAATGAGCTTTTTTTTCTATGTTCCAGTCCTACAAGCTTGTCAGCTTAGTGACTCATTTGGGGCCATCACAGAATTGTGGACACTACACTGCCATTGGACAAGCACCAAATAGCAATTATTACCAATTTGATGACAGCTGTGTACGGCCATTACCCCTGTCTGCCGTGTTGGGGACTAATGCATATATAATGTTCTTTGAAAAAGACAACAGTATAGATGATAATTCTGGCCCAATAGCTTCCACATCGAATGCAGTGTATGGGCCACAGCTACCTAATAGCATGTGTAGAGACAAAAGTCCTCTTAAACTGACATTTCATAGAGATGACAGAAAACCTATTAACCTCAATAGTACATCGACAGATTCTAGCAAACCTGAAAATAAACCTATTATATTAAATAGTACTTTAAGTAAGTCTACAGACTCCAGCAATTCTAATGTTGAGCCATGGGTAGTCAAACAGAATGGTGAAGTAGAAAAAATGGTCTCTCAACCATCAAAACTTTTAAATGGTTTTGATAAAACGAAACTTAACGGAGATGAAGACAGAAAAATTAGTTTTATAATTAAAAAACAGAATGGAGAAGAAGAGCATTTGAAATCGAAACTTTCTAAAACCGATTCAGATTTGAGAGCAATCTCGGGGAATGGTTCTAAATATGGAGAGAAGACTGTGTTGACAAGCAAATTGGTAAGGCCAATGAAATCGCCACTAGAGAAATTGGAAGAACAAATGAACAAGAACGATTCAGAGTCGTGTCAGAAGAACGGCGGATCGAGCTCACGACTGGTGCCTTACGACTCAGAGTCGAGCGGGGACGAGCGGGCTGAGCGGCGGGGAGAGGCGCGTCGGCCGCAGCCCACGCGACGCGGCTCCCCTCAGGCGCTCGTTGTCACTACCAAAGGCATGACCCGCGCATGGACCGTCTCCAATGAGAACAATGTTCCTTTATTGAGTCCTAGCTTGAATGGAGTTACTAACAAAAGGTCAGTGTGAGTGATCTTTTCTTTTAATTAATGATATTAGGAAACATATCCTAATAAATATTGTTATGGATTAGGAATGTAACAATGATTTAAAATCGCTTTATGATTTTTCCAGAGTTAAAGAAAAAGAAGAGCGAAATGGCGAAATGGAGCAGAGTCCAAATACGAGTGTGAGCAGTATGTCTCCTCTTAGCGACCGCAGCGAGGCGGGCACGAGCGCGAATGTGGGGACGGGCGCGAGCGTTGCGGCTGGCACTCCTGCGGGCGCCGCGGCGGCTTCAACGGCGGCACCTCGGTCGGGCGCTACCTCTACCCTGGCTGCGGCAGAAACCACCAGACAGTTACAGTGGCAATCGCACCGAGGGTACGGCGCCCCTGTCTCCTCCTGGAATGGCACACATAGTCTGCTCTCGAGACAGGTATTATGCTTTACAATTATAAGTTACCTTGACAATTATAAGTGCCCTAATTGAATAAAGCATTTTTCGTTTAATTTCGAATGTTTGCAATAGCCAACCAATCATCTGCCGACTAGTCATAACATAAACTGGTCGCAAGGCCTTTGTCGACCTAGTGTAAGCCTTAAGAGTGATCAGGTGGCGAAGACCACGTTAGCACATTAAATTTTACAATGACGACCGATATGAGGTCAGTATACCAGCCCTCCGCTCCTGAGGTCGTGGGTTCGATTCCCACACAGGACAAATATTTGTGTGCATGAACATGAATATTTGTTCTGGTCTGGGTGTTTTCTATGTATATTAAGTATGTATTTACAAAAAAAAAGAAAAGTATTTAAGTATGTTTATACGTTATTTAGTATCCATAACACAAGTTCTTAATGATACTTATCTTGGGACTAAATAATTGGTGTAATTGTTAGAAATTATTTATTATTTGCCTATATAATAATATGTATAATTATGTAGTAAAGGGTAATTTTCCAGTAATATTAACTGAACCTTATGTGATTCATCAGGTATTTGAAGAGAAGCGAGAAGAGCGAAAGCGTACTCTAGACGCAGCAGATGAGATGGACCGTGGTCGCAACAAGAAAGTCAAAAAGTTTCATCACTATAACCGTTTTAACAACAATAGGAATAATTACAATCCCTTCCAGGTAAATACTAATTAGGCAACAATTACTATAGACTAAAAGAGGTCACTATAAGTTTTTGCAGTAGCTTAATACATAATTTTTGATTTTTCCTTTTTTTAATATCGACTTTACATATATTTTCAAAAACATTAAATCTTAAAATTTGGCTTTAAATTAATAATAGTTGTAATAAACATTATATGAATAAGTGTTTGTTAAATGCTATGTTATTTGTGCAGGAGAAGCAGAACAAACCTTGGGGCGGTGGCTTCAAGTATCGACCGCCGCACCACTTCCACAAAAACCATAACAACAAGTATAAGAGATTTAACAGGTAACTTTTCGATCATATGAAATTTCGCTAGTAACTCCGGAAGCTCTCGTAAATCCTCTATAATTATGTGAGTCAAAATAGCGGGTATACCATATGGAATTAAATTATACCAGTCACCAAAAAAATGTAATAATGTACTTTTTAGTACCTCACTCTAATAAATATATAAGGTACATTTTTTTGGTGTAATTACATTTAATGAGTGATTGTTAAGTAATAAAATATTATGGAACACCCGCCATACTGATTTCTTCGCTCTAAAAAATCAGTACCTTCTTCAAAACGAAACGGTACTAAAAAGTACATTATAGGTACATATTTTTGGTGACTGGTATAATTTAATTCCATATGGTACACAATCCATTTTGGCTCTCATCTATAATTAGTACACGAAAATGATCACCTAAGTAAGAAATCATATAGCAGCAGAGTTCGTTGTGGTCATTCTTTGAAATGTCATCTATTTTTAGCGAAGTCATCTAAATTAATTTTAATATTACAGCTTAGTGATATCAAAAAAAAATTACTGATGTGCTAGTTCTAGATTAAGTTATCTTATTTGTACTGCAAAGCTGTGAAAAGTCTTGTCACTTTGTTTAGTAGTAGTAGTCTAATCTGTCTGTCTGTAAATCTAAGCTGCTATTCAATTTAAATTTAAATTTGAGAAACAAACATTTATTATAATAAAATAGGTTATAGTAACTTTTTTATCTAACCCTTAGCAATTTGTTTCAGATATAGCAACGGGCACCACTACCCCCGGCACCATTGACCCAGGTCATCATCTGCCATGATGGTGTGTGTAGATAGCAATATGGGCTATAACACGATATTTAGTTAACCTCTGTTATAGCCATGCATAGTCGAAATCTTTCATAAGGGATTGAGATAATACAGAGTATATTTATTTGACTTCTTGCTAAAATTGCATACTGGTTGTAAATTTCTATAAAAAAATAAATAAATAGCAATACTAAATATAGATTACTGCCAGTTCAGCTTTTTAAACAACACATAATGTAATAAATTGTTCCAGATGTTGTGACGTAATGATATGTATTTTGCGATTTACATTGTGCAAGTGTTTAGTACAGCAATAGCTATTGTACTATTCTTCTATATTGTAATAGAGAAATTAGAGGCTGTGGTTCATACAACGCCCTATGACTAAGGCTCGATTCTCACTATTGCTATTCTGTTACTCATTTGTAAAGTCGAGTAGGAGCATTTTAATTCCATTTAGCTATTGCTGGGAACTTTTATTAGTTTTGCATTTCATTTTATCTATTTTTATTTATTGATACTAAGAAATATGACTGGAGTAAGTAATAACTGAAAATAATGTTTTTTTTATTATTGTCATAAAAGTAGGATATTTTGTTACCTCTTGTTTAATCTTAGTTAGGTAGCTAGTTATGTTCAGCGAGACATACTTAAGTTAGGTAGGGTAGTGTTAGTTAATGACCATATGAATGTGACTAAGCTGAAAGGATAGTGAGTGATCGGTGACTTTACTTGAGATGGTTCAGTGAGATATGTGTTTATTCTTTAATAAGAAATATTGCAATCATTTATTTGTATTAACAAAATTGAGAACAGAAATGGTAGGTATTGATAGATATGATTCTAGTCTCACTATCACATGTTGCCTAGAAACTAAAATTTAATCTGTATGACATGTGATGTGACATTCAAAACTTATAACTAGTGATACGGTTGCAGTTTGGTGTTGAAATTACATACGTTGATTGTATATTTCATTTCGCCTTTAAAGAGCTATCCTAATACTGAATTGTATGTAGCATAGCAATCATATGTATGTGAAGGAATTATAATAATCAGAGTATTTAGAAAATGATATTCTTAAAAGTTTTATACTTGAGGATAAAATTGGTCCTTGACTTGGAGATTAAGTTCACCTATTTTGTTTCTTCTATTAAAAAGGTTTATTGAAGATACGCAAAATTAGATTTAAAATTTTCCTATAAATGGGTCTTTTCACCCGATTTGGTCAATTTCTTTCAGTTGTTTGTTGTAAGAAATTTTAATGGGCTTTTATTATAATCTACTGTAATGCCTTTTGGTATTTCAAAAAGCAATATGTACTGTCTTACCAGCCCCTTGTATGCTAGCTTTCACTTTAATAGTTGCACACCAACTAATGGACCCTTAGTACAAATGCCTTCTTTTGAATAAAGCAACCAACGGTATTACAAGTGAAAGCTATTGTGATATACGTAACATGATAACGCCCAGGCCCATATGATAAACATTGTCCATTGCAGATGTATAAAAACTCTGTACACCTTTTACTATATATCTTCATATATGAAGCTTATTTTAGAAAGAAAATTATTGTTGTATATCTATAAATAAGATCTGGCAGAGAGTATTGTTTACGTATAATAGAAACAATGATGGAGATCGTCGATTAAAAAGCCTTTAAACAGGTTAGACTGTTTTTATGTGAAACTGAATCAATACAGTGGCATAATATTTGTTTTATAGTTGACAGAATGAGAACAAATGTTATTTTGGATTAAAAATATGCCAATTTACTTCTATCCTAGAATTAAAAAATGGAAAGGGAATTCAACATAAGGGGCTTCAATGATTGTTCTAGTGACAGGTGACCTATTTTTGGAATTCACAGTTAATATATTTCTTACATCTTATTGAACCGGTTCGTTTAGGTTGTGATACGGCATATTTGCAGGCCGTCAAATATGTGATGTTAAAGTAGATTCTAATCTTGTACATAAATAAATATAATAAATTTAACAAAGAAAATGTAAAACTAAATTTCAATCTAAATCATGTCTCGAAAATGGTCCCAAATTTATTTGGCGAAAATAAAAGGGAAACTTTAAAAAAACAGCGCTTATGTCAAACGGCACCTAGAGATTTTTAATTCAGCGAAAAGACAATACTTGCACCGTATTCACTATAGGCGATATTAACGATCTTCTTAAATTGACCACCTTGTTAACAAAGTATTATAGGTTTTAAGAAACTGTCTGCGCGCATGCGTCTTTAACGCAATTCGTCCGTTGGTCGTGGTCGCTCTCGGTCCGAGCAATTAATTAAGTGATATATTGTGGGGTAGTAGTAGCAGAAGTATTTCAATAGAGACGATATGTAAAAAATAAAAATATTGTATTTTTAGTAGATTAATTTTGTAATTACCCAAAATAAAACGAGAATAGAGTTAAAGAGTTATTAGAGTATGTAACGAATTGCGTTTTTGACGTAGTGCACAGAAGTATTCCATTGAAACCTATTTCCGTATTCGCAACTGGATTGTTTAGGTTGTCTTTATTTCTAGCATTTGATTAAGAAACGACTAAATTTGTAATGTTATTTTTATTTTTCTGTAACTATACGTTTACGTAGGTATTAAAATACATTTCAATTATTTTTTAACACTAAACTAGTTTGTGTCGAAACTATTATCGTTAAATAATGTAATAGGTCTCTTAGAAATCCAAAGTTATGGATTTTTTTAAATAATTGCCTCAGCTATGCATTTATTCAAAAAATGTTAAATGCACTTTGTCACTTTCATTTATTTTAATGTTGCATTTAAGTAAGTTTCTATGTCAGCTGCACATGCAGTGGCTAAATTTCTATCATGTGTATATTACAAAATTGTATTACCTAGTACTGGACCGCGTTTAAAAAGTAATCTGGCCATTTATTTTCTTGCATGAAATATTTTATTTATTGCATTAGCCTTTTAATATCTGAAATTCCTTCTTTGAATAGTGTTGAAATTATGTAAATTGAAAGTTAGATAGTATTTTATTTCTTTCGTTTTCATTGTAAATTGTTAATCTAAGTTCAAGATGGACTCACTGCGGTGATGCCCACTAAGTAAAAATGCGAAACATCAGTGAAATGTGTTTTATTCTGTTCCTTTCCTTTCCTTTATGGTAGTGTGCGGATAGGGATTACCCATAATTTCATGAAATCCTTATTTACAAATATGTGAACATTTTTCACATTATATTTTGCGTCGCAAAAAAATTCAAAAGCTATTTAGTTAACTTATAAAAATAACACTATAATCATTCAGATATGGTGTGGAGATGGTATACCTGTACCTCGCTTCCCAAGATTCCCAGGTTTAATTTAAACACAGTACAAAAAAAAGTGTGTTTTATACGGGTGTATATTTTTTGTCTGTAATAAATGCTCTTTACGTCATCAACATATGATTTACCGTGGATGAACTTAAAAATATATTTTTGCTGGATTGATTTCGTTACAGCGGGATCCCGCGTAGTTCTTATTTTTTTTATGGAATTTAATTTTTTTTTTAATTGATGTAATCAACTATTTATTAAAATGCAATAATCAATAACGCCTCTATACCTTTGTACTTTACTTAAAGTTAACTAAAAATATCCATACATATACTCACGCCTGTTTCCCCGAAGGGGTAGGCAGAGGCATATAATACCACGTAATCACGCGAGCCTATTTCCGCTTACCGGGCAATGTTATGTTCGCCAGAGCCTCGTCCGTTGATCGGCAGGTGCAACACTTGCAGGTGAGGTTGGCTTGGGCTCCTTAGGTCTTGGTAGGATTCCCCCCGACTGGGGGCTGAGTACCTCCCAGTAGGGCGCTAGGTAAAAGGTAACTCCCAGAGATTGGCGACTCTGGGTGCCCTTAGTACTGACTACCGGGGGGGAAACTAAGAGGGACCTGTGGAGGGCGCAGCGGGCAGGCCAGGAGGGCCCGTCAAGCAGCGCCAGGAGGGTCTTAGGCAGAGGGCCCCTGCTGTCTAACCATAGACCCTCCTTGAAGTCGGCCACACACGCTGTGGTCTCACAAAGAGGTAGGAGGGGCGCGTCCACTGTGCCTCTCTGAGGAGGTCCTTCCGGTTTTGGTTCGGGGGAAGTTGGCCGCAGGCGGGGTGTCAGACGCTGCAACCCAGGTACTGGCCCCCGCCTATTTCTCAACAGTCGGAGGGCGTCTTTAGTGGGTATTACTGCTGGCAGTCGCGTCTGCCAGTAGTGAGTCCCACACCCCCTTTCAGTCCCCCATTGGCCGGAAGGCAGTGCGTAAATGCATTTTGTTACCGACGTAAAACAGAAAAAAAGGTCTTTGTAAGATCCCAAATATATTTGCTTAATAAAAATAAATTTAATAAGTATATTTCTTAATCTTTATATGAGTTAATTGTTAGTCTTTTGTATTCGTAAAGAGTATCATAGGAATTGAGTCAACTAAAAGACTTAATTGGCAGCTACAAAAATTCGCTTTGAGCAAAATCGACCAATCAGCTTAAATAACCACGCCCATTTGATGATCTCAGGATCAGTTGCTAGGCCATCTCGTTATTGTATTTTGTCTGTGATCTCAACATCTCCATCGCGATAACATATCAAAATAAAACTCATGTTGCAAACCGCAATTTTTAATGCTTAATAGTTACGTAAAAAAATATAATTATTTACATGTATGGGCATAATTACAAGTAGAGAAAATGCGATAAGGAAACATAATCGTAATTTTAAACAAAACATCGATATAATTACATGACACGAAAGCTTAAATTTTATCTTATTACACTATGTACATTTAGCGTCGAAAAATTGTAAGCACCCAAAGCGTACATATATATATCGGAACATGCTAACGCCGACGTGTTTCGATCTTTATGACGCTTTGGATGTAACCAACTATATGGCTATGACTGCACCATTAACGATATATGAGGTATTTTCCTACCTATAAGCAGGTAGTAGGACTATAATAGCAACATACCTATATATTTTCTTTATACTTAACGTATAAAATATGTTAATTCACAAAGAGATTGATGTTGATGCATAAGTTTCATAACTACAGGATGAATTGCGGCCAGATCGGTCTCTTTTGAATTTGTTATCTTGCTTTTATTATTAAACCTTTAATGACTGTAGCGCCTTTAGTAAATTTCTAAGTAAGCAATCATTCTGTAACTTTTATTAATGGAATTGAAATAATAAGTATACTGTACGATATCCTACATACAATTTTTCATAACGAAAAATACGAGGCGATATAACCGTGTATATATACACGGTTATATCGCCTCGTATTTTTATACACAGTTAAATTTAAGGGGTGTTATTACAAAACGAGAGTTAGACCAGGTTTAAAACTAGTGCTGTCACTATCTTCGTCTTATCAAATGAAAGTGGCAGCACTAGTCTTGAACCTGTTCTAACTTTAGATCTCTTTTTTTAATAAGCCCCTAATTCTAAAAATAGCGTAGCGCTATAAATCTAAAATATCATCATTTTGTAACAATGTCTAGAAATTATGGATAGTGAACATTCTGATCACTATCCATTTTTCATAAAATAGGTTTTTATGAAATTATTTATATTGAAAAATTATATAGTTGATCAATATATCTCTAAAAAAATCCCTTTACTATATGAGATTTCAATAAAAATTATGTTAATATCGAAAAAAACATGAAAATTACAATCAATTGATTGCAAAATTTAAACAACCTATTTCTTTAAAACTGAATAACGGAAATAATTAACATGTCAACATGACACACGTTGTTGAAATGTATTAAAAAGAAGTGCAACTACAGGGTCAAAAACTGAATTCTAACAAACTTTACTCTGACCGAAATTTAGTGTTGATTTATTAAGGTATTAGGAGAAAAGAAACAGACATTTTTGTATATTATATAGGGTAACAAAGAAAAACCTAAAAAAACTATCTATAAAAGTTTTTTCGCTTAGGTAAATCGACACTAAGCTCGCGTCCCAGTAAAATTTGTCGGAGTTCATTTTTGAGCAGCAACTAATAACGTGTTCTTTATAAACAAGTTGATAGAAGTAGACTGACTAACATGTCTTCCATGAAAACAAATATTTATAACACTAATACATTGAAAAACACTAATATTATTATGCCATTTAAAAAAGAGAGCATTTTATTTTTAATCATGTAATTAAATTCAGAAAGGAATAATATCTTACCGAAGATGAAATTAATTAAAATCGTATTATGAATAAGGCACTACATGGACAAGGTTAAATATGTATCATGATCATTCCAGATATACATATAATTATTCCAGATCAGTGGTTTCTCACCTTTTCAGTTCCGTAACCCCTAAGATTTATGTCAGTACTCATTGAATGCAGAATTCTAGGGGGAGCCCTAGAATTCAGCATTTCAGGCAGCAACGAATAATTATTGACTGTCCCCAGGTTAGAAACCAAGGTCCTATTACTAGATTGATTGCATATAAATCAATTAATTCACGACAACATACTATAAATAACGTAACGAATGACATCACATTAAGATTGGCACTGGGTCCGGTGGAGTATGACCGGAATCTCCCCTGGTTTGTGATCGGAAGGTTAAGTCCAGTAGAGGAACGGAATAGGCTGACATGATATGGATAACAGCTAATTCTATTATTTGGCTTCACTTTCATTATTACTTGCCCTCCTAACAGTCAAATCGACCAGTCATAATAATGAAATGGCTTTGACTCTAAGTTCACCGTCAAGAAAATCCTTTCGAAATAATATTGATCACTTCCTCGTTAGGTATAGAACTAGTAGATTGGCACATTTTAAATGGCAGCGCTTTGTAAACATTCCTGTTTTGAGCGTCTTCAACCAACGTTCGCCACTGATGATTTTTCTGAAAGGAAAAATAGATGTTTTTTTTAAATGTACACATATGTCATTTTTAGGTACTATAGTAAACGTAGCTATAATCCGCGGCACATAAGTTGAACAGTTACACATTATCGGCATTCAGTGCACGTGACTAACGCAAGCTTTCTTTCGTTTGTCTACGATTGTACCTGTACAAACCACCGCCTTTTTTGTTTAACTTACGTGCCGCCGATGATATATAGTTACTGATTAAGACTTCGACGGTACTTAGGTTTTAGAATAGGCCCGTTATATTAAATTTCGGCCTCTTTACAGGCGTTACATAGCAACTATAAATGATTCTAGCTTGCGCGTAAATATGTAATTGTAGCCCTCGTCAGCATCACGTTCATGCGGACTGCGTCTGTGAGGAACGAGCACGTACCAGGACGGCGTGAGGGTTGAGACACACTAGGAGCGCGTGGCGGGCCCTCGTCAGCATCACGTTCATGTGGACTGCGTCTGTGAGGACCGAGCACGTACCAGGACGGCGTGAGGGTTGAGACACACTAGGAGCGCGTGGCGGGCCCTTGTCAGCATCACGTTCATACGGCCTGCGTCTGTGAGGAACGAGCACGTACCAGGACGGCGTGAGGGTTGAGACACACTAGGAGCGCGTGGCGGGCCCTCGTCAGCATCACGTTCATGCGGACTGCGTCTGTGAGGACCGAGCACGTACCAGGACGGCGTGAGGGTTGAGACACACTAGGAGCGCGTGGCGGGCCCTCGTCAGCATCACGTACATGCGGACTGCGTCTGTGAGGACCGAGCACGTACCAGGACGGCGTGAGGGTTGAGACACACTAGGAGCGCGTGGCGGGCCCTCGTCAGCATCACGTTCATGTGGACTGCGTCTGTGAGGACCGAGCACGTACCAGGACGGCGTGAGGGTTGAGACACACTAGGAGCGCGTGGCGGGCCCTCGTCAGCATCACGTTCATGTGGACTGCGTCTGTGAGGACCGAGCACGTACCAGGACGGCGTGAGGGTTGAGACACACTAGGAGCGCGTGGCGGGCCCTTGTCAGCATCACGTTCATACGGCCTGCGTCTGTGAGGAACGAGCACGTACCAGGACGGCGTGAGGGTTGAGACACACTAGGAGCGCGTGGCGGGCCCTCGTCAGCATCACGTTCATGCGGCCCGCGTCTGTGAGAAAGCCGACTCCGTGACTCCGCGCCAGAGACACGAGCACCACGTCTCGCTCTTGGCCTTGGAAGCTATCTACCGTGTTCACTTCTACAGGAGGCTCGTTTCTGTAAAAAACACAAAAAATTATAGTATTTACTAGATGATCTGACAGATGTCTCCAGGTTTTTAGGGATCTTACTAAGATCTTAGGAGCCCTAGCCAACCTCCCTGCAAGTGGTGCACCTGCCGATCAACGGACAAGGCTCTGACAAACTCATAAGTTCCCGGTAAGCGGCAGTAGGCTCACTACCTATTACGTGGGACCAACAATATAATAGACGAAGTGTGGACGTTTAATATCTACCTACTACTTCGGGGAAACTGACGTGATAGTATGTATCTAACATGGCCTCACATCTATTACATACAGGGTGTAAAAATCCCTCGATCAACGCCAAAAGCTACGCATTCTACATTTAATAACAAGAGATTTACCCGAAACTCATTGTTGGGATACAATTAATATTTTTGGTTTTAGAAAAATCTAAAAGTAGCACGCAATGAAACGCACGCCACAGACCGAGTCTGTGTGTGTGTGAGTATGGCCCTTGAAATATCGCTTAAAACTTGTTTCAATAAAAAGTCGAACTTTACTAACATCACCTTCTTAGGTATAGTCTCGAAGAAATAAATGACTAATGCTGAGCCGAATACGTAGTTCTTTTAACACTTGTTTAGTAATAACCGGGATTGGCTTGGCGTGCTTGTGCTCAAATATAAATGAGTAAATACTAACGGTTGCTGCAACCGCCGCAGACACCTCTTGACTAGTTCCTTGTGCGCGTTGTAGGGCGTGATGACTGCGAGCCCGAGCCGGTTTGCCCGGAGTATCGGAATAAGCGCCATCACTAATCGGCAAACTCCCCATGCCTCCATCTCGTTGGCGCCTGCCGCGTCTGTTGAAGTCAAATTTAGCGAATAATAATATAATAATAATAATATTTATTTCCAAAAGACATTACACAAACATATATTTAACCTAGCCCCCACACTAGGCAAAGCCTGTCCTGTGCAGGGCCATATAGAGATTGAAAGTTCATAATTTTTTCCTAAATCTATTTACTACACTATGAATACATTTATATAAAACTAGAGAAAATAAATAAAAGTAGACAGATATAAGGTGTTTGCTTGTGTATGCTGTTGTGTTGAGGCACGAATTTGTGTGTGTTTGCGAGAGTGTGTGTATATGCGAGTCCGTGTAGATCTGTGATTGTGTTATCTTCAATCTCAGTCCTGAGCACGGGCTTCTTCTTACAAACTTATTCTCACAAACCAAGGAGAGAGCGAATTGGTTCACAGTCAACGCAGGCGAATTGCGGATTGACGGAGGCAGGTCTGTGGCGTCTTGCTGTTAGAATGTTTCAAGCCGCCCAATTAGGCTCTAATAATAACTGGATACGGCTTAACGTCCTTTCGAAGCACGGAAGCGCTCGACATTAAAACCCACACTAAGTGTTACTCATCTTTACTCGTCTGTGAACTCTGCTTTACTTTGGAGCACCTCAGCGGAGCAATTCATATCAATTATTTAGTTTGAAGATAAATATCATTAAGAACTTGTGCTATTACTACAAAATAACGGATGTTATATGTTCATGTTGCTGATAACATAATAATTAATGGTTTAGTGACGGTAGTTTTAGTTTTAGAAAATTGGGGATAGTTTCAAGCTTTGACTTATTAAAGAAAATTTTCTGGTTACGTAAATACTAAAAATTTATTTATGTATCGGTAACCTAAATGCCGTAGCAATAACCGTTACTTATTGCAAGTAAAACCTTTAAATTGCGTGCTATCCATTCCTTTGAAATTTCTTATATGCAAGCAACAAACTTTTTAAAGATGACTCGCCACAGTGGCAAGATCCTGGCTGATGGAAAGCAATCGATGTGGACAGCATGGTAAGAGTAAAGTTACGAGTAGTATAAATAAAGAAATACTAGGTTTACTTACTTTGCCCTTTATCGCCGCTGGAAATGCCCAAAATACAATACGGTGGAAAGGGTAACTCCGGCCTCTGAGGCGTCATGGTGACAACTTGGCCGCCATAGAAGGCGCGGTTCGGGTAGTCTGCGATTTCAGCCTGCATCCTGTACTGCTGTTGTAGAAGCACCAGCGGTTTGTCCCCCTCCCACATTTCCGCGCAAGATGCCAAACGAGAGAATAGGCTGTCTCCCAGTCCGTGCTTTTTAGCGCGCTGCGAACAAAATCCTCATTTTCATCTTAGCTCATTATAGTCCGAATATTGAGGCTTCCTCTTTCCAACCAGAGTAAGAGGATATTGAGTCATAAGAGGAGGTCCATGCTCAGTGGGAAGGCCATTGGCTGACATGATGATGTTAATATAAAGACACATTATTTGCCACAATATAATTATAACAGCTTTATAAAGTCCACTGGTGAACATCACCGTCCCCAATAGACAACATTCATTGGTGGATGTTTGCCCATAATCACCACGCTGGGCAGGCGGTTGGGTGATAGCAGTTCCAGCCAGAAGGCAGGATGACGCTGCTGCCCATCATATGGTAGGATTTCTCTCCGTCCCCCTTCGTCGTTCTAACGACTCCCCGTGACTTCGCGCTTGAGATGAGATGGGGTGGCACTATTCTAAGCCGGTACCAGACCACATGTGTTGGTAATAATAAAACATACATATTAATGCATTAATATGACTTTTCTGTCTCAGACCAATAATGTTCCTACTACTGATCACGAGTCTCCTCTTACGAAACAAAGGTCAACCGAATTGAGATCAAACTCGGCCACGCAGACCCAGACGCGGACTGGAGGACACAGTAGCGTGGCGTCCTGCTGTTATATTATATTATATATTGCCAAGCCTCCCAATGAGGTCTCTATCATGGCTTAACGACTACCACATATAGTGATAACCGGGGCCAACATCTTAACGTGCCTTTCAAAGCACAGAATCGCTCAAAATGATATGCCACGCTAACGGTCACCTATTCAAAGATAAACCTCTGTAAACTTTGTTTTACTTCGGTTCGGTTTTACTTTCGACTACATATGCTAACGTCTAACACTTCTTGCAGAAAAAAGAATGTGTGATGCAGTGATGGCACTTACGTCTCTTTCTTTCACACTTAGAGGCGTAATAGGGTGCCGTATAGCGGTTTCTCATTAGGTGTGAAAGAGTGTTAAGAAAAGAAAAGTTAACGCTGTCGCAGTCCTATATTTTATTCCCCGGCGGGCGGCGATTGTTTGACATGAGTATAATATCGCGGAGCTACGAGCTAACGTTCTATCAAATGGAATGTGATATAGGTGCTAGGATATAGGATAAGGTGCTGACCTGCGAGCAGATGTACCCGGGAAGCTGCTGCGGGTCTCCGATGAGCGTCAGGTTGGTGACGTCCAGGGTGAGCGGTATCAGGGTCTCCGGCTCGATGGCCTGGCCTGCCTCATCCACGATGCACAACGCTATCCGGCGTTTCAATCTGAAGACAACATTATGCAAGTTTATATATTTATTTAACTTAAATAATTTATTTATCACGATGCATACACACATAATAATATATAAAAAACAGTAGCCTAAAAATTGTTACAGCAGCTTAATTTTTTTCAGCAGAAATAAAAAGTTATTATATTCGGCATAGTATATTTAAGGATAGCATTGTTATGGCAATAAAAGACACATTTTTGAACAAAGCTGATTAAATATAAACAAATTTTTTTATTTCAAATTGTTTGTTCGAGTTTGGCTTAATAATTGCTACAATACGCGGCGCATAAGTTGAACAATGAACTTGAATGCGCAGTAACATATTATGAAGTCTCAATCAAAGTACAGCATGAGGGTGGCGCGTAACTATATTAGGGCGGAGACGCTACGCTCGCGCTCATGCACTTAGTCACTTTCTTTTTCCTATAGTCGGTACATATATTATGTATCTCCGCAGCCAATAGCCTTTTTTGTCCAACTTATGTGCCGGGAACTATACATACCCGCGCATTTTGTGGTTGTGGGCACTGGCGAGAGTGGTGACGATGATGTCAGCGCCCTCTATTATGCGGCGCTCCGCCCCCAGCAGTCGTTCGGGCCGGATTTCGTCCGCCCCGCCCCCCGACCCGCCTCCCGCCCGTAACTATCATCAAACAGTTAACATTATATTGTTTTGATTGTGCATAAAGAGTATATTCTGTAAGATTGTATGTGTGACTTATAAATCTTATAATTTATAAATGAATTCATAAATAAAAATATATAAAATCAGTCGAGTAAATGAAAGTGTTGGAAGGGAAAGACCACGTAAGACCTTCCATGACCAAAGAAGGTTTTTGAGAAAGAACAGGTCAAAAGTACTCTAAAACCGAACGGTGGGTATGGGAAGGTTAATGAGTGTGAATGAAGCTAAGAGTGTGTGCAAAGATCGTAACAAGTGAAATGACGTGATCTTTATCTACCCCTTCGGGACATTATGTTTGTATGTATCCCCGACGGGTTAGGCAGTGGTATAATGCACGCCCACATTTCACGAATTATATTTTTCATTGTACCGTAATAAACAGCAAGCTTATTGCCGCTTACTGGGAACTGTTATGTTAACTATCTATTCTTTTAAACTGGGCCTCGTTCGTGAGACGGCAGGTGCACCACTTGCAGGTGAAGTTGGCTTGGGTTCCTAAGGTTTTGATAGACTCCCCATTCACCTAGTTAATAATCCTACTTAAGATCATGCTTGGAGTTTCAACATTAACGCGGAAAAAGACGCAGAGGCATTGCTTTTATTTTTTTAGACTAGTGTAAATTAGAGTATTTTGCTATTAGTGACCATATTTTATACTAAAGGTCTAGTGGCGAATTCAAGTGTGAAAGCCTCTTTTACAAGAAATAGCCATGTAAAAAGGGCAAGGGGACACACATGTTTACGTCCGTGTGTCGACGGTAATCTATCAGTTGGAATTGGAATATCAATAACAGCTTAAACGCCCAGCCGAAAATACTAGTTTGCTCTATGGGCCATGGCAGCCACCATATGTCCGACAACCCTTTTGTTATTTTTCAAAAAGCCCATTGATAAAACAAACTGCAGATAAACGGTGTCTGCCATGGCGTTTAACGTGATAAAGATACTATACATGCAATATTTACAAAAAATATATAGACTTTACCAATGAGATTCTTTTCTCGACTTCGGCCACGCGACCCTCGCAATAGGCCACCCTCATCGGGTCTTTAGCCGCCGCGTCCAGTGCTGCAGACTTCCACATGTTTTTCTTAGCTTCGAGATGGACGATCTGGAAAATATATATTTGATTATGAATATTTACCTTAGGTAGGTACTTGAATATTAAAAACCGATGAAATCAACCAAAATAAAAATACTTGGTAATTTTCTCTACAAACAAATTTACACTAATAGCACCAACTATGTTATTTAACTGTTTTGTGTTGTTACGTTGCTGAAAAGGCTTTCCACTTGTGTAAAAACAAGTTATGAATATAATTTTATTTGTGCACAAATAAACAAAAAAAAAAAAAAAACTAATTACATGCCTTTTTACGCATATCTTGTAATGCATAATATGTTGACTGACACTTGTCATCCTGATACACACGAAAAAGATAGCCGTTTGGTTTGATATAATCTTGTTCGATCTGTAGCTGTGAGCTGTTATTTAATCGGTATGATAAACAGCAGCGCATAAGTTGAACAATAACCTTGGGTGCGTAGCAACCGGATATCGGATCTCAATTAAAATGCGGCAAGGGAGGTGGTGCATAACTATAGCAACGCGGCAATGAATCGCTCTCGCGCTTTTTCTGTCCCTTTCAATATAATATTAGGGCTGTATAGCCTGTATAGCCACCCGCGTAGTATTACGCGGGTGGTTCTTCCGCCGCGGGAATACGCTTCTAAACCGCTCTAGACTCAATTATATTGTGCGCGGTTTTCAGCCGCGGTTTGCAGGCGGGACAAATTCGACCACCGCATGCAGCGTCAAACCGCCGCTGTTAACCGCCGTTTAAAACTACACGGGCAGTTATCCGCTATTGCGTCATTCTGCTTAACACTGGTTCCACCCAAACATGCGGTTTATTTTTTAATAATTCTAATACTAGAGCGCAGCTCATCCAAGTTGAAATAAACACAAAACACAGCGGTAAATCGCGTCCCGTGTAGTTTGCTGGATTGTTGGAGCTTTGTCGAGCGGATACCCGCGACGGGAGAACCGCCCGTGTAGTATAGCCCTAAGATGGTAGCTGCGTAGTATTGTCGAACCTACTTCATCATCGAGGACTGCCATCACAGGCTCCTGTTGAAGCCGCACGGCGTCTCGCTGGGCCAGCTGCTGGGAGCTGACGTCAAGAGCCCGAGGGTGCATAGCCTCCGCTCGGCCCACGCGAACCATTCGAAATCGCTCCACTGTTACAAAGAAATAACTAGGTGAAAATAGTTTATAAGACAAGGGACGACAAGGCAACAATGCAGCAGAAAGTCTGCCGTTAAGTAGCTTTACGGTCTGCAGATCTAAAACTAATGCTATGATCTATGTAAAAGTACAAAATATATATATATATATATAATATGTAAGCATGTATATCCGTTCTGTAGTATCCATAACACAAGTTCTTAATGATACTTATTTTGATACTAAATAATTGATGTGATTGTAAGAGGATATTTATGTGTGACCCCTTCTAAAACAAATTTGACGCCTTGTAACGGAAGGTTTTAATACGCCACATACAATGGACAGCTATTTGTTACAAGTAAAATAAAATAATTAATTATAAAAGTAAGTAAATCTTAGACCTTCAGTTAATAGGGTTTATTCGTTGCTACAACGTTTTTTAAATTACAATTGATTGTAAATTATGTGATGCAAACCTATAGATAGATAGATTAGTATTTGACTTACTTTTAGGCAAACTTTGCCTGATGTTCAGTAATCTGATGATTAGCTCATCGACCGCCGCGTTGCTTGTTGCGCAGATCAAGATTTTGCCGCGATTCTGCTGTTTCCTTCCCATCGCATCGTAGAAATAAGTCATTACTATGGCACAAATCACGCTTGACTTTCCTGGAATTTTTACAACGGTTTATAATATAAAAATACAAAAAAAAAAAATGAGAAAGTTTTCTCGCGTATAATTATTCCAGCTAGGATATTATCATCATCCCACTCCAATAACCTTAACTCACAGCCTCCTCCCACGAACTAAGGTGAGAAGGTTTTACGTCATACTCCACCACGTGGACCCAGTGCGGAATAGCGGAAGCAGGTGGCTTCCTGTAGTTAGAATACCACCTAATTTCACCTCTGGAAGACCCAACGACTACCACATATAGTGACAACCTGGAAAAACATCTTAACGTTCCTTAAGCACGGCAGCGGTCGATATTAAATGCCACACAAACGGTTACGCATTCAAAGATTGACTTCCGTGAACTTCAGCTATCATACCTCGTATAGCGGAGCTACGAACGATTCAGTCAAACAGGAAGAATATATATAAATATCAAAAATAGGTAAATGTACCTGTTCCAGGGGGCCCCTGTACCATTTGTATGCTTGGCTGATCGCCCAATGCGGCCGACACCGATGACTTTACCGCGGCTTGCTGACTTGGGTTTAAAGTCATTGTCCACTATGTCAACAAAAATAAAATAAATCAAAAAATGTTGATGCACTGTAATTGCAAATACAAATAGATTAATTAATAAAAATAGATAAGTACATTATTTACGGAACCCAGTTCAGATATTCCTAATAACTGAAATTTAACGTGCCCTAAAGTGAGCAGGCCCTAAATCCTAAGCTGGGTTCTAAGCTTAAGTCTTGGAAAACAATGTTGCTTCACTGTAATTGCAAATAGATTAATTAATAAAAATAGATAAGTACATTATTTACGGAACCCAGTTCAGATATTCATAATAACTGAAATTTAGACCAGTGAGCAGGCCCTAAATCCTTAGGTAGGTCCTAAGCAAGGTCTTGGGCAACCGAGATAATACTAGGATTTGATGATGATGACAATTCGTTTCTTTCTTTTATGAATAGGATTAAGGTAATATTTTAAACATATGGAATATATCTATTATCTAGTGGGTATACTGGCATGAATTAAATAACACAATTTTGAAGTAGATGAAAAACTTTATACATTACAATGAGTAACGATCATTGCTACTTTGTAATGACAAAAAATATGTGTTTGATTTTGACAACTTACCTGGGATTTCATATTAATACCGATATTGTTATTTCTGACAAAATGCCTTGGCTCAGGTCTCAGAATAGCTTCACTGAGAGGCGACCCAGCCATGTAGGCCATAGCTTCGAAAAGCGATAGCTCCTTATTGATATAAGCTAAACTAACTCCAATCATGACTTCCCCAGGTTTTAAGAGTTTCATTTTGTCAGTAAAAGTGGCGTGGAGCGATATGTTGTAAAATGAATTCTTGTTACCTGAAATTGTTTATAAACGATTTTATTATAAAAATTACATATTATTTATTATCTAATATTTATATATATATTTGGCCCCACGTTGGGCGCCAACAGAGAAAATTAAGTAACATAACCTTAAATTTAAATTTACACTGAAATTTTATTATTATAAGTCTCCAATAGGGTAATATCCTACCTCATAAAATTAAATAGCATCATACATCATTCAACAGCAACAGAGGGTATTTAATTCAAAAGCTCTATGTATGTATCAAAGTGGTTAAGAATCAACATCTACATCTAATTTATAAGGGAAACTAAATGAGAGATACTGACTTGGTGGTGAAGGTAGACATCTAATATTATGCACAAAGAAAAACCTCTGATGCCTCGCATTTTCAGGTCCAAATGTAACAAGTAAAATTTCGCCCACTCTGGGCATGCTTCTTACATCAGCTGTAGGTACAGAAACTGAAACAGATGAAATGTTTAATTATACTATGATAAAAGTTGAAAGAAACTGATGGCTATAAAAATCAATATTAAAAGACTACAATACAATACTACATAGTAAACTCATACCATCTACACTTAAATTAAAAAGGTCGAAATGACGCTCCTGGGTAGGCACTGGTGGCAAAGACGCTATTCTCATTTGAATTCCTTTTAATTCACTTCTAATTTTCATGTATGCTATCGACAAGCATTCCCAAATTTCCATTAGTAATAAATCTCCAATTAATCTGAAAACCAAAAAAAAGGGTTCAGATCACAAAACTCACGCTGCGGATATTGTTTGCGGAAGAAGATTGAACGAAGATTCCATGGAAACATCATAACAAGATTCAAATTATACTGCTTTATAATTATATCTTGTGATTTGGATACTAACAAGAATATATCATCATTAACACAATCAAATGCCTTAGGAAGATCAAAAATACTACAGCACCCTGTTTTTTATCTGAGGCATTAAAATGTATGTAATGTATTAGGTCGGGGAAAAAGTCTTTTCGCATAACGTAGGTATAAACTTATTATAACATTTTTTTGACTGTACTATTTGTGTCTGGCTGGTTTTGGTAACATTAAAAAGGTTCCATTATAAAGAAAAGAAAAAAATAAAAAAAAGTTGTTTCCCGCTATTTTTCATTTGTTTTTCTCTCCGTAAAAATGAGTGAATCTAATGAAGAAATTCGATACATTTTAAAATTTTATTATAAAAAAGGCAAAAATGCAACTCAAGCAGTGAAAAAAATTTGTGATGTTTATGGACCTGATGCAGTGTCAGTAAGAGTAGCACAAATTTGGTTCAAACGTTTTCAGTCCGGAAATTTTGATGTTAAAGATGCACCTCGCTCTGGTCGCCCTGTTACGAATAAAATGGACGCCATTTTTGAAAGAGTGGAGCAAGATCGGCATATTAGTAGTTACGATGTAGCTGAAGAACTGGGAATTGACCACAAAACAGTTTTGACCCATTTGAAGAAAGCTGGTTCTACAAAAAAGCTCGATATTTGGGTGCCACACGAGCTCACTCAAAGAAACTTAATGAACCGTGTACTCATTTGCGATTCATTATTGAGACGTAATGAAACCGAGCCGTTTTTGAAGAGATTGATAACTGGCGATGAAAAGTGGATCACGTACGACAAGAACGTGCGAAAAAGGTCGTGGTCGAAAGTTGGCCAGGCTTCACAGACTGTGGCCAAACCTGGCCTAACACGAAATAAGGTGATGCTGTGTGTATGGTGGGATTGGAAGGGCATTGTTTATTATGAGCTTTTACCGCCCGGCAAAACCATCGATTCTGATCTTTACTGCCAGCAACTGATGAGATTAAAGGAAGCAGTCGAGAGAAAACGGCCGGAATTGATCAACAGGAAGGGTGTGGTCTTTCATCACGATAACGCTAGACCACACACATCTTTAGCCACTCAGCAAAAATTAAGAGAGTTCGACTGGGAGGTCCTAGTGCATCCACCATATAGCCCTGACCTTGCGCCTTCAGATTTTCACCTGTTTCGGTCTCTGCAGAATTCTTTAGGTTCTGTAAGGTTGACCTCAAGAGAGGACTGCCAAAACTATTTGTCCCGTTTTTTTGATCAGAAGTCCCAAAGTTTCTACAGTAACGGGATAATGTCTCTGCCCACAAAATGGCAGAAAGTTATTCAACAAAACGGTACATATATATTGTAAATAAATGTAAATAAACTTTGAAAAAAATGTCTTGACTTTTCATACAAAAATACGAAAAGACTTTTTCCCCAACCTATTATAAACACGTTTCTTTCAATATACAATGTTTTATTAACAATTAATTATGAAGACTAATAATGTTCTTTGATAAAAACATAAATTTCGGTATTCTTAACTACACTGGTCATAAAAAAAACTACCCACTCAGTTTTTTTTGGTTTGTGTTTGTAACTTTTTTGGGTTACACATTATTTAAGCAATTCTTCACGTCAACAAGATGAGGAAACACCAAATAAACAATACAGATTTGTTTAATAAAATATTATTTATATTTAGGTTTTTTTTGTGATGATCAGTGTATTAATAATTAGTTACTTGTAACAATAAAAGAGCTCCCATAAATACATTTAACCATAAAATAGATGTATAGGTGTTCTACACCTTTCAATATTTGATACATAAATAAATAACTTCACGCCTGTTTCCCCGAAGGGGTAGACAGAGACAACTTATACGCCCACATTTCGCCGATTATAATTTTAGTCCCAAGTAATAAATAGGTGGCGAGTCGATTGCCGCTTATTGGATACTTTTATGTTCGCCTGAGCCTCGTCCGTTGATCGGCAGGTGCACCACTTGCAAATTATGGTATATGGGGCCTATGGGGAAATATATAAATATATATATAATATATATATATATATTTCCCCATAGGCCTATATTTCAAATGAGATATTGTTCTTATTTAAATGTTGTATACTTTTACTTACAACAATATTCGAATGCAGAGTTCGCGGTTTAGTCGATTTGGTTGCTCGCAAGTGTATATATTTTATAAACAGAAACTTACTCAGTTCTTAATATAATATAATTGTAATGAACAAACTTACTGTACATATTGATTATGATTTCCAAATGAATGAAAAACAGCCAATGGTGGATTACTATGGCCTAATATAGGAGGAGGTTCATTATTGTTAACTTGTTCTTCCAACCAATGTGGATTCCAACGCAATATCTTCATTAAGGTTATCTTTTCTAATGAAAATATAGGCATTTGTGCCACTTCAGCTAATGATGATCTGACTAAACTTGTCTTTTTCATTCTGTTCCCTTCTTGAATTTCAAAATAAAGTATCTCAGGTTCTTTTTCTGAGAAACGAACTGTCTTTTTTGTTTTTTTGGGTGAAAATGGCCCTACTTTAGAAAAAGGTTTTCCTGCGAATGATTCTTCACTATCCGTTAATGGTTTTAAGCTTTTTAAAGGCACTCTTGATTTTATGGACGTATTCAATGTCCTGATAGCACTTGAATCATGTAATTTATCTCTGCTACTGTGTTTATGCTTCTTTTTTTCCGACTTTTTATTTTCTATATTTTCACTACCTTGTGATATATCTTTTTTTTCTGTTTTGCTACTTTGTTTTTTACTTTCTTTCTTTGTTTCAGATTCATGATTAAGTCTTTCATTTTTCTTTGTATCTTTATAATGTTGCTTTTCCGATTCAGGTTTTGTGGGACTTTCTTTCCTTTTCATAGGTTTGACTACTTGAATAACATCAGATAGAAAAGCTCCTCTATTGGAATTTGTAACTTTAACATTTGATACAGTTTTTGAGCTACTGCTATCATCTGTCTTAGACTTGTTGTTTAAATCTTCCTTTCCTTTACAAGCAATTTCTTTTAATTTTTTTTTGCGTTCTTCTTTTTGCGAATTACTTATATGTCGTTTAGAAGAATGTTTTTTCTTTGAAGAATGTTTATGTGATTTATGCGACGTCTTTGATTTACCTAAAATCATAAAAAAACCATAAATTTTAAGACGCTCATATATTATACACATATATATTTCATAAATATACACATATATTTCTTCATAATCTATAATTGCTTATTAACTTACTTTCTGGAGAAAATAACGGAATTTTTCTGGGTAAATGGACCAGAGGTTCAATCAACTGGGCTTTTTTAGAGTCTGTTTCTGATTCTAGGACAGAGTTCTTAATTAAAGAGTGTACATTCTCTACTTCCTTGGTAACATTTACAGGATGAAATCCATCAGTTATGTCTTTACCCTCCGTTCTAACAGATGACTTTTTGAGAGATTGCAAACTATTTTTGTTAATAGTAACAATATCAGTATTAGTATTTTGTTCTTTCTCAATTTCTGTTATTTGATCATAATTTTCTGGTTCTGGGGGTATGGATATTAAGTCATCTAAATATTCTTCTTCATTTTCTAAAAAACCATTACACAGATCATCATCCATTTGACTATAAGAGCTATCTTCTTTATTAACATCTTGTTTTTCTTTAGCAATTTTAGTAAAAGGTTTCCCAGGGGAACTTTGTGAAAGCCTTAGAAACCAATGTTCTGATTCACTATCACTCTCGCTATCTATTTGTATTGGCTCATCACATGCTAAGTATTCCTGCTTTACATTAAAGGCCTCTAATTCTAAAATGTCATCTTCTCTTTTAATTTGTACATTAAACTCATTTTTATTATTCAGTGTTTTATGGAGCTCTTCACCAATGGACTCTAGTTTTGGTTTTTTCATTGTATGTTTTAGCTCTTTAATAACCATATCACTATCACTATCAGATAATGCAATACTAATAATATTGTTATCACAGATTTTTAAATCTGTTTCCTTTATTGAATTATAATTGTTCGTAATTTCAATCTTTCTTTTTAGTTGAGGCTTTCCTGGTATGGTTGGTGATAGTACTTTTTCACTGTTAATACAATCCAAGTTAGCTAAATTTTCTTCTATTTCATCTGACTCATTTTCACTTTGGAAAGTTATTCTCTTGACTAATGATGTGGGTATGGGTTGTTCCTTACTTACTTTAAATACAAACTTTTCAGTGTCTTGCACTTTACCTAGAGGAACATTTGGTGTCCATCCTATTCCAATGATTTCTCCATCATTAATTAAGTATGGTTTATTTGGGGGTATTTTCTTACTGCCAACAAACACTCCATTGGAACTCTGTATTAGAAAAATATTATAATTTGATGGTTCAATTGACATAAAATATAAATGTGAATATTGAAGGATAAGAAATCTTCAGACCTCAAGAAAGTGATCCTACACAGATCTCCTAAGCAAAGAAATACTTTCGCAAGTGCAAATATCTTCCAGCAATGCGTAAGTCAGTTTGACCATATGCACGGAAAGTATATGAGAAAAATCTGTGCTTTGACAGAAGAAATTAAGGAGTAAAAGGAGACATACACATTCAGCACACAAACATATGAGAAGTGCTCACGAAGATAGCAGGGAGAGGAGCTCTCTCCTCTCCCTGCTATCTTCGTAAAAGTAGTGGTAAAAATGATTATGTTGACAAGACATCATAAAGAATGGTTGAGGGTCAACATTACTTGTTTCTATGGACTTTATCCTCTGGACCTTACAAGTGACCCCTTGGTAGAGCTAAAGGTGTAGCATAAAGTGAGATAAGAAGAAGCAGATTTTTATTTCTCAAATTGCAGCTACCTGTCTGCACCATCTGCTTCCTTATGTAAGCAGTTCACAAAAGCAGTATTATATTTAATTTTATTTAGTCTGAGTGGAGCATTCTTATAAAAAAGGCTTAGGATGTTGACTGAAAGAGTGGACTATGCAACCAGATGATGTTGTCTTGGTCTCCAACATAAGACAATATAAAAAAGAAACCAATTTTCAAATTAGCTTATGATATTAGAAAACAAACAGTGACAGTATCACTATACAAAATATAATGATGATAATCTGGACACCTTCCACCCAATGGACCAATGATCTGGTCAAGGCGGCGGGAAGCCTATGATCAGCAGTGGACCTAAAATTATGATGATAATTAATATGGACACCGGCACTATCAGTTGTAGCAACTGATAAGATCCACATTCTGCTGCAAAGACTCAGCAATCATATTTTTAAGTATGCCCTAATAGATAATGAGTCCTACATTTGGGAAGGCGGCATGGTAAGAATAATACCCAAATAAATGAGGTCATAGTATGTTATGGAAAACAGGATGTTAACTTACAAAGCACTTTAATGGAACAACATATTATCAAAGTTTCATAGCAATGAATTCTGCAATAAGGTTTTAATTTATTATTTGAAATTTAATTTAGAAGCACATATTGATTAAAAATATGTTATGATAGTAACTCCACATAAGCCCTAACATTTAAGTAATAGTGGTATTGTCTCAGAAAAAAAATACGAGATTATACTAACATCATTTTTATAAAAACAAAAATTTCTTTTCAAACAAAGGTTATCTTAATACTATCCTTACTTAAATAATTTACCTAAGGTTTACTGACCAATTTTTTAAACAAAATATTTAAATTATTCAACAGATATGTTGTAGAGGTTGGTATACCTGCTCTCTGTTTCTAAAGCAGTGGCATTAAATAATTTTAATTTATAATAAATAATTGTCATGTGCATGAATCAGTATGTATTTGAATAATTGACTATTCTCTAGTAACTTAAGCTAGTAGTTAGTCAGCTAGGTTCAAGAAAGATAGGGTTATAGCAGCACTGTGTAGTAAGGAATAAAAATTAATTACTAGAACATTTGAAGACCAATATGGCGTGGAGGTCAGTATACCTGCACTTCACTCCAGAGATTGTGGGTTCGATTCCCACACAGGACAGATATTTGTGTGCATGAACATGAATATTTGTTCTGGTCTGGGTGTTTTCCTATGTATATTAAGTATGTATTTACAAAAAAAAAGAAAGTATTTAAGTAAGTATGTTTTTCCGTTCTTTAGTATCCATAGCACAAGTTCTTAGTGATACTTATCTTGGAACTAAATAATTGGTGTGATTGTATGAGAATACTTATTTATTATTATTTATTTGAATATAGAGTTAATTTAAAACAACATAGAACTTTGTCTAAGATGTTTTTATATTTATCTGCCATTTGTATAGTGTAAACATTAAAATTTTACATTATTAGAACACAATATAATAAATATCAAACCTTTAAATCAGTTATAAAAAGCTCATTCTTTTCCACATTTAGTACACAATGATTTCTTGAGATAACCAAACTAGAAAGGGTAAGAGCATTGTTTACTCCTCTTCCGATAGTTACTTTATCCCCTTCAGTAAAAGTAAATTCCTGATCGCCATAAGTTTGGCGAATTAATTTCCACTTTGCCATTATGTCACACTAAATTAATCTTGCACATAACAACATGTATCTGAATATTCTTCAGATACGTCTATAAACAATAACCAACGTATTTTTCGAAACAACACATTTCACCGGGAATATTGTCTTGCAAACTTGACATTGACTGTCATGGTTGACAGTTAATAAAAGACACTTTTTAAAAGAACTCATGCCGGAATTAGCTTACCTTTACTGTACTGCCTAATTTTCAGTCTTTGTATTCGTTTTGTATTGATCTTTAGGATAATAGGTTAATCCATTATATCATTTAGCATAAAGTGATACAAATGATTGGGTCATACTTATCATTTGAGCTCCTTTAAAGTCTACTGCTGAACATTGTCCTCCCCAATAGATTACATTATATTGTGGGTATTTGCCCATAATCACCACCCTGGGCAGGCAGGCCAGTAATTGCGGTTCAAGCCAGAACGCAAAATGACGCTGCCTACCTATCATCCGGTAGGATTTTTATTCGTCTACTCTTATGACTTTCCGTGAGATAAAAGGGGGTGGCAGTATTTGGGCCGGTATTACAAGGCAAATTACATAATATACCTAATTACAGATTAATGTCCATTGCATTATAAAGCACAACATTCTTACAGTTCCATCTTTGTAATATAGGTACTAGAAGTAACTGTATTTATCAGAAGCAACCCATACTTGTTTAATTGCATTTCCGCTAATGTACAAGGTAGTCGACGTGACAATGATTGGTTATATGTTCATTCGTCTAAAATAGCAATGCTGCGTAAAAGTAATGATACTTGCATATGAATGCAAGGCTCCATTAATATACAACCATATCCATTAAAATAACAAAATTCCCAATAGCATTAAAACTCTAAATATGATACTTTTCAAAAAGCTTTTAAAAAAATGTTATTTTAATGATTATCTTGACGACAAATCTTTTTGTGTGAAATCTTTTTGTGTGAATCATAAAAATCAAATTGACTATTATGATTATGACTTAAATTAATGAAAATGTTTTTTTAAATTTGTATTGTTCTTGTAAAATTTTTATTTTTTGAACGTCTTTTAATTTTTAACATAATTTTGATATATTATGTACCCACTCACCAACTGCAACATTATTGTCATATTTGTACACCAGTACTGGTAAAACAAGTTGAAACTATGTAGGTACTTTATATCTTAACATCCTAAAATAAGCATTTTTGACAAATAAATGAATCTTTATCTTTTATGTTTATTGCAGTAGCAATGTAAAGCTTTACATTCTAAACTTCATTATTGTTAATCAAACATGGCTAAATAGTCTTATGTAGTTTCGACAGCAAGCTGATCTTACTGCCTAAATTCGTAATAGTCTAATCACACCTCTTTAATTGTACTATTATAGTTACCCTTGTTGTCGAATTAACGACATTATCCTTTTTAAACTTACCTGCAAAAGGATATGCGGCAACCACTAAAATATGGCAAACTATTTTGTCTGCTAACTGGACCGGATATTTTGCTGAATTTCAGTGACCTACACAAATCAGAGGGAAACATTATTCCATGGTTCAGCCAGCTGTCAGGATATTAGAAGGCACGACACGTCATGACAACCGGAAACCCATCCCGGTTGTCAGGATTTGAACTCGAGATTTTTATTTATTTATTTATAGTAATTAATTCTATGCGTGATTGATCTCTAATAAATATTCTTGGAAATCTCACATAGCGCTATTAGCCGCAAACTAAGCATTTATATAGTATTGTGGGTAATAGACAACGGAATAACATACCTTTATAAATATTTTATTTTCGTAAATTTCGGTTAGCACAGACCAAGCCCCAATTAAAAAAATAGTATTCAAGTACACAAATATTTGACTTGTGTGGGAATCGAATCCTCGACCTTAGGAGCGGAGAGAATACTGCACCTCTATACCCTGTGATATATCGGTCTCCTAAACCAAACACATAAAGTATTGTCCATAATCGTAAACAACTGCTAGGTGCAATTTAATTTACAGAAACAAAAACAAAGCTCAAAAATTCACTAATTTTTATTTTATTAATTTTTATTTTTATTTAGGCACACCAACTACATATATATATCACATTGTAAATACAAAATTAAATCTAAAAACTAAAATCTAATATACATGTCTCTTATAGGTGAGCACAACACTATAACCATATTAATCTAAATTTGAGGGAAAAAAAAAATTTTTTTTTCGTAAAACAAATAAAGTTAATGGGTGAACATAAACTGCCGTATCCTTCTTTTAAAGGCTTATAACAGTTTTCGCAATTGTAGAAAACGCTTGTTAAAACCATCACATTCCCAACATTACATACACAACCATAACTATTAAGTACTATTAACCAGTTTGTTTTTTGAGAATAATCTTAAAGAAAAAAGGGATGGCTCAGTAAAAAATACATTTATTATTTGGAAAACTATTAAACTTTAATATTAACAACTATCATAAAGTAAAAAAGTCTTAAAAAAAAACAAAAAACTACAAACTTTAAAATTATGTGAATAGACTTAGGGGGCAGGTAATTTGGAATTCTAAACTAAATTCACATTTTTCATTACCATACTGTTAACACTTTAACTTAAAAACTAAAAACTTTAACTAATTTTAATCTTTGTAACAGTTTTACAGTCTTGAGTTCTCTAACTAATCAATCTTTTTAAACAAAATATAAAAAATAGTCTTATTATTAAGTAATCAGTCACAATAATCACAGAAAAGTGTTAATTTTTAACTTATAGTTTACAATGCTTAATTACAATTTTTGCAATAATTACAAATATAAATATCAGATTTATAGCCACAACAAGCACCGTGAACCCACTATTCGCATATTAAGCACTGCACTCATTCTTCACCCCTTTTATCTTCACTATATTTTCCGTTACAGAAAAAACATTCGGCGTCGTTGTCAGTAGGGATTGCAGTCTTATCTCTCGTAGTTATATCGCCGGACTAGTCTGTGATATTACCTGATATAGCATCAGGATTCGGATCTGATGAGTCTGTCATATTTCTCTTCTTCGTTTTTTTTGTTACTTTCTTCTTTCCTTTTACCTTTAGTTTCTTCTGTGGTCCATTTACTTTCTCAGACTTTTTAAGTTGTGCATTCTAAAGGTATTTTTTATAAGGAGAACTTGAGATTATTGCTGATCTGGTTCCGTCGGGGCTGGTAGGCGGAATGTCAAAATGGCGTCCTTTTTTAATGCTAGATGTCATAGTGTGTCTTACGACGTTATGTTTCCGGCAAGATAAAACTTATAGCATTAGTAATTATTTAGATATCGAAGTATTCCAAGTTACCTGCAGTATCCCAAATATGCTGCAGTTCCTCTACTCTAAGCTCGCGGTGTATGAAGCTCGCCGACGTGGGGTCCTGCTACTGTGGAGCGGAAGTAGAGGACGTACACCACGATCTGTGGGAGTGTGAGCTCTACGGTGATGCTCGTAGGGACCTACTGGACGGGGTGAAGACGCTTGAGCTGGGCCCGGTTTACTATCACGTAGTCACTCGTAGGATCTAAGGTAAACTTCAAAATTATACAGACATACGCCCAAAGATGGCACAGGTTTGGAGTGGGCTTGAGAGAGGCGAAGAAATGCCAAACGAAGGCGAAGAAACCGAAGCGTAAGGGAGCCAGCGGTACCGCGCATGGAACGACCGAAAGGCACCGAAGGCGTACGTGTGGTTGTCCGCCGCAGAAGGGGGATATAGACAGATAGGGGACACAGATTTAGAATTTTAACAACTTGTAGGGAGTCAAGAAGTACGCGCGGTAGAGTGCTAACACCATCGTTGTGTACGCAGGTTTTGCGCGTATCTCCCGCGTTTCGTCCTGTATAACCTAAGGGTTGAGTCGAGCCATGGGAAGGTGGTGAGTTTGTACTCTAAGCAGTAGTAGGAAATTCATCTTGAGGCTATAATAATATACAGGCTGTCCCAGAAACGAGTGTCAAGCGGAAGTACAGAGATAGAAAACCTCTTGAGGTGGGTAAGAAATCGCGGAACATATAAGGGGGTGATTCGAATACCCCTAGAGGTGCTCTATCTCTGAATTTCCACTTGACACTCGTTTCTGGACACCCTGTACATAGTCCATCATTGCATGTCATATCATATGAAGGAATATTGCAGAAGGAGTGTTCTTTCTGCTAACGGAATAACATCATGTACCTACTGAACTAAATCATCATCGCCATCATCGAATATAAACAATAGAAATTATTGTGTTTATATTAAGAATCGAACTAATTCTCACTCAACACCTTTCTGCAAACACATACTTTTCTATTTCCTCAACTCTTTCATCACTAAGATTCCTTTACACTACTACTATTGGAGTAAAATAGGATGCCCGCTAGTTTAATTTCAAGCTGTTTTGAACAGGTGAATAGGTATTCAATTGTCAAATTTTATTAAAACAAAAAAGGAGCAGAATCTTATCAATAAAATTTTCCTAGTTATGGCTGAATACAATAGAATTTAAATTTCAACCGGTTAAATCTTCAAAATTTTCAATTCTAGATACCTAGCTTTTTATTTGTTGTTTTTTTACTTAACCCTTGTTAGAGTTAAAAAAAACATCTAGAGTTAAAGATAAGTTTAAAAATGTTTGTTATTGAAATACTGACAAGCGCATCAAAAGGCATTGATAACACGAAGAAAGAAGTGTTTGTTGTTGCGTTGCGCAGAGAAAGGTCCGTGCCGCGCGGGGCGGAGGCGCGGTTTCAGCGGGCGCAAATAGCGGCAGCGCACTCCGCTCCGTCCGCGAGCGCTCGCCGGCCAGTCTGCAGCCGAGCCACGCCGCGCTACTCGCCTCGCGCTCGAGCGTTCACCTCTCACCGCTCGTTTTAACGCCGGCCACTTCGATCGCGCGCGAATCGAACCACCGTCCTCCGCCACAAACTTAAAGTTATTACAAGTGAGAGACCCGTACATAAATGCTGCAAACTCCCTCCATAGTTACCCAAAACCAGAGTGTAAACTCTACCTGTGAACGAACTGAATCGCTCAGGAAGCTCCAGGTGTGCTGAGTAGGAGATCAACTGGCTGCACGTGGCCACGGAATCGATAGTCAAGATTCTCCCCTCCTCCTCGTGTCTTCACTCCCAAGTTCACTGGGAAGGTAAACAATAGTTCCATTTTCATTCATAATTAATATTATGGTCATTCATTAATAATGTTGAGTAACATATTTTTTTCTGGAAGAAACAAAATCGAGCTCAGAATGTTTGACAGCGGAATCTTTTAAATAATTTCTGTATTTTCGATTTGTACAAGTTATGCGAAGTGTATGACCGCCAGTGACCCATTTCCACATTTCAACACTCAGCATCTCCAAGTCGTTTGTTACATGTGGGTGAGATGATTTGCTTTCTCGCGTTCTTTGAAGAATATTTAAAGAGAACCAATGGTTTTCAACAATGGTGTTATGAAAATAATATGTCACGTCTCGCTAAAATGAGACAACACCACATTGACAACTAATTAGTTATTAATTATTTGTTGTAATCTTTTAGGAAACTATATTTATTTGACCACTTTAATAACAATTGACTGAGGATTTCAAAAACACGGCTAACATTTAGCGTTGTTCTCACTTTTTTAACTACTTACTTTAAGGTAAAGGTATTTTGTGTTGATAGGGGAACGCTGTAAAAATAAATAGAAGTTTCCGTTATAAAGCTTTGATTATCAATAACATTGTATAACCTATAAGTTCCGAAGCTTCATATTATGTTCAACCGGCTATGAAATATCTTCCGTTTTAAGCGTAGCAGTCACTTATATAACAATATTTTATAGTCAGAATTAAACATTGCTCAAAGGAGATAAGCCTTTTAATGCGTGGCCCACAGAAGTCTGTGACAGGGGACGTCCAGGTGCAGATTGGACCTAAAAAGTTGTTATATAATTTAATATTTCGTCATACAGACAAACACCAAGCGTATTACTAAGTGCCATATAAACAACAACGCTCATATAGTAAGTTGAACGCTATAATTTGCGTGACAGTTTACTAAACCGTTTAGCTTTTTCCGATCATAGCATAACATAGATAGTCTATTATACGATACACTATAAAAGGGGTGTTATAGCACGAAATAATACTAAACATATTTTAATTATGAGTTTATGCCCTTTTATTTTGTCACTCGGAAAACTGAAACAGAACTTAATCATAAGTTTCCAAGTTAGGTTATCAGTTATCGTTAGGTTAACTTTGGTAAAATTAGGTAAATTTCTTAGTTGGTAATAATGCCTTATTTTGTTTTCATATAAATTTTGCAGCTATAGTTATTATTATAAATAATAATGCTACACACCTTATACTATGAACTTGAAAAGTGAAAAGAAGACAAAACTAATAAATGAAATACATTCTACGGGTTCACTTTGTCCAGACGTTTCGAATAGTAGATCTAGTAATTATTTACTATGTAAATATATAATGCATTGTTATGTGTAACATTTATTGAAAAGGCCGTCGTTGGTGTATGGTAAGGAGTAGTCACCCAACTCGGAAGCCTTTGTGAGCGGCAGGCAGCCATTGGCAGGCAGCGTTCGATCAGTAAATACTGCGAACAAATACCTTCGCCCACCCCCCACTGTTTACCCGACTCTTGCGTGCACCAAATAACACGTAGTCTTTATTTATTTACCCTTTGTTAGGTACGTCAGGCACTTCTACTAAAGAAAGCCATTTTGTAATACTACGATCGTAGATTAATTACTTTTTTTTTTCGGTTCAATGAATTAAATATTTATTATTGATCTATATTTAGCATCCAAGCCGTTACAAGTCCAATGATGAACATAGGCCTCTCCAATTGTTTTGATTTCTGGTACTAACAAGAAATTAACAATTCTATTACAATCACACTAACTATTTAGTTCCAAGTTCAGTATCAATAAAAACTTGTTTTATAGATACTAAATAAAATAATAATAAATAAATAATAATACACAAATGTTAATACTTTTATTTTTGAAAATATAAGCCACCCCGACTAGAACAAATTAAAAACGAAGATTTGTCTTGTATAAGTAATCGAACCCAGGAACTCAGGAGCGAAGTGCATGTATATCTCCCCACCATATCGGTCGTATTTTTTTTAAAGCTTACTTACTATAAGCTTCCGACAGCATAACCAAACATATTAAAATTTTGTCCGTAGCTTTCCTTGCGTGAAATTCAGTTTTGTGTATTTTATTGTTTTTCCCGTAATAAAAAGTATTCTGTCTTAACCCATTTGATTTAGGTATATTGGGTTAGGTGCGCCAGAAATTAATTCAATTAGTAGCTGTTGTGTGAAAAAATAACAAACGTCCATGCATCTTCATAATATTAGGTACATTATTAGAATTTGACCACAATGACGATAAGCCGGTAGGTCGGTATGCCTGTTTTTGTGCTCCAACGGTATTGAATTTAATTCCTTCAGGCTAAAAATATTAGTGTGCATGAACTAAAAATCTAAGTAAAAAGAAAACAAACAATATAATTCTGGCAACTATAACGCTGTGTGTGTCAAACAATTATTATTATTAAAATCCATTCCGATCACCTCACCATTTTGTTACAGTGCATTCAGCTTAATCTATGATCAAAAATTCCAGATATAATAGGACGTGATATTTATAACACCCCTTTGTTTGAGTCAGGGGTTACAAAAAGAGGAAAAAACTTACCCAACCACTGACAAAAATGAAATCAATGCCAAGTTGTGAACTTTAGAGCCTCTAGCTAGAGCCAAGTATAGATTTATGATGAATAAAATAATAGTTTCGAAGTAACTGATTCAGCCTAAAACGAAAGGTCTTCAATAAAAGAGAAATCATGCCAAGAATGCTCATGAAAATTATAATACATTAAACCAACTTAAAGTCTTATAGACTTTTTGTTTGACATTTTCGTAACGCGACTCAACCCGTTACGAAATGTCAAACCGTAAAAGTTTTTTGAATATTGTCGTCTCTTCTGTAGGTAAACCATGTCAAAGTATACGATTCTATGCTCATGAGCATGGCTCTTCTTTTTTGATACGCAACAAGGTATGCTCGTTTTGATATTTTCAAAACGCGCCGCAAATCGATGATCCATTGATCGTTCAACAAGAGGTTACCACTTGTCTTGTCAGATTAGTCAATTTACGCGACGAGGTAGGCTCGTTGCGACATTTTGAAACGTGCTGCACATCGCTGCTTTATTGATCGCTCACCAAGGGGTCGCTTCATGTAGGACCCTTGTCTTATCGAGTTTCTACGCGACGAGGTAGGCTGACATTTTCGTAACGCGTTGCATATTGATCGCCCACCCTTTGTCATACATCAGGCGACATGAACATATCAGAGGTAGCCTGGCGTAGCGTCGCGTAGTTTTTCATCTTTCATTAAGGGCTGATAGCTGCAAAAAAAGGAAAATAATAAAGGCAACCCTGCCCTGCTTATTTCTAAAGCCATGTATAAAGAAAAAAAATTACCAGGTTTACGATTTTACGAATAAGCGTGTAACCATAGTTACCATAGTATGCTACCTAAATGTTTTCAAAATTATAGTGTAAAGCTTGAATTAAATTTTACTTACTTCAAGTACTATTTTTTTCTATGAATTTGTTTCACATTAACAGCTTAAAAATTAGTTTTACTTTTGAATTAAAAAATACAGATCATCACCTAATCCATTCGCTTAGGGGTAAAAAATCCTTGCGTAATGGATGCCTATCTTATTGTAGATAATAACGCGGCTTAAACTGAGCTATAAAATTATATATTTAAAAGCCAGAAATAGCTATAGTCAGATTTTGACGTTTAATTAAAAAAAAAATCAGCTATTATAATAAAATTACAAACAAGTTTGGAATTTAGAGGTAGAGTTAGCATTTGAGATAAATGGCGTCGTTCTGGCGGGTTCATTGGCGGCGAGAGGAGGCTTTACTGGCAACTATCCAACCAACAAGCTCGCCCTGACCGAATTTCGATGGATTCTTCTTGAGCCAGCCGAAAATAATACAAAACAGGAAAATAATTAGTTATGAAAACATCGCGACAAAATTTGAAAAAACAATGACTGTGCTACCTATATTTATGAGGCATTTATGATTTTACAACAAAAAATTCTATATTGTCTCAGAATGTTGTGGTATATCCACAAATTTTTCGAATATATTTTGTAGTTTTTTTTAATTTTGATTAGATTTATATGCATGTTGGTGTAAAATATAGGTTAAGAGTTATACAATTGACATGAAGAATGGAAAATTCAAAACTATTAATATGAATTCCTGACTGAAAAATAATTTTGTTGGTCACGAGGTTTAGATTCATAAAATAAGGATGTTTATCCGGTATCTTACCATAAAAAGTCCCTTATTTTGCAAATATTTGGAATTGCAGTTTATTTAATTATTAAATTGAACTACAATTTTAACACGCGTTGTTAATGTAGGCAAAGACATCAGAAAGTATCTTCACTAAAAAGAGGTGGACTGAGAGAAATTGTCTGTCAGTCGTAAGCACATATAAAATACTGTATTGTGTGGCGGGGAATCCCCCAAGACGGCTATTTAGTGACCTGATTCTCTCCCCTTGCACTCGTAATTGGAAGGATCGCGTACAAACAGGTTTTATGCGACGTGGGAACATGTCAACAATGTTTTATGAAACACTTTATTTTAAGGTCCAGGTTTTTTAAATTTATAATTTGCTCCATTTAATACTTTTTAATACATGTAATCATAAAACATTTATAATATTAGAGAAAGGATTTCGGTTTACCTGTATTCTTAAGATTTTTCCGTCTAAACAGATTGACCGATTTTAATAGTTAATTTGTTATAGAGTACATATATTTGTTATACAAACAATAAACATGGATTTTGAGCTTTTCGAGAATAATAAACATTATATATTTTCATATATAATAATATTTTTCCTTGAATTCACAATTTAATAAAGCTATGCATGAAGTTGTGGCGTAGCGCCTTTTAATAATCAAATCCTTCTGCTACGAGTTTTTGCTACGGAGTACTACGATGTAAAACAGGAGCACTATACTCTAGCTAGACGACTATAATATATGACTGTTAAATTGTTTTGTATGTGTGTTTATTTAATGCAATAAACGTTTCACCAATCTATCTATAAAATTCTGTACCTAGAAAAAAAACTTAGACAGATTTTCGTTTTCGTTTGTCAATTTTTTTATTTTTTTTTGCTTTGAGTCGGTATCAAAATGCATTTAAGCACTGCCTTCCGGCCAAAGGGGGATCAAAAGGGGGTGTGGGACTCACCACCGGCAAACGCGGCTGCCAGCGGTTATACCCAATAAAAATCTTGCGACGACGCCCTCCGAAGTACCTCTGTTGCGACACCCCGCCTTCGGCCAACGTCCCCGGACCTCCTCAGAGAGGCTCAGTAGACGAGCCCCTCCTTGTGCGACCATAGCGTGTGTGGCCGTCCTCTCGGAGGGTCTATGGTTAGACAGCAGGGGCCCGCTGCCTAAGACCCTCGTGGCGCTGCTTGACGGGCTCTCCTGGCACGCCCGCTGCGCCCTCCACAGGTCTCTCTTATTTCCCCCTCCCCCCACCGGTAGTCAGTACTAAGGGCACCTAGAGTCGCCAAACTCTGGGTGTTTTCTTTTCCGTAGTGCCCACTGCACCCTACCGGGAGGTACTCGCCCCCTCACCAGGATAAGGTAGAGACCAGTCGGGGGGATGATCTTAGGAGTCTTATTTTTTTTTTTTTTTACGTCGGTAACTAAATGCATTTACGCACTGCCTTCCGGCCAAAGGGAGACCGGAAGGGGGGTGTGGGACTCACCACCGGCAGACACGACTGCCAGCAGTAATACCCACATAAATTCTTCCGACGACGCCCGCCGCTTGTTGAGAAAGAGGCGGGGGCCAGTACCTGGGTTGCAGCTTCTGACACCTCGCCTGCGGCCAACGTCCCCCGGACCAAACCGGGAGGACCTCCTCAGAGAGGCGCAGTGCACGCGCCCCTCCTACCTCCTTGTGCGACGATAGGGGCCCCCTGCCCCCACTGCCTAAGACCCTCCTGGCGCTGCTTGACGGGCCCTCCTGGCCCGCCGCTGCGCCCTCCAGGCCCGCCCGCTGCGCCCTCCACAGGTCCCTCTTAGTTTGTAGTAGCGAATATGAAAGTTCCCTGAAAACGGCAATTCTTACGTTGGACCAATAAAGCAGTAGGCTAAATGTGGGCATATAATATGCCTCTGCCAGCTGCCTACCCCTTTGGGGAAACAGGCGTGAATGTATGTATTTATGTATGTATACGTTTTTATGGTAATGACAATGTTGTCGCTATAGTGGGTAATCATCGGTTTACACGGCGCTGTATCTTGGGCCGGTCAACTGGGGTATCGATCGCTAGAACAAAGACTTTTGTGGAGCCGTCTGCGGGACCACCCTTATAATTTCCCTATTTTGCTTCTACTATATTGATTGTTCACTGTTTGTTTATATAAATATTTAATATTGTAGTAACTTATGTTTTTAGTTTCCTTCTATATGCAATACCTATAAGGGTAGCTAAGTGTTAGTAGTAGGTTCTCACTACCACTTACTTTACTAGTAGAATTTAATAACAACTGCAATTGTATACACCTATAAGTGTAGTATGCAAATAAAGATTTTGTCTGATTTGAAATACTGTAGTTTGTTATTAAGTGTTGACACATTAACTTAAATGGGTATCAGATTTTTTTTTATTTATAAAGAGTAATGGTTTTGGCCAGTGCTAACATGTTATTGAGATTTCATTATAAGTAGATTTATGTACAAAACTAGCTAACAGTAGAAGCTTCTACTAGCGGTTTCATTCTCGTGACTTAATCGCGTCTCAAAGGCCATGGTTTCGGGGTCAAAAGTGGCTTATCTTCTTTTACAAATTGAAAACTTGTTCTATGGATGATACTACATAAGGGATACATCAAAAACTTTTTAATTTTTATTGTTTTTTTTTATACTACCAAATTAACAATAGCTTGAATTAAGCAACAAAAATTGCCATGCAGGTTTCAGCTTAGTCGGGGTAGGTCGAACAATGTTCATGTTCATGCACATAGAGATTTGTCCTGTGTGGGAATCAAATAATAACCTCAGGAGTAGAGAGCAGCCATACTGACCCCCACGCCATATCGGTCGTCTTTGTCTTTTAGTTCTTGTCTCCATTTATACTTATATGTATACCACTCCAATGCATCAAAATATGAAGCTCCACCAATCGCGATTTGAAGATATTATCAAGAATATTGTTGTTTATTATTCCGCCAATCCGCACTGGGTCCGCGGGGTGAAGTATGACCCAATACCCTCTCACTTTGGATCGTGAGAGGAGACCACTGATCAGTATTGGAGCGTTAAGGGTCTGATAAAATAACTTAATAAATTTAATTCTTACAATTTAATAAATTTAATAGTGATGTAAAAAAAAAAATGATTTAATACAATATTATGTTGTATTTAGAAAGCTAGAACACCAAGTGCTTACAAAATGTATTTACAATATAAAATTCGTGTATTAAGAAGTTAACGTATGGAGAGTCAGATTGAGTAAATGATTCCTCAACGTCTTATGATGACTCTAATGTTAACTTGATAGGAGTAGAATTAAAGTAAGTCCTTTTTTCGAGACAAACATTTGAACACGACCTACATCGGAAGAAAAGGCGAGCAAAACTAAGTAAATCTATGAACCACACTATCACTAGTGTTGTTAATATGTTAGGGTCATAAAGTAGCAAGTTTACCATCAGTTTTTCCACTGTAGCTTACAAAGTTAGATTAGAGTGTCATCCGGTCCCGACCTAGATGTCCCAAGTTCGAGAGGACGTTGTGTAACTATTCTTGTCACGTTAGTAGCTTGGGCCCGCGACTCCGCCCGCTGGACATTGGTAAATTTAGCTCGATACTGTGATATGTTTCTGATTATGAAATTGTATTTGTGCAAATTTAATCGATATTCATTAATCTGTCTTGGCGTGATTGAGCAAAACACATGCAGTACTCAGTTTTCGTTACGATGAAATTTATTCACATAAAATAGAGTAACATGTAGTTGTTATGTTATTTTATAGAACATCTATTTTGCCAAGGGGGTGTGAATGTCAATATAAAATAAGTATAATTAATAGTCATTGTAATGATCATAATAAAATAAAATTCATGTCCAAATAACGAATAAATCATATTATTATAATGTAAATTTTGGTATTAAAATATTCTGCGACTGAATAAAACATTTGCGTGATGATTTTGAGAATGTCTCCTTGGGTTTGCTAAGATAGTTTAAGACACATATATGCTACTATCACGCCGGTTTCCCCAAAGGGAAAAAGGCTAAGGCATATTAAACGCCCAAATTTTGCCTATTATATTAATATTATGGTCTCACATAATAGGTGCAGCGGCATAATAGGGGTAAGCGTACCGGGAACTTATAAGTTTGCCAGAGCCTCGTCCGTTGATCGGCAGGTGCATCACTTGCAGGTGAGGTTATACTCACTAAAATCTTAGTGGGATCCCTACACACCTCAAATAATTTAAAGACAAAATCCGGTGAGAAAATCGTGTAGTCAATTCTGTGAGTGGAAGGAGTTTGCCACTTAGTTACTCACATTCTTAAAAGCTGTTTACTGTTGCTGTTTACCACTTTCAAATAATTTGGAATTTGGTAAAATATAAGAATAACTCTTACGTTCTAATTAGCTACAAGCAACAATTGATTCAACATCAGATGTCTTTAATAAATCGATAAAGAGTTGGCAAATTAGAAAACGATGAGGTACCTAAGAACAAAATAATACGCAGAATCACAGCAGAGATTATGTCTATCAAGGGGATTGGCCTCGCATTATCTTTCAATGAATACGCATTAAGTCCGAAAGAATGAAGTATTCTGGCTTAGGGAACCTACCCAGGAGACAATAAAAAGTTTAATCAATAAAATTCTATCCTATTTTTAACATAATGGATTGGGTAATGATTATAAGTGATATTTCATGTTAGTGGTTTCTGCACTAAGTCCCTACAGTAGACCAGGTTTTTGTGATGGAACTCAGTGTTCCTAGGGCCCGTGGATTAGCGATGCGCATTTAAGATGCATATGTGTGACCATTTTCAAGGCATAAAGTGTTGGTTGATGATAAGGGCTAGCCTACCTACAATCAGTGTAATAGTGTATCTATTTTGCATACTATACATATATATGTTGTTAAGTGTCTTATACCCCGGGAGTTATACCAGAAAACAGACCCCTTCTAAGCGGAATCTAGTATTGCGTAAACAGCTCCTACTTAATTAAATAGAAAACGCATCTACAGTAAAAAACACCCTGTTTCAGCAGTAAATATGCAGATAAAATAGTTTAGGTCTTTAATATTTTTATTCAGTGTTTAATTTAAAGAAAACTCATAAAATATTTACAGCATTAACGTGAAAATATTATTTGAGTCGTAATAAATGTTTTATGGTTTTATAGAATCCCCACGTCGGATGAAGTGTTTTATAGAGAGTTGTAAAATCGATTGCCAATAATTTACAGCTGTCGGTTCTCAGACAAACCAAACAGTAACATGGGAGACACGTTTGATATTTTCAGTAATATATATCTGTCTGTGAACGCCAAATGACCGACTTACAATAGGATTTCTATTGTCTGAAACCGATGCTGTTCAAAATGTTAAACAGACAGTGGAGAAAAGACTGGTTGCCTTACGCGGACTAATTAATTAGGACCATGTTTCGCACAGTGGAGACAACGGCACGTAACGTAGTGTAGAGCGCCACCTAGCTGGGTTATGGAGGACATGTGCAAAACATATAGGAGACGAAGAGCTGAAAACCGAGATCATAGTAGTGTCATTGGAAAGGCCTATGTCCAGCAGTGGACGAATGTAGGCTGATGACAATGATGATTCGTAATTGAAAACTTTTGTAATTTTGTATGGAAAAGTTTCCAAAAACGTTTGTAGGTTCTAATAATTTTCCACGCGCAGTTCAAGTAATGCCAAAAAATTTATGATTTTTTATTATAACATTTTAAGCAACTACCCCTACTACTACTTTTGATAGTGTTATATAAACATATAACACTATCAAAAGTCTGTTGTTTCGTGTCTTCCGCCAGGCGTTCTGTATCACGACGTCAAGGATTAAATGAAGATAACATTTATTTTCTAAAGATATACTTTTTATCCCGCTACCCGTAGGCGGTACTTAGTAGACGTGAATCACTCAAATACGAGAAACAAACACATTAATGAGTTGTTTTGATAAAAAATGTATTGATAGTAAATTAATTTGTAAGTATGAATTCATTCAATTTTACACAATACTTAAAACGTTACAAAAATACCTATATACAAAAAAGTAATATTCTTTTGTCGTTTTGCTTTGATTTTCCTGTAGACCTCTGATATTGGGGTTCATTTTCGCGGCTACGCAATAGCTCCATTAAATAACCATCAAGATACTATCGACAATGTGGCCGCCATTTGGAAATTCAATAATGTTACATAGGTAACGTACTTAACTAACCTGCCTACAGTTAAAGATAGTTGTAAAGCTTGCATTATTATTTTTGTTATTAAAATAATAACAAAATATGATGATATATAATATATTGATTGCTAATTTGTGAAGGTAGTATACCAGCATTCCGCTCCATAGGTCGTGGATTCGATTCCAACACAGTACAAATATTTGTTTCCTCTGATTGTTTTCTATTTATTATAAGTACTTATGTGCATATAGAAATTCATAATTATATATGTCAATCAGTTGTCTCGTACCTTCTATAATAATACGAGCTCTGCTTACTTAAGGGCCAAAAGCATTGAGTTTTGATATTAGTCAAAAATATTACGTTTGACGTTTTATGTGTATAAAATTTAATTAATTCATACTTAGTTTTTATTTCCTAATCGTTTTAACAAGTATTATGATTTGAACTATACAGTTACAGATCGGCAGCCACGCCATGAGTGACATCGTCCGTACTAGGGAGAGTTATAAATATATTTAGTCATGCGATCAAATTTGCGGTAAACATAAATAAAATATGAATTTGGCTTATGAGTTCTAAATATATATGTAATTTCTTATTTTATTCCTAAAATACTCCTACATAAGGTAAACTCGATAGGTATGTCTGGGAAATTGACATGTACCTATTTTTAGAATTTACCTTTCGAGCCCCGGGAATTCAGACACAATTGAAATTGTTTCTCTATAATTGTTTACTGTTTTCTGGCAGTCGTCTGTAACGTTACAGATTTAATTAAATATTATTATTTACTGGATATATATTTTATTATGTTACATTTTATCATTAGAAGCGCTTTCTGACTTTATCCGCATAACCTACAGATAGTTTGTAATATTTTGGGTTTAAAAGTAGCCTATGTTACGCCTAACAACATCAGTAGAAATTCCGTCCATACCAATATAAAAGTTTTTAACATTGGGCACAACAACAGACAAACCAATAACGAAATTTGTCTTGATGTGGTTTTGTTACCCGCTGCTCGCCTCACTCAGAAGACTCTGGATCCAAGCACAATATAAGAAGTGTAACGTCAAAATCCGTTACTAATCTAATCAGTTTAATCAATAACAAATGTTTATGCAATTTTGCATTGTTGACATTACGAGACTATGCTCCCAGTTTTGTCATGTTCACCACCTATGGCAATTTTAACAAATCGGGACGTAAGCAATATCATAAGAAGTGTAACGTCAAAAGCCATTACTAATGTAACCAGTATTATCAATAACAAAATTTGTCTTGATATGCGTTGTTGCCATTCCTCGTTGTTGGCTCCTGGGAGACTAAATGGACAATTCCTTTTTTTTACTACCGCTAATTACTACTAGTTAAAATAACATGCTATTTACTTATCTGGCCAGTTTTTATCACTAATAATATTTGTCTTGATATGCATTGAGTTATGCGCAGCATTCCGCAGCGAAGCTCAACTGGAAGACTTTGCTAATTCCTCCGTGTCTACCACCTATATTATAACATGGTTGATTTTTTTGCCGTCAGTCATCTCACTCAGGAAACAGGCGACGTCGTCGTCACAAACAGATTAACTAATGGTATTTATTAATAGTTCTCTTCATCGCGTTGGTATAAATGAACTAGACATCATCGCAAATGTTAATCTGATGGAAGTTTGATCATTGGTGAAATTACATTGACATTAGTAATGTTGTTTCGTTGTAGACAGATTTTTACCTGTTGTAGCCTTATATTGTTTACGAGATTTGTGTATTTGTTCGGTGTTACCAAAAAGAGTGTGAAGATACAAGTAGGTATACAATGACAACTGCATCTTATGCAAAGAACTTTTATGTTATGTCAATAAATAAAATATTTTTTATTGTCTTTAAGATCTAAAAGATCATTTAGATTCGTCAAGTTTTAACAAACAAAATGGAAAAAAAATGCAAGAGACATGGGCGATATCATAACCCAGTAAAAACGAAAAAGAAAAGCAAATGGATTCTTTGTCAGAATTTGTCAAACAGTCTATAATAGGCTCGACAGGAACCTCAAGCTGATGCCATTAAACGAATTCAAAGTTCATTTAAAAAATACGATAAATGTTTTTGTTCACTGAGTGACGAAATATTCACTCTGTGTATAAAAACACTACAAATAACAGAATTATAAATCAACTCATATTTTTTTAATTTAAATTTGAAATGAACTGACTCAGCATACAGCTTAGGTACGTTAGTTTGAGGATCAGGGCTCTCACTGTTTTTGTAAAAACCCTATTGTTTTGACGACCGATATGGCGTGGAGGTCAGTATACCTGCACTTCACTCGAGAGGTCGTGGGTTCGATTCCCACACAGGACAAATCTTTGAGTGCATAAACATGAATATTTGTTCTTCTCTGGGTGTTCTCCTATGTATCTTAAGTATATATTCACAAAAAAAAAAGTATTTATCTATGTTTATCCGTTATTTAGTATCCATAACACAAGTTCTTAATGATACTTATCTTGGAACTAAATAATTGGTGTGATTGTAAGAGAATATTTATTGTTGCAATAAATATTCATGTTTATTCTTATTATTATAATCCTTGTAAGTGTATATTATATTTTTGCGTTACTGGTGATATATGACTGGCTATATTTTAAGACCACTCATGTCCATATTTCATTTGATATAAAAAATCTTTGTCTTCGAAAAAAGTAAAGCGTAAGTTGCATAAAAACATGATGTTTTAATGAGCCATGACTAAAAAACTGTTGAGCTAAGCACTATATTACAAACATAAACACATCACCCTATCTATGATAACTGTCGATATAACGTTGTAATAGCACAGATCGTTTATGATAAATATGGAACTTATGCCGACATATATTACACTATATTATTTTTTTATCTATCAGGTATAGCATAATATGACTAGTTTGTGATAAAAATGTAACTTTCGTCAAGTAGGTATCAAATTTTTGGGTATCTATCGGACTTTTAATGGAAGATAATAGAACTATTCTATGACGAGTGTCTGTTTATTTATGTTCTAGCGGTTGCGATTTCGTCGGCGTGAGCAATATAAACTTAAACTTTCTGCCGAAATAATAAGAACATGTTCTTTTGATTAAAGTTTTTATTCGTACCAAATTAAAAAAAAGTATCCTATTTTGCATCCAGGTCGTACATCGTTTATATGCCAAATTTTGTCCACACTGTTTAAACAAAATGTACCTCATAGATTAACAATATCCAAATATTTGTAACTTGACAAGTTTCTTCAAAAAAATCTTCTCCACTCAATCATTTGCCCTTCGTGAATGGGGGCGTTTTTTTATCGATGTACTTACCGACTTTTCAATTTTATGCAACACATTGCTTTGCTTGTGGTTGGTAGGAGGTTTTTAAATGACAATTTTGTTCAAATTTTATATATTTGTTGAACTTATTGAGATACCTTTATTTGTCGACGGCGATCCTCAATCAATCTGCATAAATAGCATAGCGTATCTGTTCTGAAATGAACGGTACGGATATTTAGCACTTTCTTTGTTCTCGGGCACGAAAAAGAAAACCTCATTGGAGTTTAACAGCAAAGTTTTAATAATTCTAAAGTAATAAGCAAGATATAATGCGATGGTAATAAAAGCTCAGATAACATCACTAGCAACGAATTAAAGTATTGCAATTGCGGCATAGTGGGCAAGAAATCCACCTCAAGGATGAATAATTCGCAATTCAAGTCAGAGCGAGCTGTTTGCGCGCCCTGACCCATTTTAGAGGCCTTCGAAGATGCTTCGCTTCAGATATGGTTGAGGCCAACAATTTATTACCTGCGCTGCAAACGGTTACCAATGATCAAAGGAAGAACCTTGTCCCGGCTTCAATTTGACAAAGTCACGTAACACACTCGTTACATTAGCAATTCCAATGAGCTGTAGCAAACAGGTAGGGGTCTGACATCAAAGTGTTAACTTGTCCACCCTGTCACAATAACATGCTATTATCGGGTAGAGTTAAGTGCCTAATTAGAGAATGGTAGGACGTTAATCGTGGAAAAGGTGTTAGTTAGTTTCCTTTTATACATATATACAATCACGCCTGTTTTCCCGAAGAGATAGGCAGAGGCATATTATCAGCTCACATTTCGCCAATTTTATTGTTGGTCCCACGTAATAGGTGGCGAGTCTATTGCCGCTTATCGAGAATTATCAGCAGGTGCACCAATTGCAGGAGAGGTTGACTTCGACTCCTAATATTTTGGAAGGATCCTTATGTATGTGTCTTTTATATATATCTTGAAAGTATGGATTTTTGTAATTATATATTAATGCTCCTGAAAGCGAAGTGATGTGCTAGTTCAATTAGTTTCGTTTGTTTGCGTTGGTTGGTTACAGAACTTTTGCTTCAGAAGATACGTTAAGCCGTACAACACTAAAGATATGATACAATAAACCGCTTTGAACTTTCGGTAAAAATTACGCTTTGTTTGTTAACGGAAATTAAAATTTGAGTTTTTCCATTCATGTCAATTAATTGTTTAGCATTTTGCTGTCCCATATAACTTGTGTTTTGTATAAATTTTGAATTGTACTAAAATCAAAAAATTTAAATTTAAAACGTATGTAGAAAGTGCGAACTATGCTTTGAAAACTAATGTGATACAATAAAAATATGTAATTAATATGACTTCCAAAACTTTATTCCTTATCTAACACATAAAACAGAATACGATATCGCGTCGTGGTCGACTACGACAAGTTTTATTTACAGTTTTACGTGAAATTGTATGAAGAACAAAATACTATGTACCTACTCTAGAAAATCTCGTTTCACACCACTAAAATACTTTGATCTCCAGTTAGCCATATAGATCATTCTCGTTACACAATTAGTTAGTATCGACGTGAATGAGCCCCCGACCTCGGAGCGGCAGGCAAGGCTCCGTTACAGCCAAGTACGAAACGCGGATCGATTGCAATCATGCTTCTTAAAATACATATTTCATATATATATATAGAGCTGTGTTTCATTATAATCAATGAACTTCTGCAAGATAGGTTACCCATTCTAGAGATCCTTGCGTTTAAGATCGCACATCAACCTGCTGCAGCGCGCCCCACTCGTGCGGGCGCTGCGGGTACTCAATGCACTGTCACTGTCCGACCGGATAGATTTATTTGCATGTTCACTGAACGAATTCGCAAAAGCAGCATATTGCTTCTGCATTAGATAATAATGTAGTAGTTTAATGATTAGTAGATAAGAATGATGTGAAAGTTTTTAGTCAGGTATTTATTGTAAGCTCAGCTACTCTATCGTATTAGGTTTGGTGCCTGTAAAGATAGTTGTAAGTTTTATGGTTGAATAAATAAAAATAAAAAAATTTATGTCGTCGTGTGGCGGAAATCTACACCAAGCTTTATGCTTAAACTGTAAATTTGTTTGAAGCTCATGAATACCACGTCAAATACGTATTGTATAACACAATTAGAGAGTGTCGACGTGAATGAGCCCCCGGCCCCGGTGCGGCAGGCAGGGCTCCATTACAGCCAAGTACGAGTCGCCGATCGATTGCTATCATGCATCATATAATACATGTTCCTTATTCATTCATACGGCACACGCGATGATTCGCCATACGCTTTCAGTAATAGGAAGGCTACCTTATACTAAGTTCGTAATAAAATTTGAACTGTAAAGCATTATATTTAATAATTAACATTTTAAATCCACGGATATTTGTACGCATTTGTGATTATATTGTTCCCTGTCTCTCTGCCGTCGTCTACCAGGTCCAATTCTATATTTATAAGAAATGTTAATTTATATTAAGTATTCTTAAAATTTTTAAGGACTAGAATATTGAAACTTGATTTTTCCTGGGTGTTTTCTACTTATGAGTTTATAATAAAATTGTATATGTTAATTCAATAGCCTAATGTTACCTCAGAAGCACCAAAGCACTCTTTATCAAGTGCAATCCCATCGGTCACCCATCCAAGACTGACTGTAAAGGACGCCACTTTACTATGATCATCGTTTACAACTACCAAATCGCGCGTTTGATACTAGCACACATATAATCTATTCTACATTAACACTCATGACATGAGCTACATTTGAATACACTAAGCAGACGAGTGCGAACTTCACATTCTATTTAATTATAATATTATGATCTAATTATAGTCAGTTTATATGTAGACCAGATACTTATCGGTCCAGTAATAGCGGGATAAATCGATAGGAGCTCCGGAGCAGGTTCACCCAGTTGGCGGGCGGCACTGGCACCACACCAGCTCGCCACTCATCAAATTATTGCCAGTCTTTCAAATGAGGTAATTTTTCGGGGCTTGCTCACATAGGTATTGATTTAGAAAAAGGTGAAAAATCCGAAGTCTGAACAAATCGTAGTAGGTGTAGAAATCATACTAATATAACAAAGAGGCAATAGTGGTTGTTTTTTAGTATTACATTAATTATATAGTTCCAAGATAAGTATTATATTTGGTGTTATGGATGCTAAATAACGAATAAACATACATAATTTTATTATTTTTGTATAAAGTTTACGTCCTGCACTATGTGGGGTTTCTCGTACCCCATATTGTTCCATCCTTCAATAGAGATTATTTAATTAAAGTTAATTTAACATGTAATATTATTATTTATGGACCATTAGGGGATACAAATAAAATATTTTTATGAATATAATAAACATTTTTAATATCTTTAGGCATTATAACAAAAATAGTACTTCTATTACTAACAAAGAGGAGACAACCTTCTTTGGCTTAGCCTTATAAAAAAAACTTATCTACTAACTTCTTATTGCCCTTTATTTCAGAGCCTAATAAGATAAAAACAAAAATTAAATGAAAATAACTAAACACATTTAGTCTTCTTGGGAGCCCAGTCGGTTCGAATCTGAACTTTTTACAAAAAAAATCTAAGCATAGAGGTACTTCGCACCGCTCACAACCGTACTTAGTCTTTCGAACTTTCCTCCTATCGCATTCCGAACAGGAAAGCACCCAGACTAGCCTCCAATAAAGTAGTAGAATGACTATATAAAAGTTCCAAAAAACCGTTGTTTTACTATTTCCATCCTTTTCTTTTCTTTATCCTTTCCTTTTGATCACATGAGAAGCCGATATTTAAGTGTTGCTGCTTCGGATTCGTTACTGTCTTATGTTCTAGCAAATACTCCTTAACCCATACTCATTGTAGGAGGACATTAGTATTATTTAAAATTATGAAGTTAAATTATGACAACTGATAATAGATTCGGGTCTGTGGCACAGTAGATGCTGTTCGGTCCGCGACGTCACTTCTATTACGGTGCAGCGGTCGGCTACGTTACACTTGGCTCCTGCAGGTGGTTGCGTCACTAACATTCGAGATGTCACTCGACTAATTAAAGCGGCCAGTGATTGTGTCGCAATGGCAACACATGTCGCGGATGCCGGACGTGTGCTATTCGCGTTTATCAACTGCTGATGTCTTAGAACTATAGCTACAGAAAAAAAAAACATCCTAAAAATAATCAACATCTAACATCAGCCAGTAAATAAATAATCTATATACATACGTAAATCACGCTTGTGTCCCCGAAAAGGTAGGCAGAGGTATATTTGACGCCTACATTTCGCCAATTATATAATTAAACCCACATAAAAAGTAGCGAACCGATTTGCTTACTGAAAACTTTTATGTTAGCCAGTGCTTCGTCTATTGATCGACCAGTTGACCACTCGCTGGTGAGGCTTGGGTTCCAAAGGTCTCCCCGCTGAACAGGTCTCCACCTTGGCGTGGTGGGTAGGCTGAGTACCTACCGTGTACCGAGTACCGAGTACCGAGGGAAAAGATAACACCCAGAGGTTGGCGATGCGAATCATCAAAAGTTATAAAGTATAACAGATCTGCCCTTGTCTTTTGTTGTGTAGAATGAAGTCCAAATGAAATGAATAATTATTAAACACAATGAAAAAAAGTCTTCTCACGCGATCTTTAGATTAATAAGTATTTCAGCCGTTTATTATAACTAGAAGAAATGGAAAAAAGTCAGTTAAAGCGCTCGTAGTTGCGAGGTGCTCAGTAATCAAAAGCAATTACCAAAGTTAAGCAGTATTTACAATCCAGCAGTAGGACTTATCTCTTCTCTGGATTAATTCACAGGCAGAAAATTATTTTCCTTAAGTCCTTAAATCTCATATGACCAACAAATAAAAGAACTATCTACTGTGTCTGTGACCGATGGCGATCAACGTGGAAACGTAAATGTAATTCATGCAGGTTCGAAGCTTTTTTTTGTCATAATTAATATTTTGTAACCTGTTCTCAAAACATTTTTAGAAAAGAATAATAATAGAAATTCCCTTTTCAATTTAACTTCGTCACCCAATTTGATATTAAAATGTATGAATTCAGTGTTAACTTCAAAGCGTAGAGTTTGACATCGACAAGTGTGTAAATAATGAAACGAACGACAAGTACCCAATGGAATGACCTGTTCTCAAAACATTTTTAGAAAAGAATAATAATAGAAATTCCCTTTTCAATTTAACTTCGTCACCCAATTTTATATTAAAATGTATGAATTCAGTGTTAACTTCAAAGCGTAGAGTTTGACATCGACAAGTGTGTAAATAATGAAACGAACGACCAGTACCCAATGGAATGAACGAGTAAATCAGTGTTATAAATGGCCTTTGACGTTTTTGGAATCAAATTTACATACACTAACAAATTGAGAGCGATGAAGCGAAATGTTGGCGATTTGGCTGGATAAGAGAGCGAGCCACTTACCGCCGCCCGCGAGTTATGGTTAAAACATGAAATTACTTTGTAATCTAAATATCAAGGAGTGACTCTGCACAATTAAAATAAGTGTGTCAGTACGTACAGTTGGTCTCAGAAGTAGCTGGAAATTTTATTACTTTTTACATTGGGGAGTCTTCGCACGAAAAAGTCAATATCGTCTCGCTATCGTTTCCGGGGTCTAACTATATGTAGGATACTTCTATTCAATTTTATACTATTCTGCCTCATTAAGCTCGGTTTATAATTAATACAATACGTTTAATTGCCTGATACACAACGTCCAAGTAAGTTCCTTTTAGCGTCTACTTGACAACTGTCTTTGCAAAACTGTCTTTTTAACTGCCGAGTATTCCCATTTTAACTCCTAATCTGATATTGTGAACCACGCCTTTAGCTTCTTAGTTCAAAGAAATAGATAAGATGAACTCTTTAGATGAGGTTAGTAGTGCAATTATCTCTCAAGATATTGTGTTGCTCGTCTAATGTGCAATGTACACAAAAAGATTCCGCTCATAACTGGCGGAGGACGGAACTGCTCGTTGGCCGACTGCCAACCATACTAGCTCCATGGGTACTTTCCCATATTTCTTTCAAACTTCGCCTCATAAAGACGGACTGATTGAACTAAACAAACCTGCGTTATATTGCTTCTACATAATGAGGAAGACTTCATCAACCCCACTAGTCTGTTTGTGCTCGCGATTATTTTATCACCTAAACAACATGACAGGTCGAGTTTATAAATTTTCACCTCTTTGTTAGCTGATGGTTGATACGTCTATTATATGTGGTGTTAGCTTATATTACATTATTGGTTTTTCGGTAATTTAAGTTACTCTCTTTAATCGATTAAACTACGATATTCTAAGTGTAAATATATTTTTAAAAAATTGTCTATTCGTTGAATACTTTTTCTTGAATTAACAATCATTTGAATCTTAAAAACAAAGGTGATAGACTTTTTCTACGTAATACATACTACAAAGCACACGAAAATATCCATGAAATGAAAGCTCACACGGAGACCTCCCAGAAAAAAATTGACATTAGTATTTTGACATGACAGAGAAATGGGAAGGAATTTTGTTTTTTTATCTTTCTTTCGGACTTGTGTTACATTTCTGTGTGTGAGCCGGCGGATGGGCCGCGGCGCTCGTCAGTGTGCCTGACACGTTCGCTACATCAATCGAAAACATATGTCCCTGTAATCTGTCAAATAATATGTATGATTTATATCTGTTTTGGTACTATCGACTTCTACTTTTGATCTGCACTTCACTCCTGAGTTCGTGGGATCGATTCCCACACAGGACAAATCTTTGTGTGCATAAATGTAATATTTGTTCTGGTCTGGGTGTCTCCTATGTATATTAAGTACCTATGTATTTACAAAAAAATTTGTGTATGTTTATCCGTTATTTAGTATCCATAAACCAAGTTCTTAATGATACTTATCTTGGAACTAAATAATTGGTGTAATTGTTAGAAAACATTTATATCTATTTATTATAATTTACATTTTATAAGGTATTCATTAAGAGAAATCCGACTTTGGGGACAGTGACTCACAAACCCACCCAAAAGCTGAGAGAGATTATAACATGTTTTATACTGGTACTTTATAAGTTATTTGTTAACTGTTAAGTAAGTAAGTAAAATTGTTAATTAAGCCTGGCAAATTTTTCCCATAATCTCATCTCAGAGAAAAGTGGAGTGGAGCGCCATACATTGTACAGCACAAGCTTTTGTTATTATTCTAATATTCGGAAAATCCATAAAATTCAAAGTAACATATTATTATGTAACCAATAAATGAATTATTTATTTAATTTAATTTTTGATTTGTAACTTCATTTTACTTGGGTTTTTAGTGGTTTACTTTGAGTAGGTATTAATTCCAAGTGCTGTACAATTCTTAACACAATAACCAGCTGCGACTGCGCCTTCGTTCTCTTTGAAGTGCTATTAACACCTAAGCATTGTGCTTAAATTAACGTTTGCCATAGATGGATGATGAATAGACTCTATTGACTCTACTTACTTTGAGATTCTGACTTTGCGACTTGATAATATTCAGGGTATAAAATGTGGTTTTTAAGCTGTCTAACTAAGATGGACGGTTTAATATGCCTTTTGAACACATAAGCTGTTTTAGTATAAGGCGTGGAGCTTAAGTCAATATTTCTGTACTCTCCTAAGATTCTATGCTCAAATTCAACTCAAGAAATAAATTGTGTGCGTAAATTTGACTGGGTGTTTCTTAAGTATTTACAATAAAATCTGCTTAGTTGGGCAATAAGCGCAGTGTAAGGTTTTTTTAATAATAAAGTTATTGATATGATCTTCGATAACTTAGCTAGCGAAATTGCTCCTGAGTCCTGTTCTGTATTAACGCGCATCTTCACGCATTTCGACTCTACCAAGCTAGACCCGTTTTCGCGGAAGACTAGAACGGAATAGGAGATAATTCATTGTGAATTTAATCTAAAGAAAATCTTTCTAATGATCTCGTAGTTTGAGCGGACGCACTTTCGTTTATCATATATTTTCTTTGCACTAGTTACATCACTCTTGAACTATCAACTATTTTATAATAAACTATGAGTAGACTAGCAGTTCTCCAGGTTTACATTTGTGAATCATTCGCGATTCAGTATGAATATTAAATTTAGATTTTATTTGTACAGTGGAATGGTGATATGTGTAGGTAGGACCTACTGTGCTACGAAGAGCTCGCGTCATATTAACGCCAGGCTAATAAGAAACGGATCGTTATGTTTCAGATTTGTTGAAGACTGCCTTGTTTTTTATTTCACCTGTTTAATTATAAGAAGATATTTTAGTAAATGCTTAATTTGAGATCAATGATAGGAAAACAATAAAAGTATAATTTTTGATGACCGACATGGCGTGGAGGCAAATATACCCACATTCCCATCCTGAGATCGTGGGTTCGATTCCTACACAGGCCAAACCTTGTGTGCATAAAAACGAATATTTGTTCTAGTCTGGGTGTATTCTTATCCTATGTATATTAAATATGTATTTACAACAAAAAAAAAAATGTATGGTTATCCGTTATTTAGTATCCGTAACTACTAATCCTTAAATATTAGTAAGAACAAAAAGTTCTTACTGATATTTACCTTGGAACGAATTTCAGTTAATACACTTTTATACTTAGTATAGATACATATATTGAGATACATTGACATACTCGCGCGCGGTAACAAGACTACACGATATTGAATAATAACCTAACTTTAGGTTACACATTCCAAGTCTAATGGTAACACAATAAAGGTGCTAAGCCCTTCATATCTCGACCCAACTATTTTAGTTATATTCTGATTGTAATAAATATGTCTTTTGATTTTTAAATCCACTGAATAAATTTGAGACCAATAATTTGGTACCACTCGTACCACTTTAGGTCGTGGCTACTACAGTTCTTCTGTATATATAAAACAGTTTAAAACATGATTCTAAGTTTCATTCTGAAATGTTAACATGATTAAGTAATCTACTTATAAGTATAAAAAATATAATAGTTAGAGTGTTTTAAAGATAAAGATTCATTTATTTGTCAAAACATGAGTTGGTAATAATAAAACATACATATTAATGCTTTTTTTAGGATATTTAGATATAAAGTACATAGTTTCAACATGTTTTACCATAACTGGTGTACAAAAATGACAATAATGTTGCAGTTAGTGAGTGGGTACATATACATATTACATCAAAATCATGTCAACAATTAATAAACGTTCAAAAAATAAAAATTAAACAAATTTAAACAATACAATTTCATAAATTTAAGCCATAATCATAATAGTCATTTATATAACACTCACAGAGATTTGTCGTCAAGATATTTATTTAAACTGTAGTAACATCTTAGAGTCAATATTTTTTTTAAAGCTTTTTTGATTTTATAATGTTGTAATTCCAAATCACATGCGAACAAAAAAAGAAAAAATCTATCAAAATTCAAAATATTTTTTTTCCAACGTGCAACTTGACGTGAAATTCTCACTACGATACGCAGATAATTATGATGTCAATTAATAAACGTTGCTAATTCGAGTTACGTGACGTGTTTTGCCGATAAATTCCCATTAACGAACCACATCCGATCGGGACGGCTTTTGACGGCGACGGCCCGGCCTTTTGACGTCACTGAACGTTTACAGTGCCTTCATCACAAATCTTTCATAAATTCCTATCGACTTAGCGGTGCCGGCTGTTGTATCGTCCCAGTTTCCAATAAAGTGTTTTCATTATGTTTTGGAAGTGGACAAAATGGATAAAGGATAGGTTATATAGTATATTATATTATATACTCGTAAACAGTGTTACTATAACATGTTTCGCTAATAGGTTCATAAGTTTTTCTCTCGATTTCTCAGATAATTCATGATTTTATGGCTTTTTAATTTTTTTTTAAAGAGTTCTTTTAAAGAGAAAAAAAATATTTATGCATATGTGTGAGGGTTTAGACCATACCATACCATCTGTGTGGCGTCCTGCTTTTAAATTATTTTGAAGCCGCCCAATGAGGACTTTGCTTCACTTCCGTTATCGCATACAGAGCATACATAGCTACGAGCGCGTCACCCAACTAACCAAGCAAAGTTAAAAATTACATTTAAAATATAAACATTAATGCCCACCGCACTGCTTGAGACGCTTTTTCACCAATGTTAACTTAACTAGGGTGCATAGGGATCTTACCAAGATCCGACGAGCCCAAGCCAATATCCTGCGAGTCGTGCACATGCCGATAAACGGACGAGGCTCTGGCAAACATAAAAGATTCCGGTAAGCGGCAACAGGCTCGCCACCTATTAGGTGGGACCTATAATGGGCGAAACGTGGGCTTATAATATATCTCTGCCTACCCCATTGGTCAAACAGGCGTGATTATATGTATGTATGCTAACCAAACTAAGATACCTTTAAAATAAACCATTTTACCTAAGTACGCACACCGCTTGATGTATATATTATAACAATGTAACGCATTAGATTAAAAAATAAACGTACAATAAAACTGTATGTTACGCATATTCGTGAGCGCTGTACTGAAAAACAGTCACACGATAACCCTGGTTGACAGTGCGTTAAATCACTGGCGACGCCCGTGGGCGCGCAGCCCTCTGATCTCAGTGATTCTTTTTTATGTGGTCATTTTACTCTTCAATTCAGTCAACACAATGAATGGAACTGACAGGAAATGTGATGTTTTCACTCGGAAAAAGAATATTGTGCTTCATGTCGAGTACAATTTCTGGAATATATCCTAAAATCACCGTTTTCTTCATTGTGGCGTGAAATTAAAGGTTAATGGAGCAGAAATATCATTTTAAATTACTACCGTTATGAGGGGCGTCTTATCTTATTTCTTCAAAAATTCGTTTGTTTTTAAGGAAAAATACATTATTGTACATACATACATACTTTCACGCCTGCTTCCCCGAAGAGGTAGGCAGTGTTATATTATACGTTCACACTTCGCCCATTATATTTTTGGTCCTAATCCGAACTAGGTGGCGAGCCTATTGCCGCTAACCGTGATCTGTTACGTTCCAGAGTCTCGTCTGTTGATCAGCAGGTGCACCACTTGCAGATGAGGTTGGCTTGGGCGCCTAAGTTGTTGTTAGGATCCCTATACATACACTCTTTACACATACTATACTTACTTTGACCCTTGTAGGCTTAACTTCGTATACCAAGCATTAATTTTGAATTGATCTGTATATATATGTACAATTGATATCGACACCGATGTGACTTCCATATTACTTCCCAGTAAAATTTATTAACGTTAAATATATGTTCAAAAGTCTTTTCGCTGTATTTTTTATTCGTTGTAGTAATAAATTGGTAAGTCAGTGCTTTATTTCGAACTAGATGAATATCTAATTAAAAAATATTTTTTTAATTATTTAAAAACCGATAAGCAACATTACTTCAAACCAGTTGTACAACTGACCAAGTATTTCGTACAACTACATATAGATATTTAAAAAAAACGATATTGGGTCGGCACTCCTTATTTCTTTTCCCTTGGGTAAGGACTTAGTCGAAGTTGTGTAAAGTTTCGGGAACAAATTACAACGAAGAAACCAAAAAAGTTAAAACAAAACATCTTGTAGAAGTTTTTCTACGCTAGCTTCTGACCGCAATACTTTTTGCGAAATATATTTTACAAGATTTTTTTTATTGATATTATAATTATGTTTTGCAGAGAGTGAACGATAGCCTCAAGAAATATAAATTTGAAACATCGATTTGATTACTATACGGAAGTGAAAAGAAACCTACATTTTCACAAAGTAGTTCGTTTCATGTCCGGATCTAAAAGACCATACAAATATAATTTTCAAAACTTGTTATTCATATTTTCACACACCAAAACGTATGATTATGGAAATTGCAACATTAATACTCCTAAATACTCATCTTCAAATAATTCAAGCACTTCTAGTAGTATTACAAATTTGTTTTCCTGTTTAAATTTCGTTATACGTCACTGTATGTTTTTAACAAAGAGTTTTTACTAACTTAGGTCTACATTCATGGAAGAGCAAAGAGGGTACTCGTATTTAACTATGTCGCAGACAGATTCTAGTCCAATAGTAAGTTATATATTTTTTTTAGACAGATCAAAAATAAGCGCCGATGGCGAGACCTATAGATTTCAAATTCAGAGGTTTCAAACTTCAATCCATGTCAAAGAAATTATATGCGTTATTATCGCTTGCTCCGTGGTTCGGATAGCACGTTAAGCCGTTGGTCCCAGTTGTCATGAAAGTATATTGCAGTCGTTGTTAAGATGTCAGTGCCTTCTAAAATCCTGACTGCTGTTTTGACCATAGAGTTAGACTTCCCTCTGAGTTGCAGAGGTCAGACGGTAGTAGCTCCATGTAATAACTGAAACTCAGCCAAATATGGTTATACCAGTAAGCAGATCCTGGGCCCTACGCTTAAGTCTAGGGCAACCGGGATAATGCGAGGATATAATGACACGGAACAAAACTATTCATATTTAGCAGTAGTTATGTCTTTTCTTTATTACTTATATCGTAATTGAATGTAAAACACAGAAAAATATTCATGCGAATTTTTTCATCAATCCATCTAGCTGTTTTAAAAAAAATGCGTATTAGTCAATCTGCTGCCTCCATTAAACATCAACATTGCGTATGAAAACCACGCTCGAATAGGCCGAAATCAGTTTAGATATAAACCTCTCAAATGTTTGACTGAGTCGAGTACTAAATGATTGAGTTTTGTAGAAGTACTAAATAATTATAAACAAGAGGGCAGCGTGTTTTGACGCGGTACGCAGTACCTACGTGGCAGTACTTAAGCGTTGTGGTATCAATCCACGATATGTTTATTTCTTGGTACGGATGTTCTCGTTGCATTTAGACATGTTTACACTATGGAATTAAATCCCAAACATGTTCAAAATTATGTTTCGGTGATGTAATGGGATGCACTTAATATGTTTGTGTGTAGTTGATAAGTGGGTGCTGTAATAGTATTATTTGTGTTACCATAAATTGTGATAATATTTTAAGAGTCTTATAAAGGTTTATAAAGTGAAACTAGGATTCATCAGACATGTGAACAAAGAAAATGCAATTAAAAGTTCGTTTTTTATTTTTTTATAACCACGGAACTAAGATTTTGCAAGATGGCTTCATAGCATCACACTCGACCACTTTCGTATTTGAATACATTCTAGCTGCACTTAAGCAGGAAAGCCAACAACGAAAACAACGTAAAACTAACTGTCTGTTTATAAAACTCCACAGAAGACCTTAAACAATGCGAACTACGCCCCAGTACTTTTTGTTACTCTTCCACAAAAAATAACTACTGACCGATATTACTCTCTCGGAAGTATATTACAAATCAAAACAGAGTTCCACACGGGTAGAGTCCCGGGCGGAAACTAGTGTGTTTGATATAAAAAGGAAATTTGGTGAAGTGTTTATTGATTTAATTGATTAAAACACATAAGAAAAATATACAAAAGGATAAAAAAATCCTACGTATTAGCTGTTTTAACAATAATTTCACTTATCCTTTAAACTGTGGCTTCATAAGAAACGTCAAAACATACTTGCAAATATATTGTGTTTTTAAGAACTAAAATATTACTATGGCTAATGGCTGTTTTTCGTGTTGGTGTAAGCAGACCAAATACTGCCATGAATTATGAAATGTTAATCTAATACTTCATCTCTGCCATAACTGCAAATAATACTCGTGCAAATACAAACTGTGAAAGGGTATTTCTTTCATTTACATTAATATGGTAATGTTGTTTGGTTGAGCTTTGTTGATGTTTTATTTGTACAGAGCTACAGGCATACGTAAAATTTACAATATTTATTTTAAATTTGGCTTAATAAAGCTCTTATGCTTACGTAAAAGTTATAATAGATATTTATTGATTTGGCTTCATGAAGCTATTAATTTTGAACTAACTACAATATTATTAACATTGTAGAAAATGTTTAACCAAAATAAGTAAAGTAAAATATTTATCAGTATAGGAACAATTTAGTCGGTTTTGCGTCAAATACAAACAAAGTGATTTACATAAACGATAATAGTGAGAATTATATTTATTTTTTTCACTATTATATCAACACTAAAATTTTATATAATCTTATTCAGACAATTCATTCTAGACATATGTATTCGAGGCCAGAGTTTTAATGTCTACCGTTAGATTAAATAGTATGAAACGTCGGAGCCACTATGTAAGCGTGTCAACCGAGCGTGTTAGCAAAGTATTTAAAAATTGTAGTAGATATAAAATTAGAAGACATTCACACTGACCGTCGAGAGGAGACGATATAAATATTTACGACTGTCAAGGTCGGGCTATTGGTGCCGGATTAACCGCGAGTGAAATCTGTGAGACGGGACTCGCTCGGTTACTACCTTCAGCAATTTAGAGTATTAGAAATGCCTTAGGATTATGAAGACATAATACTAGCTTTTTACTATATCCTCCCAAGGCCCAACGGCCTAATTTAAAGACAAAAAAATGTTGACACTCCGGCCCAAGACACTTTATAAAATCATCAATTTCATTTAGGCGATTGGGTTTTGTACTAAGGAACTGCCGTGAGTTCCATAATTTCAGCGTAATACGCTTAATATTTGCTGCTCTTGTACGGGCTAGACTGGAAAGCGCTATGTGCGTCTGGAATCCATATGAAAGCAAATACGTACTAATGCTTGAAAAGGTACAAAAAGCTTACCTCAGATATCTGTACAAACGTCAGTATGGATATTACCCGTACATGTACCCGACAAAGTTTCTTCTTGGGAGTCTCGGATTAACTCGCTGGAGGTCCGACGGGAAAAGCATTAAATCACAATAATGTGCAAAATACTTCGTGGTAGGATTGATGCCCCAGATCTGCACGCTGACTTGTCTCGTTTATTCGTTCCCAATAACTACTATCGTAGCAGAAGGCATAAGTTGTTTGCAGTACCATTCTGCCGAACAGTGGCTCGGCGCCATTCACCTATACCACGCAGCCTTTCATCACTCAATGCTCTTCTAGATACCAATCCTGAATGTGACCTGTTTGCGGATGGATGGTCGAAAATTTTGTCGGACTGCCTGAGTTATTGTGAAAGAAAGGTATGAATGTGTGCGTGTATATCTTTATGTAACTTATGTCTATTATAGTTAATTTTATTTTAATATTATCTAATTATTTTTTATAAATTTTATCTAATTAATTTAATTATTGTTACTGAGTTTAGTTTTGTAAGTGTTGAATTGTATTTTTGAAACTGATTGTTATCTTTAATTACTGTAATTGGTTTTGTACACAGTTTTAATTAAAGAAAAATAAATAAATAAAAATTAAATTACGGCTCAGCGACCTAAAATAATAACATGATATTTAAACGTATTTTCTGGTTTAAATGATCCCGCCAATTTAAATCTGCCTTTATTAACCTTGAATGCATTTCTAATTTTGAACAAGATTATTAGGAAATACCACTTAAAAGAGTTAGCCAAAAGCATTACATTTAAACAATTTTTTACTCAATCAAAGTTTTGGGCCGCAACTACTTGCACCTATTTTTATTACATTAGGCCGTAATATATTGCGACCTAAATTAAGGTTGGACTTTACGAGGATATACAGAACTGCATTATGGTGATCTTGCGGGTGAAATCTGTGCGCCAGGACTTCCTCAGTTACTCCCTTTCTGCTTCAGAAATTCGGAGCTACTGAAATAATAAGAATATAAAAATACACTAGCCTGCGAAACTAATTGAAAGACTATACTTTTGAAAGTGTATTCAGTTGATGGATTAAAAATATCCTAATATAATATTTATAAGTTTCAAAGAAAGTTATATAACGTCATATAATATAAAACTTAATCTACTATAGTTTATACAAACTCGCGATTTTTCAAAGTGCTGCCTTTAGACTGGTGTACTATATAAGCAGCAGTGGACTTTATAAGGTTGATGTGATGATGATACATACATAAATACAATCACGCCTGTTTCCCCGAAGGGATAGGCAGAGGCACATTTTGACCACACTTCGCCAATTATATGTTGGTTTCAGGTAATAGGAGTCTATTCTCGTTTTATGTTTGCCAGACCCTCGTCCGTTGACCGAGAGGTGCACAACTTACCGACGTCAACATATCAGCCTTATGAAGTCGACTGCTAGACATTGGCCTTCCCAAATAGATTATATTCTATTGGGGGTATTTGCCTATAATCACCAAGCTTGGCCGGCAGGTTTGTGATCACAGTTCAAGCCAGAACGCCGGATGTCTTGCCTGCCCTTTATACGGTAGGATTTCTCTTTATGCCATTCCATGCATGCATATATACTTAGTCAAAATGGTAAATATACACAATAAACAAATATTGTCAAAGTAGTAGCAGTAGTAGCTATAACTCTTATAGAAGGTCTTTAAATATATATTTAGTAAACATAAATATATTTGTATAAACAAGGTACGACTTCGATTTTGAGATTGGTGTAAATTATAATACACGTATTGTTACGACCTAAGGTTAATTGGTTAGACTGGTATAACTGAATGAGCTTCGATGTATATCTGCATGGAAGCGTGTCCATTGTCTATTAAACTATAAATGAACTACCTATCCACTAGCACAAATTAATTAGATAGTGATTATTTATAGTGCCGCCAAGTGCTCACAACTAAATTATTTATATGTCGGTGCAAACTGGGAAGTCTTTAAAAGTGCTTGCCTTTTCCGTTTTTTTAAATACACTACATGACGACGGGCGTTGTTATGGCATCACCTTCATACCTTGGTTTGTAATGGGCTCCTAACTTGAGCCCAGTAATGGAAAGTGTTTAGACTGAGACGATAAGGTTAAATCATAATAATAATTCTTTATTTAAGACCCAACTTTTGTTGTAACAATAACAGTGCATAGGGTCTAAGATCTAAGGAGCTCAAGCCAACCTTACATGCAAGTGGTGTACCTGCCGATAACATAAAAGTACTCGGTAAGCGGCAATAGGCTCGCCACCAATTACGTGGTACCAACAATATAACTGGCGAAATGTGGGCGTATAATATGCCTCTCTCTACCCTTTTGGGGAAACAGGCGTGATATTATGTAAAATGTATGTACGTAAAAATGCATATTAAATAAATAGTTGCCAAAGTTAGAGATATATAGTGACTGTTGGATAAATTTGGTAAATAAAATAATAGGAAGGATAGCAGGAAAACTTCGAGAACGGAGACATTTTCGTAGAAAACGTCGTGTGAGACCTTAAACCGCAAGATGGTCCGACCACATGTTAAAGGTAGCAGGAAAACGCAGTTGCAGACTATAAGTGTAGACGAGAGCAAGTTTTTAAACTTTTAATATTTTAGAAACTATGAATGTTACTTAAATAAAGTTTTGGTTATTTATTTGGCTTAAAAACGCAATGTCATTATATTTTAATAGAAAAGCAAACCTCTTGGACACAATGTGATTCATATATGAGATTCTATGCTGCAGGTTGGCTAAAAGAAATTTCATCGTTAGAGAATTAAGTATCATGAAAGAAAACGTTGCCAAATACACGTTAAATACACACAAACGTTGCATTTTGTTGAAAAGTTCTGTGTAATAAAGAGTACTGGTTGTCATAAACATCTATGGCAGACGTTATAAAGAATATAATGCCTTCTAATATCCTGACAGCTGGTTTTATCATAAAATTATGTTTTTCTTTGGGTTGCGGAGGTTGCACAGTAGTCGCTTCGTGTTAATAACTGAAATTCAGCCATGTCTGGCCAGACTAGTTAGCTGACCCTAACTGCACAGCCTAACTTTAGGGTCCAGCTGGGATAACGCTAGTACGATGATAATAGAATAAAAAGTATTTATTTATTTAACAATTTATGCACATAAGAAACATACACATAGAGTGTATCTATTTATCTATCTATAAACGCATCGAATGTTAGAAGGATTTATCATCATTACAGCACATTAACGTCCCACTACTGAGCACGAGCTTCCTCACACATATCAAGTTGTGAGGGTATTGGGTCATACTCCACCACGCGGACCCAGTGCGGATTGGCGGAGGCAGGTGAATGGCGTCCTGCTGATAGATTTTTTCCGCCCATTTAGGCCTCTAACATGGCTTAACGACTACCACATTTAGTGATAACCGGGACCAACGGCTTAACGTGCCTTCCGAAGCACGGATTACACGCACGGTTAGAAGGATTAGTAAATTACTAATGTCCTAAATTGTATTGTGTGCGTATTATAATAATTACCGAAATTATAATGTAATTTCAATTACCAGCATTTGAGAGCACAACGGGCACGCGCATCATATCGGCTGGTTGCCAATGAGTCGTAAATTGGCAGGATGGCTCGTAAATTCGGTCATTATTGGGGGTCGTAAACGGGACACTTTATGAGACCCTGGTGACGGTACCCGGTCTGCTGGCCGCACTCTCACCGGCTTTTTTAAAATCTTCTATGGTTTCTGGTCTTTTACCACCTTTTACTATCCTTTTTTTACTAACATATTTATGTTCTGATCCAATGCCGAAACAATTTTTTTTAATTTGGCATGTCATAATCACTACATCCTGCCTGATGGTAAGCAGTCGATGCAGTAAAAGATGAAAGCGCTTCACACCGTGAAATAAGCACGGTACAAAGTGCATCCACTCATGACGGCCTGCTGAAATGCCGTTTCACGCCCCGCTTAAATGACCCGGGATCCTAGGGAATAGGAAACACATGAGCCGGCAGCGAATTCCAGAGCTTAGTTGTCTTGCTCAGAAACGACTTCCACAATTTCTTGGTTCGAGTGCTGATAGTCTGCACAGTATGAGGATGTCTTCTGACTGACCACTGAAAGGACTCCTGCTGCATTCTCACTTACCTATAACTTGGTTCGTTTCCGACTATTAACTATACTCTCCTAGTTAGTTCCCTTAGGGGTCTAAAATTAATATCAGCGTATAAAGAAATAAGTGTAAAATGCATAACAATTTAAGAAAATGGTCCCAGATAAGTTATGCCTGCCGTACTTACATACTTACACACTTCATAAGATCCATATGGATTGTCTCCCTGGGTAAAAAATTGAAAATTAAGGGGATACATACACCTTTAGATTATGATTATGTTTTAAAATTTAATATTACTTAACATACTTATAGGTCATTAATATTAAAACTTAATAATTAGGTAAAATTGTTTGCCTTAATTGACTTGAAGCACATCGAAACGGGAAATTTAGGTGAAATAACGGAAGAAAAATGGAAATGGGCATGTCATAGGACATCACAGGCTATGCCTATGACTTCGCCCTCTGTATAAAAAGTGATGTCGTGTTTCATGTTATATAACCTGAAACACAACCTGCAATAAAGATATTGAAATTGAAATATATATGGTTATCTAAATTTAATTTTAATGATCTTGTTTAAAAATAAATAACGGTTTTAGCGTATTTGAAAATTCAACACCAAGTGAAACGGCCCACGCCAAACGAAGTTTTCAAAGATGAGTGGGCGTAACATTTTATATACGTAGATTTATATATAGCAACACTAGCGAGACTTTCTATTTATAGACAAAATTATAAACATTTTATCTGTTTCACATACAATACTAAAATAAAATGGAAAGATTTTACTGTTTATTTCAATTAAGTCTTCGAAACATCTGGAAAGATTTTATAAAATCTTTCACTAATAGAAAGCTTTATTTGTAAGTGATGTAGTCTTTATAATTACGCAATTTAAATAAGGGTCTACTATGAAAACTTCAATAATCTAACGCAAGGTATAGAATATTTATCCAATACGGTAAGGCATTAGAAAAAAATATGTAGATTATAGTATTTATGTAAAGGGACTCTGTTCGCTTAAATCTACTTGTCGCAGTACTTATTGCCTGAAAAAAAGTAATTATTCTGATTACTGCAAAAAATGTTCTATGATGACAAATATGAAGAGTTATGTTACCTATAGACAAATCGTCGATAACACACTCAACTGGATTAAGTCCAGATGCAGTCTAAGCTACATTGTTACTTCATAATGCAGCCATTACCACGCTAACACAAATTATGGGTTTGTCGTACAATATAATATAATGATAACATATTGTATACTCCTTTCTCTCCTAAGGTCTTGGGTATCATTCGAATAAGACAAACATTCGTGTGTACATAAAAATAAATATTCTTGAACATCTGACACAGCAGTTATAGCAACAAATTAAGCAGAGCCTATATGATGGGGATTCGACCACGGATAAACGTACTACTAATAATCATACATACATACAATCACGCCTGTTTTTCCGTTGGGGTAGGCACAGGCATATTATAAGCCCACATTTCGCGAATTTTATTGTTGGCCCCACGTTGGTGGCGAGCCTATTGCCGCTTACCGGGAACTTTTATGTTTGCCAGAGCCTCGTCTGTTGATCGGCAGGTGCACCAACTGCAGGTGAGGTTGGCTTGGTCTCCTAAAATATTGGTAGAATCCTTATGCACAAAAAATAATTATAGCACTATAGGAAAACACCCATACCAAGACACCACTACGACAAATATTCGTGTGCATACTGACGTACATATAGTATAGTAGTAGACTGTAGGAATCAAACCCACTCGTTTGGAGTTGAGTGCAGGTATATATACCTCCTCGCAATATCGGTTGCTTTAGTAGTATCTATAAGCATTTTGATATCGGTGTTTATCAATGAAGCCTACGAAGCTTTGTATAGTTTTGCGCTAGATATAAATAATAAATAAATATATTCAGACAATTACACCAATTATTTAGTTCTAAGATAAGTATCATTATGAACTCTGTATGTACATGTATGTATGTTCATGCACACAAAAAAAAGTCCTGTATGGAAATCGAACCCACGACCTCTGAAGCGGAGTGCACGTATACTGACCTCCACGCCACCTAGATCGTCGTTATTTAGTGGGTTAAAGCTCACGGTGTAACTTGCCCGAATGACAAAACTTTAGTTTCGTTTCGTGTGCAAGTACAGTATTTTTCGAGTTCTTTCTAATATTATTATAGGTATTGATGTGCGTGTAGTGGGATCGACATACGTCCCTCGCTGACGAAAGAGTTAATATTAAACTGACGAGTATGATATGCGGTAGCCCTGTTCCAAGGCAAGCCGAAAATACCCGACTTGACCTACGCCGGTACTCGCGCGGTATTTTGGAACCAGTCGTATGTCGTTTTGCGGCCGGTGTCGTTGGCCTTTGTGCAGTTTTAGATAACCTAAATTTATTAATGTATTTTAAAAAAACCACATAATTCCTATACAATCACACCGATTATATTAAATATGGTGTTTCCTATGTATATTAAGTATGTATTTACGAAAAATAAGTATTTAAGTATGTTTATCCATAACACAAGTTCTCAATTCCACTTATTTTGGAACTAAATAATTGGTGTAATTGTTAGAAATTATTTATTTATTTAATTCCATTATAAGTATCACTAGGAATGGTGTTATGGACACTAATCAACTCAGAATAAATTAAGTATTTATATAGGATACACATAGGAACGTAGGAACTTTGAAATATAACACTCTTATTAGTAAAAGTTTCCTCACAATAGAGTGATTCAATATATAGTGTTTGGAACAAATCCATTTTTGACTTTCGGTAACGTAATTAATTTCTATGGTATATTTATTAGCAACAAAAAAAGACAAACTTTTAAAATTATTAAGTTGGTCATTACTTTAAATCAGCCTCCATTAATGTAAGAAACCTCATCTTTGCTGTAAATGACAAAAAGTTACTCCAGTATGCTATTTGTAATGTTTTTTCCTAATAGAATTTAGATAGTAAGTTAATTTAAATAGAATTTCCAAAAAGAAGAACATTCTGTTCTTCTTTTTAGGTATGAGTGCTTACCTACAACGTTTGTGAATGCCTTCATATCCGATATCTAAGTATGCCAAGCCAATACCTAAATATACGAATAGATACCAAAATTTACGAAAAAGACCTTCTGTCTCACGTTTTGCTTATTATCGATTAAAAAGTAACCATAAACTTCCACGGTCACATCAACAGTTTGTTATAAAGAAAGCGAAGTATAAATAGGAAGCTAATTGGTTGGTTGGTGTGCAGACAAATTTGTTAACCTGTTGATGACGGTCGCGGGCCGGACGAGTGGTTCTTTTTCCCTAAGCGGACTCCAGTAAGAAATGTCTTGGCTCAAGTAGCGCGGTGCACGCGACAGTGTTGGCCATAAATTTTGCCTCCTCGGGACAGTTACGATTGCGGCCGCTGTTTTTCCGAGTAATTTATAAGAATAACGTTTCCATTTTATGCCATTGAGATAACTCTGAGAAAATTGCTCGTCTAGTATGAAGAAGTATGTTAATAGTTATTTACCCTACGTACTCTAATGCCGAGGTGGAAGTAGACAGTTACGTAACGAGCCAGAACTTTACAAATGAATTACTTACTTGCATAGGGCGAATTACAGAACTTACATATAAATACGTTTACGTAAGTTGCTATTGGCGAAATGCTTTTACAAATATGGGATATCCACAGTATGCGTTGAAAAACCTAATTCCATGAATACACTCGCAACTCTTTCGTTCTGCAGATACTAATAAGTACGAGTCCTTTGGAGAGATTTTCTTTCATTTTATTCGTTGTAGCTATCTGTAATTAACTTGTCATTACAGAGTCCAGTCGACACGTCAAGAAAAAAATAGTATAAGAAATCGCAAATTACATCCATAAATCATGTGTTTGTATGTGTAATTGCGTAACGAGAAAAAAACAATAATCATCAGAGAAGTGATTTACTGTTTCCCTATCAAAAACAAAAAGCAGTATTTTAGTCTGGAAGACATAAAGAGATACAAAGCAGAAAACTAACTTAACTTAAAACATTCCCATAGCTCATGTTAAGTCTGTGTAAGTGTTTGCAAAGATTTGATAAAGTCTCCCATGAGAAATGGTTGGCGGGAAATTCATATTCTATAATTCATACTCACTGCGTAACCGTGTGCGCAAAACAAAGTACATGCCCAATTAAGTTTCCAATAGCGTTTACTTGACAGATAGTCCATACAAAACTATATTTTTTTCTAATGAGACATTGTGAAAAGCCCTTAGTAGTTTTGGAATTCTTTGACGAAAAAAGAAAAGATTATGAAAAGGAATAGTTTGTAGTACGTATCGTATATGAGACACGTTGCGATAAGTTCCCACTAGCGTTACCTTGATTGATAGTCCATACAAAACTGTAATTTTACCTGCCGAATTTCTCCGAGTCAGACACAGCATCATCGGAGATTTACAAAAAACAAGGTTAACAACTTAGTAGTGTAGGAATTCTTCGACACACAAAGAAAAACGTTTGAAAATAATATTAAAAGAGTTTGTAGCATCGTAAATGCGACACGTTGCGACGCCATCTTTTCACGTGTCGTGCTATCCGCCTCTGGGTGACTCACGCGGCGACAATAATAATAAACAAAACTGATTCAAAACGAAGGAATCTGCGCATTTTGCCTGGAATTACAATTAATGTGTATAATTCAATACATGTTTTTGTTAAAAAAGTTACAATTATTTATTTTAGGAAAATTTACAGCTTATTATATGTATAATACACAGTATAAAACATATACAATATAATTATAGATGTAGTGATCAAGTAAAAAAGACGCTGTGTAGTGATCAAGTAAAAAAGACGCTCTTTAAAGCATACTGTCAGTCTTTCTACACGTGCAGCCTATGGATCAATTATACCCAGCGGGCATACAGCGACCTGAGGGTCCAATACAACAATGCGTACAGGGTGCTGATGGGTCTGCCACGGTTCTGTAGCGCGTCGGGCATGTTTGCGGAAGCTAACGTAGATAGCTTTTCTGCAATAATGCGTAAACGTTGCGCCTCGATGCTTGGAAGGATGCGGGGCAGCACCAATAGCATCCTGTGCGTATTGGCGGACCGGTGGGACTCGCCGCTGCTAGAGCGTTGGGTGCATCTACATGCGGTGAAGTAACCATCGGTACGTTATATTATATTATATTAGTTAAGATAGAATATGTTTTACTAACACTAGATCTTAAGTCTTTCGCTGTTACTAATAAACTTTTATGGATGTTAATCCGAAATAAAGATTTTTATTATTATTATTATTATAGAATGAAATAATATAATTATGACAGCATCATGTTAGAAGAAACTTTTCTTTTCATAACTTCATTGTAAAAGAAAAGGATAAATTAAATGTTATTTTAAGCTATATTTATTTAACAAAGCAAAGTTAGATTTTATTATCAAGTCAAGTGAAATGCAAGTCTTTTCAGAATCACTAAGCTTTATGATGCACATTACATTTAACATTTTGCGTGTCATTTATTGAACAGTTCAGTGTATGAATTTGAACGATTTGGTTAATAACAAAACAGTGACAAAATACTTGTTGTGTTATCTCGTAGCACGTGAGAATGCACACACGTGCACAGCATGCACGTCATCAACACACTTATTGGAGGATACCTTTCCAACGAGGTTATAGGGAACTAAATAGTTGTTTTACTGATATGCATGGTATATTACTCTCTATTACACTCTGTATATTACTCGTATAATCACGGACGGCAACCTGCTGTGAAAATGCATTATTGCCTCCAACTAGGCTTAAATTAAACACGTCACGGCGAACAACACGTGCTGGTTTTAGAAACCATCCACATACTGTGCAGAGCATCAGAACTCGGACCAAGAAAATTGGTAAGTCGTTTCTGAGTAAAACCATTCAGCTCTGGAATTCGCTGCCGGCTCATGTGTTTTCTATTTCCTATAATCCCGGGTCTTTTAAGCGGGGCGTGAAACGGCATTTTAGCAGGCAGTCATGAGTGGGTGCGCTTTGTACCGTACTTATTTCAGGGTAAAAAGCGCCTAAATTTTATTGGATTGCATCGACTGCTTACCAGGTAGAATGTAATGATTATGACGTGTCACATATAAAAAAATAATTCTATCACGCATTTTAATAACAAGGATCGTCAACTTAACCTACCGCTACCGGCCACAACACTAAAAAGTTCAATATAAAAATCCACTAAATCAGAGGCCGTAAGAACTGACTAATCAGAAAACTGGTTAACATCAATGTTCGTTCGCAACTGTCTCGCAGCGCCGCCGTAAGCGCTTGAGAGTTTCTCTTCATTAAAAAAGGGCTTTGAAGGTTACAAAATAGCACTATATTGAGATAAAGCTCTCGAGTGGCTCCCAAGAGAAGCCGGGAGGCGCCGGGACCAGTGCCAGCGTCTTTCTAAATACGGAGACACGTCACGCACAGCCGGCCAGCGCTCACCGGCTTTTACTGTTCATAATTTCTTATCATATTTATATTGTGTCATGTCTTTGTCTTGTCATGTGTCTGGTTAATTCTCACCATCAACATTCTCAAGGAAACTAATAGAGGTACATTTTTCGACACTTCATGTTAACTATAGTAAAACTAACCGCAATTTAAATCTGTTTAATTTGCCTTATTTACTATGTATGTATTAGGGACATACATATCGTATTAATAAAAGACAATAATAGTAAGTGAATAGATATTAAGGAAAAACTGTTCTTGTTTAATTATATCTAGCGTCGGTCTCTCGAGTTACGACCGACCTACTGAACTAAAAATTCTTTCTTTATAAGAAAGTTGCGTTACCCCTGAGTAAATTAGGCTAGGTTTATACCTATATTTACAAGATTGTTTGCTATTGTTTAAATAGAGGTTATTCCACTATAAATGTCCTTAAATTTTGAAACTTGTATTATCTTTTGGATAAAAATATAAACGATCTACAAAAACTTCAATGTTCTTTTTCCTTAAACTTATTATATGCTGTTCAACAAACATGAGCCATTTGGCATAATCATCATCATCTCAGCTCATCAAAACCCTACTACTGAGCAGATTCTGGCTTAGCAGTTTCACATCAAATATTTCGGCGACGTTTAAACTGGATGTAAGCAGAACATTCTATGTACTGTTAAATTACGCCTAATCTACGGATCTATCGTCTAACTAAGAATGCCCACTTGATATTTTTTTGTTGACACCACTATTTGCAATCAATGATTATGGTCACTATACTAATTGCATGTTTTGATATTATACAAATAGACAATAGGAACCAACGTTATCGATCGGATTCTAATTGACGAAAAACATTGTGTTATATAATAAGTACAGCTATTTTGAAGTTACTAGTTATTAATATAGGTGGGACTTGAATACAAAAACGTTTATTATGCATGTTTATTTTATCAAGGTCGCTGATAATTGTAGTACCTACGTTAATGTGTGTTATAACATTTGTTTTTGTACAGATTCGTCAAATATTAATTAAAATAGGTGTAGCTGTGCTGTCAGTTATTGTTGAAAACTGACGGAATGTTATGAAGCGAGCGTCACCGCCCATCACGCCACGTACACATAACTACAAATAATGGAGTTATAGTCGAACACGTAAAGCAGAATGTTGAATAAAATTCTAAATTGATTGCTCAACAAACAGTCATCAATCAAGATTATGAGTCTGCCTTCATTAAACATGATGGTTAGAGTTCCAGTCTCTTGAGGCGTTTGTGTCATACATTATAATTATTTATTCGTTATGGGATTTTATGTCAAAATAATATTAATCATTCACATTAAAGTGTTTAAGATTTAATGCATACCGTTTATGACATAAAGACTATTGAAATCTCAAAATCAATCTTAGTACTGTTTTTTACTTTTTATACTTGGCTTATTCCGTAGCAGTAGTAAACGTTAGTTCAATCTAGGAGCGCTCTTCACAAGGGCGGGAGCTTGCTACGAGAAGAAAGTGCCAAGAAGCTCTGCATGGTATATGGTATCACTGGCAATTGTCTGCGTCCTCAAAGATTAATTTAAAAGATCTTTGTTATAATAAGTCGTTATTTCGTGTCGTTATTTCGTGTCGATATTTCGTGTCGTTATTTCGTGTTGTGTACAGTGGTAATCCATATTCATTCGAAAACTGTACGAATTTTCATTGATCAAAGGCGCTAAAATTATTCTATTTCACAACACAACTTTCGAAGTAAATATATTATATATTTTCCATCATCGAGTCCGAGACCATAAGTATCTCGCTAGTAGTTCATAATACTTATATACTTTCTGGTTGATAACACAGATATATTGCACATGGCTCTAGAAAGTACAGCGACATACTAATTTCAATGTTCGCCTCTACTCAGACAGGAACTAATAACATTTTATGTTTGAATAAATTTAAGTTTCTCATTTAGTTGTTGAACACCGAAATACTCGTAGTTATATAATGCTTATAATGTAACCAATGAGCAGGAAAGCAGTTACAATTTTATTGAGCGAGTAGCAGTCATAAATACAGACTGTATATATATCTAGAGCTGGCATGATAACATCATCATCCTTTGTGCGGCAATGTATAAAGCCATTTATCATTTTGGCTGTTGGTTTGTATTATGGCGTCAACACAATAAAAATTAAATATAACTATGAGTTGTTAAAATATTGGCTGTATAGGGATCCTCTCAAGACCTAAGAAACCCAAGCCAGCCTCATCTGCAAGTGGTGCACCTGCCGATCAACGGACGAAGCTCTGGCGAACATAACAGTTCCCGGTAAGCTGCAATAGGCTCGCCACCTATTACGTGGTACCAACTAAATAATAGGCGAAGTGTGGGCTTCTGTTGTCTGCCTCTGCCAACCTCTTCGGGGAAACAGGCGTAAATGTATGTATAATAGCTCTTTTTGTGACTGAAACAGCTAGGTAGGTTCCATCGCAGTATTGAAACTCTATTGTTGTTGCGCTTTTGGCTTCTGTTATTCGTCAATTTTTTTATAAACAAAATGGAAATCCTTTTTCTTTTTAACAACAATGAATGAGATATGAGCTGTAATATAATTAAGAAATAAAAGCAAAATGGATTCTTTGTCAGAATTTGTCAAGTGCTAAAATGGTTTAGTCGCAAAAAGTACAACCGTATCACTAACTATCGATTAATTAATAAAGTCTTGTCACTTGGTGCAAAAACAATTACATGTAAAAAATGAACTTACGTAAAAAAATATACAGAAATTTATACAACATTGCGCAGGAACTTGTATTATATGGCAAAAAAATGGGTTAGTATTTGGATAGGATGGAGGATTATGTATAACTTTAATGGAGGGACACGAACTGAATGGTAATGGGTCTCTGAACGCGAATGGATGTCAACTAAATATGAATAGCAACCATTATTTTCGAAATGGCACATTGCTCTGAAACAAGTAGTTATTGAAAGTCCGATAAAAATACTAATCTAGAGAATCTAGCTGTGCTCGTGGCTTAGCAGTACTTAGCACGCGTGAAAAGAGTAGAGAATTTTAAATCAAAATATGATCTATATAACTGTTAACGGTTAAAACGGGTTCCGCGTCTCAAAACTAGTTGCTTGGGACAATTATTTATTATCAATCTGAAGCAGAGTTCAGTGGGATCAAACGGCACGAACGAGTTCGGTTTGGTTCAAACTCTATCGTGTATCGGAGTTAACTTTGATTTGAAAACGTTATAAGCAGTCACATTTTGTATTTATGGGTGGGAACCCAAGTCAACATCACCTGCAAGTGGTGCCGTTCAACAGAAGAGACTCTGGCTAACATAAATATTCTCGGTTAGCAGCAATAGGCTCGCACCTTATTACGTGGGACGTAATATATTTTTATCAAAATGTGGGCCTTGTATGCCTCTGTCTACCCTTCCGAAACAGGCGTGATAAAATGTATGTAAAATTTATGATAGTACATAGATAAAATAACAAATTAAAGCAGTAAAAGTAAGGCCGGCCAGTTCGCAGGCAAAGCTCGTGATTGGGAGCGTCCGCCTCCGCCGGCGGTCACACAGTTAATGGGCTAGGAAATATATACGGAGCCGCGTTTTACTACCGAGTACCGCTTTGCGGAAGACGGTATTCAAATCATTCCTGCAATTTCAGTATTTTAACTGAAGATAGCGTCTTGGAGGTGAAGATTAGTGTCTTTTAAGAACGCAATTAATGCGACCAATGCCTTTTTATTGGCGGATATTTTTACACGTAATATTAATAATCAACAAATTGAGTGTACTAAATTAAGTACCCAATGCACATAAGACAAATGAAAATGTAGATGTGTAAAAAAAAAGAACACATGTTTTCGGGAAACCTTTTTAAAGATTATTACTTTGAATCAATGCTGCCTATATATATTTACATTTGTATTTTCTCTATGGTATAAAAATAAATAATGTTTTAAATTATACATAAGCTACGGTGACCACTTTCGTGCATGCTAGGGGTGGCCTTGTAGTATAACGAAAACTATCAGCGTTGTTTTAGAGTTTTTTTGGGACTACTTGTAGAAGTAGAATTTCGACACATATTTGATTCATCTCAATCTGTCTGCATTTAATTTCTCTATGTTTTATCGTGGCTAAGAAAGAGTTTACTACAAATTGAATTTTCTGTACATTTTATTTTATAGATATGAGTTATTGTAAACTTTATAGTAAAACTTATGTACTATGAACAACTTACTGTATGGCGCATATGGAAACTAACATTTATCTTATATAGTTCAAACTAGTACTTCGGCTTCTAGTTCTAAGTTCAACGAAAATAAGGTATTGTTATTTCATAAGGTATTTCATACCAAAACCTGCCTTAATATCGAGACAAAATGTTGCTTGATAATAGTGTGTAATTGTTAAGAGGCTTACGGTAATGATCGCCTTAATTATAGGATCACTTACTTACGCCTTGTTCACTTGTTTAAATCCGATTAAAAGTGATTTGTTAACACGTCATACTTTTAGGCACTGTCTACGTTTGTCTAAGGTGACTAAAGGCGCTCCTAGTTTTATGTTTTACATGACGTAAATAAATTGTACGTATTTAATTCAAGGCACTTTAACAGCATAAACTTTAGAATTGTGAGGCTTCATATGCATATTCGATGGATTGGTGTTTACATCAATATCGGCATGATCAACGTGTATTACCTCACTGAAGCAGTAATACATTTCGATCAGCCAGTTCACTTTTAAGGAAACAAAAGTTGAAACCATACCACTTTAAACGACGTTGAAATTTAGATAAATCTAATTGTACAAAAAAGTAGGTAGCTGAATTCTAGGGTACTACCGGAATAATGCGAGGACCGTATTAGATGACCACTTTAAGCGATACCAGTGAAATTAAATTGCAATTCATGTATAAGTAACTGATAACAATTTAATTTCACTGGGATCGCTAGACCCTAGGCCCTAAGCTTTAGTCTAGGGTACAACCGGAATAATGCTACGATGATGACCACTGTAAGCGATCCCAGTGAAATCAAATTGTAATAAGTTACTATAACATGAAATAGTAAGAGTAACTGATTGCACAGTAAGGCAACAAATTCTGTGGACGATGCCTTAAATGTGTTAAGCAGCAAGGTGAGACACCGTGAGGCGCATATCATCCACCCCTACTATTACCACAAAATCACGCCCACGACCGCTCTGTTAAGACCGTAATTACTAAGAATAAGACTACAAGATTGCAAATTATTACCACGCGCTCAATCGCTAAAGCATTGGACTTATTTTTGTTTAAGGTTTTTGTTGTAAATTTATTTTTAATATTAATCCCTCCCCTAAGCCCCTTGAGTCCTCAGTAAAGATGTGGGACTATACTGAGATCTCACATGGACTCATTGAGAGAATTTGAAAAGTGATGTTGCACTGCTTTGTTCGATTCCCCAACACTCATGTATATTCACAAACACTTAACGGTTAATAATCCATCGTTATTACACATTAATGTGAGAAATATCACAAATTTTTGAAAATAAAACAAAACTGCAGACATGACGCTTCACTTTCTTGCCAAGAAGTCCTATTGGAGACTTCAAAACGAACGCCATCCTTCCTTGTTTTGTTTATGAGCTGCCTGGCTGTCAATAATTGTTACTTCCGGTGTGTACGTCCAATTATTATATTGATTTTTTAGTGCTTTAGTTTTCATATAAATTTTATAATTTATATTTAAACAATGGCGAATGAAGTTACAAACCAGAAAATAAAGAAAAATATAAAAGATATATTTTTTGATAAGTCAACTATCTACTACTATTTTGTACATTGTCTTTGGAAAATATAATATTGAATTTTGATTCGTTATAATTGACGAGAAACTTTTAAATATTATTCGATTGCTCGTAACTTGAGTTTTCTATTGCAAATCTAAGTAAATTTGATAAACCGTATAAAGCAAAAAATATCAAAAACCAAGATACGAACCAAAAATGGACACCTGTCATACATTTACACAATAGATAAACTACGGTTCGTGAGAGACTAAGCCCTGCGTATTTATTCTTCTACGCTAAAACAGGCGCATACAATTGATTTGTCAGAAATATTTTTATTGGTAGCCTGATGGCTTGCATCACCTGTATAACGGATATACACCTGAGCTTATCTTTATTAGTAAGGCTGTTAAGAGTTGAAATAAAAAAACTATAAATAAAAAAACATAAACAAAAGAAAGTCGCTATTGGCAATTGAGGTGTGCGGCGTATTTCGTCCACTGGATGCGTCGAACTTTCGAAAAGCAGTTAAAACACCGATCACCGATGCTAAAAGAAGCGTGTATGTTATCGCCCATTGTTTTGACTTTTCGTATTGAATTTATGCTGCCGTCCCACGTTAATAGGAAATTATAATTAACTTACAAAAATGCCGTTTCATGCCTCGCTTAAAGTAAAAACAAGACATGAAGAAAGCAAAGTGCGTTCATAGACGAATAACGATAGTGTTAGTGTTTTTATTAGGTATATATTTTAAATTGGAAAGTTTAATTAACTGTAATCTTCATAAGCCAAGTAAATATGGTCGTATGTGAATCGAAATAAGAAAGGCTCCGGAATTCCTAAAACGATGTGCTTGGAAACAGAGGAGGCCTCAGAACCAATACACATCTGTGACTTATTTTCTAGATACTTTTGCTCGGTTTATGAGTTGGGAGATTCTCTTCTACAATCTGATGAGTCATTACCCTCTGCAAATAACTGCGTACTTATTTCCGACCTTTCTTTTAGCGTAGAAGAAATAGTTACGGTTTTGAAGTCCCTAGACGTCAGTAAGGGTCCTGGGCCGGACAACATTCCGCCATTTTTTATTAAACATACTGCTTCTTCTATTAGCTTGCCTTTGGCCTATTTATTTAACCGAAGTCTTCGGGAAGGGTTAGTGCCAGAGAGTTGGAAAACTGCTCACATTACCCCTGTTTATAAGAGTGGACCAAAAAGTGATGTAACGAATTATCGTCCCATCTCTTTGCTCTCTATAATGGCAAAGGTTTTGGAGCGTTTAGTTCACAATGCTGTGTATCCCAGCCTTCACACTATGATAATACCTGAACAACATGGTTTTGTGAAGGGTAGGTCTACTTTAAGTAATCTTGTTCTTTTCTCGACATTTCTTTTTGAGAACATGGATCAGGGACGCCAAGCTGATACCGTGTACACGTTGGTTTTCCTCCTATGTCACTCGCAGATCTCAGAAGGTAGTTTTGAATGGTTATTCGTCCTCTTCGGATATCAGGGTTACATCTGGAGTACCCCAGGGCTCAATTTTGGGCCCTTTACTATTTGTACTTTTCATTAATGATATTGGCTCTTGTTTTCATAATACACACTACCTTTTATACGCAGATGACCTTAAGGTATATCGTGATATTGGAAGCATTGAGGATTGTTTACTCTTTCAGGATGATTTAAATCGTCTTACCACCTATTGTGTAAATAATAAGCTGCACTTAAACATCCCGAAATGTAAGTGTATAACATTTACAAAAAAGGTAAATTCTGTAAATTATGACTATGCGCTCTGTGGCACACATTTGCAAAAGGTATCTATAACTCGAGATTTGGGTGTATATCTTGACTGTAAGCTCCATTTAGATATTCATGTTAATCACATTGTTAACAAAGCCTATCAATTATATGGATTCGTAATGCGCGGTTGTCAGAATTTCAAGAAAGTTTCATCTTATTTGACACTCTACAAGTCTCTGGTTAGGTCACAGTTGGAATATGCCACAGTGTTGTGGAATCCACTCTATGAGAAATATAACTACCAATTAGAGATGGTACAGAAAAAAATTCTACGCACTGTAAATTACAAATGTTTTCGAGCCAGAGCATCTTATGCACATCTTTTAGAGAAATTTTCATTCTTGACTTTGAAATCTAGAAGGCTATTTCTTGACCAACTTTGTTTGTATAAAATAATCAGCAATAAATTTGACTGTAACAACTTGTTAAATAATATATATATACGTATACCCTCTCATCGTCAGTCACATCGTATTCGCAACATTTATGCACAAAAACTTTTTGTACCTAAGGTGTGCAGGACTAGGGCTGGTGAACGGGCTCCATTACGTCGTATTATGCACTCATATAATACCAATTTTCTAGACATTGATCTATTCTTAATATCTGAAAATAAATTTAGGGACAGAGTATTTCTGCAGCTTAAAGGTATGGATAGAAATGTGTAGTTAATAAATGTAAACGTAATTCGTCTATTTTGAAAATTATTTTCATCTGTATTGTTATTTTTTAAGTATTTTTTATTTAATAATGTTATTTTTCTTTTTTAATGCACAGTTAAAATAATTATTTTGTGAATATCGCTATTGGTTACATTATAAGTAACTGTAAGTGTGTGATTTATATGTAAGCTTTATAGTGTAATTGTTTGTTGTTCCAAATAAATAAATTAAAAAAAAAAAAAAAAAATGTAGCTTGGGTTTGGTTGCTTTGAGTGAAGAAAGCTATTGACATATATTTTATACTCACATATTTTGCCATTTAGGATCCTTTATACAATAAAATGAAATAGGAAATATAAATTATATATAATAATAATTTTTATTGGGTTCAATAAAACTTATACATAATGAGCTTACTGTTACAATAAAAATTAAATGCTTGTAATATGATAACCGAAGTACGGCATATACAACAATAGTAAGATTCGCTGAACTCCACACTAGGATTCCCTGTGTCGTGGAGATCAATATCTTTCCATTTATGTTATAAATATCTTAGTGCATTTTTAAGAAAGTAAAGAGTAAGTAAGTAAGTGTGTGTGATTATGTGTTATGTGTGATATTACATAGTATACAGCATGACCACTTAATTTTAGATTATGAAGCGGACGATATTATCAAGTTTAAATCATGGCCTTTCAAAACATTAAAAAGTAATACGGCTGATTCTGATAACCTTTGACAAGTTGATCGGACCCTGAGGATGGTCATTTTTCATTCAAGACAAGGCTTTTTATTGTTCAGGAAAAATAGACAGTTGCTTAGGGACCCAAAGTCGCGGGTGATCTCCAGTCCATGAATAAATTTGAACGCGCCGAACGGCCGGCTGGTAATCGCCGCAGTCATTAAACCGTTCGATTTAGACGCCTGAAATACGAGCCCGTAATTGTCTATCGATCGTTTCTCATTATAAACCAATTACACAGCACAGTGATAATTATAGTCGTGGCGCAGGACAATTTCACGTAATTGGTGGTTCATCGCAAAATGGTTTCGCGAAATGGCCATCGATTACTTGATTGTGATCACTGCATTATGTCATTTCGGTTTCGTCAATTCTGCTTGTGTAAAAAACTGCACAATATGCCCACACATTGGCTAAAGGACTACCCATATACAGTGCTAACTGGGATCTTCCGCATGACAAGCCTAGCCTCTGAAGCAAGGAAGCACTCGATGTCAAATGCCTCAAAAATGCTTGACTTCCGTGATCGCAAAGCTCGCGGAGCTATGAACGCTTTGAGTGTAAAAAGCATAGAACGAAGGTTAGATTTAATTAATCTGTTTTGATATGAATCAACAAAATTATCATGGCAACATGAACATACAGATAATCTGCCATTACTACTGCTACTTTTTTAACTAATTTTTGTTCAAAGAATATATTAGCTATACAAATACACAAAATTTACTGCCACATGCTTCATTGTGAACATGCGTGGCTTTTTATTTAGTGTATATTGGCACTGAAAATCTTGTTAAAAAAGTTTCGGTGAGCAGGTGTCACGGAAAGCAATCGCGATATATCGAACATTTAGTACGGAAGTGAGACTTGCAAAGCAACGAGGTCGCAGAGAAAGGTTGTTTGGATGCCCGGCATCAGCGGGATACTTTAAAGGTTGATATTAAAATGGTTTATTCATGCGCACGTGCTCTGTATTCAATTACTAAAGCTTAGTGATCGGTCGACGAGGCTCAGCTCACAGGACAGTACAGAATGCTAGCTTCATACTAGTAGCGATAACAGGCGAACTGCAAGCAAAAGCTGACTAAAATCTATATCTGGAAGTAACATATGGCACAGCGAATTTAATAAATATCGCAATTTGTGAAATTACTGTTGACGTCTTCTTTCTCTTTTCTACATTTAGAATATTTTTTCAAGAAAAAAAGAACAACCTGCTTAATTATGTTTACAGATTTGTGGATTGCGATATGAGAACTGTTTCAGCAAATATGGTAGCGGTGCTTTGGTTAACGCAAATAAACTTACAGCCTTACTAATAAAGATAAGCTGAGGTGTATATATACGTTATATCACCTGGATGCAAGCCATCGGGCCACCAATAATGTTTTTTATGACAAATTGGATATTTAGAAGATTGTAGAAGAAAAATTACACAGGGCTTATTTACTCACGAACCGTAGTTTATCTAATGTGTAAGTGTATGATAGGCGTCCATTTTTGATTCGTATCTTGGTTTTCGATATTTTTTGCTTTATACGGTTTATCAAATTTACTTAGATTTGCAATAGAGAACTCAAGATACGAGCAATCGAAAAATATATAAAAGTTTCTCGTCAATTATCAAAAAATATATATTTTTCTTTATTTTCTGGTTTGTAACATCATTCGCCATTGTTTAAATATAAATTATAAAATTTATATGCAAACTAAAGCACTGAAAAATCAATATAATAATTGGACGTACACACCGGAAGTAACAATTATTGACAGCCAGGCAGCTCATAAACAAAACAAGGAAGGATGGCGTTCGTTTTGAAGTCTCCAATACTAGGTTCGGGTGAACGTTCAACAATAATTTTATAAATTACTATGTAATATATCGAAAACAATAATAAATAATAATATAAATAATTATTTGCATACTTGATGTAGTTTTATCATTAAAATAGCATTATTGGCAGTTCCATCCACGTAATGCAAAAATATTGCCAATGCTATGTTTAAACCATGTAAAGCAGACGTTTAACTATTCAGAGCTAATATAATGTTTATTAGTAGGGTTTTTCGTGTATAACTTTACTCAAAGTTTATTCACCGGGTAACTATTCAATCGTCAAGTAGCGGTTTAAGCATTTTTTTTATCAGTGAGGCTGTTAAACTGTAACAGGCTTCTAATATAAAATTACGTAACGATGGGTTTGACTTATTAAAAAAAACATCTGAAGCTGGCGTTCTGAACATAATCATATTCTGTGGTATATACCCGGCCGGACCGGTGGACGCGCAAAAGGTCAGAGGTGAGCCGTAGCACCCTGCTACGACCCCGCTCTCTCGCTACGGTCCGTAGCGCACTTACACAATATCCCTACGGCGCTACGGCTACGGATAACTTTTATTTGTCTCGCCCAGTGTTACGTAACAGAAGATAGAGCCTTACTTTTCTTTGTTCGTCATATTTCTTTTAGTCTTAATAATATTTTATGTGATAACTTCTATTTTTACCTTCACAAAGCAATGGGAGTGGCTGAGAATGTAACTTAATATTCTCATCAGTTACATTCTCAGCCACTCAGTACATCAGAGTGACAAATGGAACCCTTAAAATTTCACTCGTATGTAACAGCTAATAAACTATAAACTCTGTCTCCAAATTTATGTAATTGAATAAATAAATGATGATTTAAACTCTGTGGGAAATTCTGGGAGATTAATCATAATTTTTTTAAAATTGCCTGTAAAGTCGTTTTTACGGGCGAAGATTTTACGTGACAACGTCTTTTTCTCGGTAGAATATTTATTGATATGAATATAATTAAATTGCACAATAGGAACAAGGAATTGAATGAAAATAAGAATTGCACAAATTTTAACTATAGAAATATATTTTGTTTACTAAAACATTGTACACTAGTGCTGCGCGCGCGGCAGACCGATCATAGTTGAGTGGGAGACAGACGCAAGGCATTCGCCGGGCCTCTCTCTCGTTCGGTGACTCATCGTAACGTTACCGAGCGTTACACTTTTTCATAAGTGACTCCCAGCCGCAACCTAATTTAAGACGTTGTCACGTCAATAAAAGTTAACTGAAAAGTGTAAAATAAATGGGCTTATTGCGAGGGTAACATATAATTAACTGTTATTTTAAAAAAAATTACGCCTAAATAGTTTTATAATAATTTATGTTCTACGAGAACTTACATGCGTGGCTTTCACTATTTGTGGAAGTCGTTAAGCCCATAGGGGCCCTATTCGGCAGCTTGAAAAAATCTAGAGCGGGGCGCCACACACCTGCCTTCGCCAAACTGCACCTTAATTCGTGAGAGGAAAATAGACTTGTGCTCAGGAGTGGCACGTTAATGAGCTGAGATGATGATGATGAATGAAATATTGTAAAGTGGAACTTTTTCTTCGTGGTTTAGTATTATTTGCAATCTTTATTGCATGCAGAATGTTAGAGATCATTAATACTATTGAAACATAATTTTATATATAGTAAATACTCTGATTAAGGCTGGAACTAAGTAAATAAAACTTCAAAAATATTTAAGTATAATAATACTTTTAATTAATTAATTTCAATATTATCTCCTAAAACCCTTGGGTTATTATTAAATGCACCTATCTATGTGGCAATGATTCGTTTCGGCCGTTTAACGGTATAATTATACATATATGACACCGTACCCGGCCTCTAAAAGTAATTAAAAACCTTTGCATTTACTATGTTAGTATGATTAACAATATGGTTTTAAAATTGTCATAATTGGCACTAATTGCCTTAAGAAAAGACTTCATTAACGGATTAATGCAAGTTACAATTCCTCATCGAAGAAAGTAGAAGTGGCAGGCACAAAGTTTCGATATTATAACTTATAACATCGGGCACGTGTCAGGACAGAACCTCTTAGAACGAGGCTCTACATTTTCGATTCCCCCTTTTGTCTCGGCACCTATGTTAGCCACGTTAGATTCGCCGATTGTATTAGATGGAGTTCGAGCGCTTTCCTCTGCCCCTTGAGATTCTTCAGATGTGTAAGGCTCTAGTCCCAAACCGATTTCCTCTTTTATCATGACACTTGCTATAGCCTCGTTTTCAATCATTTCATCGTCTTCGTAAAAGTCTGGAAATCCAAAAGATTTTATTTCTAAGTTGATTTCATGTATCATATCGTCACTTGAGCTTGTATCATCAACTTCATAAATTATGTTAGATTGTGGTTCCGAATCGCTATTTTCTTTGCTGCTCTCGTTCTGAGTTAAGTCTACGCTAGAAGTTTCTTCTATTGGTTTAGACTGCCGACCGCCGAGTGGTTTTGGACGTCTCGAGCCCTTTCTCATCACAGCTGAGGTTTTTCTAAAACTGTGCCCGGTGTAGGAGTCAGCATTAGGTAGCCCTAAATACTTCGCAATTTCTTTCGGCATGCAACCAAATTTGTTTACGCCTGTCGGTTGACGAGTACATTTTCCATTTTGGTAGTTTTGGAAGAAGCGGTCATGTTTTGCTTTTTTTGTACGCGTTGCTTTGTATTTTTGTACTATATCATAATATGGACCTTCTACAGTGAATGAACGTGATACTTTAGTTTTTGCATTCGTGACACTGACTTTAAGAATTAGCCCGTTATCTTCAATATCATTTGTGGTAATTCTATTTAATTCCTTCCGTGAGCATGCACCATTAATACCGAATATTAATGCAACCTGAAAAGATATAAAATATCAAGTTAAGTATAAATGATGCAATTCTTGTTTACGTTCCTATGTCAGTGAACTCTTACGGCTGGATCGATTTTTGGGCGTGAAAGAGTGGGATGATGGGCGAATATAGACTAAATTGAAAACAGGTTACGAGTATATACTAATTGAAACCGGCTGACAATCTTAGTCAAACCTGATCGTAAAAGTTTAGGAAAACCATATGGAAACCAATGGTATGGAGATGGAGCCATAAAAATGTTACAATAAGTTTGGAACTTTAATTTGATAGCATAAGACTTAATATCGGAACGTCAAATAACGATCTTTAACTTAAAAAATATTTGGTGATAAGATGCTTAAAAAAAAATAGGCTGAAGTAAATGAACTTTTTAACTATGTTTTCCTTGAAACTCGAATGTGTGTTTTAGTTTTAAAAATTGAAATTAATGCATTGTTATGTTAATTCCGTAAACATATTAAAGTTTACCTATAAACATGAAAATTCGTTCAACTCACCTTTGTAGCCAGATACTGGCTATCAGGAGCTTCTTTTATAAACTTTTCAAGATGACTTCGTGACAATGCTAATACCTTCTTACCATTGCCAAAACTATCTGATTGTCCTTTCAGAAAATCAATTAAATAGGGATATTTATTCATGTCAATTCCTTTGTTTGTCCTAACGGTGCTTTTCAACATAGAATATATACACCACATTGAGCTAGGCTTGTATTTAGTTGACAATTCCTTAAAGTAAGCTAAAAATACGTCCTCTGAAAATGACTGGTCATTTGCGCTGCTATTCCAATGGACGAAGTTTTCGTAGGCTGCTATGTACTTTTCTTTAGACCTTGGCGGCAAGACGCTGTCAGGTGTACTTTGTACTTCATTTTTCAGCTCTTCACTAACGCACGTTGCCATATTTGGAAGAAGTTGTGAAGCACCACTATTTTCGACGGGAAATAAAAGGCTGATCCAAATTTCGCGCAGCTTTTATTTCCACGTCTCGTTTTTCACTTCACACGCATTGACATTCGGGCTATATTTTTTTTGTTTTATCTCCATACATCAATATTACATTGTTCGCGTAGCATTTTAACGACACACCCCGAAAATTGCTGCGATCTCGGCCGGACACTTGTCTCACTCGTTTATTAGCATGTTCACGTTAATCAACGCACGTAAATCAGAACAAGAAATGAATTAATTTTGTTATATGTTTTTGAGAGTGGATCGTACACAAAATGTGGAACGTTTCAAAAAGAGCTCGATGCGAGATGGTGCTGAGGCTGCCCGAGCCGTGCGCGCGCAGGTCAAAGCACTTGTGCGGTTATATAAAGTAGGAAGCACGACAGAATAAAACGCTGCGTTATGAACCTTAGTCCGTCGCCCTTAGACGCTCTTTACTAGCAAATGTTATAAATACTGTCACGTGATTTCTCCCTTCCCGCTCTTCTCCCTGTCGCCTCCCCCACCTGGCGCGGCTTTTTATCAACTTTTATCACAGGTTTTATATAAACCCGTTCCAGTTTTCAGGTAGGTGGGTAATTTGATCTTAATAGTACCGGAACAATAGTTTATGCTAATTGCATAAGCTATATTATTTGGTTGTTTGTATTTTGATATAATAATTTTATAAATTCTTATAATATCATGTCCAGTGAATTTTTATTTATATCATGATCTTGCCTTATCGCGAACTTGCAGTGCACTATAATGTTACATAAACCTCTTCGAAGTCTATGAACCGTGCTTAACCTAAAATATCAATAAATATAGTTAAAGATTTACTTATATTGTACTAAGGTACTCTTATCTTAGTAGGCGTCTAAAGTACACTATAATTTGCATTCATAGTAATTGTTTGTAATTGTCTGAACATTACTCGTTAAATGTTGATGACCGATATGGCGTGGTGGCGACAATACCCGCTCTCCGCTCCTAAGGTCGTGGGTTCGATTTCCACGCAGGACATATTTTTGTGCGCATGAACAAGAATATTTGTTCTGGGCTGGGTGTTTTCCTATGTATATTAGGTATGTATTTACAAAAAAAAGTTTTTTATGTTTGTTTATCCATTATTTAGCATCCATAACACAAGTTCTTAATGATACTTGTCTTGGAACTAAATAATTGGTGTAATTGTCAGAAAAATTTGAAGTAATTGAAAATCAAACTAAGCAAGGGAAATTTTACTACAAAAATACTTTACCAGAAGGTTAAATAATTTTCAATTTGAAACCACGGTCGGCATTCTCAGTGTCATGTCTGCCATATAAAATATGTGAATGACATAAAAAAATGCCATATAAATTTACGGAGCTACGTTTTATGAAGCCATTAAGGTATCTATGGACAAGGGCTTTAATAAAGTATGGATGGCGTGTTTAAGTTTGACATAAAAATATGGTTGTTGATAAATTGTTTCTAACGATATAAATTTTAGGTAAACGATATATTATTTATTGACAAAAAATATTTATCAAATGAAAATGCTTAATTTTTTTCTTCAGTACCACAAAAGTACGATATAAATATTTTCAGCGTAGGGTGGACTTGGACAAAATTTTGTACTAAAAATACTTATTATTAAATTGCTTGTTCCACATATAAAAAATATATGTTGTAAAATTAGTACCCCATTAGGCCAAAAAAATACATAGCCTTTTCCCAGTACCAGTATAAAAGGGGCAAAATGTGTACATATTTTATAGGGCTCAAAAGAGTTACAACAATGGGCGGTCGATTCTTCTTGACGCGCACTTTAAATAATATATCACCGCCAGGCACGGACTCAGGTTAGGCGCAATCAATGAGTGCCTACCTGAAAGTCAGGCGACTTTGACCAATAAAGTAATATTTGCTTGTTTGTTTTTTTTTGCATTGCATAGGGTGGACTAGTCTATATTATTATGCGATTTAAATTAGGGATATCTGCGAAAACTTCTATAACATTATACCTACCAGGTGTAAATTATTTAATCAATAGCTACTGAATTGTTGACTTAATGAACTAAGCGAAGCCCCGTTTAAATTTATTGCAACGAATATTTTTTTTAGTACTGTAAAAACTAGTTTCTTTCGTTAGTACTGTGAAATCTTTATGAGATTTAGAGCTATTTAACAATTACCAACATTTCTATTTTCGAAGCTCTTTTCATCATCATACCATGGGAAAACCATGCAAAAGTTAATAAAAAAATTGGTATAAAATTACGCATGTAATAAATACAACACACAAATTAAGCAAATAATCGAATTCGGAATTCAGTTAAAGATTATCCTTAAATGTACGAGTAAGTAAGTACCATAAACCGATTTAAAAGATTTTTTATTACACTTAATAAAATTGGCCAAAAATAAAACAGCGTCTACGTCCTGCGTAGGCGGTTGCAAAATAAGAAATATATCACCTTTGTCACTGTAGGAGTGTTCATTCCTTAAAATAGCGACCCCCCTCCTCCCTTCTTCCTTCTCGTCCTTCCTCCTCCCTTATACCATACCCATACCGTTACCACAATGCCTTACTGGCAACAAATAGTATGAAAGCCAAGTATATAATAAATATGATAGCATACTGAGCATGCTTTATTTTTTACATAATGTATTCGTGCTGTTAGCCCATTTTGCCAGTGGCACGTAAATATATATTAATAATAAGAATATTATTCATAGTAAATGAGAATGAGTGGTGAGAAAGATTATAAATGGTAAGGTTAGATGCCCTCCCCCCGAAGCCTTGAGTAAAGATGTGGGACTATACTGAGATCTTATCTTATATTCTTGAGAGAATTTGAAATGTGATTTTGCATCGTTTTGTATCATTTACCAACACTCACGTACATTCACAAATACTTGACGGTTAATAATCTACCGTTATTACACATTAATGTTCAGAATAACACAAATGTTTTTCGCTTTCCCTCACAAAGAGTCATAATAATAATTATTCAGTAACTTAATGTATTTTTTATACATAATATGCAATGTGCCGTGCCACAGTTAGAATGTGTAGTAAATACAACTGTTTTCTAAGTCGATCGACGGACGAGCTTGACGTTACCGGTTCAGCACTCGGAAAGTGGAGGCTTGCATTGTCTGGTCTCATATAAATTTATAATTTCACTCACTGCGTGGTTTTGTTTGGGGATTGTATGTTTTTTTTTAAATAATTTATTTAATATACCTATATTTGTATTTTCTTAAGTACTTATTTTTAGTTATTAAATTGTTCTTCTACTTCTCGCTTATGCTTATGATGTTCGACATTTAATGCTTTTCACACATGTCGTTGGAGGTACAGCCTACTTATAGAATTTAGCATGTAACATATTTATGTCCTTACTGCATCTCTGTTTTGTGTGACTAATAAATAAATAAAATGTGATATATTTCTTTTCAGTCAGTATCACATACCTACATAACTATATACATAAAAAATGGCATCTGATAGCAATAAATGATAATTGTGTACTCAATTTATTCGGAAATGTTATTGGATGTCAGCCACGCAGTTTAACTGTCTATTTATTTATCGAAATATTTTGGTCAAGGAAAGTGGAATTGTCTTATATTATTTTATATTATTCGATGTTATATTTCTCTAAAAACTTATCGTATAAAGTATTATACGATCTACGTTAATATTATTTGGTATTTTTTTATGGATCTCAGAAAGGTCTAGTTTCTGCTCTGCATATTAAATGAATTTTCATCAAACGAACATTTCAAATTATATCCAATAAAAAAAGGTTACTTTCTCAATTAACGACGCTAACATGTTATTTTTAAACTAATTTCTATATTTTTGACTCAGCTTATCATGAATATCCGACATACATTAGGGTATACACTTATAATATCCTTCCAATATCAAAGGAGCCTAAGCCAACTTTACCTGCAAGTGGTGCGCCTGCTGATAAACGTACGAGGCTCTGGAAACAAACAGTCCCTGGTATACGTGGGTGGCGGCAATTAATAAGTGGGACCGACAATGCAATTGGCTAGGTGTGGGCGTATCATATACCTCTGCCTACTCTTTCCCTTAGTGATGGAAGGTTCCCTTAGTGCTAATTTATTGGTTACAGCTTCGGGGGACCCTTTCAATATCTTCAAATTTTCACTGTGTGTGTTTTATATTGTTATGTTTGATAACAATATTTTAAAAGAGCCTGTGAGTTTCTTGTCAGTTCTTCTCACAGAGCGGGGGCTCGGAACTGGCACTTAGATTCACTTACACCTAATTTTTAATTATTGCATGTAAGTGAATATAAGCTTCGTGATTCAGTAGTAGTGCAGTAATATTTAGTTTTTTTAAATTTATATTTTGTTTTGACGTTTTCAAGTGCTATGTTATAGTTTATGAAATAAAGAACTTTTTACTTTACTTTACTTCGGAAAAACAGGCGTGAATTTATGTAAATATGTATACGTACGTATACATATATACGTATCGTACGTATATATGTGTACATTAGAATACAGTGATCAGGAAATAAATGGGCAAGTTTGAAATTTAATTCCTTAGGTCACAAGTGCTCAAAGTATAAAGTAGCTATTTCATGATCATATTCATTATCGAATAATAGAAGATCCTACTTATAACATTATAAATGCTAAAGTTTATAAGTATAGATGAAACTTATGTGCGTAGTTGCACATAGGATACTTTGTATTCTGGTATTCCAACGGAATCGCAGACCAAGCGGGTGACACCGTAGGGCGCTGCTAGTTAAATATAATTATTTTATGTTTTGAAAAGAAACGGCTATACTTTGTTCGTGCGGTTTCAAAATGCTTTTGATTGGGTTTTTATAAATATATTTTTAAGTCAAATTCAGTACTTATAATTACAATAGAGTATTCGGATCGGGCTTCTCGAAGTTCGACTACAGTTGGGATGACGGAAAAAGTTTCGAAGGTGTGTGTTGTCGACTACCGTTTTGTTGAGTCCCCTACGAGAGGATCGATACAGAGGCTGGAGCTATTTTAGGCTGCGGCTGCACTAGGTAAAGACTAGCGTTGCGACAGGCAGTGCGATATGATAGGAAGTACTAACATTGCTGGATGTCACCATCTCTCTCTGTCGGTGTTGAGGTAACAGATGCGGTGCGAAGGACTGTACTATTGTAAGACATTGGGTCCACTCGAAACCCATACAGACCAGATATTACTATATATATTTCAATACATTAACTTAGTCATGGTGTTTTTTGTATCATAGTTAAGGGACTAAGAGTTAACATTACAACGTTATAAGAGATATGTGGGAATATAAAATAACTATTTCTCGTATTGCAATTGGAACAGAATATATAAAATGTTATTCTATAGAGATGTTTTGAAAATTACTATACGATATAGTATTAAAAAATATGAGAATATAAGTATTAATATAGATTGCCAAAACTAATTAATTATTTTCAAAGTTGGTACATAGCTAAGTCCCTATCTGTCACATAGTAAACGCATCGTTGAATGTTTAGACAAGTCTACTTATTTTCTGTGCATAGGAATATATCGCATAGGAAACCGCTGGCTGTCGCCTACTGTAGCTCTACCTTCAGTCCTTTCCCGATTGGCTACACAAGTCAGCTGGTTCGGCATCTCTTTCTCTCTTATTACATAACTTCATATTTATCTGAAGCTTATTACAAGATTGGGTGAGGACGCATTTCAGTACAATAAACAAACAACGAAGCCAATGAATGAATTATGGTAAGATAGACGATGGAAAATGTAAGGCTTATTTTGGAGGTTTCAATTTGCTTGTGTAATATTAAGCAGTAAATTTTTGCCAAAAGGTCGTTCGAATATAGATTGTTTTAAGTATTTTTGGTAGTCTGTTTATAAATTCACATGTTTAGAATTCTACACAGATGTAAAAGTAGTTCAACATTTATTTATAATATTAAAATAATTTAATTTGATCACTCATTAACGTAACCTCTGAACATAAAAAATTGTACAGTAAGTGGTTTTTGACCATTATAGTGTTTAGTATAATAAACAGTCATCATATCCTAGCATTATCCCGGTTGCCCTAGTCTCAAGCCCAAGGGTCTGCTCACTGGTCTAATTTCAGTTATTATATGGAGCGACTGCCATCTGACATCGGCAAACCAGATGGGAACATCATTCTGATGTCAGGATGTTAGAAGTCACTGACGTCCTAATAACGACTTCCATAAATGTTCATGCCAACAGCTTAACGTGCTTTCCGAGGCACGCAGCAAGCGATTTTTACGCACATAACTTTAAAAAGTTATAGGTTCGAACCCGAGATCCTCTGAATTTGAAGGCTATGGATCTCGCCACTGGGCTAACGCCGCACCGTATAGTAAAATAATGAGTAACAAGTAAGAATTCCTCCCCTAAGACTATTAAATGAGGTTTAATATTAATAGGAATATATATTTGGAAATTTCAGTAACGGCCTACGCAAACAAAGAAATGGGTGGTTACCAGCTATTTTCTTTAAAATAAGCACAAATAAATATTAAGAAAAATAAGTATTACTGTAGCATAGCTCAGTACGAAGGGATACATAAGTCAAATATAACTATCATTAAATATACTCGTATTCTTGTTTGTCATTACGAACTTTTTGAAAGTTGCAGGCGCCCGTTAATATATATACATATTTATGAACCATTTTCTTATTAAACTGATCCTTATTATCATCTATACTTTATCTGAGTAGAAAGTAATCATACATAGTGCGATATAATGCTGCAATTACACCTAACATATAATTAGGTTATCATACGATTCAAACACGTACATTTCATTGATTTTTTATAACAGAAGAATATATCCTTGGAACGAGATTATGCAGACACTAATTAGATTAAACCAGAATGCATTTATATTATTGTAATGTATTGTGAATCCACTGGCGCATAGAAGACATTTTTTTTTATAAAGTCGATAATTAAAACTAACAATATTAATTATTAGATTGGGCGCTGCGCGAAGGACTGCTTTGATTGATGTTGTGAACTATTTAATCTTTATGTAAAATTGTAAAAAAAGGACCTAGTATGCTTCCTCTCTTCTAAGTTTGCCGTGCCCAACAGGGTCCATAATTGTAACTTGTGTAGATGTAAGACCTTATGTAAAACATTATGGAGTGCAATAAACATTGAATTGAATTGAATTAAATATAATTTTTTTTATCGGATACATAATAATATACAATGCCTTGAAGCTACGCAACTGTTCGAAAAGTTACTTGTTTGTACGTATGTATATTCCAGATGGGCGCTGCGCGAAGGACTGCTGTTAAAAGATCTTGTGGTCAAAGTTGGCAATAGTGTTCCAACAAAGGTAAAAAAAAATCCGGACTTTCTATAATAATGCAGAATGCATGAGCACTCCTTTTTTTATCACTCTTCAAACATAAAAAAAAAACTGTCACACATAAATAATAGTTATCTACCTAATAAAAAAATTAAACCAACTTTGTAATAACTAGTATTTTATAATAAATTTATTTAAATATGACATGAAAATTTTTAAACAATAATGTAATAATACATATAGGGACATTTAAAATATATGCACAATAATTAATAAAATAATAAATAAACTATACAATTCTGATAGTAGTACAAAAATACCTAATAATTACCTAACTTAAGTATACTTACTCATAAAATTAAGTTACCAATAATGGTTATATTTTGATTTAGGACATTGATGTTGTGAACTATTTAATCTTTATGTAAAATTGTAAAAAAAGGACCTAGTATGCTTCCTCTCTCCTAAGTTTGCCGTGCCCAACAGGGTTCATAATTGTAACTTGTGTAGATGTAAAACCTTATGTAAAACATTATGGAGTGCAATAAACATTGAATTGAATTGAATTAAATATAATTTATAAAAAAATTGCAAATTTTGCTCGTTGTATTTTTTCATCAGATACATAATAATATACAATACCTTAAAGCTACGCAACTATTCGAAAAGTTACTTGTTTGTACGTATGTATATTCCAGATTGGATGTAGAGTTTTAGTAAACGGTTCAAGCCCCCCGGTCAGACCATGTGGCGCCGTTTAATGACGCCTCGCGGGCTCCCGGCTCACTGTGACCCACATTCGGGAGGGTTGGAGCACAGGGCATGCTTCACAAACTCACAAACTAAGTCTACTAACAGCCAGCTCACATTAAGGCTGCGTATCGAACATAGATGTGCGAAGATGGATTGCAAGAGGTGTGCGTATTAAGAGCCATTTACCTAGCTTCATTCCATATACTCGAGAATGTGTTTTAATTACATATTATCTGCTAGAGACTTGGTGCTCATATATATATTTGTTTAACCGTCTAGGCTCCGGTCAGACCATGAGGCGCCGATTAATGACGCCTCGCGGCTCCCGGCTCTGTGTCTCACATTCGTAAGGGTTGGAGCATGCCCTTTGCAAACTGACTGTACAAACTAGGCACAGATACAGCCTACAAAAAAGGTCAGGCACCTTCTTGCTTTTTTATTTTATTAACGCCCGAAATTAATAACCTATCTCGATCCAAAATCGACTATCAGCGATACACAAATCAATACTATTTTAAACTAAAGCGTGTCGATAATAATCAATCCTTGGATTGAAACATTAGGAACTATTGAAACCAAGATTGGCGTCTATCTAAGATTGTTTTCAATCTCGGCTTGCGAATAAATGGTTTATTCCGGGCGTTAATAAAATAAAAAAGGAATAATACCCTGGTGCATTCAATAGCATTAAAGCAAAACAATAGAGTCCTGGTCTTTGTGACCACAACTTTTTATTAGATATAAAACATCATCAGCTCATAAATTTTAATAGACCGTGAATAAGTGACGTCATAAGTTGATTAGGGTTTTGGGCATGCCCATCGTGCCCATGATATCTATCCATAGATCTTCGCTTATTACTAACAGCTTGCTCACTCTAAGAACGGTGTGTTCACAAAAAATGTACTCGACATTGTGTTTTAATGACATATCTGCTACAGACTTGGTATAGAAATTTGTTTAACCGTCTAGGCTCCGGTCAGACCATGTGGCGCCGTTTAATGACGCCTCGCAGGCTCCCGGCTCAATGTGACCTACATTCGACGAGGGTAGCTTAGTCTAATCACGTAATAATTACTGTTCTAGATGTGTTTTAGCTGTTTGGACAAAATATATGCAACTGTTAATACACCTATTTAATAATTAAATACTTAGTATTTCGTTACATTAACTATCTAGTGAATTTGAAGAACGGTGTCGGACATTTCTGGCGGGTGAAAAAACTAACATTGACGATTTTCTTGCAAGTTCTTTTAAATATTTAAATAAATATTTTTTATATTTTTAAATATTTACTGACAATTACACCAATTATTTAGTTCCAAGATAAGTATCATTAAGAATTTGTGTTATGGATACTAAGCAACGGATAAACATACTTAAATACTTTTATTTTTGTAAATACATACTTAATATACATAGGAAAACACCCAGACCAGGACAAATATTCATGTTCATGTACACAAAGATTTGTCCTGTTTGGGAATCGAACCCACGACCTCTGGAGTAAAGTGTAGGTATGCTGACCTCCACGCCATATCGGTCGTCTTTTACGATCAAGCTCCCGCCTGCAGGGAATGGGCGCGTTAGTTTTTTAAGTTGACCTTCATAAAAGCTCTATTGAGCCAAACTTGAATAATTGATTTTGACTTAGACGTTTGAATTTCAGACCGCTCGGTGAAAATAGACTGATTGATTTCTTAGATTACAGGCTCATCATCAATAAGCACTTTATAGTTACTTTACATAATAGTTTCTTAACAATTTTAACTCGGCGACACACGAAACAGCTGATACCCATCTTAATGTTATCGTAAAAGGTTTTGCGCTTGGGGAGCCGGCAAAGCGAAAAGGCAGGGTTGGAAAAGGATTTAATTTAATTTAATGTTTTATGCTAATGAGATTTATATGTCTATATAATACAGATACAAACTTACAAAGACCTACCTACTTTACATTTGTCTTACGTAACTAACCATTGACTTATAATTTATGTGGTTATGAGAGATATTTGTTTTTGTATAAAGCTTATCTTTAGTGCATTAAGCAAAAAAATTGCCAGTATAAACCTGTCTACTTTATAAAGAAATATTAAATAATATTTTCTCATACAGACCCACATATCAGATTCGTACTCGTGAAACTGTTACGTTTAAAGTGTAGTTAACTGCATCTTCTTCAAATAAAGAGACTTATCAATCTTAGAAATCTATTGTCATATTAATTTTATAAAAGACTGTTTTTAAGGTTGCACCTATCGTAACAGTTTCTATAGATTTTCCTAAAAGGTAACTAGGGATTTTTATTTAAGTAGAGCTCTTCCTGTTTTAATTATACGATATTACTCTCATGGCTTCTCTTGTGCAGTAAGTGGCTCGTTTGTGCCAACTTGCAGCCTGATCTCTTCAAACTTGATGTTCCCTAGCTGCAGTTGCTTTAGTTTAAAACCTTTTTAGAGAAACTGCAAAGAGGTTTTTAAGTACACAAATATGCACTTATGCAATGAGAATTAGTAGCTACAATGTTTATTCTGTCATTAGACAGACACGTATAAACACGAAGAAGAAATCGTTTTTCCGTGTGGTCGAAAACGATGACCGAAGTTAAGCAGAGTTCAAAGAGGTCAGTTCTGGGATGGGTGATCCCTTGTGTGGGATTTTATATCGAGCTTGCTTCGGAAGGTATGTTAAAACGTTGATCTCGGATAAAAGTGGTAGTCGTTAAGCTACGTTATATATATAATATTATTGCATCGATCTGGCGCACTACATATTAGGTCGGGGAAAAAGTCTTTTCGCATAACGTAGGTATAAACTTATTATAAAAATTTTTTTACTGTACTATTTGTGTCTGGCTGGTTTTGGTAACATTAAAAAGGTTCCATTATAAAGAAAAGAAAAAAATAAAAAAAAGTTGTTTCCCGCTATTTTTCATTTGTTTTTCTCTCCGTAAAAATGAGTGAATCTAATGAAGAAATTCGATACATTTTAAAATTTTATTATAAAAAAGGCAAAAATGCAACTCAAGCAGTGAAAAAAATTTGTGCTACTCTTACTGACACTGCATCAGGCAGTGTCAGTAAGAGTAGCACAAATTTGGTTCAAACGTTTTCAGTCCGGAAATTTTGATGTTAAAGATGCACCTCGCTCTGGTCGCCCTGTTACGAATAAAATGGACGCCATTTTTGAAAGAGTGGAGCAAGATCGGCATATTAGTAGTTACGATGTAGCTGAAGAACTGGGAATTGACCACAAAACAGTTTTGACCCATTTGAAGAAAGCTGGTTATACAAAAAAGCTCGATATTTGGGTGCCACACGAGCTCACTCAAAGAAACTTAATGAACCGTGTACTCATTTGCGATTCATTATTGAGACGTAATGAAACCGAGCCGTTTTTGAAGAGATTGATAACTGGCGATGAAAAGTGGATCACGTACGACAAGAACGTGCGAAAAAGGTCGTGGTCGAAAGTTGGCCAGGCTTCACAGACTGTGGCCAAACCTGGCCTAACACGAAATAAGGTGTGATGTGATGCTGTGTGTATGGTGGGATTGGAAGGGCATTGTTTATTATGAGCTTTTACCGCCCGGCAAAACCATCGATTCTGATCTTTACTGCCAGCAACTGATGAGATTAAAGGAAGCAGTCGAGAGAAAACGGCCGGCATTGATCAACAGGAAGGGTGTGGTCTTTCATCACGATAACGCTAGACCACACACATCTTTAGCCACTCAGCAAAAATTAAGAGAGTTCGACTGGGAGGTCCTAGTGCATCCCCCATATAGCCCGGACCTCGCGCCTTCAGATTTTCACCTGTTTCGGTCTCTGCAGAATTCTTTAGGTTCTGTAAGGTTGACCTCAAGAGAGGACTGCCAAAACTATTTGTCCCGTTTTTTTGATCAGAAGTCCCAAAGTTTCTACAGTAACGGGATAATGTCTCTGCCCACAAAATGGCAGAAAGTTATTCAACAAAACGGTACATATATATTGTAAATAAATGTAAATAAACTTTGAAAAAAATGTCTTGACTTTTCATACAAAAATACGAAAAGACTTTTTCCCCAACCTATTATAAAAGGTGTTTCAAAACAGCGTGTTCGCTAGACTGTCATTCGATTTCGCGATTTTTGAGATAACGGCTTTTTGTAAGAGCATACCCCTTGGAATATTATCGCAACAGCGTGCGTCGCAACGACGGCATTCGGAACTACATAACAGAAAATATCTTTCAGTGAGAAGTCACAGTCTCTCTCGCCTTAGTTCTTGAGAGGAGACTCGTACTCAGAAGTGGGAACGTTAATGAGCTGAGATGATGAGATACATGCACTATGTTCTATGCACATTTTTGACATGGTATTTGATATCAGAATAGTTTCTCATGAGATAAGTGATCTGTATAACAAAATCTATATAAATCCATTCATTTGTTTTTTCTTCAACAGTTACAAACATCTCTACATTATTAAAAAACTTTCCCTTTTTTATGGTTTCTTCTCCTCAAAATTTTTTTTAAAGAAGCATGCTTGAGTAAACGTTTCTATTAAGGCCTACTTTGTTCGACACTTATGTAACTAACCTATATTATAAGCAGAGCAATGACATTATAAGAAAACTAACAAACGGCTTTGCACGCCCGAATGTTTCCCAATTTCAAACAATGGCCATAAAATAAAGATTTATGCTTCTAACTTTAAATATGACGAACTTTCATACAATCTTTTATCCCCAATTTCACCCCTTTTGAGAATAAGCTTTACAAAAGTCCTTCCGTCGTAGCTATTTAAGTGCCCGATCAGTCAGTCTGAGAGGCACTGTTCCTATAGATATTTAAAATTCCTCACGAAAAAAAAGTCATTAAATGTCAAATTACCGACAAACATCAAGGGGTTTATTACAAAACAAGATACTAGTGCTGTCACTGTCTTCGTCTTACCAAATAAAAGTGACAGCACTACTTTTAAACCTGGTTTCACTTTAGATCTTGTTTTGTAATAAGCCTCCAAATGTTCTATTATAAACATAATTAACTCACGCCGCTCAACGTGTTATGACAAACCTTAACATAATTTTAAATTCAACTATGTACTAGACGCGGACTAGTTGACTTTTTCTAGTAAAAAAATCGTCTTATATCTATCTATATAACATTGTAAATTCAAAAATGTTATAATTCAAATATCTAGTTACGAAATTAGCATATTCGCCAAATTACTAGATGTGACTTTGCGAAAAAACAATGCAGTAGATGTGGCGTGCTTCCAACTCCGCAGACTAAAACAATTTGGGGACATTCGGGGATTAATTAAAATGACTGGGACGGTTGCGTGTGACTTATTGTAATGCTGAGACACCTTTTCGGAGCTGTCATTTGTAACTACCATTAGTTTAAGAAGTAACTTATACCCACTACTCTGGGGGCGTATTGTGTAAATTTTTATAACATTGTACTTTTAATTTAATAAATAACTTTAGGTACTATTATTAATGCCGGGTGACTTAAGAGTGTATAGGGATCCTACCCAGACCTAAAGAGCCCAAGCTAACCTCACCTGCATGAGGTGCACCTGCCGATCAACGGACGAGGCTCTGGTGAACATAACAGTGCCCGGTAAGTAGCAATAGGTTCGCCACCTAATACGTGGGACCAACTATATAATTGGCAAAGTGGGCGTATAAAATACCTCTGCCTACCCCTTCGGGGAAACAGGCGTGAATGTATGTTACATGTAATGTAACCTTCTCCTAAATGCTCGACGTTATCATTGATACAATACTCATGGCGAGTAATAGGATAACTGCAAATGGAGGCTCTGTACAGATCATAACTAAAAAGTGAGTGCCTTACATAAAATAAACACTGGGTATTTGATATTTTTACTGTAAAATTCTAGGTGTGTTTACCAATAGAGGTCATGTTACTTACATTAAAAAGTGAATGTAAACTCGACGACAAAACATTTTTTTGCCGTTATAGCTCACTCCACTATCAAGTATGTATTATTGTACTTTGCAGATCCTAATTAATGTTAGTTTAAAAATAAGAAATTCCAATTCTTTTAGGAAACAATTTACGACTACTTCCTGCATAACGTAGGTAATATTGAGGTATGCAGGAAGTTCAAGCTTTTCTTTAACTTTAGCGATAAAAGTTGGAAGCAGACGGGCTTGTTGTCATAAGAAATATAAATCTGGAAGATCGTTCGTCATACGTGACGTTCGGGGTTTTTATACAGAATTGATATTGAGATGAGACACATAATGGGGATGACGGAGACATAAGAGCAAGATAAAGAAAAATGATAAAAACAATTTGGTTTTAATAATATCTTATACTTCGTGAATAGAAAATCAACCATGCTCTTTCTTTTCATTATATTGTTAAGATGGTTGATAGTGAGACAGTAGGTTTGAAGGAGCAGGTAATATTATTTGACTACCGACCTAGCGTGGATGGTTAGTATATCAGCTAGTATATGCTGAGATCGTCGGCTCGATTCTGACAAAAAAAAATGTTTGTATTAATTTCCAAAAAAAATTATATATGTTAATCGTTAGTCAGTATAGTTATCATCCTGGCTTTATGGCTGGCCCGGTGTTACCTTATGGGCCCAGGGTCCGCTTTCCTCCATCTTCTCCTCAAATTCGCACAGCCTACGGCATCCTTGGTTGACACATTATTGGTTTAGTACCTACAGTTGGTATAGGATGTCGGCTGTATGAGATGTCGAAGAATACTTATTTATTTATGTGAAACGTTATGATAGAATGTAAAGGAAATTCCATGTCGCGTGACATCGCTAAAAAAATAAAAACTTGCGTCAAGTTCACAACTTTGAAAAAATTAAATACTTTCCAAGTTTTACCAAGTATCGTGATGTGTGCTACTAAAAGAATTACATACATACATTCACGCCCGCTTTCCCGAAAGGGTAGGCAGAGGGACACTTCGCCAATTACATTGTCGGTCCCACGTAATAGGTGGCGAGCCTATTGCCGCTTGCCGGGATCTGTTAAGTTCGCCAGAGCCTTGTCCGTTGATCAGCAGGTGCACCACTTGCACTTAAAAGAATTACCACGGTGTGTAAAGAAAATTTATCGAGATGTTACTTTTGAATATAAACCTTTATTACAAACATACATACGCCTGTTTCCCCGAAAGGGTAGGCAGATGCATATTATACGCCCACATTTCGCCACATATATTTTTGGTCTCACGTAATAGGTGGAGGGAGGTCACATATTATATATTCGATATATTAAAAAAAAATGTCAAATACCAACTCCATAAATTACTGACTTTCCAAACAAAGGTATTCGATAACAACAAAGGATACTTTAAACGTAATCTTCAAGTTTGATTTTGAGTTACAAATTTTATTTTGTTTGTGGTGATACGATCACTTTTGCAGCCTGCTGCCAAGAGTTTACAGTTCTTTATTGTTACCCATGTTGCACATAAAACCTCTTTATATATAGCAATATAAATATAATATAATATAAATATAGCATAGAACCCTGAAATACTATTGCAATGCAAGTTATAAAATTAATGCAAAATTTCTAATTTCAAATTACATAAATCTTTAGTTACTTACAATTTACAATAAACTAATTGTACCATATTTGCTTAAAATATGTACTACAATAATATAAAATTAAAGTTATGTTATGTATTATTTGATCTTCGGTTCTTCGGTCCTTAGGGACTTCATTCCCATCACTACATTTTTACCCCAATATATTACATTTCGTGTATCGGCATGGTATATAAATATAGATGGCATCCAACCCCAATTCATTTTGCATTCATCAAACGTAACTTGGTAAAGGTTGGAGCAAGGCCACAAGGGGAAGTTACGGATCGGTGCTGATATATATCTGCACAGTGATATAGGTCTCATCTTTTATTCGAGTGCATCAAATACAATCATGCCCACATTTCGCCAATTACACTGTTAGCCCCTCGTAATAACGTAACGTAATATAACGGATGACGAAAGTACGGTAACCGGCTCGCTTATAAAATAGATAAATAAATAAAATAAATAAAAAATCATTTATTAATGATTATGATAAGCGCCCTCTGGCGAAAAAAAAAGAGAATTGAGAAAAAGATGGGGGTCAGTAACTGTGTTGCAGCGTCTGACACCCCGCTCCTGGCCAACGTCCCCCGGACCAAAACCGAGAGGACCTCTCCAGAAAGGCGCAGTGGATGCGCCCCTCCTATCTTCTTGTGCGACCATAGCTTGTGTGGCTGACTTTCCGGAGGGCCCATGGTTAGACAGCAGGGGCCCGCTGCCTAAGACCCTCCTGGCGCTGCTTGACGGGCCCTCCTGGCTTGCCCGCTGCGCCCTCCACAGGTCCCTCTTAGTTTCCCCCCCGGTAGTCAGTACTAAGAGCACCCAGAGTCGTCGACCTCTGGGTGTTACCTTTTCCCGGCTTCCGGGAGGTACTCAGCCCCCCCACCACGCCAAGGCCTCTAACTTAGCTTAACGATTACCACATATAGTAATTACCTGAACCAACATCCTAACGTGCCTTCCGAAGTAAGGAAGCGTTTGATATTCAATGCCACACAAACGATCACCCATCCAAGAACTCTGAATTCTGCTTTACTTTAGTTACGTCGATTTCTATTGGTTCGGTTCGGTTTGGTTGGGTGAATCGTTACGACCACCTAGTACCACAGAGTTAAGAGCACTTAAAAATGCTGTCTAAAATATACTCCCTAAATAACTGACGTTTCTATAAAAGGTTAGGAAGTATGATAGTTTAAGGGCCTGTTCCACAATGTCCAAGTAATTTCCCATTATCGTTTACTTGACAGATAGTCCATACAAAACTGTAATTTTAACTTTAGAGTACATTCTAATCAGACATTCAGCCTTACACTTATTTCGCCAGTTATATCTGAGCAGTGTTATCGATCTCATGCTGTATCCGTGTGCATCTCCGTGGTCTAAAATTAAATTAGAGTCGTAGCATGATGCTCCTAGCATGTGATGGGCAGCCCGCGGGCGAGTAGCCATCGATCGCGCGGCCTCCCCGACTCGGCTGAATGTGATCGCTTAGTTGGACGCAGTTATGCAATACGAACTCAACCCACAACGATCAGTCTTGCCTTAGATAAGCCACTCAAGACATTAACTGAGCCTATTAAGTCAGATTTTTGAATGGGCTTAGTTGCATCTCTCGCGAAAGGCACTTCATACGCAAAATCTCTTTCTTTGTTCTGTGCGCAAAATGCACCTTCACGTAATTCTGCTCTGAGTGCTCTGTGCGCAAAACGTACCATTCTCATAATGGTACCTTTCTAATAATGTATCTTTTACGTGATGCACCTTTCTCATAAAGCACCTTTTATGTATTGCACCTTCCTTATAATGCCTTTCATGTAGTGCACCTTTCACATAAAGCACCTTTCGCAAAATACATTAACATGTATTAAAAAGGCAAATTAAATATTTGTATTTTTGAATAAAATGGAAATTGTCTTTATAAACAAATCCTTATTTAATAAAATTCATTAAAAAATTCAAATTAAACAGAAGATTAAGAATCTTCTTTAAACAATCTTTGAACATGTTGGATTCATTGCATAGCCTCCTCCAGATCATCTGGATCCCCAGCGGAAACACGGAGCGTTACATCATTTATGACGTAATGAGAAAAGACCCTAAATCGGGTTGCAATTTCCGATATTTAGTTTATTTACCCGTCAGGTAGTGCTCTCGGAACGAGCTACTGAAAGCTTTCTTGTGTTACTATTTTGTTTACTTATATTGGACAGTCCAATCTAATTTATTGCTTACTTTATGATGTTCTCTGATAAGCAAATTGTGGTTTCTATCTTAGAAGTGCTTCAAATATTAAGGTAGTAAAGGTGCTTTACATTTCTGAATCAGAAAAACTTTAAAAGAAATGTATAACATTTCCCAAAACAAATGAGTTTCACTCACCTTAAAGCTGTTCAAGTCAGAAATAGAGAATTTATATATTTATATTTAATTAAAATATTAAACAACTAATTTGTACGTACAGACTATAAAAAATTTTGACAAATCTAAACATTTAATGCTGATTCTCGATCAGTGTAATATTATCCATTTTTCAGCGGTGTAGGCGCCTTAAGTGTTATTTAAGCTTACATTAAGCTCTGATAAATTGACTCAGGGGTTGTCACATCGTCGGTCTTCTATCAGCCCCGAAACGGAAGCATCGTAAAAGGAAAAGGGGGAAGAAAGCACAAATTCAATGGCTTGGCTCGATAAGAGCCGAGTCGGCAAATACGTCTGAGGACGTTTTGCTTATACCGAAACAGCGGGAACGAATTTATTTCAATATATTTTTGAAAGGTTTAAATTATGAAAGTAACGTACTTGAATCCTACTTATGACATAGAATAGATTCATAATAAAGGGTATTTCGACAAGAACATTGTTTGGTACATCAAAATATAACAATAAACTTAAATGACAATTGTATTACTTTTTATTGTGTTATAAGGCTGCTATCACATTGCAATCAGAGCGTGCTGTGGAATTTTGAAATTGTATATTGATTTTTATCTTTTATATAGTTCACTATTGCTTGATATTAGTTTCAATAAATTATTTTATATAAATGGATGAATGTACAGCACCTAGGCAAACCTATTACGGTTTAAAGGTGCAAAGAAACATGTACATGTAACGTACTTCACTAAATACATATATAAAAAAAGAAGAAAAAGTATGCAAGTGCATGCATGACTACTACTTTTTACCATCATTGTGTACACTGGCTTTCCATAAAATATACACGCACTATGAAACTGCTAAAATACTGTTTCAGCTAGGATGATCGTATGACTTGAACCATATTCAACGAGCTATTTAAAGTAAACTGAAATATTAAGAACTAATACCATTTGCCTACGGACAAAGGGCTTTAATTATTCGTACAACAGAACGAAATAGAATGAAGTATATTTTCCGAAGTAGGTTAATAGTCGGTTGACTAAGGGTTTCTTAGAATTAGAAAATCGATTAACTGAAGATAATCTGAAAGTTCCGAACATTCGATCGACCTAATTTCGAAGTTGCATGTGGAGGTGGTGGTTTCTGATTTGGACTTGTGGGGGAGATAATGACTGCTCAACTGCTCACTTGATAAACTACCTACCGTGTTTGGTAAGTTTTTAAGTTAAGTGCTTTATTTGTAACACTTCACTGAACAACTTAAATTATTTTTGATATTAGTATTGTGGCGTGTTTGAACTTTGACTTTATGTTTTACAGCAGGGTCAGGAAGTATCAATGTTTGTATGTAATTTTCATAATACCATGTGAGTTTATTAATAAGGTTATATGAACTTTTACAGTGCGAGCAAACGCTTAATATCCCATTTTTGGAAAGGGAACATTGTTTGATTAACTAACTTATCTTATACGCATAATATGGCTTGCTTCTTGATGAAACGTCGAATAGTGAGAGGTGGCTAGCCGCTCGCCTACATTGACACTAGTTTAGATCTCATTCTTTTAGTCGCCTTCCTCGGGCCCAGGTGATGGAAGAATTCTTTGGAGGCGTCGCTATCACACGACCCCTATTAAACTAGGAATAAATACGACTAATTAAAACTTTTGTTTTTCCAGGTCACCGTGGCGTACGAGGAAACAGTGAGCAGATGAGGCGAAGGCGGCCGGCGCCATGAGCTAGCCGGCATGGGAGGCGAGGGGGCGGGCCGCGGCGCCGCGCGCTGGCACGTGGGCGACTCGCCCCCGCGCGCGCCGATGGGCTTCGCGGCGCCCGCGCACGATGCGCTCCTCGACCGCGGTCTGGTACCGGCGCCCGTGCCCGCGCCCGTGCCCCCGCTTGTCGGCAATGCGGCGCTGCAGAGGGCGCACTCCAGGTTAATACTTATTTACGGCCACCAGTGATGCGATCATGTTTTATGACTGGTTCAAACTGTTTAATCAAAATAAATATACGAAAATTCATATTTCTTTAAGCCATTCTTATTGAATTAGATCAAATTTTACTACTACATGCCAATGCCATTATCAAACTATTGGAACTTGCTTGTTTGAATGAATAACTAAAATGCCCGAGTCTGCTATTTTATTTTAAAGTTTTTATTTATTGCAAATTGCGATTAGCAAACTGGTTGCACAGAGGTTTAACCTCGCTGATTCATTCGGCTTAAGATTACTCGTAACACAAGCCCTTTTAGTTATCGCAACATGGTTATTGAACATTTGATTCACACTTTATTCATAATATTTTGAACAATAAAATATTGGGCAATATCGAGATTAATTTGGCTAAAGGCCTATAATAAATATTTCAGTACGGTATATTAGCTTAGTAACATTTCTTATTTACACAACGTACCTAATTGTCGTTTGCTCAGTACCTCGTAAAGCACGTTAACCATTTGGTCCCGGCTGTCATGAACATTAGCAGCTGTTATTAGAAAGTCAGTGGCCAATATCCAGACGGCTGGTTTAACCATAATAATATGATGAAATTTCGCTCTGGGTAGCGAAGGTCAGACGATAGTCGCTCCGTGTAAGATCATAGTAGACCAGTGAGCAGACCCTAGGCTCCAAGCGTAAGTCTAGGGCACAACCGGGATAATACTAGGATGATGATGAAAGATAAGCCAACAGGTTATGAAAGGCTAATTGCAAGCCATGAAAAAGGTTAAATTTATACTTCAAGGTCGATGTCATCGCTACCGCCGGAGCCGTTCATGATGCTGCGCGCCAAGGCGCTCAGCAAGCGAGTGATCATTAACGTGGGCGGCGTGCGGCATGAGGTGTTATGGCGGACCCTGGAGAGACTGCCCCACACGCGGCTCGGCCGGCTGCGGGACTGCAACACGCACGAGGCTATCACCGAGCTATGCGACGACTACTCGCTACAGGACAACGAATACTTCTTTGACAGGTTGGTAAAATCAGCGACGCATATGTTAAGCAATTGCGCATACTATGCGCAAAACCATATTTTCCCAATCGAAAAGCGGCAAGAGGGGGTGGCGTCTGTCTATAAGAAGGCGGCGACAATGCATAGCCTGCACTAATGCGTTTAGTCACCTTTTTTCTCATAATCTTGCGCTGCGCAGGCAACTGTACACGGTTCCATAATATTAAATCTTTTTGCCAATAATTGTTTGTATATGTACATTGTCTAACATAACTACATAACTAATCTCTACCTAATAACGTTAAAATGTTTCGTTTGATTGATTATTTACTATATTAATAAGAAAAAAATTAAGTCTACTAATGCTAACAATGCTTAAGATTTTTTTTTTTGTTTTTGTGACTGCAGAACACAAGTTTTTTTTGTAGACTATGTTTTAATTTAAGTACATTTGTAACTGGCGGGAGAAAAACCAACCTTGACGATTTTCTTGCCCGTTCTTTTACGATCAATCTCCCGCCCGCAGTGAATGGGCGCGTAAAATTGAATTGAACAAAATATGGATTTCCGATAATAAAGCCTGAATCAATAAATTAAAAATATTCTAATAAATTACCAATTTTTTAATATGATCAATTCGATCCTTCTGTAACATAAAATATATATTCTCATTACAGACACCCGAAAAGCTTCAGTTCCATCCTCAACTTCTACCGGACTGGCAAGCTGCATTTGGTTGACGAGATGTGCGTGCTAGCGTTTAGCGACGACCTCGAATATTGGGGGGTGGACGAGCTTTACCTGGAGTCGTGTTGCCAGCACAAGTACCATCAGAGGAAAGAGCACGTGCACGAAGAGATGAGGAAGGAGGCTGAGAGCTTGCGGCAAAGGGAGGAGGAGGAATTCGGTCAGGGTACCTGTGCTCAGTACCAAAAGTGGCTCTGGGACTTACTCGAGAAGCCTACCACCAGTATTGCTGCCAGGGTAACGTATACTACAATCCTTGTAACTTCAAAAGATATTTTATCTTTTCCTCTTTTAACAATGGTGTCAACAGGAACGCTGCCAAGGATTATCTTGTTTTATTTTATGGGAAAGGTATAGAGTTCTGTAAATTAAGTGCTTCTGTCTTATTGTGAGTCAATTTATTATTTTACTGAGATTTGCACATATACATACATTTGTACACTTTCAATCTTTTGTTAGGTTAAGTTTCATTATTTTATTCTTATAAAAACACATCAGACTTGTTATTTAATAACTACAATAGCTGACACGCATTATCATTATGCAATAATGCACACATTCACTAAGAATTATATTTTACACTGTATTATATCTTAATCCTTACGTTATGATTATCTATTTATAACAAAACGCATGTCTTATCCAAATGAGAAAAAAAACTCTTATAACATTTAATATAAGAACAAAAATTAAATAAAATATTTTTTCAGTATTTACAAAAAATAGAGACTATATACAGGGTGTAAAAGAACTTGATCAAAGCCAAACGCATTCTACACATCATAACAAGATACAACATCTAAAAAAAATATTGGAAAACGATTGTCATTTTTGGTGTTAAAAATTGCAAATAGTAGCATACTATGAAGTGCACGCAACAGACCGCTTTTCTGCGAAGCCCAAGCGTGCTGACGTTATTTTAAGAAATAATATTTAAGAAGTAACGCTTAAAATTTGTTTTAACCAAAAATCATACAAAACATTTTCATGACCTTGACCTTCAATAACTATAAGGCTATTGATTTCCAAGGTATAGTCACAAAGAAATTTAATCTTTCGGCTTTGATCAGGTATTTTTACACCCTATATTTTATTTCATATAAGAACTTACATACTGAATGTTAATGACATATTACTTTGAAGACAATATTTATGTAATTTATATAACTACTAACATAATGTAAATGAAGTATACGTATTTGACATTATTTACTTAATTTATATAACTACTTACTTTTAGTTACTAAGATACAGCATTATTACATATATCTTACTCTTTTATAAACACACTTTTTCACTTTCAATATTTTTAGCAGAATGTTATTGAATGTTTTTAGCTTAACGTCTTGTTCTGAGTCTTGTTTTGTTATTTGTTAATGTGTATCTGAAAGTATTTACAGTAGGTTGTGTTTGTGGTGCATGAATAACATCTATTTCATAATTATTTGTGTTGATCCGACTTGTCTGTTTGTGTATGTCCCCTGTGTTATGGAATGTGGTGTTGTGTTCCGACGTTATACCATGATTTGTGATCGCTGTAAGGCGTCTCTTGGATCGTTAGTTTTTCTATGAATAGAGCTTGAATTTGTAGATTAGTCCATGGTTAGCTGATTGATTTATCTGTAATTTATTCGAGTACAAATTTGACATTTGAAACTGCTGCTCCATGGGAGTCGAACAATGTATTGTTTGCAAATTGCAAACATTATGTAATCAATTTTAATCACAAAATTCACAAGCCTTAGGGAACCAATAAAAAGTATAGATCTTATAATATATTCATAAATATATAATAGTAGGTACCTATCAAATCTTACACCTAGTGACGTATTTACTTTATTCAATAATTCTTAATGTCTAAAGATCTAAATAACGATGACGATAACTATAACATTTGAAAAGTTTAGGTGAAATCTTGATATTTAATTCCAATAATTTGGAAAACATTTTTATTAACGTTAAAGGAGATTCTGACATTAGAGGAACGTTTGTGTGGTGTTTTATATTATGCGCTTCAATGATTGGAAGACATGGTCCTGGGTGTAAGTGCCCGATAATACCCGGTTATTTTGATTTAAAACCCGAGCCCAGTACAGCAAAAATAAGTTGATATGAGAATATGTCTAACACACATCCTGTTGTACGGTACCTAGAGCAGGATACTAAGACGTGCACATACATTTAGGCTAGAGAATGAAGCGCTCATAGCTCAAGAAGTCAGGTGGCCGAGCTAATAAATGAGTAATAAATAATTCAGCTATGCATTTCATATATCGTGGCACGCCAATGGGTGAACCTATTTTACCAATTTTTTGTTTATTAATGTTAACTGATCGTATGCAAACGACTGCTAACGAGCGATTTTGCTAGTCCGATTAAAACCAACATCCGAAGAGACGCTTTAATGTAGTGGGTATATTAAATCACATATTGAATCATCCTCACAGCTTGCACTTGACTTATATATTGTATGTGAGTAGTTTGATTTTCCTAGTTTTGGCAACGGCGAACCCACTGTGTAAGTATTGAACATATACAAAACTACCAAAGCTATATAATAAATATACACTTTTGTATTTTATATCATTTATTTATGTATATTTCACAATTACTTAATTACACTTTTGCTATTTGATATTTTATATAAATATTTTAAACTTGATTAAATAATATTAGCATGGCGATTTTGCCATAAATCGTTGAAAAAATATATACCTACTACTTCAATAATTTTAAAGTAAGTACGTAAACTATTTATGCACAAAATATTTATTTTATTAATATAGAGTTCGGTGAAGTATAAGATATGTAATTTATTCATATACATGATTATTATAATTACTTCAATATATCTTTTAGATACTTCAACTGCATTGCACCATCTTGAACTTTGACAAAGTATTTTCATGAGGCATTGTTTATAGTAAACTTTTATAAATGTTCACAGCAGCAACGTATCATTCTCCAAACGGAGAATATAAAAAACAAAGCTTAATTGTTGTCGCAAATATGTATGCAAATATGGGATGGGCTTACGCGATGTGACCAGCCGCCGCCGGCGACGCTCCAGGGCCCGCGTGCGGGGGGGCACGGGACGGCGCCGCGCCCGTCGCACGCGCCGCACGCGCCCACACGTGCCACGCGCTGCGGCCACCGTGCGGCGTGCGCGCGCCGCGCCCGCGCCGCCTCGCACTACGGCTGAGCGCTGCTCCGCCGGCGTCCTCTCCCCCATCCACCCCTCAACCTCCTTCTCTGTCTCTTTCCTTCACCGCCTACTAAACACTCTTGCCTCCCTCTACGGCTCCGGTCTCCCTTCGAACTCCGATGCTTCCGCTTCGTGGTACTGAACCGACTAACCCAGTGACGCGGGCGTTGGACGGACGCGCGTGTTCCACCTCGCTTCTAACGATTTGACGCACGTCCGTTCACCCGAATAATTTCAAAATATTTAGTTGGGGAAACTCAACCACTTCTTGACCACACAACACTACTAACATAATCACACATATAGATGTTATTTTTACACCAAAATTATTCTTAACTAATATTAAGATATAACATATACTTACTTATCATTATACTTTACTTGATTGGCACCACGTTGAAACTTGTAAATACTTACCAACATAATATACATTTATCCAGCTACCATATGACGTAGCCTTCAAAAATTGTAAAAAATGTGGAAAACCTAATTTTATATAGACACTGGCACTTAAGACACAAAATAGGCGGCAGCGCGGTGGCTGGGAATGGCGCGTGCCACCGCCGCTCACCCGAGACGTGCTTGCAGGTGATCGCGGTGATCTCGATCCTCTTCATCGTGCTGTCCACGATAGGGCTCACTCTGAACACGATACCCCAGATGCAAGTGTACGACGAGAAAGGTGCGCCCATGGACAACCCGCAGCTGGCCATGGTCGAGGCTGTCTGCATCACGTGGTTCACTCTCGAGTACGTGCTGCGATTCAGTGCCTCACCGGATAAGTGGAAGTTCTTCAAAGGTGGACTCAACGTAATAGACTTGTTGGCTATATTGCCATATTTCGTATCTCTATTTCTACTCGAAACGAATAAGAATGCGACTGACCAGTTTCAAGACGTCCGCCGTGTCGTACAAATCTTCCGTATAATGCGAATTCTTCGTATTCTTAAACTCGCCCGACACTCGACTGGGCTGCAATCGCTCGGTTTTACACTCAGAAACTCTTACAAAGAATTGGGTTTACTCATGTTGTTTCTTGCGATGGGAGTGCTCATATTCTCTTCATTGGCATATTTTGCTGAGAAGGAAGAACCGGGGACAAAATTCATCTCCATTCCGGAAACGTTCTGGTGGGCCGGCATCACCATGACCACAGTCGGATACGGTGACATTTACCCCACGACCCCGTTGGGCAAGGTCATCGGCTCAGTTTGCTGTATTTGCGGCGTGTTGGTAATTGCGTTACCCATCCCCATTATCGTCAACAATTTCGCCGAGTTTTACAAGAATCAGATGCGGCGCGAGAAGGCGCTAAAGCGGCGGGAGGCTCTCGAACGCGCCAAGCGCGAGGGCTCCATCGTCTCGTTCCACCATATTAACTTGCGGGACGCTTTCGCAAAGAGCATGGACCTCATCGACGTCATCGTGGACACAGGTCAGTAGTGGCCTGATTGCCTGCTTGCGCTTGTCCAGTCCATGTCATGTGTCCTGCCTGTCCTGTGCTCTTCACTCGCACGCATGCTCTCCGTGCTCATTCAACATTTGTGTCACTGAATGCGATGAGTGTCGAATGAACGCATGAGTCGTATAGTTTAGCTCTCCGGACTCGCAGACATCTCCAAAATCAAAACAGTTCACGTTACATCGCAGCTACAGCTATCTTCACCCGTTCGAACCAACGAGGTGCACTGAGAGTGTTTTATTCCTTGTCTTCAGGTGACAAGTGCGTCCTCATTGAGGCAAGAGACGACGCCAGATGAGCTACTTGCTACTATCGCACACTCGACCATTATATTTAAGTCCGTAGCTCGAGTCGGGCTCGCGTCGCGTGTAGCTTGCGATGTGCGACGAAGACACTATAATCTAAGGTCGATTACTTTGTCAGCGTAAGCTTAACGCTTTTTAGAACTAAACATTTTCTTCTGTGGACTGTCCGATGTGTGTATCCGGAGGAAGCTGGATTTAGACAATTCGTGTGGAATGTGTGTTGTGTTGTTCACGTCGCTACTTACCTATTTGTCATTTGTATTAAAAATAAATTAAAAAAATATTATGTAAATCAATAAGAACTTTTCAATACTAATACGCTATAAGGGCGAGGTGCGGGAAATGTTGCTACTTAAGATGGTGTGTCTTCAGGACACAACCTGTCGCAGGGTGATGCCACTAGCCTGGAGGGCGAGGCCCCGGCTACCACAGGGTGCTACAGGCAGTATGAGCATACTATCACTAGTAAGATGCCCCAGAGTACCGATCCCAGCCAGGTAAGAGCAATCATGTTCCATTTGGGTGCGTCGCTCTAAGGGTTAAACAGCGCATAATTATTTTTTTAATGTGACTCGTATTCTAGATTACACCTCCTGATATTAAGCATACAGTGCAATCTACAAAGTAAGAGGATGGCCTACGATAATAGTAATAATAAATATCGCCTCTCTCAACTCATAACACATATTTCAAAACATAATAAAGTGGTGGTAAGCATTAGCTTACAGGTCCACTTAATAGTGTAAGCTAAACCGATACCGATAAAATTAAAAGGTGATTCAGTTTTAAAATAAGTTAGTGACGCACCCTTTGAATTTTATAATTAATTCATTATACCTATAGGCTTCCCATTTACAAAGAAAGTAACAATTTCAGAGCAGTCCTAAAAAAGAGCGGCGGTACTCGGACGAGTGCCCTGACACGCCGGAGAAACGGTTGCTCATAAACCCAGAGCCCACACCTGTAAGACTATTGCATTTACATTTTGTTAAATCATTTGCTGCAAATATCTACTGCAAACGCTCTTAAGTGAAACGCTTTATATAAAATGTTACAGAGTCTAAGGCACAGCTTCCGATGAATAACTTCAACGTCATTCTTTAATATTATTTTGAAAAGCAGTGGCTTTCTTTTGTATTTTTGTTAATACTCGTAATGTACTTTGCAAAAACTTGCAACAAAATTATATTGCTGATTTCATTGCTTTATGTGATTGTAAGTATTGTTATTGTCTACAGACCAGTGAATTAAAATGTCTTTCGGATAACTTTTAAAGCAGTAACTTATCAAGCTGTTACTTACACCCTGTATCGATTAAACTATAAGTATATAATAAAATTTGAAGTAGTTATTTATGTGCGTCTAACTATACACGCTGGTATTTATAAAATCTAACAGCGACAATACTTGTAATATTTTATAACTAATTCTTTAATGTCATATAAGAGAAAAATAAATATTTAGTTCCTAACAGCTAATCATTTATCTTTTTTTAGGAAAAGAAGATGGCTGACAAACAGCTTGACTTGGATCAGCTGCCTTCTGAGTTTGAATGTTGTTTTTGCACGTTTAAGGTACTAAGTACACTAATGTCTTATCCATACTAATCATTCGTCATATTGTCTGCATTAACGACACGATTTTACTTTGCTAAGTTTAAATAAATAACATTTTGTGCGTTTGCTAGTTTGTTCAACCAGCGGTTATCCTGTAAGTACGCAAAACTTTATCAATTTACCTAAGAGCTGTCCTCATATGTAAGTAGGGTACATTTCAGAACCTGGAATAATATTCAACCACTCATTAGATAATGAGAAATTTGACTGATCACCCTATATTATAAAGTTCAAAATCTAATGTAATTGGAAGTATGATTATGTTTACCCTAATCTTACCCTTGTTCTGCTGTTCTAAAAGTATTCCGATAAATAATATAACTTACATAAAAGTTATAAGCCATTACAAAACAAGCTGCAATCGATATGACAGAAATTTTTACTTCTTAAACTTCATTAACTGGACTTCATCAATACGCAAATGAGATACCAACTTTATCACACGTTGATACGTGTAGGGATACAAGGAGTTCATCGACGCCGAGCAGCTGATGCCAATGGCGACCTCGGACCTGCGGCAGCCGGTGTGCGTGGAGCTGGCGTGCCTACAGCGGCACCCTGCTCCTAAAGCCCTGCCTGAAGCCACTCCCAACAGCCTAGACAGTCCTGGTAAGATACAGCCTTCTTTCTTGTACTAACTGAATAGCTATAAGCTGTTTTAATGTCTATAAAGTTTATTTTCTTGTCTACCATAGCGAATCTCCATTTTATAAATGGGTTAAGAGATAATTAAACTTTTTGGGAAAGTGTTTTTTATTTTAATTTCATTAAATTTTTTGGTCTTTCGATTCAGCCCCTTTTACCTAATGTCGTAATTGCTCCAATCTTTTAAATAATGTTAATAATATTATAAATTTTTACCTATTTCAAATCTTATAAAGTGTTTGCACTGAATTGTCGCACGTTTAAATTATTTTTGCTGGCTGGAGTCTTTTAAACCTATAAATCACTTCTACTTTGTTGCTCATTCTATCAGCACTCTTTATCTTTCCAAGTGTTGAATGGTGTTACTTAGCACTGGCAGCACACACCACTTTGTGCTCCATGTGCGTCTATGTCTTACGTTGCAGATACATTTGCATCATGCCTTACGCACCCTTTTCCTTCAGAGGGCGACATCGCATGCGACATCGACTCATCAAACTTGTATGTGAACCCTTTGGATGGTAGCGGCGGCGGAAGTGCAGGGGGCGGGATTTCGGGCGATTATAATGGTGTGCGCAGGAGTGCCTCGGGGGACGGGGCCGTGTTGTGTGCGAAGGTTTCGCAGGGTGAATCTCCGCGTGGGTCGCGGGGGAGCCTAGCGGGCGCGAGTGCGGTAATGGCCTCCATGTTGAGCGCATGTGGGGCGCCCGCCTCAGAAACAGGAGCGCTTGCTATAGAGACATCGCGAGTGAGCCTGCCCCAACCGCTGGAGGATGCGCCTGCCGCACCTGACGACTCCAAGCCCAAACACAGAAAGGCACGTTTTCAACAGGTTAGGATTTTGATTATAAATGATGTTTAGATGGATTGACATCTGATCTGTCAAAGTGAGTTAATCTTTGCACATTATTACCATTTTTTGTTCAAAATATCATATTCGTTTGCACGTTCCACGGTTTGATGATGCATGTATTTTTTCACAAAAACTAAATTCGCCATTCAGTTAGCTCCGGCAATTCGCACTACGAGTACCTATTGTTATTTTTCAGGATTGGTCGGAGGAGGAGAAGAGGCCTCCGAGAGGGATAGCTACGAGGATTATCAATCACCACATACTTTTTGGTAGGAACCAATTCAATTGAAGATACCCATCTTTTGCATTAGCAATTGGATATTGTAGAATAGATGTTAAACTTTATTCGTGCGCAGGTAAGAACGGAAACAAGCGCGGCGGCGGCGGCTGGACGAATGAGGGTGATTCGAGGTCTCGTTCCATCCTCAAGAACAAGGAGGCGCGAGGCACTGACAGCGAGCTGTTGCTTCAGGAGACGACCTCACTCGGAGCCAATGTTAGTAGACACTATAGGCGTATTTTACAATGTCCAATTAACTTTTCACCAGCGTTTACTTGATAGATTTTCCATACAAAACTGTAATTTGAACTGTTTTATCTTCCAAGTATTAATTAGACATTTGCGAAATTGACGACTTTTTAGAGCATTTGAATGGTGTACACAATATGAGATTCATATTTGTTTGTTAAAAGCAAAATAATCGAAATGACGATGTGTCAATAAAGACAGAAAGAAAAATAATTTATAAATAAGAAGTAGCCATAAAGTAGGCTATTCCACAGTTTTAATTCGTCGCAAGCAGTTCAAGGAATTAGTCAGATGTTATAACAACCTGGTGTATTGTAAAATAAGGTAACCATTTTGCTTGCACAGGAAACGGGAGCACCAAAACGGTTAAGTATATAAAGATTTGTCAGGATACTTTTATTAGATAAGATAAGATAAGATAGCAACTAATTTGAATCACAAATACACACATGCAGAAATAGACAATATCTTAGACATGACAATCAATCTAAAAAAAAAAAGAAAAATTAAAAAAATTTTTTTGTATAAAATAGGTACAAGGGCCACTAATATTAAAATAAATTCCGCCTAAATTCGTAGAACATCTGATTCTAAATGCCTATCACAAGCCGATGCAGAAGGGACTGAGAAGCCTCCAAAAGTGTATCTTAATAATGTTGATGTAATGTTGTGTTGGTTCCAGGGTGACTCGGGCAGCGAGTCCTCGCCGATTCGACTGAAGGACTTCAAGGGGCAGAACCACAAATGCCAAGAGCGCGACAGTCTCGTCACCTAGGACCTGCTTTCACCTTGCATCCAACAAAAAATTAGAGCGCAATAAATAATTGAAATTATATTAATAATTTTAACATATCATTGGGCGATTGTGACTGCTTGTTGAATATAGAGTTTTCATTTAGTAGGGTTATAAATATTGTAAAAATATAATATGTTACTTAAATGTAACAATTGTTCATTCCAATCGAAAAGTTGAAGGTACCTATTTGTTAAGTTTTTTTACGTGCAATTATTAATTGCTAATTCTAATTTAAGCGATATAGTTTGTACAGCATAGTTGATGAAAAAAGAAGCAATTATTAAAATTAAAGATTTTCTGAAATTGTTACGTTGTTTTTTATTACTCAATCCTAACTAAATAAAAGTTGCCCCGCAATTTTGCTCACATAGCTTTTCTTATTTCCGGATTTCCTCCTAGGGGTGCAATTTTCACAGCATATGTTATTGACGACCGATATGGCGTGAAGGTCAGTATACTTGCACTTCACTCCAGAGGTCGTGGGTTCGATTCCCACACAGGACAAGTCTTTGTGTGCATGAACATGAATATTTGTTCTGGTCTGGGTGTTTTCCTATGTATATGAAGTATATATTTATAAAAAAAAAGTATGTAAGTATGTTTATCCGTTCTTTAGTATCCATAACACAAGTTCTTAGTGATCCTTGTCTTGGAACTAAATAATCGGTGTGATTTTATATTTATTTATTGCTTGTTTCTTATCAAATAGTCTTCCCCTATCTTCAGATTCCTTAAAAATAAGGGTAAGGCTAAGGCTCCTAACTACGTTTTTTTCCATTTTTGGCAATCCTGAATCACCTGAATATTTACGCTCCAAATTCAGAACTCTCTCTTCTACTCATTCTAGGCAGCTTCGCTCGTGTGACAACTATCTGCTTGCCACTCCACAACACAGTTCAAGTTTTATGTCAAACTCTTTATGCATTAAAGCTATTTAACTTTGGAACTCCCTCCCTATTGATATAAGGCTGGCAGAAAACAGCAAACCTACTTTTAGTAAAGTAAAGTAAAGTAAAGTAAATGTTTATTCGGAGCAATTTTACACCATGAATATAACAAAAAAAAGAAACTAAAACTAAAAGAGCACATTGCTACCGAAATGGATGCCACTCAGCTCATGCCCTGACAAAGAAATGTCAAGACGCTGATTTTCAGTGGCTCCAATCAGACCATAAAAACAAAATTATTAGGCAAACAACAGGTAAATTAAATTCGACAGTAAAACCAAATGACAACACAAAAAAACAAAAAAAAAATTAAATAAAAATCATTGAACAGAAAAGCACATAACACTGAACAGAAAAACTATATAAAATATAAAAAGAAATTATAAAAAGAAAAAATTTAAATAAAAACAGAACATACACAAAATTCACAATACGCCACCTCAAAGGTGCTGTGCGTTATATAATTGTTCTTTCATAAGGTACTGTTTTAGATTTGACTTAAAAGTTAGGATACTATTACAGATCCTGATAGGCGGTGGCAAATCTTTTAAAGGGTTGCTTAAAAAATATTTTCTTGAGGATTCAATTTTGATTGAGTACATATCATAATTACTATTATTCTTGGTATATGTATAGTTTATTAATAAAACATATTAAATTCTATGTAAGTTTATATGTTTTCTTGTTCGTACTGCCTCATACTTTTCTGCTAACCCAAAGGTTAACTGGTAGAGAATAGTTGCCTTGTAGCATTAATTCGTCTTTTGTAAAAAAATATTTGTGCGATAGTTTAAATAAATTCTTAATTTCTTCCTTATGAGGAAAGCTACCAAATATCCTCACTGAATGTTTAGGCTATTAAATAACCCAAACCCAAGCAAACTTATCTCACAAACCAAGAGATATTAAGCCTCCATATGACACTTAAATTCAATCACGACGGTCTATAAATGAAAGTTGTACAGCATTCAAACTATTATGAGATCGTGATCTTCCAGATATCTGAGGAGGTGAGTGTTTATAACACGCTCCAGAACCATGGAGAGAAGAGACGTTAACAATAGATATGGGCATTTAATTCGAAGGGTATGATCGGTCGGATCAGTGATTTTGGGCACAGGTTGCCTAACAATGGCATGGTCTTGCACCAATACCATTTCGGTGGACTTCAGCAGTCTTGGCATTTACATCGGCCAGAAACTAAACCCGAAGTGCTACATCGAGGTTGTCATCTTATCTGCCTCCATAAGTTAGGTATCCTTAATAAGGTGAAGCGGTTTTTTACACCCGAGCAGCGCTCTTTGTTGTCCAAGACTCAAGTCCCATCGAGTGTGCAGTATTGTTCCCATCTTTGGGATGGTTCCGCTAAGTATCTCCTCGACGCACTAGATAGACTGCAAATGCAAGTGATGCTGAGGTCATCTTTTGAGGACCTACAGCTACGTAGGGACATTGTCTCTCTCAGTGTCTTCTCCGGTACTATTATAGTTCGTGTTCTGAGGAGCTATTCGATCTCATCTCGCCCTCTTATTTCCTCTTTAGAACATCACGTGCTGGTCTTATAAACCATCCACATACTGAGCAGACTATCAGCATTCGAACCAAGACATTTGGTAAATCGTTCCGGTGTAAGACCATTAGACTTCGGAATTCTTTGCCGGCACACGTGTTTCTTAGCTCCTATAATTCTGGGTATTTTAAGCAGGCGGACTGGGTGCGCTTTTTACCGTGCGTACTCCATGAAATGAAGTTCCTTAGTTTTTGAAATGCTTTGACTGCTTAGGCAGAATGCATTCATTATGACGTATACCATTTAAAAAAAAGATGGCACTTACTTAATGGAGAAGTAAAGCATGTCTTAACAACTTTAAATGCGTTATAAAACTTTGATAGATATAGGCGCTACCGTCCTTATTGTACATAGAGTAGCGGCTTTGAATTTAAATCTTTAAACGCTCGAATAGAAAAATATACAAAATCACTGACTTTGGACTTCAATTTTTTTACAGTTTTAACCCCACCAGAAATATTTAATCACCCAAACAACATTTCAATACAAACACATTCAAATAATATTGTTTTTTGTCTCCCGACTTAGGACAGGGTTAAGAATCAAAATGCATTGATTAGTCAACAATGATATTTAATTTAGAAGCTAAATTCTTTTTCCATAATAGTCATGTACTAAAGTGTAGAGTACAAATATAACACAAATTTAATATTAACATTAGTTAGGAAAGTGCATAACCGACCGATCGGCGGCCGGGGCCACACAGACGCAGCCTCTATAAATCACGAACGTACAAAATATCATCATCATATTTTAGAAACAGATTTAGCGTAAATTCACCAAAATATATCCATTAAGGCAATATCACAAATCGCAAAAATTATGAAATGGAAATAACAAAATAATTTATCGTGGTCCAAAATTAATACTCGTCATTATAAAATACAATAAACAATAATTTAATACTTCAATAATAATTATTATAATATTAATAATAATAACGTAAAGTTAAAATGAGTAATAAAAACATAATATGAAATCATTAAAAATACTTTGGTTTGCAATGAGTAAATACTCGACGCATCTAAATAGACATTATAAATGAGAGCACGGCCGAAATACTTAACTAAATGGGATAGTTTTAAATAGACATTTAAGAACGTTACTAGAGTAAGTTTCTAAATTTTTGTTACGGAAATTGGGTTTATGAATGTAAAAAGTACAGGATATAACGTATCTATCTAATAACATAATCTGAAACAATTTAGAATCCTTGCATATCCTTGGTATTGTAGTATATTTTAATGTTATAAATTGTTCCCTTTTCGATATTAAAAACAAGAAACCACTTTAGCGCTCCGTTACCCCGCGTGGTTTATAACAGTACTTCACTTATTTTAACAATAAGCGTTGCGTCATTCAAATAGATTTCAAAACTTATTTTCATTGATATAAGGTCACTTTTTCCATACGGGCCAAATTATTAAACTTAAAATCTTACTAAAATAAAGTTCCTGAATGCCTGCGTTAAAGTAGGAATGAAGAAGAAAAAGATATTCGTACAGGTAGATTTTACAAATTCTAAAGTTTAGTATTTAGTTATTAACCGTAATTACACCTTATACTGAACACACAGGCACCTTACATATTTTTTTTCTTGGCAGTTATTCATGGCACAATACTGTTAATACAATATCACTGCAATTTCAATAGATCAAATGTTACGAGTAACATAATTTGTATTTCCTTACAACTTGAAATAGTACACAGCATACATATTTCTTATTTAAAGCTTTGAGTATTAAAAATATCACAAACACATTGTCATTTTGTTTAAGCTGGCACGGTATAACTAGCTTAATATTCGTTCGGTACATTCAATACTATTGATACAATATACTGGCAAGAAATAAAATAAAGCACACCCACAAGTGTATTCGTAGTCCATGAGGCGGCGGACGAACGCCAGAGGATATGAATTAATTTGATTTCATAGGTATGACGCCTGAGTTGGATTTTGTATGACTCTGGAATATGATCAGAATCTATTTCACTTTGGTTATGATAGGCTAAAGTACTGTATTGAGTGTCTATAGAGGGGACTGTCGTGACATACGGCGTCAAGCCTTAGAAATGCCATCCAGTATTTTGACTTGGAATGAGGGATTAATTGCATTCGCTGTAAAAGAAATCGAGTCTACTTCTATACTGGGTATGGGAAGCGAGGTTAGATATGAGTTAAATCAAGTATATTTTAATTTAAACTAGTACAGAAGTTAATAAGAAGAGAGCATAAAGAAACACTTCTTTTTAGGGTGGACTAATTATTTTGCTCACCAGTTTATTTGCTAGACTGTAACCATTGACCAAAGTATTATGAACAAATATGTCTGTAAAATAGTGCCAGCTTATTTTGTCATAGTTCTAATTAGATTAAAAACTTATACCTCCTTATTAATTGAACATTGCATAGCAATAAGGCGACTTGTATTGTCAACATAAAAAATATGGTTTGGCTTTACTAAAACACACGTGGATAAATTATAGTTTTTTTACATACATACAAACACGCATGTTTCCCCGAAGGGGTAGGCAGAGGCATAATATACGCCCACACTTCGCCAGTTGTGTTTTCGTCCCACGTAATAGGTGGCGAGCCTATTGCCGTTTACCGGGAACTTAAATGTTCGCCAGAGCCTCGTCCGTTGATTGGCAGGTGCACCACTTGCAGGTGAGGTTGGCTTGGTCTTCTCAGATCAGGGTAGGAGCCCAATACACATAATTTTGATCTTGAAAATTAATGTCATCAGTCAATAAATACATATAAATACATATAATATAAAAACACGCGTGTGAGTAATCCATATTATATGCAGAATACTTTTGCGACGTTTCAACAATGGTTTTGACAAAATTTTGCATTATAGCGTCTATAGATAATGTCTATTGCAATGCTATGCAAGTTTTAATAATAAGGATGATAGTGCAATAAGAATTTTATACATTAAAGTGATACTACATTAATTTCTCTCAATATCAACTGTATATACAGCGCTACTAAGTATCGGAGAATTCATGAAAACACCAAAAATGTCAAAACTGTAACTATACATTACTCTACCTACATTGTTAGGTGAAAACTAATAATTTGGTTAAATTCAAAACTCTATCTAATAAGGGTTAAAGATAAGAGATGATAGTTATGTCATATTTAAAACTTAAATCTAAATACATAAAAGAAATGTTACAGACAAATTATTGAAGAGATGAGGGTGGCTACGTATGCATTACTAAAGAGATAAAACGTGTAATAAAAGGTTTATCGGGACTCTGTTTTACAATAGAAGCTACAAAAAGAAACTCCACACTGGCAACAATTCATATAATAATTGATTTGACAGTGACAGATAAAATAGAATTTATTGCCAGGTTCAATATTTACGTGGTAGCCTGCGGCGCGGGCGTCCTAAACTGCTTCAAGCTTTATTGAGCTACGCTAAATCAAATCAATCAATCTATCTTTTTAACATTGTCTCCTAAATTCGTAGCCTACCCTCAACCATTAACGGTGGAAATATAAAAAAGTAAAAAAAATATTAACACAATTTTCAATTGACTTTGTACGGTAGCCTTGGTGGTACCAGGCCAGAATGTCTACAACATTCGTCAGGAAACAACGATTAACTCTAGTTTGTTACTTACGCACAATTTAATTCTTGAACTCCCTTAACAAAACTTATAACGAATAAAAAAATTACGGGATTCTTAATGAATATGTTAAAAGTAAAATAAGAGTTATCACTTTGTTCGAAAATGCTCTATGATAAAATTACTAACTCTAACTGATTACTACAGATTTTATAGTAATGCATTTCAATTCCGTTTTCTAGAAAAAATCAACACCATTTCTTAATTTTATTTAGCATCTGTGTTCATACTTGCCTGTTTTCTCCGTCATTATAGGTACGTAATGACATCAATATGGAGCCGATGGCAAATTGCAACCAGCGAACATCCAAAAGATGCTGCCGAAATCTAAGCGATGACTGTTCCACCAACAATAGGTCCACTCCATGCATGGAATACCCGCCCTATGAAACATCTGATAAGGGACAGCTGCCTGCCTAAATATAAATAAATAACTTACTACTGTCTCATAGAAATAATGTAACACTTGCACTTCATATTGTTTAGTATTGTTGGTCTCATTCATGTCTAATAGCTTAGGTGGTATTTGATTCCAAGCAAGTGTATCAAAAATTAGGAAAGAAGATGCGCCGTAACACACCAACTATCTAACAAGGGGATAGTTCTCTTTGTTACAGTACACTACTGGGCATATATGATGTGACTCAACGACTGATGTCAGTTATCCAGTGAGTGTAGTTCATTTAGAGAAATAAAAACAAAGGAGAAAGCGAAAAAATAAATAAACGAGAAACTGAATGAAATGAGAATGATCAGTAGATCATTTGTCTTAGAGCATACAATATAGTGATCTCCTCAAGTAAGATATATAAAAGTTTTTCCAATGGAAAATAACAAGAAAAGCGAACTAGTATTGACACAGAAACAAGGCTTTCCCAATCCAACCTCATCCTTTCAATCGTTGTGTAAGAAAAATAATTAACCGAGAAATGAATTTCTCTTATAAAACATTTCTTTGGAACAGCGATACACTAGTAATTAAAACAGGCAAAATTTATTTACACTTCAACAAGTAATAGGAAAATTGTGGAGTTTTGTACACATACAATTGTAAATAATTTAAACGATATGATAATTTTAACATTCAAACAATGACTCAATTTTTGATCCATAAAATATAACATTGAATATGGCAGTACTATCCCCTTTTTTTGTACAAAAATAGGGGGACAGTACTTCCTTATCTATTTTAGCTCAAAAATGAGCTAAGCGAATTCAAAGTAATACGCAAATGAACTAGATATATTTCGGCCCTCAGGTCAATGCATATGTCAGTGCGGCGCGATATCTAGTAAAAAGTCACCCGTTCAATTATTGTATGATACTTTTATAAAACTGGCCATTTGCTAGTATAATAATATATCATTTGTCAAAAACGAGAAGTTCGGAAACGCAGTGCAGTTTAATTGTGATCAGCGTAACTTTTCCTTGATGAAACGTGAGAAAAGTTTAAAGGCATGTTAAAACACATTAATTATCGTTTTTAGTCATTTTGTATATGGCGTAACACTACCGATGCCACGCTAGCGCGAGTGCGGCGCGTAATCGCCCCCACAGCCACGGGTAGAGGCCGCCACCGCGCCACGCCGCGCGCGCAGCACATTTTACATAGTCGTACAAACCCCAAGGGGCGTGGCCTCCATTCACATAGTATACATACGTGAAACCGTCTTTACAACGGCCCTTTATCGAGTAGTAGTACGGGAGGAATGAGTGTAGCAGAAATCTGCAATGGCATAAAATTAAATATTATTAAAATAAAAAACAAAATTGTCCCCCTGTAAATGAAAAAAAAAATCATATAGCCGTCATATTGAATTGAAAATAACATATTCTTTTAAATTTGATTTTAAAAAATACCATATAAGTCTGTTCAGGCTATAAGAATTTATGGGGGAATTAATAAACTTATGTGATACAGTAAACCTGAAAACATTACACAACGTTTTTTGGTGGCAAAACATTGTGAATGTAGCATTAATTAGGATTATTATATACCTTTACATCTATGCTATGACTATTACATCAAAGCTACAATAACCTATAGATTTTCTGACAAAGTTATCTATCATAGACAGCATGACTATAGTAAATTAATGTTAAACTGCAAAATTTGTGAAGTTGCTACAATGATGGCGAAGGCATGTCATTATATAGTTTTTAATTTTGTAGAATGTCTGATGAATGATTGGTCTAATAACTTAATACATACGATACAATTTAAAAGATAAATGTGCACTACTGCATGTATGCTGCAGCTACAATGATGGCAAAAGAGCGAACATACAGAACACGTACTCGATTCGATTGAATAAGAGTCGAGGATTCTTTTTTGGGCTTCTTTCAGACGCTTTTAGGTTTAATGTCGCTAGATGGCGTTAGTTGTCACTTCACGCCTGTGTCCCCAAAGGGGTAGGCAGATTCATATTATACTATACCCTTACATTATATTATACCTCTGACCTAAGCTATGAGGGTAAGAAGCAGACAATTTCTGAAGGTGTTCTTGAAAAATCAAGTCATTAGCATTGGCTATGATATTATGTTGAGTGACACTCATCTTCTCAGCCCATTAATGTCCCACTACTAAGCATGGCCCTCCTCTCACAAACCAAGTTAAGAGATTCAGACCATTCACCACCACGCGAATAAAGGTTTATAAAATAACTTTATACAATAATCTACAGTCATCATATCATAGCATTATCTCGGTTGCCCTAGACTTAAGCTTAGGGCCCAGGGTCTGCTCACTGGTTCGACCAGATTTGACTGAATTTCAGTTATTACGTGGAGCGACTGCCGTCTGATCTCCGCAATCCAGAGGGAAACATCATTGTATGGTTAAACTAGCTGTCAGACTGTTAGATGGCACGGACTTTCTAATAACGACTGCCATAGATGTTCATGATAGCCGGGCCCAACGGCTTAACGTGCTTTCGGAGGCACGGAGCAAGTGATAATTACGCACATAACTTCGAAAAGTCATAGACCTATGACTTTTCACCAGGGTTTAAGCCCGAGACCCGCTATCGCTATATCGCCGCTCATTAATTACAATACTCTACAGTATTATAAGTTATGTATTTAATAAGTGTGACTAGGGCATCACACAGAAGAATCGAAGAAGTCATTGTTTGGAATCAAAACAAAAGGCATGTAGTAAGTAACACTGACATAAGATACGTATGGAGCGATATAATCATTGCTATGACGGCTGACGCGTGTTTGTTTAAAATTAGGATGATCTTCTTTTTTAGTATCAAGAAAAACTATTTATCAAGAAATTGTTTGCGTAGAAAATTAATTCTCTCTCACGACTGTTGACATGCTGAAGGTTCATTCAGGGTTAGCTCTAAGTTATACTAGAAGAATATTGTTGGTCCCACGTAATAGGTGGCGAGCCTATTGCCGCTTTCCGGGCACTTTTATGTTCGCCAGAGCCTCGTCCGTTGTAATAACTGCAATTCAGTCAAATCTGGTTGAACCAGTGAGCAGACCTTCCTCCCCGACTGGTCTCCACCTTGTCGTGGTAGGGGGGCTGAGTACCTCCCGGTAGGGCGGAGAAGCCGCTAGGGAAAAGGTTACACCCAGAGATTGGCGATTCTGGGTGCCCTTAGTACTGACTACCGAGGGGGAAACTAAGAGGGACCCGTGGAGTGCGCAGCGGGCGTGCCAGGAGGGCCCGTCCAGCAGCGCCAGGAGGGTCTTAGGCAGCAGGGACAGGGGGCCCCTTCTGTCTAACCATGAACCCTCCAAGAAGTCGGCCACGCACGCTATGGTCGCACGGGGAGGTAGGAGGGGCGCGTCCATTGCGCCCCTCTGAGGTCCTCCCGGTTTTGGTCCGGGGGACGTTGGCCGCAGGCGGGGTGTCAGACGCTGCAACCAAGGAACAGGCCCTCGCCCATTTGCGATAACAAGCGGCGGGCGTCGTCGGAAGATTTTTAGTTGGTATTACCGCTGGCAGTCGCGTCTGCCGGTGGTGAGCCCTCTTTCGTCCCCCTTTGGCCCGCAGGCAGTGCGTAAATTCATTTTGTTCCGACGTAAAACAAAAAAAAATGAGCAGACTCTGGGCCCTAAGCATAACTCTAGGGCAACCGGGATAATAAAATGGAGAGCCTCGTCCGTTGATCGGCAGGTGCACCTGAAGGAAATTATCACAAACTAAGTATTTATTTAGTCAAAGTCAATATTATTCATTAATGTTTGGCTCAATATAGCTCTTATGAAAAACAAAATTAAAAACAATCGCGCTTATTCAATGCGGGCAGGCTTGATCGTAAAGGAATGGGCAAGAAAATCGTCAAGGTTAGTTTTTTTTCTGGTGTCATCATTTCAGCCCATTAACGTCCCACTACTGAGCACGAGCCTCCTCTCACATACTAAGGTGCGGATTGGCGGAGGCAGGTGTATAGCGTCCTGCTGTTAGAATTTTTAAAGCCGCCCATTTAGGCCTCTAACATGGCTTAACGACTACCACATTTAGTCATAACCGGGACCAAGGGCTTAACGTGCCTTCCGAAGCACGGAAACGCTACATATCAAATGCCACACAAACGGTCACTCATCCAAGGACTGACCTCTGATTGTTTCCGACCACCGAGCACCGCGGAGCTACGAGCGCTTCTTCTGGTGTACTTAATAGTAAAACAACAAGTCTACAAAACTCTGTTTCAATTAATTCACGTTCCCGTCACCTGACGCATATTTGTAATACAAAATTATTTTTCAGTTTACAAAAAAAATGAAATGTAATCTAATCTGTACAAAATTTATTTTTGTTATTGATATCTCTGGCATTTTTTATGTAGTATCTACCATAATTATGTAACTCACTTATCTTAGGTTCATCTATCAAATGTAATGTACAAAACAAATACATAGGCATATCATATTTTCTCAATAGGGACAGTGCTGTATATTTGTAATTAGGTTATAAAACTTTGTTTTTCCTTTTGTAAAACTTGATCCTTTTATCATCGTGTCTAAGTCATTCGGCGGCAATAATACTACAAATTATTTTTGAATTTAATTTGGCACACAGCTAGATTATCTACAACACACGGGTGAGACTACTGTAGACTACTTTATGTTAATTATTTTTTCTCTTTCTAATGCGATGAAACGTTTTATTTAATTGTACATTAATAAAAAAATTACGGTATTAAAGATTTTAATAACTAATACAATGATATAAATAAAACTCTTCCCTGACTCAGTCACAGCTCATTACGAATAATTAATATATTAGGGTGTATAGGGATCCTACCAAGACCTAAGGAGCCCAAGATAACATCACCTACAGGTGGTGCACCTGCTGATCAACGGACGAGGCTCTGGCAAACATAACAGTGCCCAGTAAGCCGCAATAGGCTCGCCACCCATTACGTGAGACCAACTATATAATTGGCGATGTGTGGGTGTATAATATGCCTCTGACTACCCATTCGGGGAAACAGGCGTGAATGTATGTATGAATAGTTAAGATAACAAAATATTAAAATACATACCTTCTTTTCTCGTAGAATAGTATGGCTTCAGAATTTGTGGTAAGAACATGAAGGAATATAGCCTTAACTCGGTGATAATGAGGTGGCTGTGGCAAAGGGCCAGCCAGATGGTTGATCAGCACTTCTAGCAGCATGGTCGCCACGCCTGAACGCCGGTGCGAGCGAACTACACCTTTAACAAGAGAGAGATTTAATTGAGAGATGGTAGTTAAAAATGGTTTGGTGTCTTAGAATGTATTGTAAGTGCAGTAGCTCCAATGAACAAATTTTTTGGAAATCACCAAAGTACAGCAGAGTTCAGTCCTTTTATGAGCAACTATTTAATATCGAGCAATTTCATGTTCTAAAAGGCATGTCGGGCTCGGGCCATGGCTATCAGTATTATATGGTAGTCATTTTGCCACAATAGAAACCCAACTGGGTGTCTTGAGAAATTCCAACAGCAAGATGACACACAAATGCCTCTTTCCATCCACACTGGGTTTGCTTTGCAGAGAATACCCTAATTGACTCTCACCATGGTTTGTGAGAAGAGGCCTACGCTCTGTAATGGAACGTTAGTTGGCTGATATGATGATGAAAACTAGATGTGTGTTATCTTGTTTATATTGCCTCATACTTTTCTGCTAACTGGTCAAGAATGCTGTATACTTATAGCATTAAGTTTGTCTTTATTTTAATTTTAATTATCATTATTTGACTTATTGGCATAATAGTTTTACTTTATCAGTTTAAATAAATATACAAACTTTTATCATAAGATTTATATTAAAATTAATATAGTTTTTTACAATAAAATTAATTTACCTAGTGATAATATGTAGGCAACAAGGGTGTCCTTTGATGCAAACCATCTTGACAATATGCCTCTGTCCTCCGCATTTAGCTTGAGATAAGGTTTAATTTCAGCCACAATAAGGCCGATGATTTGTGATTTGTACACTGCTGCAAGGGCAAAGAATCTCTCCGAAGAAGTGATATCTTCATACCATGACTGTGGATATTCTATCGGGAACCAATCTCTACACAAGTTTCTTACCTAAAAAAAAGTTTAAAGGCCTTTTTATATTAGGCTACCTATTACGAGGGACCAACCACACTATTGGCGAATTGTGGGCATATATTATGAATCTACCCACCCCTGCAGGGAAACAGGCGTGATTATATGTATGAACATTATATTTAATTTCATTGTTTCTTGATAATTAAATGAACTGCCAGTGAAACTATTAAGGCAGATCTGTTATTCAACTGGACTGTAATTTAATTGTGATGTTTAACACTGTGGGTTTTCCAATTTTTATTTATTAGTTAATAAATTATTTAATTTATATAAAGTATCAATTTGAAGAACTTTTGAAAATAACTTTTAATAAGATGTTCTGCTGTAAAAATTCTAGCTGTTATATAAATATATTTATAATACTTTAAGTCAACTTACAGAACAAATAAAACCAGACATTTGCAACTCACAATATATGACTATTAAAATAGTTTTACAAAACTAATTTTGACATTTAAATTTAATCATACTCTTATAAAAATTAATACAATTTACATTAAAATAAATAACATAAATACATTTCAGAATTCTTACATACACCAGTCACGCTGTAAGAATACTAAAATAGTCACATTATTGTTTGTGACAAAAAAATTTTGCTTACCAGTAGGCTATCAACAACTTGAAAAAAATACCTAAACTACAGTTTTAATGCAAAAAGTTAATGAAAAAAAATAAATATCTAGATATTTTCTTTAACTTCATACATAATACAACCACTGTAGCCAAGCTAAGGTAATTCTCAGCCAATACTTTGATATTTACAATGAGATTTTTTAATTCAAAACTCCATCCAAAATTTTGTAAGAAGCATATCTTTGTGGCAAAATACTGGTAACTTTTTATAGTTGTTGGTCAATTGTCAATTAATTTACGGGTCCATTGTCAATTAATGATTAAGTTACTGGATTCAACACAACTTGTTTGTTTAACAGATAAATTTTAGGTGGATCAAAATACTAATTAGTACTTTTCATTTGTCTCTAATAACAAAAAATTTCAAGGCTAGTATGATAATTTAAAAATGCTTCAAGGAATATTATAGAAGCATAAACATAGACTCACTTACCTCCTCTAAGTCATCAGGGCACAAGAAACGCAATTGTATATCTTTTAATGAACATTTTGCTTCTTTTGACTTTTCAATTATAACTTGAAAGCCTTCAGAAAGGTACCTGAAAGTTATCAATAATCATAACAATTAGGTAAAGAAATATACATTTGATTATAAATTGACATATATAGAAGTCAAGAATCTAACCTATTTATCTTATAAAACCAGGTTTTAATTTAGTACAGAGATAAATGAAGTTTTTAATTAAAAATAAACATTGATACCTACCAAAGTTAATATCTTTGAATTACTCAAATTAAGATTTTTTATATTATAATTAATTATTATTTTGCATTTTATGTAGACTATAAGTTTTACGATTTACATATTTTATTTTGTTTATAAATAAAATAGCTTTGAACAGTAATAAGTGACAGCTATTAAAGTCATCAAAAAAGTTAACTAATTTTGTCTATACAATATATCTTTACGAGAGTACCCAATTGCTAATTGGGTACCACCCTATAAACTACGGCTTACGATTGAAAATTATTTTAGCATTCTCAACGACTAAATTAGTTCTAAATATAATAAGTTGTAAACTTACTGACCGAGATGACAACACAATAGTTTCGCAATACTATTCGCAAATTAAGATGCTTTGGAGTTCTCCCTAGTTCCCAATAAAAGTACGAAGTGGTTCAGCGACGGCAATTGGGGATTCAATTGGGATATTTCATCCAATTAATCAAACAACGGGGTCCATATAGACGAACAAAAATACATTTCTTGCTGTGCTAAACTAAACAAATTTTGTAAAGGAATAACGACTTTATCGACACTTACCAGCTGAATCCAGCCATTCGATAGTTTGGCCATCAATCCGTCTTTAAACACTTTTTATCAGTGAACTGTTAGCATTTCTATAAATTGATCTTATAATGTGATTAGGATTCTCAAAACATTGCAAGTGCCTAACAAATCAACATTTTAATGTAATGACTCCTCTCCTTCCATCAAATCTGTTAAAATACATGACATTGACAATTAGACATTAGTTTTTTTTTGAGTTTAACTTACTGGCTTGCATTACTCTCTGCTAAGGTTTACTAATAGTTTTGTTGGCTAAACATTTTTTTTGAAGTTAATGTACCGTATAATTTTTAATTTTGTGTTCAAATGTCCCATCTAACCTATTAATCTGCAACCAGCCCACAAAAGTCACCTGGAGTATTTATCCACTTATATTTTTAAAACTCTTGTGGAAAAGCTACTTGTAGTACAGACAAATTCGTGCAAACTCAAAAATTATTGAGACTAATGAATATAATTCATTGTTACGTTTGATAATGGGTTGATAGGGATCCTCCCAAGATTTGAGGAGCCCAAGCCAACATCACCTGCAACTTGCCGATCAACGGATGAGGCTTTGACAACTATAAAAGTTTCCGTTAGGAAGCACTAGTCTCGCCACCTGTTATGTAGGTAGGACTAACAATTAAAGTGGCAAAATTAGGGCGTACAATATGCCGCTGTCTAAGTGTCTACCCCTTCAACGACAATCAATCCACAATTACTTTTATACAATCCACAGCTTTAAATTACTGTTTATTTGTTATTTGTTGAAGTTTCAGTAGTATGTTAACATTATAAATATGTCTGGTTGATGACTGGGATGCATTGGACATATACCTAATGGTTTTACCAATGGTGTATGGTACATACGGATTAAACTAACGTATAGTAACACTTCCACAATTACATAAAAAATAGGGCAGGCCACTTTATAAGAGAGAATACAATAGAAAACATTTTTTTTCTTTCAAATAATGGATGATAAATGAGATGCTCTCCGCAAAAATCCCTTGAGTACTTAGTAAAGATGTCGGACCATACTGAGATCTCACATGGACTTCTTGAGAGAATTTGAAAAGTGATGTTGCACAAACACTTAACGGTTAATAATCCACCGTTAGTACACATTAATGTTCGAAATAACACAAATTTAAAAAAATAAAACAAAACTGCAGACATGACGCTTCACTTTCCCGCCAAGAACACTAAAAAAAATTTTTTCTTTCAAATAGTAGCTTCGTGCGTCTAGCACATCTAACCAGTGTCAAGTAAGTGATATATTAATAATATAATAATAATATATTATAATATAATTTATTTATATTTATTTATTTATTATATTATAATATAATTATATTATAATTCATAGTAAATGAAAATAAGTGATGATAAAGATGAGAAATGTTAAATGAGATACCCTCCCCTAAGCCCCTTGAGTCCTCAGTAAAGATGTGGGACTATACTAAGATCTCACATGGACTCCTTGAGAGAATTTGAAAAGTGATGTTGCACTGCTTTGTTTGATTTACCAACACTCATGTATATTCACAAACACTTAACGGTTAATAATCCACATTAATGTTAGAAATTATAATTATGTCCACGAAGCAGTGTGCATGTGTGTGTTTAGGTTTATACGCATTCATGGCGGGCTTAGACTCGAGTCGAGGCTTTTCTCCAGAGGTTCATCTCATAAGGCTTCAACTTAAAGTTGCTGGGTGCCAAGTGACCGGCGAATGATGACTGGTATCTCCATTTCCAGGTGATTTATATGCGTAAGGCCCAGCGAAACAATAAGCGACGATGGCAGTTGTTAAGGTAAGCGAGGAAGGCAGTTGTTAAGACAAGTGTGGAATAAAGTTTAAACATGGACGGTAGGTGTTGGAGCGATACCGTTCCCGACTGTCCTCGGCCTCCGTCGGTACACGTTCGGGGCTTTAGTGGCGCGGCGAGCGATTGTGATGGTCCCGACGCTCTCATTGCTATCCATTGTTGTGAACAACAGTTAAGATCCGTCGTTAGGCATAATTTAAGTAACCAGTAGGTACCTACATATAATTGTAATAAAAGAATTACATACCTACACAAGAAATACAGTCCACTCAGGCAGTCAGGTAGTAGGTACTAGGTATATATATGACGGCACAGCGACAGACAATTATTTGTACGTAGCTTAAAGAATTAAGCTCTGTCGTGTCAATCTCAGTGATGATTTTCGTGATGTTTATCCACCGCTGTAAATAACGAAAACATAGATGCTATGCGCTAATGTTCAAAGCAGATAGGAACTTACCATGAGATTCGTGCATCCTTAGAAATAAGTGAAATACATACCTATTTGGATGTAAAACAAAATGTTTACCGTGTAGTAGGTAAATATTATAATAACATCTCTTTAAAATGCGTTAAAAACTTTTTAACGGATTTTAAAGAGATTATATACAATTTATAACGTAATATTGTTATTAATATTTTCCCCACCACCCACACGTCTCTAGTCTGGAGGCGCGTTTTTTACGAGGTAGGTAGGTACCTACTTATCGCCAGTAGACGGAATATTCTCGGTAACGACACTGTTCTAAAATTATTTTAAAAATTAATAATTCTAAACTTTTGTAATGGAGTAGCAAAAAATAATTAAAAAATAACAATATTGCATTATAAGTAATTACAAAGATTATCATAACAAAAAAATAACAAGATGATGAAGACTAATGATACAACAAAATATATCAAATTGATAAAATATATGTATAGTACCTAATTAGCACTAAAAATTAGCACTCGCTTCACAGCTCTAAAAATTGTTCCTCAAAAAAAACGATCTACTACAACGGTCCGACGTAATTTTTTTGTAAATGTATAGGTGTATAGGGCTCCTACAAAGATCTAACGAACCCAAGCCAACCTCACCTGCAAGTGGTGCACATGCCGATCAACGGACGAGGCTCTGGCGAACATAAAAGTAAGCGGCAATAGGTGGCGCTATTACGTGGGACCAACAATATAACTGGCGAAATGTGGGCGTATAAAATGCCTCTGCCTACTCCTTCGGGAAAACAGGCGTGATATTATGTATGTATGTATGATTAGAAAAAAATATGGTGATATTATTGTATCGATTATTTTTTGTAGTTTATCGCATATTACTTTCTTATGTATGATTATTACAAAAAGCTATTGTGATATTTACTGTATCGAAAAATTCAATTTTATTTCTTAATTTTTTTGTAGTTTTTCACATATGACTTTTTTATTTATTTATAGCTTTACGACAATTAGTTACTAAACCAAAGTTGTAGATCATTTAATTTGCAACCAAAAATGCTCACAAAGTTATTTTGTGTCACCAATTGTTAAACTACCTAACATATAGGTACCTAAAGGTAATAAACCCTGAAAACCTTTTTACCTCTTTTTCCAAGATGGCGGCAGTGGGATTAGGATGGCGACCCCACAAACTTGGCTTTAACCTCACAATGTCCGTCCACTGAGAAATGCACGCTAAGGCCTTAAAATTAGGCCTAAAAACTAAAAATTAATTAAATGTTATGGGGCTTATTACAAAACGATGTCTAAAGTTAGACCAGGTTTAAAACTAGTGCTGTCACTGTCTTCATCTTATCGAATGAAAGTGACAGCACTAGTTTTAAACCTTTTTTTTTTTTTTGTTTTACGTCGGTAACAAAATGCGTTTACGCACTACCTTCCGGCCAAAGGGGGACCGAAAGGGTGTGTGGGACTCACCGCCGGCAGACGCGACTGCCAGCAGTAATACCCACTAAAAATCTTCCGACGACGCCCGCCGCTTGTTGAGAAAAAGGCGGGGGCCAGTACCTGGGTTGCAGCGTCTGACACCCCGCCTGCGGCCAACGTCCCCCGGACAAAAACCGGGAGGACCTCCTCAGAGAGACGCAGTGGACGCGCCCCTCCTACCTCCCTGTGCGACCATAGCGTATGTGGCCGACTTCTCGGAGGGTCTATGGTTAGACAGCAGGGGCCCCCTGCCCCCACTGCCTAAGACCCTCCTGGCGCTGCTTGACGGGCCCTCCTGGCCCGCCCGCTGCGCCCTCCACAGGTCCCTCTTAGTTTCCCCCTCGGTAGTCAGTACTAAGGGCACCCGGAGTCGTCGGTCTCTGGGTGTTACCTTCTCCCGGTTTCCGGGAGGTACTCAGCCCCCCCACCACGACAAGGTGGAGACCTGTTCAGGGGGGACTAGTTTTGAACCTGGTACAACTTTAAACATCGTTTTATAATAAGACCCATAACATTTAAATGGAATATAAAGCAAACGCGATTTTGATAAAATTTTGAACGAATAATGTTTAACATCGGCTACAACTCCAGAAAGTTAGACAATGAAAAAATTATAGCCGTAAGTTTTTTGTATTCAGAATACTTACTTAAAAATATATAATGATTGCATTACAAAAAATTACTTTTCTTTAAATCGGGTCTAATTAACCGTACATCTTCCGGCCTTTCGTACCGTTCGTTCAATAGGCTTGCACACATGCGTGCGCGGGCGCAGGGTTTGATTTCTCAGCGATGATCGCCAGACGCACAAGTATCAGCTTACAGGCTATCCGTGAACAGTGATGAGATTTCACACGAGCTGTCGGCCCTTGGATGTAGACGGTGCCACTTGAATGTGGCTCGCAAACCTAACCATATCACAATTTTGCCACATGATTTTAATGACGAGATACTTGAACAGTAGATTATTATTATTTACAGCTTCTGATTTCGTCGTTAGTTATTTTTGGGTAAAAAGGTACGACGTCCACCGCTTGTTGAAAAAGGAGCGGGGGGCCAGTCTCAAGGTTTAAAACTTCTGTCACCCTCCCGCGGCCAACGTCAGCCGGATCAGAACCGGGAGAACCTGCTCAGAGAGACGAAATGTGTCTCGCCCCCCCTATCTCCTTATGCGACCACTGGCGGGGGTCTATAGTTAGACGGTAGAGGCCCCCTGGCGCAGCGCAACTGGCCCTCCTGGCCCGCCGGCTGCGCCAACGGCGTAGCCGGAGACAGCGGATCCCGCTCCCTCTCCCGCTCCCCGCTCCTTCTACGACATCACCACTTCGCGGAAGGGGGCCATCGGTAGCGCTTGCTACTTAAACATGTTCTGTTGGCTGCTGCGTTTTTTCAAAATATAGCTAGAGGTATTAATGTTATCGGCGAGAGAATAAGAGGACGACTGAAAAAGAGATGGATGTAAAAGGGGTGGATGAATCGATGAAGATTAGCCGAGGGGAATGGAAGGATGTAATATGCTGCTTCAATTCTAGATAAACTAGGAGCAAGTCTGGATGAAGATGAAGATCCAGGGACCTTATTGCTTTCCGCTCATAATCAGGCGGGAGGAAACGTACGGGAGTGATTACTCCAGGATGGGCCGAAGGACATGGTGGAACACCTCACCACGGTCTGCGCTGCTTGGGCGGAGCACCGACGTGTAAAAGTAAAAGTTAAAAAAAATCTTTATTTCAGAAACTATAACATAGTATCTACCTACTTAAAAACGTCAGAAAAATAAAAATTTAAAAAAAACTAATTATTACTGCCATGAAAGCATAGATTCACTTACATGTAAAAAAAATAAAAATTAAGTATAAGTGAATCAAAGTGCCAATTCCGAGCCACCGCCCTGTGAAAAGAACTGACAAGAAACTCACAGGCTATGCTCTTTTAAATTATCAATCAAATATGACAATACAAAACACACACAGTGAATATTTTTGAAGATATTGAAAGAGTCCCCAGAAGCCGTCACAGTCAAGTAAGTACCTATGTAATTTGAAACTGAGCTGAGCCTGTCACGACAATGATCTGGTTAACTTTTTATTTTCATTTACACAAATACAAGTTTAAATGTTAAGCCCAAGCTTGTTTATTTGACAAGTAATCATTTACAGCATAATAACACCCCTTTTGAATAAATTGCTTTTTTACTACAGTTTTAAAAATTGGCAATGGTGGATCAATTATTTTCTGTGGAAAAATAATTCTTTGTTTTGTGAAGTCGACAATTTGGCAGAGAGAGCTTATTTTTATTTCTAGTATGAAAATTATGTGTTTTTGAATTTTTATCAAAGGTTTTAATGTTTTTGCGAACATACATTATATTATCGAATATATACTGTGATGCAACCGTTAATATGTGAATTTTTGTAAACATCTCTCTGAAAGAATCTCTTAGACTGAAGACTGTAGCTCTTACGGCGCGCTTTTGTAGTACGAATATAATATGTATGTCCGCAGCAGATCCCCACAATGGGATCCTGCCTTTTCGCCGAAAATTGTTTGGCCGATTATCACTTGCCAACCAACGTTTCGCCTATTTTTCACTTTGACAACTAACGATTGTCAAATTTTTGTATGACAACGTTTCATTTGGTAGAATTATTGTTATGCTGATTATTATAATGACACAAAACGTTTGGGACATTTATCATTTGTCAAATCTTTCACTAGGCCAGACAACTATCAGACAACCCTTTTTAGGATGCTGTTGAAATGTAAGTATATTTCAGATACCTCAAGAAAACTGAGTGCTAACAAACACTTTACCTCTTTATTAAACTGTATGTCGCTTGCATATCTTTTGGCGAAACCCTGGTCTTGAACTTGTCTGAAAAAATAAAAATAAGTTAAGCAACAGAAATCTAAGTAGGTAGGTTAGGTTAGGTTAGAGTATGTCAAACAACGCACGAGCCGAGCGAGCGCAGCGAGCGTGCCGCGGCAGCGGCCGGCGAAGTGCCAGAAACGAATCGCTTTACGCTAACTAAAACATACTGCTACTTAAAAGTTGGCGTTTTGAAAAGTGTCATAATAAAAAAAAGAACAAACGTGCAGTTGGTAACTGTGAGGTTGGGAAATAAGACAAAATTATATGATAAGTTGGCAAATGATTATTCGGCGAATTAACATTCTGCGAAACGTTAGTTGGGAAGTTTTAATCAGCCAACCAATTTTCGGCGAAAAGGCAGACAACCCCCCACAATAACATACCATATACTTGATATAAAATACTCGTACTAGATACTAGATACATAATGCTATGAAAATAGCTAAAATAAACTAATCTAGCTATTTTTTCGTTCTTTAGAATTCTTATCTTTTTGATGGCATAGCATGCTGAGCTAAGCCTTTCGGACAAATCCATTATATGGGGGTTCCACTGCAATTTAAAATCATCAAGACAGACAAGAACTTTGTGTCATTTAATAACTCAATATTCTTGACATTCATTTTCAAGTTAGTCAAAACTTGTGTAACTTTTGGCAATGAGAACTTTACACATTTAGTATCCCCGAAGCAACGATCGGTGGCGGCGATATCTCGCGTTCTGCCCTGGTGGAGGCCATGGTCCGAAGCGAGAAGCAATGGGGGGGCAGTGTCACCTCATTTTGCCAAGCAGTAATGCTAGCAAAGGAGGCGGCGGAACAAGAGAGGCGTAGTGCCTCTCGTCACGGTTCCAGCCGCCGTAGTCTGACACACCCTTCCGCTCTACCCGCAGTGGAAGATATTCATTTGATTTTTTCCATTTGAAAAGAAAGGGGACTTATTGCTAAAACTACACAAAGTGATTCTGTGATAATAAATATACCTTTACATAAGCTTTCAAATGCTGTAGATAACTCCTTGAGGAGCTCAAAATACGAAATGTAGGGGTATTTCCCGTAGATTTTAGGTGCCACTTCTCATAAAGCTTTCAGAGTCGGTACCTATGCTTACCGAGAAAACCTATCTTGGAACTAAATAATTGATTAATTGGTATTTAGAGGTAGGTAGGTAGAGTATAAATATATGTACAAACCGATCCCCTCAGCAGTTACCGCACAGCTATATTAACTGGCCAAACTGCAAGCAGTATCTACCTATAGCTTCATGCATTTTCATAGTCGGATGTGAGTCCTTTTTATCAAGATGTAAAGCAAAAAACAAATGAGATTAGAGCGTAAAATTATGTGGTAACCAGCCCGCCTCGGTAATTAATATCTCATGTGATGTGAAGACGCAAAAGCCCGCTAGCGATGCCTGCCGGTCGGTGTGTGTGAAACGCGAGCTCTGCGCACGCGCCGCTCGCCCCATTTACGCTCAATCTTAATATTGCAGCCACGATGCACCATTACGATTGAATAACAGCCGCTTTTCACGTTTTTGCCTCTATGGAAGTTCGGTATTTGAGTCATTGGGTGTTGAATAACTTTTGTCTGAATTTCGTCAACGGCTCGTAGCAGTCTTTTGATTTATAATCATAAAACTTGTGATTTATGTTCGACGATTCAAGTTTTTAATTGGTCTGAAAAAAAAATGATTTATTACAAAAATGTTTTATCTTTATTCAAGTTAGCTTCTTTCTTCTTTTCTAGTCTTACTATTCAATAAATGTTTTTATGGTGACCTGTACAATAAAATTGACCAGCGATATGTTGTTGGTTTAGACTACTTTAGACATATATTTTCTTCTCACGGTCGTGGGATTAATTCCCTTTTTTTTTTTGTTTTACGTCTTGAACAAAATGCATTTACGCACTGTCTTCCAGCCAAAGGAAGACCGAAAGCGGGTGTGGGACTCACCACCGGCAGACACGACTGCCAGCAGTAATACCCACTAAAAATCTTCCGACAACGCCCGCCGCTTGAGGAAGAGGCGGGGGCCAGTTCCTAGGTTGCAGCTTCTGACACCCCGCCTGCGGCCAACGCCCCCGGACCAAAACCGGGAGGACCTCCTCAGAGAGGCGCAGTGGACGCACCCTTCCTACCTCCTTGTGCGACCATAGCGTGTGTGGCCGACTTCCCGAAAGGTCCATGGTTAGACAGCAGGGGCTCCCTGCCCCCACTGCCTAGGACCCTCCTGGCGCTGCTGAACGGGCCCTCCTGGCCCGCCCGCTGCGCCCATCACAGGTCCCTCTTAGTTCTCCCCCCGGTAGTTAGTACTAAGGGCACCCAGGGTCGCCAATCTCTGGATGTTACCTTTTCCCGGCCTCCGGTAGGTACTCAGCCCCCCCACAACGCCAAGGTGAAGACCTGTCCGATTGATTCCTACCCCAACCTTTGTATTGTAAGCAAGTCTTTACTCCATAAATCAATAAATCATTAAATAAGCAAGCTTTGTCAATTTTATAGTTTTACAATTGTTGCACTTTACAGTTCAAATTAATGAAGAAAGAAACCAAATAGGTAGGTATTTAAAATTGTATAAGATGACTCGATTATTATGATCGGTACATCAGATACTACGATAAATCATCCGTATCGAGCATTAATTCATATGATGTAGCATAATTACATAATCCACCGATATGTTTATTGGCCTCATTAGTCGCGAAAATGTGAGAGTGATAAGATAGAGGGACAAGGAGGCTTGTTCGGCCGACGGAAGCCGCAGGTCGCCTGCGCATCTCTAGATACTGCGGGATAACGATTCTTAGAACCCCAACAGACCGCGATAATTAATACCAAGACGCGGCTTGGATAGTCGACTCCACCTAGATTTAATATTTAAATATAAAACTTACCGTTTTATTAGATATGTTGAATAATTAATTTTTTTTTAAGATTAACTACCTAAGTAATTCTTAAAATAGAAAACATATAAATGTTTTACATTGCTTTCTGAAAAAAGAGAAAAAATATATAAACAGTACCTTTTGTGTTTATTATGTCGATATAAGATATTATTGACTATTGTAGCGTATAAGTACCAGCTAAAGGCTGACCCATCTCACTCCTATTTATTATAATAATTATCTCAGCCTCTAGAATTCCACTGCTGAATAAAAGCCACCTCAATTGTTTTTCACGTCGATCGATCTTGAGCCGCCTTGGTAATCAATCCATCGGGTAAAAGGCCACCCTATAGTCTACTAAGCTTTTTGGGTCGCGGTTGCCATTAGAGAACCTTAACGCCCTATGAGTCGTCTGTTCTTCGAGAAATGTCTTGCCCACTGCCACTTCAGTTTGCAATTACGCCTTGCTATGTCTGTCACACCAGTTCACTTTAGGATTTCCTCATATCTCATTACATCACGTAGGGATACTCCGAGCATATTTCTCTCAATTACCCAACTGACTAACCCACATGTTAAAGCTTAACATTTGTGCGTAAGTTTAAATTTTTGTTCAAGTGACAGTGGTAGAAGAAACTTAAAAAAATATGTATGAAGCCACTTTAAGACCTTAGGCAGAGAGTATAACTATGTATAGCTTTTGAATTTTATAAATATAAAAATGTAGGTACCTTATTTTATAGATGTGATTAAATAAAAATACTAACTTAGAATATTGTTATTTATTTATTTACAAAATAAAACTGTTTTCTCGAAACAACTGAGATTTTCACATTTAGTTTTAAATACTTAGTAACATTTTTTTTAACTGATAATCACTTATGATTACAAAACATAGCCACAACTTAGTTCCTATTAAAATAACAAAAAATCTGTACATTAATTTGTTTGACAAAACATTCTTAATCTAGTTCTATATAACTGTTTACTTAAATAACTTTGGAACCCGAGAAATTAGAATATTTAAAATAGCACAGTAAGTTGTACTTATTTAACAGCATAATTAAAATTATACTACTCTCATTTTAAGTTATAGAAAAGAGTAGGTAAAACAAATACATTAATTAGGTAAGTATTTCTAAATTGAATAGTCTGATTTTAACTTAGAAATGAATACAGCGTGTCAGGAATATTTTTCAGCGCTTTCGAATACGAAAGTAGTAAATAAAGAACACAATATCAATAAAAATTTTTTTTTATTGATATTGTGTTCTTTATTTAAACTTGTAAGGGTAAGATTAATCTCACCTGAACAATACCTTATCTCGTATTTCTCATATAAATAACTAGTGCCCGCTACTTTGTCCACGCGACCTTCATTAAGCATACCTCTTGAATCTTTGTCTTTAAAAAAAATCCGCATCAAATTGCGTTGCCTAGTTTTACAGATCTAAGCATACGTAGGGATAGTGATGACAACTATAAAGCATTTAAATTGTATCAGAATACGCACTGTAAATTATCGGAATACGACCCATTGTACGTAAATACTTAAATAAATGTAAAGTGTCCTTAAACTACAAAAATAATCTAAATTTTAATATCATACAAGGGACCCAAGGTGGTAATTTCACTCAAAAATATGGTCGAGAGCCCATTAAGTTATTATTACTAAACAAAATAACTTAATGTGATAATATAACAATTCCTAAAAGAACTAACTATATAAAATACTAATCTGAAACTTTATAGAAATTCAAACCGCACTACAAAATTAAGCTGAATGATCATCCGACAAAATAAATGCCCAACGAAAGGCGCGGTTTTTCAATTTGTGTGTTGTTTAACTTAACTAATTAAAATGTTCCAATCAACCACCTGATATAGGTATGATTGATTTAATATAAATAAGTTCTTAGGGTACTTACAAAGAACCATGATTAAAAACTGACATGTAGGGAACAGAATTACGACAAGTTATTTTGTGTGATGTGACAAGAATTGCACAATTAAAATGCAATACTGATTCTATGACTGCAATTAATGGAAAGCTTATATCGTACTTTAATGTTTATGGAAAAGCACAGTACCTATGCCACTAAAAATGTGGTTTACATATCTAGGTATAATAAAAAAGGGATAGGTGGGTTTATAAATTGTATGTCTTTTAAGATACGCATGGTCTGTACATTAAAGAGATTCATTATATGTAGATGTCAATAATGTTATCCCCCTATATCGACATAGATTTTCAGGGAGATATGGAGGGTCTCTAAGTTAACTGGACTTCGAAAAACTAACCTTGTTCAATATTTTCTACTCAAACTGGATAAATATTGTGCATCAAATGGGAAAGTCGATATTTTTTAAAACTAACACAATTAAAACTGAATTTCAACAACGACAATTTTACGACAAAATATACTTACTTATATTTGAGACCTAATTTTATGATATTTTAAAAATTTTTATATGATAAAATTTGTATCATAATAGAACAGTGGTCTCCAACCTTAAATTGCCTTATTCGTTAAGCCCAGAAATTCGGCCTAAATTACTATAGTCCATGTTTTACTGATCGATGTTGTCGCAACAGCCAAATATTACAAAAATGAAGTGAACCCTTGTGTTCTGACAAAGATAAGGACTCAGTTTTAGCTTCAATAAATAAACTACACAATACTGAGGTATATGATTTCTTTCTCTAATTACATATTTTAAAACAAAACATATGTTTCTTTGTTGAGTTTAACATTGCAGCAGCGTAATAAATTGTCGCGTTGTCTAGTTGAATAAACCATAAATCAGAAATGACAGGAAAGAAACATATTCCCACATGTTCTAATTTAATCTAACATATATTTTTTATATATGCGATTGAGGATCCTACGGCTGAAAACTTAATAATAATTATTTGCTTCGCAAATGTTTGACTGTGATTAAACGCACGTGCGCTTGTCGCCGACGAATTGCGTTTCTATTAACAGTAATAATTCGTGACCTATTTTTCAAATGTGTTTAGGAATATTTTTTTTTTCTAAATACGTACCAATTTTGAGGAGTCTCATAAAGTAATTTCATATTTGATAGATAGTAACTTAAGTTATTTGTCTTAATTATTAATATATAGATAGTAAAGGATTCGTGTTTTCTACTGGTTAATTATTTCATGGAATAGTTAAAAATAACATCAGTGTTCAAGGGTCAGATTTCCGAAACAATCTTTTTTTTTAAGTTTGTTCCTTAACGCTGAAAATAGATAGGATTGTTTTAAGAGTTCGCGTACAAACTCTTTATCTTGTATTAATTTTCAATTGATTTATTGTGTGAAAACCTTAATATTTTGCAACATAACCTAAGCAGAGCAAAAGCACAAAGAGCTTTAGATACAATTAATATAACCTCTAGCGTTCTTATATTTAAATTTTATAATTTTGGTATTCGGAATCTATCTCTTTTGTGCACTGAATATAAAAAAAATGTCTTTGGGTCTGTACAAAATGCATTTAAATCATAGCATTAAATAAAAGTAGTATAATTGATTACGGGTGACTATTAAAATTGTGCCATTCGTGTAGATGTGGGGTCACAGAGGTGTAAATTGGAGGGGGAGGGTGATGCAGGGCGTGAGTGGAGTACCTCGGCTGCAGTTCGTGATAATCAGGCATAGGACCTGGCTTGAGGTACTGGTCTAACTCCCCACTCTCAGGCGGTCCGTCAGGGAGTAAGGCAGGTGACAGTTCCGGCATGCCTGAAAAGTCTATCTGGTCCCTGTCCACTGAGGGTTCCCTTTTGAACTTGGTACTGGTAGCAGGCGTTGGTTTGCGTCGCCTTGGTTGGTATTTATAGTCCGGGTACTCCCGCTTGTGCTGCGTCCGAAGTTTATCAGCCTCTTTGATGAACGGCAGTTTCTGTTCTTCTGATAAGCCTCTGTGAACAAAAGAGTTCACGTTAGTTTGTATCGATCACCTAAAATCAAATCAAGTCTTTGAGTATAACGGAAAAAACAAGATGCACATAATGATTATGGACAGACATGTTGTTGCTTTAATATATTATGTATATTATTGATCCTTTAGAAAGATGACATACAACAGTTACAACTAGATAAAAATATTATGTCAAAAAACTTAAAATTTTTGTTTGTGGCTTTTAAATGAATCAACATAGAACTTAAAATAAGCTTGTAGCAAAGTTCCTCGCGCGACATGCCGACAAGCGGAAGAAGGAATCCGACATTGGTTATACCAAAGTTGGGGAATCCCGCATAATCCAGTACGGCTATATTACACTGAGGTACTTATAAAAAGCTTTTTTTTGTTTGTTTATTACTGCAGAGCCAAAAACTCTGTCGCAAAAATTGTTATTTTATGTTTAATAGATAATATGTCCGGTTTCATTTGTACCCTAGTAGTAAATATACTGAGTATGGGATAATCCATAAATAATGTCTCGAGGTGGCGTTAGAGGCACAATGCCAATCAAAATTTTCACTGAATAGAACTTTACTGATTATGGCCCCTTCCTTACGCTGTTTCACAATTATTTCTTAACTACATATGTACCTAGCAACCACATCAGACCTTTTAGGTCTTCGTTGGATGGCAGCTGTTTACCATTTCACCAAATTGAAGAATAATTCCTTATTAAGGGTGATTTGTCGATTACATTTGTTGTGAAAGGCCCCGACACCGCTGACCAAACTTATTATTATAGATATTACTAATAATAATAATATTTTACTCTTTATTGTACCTGCACCATGATAAGGATTGCACACAAAAAACAAAGAAAATTAACCAGATATATACAATGGGCCTTATTGTATATTATTAAAGTTTTCTCTATTTCCTAAATGGAATGTCACGATTGATAACGCTCATTTTTTATGTGTGTGCGTCTAGGCTGAGCGCCAGGGCGGCGATAACATCGTCCAGACAGCTTCTTGAGTCTCGTCAACCGTATAACACTATTAACACAACTAGCAAAAAAAAAATTTACATTGTGAATAATGGGATTTACCGTCTTCTGGTCTCAAAAGAAAAGATAAGAAAAAAACGGGCTTAAATCCTGTTTTGGATCTTATTGGACTTATGTGCAATAAAAACTAAAGCCCAACTAAATTGGCCCCAATAAAGAATTAAAGTGATTTATATTGTTATATGTTTTTTAAATGATGATCATTTCAAATGAAATACCATGCTTTTAGTTTTTATCTGCACACCTTGCTTTATTAGTGCTTTACTTATTTTATTTATACATTTATAGAAGGCCAAGTACAAGTATGCACATAATATATTAATTAAGACAATAAAAACCGCACTTTAAACAGTTTTATAATTCTTTTAGAGTATAGGTACGTTACGTAGATCCTCGTTACATAGTTTGTTACCAAATAAGGATGTAATATAAAATTTAATATTGGAATAATATAAAATGTATCATTTACTTCGTAGGTATTAATGATGAACCTATTTCGAAATTCGTTACCCCCCTGTAAAATTAAACTACACTTTTCCTTATTTATACAAAAATTATATTTATAGTGATAGCCTGCACTTCTAGTTTCTTAAAAATGTTTATTTCTGGGGAATCTCAACCAACATTATTAAATCTATCATTAATATTATTGCTCCTCAGATTTAATCAATGTATTGATATTGGTTCATTTCCAAGTTTAATGAAATACAGTTTAGTAATACCACTTTTTAAAGCTGTTGAGAAATCAGACCCTACCAACTATAGACCGATATCAGCTCTTAGTAAAATATTGGAAAAAGTTGTATTTAATCAATTACTTTGTCATTTCTCTCTGAATTCCTTATTTCATTCTCAGCAGTATGGTTTCACTAAGAGTAAATCCACTACAGATGCTGGTGTAGCCCTAATGAAGCATATTTTTGACGCCTGGGAGGACAGGCGGGATGCGATTGGAGTATTGTGTGATCTTTCGAAGGCTTTCGATTGCATTGACCGTCCTACTTTGTTAGCTAAATTGACATATTATGGCGTTGATAATAATTCTTTCAAATTAATAAGTCTTACTTGAGTGACAGAACTCAAAAAGTTGTTATTAATAAAGTGGAGTCTTCTGGCGCACTATTGCTTTATTTGTTGTTTGCCCATTATTGTTTCTCATTTATATTAATGATCTACCTTTCTATATCAGAGATATGTGCGAAACAGTTTTGTTTGCTGACGATACGTCTCTGATATTTAAAGTGAACAGAAGCAAAGATCATTCGGACGTAATAAATGATATTCTTGCGAAGGTTGTACATTGGTTTACGGTAAACCATCTATCTCTTAACGCAAGTAAAACTAATTGTGTAAAGTTCTCATTGCCAAATGTTACACAAGTTTCGACTAACTTGAAAATGAAGGGCAAGAATATTGAGTTGTTAAATGACAGAAAGTTCTTCGGCATCAAGACAGATTATAAATTGCAGTGGAACCCCCATATAATGGATTCGTCTGGAAGGCTTAGCTCAGCATGCTGTGCCATCAAAAAGATAAGACTTCTAACGGACGAAGAAACAGCTAGATTAGTTTATTTTAGCAATTTTCATAGCATTAGGTATATCATATGGTATGTTATTGTGGGGATCTGCTGCGGACATACATAACATATTCGTACTACAAAAGCTATAAGAGCTATCTATAATCTTAAGTCTAGCGATTCACATATTAACGGTTGCATCACAGTATATATTCGATAATATAATGTATGTTCGCAAAAACATTAAAACTTTTGATAAAAATTCAAAAACACATAATTTTAATACTAGAAATAAAAATAAGCTCTCTCTGCCAAATTGTCTACTTCACAAAACAAAGAATTCATTTTTGGGTTATGGTATCAGATTTTATAATAAAATTCTACAGAAATTAATTGATCTACCATTGCCAACTTTTAAAACTGTAGTTAAAAAAAATTTCTTCAAAACGGGTATTATGCTGTAAATTATTACTTGTCAGTTAAACAATTGTTTAAAGGGTTTAACATTTTCAACTTGTATTTGTGTAAGTTAGAATAAAAAGTTAACCAGATCATTGTCGTGACCATTCCCTATTGTACAGGCTCAGCTCAGTTTCACATTACATACTTACTTGACTGTGATGGAAAGTTCCCTTAGTGATACTTTATTGGTTACGGCTTCTGGGGATTCTTTCAATATCTTCAAATATTCACTGTGTGTGTTTTGTAATGTCATATTTAATTGATAATTTAAAAGAGCCTGTGAGTTCTTCTCACACAGCGGTGGCTCGGAACTGGCGGTTAGATTCAATTATTATTATTTTTTATTTTTTCGCATGTAAGTGAATCTAAGCTTTGTGATTTCATTGTAGTAATTTTTATTTTTTTAAATTTATATTTAGTTTGACGTTTTCAAGTGCTATGTATATATGTAGTATGTATGTATGTATGTATGTATGTATGTAATAGTTTATGAAATAAAGAACTTTTTACTTTACTTTACTGTGAATTTAGTGAAAATGTTTGTAATTAGGTATAACGCCCTATTGGATTCTTTTTTTAAATTAAATTATTTATTTTATATAAACTTATATCTATCTTTACAGGTGTTGCATACCTAATACGATAAACATTAATTACATAAATTTATGTACATGAACAATAACATATTATAAAGCAGCCCTTGTGAGCTCACTCAGAGAACAACTAAACTATGTTGCTTATTTATTACTTATATTATGTTGGTTCTATACTATGTTGTATCCAACCGAATGGACTACCGCATTTTTGTGCTATGTTTGTTATATCTAGCATATAGTGAATAGTTTTACGAGATTCGCCGTGACCGTAACGAGATGTCTGGCCGGCTTTCAGTCACTGTTATAATTAGTTCTTTATCTGATAGTTTACGTCTGTCTGTGACTCCGCATTTTGGCCGCTTGGCCCCGATATAAAACGACAATTAATTATTTTATAATTCAACCGATATAGATTGTCATTTTATCATTTTAATACCGTTTATATACGCTAGGTACCTTTATATTATCAAAACAGAGGTTATTTTATTAATAATTATTTTTTACGATATGATTTGGAGAGATCAATCGATGTAAAATTGATTTTTACTAAAATATATATCTTTGTTAAAGTCTTTATGAATTGATCAAAATTTATGTGTAATTTTTTGTTGCATTTGTTTAATTTCAAGACTCAAATTCTTTTCAATGCCTAATTTAAGAATTAGCGAAAATTTCTTTTATAGTAAGTATAAGAACAGCGGCACTAGGTTTTTAGGTAAAGCTTTTTCAAGGTTTTGATCATCATTGGTTGGGATAGTCACCAACATCAACCTCTTTTCTACTTGACCATTGGTGTGTTTATTAATCATTGATTAGGTAAAATATAGTAACACTTTAAAAAAGTTTAAATAAAACTGTTTTATCAAATAGCAACTAATAGGTATAATTAATAATAATAATAAATAATATTATTATTAATAATCAACCTATAATTTTTAATTATTTTACAACAAAAAAACATATTATTTTTCATTACATAGATTGTAAGATCAATTAGTAAGAGTGATATCGGTATACACATAATGTGAACGAACTCTAACCTTGCTAATCTACATTGATCAGACGGCGTTGACAGTCGAAGAGGCCGCGAGAACGGGACGGCAATCAGTTTCTCTTTAGCGTCTGTTTTCTTTGATGATTCAAGAGTTTGGCCGCATAGCTGTGTCATTCTTGTGTCATAATACCAGCCTTCGAGTGCACGGGTGGCCTAAAACTGTTCCGTGTTTAGTTCTAGGAATACTGTTAGGTTTATTGTATTTTCAATTATTATATGCCAGAAACTGCCCCTAGTCTGCCGATTTTGTGTACATTTCGACGATTTCCGTAGATGAAATATATGTACCTAATTGTGCTTGCTGCAACAAGTTAATTAGAGCAAGACAAAATACATGAAAAGTGTACTTCTGTACTAATATATTTTACCTATATTGAACCAAAACTTGAGAAGACAATGTAAATAAATATAGGTAGGTACACATTAGCATCGCAAGTTCCTATACTTCCTTAATTTTACTGTTAATGCATATCTACGTATTATTACTTTCATTATTTTTAAGATCTTTTTAATATATTCTGGAAAGCAAAAAAAAAAAAAAAACATACATAATCTCATGCCCAAACATACTATTTAAGTGGGCAGAAACATTGCTACAACATTCAAACGGCATCTATCTAGCTGTGACCAAGTTCGCGTTTTAATCGCCTATATTGACCCTACATTCGAGTAGCAGGTAATAAGACGAAGTTTTTACTAGACAATATCAACCAGTGTCCTGATAGCTTAGCGGTTAGAGCAGTCGACCGGTTATCGAAACCCATTCAGGCTACTGCGGACGGATTAATTTTTTCTAGTAACAATTTCGTCTTATAACTATGTAAAGCATTGTAAATGCAAAATTATGACATATAAAAAGAGCATGTAGGTTATCATATCAAGAAATAAAAATAATATAGGTAATATGCCGTGAAAGTATTGTCCAAAATGGAGGTGCGGAGTGGGTCGGGCGTGCGGCACCCAACGGCGACGGCGGCGGCGGCCCGCCTCAATTGTTTACTCATTAAAATGCTATCGCTGCTAACCACTCTGATACCATCTCTAACTGTCTCAAAAACAATTCAGGGCCGGGTTCGATTGAAAAACGTACGAAATCGCGTGACGACGGAACAATCGATAAAAAAGAGGTAGGTAGGTACAACTGAATTGTTTAATGCCATTACCAACTGCCACACATACACCTACAACATACGACACTATGTTAAATAACTTGATAAACGCAACTAAATGTCACAGGCATAGTCAATAAAATAAAGTCGAAGTCCTACCCCAGTAAAGTAGTACAGGCTTTACAAAGGCTTCCACAAAGTTTTGGAATCAACAAGAAAATTCACAATTTACTGTAATATGCCACGTTCCTACTATACAACTCCTAGTTAAACGTTTCCGAACACGTTATACCAAAAATTTTATACATAAAATTATAATAAAGGGTGTACAGGGATCCTACCAAGACCTAAGGAGCCCAAGCAAACCTCACCTGCAAGTGGTGCACCTGCCGATCGAACCGAGGCTCTGGCGAACATAACAGTGTCCGATAAGCGGCAATAGGCTCGCCACTTTTACGTGGGACCAACTATGTAAGTGGCGAAGTGTGGGCGTATATAATACCTCTGCCTATCCCTTCGGTGAAACAGGCGTGAATGTATGTATGTATGTATGTAAAACTCGAAATTACTTCAGTTTTAGGTAACAAAACACTGGCCGTGTGCTAAAACTGTGAATGATATTACTAGACTATTTAAATAAAAATAGTAATTTAAATTAGACTTACTTCCACATGGTGCCAAGTGTCTTGCTGAGCTCTGCGTTGTGGAGCGCTGGCCGTTGCTCGGAGAGCCTCCGACGCATGGCCTGCGCGAACACCATAAATGCGTTCATAGGACGCTTAACGTGCGGTCTTCTGACGCAGCCCCTGTGGAAAAAGTAACCATAAACATTATCATCATGATCAAGTTCCACTATTGAGTTTCATGTTTTAATGTTAAGTAAGTACTTAAATAAATAAATATTCTCGTACAATCACACCAATTCTTTAGTTCCAAGATAAGTATCATGAAGAACTTGTGTTTTGGATACAAAAGAACGGATAAACATACTTAAATACTTTTTTTTTGTAAATACATACTTAGTATACATAGAAAACACCCAGACCAGAACAAATATTCATATTCATGCTTACAAAGATTTGTCCTGTGTGGGATTCTCCAACCTCTGGAGTGAAGTGCAGGTATACTGACCTCCACGCCATATCGGTCGTCAAAACGTACTTGTTCTTGTAACTGGCGGGAGAAAAAACCAATCTTGACGAGATTCTTGCCCTTTCTTGTACGATCAAGCTCCCGCCCACAGTGAATGGGCGCGTTAGCTTTTAAGTTGACTTTCATAAGAGCTGTACTAGGTCAAACTTGAAAATGATTTTGATTCTGACTTTGACTGTAAGCATAGGAACCCGCATACTGAGCAAGGTTAGAGGGATAAAGGTAATCATTAACATCATCTCAGTCCTACTATACTGAGCACAGGCCTCCTTACACTAACTCAGATGAGAAATGAAAGGTGCAATTATTAAAAAATAACTGACTTGACAGCCATTTGCCCGGCCAAACTGAGAGCAAAAAAATTCCCGAATAAAACAGACATCTAGATACTCTTGAATTTAATAAATAGTCACTAGCTAGGTGAGAAGGATCAAATATGTGATGATAATCATCATAATCATCATTACCATCTTAGCCCATTAACATCTCACTACAGGGCACAGGCCTCCTTTCACTAACTCAGATGAGAAATGAAAGGTGCAATTATTAAAAAATAACTGACTTGACAGCCATTTGCCCGGCCAAACTGAGAGCAAAAAAATTCCCGAATAAAACAGACATCTAGATACTTTTGAATTTAATAAATAGTCAATAAATAAAACAAAATCTAATTACTCATATCCAGAGTCAACAAACAAAAGTATATATAGAAAAAAACATTTGATTCTTGATTCGCTAATTCAAACGCATCTGAAACGCGCTGAAAGAATGTATCAATTTGTAGTTTGTATTACACTGAACACACAGAAGAGCGAGCTTTAAGCAAAGCTATAAATAGCCGTCTTAGACCCGGAATCGAACAAAAAGCTAATGTTGACATAAACAATATGAAATGCGCACTTGAGTCGGCGGCACCGACTCTACTCAAATTGGTTTAGCTTTCGGCGCGCGCCCGATAATTATAAGGTAACCAAAGCCATCAAGTGACGACTATAATAAAGAAAATAAATTACGAGTAACCCTTTATGCGAGCTGTAAACTTTAAACAGTGGTGCGCGGGCGCACGTACACTTGTAAACATGCGGAGTGTCGATGGCGGACCGTATGTCATTTTTACGCTCGTAAACATCTCTTATTTTATTGCCTTTTTATTTTCTAACGCGTTTGGGTTTCCTTGCGATCGCTGACAATAAATTATACTTTTTCGAACACTGACACGGCACTAAAAGTGGATCGATTTCTAACGGATTACTCTCGGGAAGCAATATGAGCGGAATAATTACCTACTGCTTCGGCGAACCGGCCGCGGCCGGGCGGCGGTTTCCTTGTTTGTTAGAATCATTTCTAGTTAGGAGTTTTAGTAAAAAATATTTATTATGAAATGGTTTGGAAAGATTTAACTAGCAATCATTTGTTTGAAACGAATAACTCGTTTGGTTAAATTTTTTATGCATTTTTCACATCACACAGTTTGATGTTATTAAGCAGTAACTATAGTATAATGAAGGTATTCCCATATGAAGTATGCTTATTAAGGTACCACACGTGAGGCCCACTGCTACGATTAAACAATGTTATACTTTTTATTGCCGCAATTACAAACGGAAGGATATCAGCCTCGAACACAAAAAGTGTGTAACAACAATGACATGATATTATGCAAATAATACAGATCTTTGTGGAAACGACGACTTATGTTATGTAAACATCTAGATTAGAATAAATATGACAGTCTGCGCCAAACAATGCAGATTTTCGCGGTACTGTGCCCTGGTTTAAGGGATGTTGAAGCAAGAAAACTTACTGTGAGTTAGTATGAGACTTAATTACTGATTTCGGAGGTTGACAAGCGCAGTAGTGTGCCAATTTAAAATATCTGTAGGTGCAGTGTATTAAAATAATTGATAATAACAATTTACTTTATTGTTTTTTAAACAGAAAAAACTCAAAATGACAACTTAATAACACGCATTTGTGCAAATTGATTGAACTATTATTATGTCATATCCCACAATATATTATCAAATTTTAAGTAATGTCCATTTTTTTTTGTATTTAATATATCTACGTGATTATTAAATAAACGAAATTGCACACATTTAAGGGATACAATTTACATTTATTATATCATCCCAAAAACTTTACATACTGATTCAGGCTTATAAAAATAGTTAAATCAAAGCTTCCAAACAGATTTAAAGCGTGTATAGTTTTTGTCGGACGCTCTGAGAGCGGACCTACCGCGCGATGCCATCTGGTTAGTAACGCGAGTCCTGACAGTCACAGATATCACAAGTACCCCAATACTTCAGTTCTAGTACCCGTATATTGTACTTGTAGTCCGGTACTACTGATTTATTACCATACGATCGTTGAAATTATCACATAGCTGGTCCACGTTGCTTTTGAACCGCTTCAGTCCTTGCTATTAAGAACTTATTTATTCATATATGAATTGATTTATATATAAAAACTTTTCAGACAGTATATTAGTACAATATTAGTTACAGAGTTTAGTTAGTACTTTGTCGTTGGTTAGTAATGCAAGTCTTGATAATCACAGATACTAAAAGTAGCTACATAATACTTCAGTTCTAGTACCCCAGTACCCGATGTTATCTATAGTCCGGTACTATTGATTTATTATTATATGATCGTTTAACTTATCACAAACCAAACTTGACGATTTTCTTGCCCGTTCTTTTACGATCAAGCTCCCGCCTGCAGTGAATGGGCGCGTTTGTTAAATTGAGCCAAACTAAAATAAATAATTTTGACTTACACTTTGACAAAGCTTGTCCATGTTGCTTTTAAACCATGTCTCGGCTATCATAACTTAATAAGTTATTTAGTATCTACATAAACCGCTGTATTTCCATAAACACTTAACGCAAGAAAATTACTGGGTAGATACAAGGCATAGCTTAAGCCATAACGAAATATCTTTAAGTTAGCCCGGAAAATGCAAAACTTAAAAGTTGACGAATGTCTGTATTAAATATAAACGAAATAAAATCATAAGATAAAAAGAACGGGCGCTAGTATAAGGTAAAACAGATTAAAAAAAATACAAAAATAATGACTTTCATAACATACAATAATTGGTTCATGAGAGTATGTAATCGTAGAGTAGAACCACATAACGCAGTCTATGTTCAATTATGTACTTAAACGGGCATGGCAACGGTGCCCCATAAACCCATGAAAGTTTGTTTTTAATAGTTCTTTTTCTAAACAATTAAAAAGTTATGTAGCAATAAATTATAGGATAATCTGACGACCGATATGGCGTGGAGGTCGGTATACCTACTCTTCACTCCAGAGGTCTTGGGTTCGATTCCCAAACAGGACAAATCTTTGTGTGCATGAACATGAATATTTGTTCTAGTCTGGGTGTTTTCCTATGTATATTAAGTATGTATTTACAAAAAAAAAGTATTTAAGTAGGTATGTTTATCTGTTGTTTAGTATCCATAACACAAGTTCTTAATGATACTTATCTTGGAACTTAATAATTTGTGTAATTGTTAGAAAATATTTATTTATTTTATTTACAGTTAACACAAACCTTTAAACCACTAATGGTTGCCGGAAAAGCAGCCTTTTTTTAACAGATTTCAGATGAATAATATGGGCTCCTTTATTAGCTTTATTATCCCCCCCGGCTGGTCTCCACGTGGTGGGGGAGCTGAGTACCTCCCGGTAGGGCGGAGAAGCCGTTAGTAAAAATGATGAGGGTGAGGGTAAGAATCATGAGGTTACACTTAGAGACCGGTGACTTAGTATACTGACTATCGACTATACTGACTACCGGGGCGGAAACTAAGAGGGATCTGTAGAGGGCGAAGCGGGCAGATCAGGAGGGTCTTAAACAGCGGGGGCAGGGGGCCCCTTCTATATAGCCATAGACCCTCCGAGAGGTAGTCCACACCCGTTATGGTCGCACAAGGATGTAGGAGGGGCGCGTTCACTGCGCCTCTCTGAGGAGGTCCTCTCGGTATTGGCCAGGGCGACATTGGCCGTGGGCGCTTTATTCTCAACAAGCGGCGGGAATCGTTGGAAGATTTTTAGTGGGTTGTGTTTGCCGTGGTGAGTCTCACACACCCATCTCGATCCCCTTTTGGCCCGGAGGCAGTGCATAAACGCGTTTCGTTAAGGATTTTAAAAAAAGGAGCTTTATCATGTACTTATTTTCTACTACAATCGCTATTGACAGCTTTGGCATACATTGCTCGTTTCATTTCCATACTCAATAAATTTCAAACTTTATGCATTCCATAATGTTACAATAAACAGTGAATGTTACAGTATATGGTATCAATTACGGACCCTGTCGGGCACAACATAGTTCAGTTCATAGTTTATTTAAGAGCCAAATGCACAGTTGATCTTGACGATGACTGTCGATGACGACCGAGTTTGAATCCCACGCAAGACAAATGTTTGTTTGCATTAACAACTGGTACTGGTCTGGATGTATTCTCATGATTGTCATCATAACCCTGGCTTTATCCTAGTGTTTTCCTTGGCTTACGCTGAAGGCCCTGGGTCTTCTCACTAGTCTCAAAAGATTTGGCTGAATTCCAGTTATACACGGAGCTCTGGATGTATTCTATGTGTTGTTAATATTAAAATTTTATTTTGAAAGAAGGTATGTAATTATTTATCCCTGATGTTTAGTACTTTGATTAGTTTAGAGCAAAATAGCTCTTTGCCCAGATGTCTAAGAAATTATGATTACAATGGTATATTAGGGAACTCTTAAAGTGAAGGCGATTTGTTAAATAGATTTTTAGTTTATTATACCGGGCCAGTCTAAAAGTCGTCGCAAAAAAATAACAGCCCACTAATTTTGACAAGTGGTTTGGCGTACGTGCCTTCTGCGTATTTTGGTATAACACCATAAAAAAATTAGCTATTGTTTTACTAACGTCAACTTCGGGTAGTGCTCTCTAATGCCCGTGTTACGGTCTGTCAGTGGCACTACCCGGAACATAGTTGAATGTGATTAATAGTTGTAAACAATGATAAGGTTACAGAAATATGTGCTTAGCACAATTACATTGTTGTAATTTGTATTTTTATTGAGTTATGTTCAAAAGCTAAATTTAACGCTAACGCTGAAGTTTTAGGTACCACTGGATTCTCTGAATATCTATTAGTTGATAAAGTTTATTAAGCACGATCTAACTTCTAAAAATGCCCATCAAATAGCCAAAATATAGACAAACAAAAGTTATTATTTTTAAGGTCGACATTATTGAGATTGGCATAAAAAGATTTCCTTGGGCTTTAACTAGTGGATATGATAATAGGACTATTAAGAGCAGAAGTTCCCTAGGCTAGCAGCTGGACAGGCCATTGGCTGAGGAAGTCATAAAGTGGCTGTGGTCGCGCCCGCCCACGCTATTTCTGAGATGCGCGTACGCCCCGCGACTTACAAACAGCATAAATTTGCTAACAAACGTTACGAAACGACACAGAGATAGTTTTATTGCTCCACTTTGTAATGTCGCCATTTTCAAGAAAGTATAAGTAAAATTTTTGATACACTACGTACATTATTTAGGCCTAAGCTTGTTTGTCGTTTTCAGTTTCTTTCTACTATTGCGTTCTGAAAGCTGTGAAAATGAGCATTAATAAGACAAGTAGTGAATACAATATATTTTTTTTAAATTATGATTATAAGCATTGCCAATGTCTACTAAAGGCCCATTCATTGTGGTAAGTAGATTCAGTGTGGAATATCGACAAAGAAATTAGTTAAATTTAGAGTAGATGTGATTTGATGTCATTGTGAACCGTCGCTATTCGTGCTAAAAATTGCAGAAAGCCAATGGACATAGGTTGCGCAGGATCTGTCATTTAAAATAAATTTTGGGGAGGCCATGGCCTTGTTTGTACCATTTGTGGGGTAAGTAAATCCATCCCTTTCTTTTCAGGAATTAGTTTTTATTTTATACACCTTTAGTTCTAAATGGTAGCCGCCACAAAATGAAAACCAAATATTTTTTAATCTTGTAATTCAATCGTATAACTATTCAAGTCTTTTACATTAATTCATTTAACATAATAAGTTGCGGCAACTCTTTTAAGCAACAACTAATCAACCCGCTATCATACAACAACACCAATACAGAAATAACTATTAATGTTTAATATACGTCGACAACTTTAAACTTAGGTTACTTGTTAATAGTCCGCGATCCTGTTTACATAAAGTCACATCAAGTGCAATGGTGACATAAAATCTTTTAACAATCACTAAAGAAGTCGTAACTCCCCACAAACAGCCCCTGAATGTTATCTGCAGGCTTCACTTCGCTACACGACCGTAAACGGTTAATGGTTAAAGCTTTAACTGTTTTAATATTTCAGTAAACGCTTTTTTTAAGTATAGTAAACTGAATTGGGTTAGGTGACCGTTTGTTAGGTATTTAATATAAAGTGCTTACGTGTTTCGAAACGATTTAGATGTTGTATAATTTGTATAATATTAATAGTCTATCTAGATATTCATATAATTATATTAACTCAATAACACGTGTGTCTCCGTATACTAGTACACTAAAAGTTGGCCAGTAATGTCATTTTGTAGCGATAAGTATGGATTTGATATTAACTTCCATTAATTAAAAAAATGTACTACATCATGACCTAGCATTATCCTGGTTGCTTCGGATTTAAGAACAGGGTCTGCCCACTGGTATAAACCAGGGTTCTGGCTGAACTTCAGTTATTACATGAAGCGACTGCCGTCTGACCTCCCGCGACCCAGAAGGAAACATAATTTTATGGTTAAAACCAGGTTTCAGGATGTTAGAAGGCACTTAGTTTTTAATAACGACTGCCATAGATTTTCATAGTAGCCGAAGCAGGGGGAAATTTTGCACTAATAACTTGTTAACAACAGTACATTGCTGCTGTGTTGTCTTATTTAGTAGGTATTGTAATGAAATACATTATGAATCGAAAGAAATTGTCTAACAAATAATAATATTTTGTTTTTAAGATTCAATGCCTAACTCGTTTGAAATAAGTGATGGGCTTAGGGTTTTATTATGGCTCCAACAATGAATGACGCATCCTGTTACATAATATATATCGTCGTTGTCAAACCAAAATCTGCTATGTGCAAGAAGTATACTTTCAAGATATTGAAAAAAAAGGTTTACTCAAAATGTACTGTGGTCAAATATACATATTGCCACATAGCAGTTTTTAGTTAAAAACGTTCTATTGATACATAGCATATTTTATTAAGAGGTCATATTTCGACAAATTGTGGGTATAAACACACAGCAGTTCCTTTATACTATAAATAAGACAGTAAACTATTTGCTATCGTCAACATTTTGAAATCTCAATAAAGTGCACATAGCAGATTTTGGTTTGACAACGACGATATATTAACTTAACCTGTCTTGACTTAGGACATGAATTCTCCTAAAAGTGTATTAATTTTAGTTAGCGCCAATATAGAGTCGAATGGTCTTATTAGAGCTGTAAAACTGTTATAACATTATAAGCGCTTTTAAAAATGTTCTCTTTTTTTTCATAAATGTTTGTTGTGCTAGCTTATAAATTAGGTACGTTTTGTTTTGTATATTTATTCTCATTAGTATAATTTTAAAGTTGAAGAGGCTCTATAAGTAATTCAATGGAATATTACAGTTTTTCTAAACCCTTTTTTCGTACCACAATATTATTTTTTACCGCAGTTAAACACAAGTACCCGCATACAACTAATATTAGTAACTAATAAATTCTCCATAATGTCTTTATCAGCTTTTATCTTTATGGATAATAAAAACATAATTACGATAATCTGACAACTACTGACATTTCAAGTGCCATGATATCTAAACAACGGGGCTATCTCCCGGTTAAAATGCCACCTGGTTGAAGGAACCCCTGGGAAAATTAGGACCCATAGTTATTGACATGATATTATCGTGTGGTGGAATTTATATCAGTACTTGGGGGAAAATATTCTCACAGAGCTTTTATCGCGAACAATAGTAAAAATGTATATTGTGGTTTACATGAAAACAACCAAAGGCACAAAGAAACTTTTAAAGAATGATTTGGATTTATGCCTAATATTTTTTCATAAAGTAAAGTAACTGCAAAGGATCAAGATTTATTTTTTTCAGGCACTTAAAATACAAATTGACTCCTCCTAAGAATTTCTCCACCCCGTGTCTTTCCCGAGGCGAATAAGGGATCTCTTCAGCAGTGGGCGAAGGGCTGGCCAACTCTCACCATTTGATACGTTTCATTTAGAGAACTTTACAGATCCCCTTCACATAGTTATAGCAAGGTTCACACCTAATGGGATAATTCTATGTGCGTGATAAAATAAAAAATAATTTATTCAAGTCTGGCTCAAAAGAGCTCTTATGAAGGTCAAAACTTAAAAACTAGCGCGCTCATTCACGGCGGGCGGGAGCTTGATCCTAAAAGAACGGGCAAGAAAATAGTCAAGGTTAGTTTTTTCTCCCGCCAGTTACAGGAAAATGTACTTAGTAGTAAAACAATTTGACACGTCTACTAAAACCTGTGTTCTGCAGTCACAAGATTTAAAATAAAAGAAGAAAATAATGTGATAATAATAATGATATAATGTGCCTATGTATTAAACAGACTAAGGCAGATACTTGGTCATTTATAATACCTACTTGTTTGAATGTTACAATTTTATCAAGTTCTGTTAATAACGCTTATTATTAGTATTTGGCAAGTAAATGTTTAATACCGTGGGCGTGGTGGGCTGCGGAGAGCATATCCGAGCATATTTCATGTTCAAATGATAAACTATCGGATTCGTGGAACGTTGCCCGATGGCCGCGGTGTTCCGGTGTTGCACTCGCGGATAGTTTCATGTTTACCTACTGAATATTTTACTATAGTCGGCCTTCGGTATGTTTTTTCCAAAAGAGCCAGAATAGGGGTGATGGGAGCTTTGATTTATGTCAGTTTTATTCATGTCAACCACAATTTGGGTTTGTAGTGAAATTCTTATTACCCTGTATAACCCAGTCTTTAGGTATCTTATTCATATTTGAATATAAATAAAAAAATAAAGAAGTCGTAAATAGTACAGAAATTTGACCCCCGCTGATGCAGAGTTATGAAAGAAGGTTAGGTTAGTAGGTAAGAATCCACGTATTTTAATTCCGTCTCTAGTCTGGTTGATGGTAGGTCATATACCGCGTCCTATTTTCGGGTCGATATTATGTATGACAAAAACTACGAGAGTAAGGTATTCTAGTTGGGGCTTTAGAGAATCCTAAGTGTGGTGTATGTAACTAACGTTGAGGTAAGTACAATTCGTTGAACAAACCGTAGATTCCGTTTGCCATCTATCATTTAATGACCAATTTTTTTTGGGATAGTATAACTAGTAACTGTATTAACTACATTTAATTGTTCATTTCGTAATATACCTAATTAACACGAAAACCATATGCTAAAAATTTTGTAGGTAGAAAAAAATAACATCAAATCGCATTTAATCTATTTATTCCTGAACTTTGAATATTTGTTACATTGATTCGATTTCATTGGGAAGTTATAGTTGAATGATGATATAATTACAAATGAATATTAAGTAGGTCCTTACATATGAAATGAATGTTTTACATGGAAAAATATAAACTATTTTCTTTTATATTGAATCAAATTAAAGTATGTAGGTACTGTTATTATCTACGCGCTTTTGCCAATTTGTTGTGAGTCAATTGATTACTTTGCTGAAAAAACTATGAAAGCGAGAATTAACAAAATCTTTGAATCTGCCTCATCTGAATTTAATTTTTTTCCAATTAAGAAACTATAAAAATCCCTAAAAATGTGGTAATCGGTACAAATAAGGTCCGGGGAGTATGGTGGGTGACGGACACTAAAATCCTAGCTCCTCTAGTGTCGCCATCGTCGGTTGTGCAGTGTGTGGTCTAGCGTTGTCCAGGGGCCCTTCCGCCGAATTCGATGAATTTCAGCTATTTCAACTAGATCTATGTATTAGGTTCATCAATCCTTACCGGGGAATTTGCCGAAAGCCATATATTATTCATGACATTGGCAGACTATTGAAGTGACTAATGAATTAAATGATTATTATTTGCGATGACACATTTTTACCTAAACATTAATAATTTGTAATATAATAAAAAAAAAACACAGATAGAGACTGTCAAATATTACGTCAATTCTTCAAAATTTGTGTCTAAATGGAGAACGCCATCTTGTAGCGATTTCCAGCAGTAGGTACGCTACCTAATATATTAGTTTTACTATTTATTATTATTTGTGCAACTAAACGTGTTTGAATTAAATTAAAGTTTCTGTCTATCCAAAAGAAGATGTTTAATGGGAGACATCTGAATCAGGTACTTATGTGATGTTTAATACATAATAATATTATGACAGCGATAGCGATTTGCCATCATCAGTGTTGACGTGATGCAGCCAGTCAGTCCTTGACTTGGTTTCTCGAGAATCAATTAGTTGGCCGCGAGGGTGGAGACGCATGGGAACGCATCTGTGTCCACAACGACCACGACCCGCTGATAAGCTCCATTCTGACTGCGTATTATAGTCCCCAGGGTTCCCACTCCTTGCTAATACTGTGGAACATGTATGTAAGTAGCAGACCAAAATTTGGGTTTAGTAATTATAAATTCGTAAGTAAGGTAAAGTAGTTATTTTAGTTTTTTCATGCCTAGAGTTTTAATACAAAACAAATACATTAGATTTTGTTGTTTTCCACAATGACATGTTGTCGGATTTACTTAGCTTATTTTACACTTTACATTATTGTGATGAAAAGTGAGTAAATCTAGAGATATTTGGCATTAATAGTACGTCCATAATTATCGAAATAATTATTTATAGCGACTGTTATTTTTATAGAAATTACTTACTTATTAACGTTTCTAATGCTAAGATGATAATGATAAAACGTGTTGTTACCAACATATTTTTTTTTTATATAATAGGTACAGTACTTAAGTACAAGTGTATAATTTAACGGTATGACATGGAGGCAAGTATATCTGCACTCCGCTCCTGAGGTCGTGGGTTCGATTCCAACACAGGACAGATATTTGTGTTCATAAACATGAATAATTGTTCTGTTCTGGGTATTTTCCTATGTATATTAAGTATGTATTTACAAATAAAGTATTTATGTATGATTATCCTTTATTTAGTAGGTATCCACAACACAAGTTCTTAATGATACTTATTTTGGAACTAAATAATTGGCTAATTGTCAGAAAATATTAATGTATTTTATTTTTAATAAAACTGATAAGAAATAGCTATACAATTGACAGTGTAATGTTACTCTACTATAATATAAATTGTTGTTGGTTAAAACAAGAACACATTTGGCACTAGTATGATATCTCTCTAGGCACCTCTAGGTTATTGCGTAATTCACTTTCACGTAGCACATATGCAAATAGAAAATAATGTTTGAAAGCAAAAAAACTCATGTGTGCAATAACCCTAGCTAAATCTAATGCGCAATTTTCAATGTTACATATTTTCAGCGTTTTATCATCCTGTAAACATTTCGATTTCATTTGCTATCGGTAGATAATTCCTAGTTGTGATAGAGAACGTAGGTAGATACGGAATCTGTAGGAAAACAGTATTGATTCATGTGTCATTTTTTAAATAAAATAATTATTCATTAATGTACCCAAAAAATGAAATTTTCAATGTGCTATTTTATTCCTATCTTAGTCCTGTAGGCCGCAAGACAAAATATTAACTACCTATTTATTACTAATCAGGATTTTAGTTTAGGTCTTATTTTCTATGTGATGTTGTCGTTAGGTGGAATATATTTTAAAATCACAAACCATTAAAAGACATAAACAAACCATAAACAAATAAACATTTTCTCTTTGAACTTTCAGTTAATATGGAATTTTGGAAATTAAAGTTTATCTAATTGAATTTTCAAGGGACCTTATTAATTGCAAAATAAATACTAAGCACAAGTAGAGAAAATTTGGTAAGAAACTCGTAAAATTTGTTTTTCTGTTGATTTCAGACAGCTTTCGAGACAATGTGTCGTAATAATCACTCAGTGAGAATCAGGAAATTGTCAATGAGTTTCCTCAGTAATGCTTTACCGTTTACGCGGTTATTACTAACGCGGCCTCATGTTTATTTAAAAGGTTAGGTTAACAGCAACCGACGTAGGAAGGCATCGCGAATAACGTTTAGCGCGTAGATGCGTTCGAAATAAGCGAGCGTTTGGTAATGAAGCGCGATGTACCGTGCGCGTTACCGGACGAATGCTAATGTGCGCACTGCGGAGGCAACCGGCCGCCCAGTATTCAAATTATTAAGGAATTTTATATGGAAACTCTATGTCTTTAACTGTCAAATTGTACTTGTATACTAACGTCCCACAATTGGTCCTAATCACTCTCAGCACGAGGCTACTCTCACAAACCGTGGTGGGAGAGAGGGTTTATCATACACATATAAGTGACAAAGAACAATGAAATTAAAAAGCACTATTTCCCACATAACTCCCCACCATAATGAGCGGCTGAAGGTGTAGGTATCTATCGAAAGACACTGCCTCTGAACAGGCCGGATTTGTCAAGAGGAAGGGAACACGGGAGCAGATTTTTATTGTGCGCCAGATTATCGAGAAGGCAAGGATGTTCAACAACCCCACTTACATATGCTTTGTTTTACATTTTTCCAAGGATAAAATTGCAAATTTGCGCTATGCAGATGACACCACCCTTTTTGCAACGAGCGTGCAAAATATGGAGGATCTGCTGCTGAAGATAGAACGAGTGAGCCTTGAGTTCGGATTAAAGATTAACCGCAGCAAGACGAAGGTAATGTTTACAGAACGCTCCAACAGTAACTCGCCGAGTTTGACCAATGGTGGATTAACAGCAATGGACAAGATGAGGAAAATAATAGGTTGGGGAAAAAGTCTTTTCGTATTTTTGTATGAAAAGTCAAGACATTTTTTTCAAAGTTTATTTACATTTATTTACAATATATATGTACCGTTTTGTTGAATAACTTTCTGCCATTTTGTGGGCAGAGACATTATCCCGTTACTGTAGAAACTTTGGGACTTCTGATCAAAAAAACGGGACAAATAGTTTTGGCAGTCCTCTCTTGAGGTCAACCTTACAGAACCTAAAGAATTCTGCAGAGACCGAAACAGGTGAAAATCTGAAGGCGCAAGGTCAGGGCTATATGGTGGGTGCACTAGGACCTCCCAGTCGAACTCTCTTAATTTTTGCTGAGTGGCTAAAGATGTGTGTGGTCTAGCGTATCACACCCTTCCTGTTGATCAATTCCGGCCGTTTTCTCTCGACTGCTTCCTTTAATCTCATCAGTTGCTGGCAGTAAAGATCAGAATCGATGGTTTTGCCGGGCGGTAAAAGCTCATAATAAACAATGCCCTTCCAATCCCACCATACACACAGCATCACCTTATTTCGTGTTAGGCCAGGTTTGGCCACAGTCTGTGAAGCCTGGCCAACTTTCGACCACGACCTTTTTCGCACGTTCTTGTCGTACGTGATCCACTTTTCATCGCCAGTTATCAATCTCTTCAAAAACGGCTCGGTTTCATTACGTCTCAATAATGAGTGAGCTCGTGTGGCACCCAAATATCGAGCTTTTTTGTATAACCAGCTTTCTTCAAATGGGTCAAAACTGTTTTGTGGTCAATTCCCAGTTCTTCAGCTACATCGTAACTACTAATATGCCGATCTTGCTCCACTCTTTCAAAAATGGCGTCCATTTTATTCGTAACAGGGCGACCAGAGCGAGGTGCATCTTTAACATCAAAATTTCCGGACTGAAAACGTTTGAACCAAATTTGTGCTACTCTTACTGACACTGCATCAGGTCCATAAACATCACAAATTTTTTTCACTGCTTGAGTTGCATTTTTGCCTTTTTTATAATAAAATTTTAAAATGTATCGAATTTCTTCATTAGATTCACTCATTTTAACGGAGAGAAAAACAAATGAAAAATAGCGGGAAACAACTTTTTTTTATTTTTTTCTTTTCTTTATAATGGAACCTTTTTAATGTTACCAAAACCAGCCAGACACAAATAGTACAGTCAAAAAAATTTTATAATAAGTTTATACCTACGTTATGCGAAAAGACTTTTTCCCCGACCTAATATGAAGGAACAGGAATATTACCGAGAACACAAATTCAAAACATCACTTGCCCTATATTTCCATATGCCGTTGAAACGTGGACGTTGGTAGAAGTGGACAAAAAGAAGATAGATGCTCTAGAAATGTGGTGTTGGAGAAGAATGCTTGGGGTATCTTGGACGAAATTCCAGTCATTAAACGCTCAATCCATAAACGCCTTGTGGTTTAAGGCAAAGTGGACGGCACACTATCGCGTGGTCGGTCACCTATGCGATAGACCGACCAAATGAAGACTGCAGTGCACAATGCCTTAAATAAATGTACCAGGATAAACGTAAGCAAGGATAGATGGCGAGATATCGTGAGGCGCTTATCATCCGCTCCTACCACTACCAATACCACTACATGACGATCACGACCGTTCTGCTAAGAGCGATACGACTAAGAAGATACAAATACAACACAATATGCGGCGATAGGCTCGCCACCTATTACGTAGGACTAACTATATAACTCGTGAAATGTAGGCACATAATATGCTTCTGTCTATCTCTTCGGGGAAACAGACCTTATTTGATTTACATGAAGAACAATAATTATGTTAAATAACTTAAAATATATTTACGCTCTAAAACCGAAAGGCAGCTGGTTCAAATCTTGCCTTGAGTCTGGTTTGATGTGGTAATTGGTTTTTTGTCCGACTACTGTGCTACCCTCTCACTCAAGTATATTGCCATGCACATTGTGTTCCGGCAATAAAAAGTAAAATCAGGGATCTTAAAAACTTTTTTATGTTTTAACATTAAGAGATCCTAAAGAGCGGAGCCTGTGTAAAAGTAGGCACCTATGTGAATCAGAGAACTGAATTTTCGGCGCTGTAACTCGAATTAATGTGATATAAATTCATGTAAGATCAAGAAAAAAGAGATTGATATTTTTTTGCATTGGCATTATTTTTTTATTTTTTCTCCCGGGCTCACATGGTAATCTCATATCAAAACCTTTAAAATAATTTATAGTGTACATTGTCAATGAACTGATAAGAAGTTTGGCGATAATTGAGTTCCTTAAGTTACCTATTCTGCTATTAAACTAAGTATATCATGAAGTTATCGTATTATTTAGTTGATGTAGCCTTCTTGATTACTTTAGTTTTTTATTTAATTTGTTTTCCTTGTCCTAATAATTAGTTATAATCCCAGGTAAATTTCTCTTTGCGGGGTTCTAAACAAAAACGTCACAATTTAGGGTTTCATAAGTTTTGGTCGACCAAATGTCAAAGTGCACGAGCGGGTGCGAAGAAGGCTGTGCACACAGGGCGAGGGCGGCGGCACCTGTGTGTTTGTTGTGTGCGCCCCCACTTACGAGGCGCGCTCGAAACGGTGCGCAAACGCAGCCAACCGCGCGCCACTCGCAGGCGCGGAACTATTAATCTGGCGGTTCTTTTGAAGGCTGAGGTTTTAATTCAATAGAATTTCCAAAGAATTACGATTAATTTTGGTTGGATGGTATACCCACTCAGACAAAACTGTGCGTGCTATGCTTTTAAACATGTATTTTTTTATAGTTGTAAGCTTGACATTTTAATTATTTCTTGTCCATCCCAGAGGTTTTCACATCATAGAGGTTATCTAATAATTATCCAACCATTTTTTTAAATTAATAAGGTGAGAATTATTTGTAATGCGTATAACAAATTTAACATGGTATTTTCAATAATAATTGGCATTTTGGTTAACATTTTCTGGATCATTAGCGCCATTCTGCTGAGTTGTTTATTTATAATTAGTATTGGAAATGTCGGAACTCACATATTATTTGCGTAAGCGCCTACCTAGCATTGGCCTGAATGATATGGAAGCGAAGACCACTTGATGATGATGTTAATTGATTTGCTAATCATTTAGGACGTCTGAGTACCCAAACGAACGTTATAATTTCATAATTCTATCTGGTTGTTAGTTGATTTTCCGCTGATAATATGTACAACTTTATTAAGACTTCATTAATTTCGTATGTTTCAGCAGTATAAAATATATATAAGTAAGCGGCAATAGGCTCGTCGCCCATTAAGTAAGACCAACAATATAACTGGCGAAATGTGGGCGTACAATATTCCTCTGCCTACCCCTTCGGGGAAACAGGCGTGATATTATGTATGTATGTAAAATATATGTGAACTCTTAACAAAATTTATAATGGGAATGGCACTGAAGGAATCCTAAGATGTGGAAGTTCTATTTATTAGAAAAGAAGTTCATCCAAGTCCCAGACATTCTGTCGCCAAAACTCGTAGAAGCGCTTTACACGAAAGTCTGTACCGATTTACAGGGCCCTTCTTATATTCAAATTCAAATTCAAATTCAAATTCATATTCATTTATTCAAGTTTGGCTCAAAAGAGCTCTTATGAACGTCAAAACTTAAAAACTAGCGCGCCCATTCACTGCGGGCGGGAGCTTGATCGTAAAAGAACGGGCAAGAAAATCGTCAAGGTTAGTTTTTTCTCCCGCCAGTTACAAGAATATGTACTTAATAGTAAAACAATTTGACAAATCTACAAAAACATGTGTTCTGCAGTCACATGATTTAAAATAAAAGAAGAAAATAACTTTTTATTTTAAGTTATACGAGTATGAGTACGAATAAACATAGTAGACATGAGCAGACCAGTCCCCACTGGCGGCACCCGTTCACGAGTATGACGCATGAACCAGCCATCGTTTCGCTCAACCATATTTTAGGGAACGCAACGACCCGACGCATGACGCCACCACCGCAAAGACATTTGAGTGAGCATGACATACTCAAGCTACAGGATAAACAAATTTTAACAAAAATAACATTATATTAATTAAATGTGCTGCAAACCACAAATATTTTTGGTCTTATGAAAGATATCATTTACAGCAATTCAGTCTTAATATCTATATAATCATTTGAACAATACTATGCGTTTCTAATCAAAAACATCATTTAGGAGAATGATAGGACAACAAAAATTGTGTGTGCAGCTATCAAATTAAAAATAATATTAACTTTTCTCAGTTAGCTAAATCTTTAATTACAAATAAAAATAGTAGACAAGAGCAGACCAGTCCCCACAAGCAGCACTCGTTCACGAGTATGACGAATGAACCAGCCATCGTTTCACTCAACCATATTTTAGGGAATGTAACGACCCGACGCATAACGCCGCCACCCCAGAGACATTTAAGTGTGCATGACATACTCAAGCCACAAAATAAAAAGATTTGTACACATTTGTACTATTAAAATAGCAGAAATAACAATAATATTATAAAAATCAAACAGCCGCAGACCACAAAATTGTTTGTTCTATGATAGATACAATTTACAGCCATGCCGTCTTATCATTTATATAATCTTGCGTACAATAGTATGCTTTCTTAATCAATGTTTCTTTAATAGCTACTTTAAATTTGTTTAAGGGCAAATCCAATATATCATGTGGAATTTTGTTGTAGTATTTCATACCTTGCCCCATAAAAGACTTTTGAATTTTTTGGATTTTTTGGATTTGGATTTTATAGTATGAGCTTGTCACTCTTTGAAATAAGAAAGATATTATGATAAGACAGTAGGTGTTCAGAAATGTATTGTAATAAGTTAGGTAGTAAGGCACATTATGCCATGGTTATAAAATAGTGTTAAAATCTTTTGGTTGATGTTATTAGGTTGCAAAAAGTGTAGTCGTATTGGTAAAAAATAATATTTCGGGAATGAAAAAAATCAATAGCAATATGGATAGTTGTTAAATATCTAAATAGGGTACCTTTTGGCGTCTACGCAAAAATGCAACATCGAGTATTGTAATTTTTTACAATGGTGTAAATTCGAGTTTTTATCACCATTATTGTTAGAATAGGGTCAAATTTTTAACCTTTCATTTTCTAAATTATTTATTTGAACATCTTTAAGTCCTATTAATATGAAAATTACTTTGAGCTGGTAAATACACTCAATACATGACAAAAAAAATAAACCTGATTTAAACCTAAAACGGGATGTTCCCTAGCCGGGGACTCCCTGGGCAAGATAAGGTCCGGAGGGTACTTGGTGGATGTTTGCTCTCGCTCCCTATCTGCCCCAACACGGAAATGGATCCTCTACAGGAAGACGATAAACGTGTTCGCACGGACCAGCCGCGACGATTAAAGGTGTTTTTTAACAAGGTAGGTAAGTACTTTGCGTCAGATTCACTTTTGATAAAGTACGGAGTCTATAAAATGAAATCGCAACATTGCCATTGGCCTATGTCTAGCAGTGGACAAATATAGGCTGATAATGATTATACTATCTATGATAAATACGTAGTTATTTACAAATAAAAAGTAGGTTTTAAAAAATGTTTACCCGTTTCTCTATAGGTAAGTACCCATATCATATCATGTTATTCTTAGCTTCAGGCTAGACGCGCTTGTAAATGAGACAAAAATATTTTTTTTTACATAAAATAGAGTAACAGGTGGTTATGTTATACCTATAACCGAACATCAATTTTACCAAACGCAAGACGTGTGAATGTCAATATAAAAGTGGAATTAATAGTCTTTGTAATAATAATAATGAAATAAATTTCATGTCAGAACTACGAATAAATCATACAATATCTAAATTAGAATAAGACCATATAATATCTAAAATAATAGGATACAACCGTGTTTAATGTTTTGACTGACTGACAATGACTACGGTCAATGAAACCCAGTGAAAATTTAAAGGATTAAATTTTAAGGTTAAGAAAATTTAAAGGATTTTTTTCCTATCTAGCTTATATTACCGCGCTAAACTGCGAATTATCCCATTATAGTAACAGAGACAAAAAAAAAGAAAACAGTTAATAGGTACCTTCCAAACTACTTAGATTTGGGAGAGTAGAATGGATTTCTCTAAATGAAACAACCTATATACAGGCTGTAAAAATACCTTGATCAAAGCAGAGAGCTAGGTGTTCTGCACCAGATATATGAGACTATGTTGAAACGTGGTAAATATAAGGAATAAAATATACCCGCTGCCATTATGTTTTAGTTCAAATCCCGTAAGTATAGGTGAAAAATTGTGAGCAGTTTATTCATATTAAGACAAAATTAAATATTCGTTTTCTATAAAACAATTGTGCTCTGTGGTACTGGCCTAGAATAGTGACACCCCATCTCATTTCACATGGCGTCGTAGGAGTCTACGAAGAGAAATCCTACCAGATGATGGGCAGCAGCGACATCCTGCCTCCTGGCTAGAACTGCGATCACCAACCCGTTTGCCCAGCGTGGTGATTATGGGCAAATACCCCCAATAGACTGTAATCTATTGTGTCGGCAGTGGACTTTAAAAATCTAATATGATGATGATAAAACAATTAGAACGAGTTTAAAGTGGAAATCATATAAATATTTAAACAGCATTCAGCAGCAGAAGGTTGTAACTTCTCGTAAAAAAGACTTGTAGTAAATAAAAATAAGTAAATCTTCCAAACTAGTCTAGTCTTGTCTAGTCGTTAGAACTAAGTAGTGGTCTTCATTAACCAGGACAAAGTCAATGTGAAAATTCACCTTTAAAATTAGATAATTATAAAATACAAGTCGCTATCATAGCTAAGCCAAGCGTTTGTAGGGTGTAGATCAAAGAAGCGAAGAGACACGCCGACGCCGATAGAGAATTAATAAACAAGGGGCTGATAACGGGCCAATTGCAGGCCAAAAGTCGCACCGACAGGTCACTGGTCCTATCTACCAGTACCTATTAATACTTCGTTGTTCGCTGTCATTTGTGTAAAAAATATGCCTTTTTGGGAACCGGTGATCCTTTTGATCTGATGGCATTAGGCACACACATCATAGGGAAGATAAATCATGTAATCTTTTTAAGAAGTAGATATTCTAATTGTACTTTATTGGACTTTAAACTTTCTCCAACTATATCTACCTAATCGTAATATTGCAGTCGATTTACACAAAATCCTACCCGACAATTTGTTTTATCTTATGACGTAGCATGTATTTAAAAAACAAACTAAACATGTGGACTAAGGATCTAAGAATAGGACTTAAATATTGTTTGGTTGGTTGGGGTTGGCTAGAAGACCCCCCGGAAAGGTATCTTGAACTACCTTGACGTGGTGGAGAGGCTGAGTACCCTTCGGAGGCCGGGAAAAGGTAACACCCAGATATTGGCAACTCTGGGTGCCCCTAGTGCTGACTACCGGGGGGAAAACAGCCGGCGGGCCAGAAGGGCAGGGGGCCCCTGCTGTCTAACCATGGACCCTCCGGGAAGTCGGCCACACACTCTATGGTCGCACGGGGAGGTAGAAGAGGCGCGTCCACTGCGCCTCTCTGAGAAGGTTCACCCGGTTTTGGTCCGGGGGACGTTGGCAGCAGGCGGGGTGATAGAAGCTGCAAACCAGGTACTGGCCTCCGCCTCTTTCTCAACAAGTGGCGAGCGTCGTCGGAAGAGTCGTGTCTGCCGGTGGTAGTCCCACACCCCCTTTCGGCCCAATAATAATTTTTTTTTAATACTTTTTAATATAGATACATAGGAAACACCCAGACCAGGTCAAATATTCATGTTCATGCACAAAAAGATTTGTCCTATGTGGGAATCGAACCTTGGCCCCCTGGAGTGAAATACAGGTAAACTGACCTCCAGGTTTTCCAGTGCATTGGCTTAGTGCAGGCGCGGCAACGAAACTTCAATCTAAGATAAACATGGTTAGATAGAAGTACGTATAAACTTGAGATAGACACAGACAGTTTTCCCCCGTTGTAGTGGACCCTTGGGATAACTTAGAACATTTCGTAAATCCATTCAGTTTGTCACAAGTTTATTCCTAGGGTGTAAAGTCTACGCAGAATAACTCGCAGACAAGTAGTATATTAACTACTTACAGAATTGACCTCTTCAACCCGAAATGACTTCTTTAGTTTAGACATTTAAATAAATATAATGGCTGGATTCCATTGAAATTCGATAAAAAGTTTACAATAAATAAGCGACATTTTGTTATCAATTTTACGAGTTCATGCGAAACGTAACTCTCTTAAATTATTTATGTGATATCAGCTCTTCTTATTCGCTGCAGAATTTAATAAATACTTACCTATCTACAACAGAGGCTTGCTCCGCCCACATAATTTTTTACATACAATATGTGCCTACGATGAAACGTAGATAAGTACAATATATCATACAAATAATTAGGTACATACTAGTTGTTTAGATTTCGACTCCCTATGGGGCCTGAGTCGTAATTAATGAATATTAACATTAAAATATTTTAACATTTGACAAATAAAAAATACAAATAAACTTTTTAATAAATCTTGAAACCGCCTTATAGATATGAAACCAAAAATATCACTGTAAATATTTAAATAATGTGTGTATTTTTTTTTCGAACATTCTTCTTAGATTTCTATCTCCCTTAACCGTAAGATGACTATATTCTTATTTATAATAGACAATGGGTGAAGTGATACCTTTATATTGCTGTCTCTCTTCTGTCATTTTGACGTTATCCCCTTTAACCAAAACAAGCATCGCTACAACAAAATTCTATGACACTGGACGCTGGCAAATATTAAATTTCCAGTTGGGGGGAAAAAAAACAACTTCGCTTGAAAAGAAAAAGTCGCTTGTTATCGCGACAAATTCATTCTTTCACTTATGAATTAAAAATCATCATACGGGAATAACATATATTATGGTAAAGATAATTACATGTATTTAGAATGGAACAATTTCGAGAAAGTTATATAGGCTAGCCATCTGGCTCTCTAGAGATCTCTCTATAATATTATATAATACCAAATTTCAGCATAAAAGTCGGGATGCGTCGGGAAAATTCGGGATAGCGGTAAACATTCAATTAAAGACAGTACAGTAATATTAATATAAATAAGAAATGCAAATATTTCAGATTTTTATATTTTTTTGATTAAAAAAGTAAAAAATATTATCCACATAGAAAACATTAATAAATAATTTCGGTTATTTCATGGGGAGTGAGATAAGCGATTTGGTACTTAAATTGATTGTACTTGAAGGTTAAACTTAAACTTATCACAAAAACTTAGGCACTTTACAAAGTTGAGTATAGCCACTTGAAAGAAACACGATTTCCGTTACAAGCCGACCGAGAGATTAAGAAATTAACTCATCATTTATAAGTATCGGGTTTACGGATTTGACTTTTTGGGCAGTGGCAAGTACCTACCAACTGTAGTACTATAATAATGATATTAATTATATCCTTCAACGTCCTATACGTCGCCATCTTGCTCAAATTTAAGACTAAACAAATATGAAAGGAACAGAAGCAAAATTTCTGCGATATTTAGACACAGTATAGAATAAAAACTTTATTCGTAAAAACCATTACACTTAATAAATTCCCATACATATCTAATGTAAGTATTTTTATATTTGTATGTAGAACACTGAGATTACGATATAATTCCTGGTCTATTACAAATTTGTTTTTTTCACTGTATTAATCAAGCTCATGGACATAGAAGTAAACCATGTTCTGCCGCGTACCTACGTAATAAATAATTGTATATATGTATGTATGACACATAGTAAATTGCTCCAAATAAATAGTCAGCTCAGAGCACTTTTTAAATTACTTAGATTTCTCTATGGTTTAATGCAAAAATGACATAATGAGACCCGTTTCTTACTACGGAAGAAAGCCGATAGAAACCCCTTTATCTTGCTTGTATGATCGGGGCTGAACCCCAATCATACAAGCCATACGTTTTCCACCACGGGTTTGGTAGTAGGTAAGTACTGTTTTAACACCACTTATATATTAATATTGTTTGTCCTAGTAATCTTAATGTGATCATATTAAAATATTATAGCTTAATATTTAGCACCAGACTTTTAGCTAAAACGCTGCTGTAAGCCGCAAAAGCTTTTATGTTTGTATTATCTAAAGTTAAATTCAAATTAGAACGGCATAAAATCTTTTATTTATTAGAAATGAAATATTATTTCGAAGAAGTTATATACTTCCTTTTTTTATTACTATGTATTACTATGTATGTTATGTATTACTAAGATATTTTTGAAATTATCAATACAGTTAACATTAAGATTAAAAGTAAATTATGTAAAGATAGTGATACTACATAAAGATGCATATTATTTTGCGGGGAATAGTATTCGCATGTACAATACGCTGCCAGATGAAGATATAAATAAATTTAATAACTACTTGCCAGAAGGCTTATTATAGTGTAAAAGATTTAAAGAACGACAAGGCTGCCTGGAAGTGACATGAATTGCTCCTTTCTTTCATAAGATATTAGATGAGATATGATCTTAAGATATGAGATATTGGTAGTTTTAAGAACAACAGCGGTAAATTTTATATTATATTTATTTTATTGTATTAGATTTTAAAAAAAAGCCGAGTTGAGTTTCTTTAGGTTCTCAATCTCATTGCCTTTTTGCATGCCCCGTTAGTCACCGACAGACAGACTGACTGACGGATAATCCCCTCCCCCCTTTAAAATCACGACAGGCTAGCTGACAAATCCCCCTGATAAGAGTCACCGACAGACTGACAATTCTTGAAAAATAACCACAACCATGAAAATAAAAGTACTAAGGTCCAACTCAATGTTCAAAAGACTGATCACTTATCTAAACTAACTTTAGTACTTGCAAAACTTTGTCATGACAATTTTTTTTAAATTAAAAAGCACTGTTGTCGATTTTCATAAAAATTTATAAGAAATTTTTTAATTTATGTAATATTATATTTTTACAAGAAATTAATGTTTATACTTAGGTAGATAGATATCTACTGTAGTTTTTAGTTTATCCTAGGAATCTTTTGCAAAAACTTTAAACAACTGTATAAGTATATAGGTATGTAGGTATATACATAATTAAATTCTAAGAATGCACTTTTACGTAGTTCAGTTAAAAAATATATTATTTTGGTCTGTGTTTAGCCGAACTGACGTTCCTCTATGCACAAAACAAGAAATTAGATCCTACCGAGTCGGTACAGTAATATTCTTTTGAATTTTTCGGAGTTGTTTAGATTTACTTATAATTTTAGAAATTATAAATTATTTACTTAAAGTAGGATCCTATTTAGAACAAGAGCTTCAGTAAAACAGGGTCGGCAATATGATGACCAAACTTTTCTTCACTTGCTCATTCGTATTTCGCGTAGATCATAGAGATACAATAGAAGGATCACCGACGAAAAAGAACTGAATCACTCACTTGGATGGCTGCGGCACAATGTTGTCATAGTTGAAGTTTCTGAGGAGCTTGCCAACTGCCTCGTTAATTTCGACTTTGCCCCAGGGGCGATCATGGTCTTGATCCCAACAACTCATGTTACGGAATTCTTCGTAGTCTTGCCGCTAGAGAACGCACGTGCGACCGACTCGCGCGCATCGACTATAAAGAGCCCCTTATGCTCCTGCGCATTACTATAAACACCGAAGGGAGCGCGGCCGCGATATCGCTATGTTTGTTTACTCATCGATTATTAAGTGATATTGTTTCTTAAAAGATATAGAGTAGATACATAGATATTGAATATTTTCTATGCAAAATAGAACTCAGCAGCGTAAATAAAATCATTATACGATTCGATATTTCGATACGTAGCCGATGTTCAAAGAGCTGCATAGTTCACTGGGCCTTTAAATAAAATTACAATAGAAATTATATTCTTAGTACATAACATTTATCACAATTTTTTAAATAATTACCTACATGGTTTGCTACTTTACCTAATATTTTTTCTTATTTTTGTTTCATTTGTAATAGTTACGAGACAATTTTTTTACTAGAAAAATGCAGTGGTTGTTACAAAATTGTAGTGTAAATATGAACATAATGAACTTCAGTGTCATTATAAAGGTTCCGTTTTTAAAATTTACATATTAGGTAAGTAGGTACATTGAATATTTGTAACTTATAATTTTAGAAAATATTGTTAACATTTGAGTATGTTACTATAGATAATTATTAGTTAACCAAGGAAATGTGTACCTATTACACAGGCAATGTAAATAACGTAATACAGTGCGCATGATTTTCCTGAGTTTTCATGCAGAGGCAGAGTGGGCGGTGCGCAAGCGCCGCCTCGCGTCGCCATTGGCGCGTGCCAATGGCCGCTGTGACGTCACCTCGCTATCTGCTCTACGGACTATCCATAAATTACCTACATCAATTTGTGAAGCCACGCAAACACACCCCTCTAGCTTTTAAAATAATAAAAAGTTATTTATTTGGAAAACTTATTGCTATTAAGTACCTACATAATTAGACCTTTTGACGCGATTCAGAGACGAGTACGTACAGAGTGTTGGCGAAGATCCCAAGCTTACCAGACAGTGTTATTGAACTCTTAGCCTAAGGAGAGATGTTCCCTCCTTGAGCGTGTTCTACGTCTTTTAAGAACTTCGTCCTCATTTCGTGTGACGGAGCGCTATCCTCGATAGATATCCACAGTGACCAAATGAATTTTAATAATAAACTAGCGACCCGCCCCAGCTTCGCACGGGTGGTATGCTAATATGAATAGTTACGTAAATTACATAATTACAGAATGTCTCTATATAGGCCGCGAGTACCTACCACCGCCGCAACCATAATTTTTCGATTTAGCGTTAGTTTATTCGTTTGATATCTTGTAAAGTACTGATCGAAATTACATGATGTCATACACAAATTTAATTTATGTCTAATGTCCAAGCTTACTAAAATGTTTATTTAGATAAGAATTAATGTTATACATACTTAAAATAACTTCGTTAATAAGCCATTATTTTTAGTAAAAAGTAAAAGATAAAATTGGTTATTGTGGGGTATTCTTGAGAGATAGACATATACCATTCCGGACTTTTTTGAAGAATTTTGTAAGTTGTGCAATACCTATTGTAGTACATTATTTTGACTAATCTCGTAGGGTTTGGCCAGCGTTTGCAATATAAGCGCAAAAAAGTGAGTTAATTTACGACATCACATTAGAAATCTCAAAATACATATAAACCTTCCTCTTGAATCACTCTATCTATTAAAAAAACCGCATCAAAATCCGTTGCGTAGTTTCAAAGATATAAGCATACAATGGGACATAGGGACAGAGAAAGCGACTTTGTTTTATAGGTAGGTACTATAAAATAAATAAATATAAAATAAATATTTTCTGACAATTACACCAATTATTTAGTTCCAAGATAAGTATCATTAAGAACTTGTGTTATGGATACTAAACAACGGATAAACATAATGAAATACTTTTTTTTTTTTGTAATTACATACTTAATATACTTACATAGGAAAACACACAGACCAGAACAAATATTCACACACAAAGATTTGTCCTGTGTGGGAATCGAACCCACGACCTCTGAAGTGAAGTGTAGGTATACTGACCTCCACGCCATATCGGTCGTCCAAATGTAGTAGTGAAGTAGAATCCATCAGATGGGAAGATCAGAGCAGCTTCGTATTATTAGTACTTATTAGTAATCAACGGTAAGTAATTGGTAATTACTTTCCTAATGAGAAATGTTCACATATTAAATGAAGAAATATTTTTTTTGTTACGTCAAAAGTACACAATAAGCATAATTCACTGCCAGCATTGCATTTGGATTAGTTTTACTTTGTTACGAAATATTCTATGAACTACATATCTACCTACATGGAAAGCCCAATAAATTATTATTTAGGGTATTTAGGGATAGATTTGACCCTTAAACTACTAATTAGGTGCTGAATTTTGGTACCTACTTATGAATTAATGTTACTATTTATAACTTTTTTTAACAGAATTGTTATAAATATTTAATAGTATGTAAAATGTATTAAAATTCAAAAGTGTCTAAACGTAAAGCTTAAGATAAGATATATACCTAGATATATTGTTGGCTATGGAAGAGCGGAGGCTCCTACTCAGTGGCGTAGCGTGCCTTGTCGGGGCCCCGTATAAAAAAATTGTTTGGAGGCCCTTATATGGGGGTAAAGATTTTATACAAAAGAAAAAAAATATAGTGAAAAGGAATATTTATTTATCATAACATAATTTAACCATTTTACAAATAAAAATCAAATTTTGAATATTCGCCTTTATATATTGCCTTTTTTTCGGCAAACTGATTTATTAAATCATTTATGGCTGATGATGATTTTAGTTTTTCTAAAGTTTCTGCCTCTATGGACAATAGGTAGTGAGAGGTCGGCCAACTTTTGAACGCACGATTAAGGCGGGGAAAAAAGGAATTGCTTTATAGAATTTTGACATTTGTAAAATAAAATAAATTAGAAATTTTTTTTTTTTTCCTTACACACTTTTGAAGCCCACGTGGCCCGGGGGCCCCGTATAATTGATAAGGCAGATATGGCGGTAGCTACGCCTCTGCTTCAAATACTTAATATAAATTGTAAACAGAAACCTTTTGATGACATAAAATATTTTGTAGGGATTTGTATTTGTAAATTTAAATGGCACTCTAAGGATTTTGACTCTGGTTGCCCTATGTACCAATTTGTAATGTTAAGAAAATCATATCGGATTCGGAGTTTCTAAATTTGAGCTGTCGGAGTCGGAACCGAAATCGAATTCTAAACCCTTTGGCTTAGGCAGATTAAATTGACAAATTTTATAGTAAATTTACGAATAAAAACTTCACAGCTTTATTTCCGTCTAATCTAATTTCTCTACAGGACATACCAGCGTTAGGTAGATAATAAATAATTTGTAACTGATCGCCGACATCGCATTACTTCGCCCTCAGTTTCTATTCTCTGATTTAAAAGTTTTGGATCCGAAGTCGAAGTTGGAGGTTTCATATACCTACTTAAGTCGAAACTTTCGACTTTTCGGAATCGTAGTCGTACCATCCTTCGAAACATCTCTAGTTCAGTGGACGGGAAACCAGGAGAGGTTTGAGGAGAGGTCCGACAGCAAAGCACCATTCATAGCAGGCCCAAACGCGTGTCGAGAGAGTCAACCCGTTTTTACTACAACTAGTCGAGGATATGACATGAGATAAGGATATGAGAAGAGCCGACGACGTTGACAAGTGAAGTCACAACGTTTACAACAGCAGCAATGACAACAACAATTACGCCTTCTGAAACGACAGCATTGACAACACCGGTTACTGTTACGAACACTACCATGTCAGTGGATGCTGCGACAACTTCTCTTGCTACAACAACAGTGACAACACTGAATACTGCCTCTTCTGCTACTACTACACCAGAGGCATCACATATAAGGGAAAATTTCTTCGAGAATTCACCTGCAGGATGCTCTCACTGGCCTGACCCAGCTAAAGATCAAACTAATTTTACGTTGGTTAGTCCAATGACATTAATGCCTTTTCTAGTTACCAAAAAAACATCATGAGTGACAAGAAAATGTGGTAAAACTGCCATCATTACTGCTTCGCCCTATAAATAGGAATTAGAGGACATAATAAAAAAGAAGACTTGAAAAGAATAAGAAAGAAATAAGAGAGAGAAAAAAAGGAGAAACAACTTGAAAAGAAATCCGTAAAGAAAACTAAACCAAAAACACGCTTAACACCATCATCTTCTGAAGAGAGTAATGCTGACATTGAAAACACTCCATGTTTATGTTCGTTATTTAATCTAAAACAATTAAATATTTTTATGCTCTATGTAGGAAGGTATCAGACCAAACAGAAACAACTTGGAACATTCTTTGTTTTTTTGTATTAAAAGCGGTTCCTATTTTTTTATATTCACTAGAGCCTGCCAACTTAGTTATTTTTGCTTTTCTATTATTAACTTTCTTGGAACCTTTCAACTCAGATATTTTAGTGTTTTTATTCTTAGTTTTTTCAAATTTTATCGCCTGTTCTATTTTTACGGGAGTAGATGTCAACACCTCAGATTTCTGCCTCTTATGCTTCCGATTCGTTTTAGGAGCAGCCTTGGTAGGTATTGGTCTTATTTGTTATTGTTTCTTATTTGTCTTTTGCGTTTGTATTCAAACACCATCTATAAAAAAACATTATCATTAATAACATATATATACCTACCTAATACACGTAGGAGTGTGTTAGTAAACCTAAGAATTCATACCAACTGGCTTATTCAAAATGTGTTCTAAGTAGTTAAAATTAATGATCGAACCAATCGGGTAAAACGGTGAACCGTTTTGCCCATATTCGTCTTGCCCAAAGTACCAATATTTTAAAATTGTCTATCTCAAGAAAAGTTTAAATAGGTACTAAAGAAAAGTAATAATCACAAATTAATCCTAAGTAAACATACCTACTATCGATGTAACAAAACTTATTTATAAATACTAGATACGTAATACAAAAAGTTGATACACATACCTTGACAAAAATCGTAACAGAACAGTCAAAATCTTTCGTTTTTAACTCCGCAACAAGTATTCGCGCTATTTGTTTTGATTGAACTGTCATGGCGTCGCCAGTGCACTGCTTTACCGACGTGAGCACGTTAAGTTATGCTATCTATTGTATAATTTTAGTAAAATCAAATATCCTTCTTACCCAAAATATGCTTCTTGCCCGGGCTTTCCTTAAGTGATATATTAATAATATTAAATTCATAGTAAATGAGCATGAGTGATGATTACTGATGATAAAGATGTTAAATGGTAAATGAGATACCCTCCCCTAAGCCCCTTGAGTCCTCAGTAAAGATGTGGGACTAGGTATACTGAGATCTCACATGGACTCCTTGAGAGAATATGAAAAGTGATGTTGCACTGTTTTGTTTGATTTACCAACACTTATGTATATTCACAAACACTCATAATCCACCGTTATTACACACTAATGTTAGAAATATAACAAATTTTAGAAAATAAAACAAAACTGCAGGCATGACGCTTCACTTTCCCGCCAAGAAGTCCCCTACAAATTTATTATGAGGGGAGAAATGTGACTTTTTTCTCTTTTAGTATGGAATTACTCGATTAGAATATTTGCCAGTGTCAAGTATTGATAATTCAAATTATTTGCAAAAATGTGCAGCGTTTTTATTATTTAGTCACAGTTAAAGTCAAGTACAGTGACACAAACTCATCTGAACTATACTTTGGCGCGTAGTGGCGCTGTTGTCACATGTAGTAGGTATAGCTGCTAATAAAAATTTCCACAGTTTTAAGATTTGTTCCAGTTTCAGCTACCGGGTCAGATAAGTTTGTGGCACTGTAAAGGTTGTCACAGAGCACAGCCGAGTTAATTCAAAGTTATATGTGCTAGTACAGTAGTGAAGACTTTAGACTTCATTGAGTCTCTATGAAGTTTTGAAATCACAATTCACTGCGATATACCTATAGGTATTTTTTTTGCTTGTGGACGTTTGCCGAGGAAGTTTTGTGTGTAAGAATATAAACGCATAATAATTCGAATTTACGCGTATAAACTTACATTTAAACTAGTTACAGACATGAATATACTGTCGCGATGTGACTTTTTCTGCCTTGGTGCCATTACCCAGAAGAACTTATTTGTTTTAATAAAAATACCTTTTTTTTTAAATTAGGCAGTATGATGGACACTTTTGTATTTTCCGTAATAAACAATTTAAGCAGTCAGTTTGACGTTGTCATATTGACAATTTTGATAACTACTAGCCATTTCTGCTTTTCTCTCGAAGTTTGGTTTTCGGAACTTGTTTGTTTGTAATTTTTTTCATTCGTTTCAAACAAAAAACGGATTCCAGGCTGCCCCGTTAAGCTTATTATAAATAGTGCTCAAGATTTGTGTTAATAAAAGTTATTTTATTACAAATTAAAACATGAAAATAGCAGTGGAAGGCTGTGCTCATGGAGAGCTAGATAAAATATACGAATGCATTGAAACATTACAAGAACGGGAAAGAATAAAAGTAGATTTGTTAATTTGTTGTGGTGATTTTCAATCCGTCCGCAACACTGAAGACTTACGTGCAATGGCAGTGCCTGAGAAATATCAGCAAATGTGTACATTTTACAAGTAAGCATTTCTATTTCATTTATACCACTAGACAAGTACATGCAAAATACACCTTTACAATAACGAATAATCAAAGATATACCAAATCGTTAACCACTTGTCAAGCACACCAATCATGGACATTATTATAACAAACTCGCATAACCTTATGTTTCAGATATTACAGTGGTGAAAAAAAAGCACCAGTTCTTACCGTTTTTATTGGCGGGAATCATGAAGCTTCCAACTACTTACAAGAGCTACCTTATGGTGGCTGGGTGGCACCCAATATCTATTACTTAGGTAGAGCTGGTATAGTCAAGTTTGGGAATTTAAGAATTGGAGGTAACTAGTTTTATATTTATATCAAAAACTACTATACATAATACAATGTTCAGAATTGTGTGTCCCTCAAAAATAATGAAATCTGGTTAATAGGAAGTCATTTTATAAAGTTCAAGACTTCTTTGATTTAAATTTTTTTTTAAAAAATCTGATAGTTAAGGTGTGATTGAGTTTTAAGTCAATTTAATCCATGCTTCATTATCATTACATACTAAAAAACAAAGTTGCTTTCCTCTGTCATTAGATCTTTAAAAGACTGCAACATATTTCAATGACGATGATGATGAAAGTTTATATCAAGGTTTCTAGAATATTATAAACTAGTGGCACACCCTTGTTAAATCCTGGGTATCTTCCCACATATTGGTAGAAAATATTTTTCAACTTGATTTACATTATTTAAGTTCTAGTAGGGATCGGTTCCGGTTCCGGCGGTCAAACTGATAACATGGGCGTCAGCGTCGTCCGCGTATTTTAATCGTATAATAGTGTTTTTAAAGTGATATTTCGTACTGTGAAACGTAAAAACATTGAAAAGAAGCTTATTAACCACTACTGATAAAAGAATACAGTGAGAGTGCTTAAATTCGTGCGATAATTTGTTAAAAAACACTCGGAATTATAACCTTGAAAAATTAGTCACGGTCATAGACTGTAGACAATAAATTCGTCTCAGCAAACATTACGCCAGTGTGACAGTGACATTGACAACAGCAGAAAAATAGTTTCTCAAGATAAATAAAAACTACCAACCAGTGATATCATACAAAAACTAAATTTCTATAGTCATGGATAAAAACATGGAACTACTTCTAAACAAACTCGATGAGAAATTTAAAAATCAAACCGAAATCATAACACATTCTGTAACTACGAGCGTCATGGAAGCTTTAGACGAGAAAATGAAAACTATCATGGAGGAAAATACTAAACTCAAGGACAAAATATCAGAACTTGAATCTAAACTTAAAAGAGCAGAGATAGAAAAGAGGAAAAACAATCTTGTTTTTTTCGGAATTAATGAAAATATTAAATACGAAACAGAATTAGTGGATTATGTTAAAGAAATAATTGTTAGTATGGAAGTTCATATGGATAGCCAAGAAATTAGCAAAGTATATAGAGTTGGGCAGAAAACTGAAAATAAAAACCGTCCAGTTGTAGTCACCATCACAACTCAATGGAAAAAACATCTTATATTAAAAAATAAGCGTAACCTTCCACAAGGCGTCAACATAAAAGAGGACTATCCCAAAGAAATCCTAGACAAACGCAAACAATTACAGCTGCAAGTTGAAGAAGAAATAAAAAAAGGAAATATAGCCTATTTAAAATACGACAAGCTCATTGTAAAGAAGCCAAAAGAAAATAGAGAGAAGAGGAAAAGAGAAACTTCCGACTCACCAAAGACACCATCAGAAAAGAAATCTAACAAGAAAGCAACACTGGCCAACCCATCACCCACACTACCTAAAACACATACTAGAGAAATCATAAGACCCAACATACTAAACTATGTGGAAAGAGCAAAGTCGGATTCACAAATAAATCTCTCAAAAAACTAAATATGCCCCCGGACCACCGGAATCGAAAGAATAATACACTAACAATTAATTATAAACACAAACAATCAACAAAATGTCTTCCACCACGGCTGGTCCCCGCGGAAGACTTAGACTATCACCCTCTAACAAAAATGAAAAACAAAAGGAATGAGAACAAACTATACATAGCAACACTAAATGCCAGAACTTTACGAACACCAGAATCTTTATCAGAACTTGAAGAAGCATTGAAGGATCTAAATTGGGATATTCTAGGAATTAGTGAAATGAGAAGAACAGGAGAAAGTATTGAAGAGCACCAGGACTTCATATTATTCAACAAAGGAGACATCGAAGGACAAGGAGGGGTCGGATTCATAGTTAAAAAGCACTTAAAAGAATATATAATAGAATTCATTGGAATTAATGACCGGACTGCCATACTCAACATCAAACTACCTATCTTCAAAAAAACATGGACAATTGTCCAAGCCTATGCTCCTACGGAGCAAGCAGATGAACTTAAACATAAATCTTTTTACAACGACCTATCCCAAGCTATTATAAGTAATTACTCAAAAAATATAATTATAATAATGGGAGATTTTAATGCGCAAGTGGGAATTAAACAGTGTAAAGAAGAATATGTGTTAGGAAACTTTGGCTTTGGCAAAAGAAGCAAAAATGGGCAAAGGCTGGTTGAGTTCTTATTAGAACACAATCTAACTCTCCTAAATAGTATTTTTAAGAAAAACAAAAACAACAAGTGGACCTGGGTCTCTCCAGGCGGGAATCATAGAAACGAAATAGATTATATCATAAGCAGCCATCCAAATTTATTTGCAAACACAGCAGTTATATCAAAATTAAACTTTAATACCGACCACCGCATGGTAAGGGCGTCACTTAAGACTATACCACCCAAAGGATCCAGAAAGTTTGCTATACATGCTACACTCCCGACATGCAGCACAGAACCCAACAAAACAATGGAGAATGTCTTGTCAATGCTCAGCAGAGAACTATTAGAAACCGATGCAATAGATGTAAAAACATGTTACAACAAACTACAAAACCAAATTTCATGTCAAAGAGGTCAAAAAAGGTCACAACACAAATACAATTTAAGTAATTCAACACTACAACTTATAAAAGAGAGAAAAAGTTTACTTGACTGCAAAATAAGGAAACAGAACATTCAAAAAATAACTAACTTAAGTAAAAAAATCAAAGAAGGCATCAAGAAGGATAGGAAAGTCAAAAGGCTTCAAACCCTAGAAAAACATATAGAGAGGACAGGAGGAACTAGAAAAGCTCTAAAAGAACTCCGAGAATCAAACCAATGGATTCCGAAATTAAAAAACAACCAAAAAACCGTAACAGGCCGAAAGAACATAAATAAAATAGCTACAAAATTCTACTGCAATCTCTATTCCAACCAAGACACCACTACACATGTAAGTCGAGAAACCCTAAATTATAATCTGCTCTCAGAGAACCTAGAACCTGACATACTACCCAGTGAAACTAGAAAATCCATACTAAGCCAAAAGTTAGACAAAGCACCAGGTCCTGATAAAGTCACAAACGAGTTACTGAGAGGAACTGTAGAAGAACTGGTCCCCATTTTAACTAAAATCTTCAACTGTATCCTGAGATCGGGGCAAGTTCCAGAACAATGGGAAACATCCCACATCATTCTCATACATAAAAAAGGACAAAAAGACGACATAGGAAACTACAGACCAATAAGTCTAATGTCTAACATATATAAGATTTTCTCCAAAATTATTTTAAACCGAATAAGCAACACACTTGATGAAAATCAACCGAAGGAACAAGCTGGCTTTAGAAAAAATTTCTCCACGATAGATCATATTCACACAGTAAAGCAAATTATGGAAAAATACAATGAGTATAACAAACCATTATATATGGCTTTTATTGACTATTCTAAGGCATTTGACAGCATTAGCCACACTGCCATATGGGAAAGCCTACGAAACCAGGGAATCCCAAAAGTGTACATCAACACTGTTAAAAAAATTTACTCCAACAGTAAGGCAAGAGTACAACTCGAAACCTTAGGTGAGATATTCCAAGTAAAAAGAGGGGTCAGACAGGGTGACCCAATGTCCCCAAAGCTGTTCTCGGCGGTGCTGGAAAACATATTTCGTAAGTTAATGTGGGACGAACATGGATTAAATATTGATGGTCAAAGATTAAACCATCTTAGATTTGCTGATGATATTGTTTTGTTTGAAGAACAACCAGGGATCCTAGAGAAAATGATACAAGATCTAAATAAAGAGAGCGAGAAAGTGGGCTTATCTATGAATATAAACAAAACGAGGCTATTAACGAACTCAAGCAAATATGAAATAAAAATTAACAACCAACCTGTTGAATATGTAGATGAATATATCTATTTAGGACAAATCATCTCACATACAGATCCTACTACAAAAGAAATCAAGAGACGAATAGCTAATGGATGGAAAAGATATTGGTCACTGAAAGAGATCATGAAATCCACAGATCTTAGTATTGGTATCAAAAGGAAGGTCTTCAATACCTGCGTTCTCCCATGTATTACATATGGATGTGAAACCTGGGCTCTTACAAAAAATCACAGAAACATGCTAGAACACTGCCAAAGAGCTATGGAACGAAGTATGATAGGTATTAAGAAACAAGATAAGATACGAAACACCTTGATAAGAAGTAAGACAAAAGTCACAGACATACTCACTAGAATAGACAGTTTGAAATGGAGATGGACTGGGCACATGCTGCGCGGTACTCGAGAGAAGTGGAGCAACACGACTACAGACTGGTACCCTAGAGATGGAAAAAGGAACAGAGGAAGACAAAGCAAGAGATGGGAAGACGAACTAAAACTGACGGCAGGCCCAAAATGGAGAAGGGTTGCTAGAGACAGAGTACAGTGGAAATTGTTAGAGGAGGCCTTTGCCAGGAGGCACACTGAACTGAGAGACATTTTATAACATAAGAGACAATTACAATACAAAGAAAGTAGAATTCAGTTCAGGATAAGAGGCTTATTATTATTATTAGGGATCTCTTAGCTACCAAAAGATAGCCAGATATAGCCTATGTTACTCAGGGATAACGTAGCAATATAGTGGTGGGTTTATTCATAACAAACATACATGGAAAAATACAAATCTTTGCTCTTTATAATATTAGAATAAATTTAAAAACAAGGAAAGGAAAGCTTAGATTTTATCTTAATTTCATTCAGAATTTTGATTTACTATAATTAACATTAGCCTGTTAAACTTCTATGCATGTTGTGACCTTAAAATGTTTTAAAGTTTACTCTAGTACAATAACTATTTGTTTAGACACTTGAAAAAATTAGTGAAGCTACTGGTTGTCTATAATAAATAAATATACTTTCAGGAATCTCTGGAATTTTCAAAGGTCATGACTACTTGCAAGGTCTGTGGGAGTGTCTCCCATATAATCCGGGCTCACTTCGATCAGTGTATCATGTAAGGTCTCTAGATGTGTTTCGCCTTAGTCAAGTAAAAGATAAAGTCCATGTGATGCTGTCCCACGACTGGCCTCGTGGCATTACAGACTATGGGGATAAAGAAAATTTATTGAGAAGGAAACAATTTTTAAGGTAAATTAGCTAAAATATCTATACCATGTGTTAAGTACAATCATAAAAATTTCTGTATAGTAATTATAGCTTATTGGTGGAAACCAATGACCTAACTCCCTCTCACCTTGTATTGTGTGAGGTTGTGGATATATTGAGATTAACTCCAGAAGACCCATGAGATACTTTTGGCGAAATGTGGTATCCATTGTTCTTGTGATCTTTATGTTTGTCAGTGTTTCTGCATACCTGTGCCACACTCATTGCCTTTGGTACATTAAGGAAACACAAATATGGAAAAAAAAAACCTGTAATATTAATTGTGATGGGTGTAGTGAGTCCTGTGACTTCTGGTGTGGCTAGCAGTGCAGCAGTCGCTTTTATTAAATGAAATGTATTTTAATTTCAGGGAAGACATTGAGTCAAATCAATTAGGGAGTGTTCCAGCCGAAAAGTTGTTACATACTATGAAACCTGATTATTGGTTCGCCGCACATTTACATTGTCAATTTGCTGCTCTTGTCAAACATGATGATGGGGAAAATGAAACTAAGTTTCTGGCTCTGGACAAATGTCTGCCAAAGAGGAGGCACTTGCAAATATTAGATTTGCCAGAAGAATATGATGGTGATAAATTATTGAAGTTTGATGAAGAATGGTTAGCTGTTTTGAGAAGCACCAACAATCTCTTGAGTGTCAAAAATATAGAATGTCATATGCCAGGGCCTGGTGGCAATGAAAGGTTAGTTCAATATTCTATAGTAGATCATAGATTAAGAATTGATCATTTGCTATACCCATTTGGCTAGTGACCACCCTTATATAAGTTTATGAAAGCCATAATTTAGGAATGTAAAAAGTGGAAACCATAAGTATAGCAAAGCATGAGTATAAACATTTCTGTTAATACTGCTTCCCATCAATGTAATTAATAGCGAATTACCTAGAAACTAAAAGAATGATGATTTTATAATTGCTATTTCCATATTTTTTCAGGTATGATTTCACACCAACTCAGGACGAAAAAGAGGCGATACCTTCTCTATTGAAGAATATGGTCATTGCTGAAAGCATGTTTGTCAGAACTGCGCCGGTATTTGATCCTCGCGCACCTAAGACAAGTCCATTGAATCCTATAGTAAATCCTCAAACAGTTAATCTATGTGAAAAATTAGGTATTGATGATCCTGTTGAAGTAATTATGGGTAGATCAGGAAGAGTCATGACTAAACCTTCTGTCAATGTAGTGCTCTCAGATAATAACAGTAATCAACCTGCTCCAGCCAAAACACCTATGAAATGCTCAAAGTTGTCTCTTCCTGCACCAGTTACTCCAAACGAAATTGAAACTGATGTGTCAGATGTGAGCACATGCTTTTCACCAGCAACTCCATCCTTTTCAAATAGTGCAAATAATACTAGCGATTGCTTGACTCCCACATCAAGCACTACGAAAAAATGCTTTAAGCGCCGAAACATATCAATATACAATAGTCCCGATGATGATAGCCTCAGCACTACTACTAGTTCTCTGGCAGAGTCAGACAGCCCTCGCAGTAGCAAAGTGCCATATCAGGGAGCAGTAGCATAGTATTAAATTTACTCAAAATAGTTTTAGTCTGAAAAAGTTGTGACAAAATAGTTTTGCTCATTTTAGATTTATCACAAAATAAGACTATAATTTACGCTGTAAATATTTTGTCTTGTGCTTTGTTGCAATTTGCTTGCATAATTATTTTATAATTAGTAATAAGGAATTATTATGGAGATATTTTATTATAAACCTTCATTTCAATTAGCAAAATATGTGGTAACTTATGACTGCTAGCAATATAATTTTTATGTGGTCCACACATTGTTTCTTGTTAGGCCTAATTTGTTCTCCTGAGGATTTAATCTATCCTCCTTGCCAGTTCCCGAAATCTGGTATGTTAGCATTTACAATACTAGTATGTAGTAAACATATAGTTTAGCAGTTACATAAATCTAATGACTAATGTTGAACCCAATATACTTGCATGATTTTTTTCAATTTAATATATTAGTAAAAATTATAATATTACTTCAAATTTATTACTTTATTCCCTTAATTATTATAGAAAAACAATATATAAAACTGATTTAATGTATAAATCTAATAATTATTTAGTACAAATTGTAAAAGGGATCAGAATATATAGCACAGAGTCCTAATTGTGTCATAACGTTTTTTACCACAATGCTTGCCCCAATTATTTTATTGTCAAGATCCTAAAACTCTTTATTTAAGGCTTCTCATGAAATAAAAAATAATGGAAGTTGTATTATATTTGTGATTATCCCAAATACATTTAGAAAAGCTAAATGTATTTTATTAATCTATTATCCTATATCATTGGAACTTAAAGATTAAACCTAGCAAAAGTTTCATCAATACACTTATGTTTTATTTATTTACACAGAATTACATAAAACAAAAAATTACAAACCAAGTTACAAAGGTGATGCTTATTTCCAAAAGAAATTTCTTCCCAGACCAGAAGGTGGAAATGATGGTAATGATTGATTTTCGAGATATTCGGAGTCCAAAAAGTTCACTTAACAGAATAAAGTCTAAGGTGTTTGTTTTGTATTGATTAGTTTATAAATGCAGTTTTAAGTAATGATTAGTAATAAGATGAAAATGCGGTCCAACTCACGTAATTCGGCATAAACAATTCGAACCTACAACCTGAAAGTTGATACATTTTGGTACAAAGTTAGTATTCTTATTTTTACCTAATTGGGTTAGATTTTTTACTTCCTACTTATGTCCTAGGTTAATTACATTATAATTTAATCATGAATTTTCAAGTATTATTCAGAACTAAATGTGATGTATAAATTTTTCCCTTCGCAAGGTTTAGAGGTTCAGTTCAAGGCATTTCGTTGTAGCATAAAGTTATACAGAGAGTAATGTTAAAATATCAAGATTCGCACTTGGTGATCCAATGTTAGATCATCCATTGCCTTTGAACAAGGATTATATAGCAGACTTTAAAAAATTTGATTTATTTATAACTATTAAGTCAAACACCTATTAAAGAAGCATATAGTGTGAACTGTGAAGCTGCAATGATTACATTTAAGTAGTATTGCCATTGTGACTTATATAATTCGGGAGTTAATTTTTAACACTTACCGTTTCTTCTAATTATTTTTACACATCTGTGGAAATGGCAGATAGTTCCCTGTGTTAATGTACTTACTTTCTAGGTAATAAAATATACAAATGCACTTTTATCTTACATGATTATGAAATAAAATGAAATTTTAATAATTATGAAATTTTAATTGTATACAAAATTTATATGATATAAAGAATTATTATGAACATAGTTTTTGTATAACATAAAACCAACAATATTTCCCTAAACAGGTTCAAGCTAGTGTAGCATAATTTACAAAGAGTAATGTTAAAAACATTAAGGTTGGCGATTAAACAAAGTGCAATTTTAGATAACTATTTCATTTTATTTTACATGCTATAAATTGATTCCTTATAAAAAGAAATGACCCTTTTTGTTTCATTTATGACTCAATAGATGTTCCTTCAATTGAGGCATGTTTTTAGGAGTGAAGCTGCATTGATTACATTTTAGTGGTGTTGCCATTAGACTTTTATGTAATTCGGGACTCATTTTCTTAATACTCCCAATTTCTTCTAATTCTTTCAACACATCTGAAATTTTAGAGGATTAGTTTGCCAAGTAGCATTTATGTTGTCAGTGTGGATTTCTATTTATGAGATGATTAAGGCCTGCAGCCAAACTGGACCTTTCTCATGCAGAAAATCTGGTCCCAAAAAAATCCCAGTACTGTCATCAGGCTTCTTCACACAAACGATAGGTAAGGTAAAGGAAAAGGTGTGAAATTACTTGAATATTACATAAAGTTTGAATAGTTAAAAAATATGCTTCTTGGCCCCTAGAACATAATACGATAGAATATACTATTATGTAGTAGGTGCCTTTAGTGCAATAGTCTAGTGCACTTTGTACTTGTAATATTTCACAAATGTTATACATTCAAACCAACTTTAGTAGTATACTTGTTACTCTAAAATTGTTAGATATATTAGAATATTTCTGTAACTTATTGCTATCAAGAAATAAGGCCTTGTCTGTCTGCCAACTTTAACGATTTATAAAAATCTATGTTTTCAAGCATAATGAATACATACTTACCCTCATAGTTTATGAAGAAATCAGTAGTGAAACTGTTCCAGTGTATTTTAGTTTTCAGGCATGGAGATGTCATGTCTTTACTTATTACATGCATGTGTAACCTTTGCATGCTTGGAATAGCGTGAAAACCAGCTCTAAGTTGATAACTCTCATTTTCTATTTTAATTTCATCATATAACTTTTTAAACTCTTTTAACAGGGGAATATGTGTAGAGGTAAGCTTATAAATGCTATTAATATCTTCATGAGGTAATATTAGATAGTGCAATTTTGCTTTAGGATACTTATCACGAATCACTACTACATTTTTACTCTCTTTTACTATGCTTTGGGGATCTTTCATAGATGTTAGAAGATTTAGTGACCAATGACTAGACAGCTTCGTTGTACCATTTAGTTTCGTCTGACCGGTGTGGTTTCTTTTACTCATTATATATAAGCAGAGTATATAACTTTGTAAACAAAAGTACGACGAAGAACCGATTTGAACGAATTTCAGTTTTACTGTTTTAGCAAACTTAGTTTTGTTTTGGCTAACGTACGAACAGCTGAGGCTTCCTGTCAAATGGTTGTCATTTCTTTTTCTTTTAAATAATGGCTTCGTGCGGTTTGCACATTTAGCCAGTGTTAAGTAAGATAAATATTAATAACATAAATTATAGTAAATGAGAATGAGTGGTGATAAAGATTGTAAATGGTAAATGAGATGCCCTTCCTCTAAGCCCCTTGAGTCCTCAGTAGAGATTCGGGGCTATACTGAGATCTCATATGGACTTCAATTTATGTATGAAAATAGATTTCAAAAAAATATTGTTCATTTCATAATAAAACAATTGATATTAAATTAAATCGTTTATTAATAATTTAAACTTACATGCAACTTATTCTTATCGCTTTATTCTAAAATAATTTAAGATTTCAGTTTTTTAGAATACACTGTGGTCAATCATGATAGTTTTTTGACCTCAAAAATGCTGTAGAGGAGTATAACTAGGGGGAATAAATTTTTTCAAATAAAATTTCATTTCAACAGGAGTAAATATTGAATTTTCTTTCTCTGTTCCATGAGTTTTGACCACCGGCGTAGATAAGAAAATACAACTATTTCATTAAGTGCCTACTTATATTAATAGCTTAAATCGAAAAGATGGTCATGACTGAAAAAGTTTTGGATGCTACCCATCTTGTAGGTAACTTTTGTAATTTTTCAGTCATAAGTTCCTAATTACTAAAAAATCTAAGAAAATAAATAGAAGACATAAGTTTTTGGGAATGTCATAATAGTTTCTTCTAGAAACTTTAGATGATTCTGTTAGGCTTTTTTAGGCCAGACGTATTTTCTCATTTTACGCTAAATACCGAAATGTTTCTGCATAAATAAATATTTTAATCACAAATAGGTATATAATAGTAACAATTATTTCAAATCAGATATGTGTAAAATACAGTGACACCAATCCGAGTCTCGGATATTACATTAATTTATAGTATGCAATATATGCTGAAAAAAGGGCTCTCAGTGTGACACTTTAATGACGAAGTCATTAGTAGGTATCTGGCCACACATTCTACATGAATTTTCTGAACAACACGACATAAGTCATAAAGAAAGGTGAAATTAATCATATTTTTATTTACAAATCTATCAATACTATTGTACGGTGGGTCGGCCTGCGTATCCAGAGTCAGGAAGGCTATGATGTGCCAGTTCTCGGAGTATTTGCTCAAAGCCTTTACCACCTGGGGTCTGGAGGGTGCTGTTCTTCAGCATCATTGAGTTTAGTTTCGTCGCAAGATAGCACATCTGAAATATCAAAATGAATATGTTTTACATAACGGGAAAATGTATAACTACACTACATTTTATACACCAGCAAAATCAGCTGCAAAATAGATTTCACAATGTGTGAAGAGAGATGTCGACAGATAATGGTTTTTATGGACAAACACTATTGGACATTATGGGCATTTAACGGTCTATAAGGACATTGTGAAGCAGGATCTAAAAATATACCCTGTTTGCGTTTTAAATTCAAACTCTTCTGATCCTAACATTACGACGGTACTTTATAGAACTTTTACTGCTTAAAATATTATGGAAGGTGTATAACCAGAAAAGCTCACAATCATAACCGCAGCAAGCTCAATGACACACCCATCATCATACATGTAGATTCAATGCACTCAATAATAAGTATACAGCTGTACCTACCTAATATTCTAAATGTTATAACCAGCAGCGATCTTGCGTCAAGCGTCAAGATCCAGAAGGATATGAATATATAGGTATATAGATATAGCGCTAAATTTGTTTCAAAATCAATAATTATTTATTTTATAAACTATTACATAGTACTTGAAAACGTCAAAATTTAATATAAATTTAAGAAACAATCGAAAGATTATTACACTGAAATCACGAAGCTTAGATTTACTTATATGCAACAAAACAATTTAAAAACAAAAAATATTTAAGTGCCAGTTCCGAGCCACCGCTCTGTAAGAAGAACTGGCAAGTATCTCACAGGCTCTTTTAAATTTATCCATTGGTTTGGTACTTGAATTACAATCGTTATTGGTCTGTGAAGCTCAATAATGCAATATAATATAACATTAACAATATTCATATTTTAACAGCTCATTCATATTAGAATAGCCTGTATCACAGCAGTTTAATCCCAAGCATTTTTATCTGCCATATAGTCTTTTATAGTGAGGTGTCGGTTATTCCGGATATCACCATCAGAACTGATAGTTAGTCTTGAAATGTCAAGGAACAGTTAACTCACCAGCAGTGCTGACATAAACAGCAGCGATCCCAATGCAACAGCAACCATCATAGAAGTGGCACAGGTGGACTCGAGAGGCGTTCGATGGAACAACTCTCCTGGCATCACCACTGTGTACTCAAGGTTCTCCTTGAACCTAGTGAATGGCGTGGTGCCGTTTTCCGAGTCAGAAACGAGTGCAGCACTTGAAATGTTGTGGGTGTGACTGGCGTCCGGAAGGGAACGCCGTTTGCGGCCATGACCTGGAACATTGTTGCGAAAATTAATATAAGGCGATAAATAAGTAGTCAAATATAGGACGACTCTCCTCAAAAGAGAGAATTTTTTTTTTTGGATTGAAAATCATCAAATGACCTACCCCCGCTGTGGGTGGAGCGGGAGGGTGTGTCAGACTTCTATTGACTAAAAATCATCTATGTTCCTTCTTTTAAGCCTGCAGCCGAGGCCGCGGTAACCCTTGCAAACAGTCCCGCAACCCCGGCAGGCTTGGCCCCATCATGGGGGCCCCTCAGTGTGCTGACATCTCTTTGAGGCGCGCGTGGAACACTAACGCGCCATCGACGCGGCCGAATATAGGACCTATAGAGAACATAAGACCTAATCCACCCCCATGGATCGCATAAAAACGTAAAATCCCTGTTGTGGTGTGAGAATGGTAATTACCTTCACAGAATTCGTTTTTATTTCCTAGGTATTGGGTGAAAAATTCTAATCAGAGATTTTGTTTTACCTCTATTGGACTACAATCACTTATGCTAATCTATCATCAATGCTAAGACAAATCATAATAATTAGATTTTCTATTATACAAAGCTAATTTTAGGATTTGGGCAATTATTAATGAAAACATCCAAATACCTGATGGCTCGTACAAATCGATGCAGTAATCCGGCTGGCAATCAGCAGCATCCATGCAGGCCTTGATCTGGGAATGGATCCAAAGAGTAGAGCGCTCCTTCATGGAAGCGAGTAGAAAAGCCTCGAAGTCCAGGAATACCTCGTTGTGCCGCTCCCGGTAGCGGGCTGGTTGATGGGGGATTATTGTTGCATATTCCCGGTTTCGGCAACTGATGAACAATGTTTCAAAATATTAGAAATTTATTACAAAAAAATATATATTTAAGATTCGCAAACCAATTATAAGTTTATAGGAAGAACTTATAAATTTCAAGATAACTTATAAATTAACCCATTCACTACGGACTCAGGAGTAAAATGGAGAAGAATTGGACAAGAAACACGTCAAGTTTTTACATACAAATTATATTATTAAAAATAGTATAAAGAGGTGGAAGGTGCCATTGAATCAATGGAATAACCCACCATCCATCAAAAAGTTAAGTGGTAACAAACCCTTCTTTAACGAGCAGCACGGATCCTGGCGCATGTGGGCGGTCGGGGTCTGGAGACACGGCCACTTCTAGCAGTTTGATGTGACGCCATGCCGACTCGGGATTTATGCGTGCACGGAGTTGAAGTTTCGTTCCGATTGGCACAGCCTGCAAATAAATTTAAAGGTTGGACAACGACACATAGACACGAAATAGCACGGGCACCAATGATCTGGTTTAGGTTTCGATACCATAAGTTTGTTTAGCAACAACACGTAGTCACTTAATGATCCCCGATGGTCTATTGGTTCTCATTTAACAGAGGCCGGTTATTTTCGGGACAAAGAGTACTTCTTCAGAAAATTTCTTGTAGCAAATTGTATCCTTATCAGCAGTTTAATTGGGGCATACGCCTATAAAATGTGAATGCTGCATTTGCTAGATGAGAATTGTGTCTACTGTGATAGGCAATAACCTAGGTTAAAAGCCAGTGCTCTTTTCACGTTTAGTGATTATTTAGAAACATTAGTACATAATATAAATCAACGTACAGCAGTTACCTGATCGACGGGCAGGTCCACGGAGAGGTTTGAGTGCCTGGTGATAGGGGGCGCTTCTTTGTACAGGGCCACTTCATACTCCAGACGTCCTGGGGTCTCTTCCACCACGCCAGAGACACGCGCTCCGTGAGGGCTGGGGAAAGTCAGAGTGCTGGTCAAATATCTGAATATCTATACTATATATAAAATAAGAAAATTTTACGTATAGTGAGAGCGGAGGACTCCGTTTACTTACTAATTTTAGAAACGGTTCATTTTAATAGAGCTCCTAAATGGCTGGGCCGATTTTGACGAAACTAACTTAAATTTTCTGTTTTAAAAAATAGCACGAATCCTAAGAGCCCAGTAGTTCGACAATTGCAATTCGTATTAAAATAGAGTAAAACTGCAAAGAAATAAATGATCTGTTAATTCGTTTTTTTAATGAAATAAAATTGTAAATTAAACATCCTTTCGTTTATTTATTAAAACTATAATGTTTTCATCCTAAACTATGTGTGGTTTAAAGTTGTCACGGGCTGTGTTTAAAATAACTAATAATTAGATACTTTTCTTACTCTTAACTGTAGTACCACATCTTAGCTTTATTTTAATATAATTCAACACATAACTGTGTATGTAACAACAGTAGTTCAAGTAAAACCGTATATTCAGTCCTAAGTTAAATTTAAACAGTATGTACATAACATCAATTTAACAGCTTTGTCTGAAAGTAGGTATAGTTGCTAGATTATTGAAAGATAATTACAAAAGAATATATACTCACAAGCTTCCCGCGAAGCCTGCTGCTTTATTCTCGATGATGGTAGGCTCCGGAGGCTTGCACATGATGATGAGCTCCTGGTCCGACTGCATCACCACCCCAGGGAACTGAGGGAACCATACTCGCACGTGTACGAAACCCTGGAATATAGACATTTTGGGTTATTTCAAGTCATAATTTTACGTTGAGGGTGACGAGGGAGAAGGTATGTGTGAGGTTGTAAATATAATTATAAGCAATTAAAGGTTAAACTTGCTTTGTGACAAAGAAACGCATGAATCAATAAAGCCCGTGTAAGTACATCTAACGGTATATCATGTTTTCCCATAAAACCGTATCCAGTGCCTTTTTTGATTTCTATCCTATAGTTCACCCAAATCTATTCCACCATATGTACGTAAAAGTGTAATAAAAATCACTACCACTTTAACATATATAAGATTAAAATAGAATGAGCTATTAGCAGGGAAGTATAATTAAATCACCCATATCCACTTTTTACAAAATTGTAAGCAAGCATTTCATAATAAAAACTCCGCCATTAAGGTAATGATTATAGCACGAACAAATGACGCTAGGCCAAGCAAGTCGACGCGGGAAATAGGCGCGTGGTAAACACCTCGGGACCCAACTGTACCGGGTACCGCTTAATAATATGAGCTAGTGGTTCTGTAGGCCACTGTACATCGTACGGTTACTAACGGCACGCGTTATTATGTATCGATGACAAAACATCTATACCATTATTCATTTTCAATAAAGTATGTTGGAAGTAAGGAAACGGTATGTAGATACCTGCAATTTATATCGGTTGTCATCATACATACATAATATCCAGCCTGTTTCCCCGTATGGGTAGGCAGAGGCAGAGGCATATTATTTCGCCAGTTATATTGTAGGTCTCACGTGATAGGTGGCTATTCCATTTCCGATTACCGGGATTCGCCAGAGCCTCGTCCGTTGAGCGGCGGCGGGAGGTGCACCACTTGCAGATGAGGTTGGCTTGGGCTTCTTAGATCTTGGTAGGAACCCTTCCACCCTATTCATCATCATTTTAGCCGATTTAACTTCATGCTACTGCCAATATATACATACCTCTTTCAAATTTCTCTAAACAACCGTACGAGAGACGAAGCGACCGCATTAACCTTAACCCATCGGCTTAATTTTGTTCATATAATAAATTTTTGTGTATTTTTTTAAACTGGCCTTAGAAACTAACTTTAGTGTTCTTACATTGGACAAGTATGAATAGTAGCTAAGTTTTACTGCACCACAGTCTTAAAGTCGAAGTCGAGACGTTTAATATTAAATAAATGAATACGGCTGTTTTTCTTAGTCTTGGTGTATTCTATGCATGTATGTACTTACAAATAATGAATAAGTATGGTTATGCGTTTTCTAGCACACATAATACAAGTTCTGCTTAGTTTGAGGCTAGAAATGTAGTGCGAAATTACCAATTTTTCTTTTATTATTACACAAAACAGATTTACAGCAAACTCGTTACAGTCCTTTCACGATTGAATAATATATGTGGGCTGTAACTTCACAAATATGTGTAAACAATACGATAATCGTAGAGTCGTAAATCTATAAAATAAACCAGAACAGATTAAAACAATTTATTACATACATAAGTACATACATAATGTCACGCCTCTTTCCCGTAGGGTAGGCAGAGATCTCATCCTTACACTTGCTACGATCTTGGCACACACTTTTAGCTTCATTCACACTCATTAACCTCCTCATACACGCCCGTCGGCTTAGGGTACTTTAGCCCAACTCTTTCTTAAATTTTTTGAAAAAAAACAGTGGTCTTCCCCTCGCAACACTTCCAACCACTTGTCCATCATAAATCACTTTCGTTAATCTACTTTCATTGATGATCTTATCACTATATCTTCTTTTACACCAGCTTCAACCCTTATCACTTCATTCCTTATCCTATCACTCAATTTCAACAATTTATTCTAGTGATATTATCAATCCAGTCTTATATATGTCACCGTAAAATTGTAAATAACGTTAAATTATAATATATCCCGCGATATTGTAATCTGTCGAAAAATTGTGATCCGAAACAAGGTGCTCACAATTTAACGCATTATTTTTCGATAGATTATAATCTATCGAAGACAAACCGTTAAATCACAATCTGTCGCGCGTTAAATTGTCAACTGTTTAAAGCCTGTCCATGATTGGCTGGTCTTGCCATCAAGACCAGCCAACCACTCTCTTATTTATTATTTAACTGCACTTCTTTAGGTTATCACAGGTCCGTTAACACTCCCTACAACTTATTATAATACAATGCCTTATTATTATTAACACGAAATCAGTTTTAAATCACCAAAACACTGTTTGTTTACATTTCACAACAAATTAATTTGACTAATAACAACCAAGATGGCGACGACGGGCGGCTGAGCGGGGAACATGAAGTTCAACCAATCAGAGCGCGAGGTGCTTTCTGTCACTCTTCATTTTATAATCTGACGGTTTGTCTTTGATAGATTATAATCTATCAAAAAATAATGCGTTAAATTGTGAGCAGTTTGTTACGGATCACAATTTTTCGACAGATTACAATATCGCGGGATAGATTATAATTTAACGTTATTTACAATTTTACGGTGACATATATATCAAAATAGTCTTGACTATACTCAGTTTATAGAAACTTATTGAATAGGGAGATAGTTATAAAGTTGTTCCGTTAACTTCCGGGATGATTTGATGAGCTTTAATCATGATGAAATCGTTAATGGAAACTTACTTTTGTACGGGTTGCTTCAAGTTTATCGTCGTTAACGTCGTGTGCAATAAATTATATATTTACCATTTACAATACAATATAATATCCATTTAATTTAATAGGTATAGAATTAATTTAATTTTCCATATAAATATTACTGTGTAATAAACCGAATATAATTATCTCAATCTAAACTAATAAATATTAAAAGCTAGCATCCTCCTCTATATTAAGATGCCAGGACAAGGTCCATATTGTATCTGTGATATTATAACATCTTATAATATATGGAGTGCATTAAAACATTGAGTATAAAATGAAATGAGTCTTATGATACTTCAGTTAACACAATTTAATTATCTAGTAGGCAAGAACTAAACTAATTTTGTAGTAATGATATTAGAAATGCACAAGATGTATTAAATTCATCACGTAAAAAACAATTTTGATAAACATTTTTACATAAAAAGGAATAAATAAATACATTTAAATATTTTCCGTCAATTACACCAACTATTAAGCTCTAAGATAAGTATCATAAAGAACTTGTGTTATGGAGACTAAATATTGATAAACTAACTTTTTTTTATTGTGGACACATACTGAATATACATAGGAAAACACCCAGACCAGAGCAAATATTTATGTTTATGCATACAAAGATTTTTCCTATGTGGGAGTCGAATCTACCACTCACCATCACGCCATATCGGTCGTCAAATCATACTTCGGATTAACACAGTGTACCACAAAATGCTATTACTATGAGAAAACATGTCAAACGATTCAAAGCTAGTAAATAAAAACCAGAGTGAACTTATAATGGTTGTGTAAACATATAATTATTATACCCTACTTATCTACTTACCTGCATGCACATATTATAAACTTCTAGTTATCCATACTAATATTACCTATAAATGCGAAAGTAACTGTGTCTGTCTCGGTTTCACGCCGAAATACAGAATTAATTTAAATAAAATTTAGTACACAGATAGTCTAGATTAGAGCCTAAGAAAGGACATAGAACGCTTTTTCATACCTTTTTAATTTAATAAAAAAATAGATTGTAAGTGGTGGTAATAGAGCATCAACATTTGTATGGAAAATATTTATTTTTCAAACTAGAGGCGTGAAACAAATATGATATTTGAAGTTACACGCGGACGAAGTTGCGGGCGAACCACTACATAATGTCTTACATAAATTGACTCAATATAAGCTCTTAAAATTCATGAAAATCTCTTGATCAATACTCTCTTGTTGCATTCTGATATTTGCTTCACTCTATTGGATTCGTATCCTTAGCCCTACACACGCACATTACATCTAGCACTGCTGTGTTGCCTAGTGAGACATCAGCTGCTTCTTAAACTTATAAAAAGCGCTTAAATATATAAAATTTAGTAAATAAAAACTCACGTTACGCTTCAACACGCCACATCTGGTAAAGTCTGAGATGCGGAGCCGGTACAGCAGTTCCGTGGGGTCTTCAGGTTCTGGTTTGATCTGACACACGGGGTCCACCAAGGGGTCTGTGGCACGGTCGTCGGCGAAAAGCGGGGCCCCTCGGAAACCTTCGGGCTTCCTCAGCAGCGCCGTCACTGAGTCTCTCAACCCTGAACCACCGCTCGAGAACGTGCATTGGATGTCCGTCACTATAATTTAGTTTCAATATATTAAAAAATAAATCAAACAGATTCAAATCGGACTCACAGTACAAGGTACGCGCCAAAACTTTATTAAATAATCTATGCCTTAATAGAAGGAAATTGCTGTTAAGAAGACCTCATCCAAAAATAATTTCTTATGGCAATTAAAATACTAGTGTAATTCAAAGATAGCACATTATTTAAATTAAAAGGGGCTTATTACAAAACAAGATCTACTGTGAAAACAGTTTTAAAACTAGAACTATCACTGACTTCTGACTGAATTAAAGTGACAGCATAAGTTTTAAACCTGGTTTAACTTTAAATCTTGTTTTGTAATAAGCCCCAAAGAGTTAAAGGCTAAGAAAATTATTGATGAATACAAAACAAAAGCTAAACTTTTTCCAAAGTATGAAAAACGAATCGGTGAATTAAAAAGTAAGCAAGCAAATAGGTCACATACCATCATAGTCTTGTGCGAGCACGGCTTGTATCTGAAACAATAGCGTGCAAATGTTAAAAAAGAGGACGATAGATCAACGATTGCACAGTTAACTTTAATTAAATCCCAATGTCTGTATTGTTGTGTTTGTGCGGACTTCACATTGTTTCATGTGTTTGATACAATGTTAAACTGTTCCCGATTCCGAGCAAAGATAATGATAGAATTCGGAGATTGTTTGTTTGAATGGTTCATGAGAATTGTCTTAATTCAACTTAAAGTATGTACAGATTTTGCATTTTTAAGGCTGTTTGTTTGTAGTATCGCAAGTAAACCACCTAATAAAAACTTTAAGCAAGCTCCAATTGACATTAAACAGGGCTTCATTTTTTTCAAAATCTTATTTTTACATTTAACAAAATGTATTTATATTTACTGTATTGTACTTATAGTTTTTATTTGTTGTTTTCTTTTCTGTGCATAGGTATAGTTAACCTGAATAAAGAACTTATTTTTATTGCCGAAACAGAGAACCTCTAATTATGTGCTCTATGTGCATAGGGAATTGGAATTATGTATACATATTTTAAAAATATGAATGACCGGAATTTTTTTTAAATGTCGTCATAGTTTCGTAGAATTGTCAGTGGAGGTCTACATTTAATTATCTAATCGTTAAAATAATGACTGTGACATAGAATAGCAGACTCTTAATGTATAAAATGTAATTTTTTTAAAAATAAATATGTTATACAAGCATTAAAGTTTTCTACCTATAGTATTTACATAAAGAATATATTTATTTATTGATATTTATTATATCATCTTAAAGTGCGACCTCACGACCCCCGTTGATATTGGTCAGAGAAAGCTTTTCTTCGGCCTACAAAGAACAAGCAGGACCACAGACGTAGCAGTTGTTCTATTGCATTTTAGGTACAAAACATAAAAGCAAAATTAAACAAGTAAATACTCGCTTACGCTTTTTATACAATTATATTGCTTAATTATTATTAGGTACACGTATTATATGCACTATATCTTAATATTTCATTTTCTTAATCAAGAGATCAAACGTGTCAGCTTACGTTTTTGAAATTAATTAATAATTATTATATTGTAATTTATTGTCATGACAATGATTCTAACCCCATAAACTGGCAAGTAGTTTTACAAAGTTAATCTGGTTATAAAGTTTTCACAGCAACAAGACTGTTAATGTATTGGATATGACAAAACTATACTTTGATACTCGCTGTCCGTGACATAATAGAGCAAATGGCAGTAATCGGGATTTTAATTAATCACGAAAAAACAGAATTTGCAAGAAAATTGGCACACATTTGTGTATAACCTGAATATGATACTTTTTAACCGTAAACGTAATGGTTTATTAATACTATACTCAGACGAATATAGTTTTATCTTTGGTATAATAACATACTTACTTATTAGTATTTTTTATTCTAACGGGGTTAGTAGATCGTGAATGTAATAAATGAAAGTAGGTATTTGTACTGCACGCAGTCATTTTAGTTTCGGCTCCAATTTTCTGGATAGGACAAAAGTATGGTTTGCGGTTTAAAAATGAAGCGGCCTACACCGCATCGCTTACTCCAAAAACGTGAGCATGTCTTGCGGGCTCGTTGAAAGTAACTTGAAAGTAGTCGCACTTTTTTTAACAAAAGCAATAAGAGCAAATAACTTGTACATCAAAGGCTTTATTATAGTGCCAAAAGTTTTGTGCGTGATAAAGAATCAATGGAAAGCGTCTTTAGTTGCCGTTTTGCACGTCGTTACCAGAGGTCATGTAACTTGACCGAGGCAATACCGTCTCGTTTCGTGCGGAAACAAAGATCGGATGTGGATAATCGCTTTTACTTGAGGTCCGTATGCAAATTTGTCTAAAAACGGTTCAAGCGCTTATTTCTGAAACGGTGCTGCTCTGGTTATTGGGCGTGAAGACTCTTTGTGCGTTTGAAATAAATTAACGGATTTCGGGGTGGAGCTTAAGAGCTTTCTAATAACTATGTACGATCCACTCACATCTTTAATGGTTCGGGAACAGTTTTATGTTATGTTACGTTTGATGATACTTCAGCAAGTTCGCAATTTGATAAAGATGACTCACAGTAAATTCTGAATAAAGTTAATACCGGACTAAATATTAAAAATAAACTATGTCATTCATTCAGTATATTTATTTTATACACGCCTTAAAATCTCACTATCATGAGAAGAAACAATAGATATCAGAACAAACTAAAAATCCCTTTTTCAACATTAAAACTAATCTCGACAAGCCCTCATAGCATGTTAATTAAAATATTCAATCATATACCAAATTACATAAAAAATATAAATAATACTTTTTATGTAATTTTAGTTTTACTAAAACTTTGAAGACTTTCTTAATTAAAAAATGCTATTATAATATGCAGGATTTTTTTGATGATAAAATCAATTAATCTATATAAATAAATAAGTATATTGTTATTCTTTAATATCTTAAATTTTTGTAAGTCACCTAGGACTTAGTAGGTCCTTTGTTATGTTGCTATGCCCTTACAGGGCGTCACATTGTATCTATCCATATTTGTTGTTACAACCTACTTCCATGTGACATGCAATAAATGATTTGTATTTGTATTTGTATCGCTGATCAAACTAGAAAACAATAATGCAAAAAGCGCAACGAATCAGAGGCAGGATTTCTGTGGCTGCTTTGGGATCCACTTGGTCGATAAATAATAAATACGAGAAAATTTCGAATCATTCTCTGCTATAACTAGAACTTAAATAGCAACACTTAACACTCATTTAATACAATCTGTAGTCGTCATATAAATTGCGGTTGTGTTAGGGCTGCGTCTCACGGTTGGACACCTTGTCTTTCCCAGGCTACGCGACAGAATAATAGCTTCTCTAAAAGATTGTCAGTGTAATTGTAAGAAGATTGTATAAAACTAATTGCGGCGGAAGACAGTACTCTAATAGATTCTCAGCGAAAGACGTTGCTAATAGTTAATAACGCTGGATCGTACGTGAAAACGGCATGAGAATTAATTATTAAATCGTCTCTGCCTTATCGTCCCGCTACTGGTGTTAGGCCTCCTTCTACAAAACCGAGATGAGATATATTAAGATTGTATGAGACTACGCGAACTTAATATGTATTGGCGGAGGTTGATATATTACCTCCTTCTATTAGAAGTTGAAGCTAAAAAGAAGTGATTTTAAGCAACTTAAGAACTGCCTACTTTAATAATGAACCGGGATATGCTAGGTTTAACGTACGAAGCAATCCTCAAAGACTGCTAGTCTTTTATTGCATAGGCTAGTAATTATAGTTATTCAAATTGCTTATATTCGGTTACATTTATCGAGAATCGCGGAGATTCGAGTGCTTTATTTTTAAAAAATGTGGTTAATGATCAGCTTTTTTGTATGGATTTAATGAAATGAAATAAAAAAATTAACCATATTTCATTTCATAACTCGTTGTTAGGTCCATGGTAGAGGTGTAGATTAGTGTGTAATTGCAACTTTTGCAATGAATACTTGTAAAATTTTGTTATTAGTAGTTTCGATTAGTCATGAGACATGTTTTTTTAGATATGGTCTCACTCGTTTATGGTGTTTACCAGTGTCAAGTAATTATATAAATTAAGTACATACATACATAAATACATTCACACCTGTTTCCCCGAAGGGGTAGGCAGAGGCTTATTATACGCTCACACTTCGCCAATTATATAGTTGGTCCCACGTAATAGGTGGTGAGCCTATTGCCGCTTACCGAGCCCAGTTATGTTCCCAGAGCCTCGTCCGTTGATTGGCAGGTGCACCACTTGCAGGTGAGGTTGGCTTGGGCTCTCTAGATCCGTGTAGGAGCCGTATACACCTAAATTAATCAAGTTTTTTGCACAAATGCAGCGTCATTTAGTTGCAATTAAAGCCAAGTATAGTCCTCAAGTCAAGTCAAGTCAAAGTGATGGCCAGTAAAGAAGTGGAGACTTTACTAGAGACATCTATGGAGTTTTGGAGTCAACACGAAAAAATCATAATTTATTGCCACTTTCCTACACGTGTAAATTGCCGAAAAAGTTATTTTTAAAAATCCACTATATTTTCACATAAAAACACGAGTTTACACTAGTTTTAAAAAATAAAACCTTGCCGCGATGTGTCCTTTTCCGCGTTGGCGCCTAAACCGAGAATTATGTTAATATAGAAATAGATCATATTTATTTATTTCTTATTTAATTTAGTTTAGCCAATAAATCTATCTTCTAAGCAAATATATTTTCTATATTCATTATTCAGCGAGAATACAAATAGATTAAGCGAACCTTTGTGAGGTGGGGCTTATTACACAACAAGATCTAAAGTTAAACCAGGCTTTAAACTAGTACTGTCACTGTCTTCATTAATATAAAAGTGTGTCTTTTGTTATTGTTTAAATATCAGGTAAATAAAACAATCAGACGAAATGGGAAAGGAAATTCTATAGACTTCAACTTATAACTTACAATAACACAAATTGTTTACGGTAAAACATAATTTGTTGTCGACATAAAGACCCAGTTCTGAATGAATTATTTTGTTCCGAAGCGGAATCGAATCGGAGTAAAGCTTAACTCCTCAAGGTATGTCATAGTAAAATATTGGTAGTAATACACAAAATACTCTCAATTTTATTTCTTAAATTAATTGATATGTCTGAATATCAATATATTTAACCTTCAATATTTACATTAAGAAATTTTCCCGTTGCACATCAATAGCAATATAGGACATTAATCTGACAATCACGTATTCTGTACAGACATTATAGATAGGTTTACGACGCTATGTGTGACAACATGTACAATAAATCAAAAGCTGTACTACGAGGGCTGCACTAAAAGTATCGGAAATGAAATATTTCCACTGTTTCTGTCATATTAAAATCTAAAAACTACTTGGTTTAAATATCGAATACCATTTATTTTCTTTAAAAAAAGAATCTCGGTCTTGGCACAAGGTCTTGTGAAACTTGTTTAGTCGTTGAGAAAATGCAATTGACTCGAGAAAATTCAAGATCGATGATGAGACTTTCGAAGTGGTTTAACTCAAAAACAGTGTATGGACCGGATGATTTCTGCATTTGGTGATGAAGCCCCATCCAAAACCACAATTTATCGCTGGTTTGCTGAATTTCGACGAGGACGTGTCAAGCTCAATAATGATCCCCGTCAAGGGCGTCCAAAAACTACAGTCACCCAAGAAAACGTTGATGCTGTGCGTAAGCTGATTGAGGAACATCGACATGTGACATAACGCGAAATTCAGACAACTTTAGACATTGGCATGAGTCAAATACATATACTCCTGCATGAACAATTATGTGTAAAAAAAATTCGCTCTGTAAAGAGCAAAAAGCGGCTCGCGTTACTTGGTGCGTCAGAACTCTCGAAAGATTACACGAAGGATCCTCAAATGCTGTATACAACATCGAAACAAGTGACGAATCCTGGATATACGCGTACGAATCGGAAACAAAAAATCAATCACGAGTTTGTGTGTTCGAAAATGAGTTAAAACCAACAAAAATTGTGGCAAAAAAAATGGTGGCCACGTTTGTCTCCAAAACCGGCCATGTTGCGACTTTTCCTCTTGAGGGACAAATAACGGTTGATGCAGAATGGTATGCTAGCATTTGTTTGCCACAGGTCGTTTCTGAACTCCGTAAAGAGAACTGCAATCGCCGCATCATCCTCCATCACGACAATGCGAGTTCTCACACCGCGCACAGAACAAAAGAGTTTTTAGAGCAAGAAAACATAGAATTGATTATTACAACATCCGCCGCACAGCCCCGACCTAAGCCCCAATGATTTCTAAACATTTCCTAAAATAAAGAATAAATTGCGTGGTCAGAGATTTTCATCACCTGAAGAAGCTGTGGACGGCTACAAAACGGCCATTTTGGAGCCCCCTACTCCCGAATGGAATGGTTGCTTCAACGATTGGTTCCATCGTATGGAAAAATGTGTCAAATTTTGCGGAGAGCACTTCGAAAGGCAATAAATACATTTTTTAATAGTAATGTTGTGTCACTTCATTGATTACTGAAATTTTCAGTGCCGCCCTCGTAGTCACATGATTTGTAAAATGTTGTATTTCATTGTTAGAAAATAGATGTGTAAAAATTTTAGAATGTCTAAAATTAAATGTTTATACACTATTGGAGGAGGAGTAGAAAAAATAGTAAATAGTTCTAGACTAAATCTAGACTAAAATTAAATGTAAGTATATAAATTTTAAAATATTCTACTAGTATTTTATAAATTTGTATTAACACTGTAGTTCTATATTCTATACCTTAAAATCAAGCAATCAATCAATCAAGGTTTTAAATTGTATTAATGTTTTTGTTAACCGAATAATTTACTCTTTTCCTGCCCTGCTCCGAGTTTACTTGGTTTCACCAGAGATATATTATGTATAATTAGAATTTGTGTACTTACAAAACACGTGGAGACGTTTTACTACAATGTTTTGACTATGGTCTTGTGTTACATTACGTAGACGGCTGTAATGGCGGCGCGTGCGCACGAGGTGATGCCATTTAGACACGCGATGCTTCTTAATGAATTGTGATAGATGAGATTAATTGCTTTCATTATAGACGTATTCTAACTGCTTTTTTTAAATAATGATATAGCATAAACTTTTCTAATATTTCCATTTTGCTATAAAAAATAGATGTATTAAGTGTATGAAAAATTATACGATCAAAAAGGGGGTGCATGAGTAGATGACGAATTACCAAGATGGGCGGAAGAAACAGAAATGTGGAAGCAGGACATGATGATGCTATAAAACGGTTCTCAACCTTGTATTGAATTAAAGAAAAGCTAAGCTTATGTCTGATTCACTAGTCGTCCCTTGTCTTCTTGGCGGGAAAGTGAAGCGTGTCTGCAGTTTTGTTTTGTTCTCTAAAATTTGTTATAGAGTATATCGAACATTAATGTGTACTAACGGTGGTTTATTAACCGTTAAGTGTTTGTGAACGGCCATGAGTATTGGTAAATAACACAAAACAGTGTAACATAACTTTTAAATTCTCTCAAAAAGTCCATGTGAGATCCTGAGATCTACTATACTGATACTACTATACTAAATAATAATAAATCATTTCTAACAATTACACTAATTATTTAGTTCCAAGATAAGTGTCGTTGAGAACTTGTGTTATGGATACTAAATTACGGATAAACATACTTAAATACTTTTTTGTGAACATACATGAGTGTTGGTAAATCAACAACATCTTTACTGAGGACTCAAGGGGCTTAGGGGAGGGTATCTCATTTACCATTTATCATCTTTATCACCACTCATTCTCATTTACTATGAATTATATATTATTAATATATCACTTACTTGACACTGGCCAAATGTGCTAGACGCACGAAGCCATTATTTAAAATAAAGAAAGAAAGTATTGTCCATTTAAATGACTAGGCACGCAAAAGCCATTCTTACTTAAAAAAATCAATGCGATTCTGTTTTGTGTAATCTTGATATCAAGTTACGTCTTAACGGATCGTTATTCGCACTTTTATTGTGAGAATCATTTGTTATATTCTGATAACAAATATTTATTTGTTATTTTTGTTGTTATTTGATACCTTGCTAGCTAATCCGATATAAATAGGACATTTCAAATACTGAAAATTAATCACTGTTAACATTGTTTTTTTAAAATACGAAACACAATACAATGAATAGCTTTCTAGATTGTATTATTTCCTTTACTGGCTCTACTTTATATTTTAACAGGTTTAAGAAAATGGCGTAAGTTTTGAACTCCCCTTGTACAAGTGTTAAGTGGTTCTCAAATGTTTTTTTTGTCGATTTTCAGCGACTAGAAAAACGATTCTGATGATTATTTTATAAATTATTCGAAAGTTTTCTCTCATCGAATAATTAAAGTACTGTTAAGTTCTGACGATGTCTTTGGACATAGACGATATAACGTTTTATTACTTGACAATAAATGGCTCTTGTATTATGATTACATCACATAACTTTTATGACGAAACACTAAAGAGTCAAATAACTTAAGTTAACGGTGCTAAGTACTTAAAGCTGTTTAATAGAGAGCATGGTCTCGTTTAGTTCAATTTCTATTTTGAAAGATAGTTCATACTTTTATAAATAAATCAATTTATAGAAAATCCCACACAACGCTAGCCCCAAAATAAATAAAACTTGTAGTTACTATAGATACCAGACAATAATTTTTTTTTTCAAATAGTTACACCGGAAGACTAGGGTGAAGGGGCTATATGAGACATCATTTGATTTTTTTTGCATAACTTATCAGAGTTAAGGTCATCTTATTTTTTAATAAGTTGGTTTTCAGTTTTAAACTTGCTAACAGTTGCGTTGTGAGCAATTTGTTATTAATGTTTACTGGTTCTATGTTTTATTTGATTTATCAAAATAATATACTTATTCTTTTCAAGCATAACAGTAACCGTAACAGTTAACAGTAATATGATGTGCTCTACTTCAATTACTATATATTATACCAATTTGTACATAAATATGGTTTTGGGGATAGAACCCATGAACTAAGAAACAAAATACAGATATACTGACCTCCATTCCACATAAGTCGACACGTATTTTTCAGTAGCAACTCCTTTAGAAGGTAACTTATTGAATTAGAAGAAACGTAGGTATATCCTTAAGAAGATGATTTAATGAATAAAACGTTGCTAATTAGATCTAATATAGCTTACACATAATGTAACTAACCATATTGTAAGTAGGTAATGCTCGGCTTTCCCAGTTTAAGTCAATGTGGTCGTAAAAACAACGGCTCTCGCGGCACTACCTGTACAAGAGCGCTGACTAAAGGCCAATAGATCAATGGCGTGTTCTCATTTAACTCCAACAAAAACTAACAAGTCTACTCTTTACCTATACTTGGTGTAATAAAGTGCAAAAAATACTGTTTCTAGCCCACTTTTACTCAACATAAAGCTTTTTTAATAAAATAAATCTTTTCATACTTATATTTCAGATATGATTTTGTGAGAACTGTATTTAAAAAAATTCATGTCATTATTATTCAACAACTCATAACTATGTAGATGTACAATACTAAAATTATAAGTTGTTCATAAAGAGAGATATCCCTTAAAACCAAAATCTAGCCTTAATAATACTAAAGCAAGTTTAACTTTATAAAGGCCACAATAATTTAGATAGTACCTATGATAAAAAAGAGTAGGTGTAATCATATTATTACATAGGTAATTTATAGCTGTGTCGAGAGATAATCTCACTGAATATGTTATTTATTTCCCAATCTACGATGATGAAAGAGGTTCTAGTGAAAGAAATAAACCATAATTAAGTGTATCATACATTAAGTAAATTCACCTCAAACATATGCACATGCTGTAAGCATTAAATGTTCAAATCATTCAAATATTGGTAATGTCACAAAAATAAATCAAAGTAGACTGGGTGTCAGATTTACCAATTGCAAAAAACGAAATACTTATATTAAAACTAATTATGTTGTTTTTGACAGTAAAAAAGAACTTACTATTGTTCCTTATTGTTACTTATTGTTCATTATTTCAATCGTCATTTTAATTTTAATATCCAGCAAATATTCTAAATAAAAACGAAGATCGTTAACAACATGCAGATGTAAGAATGATCATTAATAACACACAAATATACTGAAAATAAATCATGTTCTTGATTATAACTAAAATTTATTGAAATAAAAATTAAATAAAACCAAGAAAAGATAAAAAATATTACTCACATTGATTACATAGAATAATCAGTTATGTTTGGAGTCGGTTCCGTCAAATCGCCAATGCAACTTTAGTTTTAAAGCATTCTCCGGACTGGAGCATGATTTTTTTATAGCTGTGCTAATTAGGAACTTTAAATACGAGTTATTTTTTACTCATAAAGGCAGACTCGTACTGAAAACGTAAAAAGATCGATACGTTTTTTTGATTCGTTATTTTAACTACTATTTATGGAAAGTGTGAGTCTCTTATTTCATCGGCTTGTTGAAAATAAAACTGTAAGATAATTAAGTAAATTATTAGTCAATAATTGAAAAGTTTTAGTCAATATTTTATTTCCTTTCCTTTTGCTTTCCTTCTCCTGCATCAGGCCCTCGTCGTCGTGGCTGCCGTCGAATTCATTTACGTACAGAGTTCCCATTAAAATAAGTTTAATAAACCGATATATGTAAATAAAACGCTTCGCTAACTAATTCCCTCTATTGTTTTTATCAAATGAATATGACTGCAGACTCATTTGATCTATATAATATGTGTGCCAAGTTTTAATAGAATCGTTGAAATTTTAATGTTATGGAAGATATTTTTTTTTGGAGAAAATTGGACCAACTACGAAGTAAGAAAAGTTAGCACAGCATTAAAAAGCCTAGTTTTATTTTATTTTTAATCTATTCAGGGATTTCATACGTAAAAAAGTAGGTATACTCAAAATAAAATTTAAAATTAACTTTCCCGCAAAATTCCTTTCCGACCATTCAAGAGTTGATTCGCGAAATAATTTGACCCAATGACCTGATTTGTTCGTTCAGTAGCTTTCGACCATGTAATTTCACTTTTTGAGATTCATGTACCGTGAAAAGACAATAAGCCATAAGTAGGCACTTTTACGAGTGAAACAGATATGGTATACTTCGTAATAAAAATTGTTGTTGTTGAGATGAAACGTTAATTGTTTTTATTACGGTCTTCAATGGTTATAATTATAGAAGAAGAAAATACTGGTTCTTTTCGGTTTCATTTAGATATAAGTAATAGAAAATGGAATGTTTAAAAAAATACATTTCCTTAATAATAATAAGTCCTTACCTAAGTACATCGTTTTTGAATTTGTTTTGCTACAGCAATGGAAAATAACATTAAAAAAAACTTGTTATGAAAAATTAAAAAAATATAATAGAATAGTTTAGAACTTATTAAGGTCCGATTCGACTACAGTACCGTAAAAATACGAGAATGGTATGAGGTTTACCATTTATTTGTCTATGCATATAAGGTACACAAATTTCAAATACAATTATTTGCCATAGTTTAATTTCAAACAAATTTTTATAAGTTTACGGTATAACTGGGGCTAGAAAAACGGGGCAAATAAAATATAGATAATTAGACGTCAGGATTAATCATAGTTATAATTAATGTATATTTACTATAGATCTATTTACGTATCAAGAGAAACTGTATGTAAAATTGTATGTGCAAAAAAAATGCGAATAAAGAAATATCTTCACAAAATCTTGACTTCCGACCCCCAAAAAAAGCGTGGTTATTGTAAGAAATAATATTTTTTTTACTGAATCCAAAGCTTCTTATTACCATTTTTAATTTATTTTAAATTATTTGTAGACTTGATATGCTATATTACACACGGGCTCTGCCGCGGGCAGAACTAACTAGGAGTAGATGCAACATAATTTTGAAAAAAGAGGCGATGCTATAGACCGAAACTTTTTAAATAAAAACTTATGACACATGCCTTCTTGAGCTCAGAAATAAAAATAACTAAAGGTTTTGTTAACATTCTGCACAGTCGGCTTCTGCCATACAAGTAAATAGCTATGCGGAGCTCTACATTTAATATATTTTTTGTTTCATGCGATCATCAGAGCACGAAATTCAATTATATAGAAATGGTTTCAATCACGCTTCAACAATGCACTGATCAGCCCTATAAAAGGTTCTATCAAATATCTGACAGAACGAATAGCTATCTATAAATCCTATTAGCGAATTCAAAAATAGATGAGACATTATTTTTTTTAGTTTTTTATGTTTGTTGGGATATTTTTAATTTATGTACAATGATTAATAAAATGGTGTATGAGACGATGTAATCTGTTGAAGACTTCACACCTCGCTGGTATACTTTGTGCCCAAAAAACCTACATATAAATATATGAGATAATAAAATGATTTTTCCTTTAATTAGTTATTATATTGTGACTGATTATAAATTACAATGAGCTTGTAATTTATAATCAGTCACAATATTTAGTTATTAAAGACAGCTAATTTGTCATTTGTTATTTAAAGTCAAAACTAAGGGAGCTTTATTAGGACCACCTTATTACTAGTTACCACAAGTAATAAGGTGAGACTAGTTAGACAATGTGATATGTAATTTGCACTAAACATAACTCACTGATCAACAGGATTTACGGATTCATTATTACGATATAAATACACGATATATACACGATATTACATTAGAGGATTCAATGTCTTCTTTTTGACTTTTAAAACATAAGCTTGTTTCAAGTGTAATCCGTATTTTTATTTGAGTTCCGAATTTTGTAATTGCTTTCCCAGAAAGTGCGCTTGTGATGCCGTGACATCAGCGGATATTACTAATCGTCATCACTTTTCATATGTTTGGGCTCACGCCAGCTATCTTATTCCAAGGTATCAATTCAAGGTTTTATTTCAAATTATAATTCAAGGTATCTTATGACAAGGATTCAGATTATAACTAAACTCATCATACTTTAATAGACAAGATAGTAATTTCAAGGGTGTGTAGGGGCTCCTACCAAATCTGAGGTGCCCAAGCCAACCTCACCTGCAAGTGGTACCTGTCGATCAACGGACGAGGCTCTGGCAAACATAAAAGTTCCCGGTAAGCGGCAATAGGCTCGCCACCTTTTACGTGGGACTAACAACATAACTGGCGAAATGTGGGCGTATAATATGCCTCTGCCTACCCCTTCGGGGTAACAGGCGTGGCATTATGTATGTATATAGTTTCAAGAGACATCTTTCTGGAACGACTTCTAACTGGAACGGATCACACTCTAGCCTTTACTTGATAAATATATACATACTTATTAAATATTCGGCTCTGCGGCAGTACCTATCTAGGCACCGTCTGTCTCAATCTAGAACCTTAATGAACACGTCATTAAGCAACGGCTATTATCGGGCTTATTGTTGGACTTATGCCAAGTCCGATACATACTTAACAAACTTCGCCTACAATTGTAGTTTTTTTGTTAGTATGATATACATACCTATACATACATATACATATTACATACATAATATGAAGTAAATTTTATAATATTTAATACATTATTAATCATAATATTGATATATATGTATGTAAGTAAGTATGTATGGCATATATAAGATTTTTTATTTCCTTTTTTTCACAAAGATCTTTAACCAAATTTAACCCCGTACCTACAAATTTATACTCAAACTCTAGGGTTGGCTGGTAGAGATCTCTTCTAGAGATAAGTCCACCTTTGTACTTAAAGTTTTTAAATACCTTTTGTAATCTATTTATGTTTTGTGTGCAATAAAGGATTTTTATTATTATATTTTATAAATTTTTATAAATAAATAATTCTCTTAAAATCACACCAACTATTTAGTTCAATGATGAGTTTCATTAGGATCTTGTTTTAATGGTGTAAATAATATAATAAATAGATGGATTTAATATGTGAAGGATAATATGATCGAGAAGGGGGAGTCTATGGCGGATGGCCGAGGTCAAAACTAAAGGAGTTTCATTAGGACCACCTCCTTATTACTAGTTACCTATATTTGAAATACATGTCGTTAGTGTCGAGGTGAATCGAAGAAAAAACATGCACGTTCCAAGATAAACCGGGAGCAGGACAAGAGGATGATAAATAAATAAATATTTTGTGACAATTGCACCAATTATTTAGTAGATATCAAGATAAGTATCATTAAGAAATTGTGTTATGGATACTAAATAACGGAGAAACATACATAGTTACTTCTTTGTAAATACATACTTAATATACATAGGAAAACACTCATGAACATTTATGCACACAAAGATTTGTCATGTGTGGGAATCGAACCCACAACCTCAGGGGCGGAGTGCGGATATACTCGCCACCACACCATATAGGTCGTCAAATGACTATAAGTAATATAACAATTTCTCATGACCACCCTAGACATCTATAACATCAAATTTCATTTTTTTCAAAATGAGTACATTGATATAAATAATTATTTTGTTTGTAATTTGTAATGTACTGTTATTGTTTTATATTGTGTTACATAACTGTTATTATTGTATTTTATTTTGTATCCTCTGACTATTGTATTGTATTTTGACAGACCGAAATGTTAATGGAACGTAAATCTGTTTTAAAATGCGTTTTTGTCAATCTACCTACTTTTTTTGAAATGCTAGTTGGTGTTGTAAATCTAGTTAATAATATAGTTTTGTATTTTCTCTATAAGTGAAAGTAATTCTTTTGAGAAAATGAATGTCTTTAAACGTTAATTTACTACAATCTGCCTTAAATAAAATAAAAACAACGCAATGTCATCAAAATGTCTTTAGAAGTTCATTTCATATAAAATTAGGTCAACGACTCGAAAAAAGCTGCAAGTTCAATGAAATTACCGTGTAACGCTGAATTTAACTGTGATTACTTTGATTTATGGCGTATGATAATAGCAATAAAAGTATTGTCCTCATGTCATGAAATGTTCTTCAACTTAAATATGGTTTGGTACTTCGTGAACCGATTCAAATCTTTCAAGCCACGGGCCAAGTGAGACACAATTAAAAATCTATTGTTGCCTGTTTTTAATTATTTTTCCGCCGCAAATGAGTAGATTTCATAATAGTATAATCATAATTTTATCTAATGTATCGACAAAATTAAGTATGCATAAATTATCAAATAACAATTAATGCACAAATTATTCCCACCGTATTTGAGAAGTAGGTTATTTTTAACTAATTTTTAATAAATAAATAAACAAAATAACTTAATATGCCAATTCTTTATGTTTTTCTACAAAGTAAACATTAAGTTGGTCATTTTATTGTGTCAAGTTTATTATGTTTATTGTCTGTTTGTGGGAATTTGTAACTGTTGACTTTACCTTAGATATAAAAAAATCTAATATAATTATGCAAATATGTAAAAATATGATTGATTGGTTCTAACAGAATGATTACAAATACGTACCAGCAAGAAGAGCGCAAGAGCGCAGCCGCGGGAGCTCGTCATGCTTGCGGTCTGCCACACTCGAGCGCGGAGCCAACCGTTAATGCTATCTGCCCCGATTACCTTACCCTACACAAAAAACCTCAACTTGATTGTACTCTGCTTCTTATTACTCGTCAGAAACTGATCACTTATTTTTAATAAAAATTACTCAATTACACTGCACAGTCAGATAGTAAGAAACTTTAAAGTCAACTTCGCGCGCGTATAGATTTCCGCGTGTTTATGCGCTCGCGGCAGTTTGCGGTGGCGTGGTGCGTCTGCGCTGCTGCGGCTCAACACGGGACTGCGCAGTGGCTCGCTCGGCTTGCGCCGTTGATGAAGGTGGAACAGTTAGCCATCGACGGGGGTATCACCTGCTCGAACCTTATCGTTCTCACGACACGATCCCCGGCCAGCCTAGTAATTCGGCAATCTCGTGATCCACATTGCTGATTGGCATCGGATTAGGGCGGAATTGGGTTCCGCAGTTTGCGGTGTGTTTATTACCGTGACGTTTGCGTGGTGAAATTGTTGAGCTCTGATTGAAAGGCAGTTTGGCGATGAGCTCTCGGGTCAACGATGTTATGTGTAGGTCGCATCGCATCGCCTCTTCGATCGGCGTTTAGAGGAACCGATCTCACGACAAGATAGCTAATAGCTTTATTTTGAACCAAGCTTATTGGGGCTATCGTTTTGACATGAAATTAAACCGCTATAGAAAGTACTGTTTGTTCAATGCATACATTTAGATTACTTATAAACACGGATAATTGCTAAGGACTTACAGTTATAACTAGCAACACCACTTTATCTCTTAAAGGCATTTTAGGTACTGTAGAGTAATTTATTAAAATGGATAAAAATCTCGCTGAATATTACCTAAATAAATATAATTATAAATCGGTTGGTAATTAAGTAGAAGCTGGGGACCACAAAACCCACCGAGTAACTTATGGAACAGTTGGACCTGATTAAGGAATTGAGCCTTAGCTTCAGGCCTATCTATAATCGCCAAAAAAGTACCCAATCACATCAATATGGTCAAAATTAAATACAATTGAATCCTAAATACCTATTAGATTACTATTTGGTTTCATGAGCTAGATAAATGACCAAGACATAAATCAATAGGTATGTCATGAAATACACAAACACTAAGCAGTCGTAGCCTGTCAGTTGAGCTTTCGGCTTGAAACCTTTTGGTGTTAATTTCAAACTTCGCTATACAACAGCAAAGCTACAAACGAGAATATTCCTAATAAGTAGGTACAGATTTAGTCTAACTCCTTAGAGTAAAGAGGTTATTAAATATGCGTTTATACTTTTTTTACATACTCACTTTCTTAGTGTATTATAATTATATTCTTAGTAGGTACTTATATACTCACAGTCTTCTCATTATTGCGTATGTTTCCCATTATAAATAAAATTAATGTTTGTACTCAAGTTCTATTAACGTAATTGTTGCGAACACTAATAAGTATTATCCTTTTAGTATTATAAACTTTTATAATTCAGATTAAGTAAACTTATTTACAAATGGTTGTAATATTGGTATTTGCCCTACGTATTTAATATACCTCTACAACAAAATCAAAATTAAAAAAGAATTGCAAAATAATTCACACAATGCTAGTAATGCTACTTCTTCATGTTGTATACACTTATAATATAGAAAAAAATCCGACCAAATCAAATATCCATGTTCTAACGCACATATTTATTTATTTATCATTTGGGAAACATACAATATATTATTACTTATCTATGCTTATCTTAGAATACAATACATATATCAATAAAGTTTCCACCATTACATAACACACACAAGTAACAGACACAAATCGTTTAAAAAAAAAAGAAGATGTTTACTAAATAACCTTAACTATTTACCTATATTAATTATTAACTCGTGAATACAATTTTTCCACTGATAAAGAGAAAGATTGAACATATCAATTGACGTGAACTTTATATTATATTAATTACAAGATCAAAACAAAAACGTATTGCCAATATACTTAGTTCTCGTAGAGGGTAGACTAAAGAAATATTTAAGACGCGAACTTGACCGGGGTCACCTTAGACCAATTCTTTCCAAGAGAAATGGAGTGTCTCTCAACACGACAATCGTCTAAAGAAGGAACACTAGGAATAATTTTGCTACGTGCTGTAATTTAGATGTTTAATAAATTTGTAATTTATTCGTTCTATTAAATTTATGCGCTCAGCATACTGCGAATTCCAGACTGTTGATGCATATTCCAAAATGGAGCGGACGAAGGAATTAAAGAGTAGCACCAAAGTAGAGCTATGCTTAAAATCCCTGCCTATTCTAATTATAAAACCAAGCATGCGATATGCTCTGACCGATATACTATTGATATGCGCCTCAACCGTCAGTTTACTATCAACAATCACCCCTAGATCTCTTATCTCAGTTACTCTCTTAATTTTAATGCCGTTCAGCTGATAGTTAAATCTAATAACCTTTGATTTACGGGTAAATATTATTTATTACATTATATTTATTTGAATTAAGATGAAGTCAATTCCTACGACATTCCTTATGGAACAAATATCAATATCATCTCAGTTAGGAGTTAAGAACAGTTATACCAATTAGCCGTTAGTAACCAGGTCACCAGGGTTTGCTCACTGGTCTAACCAGATTTTGGCTGAATCTCAGTAATTATATAAAGCGACCCGATTCCGCAACCCAGAGGGAAACATCATTCTATTGTTAACCTTTTTTTATTATTTATTTACGTCGGTAACAATTTACGCACTGTCTCCCGGACAAAGGGGGTCCGAGAGAGGTGTGTGGGACTCAGCACCGGCAGACACGACCGCCTGCAATAATACCCACTAAAAATCTTCCGACGACGTCCGCCGCTTGTTGAGAAATAGGCGGGGGGGCAGTACCTGGGCTGTCTCTCAGCTCTGACACCCCGCCCGCGGCCAACGTCCTCCGGACCAAAACCGGGAGGACCTCCTCAGAGAGACGCAGTGGACGCGCCCCTCCTACATCCTTGTGCGACCATAGCGTGTGTGGCCGATTTCTGGGAGGGTCTATGGTTACACGGTCTATGGAGGCACGGAGCCACATAACTTTGAAAAGCAATAGTTTCCCGATCAGGTTTTGAACAATTGACCCTTTAAATTTGAAGTTTATGGGTCTAGCTACTGGGCTATTGACGTTACAGCCAACATTACACAGCGCTGTAAACCTCAAAGTAAGCTGAGCTTGTACATACTACCGGTAATATACAAAGGATAACATATATATATATATATATATATATATATATTTTAAATGCATGTTTACTTATGAATTGCATTAAAAACTTGATTTGAACCCATGATTTGTGGAATACAGCGCTGGTATACAGACCACTACGGTGCTCTACGCTATACAGTCGCTACACTTATACGAGTACACAACTACACAACAGTACTATTTTAATGACCAATGATTAAGAAATATAAGATGAAGATGGTGTTGTCAAAAAACGTGAAAACAGGTGTCGCTAGCAGGCAGATGGACGCGGCGGAGCGTGACTAGCCGTCACGCCCCTACTTTGTCCGTCTAATGGCTAACTGTTACTAGTAATTACAAAGTCATCTTGCTCCTGGTTTAATTCCGCACAAATGTTATTAAAATCTTAATTAATTTTTGTTGTTTAATTGATTGGTTTGAGATTTGTACAAAAATGAGATTAAGTGGAATCACGACCTGTGGCAAATTGAAATTAGCTTGGTGTACTCTATATGTGGTCGTGGTAGGCTTGCAATGGCTATTATTTATAAGCATTTTTATTTTTTTATTAAATATTTATTTGACATATAAAGTTTCTTTAAAATGCCCTTGTAGAAGGCAGAAATCTAGAAACGTCTTGTTCAATAGGGCAAACGTTTTAAGACAATTAAAGTCTAGTCCACTGCTGAACATAAGCCCCCCCAATCGTTTTCCGCCTTTATCGATCTTGTGCCGCTTGCTTCCACCGGCTTCCCACTTTGACCAGTTCACCGGTCCATCGGGTGGGGGCCGCCCTTTATTACGTTCCTGATTCGTGGTCGCCATTGAAGAACCTTAACGCCCCATCAATAGTCGGTTCTTCGAGTTATGTGCCCCGCCTATTGCCACTTCAGCTTGTATACTCGCCTCATGACGCGTAAAGATGTACATCTGTTTCACATGTTTACATGTTGACCAATATGGCACGGAGTAGGTACAATAAGCATCGCTACAAAATTATTATTTTACAATAATTAATTTTCGGACATTATAAAGACCTTGTGGGGCCTTGGAGGTTAAAAAACAACTACTTTTATATGATAAAATGAGAACAGTGACAGCACTAGTTTTAAACCTGGTTTAACTTTAAATCATGTTTTGTAATAGTAGCCCCTATATCTTTATACTCTGTTTATTTATATGTAACATACATATAATCACGCCTGTTTCCCCGGAGGGGTAGGCAGAGGCATATTATACGCCCACACTTCGCCAGTTGTGTTGTTGGTCTCACGTGATAGGTGGCGAGTCTATTTCCGCTTACCGAAATCTTTTACGTTCGCTAGAGCCTCGTCCGTTAATCGGCAGGTGCACCACTTGCAGGTAAGGTTGGCTTGGGCTACAAGGATCCGTGTACACACTGTAAATACATATGTAATAATACATTTCATGAATAATGTCATCATCACACTCCAGCATTATCCCGGTTGCCCTAGACTTGAGCCTAGGGCCCAGGGTCTGCTAAATGGTCTAATCATATTTGGCTGAATTTCAGTTATTACATTTAGCGACTGTCGTCTTACCTCCGCAGCGCAGAGGAAACATTAATCTATGGTTTAACCACCTGTCAGGGTGTTAGAAGACACTGACTTTCTAATAACGGCTGACATAGATGTCCGGTACCAACGGCTTAACGTGCTTCCCGAGGCACAGAGCAAGCGATAATTACGAACATAACTTCAAAAAATCATAGGTTTGATTTGTAGGCTATGGATCTGGCCACTGGGCTATGGGCGCTCAAATTTATTGATATATAAAGTATGTAACGGCACACACGATATCATATTTACAGTTCTTCTATAGTGACAATCAATCTAACGCACTAGTACTGTCACTTCAAAAGTACAAAGGTTACAAAACAATACGATGATCATTATATCGTAGGTAAGTGTTACACGAGACCTGCAGCCTCCAGTACATATCTACTACCATGTAACTGTACTGTCATACTCAATTAAAGGAAAGATATAGCTGTCACAATTACATATCTCAAAAGAAAGTATACTTGCCCAAATTCGACGCTGTTCGTATAGGTTTTGCAAAGTCAGCATTACTAGAGTCGTTCATTGTTCCTATTACTTTGTATGAAATAGCCTGGAGGCCAAAATTAGTTTGTTATATATAAGGTAAAAGCACCTATTACGGAGGTATTTCGCAACATTTGAAAGTAAGAAACAAAAATAAGCATATTATGTTAGTATTTCTAAAGGTGAAAAAAAAATTCTATCGTCAAATGTGGAATTTATTGTATTGTTGTTGAGACTATGTTTATTTTCATAATATTTCTTATTTTAAAGAAATATTTAAATAGTCAGATCGATTTTCCCTAATACGGAGGTACAATTTTGGTCTGATCCTATTACTGCGGTAGACGGCTCCTAATACGGAGGGTCAGAAATTATATTCATTAATGTTCCGTACAAATAATATTTATTAAATAATATTAATGTGATAGTAACGTAATACGTAAGTTTGTCATTTATTGACCATTGATTGGATTACATTGCATAATCGAATTAATAATAAATGTATGAATTATTTTATTTTAAACTATTTTACTTTAAACACAATAAGTTAAGGCGAAAAATTATTGTTTGCTTAATTGAGGTTAAAGCGATACATAAGTAGTAATGTTCAAGGTTTTATAGAATTAAAAATACAAGTTTATTAAGCCATCAACTATAGTTATATTAGTTAAAAAATAATGACAAATAATAACAATAAACTCTAAACAAAATCTTTCAAAAATCAACAGTTCGTTGAGGAACAAATGGTTACAAAATTAAAAACGTATTGAAAGATTGAGATTTAAAACTATGTTCTATAACATCATTTTAAATCTCAATCTTTTAAAAATTATAATCCGTAGACTATACTTAGTTAAAAACAAACTAAAAGTAACTAAAGGTTTACACATTATTTACTTAACATAAAAAGTTCTAAAAACATCTAAATAACATAACAAAAAGGAACAACAATTACTTATGAAATTAATGGTAAATAAACTGAGGTAAGTGAAGTTTTAGACTCAATGCCTCTGCCTGCGTGGCAGAGGCTTGCGCTATACACGATATTTAACATGAACTTAAAATTATTATTATTATTTATTGATCACTTTGTGAATAAATATTTAAACAGAATCTTCTGAATCTGATTCAAGGAAGCAACGGCGTTTAATTTCCTTTGCCTTTGCAGGAATATTAAAAATTAAATCATCGTCACTATCAGAAGAGTTTTGGATTGATCTTTTACCTATTGTGTTGACGTGACATTTTTTGATTTCGTCATTACATCTTTTTTTTTTGGTTCTTCTTTTTTCTGTTCAGTCTGTGCTTGTTTTATCTTTTTATCGTTTTCTTTTTGTTTTTTCTTTTCTAATGCCTTACATTTTCTCAGTTGTTTAAGTTTTTCTTTTTCTTCTTTCTCTTTGTCTAACCTTCTTTGGTGTTCTATAAATTCTGCTGCAGTAGCTACGGTAGGAGTCACCTTTTTAGTGAGTTTTTTGGTTTGGGTAGTATTCTCGATTTTCGGGAAAAAAAATGCATTCTTGAAAGGCGTAGGTATTCCTTTGAATGGGGTCGGCAGCCCGACATTTTCAATAACTTTTGGCGTTGGAGCTTTGCTTGTACTAGGCATTATTAAAGATTTTTGAAGGATATCTATTTCTTCCGAATACTTGTCTATCAAAGTTTTCTTTTGCATTATGTTTGGACGTAGACTTAAGGGAGAAGAGCAATAATTAACTTCATCATCTGCGTTCTCTATTTCAGAGAGTGATGGAGCGGTACTAGAACACTTGCTTAATTCAGGAGTCGATGAACGTAATTTATGGTGAGCTTTTTCTTCTGTCAATAATCGTATTTTCTGTGGTGGGGTAACTTCTGATAACCTCGGATCAATAATCTCTATCGAAACAGGTGAATCAACCAATGGTGTCGGTAGGAGAGAATTTGCTTCAAATGCATTTTCTTTGATTATTTGGGCCACATTAATTGATGACAGTGACACTTGTGATGACTTTGGTATGACCTTTGCTACATCATTAGCTTCCTTATAGTTAAGTGGGGTTAGAATACCATACGATTTAATATCAAAGTTTACGGAATCATAAACATTTTCTATGTCGACATTATTGGTAAAGGTTGTCTCCCCAATATCTAGAGCAGAGTCTGCTTGATCATCAAATATGTTTTCCGATGATGTAAGACTTTTCCAGAACAAAAACAGTTTTTCATAAGTGGGGTCACCTGTCCACTGGTTGTCTGCCTCTTGAAATGATTTTAATGTATTTTCTGATAATCGACTTTCAAATTGTTTCTTGAACTGCTCATTGTTGTCTATATTGCTCATCGGTTGAGTATTTAATAGGGTATTTTGATTGGCTTCAGATAGTTTGTCTTGGTGCTTCTTCACTTTTGACAAAAGTTTATCATAATCAATATTTTGTTCATCAAACGGGTAAAGTCCGCAGCATTTGAATCCGTTTATTATTGTTTCAGGTTTGAGGCTTCTGTCAAAACATGTTTGTACTGCTGTACAAAAGTCTGTACGCTTAAGCTTCGCATAATTATGTTTAACCCTGAATTCCCTAACAATATCCCGCCAAGTCCCCTTAACGGGCCTGAAAACGGCGACATCAAGAGGCTGCAAGACGTGCGTTGAATTTGGGAGCAAAGCAACTAGTACAATCCTTTTTTCCTTGCAAAAAGTTGTTAAAGGCAGAGATATATGAGAACTATGGCCATCTAAAAATAAAACAACGGGCAGTGTTATAACCTGTTGTTGAAGCCACGGGTAAACTAAACACATTAACTTTATACTATATGAATTTTGACCTTGTAATAATTGACGGAAATAATTATAAGAGGATTGATGTTCAAAAACTTTATATTTTTTTCGTGCAATAAAATATCATAAGCAGCTCTGAATTTTGCCGAACTAAACGAAACTAGTACTGATTAAATAAAAAAATATTTTTTTTGCTTTTGTAATAACTTTATTACAATGTAAAAGTGAATCCAAATAGTATAATCAAGTTTGTGAGCAATTATGGAAGTAATTTTTAAGCCTTTGTAAAACACGCACTGACTTACTTAAAATCCTATTAAATACCTAATACCACCAGGTATACCGCAAGGCTCCCTACTGGGACCGCTTTTAAAAAACAATTTGTTTAATGACATAATATGCTCACATTTCGGTCACTCAAATGTTATATTCTATGCTGACGATATGAACATGTTGATGCTTGTCAAATCTTTTCATAACACTAATTTTCATGAAATGTAAAAGTAAATATTTATTTTATTTCATAAACTATTACAAAGCACTTGAAAACGTCAAGTTAAAACATAAATAATTTAAGAAAATAAATATAACTACACTAAAATCACGAACCTTAGATTCACTTACTTGCAAAAATAAATTAAGTATAAGTAAAAATCTAAGTGGCCGTTTCGAGCCACCGCTCTGTAAAAAGAACTTACAACAAACTCACAGGCTATGCTCTTTTAAATTTTCAATCATTTGCAATAATACGGAACAGAACACACAAAGTGAATATTTCAGATATTGAAATGTTCCCCAGAAGCACTCATTAAAATAGCACTAAGAGAACCTTTCATCACAGTCAAGTATGTGATATGAGACTGAGCTGTATTTGTTGAATATGTGATGGTCACAATAATAATCTTTATGACTTTTTTTCCAGTTTATAAATATTAAAGTTGAAAATGTTAAAACCAAGCTTGTTTTTCTGACAACTGATTTTGAAAGTCGGAAATGGTACATCAATTATTTCCTGAGGAATTTTGTTTTGAAATTCGATTATATTACCCAAAATTTAATTCTTAAATTTTTGTAGTCGATAATTTCGCAATGAGAGCTCACTTTTATTTTCAATTTTACAATTATGCGTCTTTGAATTTATGTCAAAGGTTTTATAAAATATCCCTCCGAGAGAATCTCTGGACTAAACATTATAGATAGCACTTATGATGCGCTTTTCTAGTACAAGTATATTATGTATGTCCAAGGCAGATCCCCATAATAACACGCCATAAGACACAATGCCAAGAAATTAGCTAAAATAGACTAATCTTGCTGTTTCGTCGTCTGTAAGGAGTCTTATCTTTTTGATGGCATAATATGCTAGCTAAGCCTTCCGGAGAAATCCATTATATGAAGGTTTCACTGCATTTAATAATCTAGCTTCATGCCTAATGACTCAATGTTCTTGCCGTTTATTTTTAAGTTAACGTTAACACATTTGCAACATATTCATAGAAGGACTCCATATTCATCCAGCCTGATTCTGTGTTACCAAGTCCCCACCACGAAGGAACCGTTGACTTGATGTTGTTAGGTAGCCTCTTGTAAGGGAAAAGTACCATTGGCGGAGCTACATTACCATCTGCTGACACATTGACTAATACGGTCAAACATTCTTTTTCATCATTTGCAACGCGATTATATACTCGTTTACTACCCTTTTTTACCAAAACTTGCTTGTCTTTTGGACAAAGAAAAAACCCAGTTTCATCGCAGTTGAATATACGTTTTGGATCTTGAAGAACTTGTAGCAATTCGTTTTCTTTAAAATATGATCCTACTCTATCAAACCACGCTCGCAATGCAACTTCAGTGACTTGGTTTCTACCTGTTGGAAGATTTTGTGCTACACGTTTTGACACTGCTGGATGTCGTAGCATAAACCCTGAAAACCATTTCTTTCCAGGAACTCCATCTTTAAATGGATTAGGGCGCTGCAGGTTTTCAACTAACTTACAGACAGTGTGTAGTAATTGATTTTTAGTAACTGGAAAGCCACATTTACCAAGGTAATGAATCCAATCAACGATTTGTCTCTCTTCGTTTAGGTTAAGTACTGGTTGCTTACCACAATGTTCATTCTCGTAAACCTCATCTCTTTTACTCCGTAATGTAGTCTCTGGTACATTATACTGTCTCGAGGCTTTGTAAATACTCATACCTTGTCGAATTGATGAAAGTGCTTTGGCCACCTGGGCATCAGTATAACACTTCCGTTTCTTTCTGTCCATAATATTATCTATAAAAAAACAAAAATATAAATTATGTAGATTGCATAAATTAAAAAAAAACAATTACATAATTTTTTAAGTTATTATCGCTTTTGGTTTTATCAAACAAACATGCATTACAAATAAGAATCCACAAAAAAAAATACAAAACTTTTACGGAACCCTAAAAACTTGTAATTTTATGTTATATGAATAAAGCCGTAATAGGAGATCTTAGAACGCTACACGGAGTCACCTGGAAATAACTACCGCCGTAATAGGAAAACTACTCATGTTTTTGATAATCCTAATTCTGACCCATAAATATTTCGACAAACAAAAGAGTAAAAATGCCTAATCAAACGTTAACAGTTTTTGGCCCAGATTTATAAAACTCAAGTCAAAATTTATACAAAATAAATGTTTTGTGATAAATTAAAATACACCTGCCCATTTTTACCTTTTCTAAGAAACTAACATTTTGTACCCGACAGTTTTCATGTATAACTAGATTTCTAATTAAGAACTCATACCGCAGAATATGGTTACTAAGTAATGTGATTAACAATTATTTGAACTAAACTTGAAACTAATTCAATAAGTTAATAAATTAAAAGTTATATACAATTAAACATGCACAGTATTTTTCCTATTTCGGAGTCATACCACCGTATTAGGATTAATCTACAAATTTTGTATCGTATTACGGCGGTATTTTATTTTTTATTTTTTTGGTAAAAAATGACTTACAAATATAAAATAAGCTCTTTAAATAGTGAGTGTAATAACAGGAAAATGCTATAAATAACAAAGGGATAAACTCGAACGGCTTCTTAATACGAAAAACTTAGTTTCTAAATATTTGTATACTTACTTTTGTTGTTCCGCGTTTGTATGGAAACTCCTCTCACGTCGATGACGTAACACAGACTGATTGATGTTGTTGTGTTGTCTATGTGCTATACTTGCAAACGTCAGTTAAGTCATATATTAATAGATTTAGAATAAATAGTTTTGGTTTTGGTGTACCTACACCGAATAAAACGGGAATAAAACGCGAAAATAGAAATACCGCCGTAATAGGAAGCGATTTTGACTACCGCCGTAATAGGAGCTTTTACCTTATATCGACTATTATGTTTACAAGTGTCGCAGTCATAGCAAGTGATTATACTATATGAATATATATTTCAGATAGTTAAGTGAATATAAAATATTTGTCTTGATCTGGATGTGCTTTGCTTGCTTCCTCTACTTTATGTATCCTCTTCTCATTCCTGTAATCTGCGTTCTTCTGATAACCTATGCCTTAATGTGTCCAAAAAATATCATAAGTCCTTTACCGTTCAGGCTATCCGTCTCTGGAATTCCTTACCTGTTTTCATTAGACAGGCTCAGACATTAAACTCTTTTAAGGAGAGGGTGAAGTCTTACTTTTTGAATATATCTCATTAGTTGTTTGTAACAGTTTTTTTAATATTATGGATATAAATATAGAAACTATAATTAGGGAAATGTGAACGTATAATCTACTTATTATACTTGCTTATCCCTTCGGGAAATCAGGCGTGATAATTAATACATAGGTAATTAAAAACATTAATGTTCTCATGAATTCTGTAACTCTAAAATATTGAAGCCCGTTAAAATATTGTGCCGTGTGGCCTAGAATTTTGCCACTCCCTCTTATCTCACGGGGCGTCGTAAGGGTCGACGAAGAGAAATCCTACCTGGTGATGGGCAGCAGCGTCATCCTGCGTACTGGCTTAAATTGCGATCACCAACCCGCCCAGCGTGGTGATTATGGGCAAAGCCCCCAATAGAACGTAACTTATTGGGGAAGCCAACGTTCAACAGTAGACTTTATAAGGCTGATATGGTGAAAATGTTGAAGATTAATCTTTTAAACAGCTACTAGGTGCTTACATAATGTTAAAAGCTATTAGAATAGGTTTTTTAGCTCTAACACCTAGTAACTGGTACCCTCGTAGCAAAAGGTAATTTACAATTTTGTTGAACATAAGCTGGAAATAATTAGCTTTTAACAATGTGTGTTTAAATTAACTTGGAATGTCCTAGTGTAATGTTGCAACTGTATTTTGATATTTTCTGTTAGTAACCAACAGCTTTTCCTGTTGAAAGAAGTTGTTAATTCAAAGTCGAGCACAAAAGCGAGACACTTTCACTTGATGTTTTATTATATTTCAATTCTTATCATTAAGTACCGCATCCCGTTTAAAGTTTTTTGATAACCCGAGGGTAGCCGAATAGCATTAAGTGTCATTCGCCTTTTATAACACTTTTAAGTGTGCAATAATAAGATTAAAATAACAAAATTATTATAGACAATTACACTTAGCTCTCGCCTCCTACTTTTTTTATAAAAAATAATTGAATTTTAAATCAAAAAATTCAATGATCGTATTACTTAAATAAAAACAAATACATCTTTCAATACGCTTCTGTTTTATTGTGATTTAAATAGGCATTGGGTATTTAATCTAAGTAAGTATATTATAATAAAGCTTGTACCTACTGAATTCACGGAAGCCTCCATGCGAGGAGCACCTGGCAGATGGACGGGCTGACTGCGCGGACGCATGGCATGTGTCAGTTGGCGACTGTCTGCCGAATGCAAAGTGGAGACGATTTCCATAGCAATGTCGATTGACTCTCAAAGCTTACAACTATCTGGCTTGATCCGCGGTACCGTAATAAGTTATGGATTATATTTAAGTGCTTCAGTACAGCAAAAAGCTGACATTGTTTTCTTTTAACGACCATTATTTTGCTGATTTATATCGATCACTATATTATTGCAAATAATATGTTGTTTACCCACGACTAAGTACTCCGTTTTTGTTACTAAGTACTTCGTTTTTTTGAAATTTGCATTTACTTTATTTTATCCTATTACTTGTTAAATTAACTTGATTGTATTGTTAGAAATTATAAAGTATCAGATAAATATTTTATAATAATATGGAATTAACCATAAAATGGAATATCCATCATTTATTTAATACTAATTCTATTCGTAAAGCAAAGTTACCGACATAGGATTAGCTGAAGCTGAAGTAGAAGTGGGCCGGTCATATCTGCCGTAAGACCGATAACCACTGGGGTAGACGGGTCCTACAGTTGAGACCACGGCTCGATAAGCGTAGTTAGGGACGCCCTCCAGCTAGGTGGAGCGATGACATATGCAAAACGGCTGGCAGCGGTTGGAGAAGAAGAGCTGAAAATCGAGCTCAGTGCCTTGCCATTGGACAGACCTATGCCCAGCTGTGGACAAATGTGGGCTGATGATAATGATGATGATGACTCAAAGTAATTCGGTTGCACTAAAGTCAAGTTGAAAGCACAAAGCACGCGAATGGTCATTAACACCAATCACTAGGCTGATCATTATCGTTAATAAATTTCAAAGAATTGTACAAGTCTTGTTCTATGGAGCGCGAAACGATTCGTTAACTGATATCTGTTGGCAATCTCAACATCTGATTCTGTTGATGCGATTTTAATGGAATTCAGGTAATAATATTTTAATTAACTTTTGAATCTTTTCACGTGTACGTGTCGGTATGTTTATATTATCATACCTTCCAATTAGGTTGTTAAATTCGTACAGGACATAATTTGATAAGAAACTAGAAACCAATTTATTATGAAGATTGGCGAGCTTTAACAGAGTCAATGTACCTAATAAATTCAAAATGTTTTGTAAAAAAATCTGGATGTCTAAAATGTTTAATAAATCATACAATTAACTATAAAAATATTTTCTTTTCAATAATTTGCGGAACAAAGTATTACCAAGTATCCTGTTCTTAAATCTTCATACAAATATTGGTCTTGGTCATGGTATATGGTTATCTATTACAAGTATGTATTTGTAAAAAATATTTACAATTATAATTTATTTTATTTAGTTATTTTGCTGTGTGGTACCGGTGGAGTGTATAAGAATCCAATTCTAAGGAGCCCAAGCCAACTTTACCACCTGCAACTGCCGATCAACAGACGAGGCTCTGACGAACATAAAAGTTCCCGTTAAGCGGCAATAGGCTCGCCATGGGTCCAACAATATAATTGTCGGAATGTAGGCGTAGAATATGCTTCTGCCTATCCTTTCGGGGATACAAGCGTGATTGTATATGTATGTATGTGTATGTGGTACCGGCATAGAATTTTGTCACCCCCGGATTACCGGATAGGCAGCAGCATCATCCTTGAACTGCAATAACAAACACGCGCCTACCCTTTTTTTTTGTTTTACGTCGGTAACAAAGCGCATTTACGCACTGCCTTCAGGCCAAAGGGGGACCGAAAGGGGGTGTGGGACTCACCACCGGCAGACGCGACTGCCAGCAGTAATCCACTAAAAATCTTCCGACCATGCCCGTCGCTTGTTGAGAACAAACTGGGTTGCAGCGTCTGACACCCCGCCTGCGGCTAACATCCGCCGGACCAAAACCGGAAGGTCCTCCTCAGAGAGGCGCAATGGTCGCGCCCCTCCTACCTCCTCGTGCGACCACAGCGTGCGTGGCCAACTTCCTGAAGGGTCCATGATTAGACAGCAGGAGCTCCCTGCCCCCACCGCCTAAGACGCTCCCGGACCCTGCTGGACGGGCCCTCCTGGCACGCCCACTGCGCTCTCCACAGGTCACTCTTTTTTTTCTCCCGGTTGTCAGAACTAAGGGCACCCAGAGTCGCCAATCTCTGGGTGTTACCTTTTCCCTAGCGACTTCTGCGCCCTACCGGGAGGTTCTCAGCACCCACCACGACAAGGTGGAGACCAGTCGGGAGGGAAACCGCGCCTACCTTGCGTGGTTATTATGGGCAATAACCTCTAATAGAATGTAATTTAATGAGGAGTGATGGAGGAGATGTACTTATGAGGCTGATGATTTCTAAAAAAGGTATTTAAATTTATTTTACCATTGTCTAGTACCAATAGCAAAAGCTTTGATCAGCTTGGAGCGAGAAGGACATCTCAGCAGGCGGTGAGATGTTCAAGATTTTTTTATTAATTTAAGTAATGTTGATTATTAAACTTAATATAACAAAATAAATGCCGAAGAGTCTGATAGAGGTATAGATATAAATAGTTACACCGACAATACATCAAGAGGAACTGGATCGGTATGCGCGTGCGCTGCAGACTTTTTGCTGACATTAACACGAGACGAAGCTGCGAATCGAATCTTATGATTGAAGTCGATACCTTCCGCGTGCTGTCGTGACACATGGCGTGTGCAGTGATAGTGTCAGTGTTGCCATCAAACGCCCGAAAATAATAACTTAACTCGATCCAAAATTGGCATCAGTGATCATGGCATCCACGAAAGTGGTTTGCAAGGCACAGTATTGTATGTTTGTGTGTGATTTATAAATAATAATAGTAATGAATATTTTCAAGTACAGCGTCGCAATAATTAATCCTTGGATTGAAACTTTAGGAACTATTCAAACTAAAATAGGAGTCTATCTAAAATGGAAATCTCGGATGCAAGTGTTCTATGCCCCTCATGGTTGAATCGAATTTTACGCTCTCATGTTCTGAATACCATGAATTTGAAGTAATCTTGCAAATGTAGCGAGTTTAAATATTTGAATAGCAACACTAGGAAAGCGTCATATACCGAAATCGATGTGTACAGTAAACAGCCCGTTACGCAATCGCGATATTGCGCAAGCGCATGGAAAGCAGTAAGGCGAACCGTTGCCCGGCCGGTCATTGTGGTAGTCACCGATCATTGAGGCTTTAATTGCGGCGAAGCTGATGGGATTCCTATAGTGTCGCCGCCCGTGTATGATATACCTATAACGTACGTACATATATTACATACTGTCACGTCTGTTTCCCCGATGGAACACGTCATATTACACGTCGACATTTCGCCAGATATATCGTTGGTGCTGGTGCGGTAATAAGTGAGGAGCTTTCCCGAAACTTTTATGTTCGTCAGAACCTCGTCTAATTTATTGATTCAGGCGTTACTTTGTGGAAATCCATTGTAAGCAAGTGATGGATTAAAAATATCTTTGTAACATCTTCAGGTAAGATAGGAGCCTCAGAACAATGATGTCTTCACAACCAACGCTGAAACGAGAGTGAACTCTCGTTTTTCGTTTTCGTCTTTAGTACAATAACCCTTTAAAGATGCAATTCGATTTGAGCTTTAGATTTAACAACAAATAACTTTCAGTTCCATTGTTATATATAATGGTACGGAGCCCCTCGTGCGCGAGTCCGACTCGCGCTTGGCCTGTTTTAATAATATACCCATTACAATCTCGCAGTAAACATAAGCCCTTGCGTTTAAACTTTATAGATTCCAACGGTTACTAACATTTGTTGAAATATATTTATTACGTCATCACACTCAGAGGAGATTTTCATTATTGATAAAGTTATTAATAACTGTGTTATTACTGAATGGCGAAGAACGGTTTTCTGGCTAAAAATACACTAAATCGAACAGGCTCAACCTCCTTTTGCATAACTATGAAGTGAAAACAGTGACTAACGGCTTAACGTGCCTTCAGAAGCAAGTAAGCGCCAGGCAAAGTGTCAACTATGTAAGGACAGACCACAAAGAACTCTGGCTTGCTTCAGTAATCGATTCCGACCCTAGAACCGCCTATCGCGGAGCCACCAGCGCTTCTGTTCCGTTATCACTTTATCTGATAGTAGCTAAGCCTAGCCTTAAGTTTGAAGCCGTATTGGGTTGGCTTTAAAAAATCTAACAGGATTTACTAATATTCTCTTCCGCAATCCCTAATTCCTGAGAGGAGGCCCTTGCTCTACTATTATGGGATGTAATGGGTTCAGATGACGAGGTTTAGTTCTCTAGGTGTTACGCTCAGGTACACTTTATGCAGTACTGTATTTGATGAGTTCTTGCTATATAATTTAGCAAAAGAGTCGTACGAACCTAGCACGGTGCTATGTCAATCAAGATGTTCAATCTGTGACACTGCATGACTTATAGCTGCCACATCTATTAGGTATATAAAAGAGATTAACTTCTTTCAGACTAGAAATAAAAAAACGATGTGTCGTTGCGTATAATTATTGTGATATAAATATTGTTATAAGTGTGCATTTAAATAAATTTTATGTCTTCACAGAAATTCGCAACATCGTTTTCTCTTAGAAGTGATTCTCTCTTTATAAAACAACAATTAAAGATTTTTATTCCTACTTAAAAGAAATGATTTAATTTCATCTGACAACTGACTAATAAAATAATAAATCGGTCAAGAGATAAATGTATAAAGATATAGAAAGAGAACAAGAAAGAAATAGATGAGTAAAAAGGTTTTTCTATATGTTTATATTACTTACCATTTGTTAAAAGTTTCGTTCACCTTCAGGTGAATAAAATAAGGTAAATATATTTGGATGATTTTGAATGTTATACACCAACGCTAGAGAGTGTACTCCGTACATTAATCTCAGTAAAACCCGTAGTGCTACGCATGCTTCACGTTATCTTGTACCTGACGTTGAACTGTCGACAGAGATAGGCAATTAAAGAAATTTACTACTTTATGTAGTGTTATCATTGTGATGTAATATTATGTTATGTTAATAATTGTTTTATTCGATCACCGTGAGCTTTAAGCCTATAATATCCAAATTTTCACCGACTGCCCTATTCTTATTATATCATACTGCTACATAATATATAGAAGTTACATACAAATACGTACTTGTATTACAGTTCCATAGCATAGATCCAGCATAGTTCTCCTGCATTAAAATAATAATACTACTATACTAATACTACAATGATACTAATGAAAACATACTAATTAACGACAAATGTTTTTGCAGTCAACTAACTTACGTAGGCCTTTTTTGTTATCACGGGAACTAAACTACATCTTCTAGAAAAAAATACCTTAATAAATGTGCGAATAAACCATCTTTCACACCAAAAGTGTCATAGCGGTTAATGATAGGCGTAACTTTGAGGTACAACAAAAAAAATCTTCAAAATCTGTTAGAAAAAAAAGCTACACTTTAATTGTATACTTAACTTGGTAAATGCTTACGCTTAGTCTAGTTCCGATGTTTTTATTATATTTTCCATAAACCGTGTAAGTTGTTTGTATAACGGCCCGTTCACACGGCCATCTGCCACGGATGACCGCGTCTCATTTGGACTGAACTAATCGTAATTTCAGAGCCAAGAAATGGGACAGAAGCCGGGGACCGTAACAAGCGGGCAAGTGGTACAGCGAAAATTTGAATAATGACGATCTAGCGGAATGTGCGCCACGGTAGCTGAACATAGACATCTCTACTCGGAAGCGCCGATCCGCAGTGACTGCGACATATTTTGACAAAGTAATCATAATAATATAACAAGTCTTTCTGTAAAATACCAAGCGCTATGACACATTCTGCTCGCATTATTTCAGGAATTCACTTACTTACAAACCTGAAACTTTATAGGCATGTACATAATAGGTTGGGGAAAAAGTCTTTTCGTATTTTTGTATGAAAAGTCAAGACATTTTTTTCAAAGTTTATTTACATTTATTTACAATATATATGTACCGTTTTGTTGATCAGAAGTCCCAAAGGTTGGCTGTTACAAACCAAGCTTGCCATGGGACATATTATATGCTATAAAACGAAACAAGATTTCATATAGTACATTGCATTTACTTTTTAAGGTGTACGGAAATTCTTTTTTTTTGCGTTCGTAACAAAATGAATTTACGCACGTCTTTCGGCTAAAGGAAGATCGAAAGGGGGTGTAGGACTTACCACCGGCGGACGCGACCGCCAGCAGTCACTAAAAATCTTTCGACGACGCCCGCCGCTTGTTGAGAAAGAGGCGAGGTGCCAGTACCTTATTGCAGCGTCTAACATCCCGCCCGCGGCCGACGTCCCCTGGGTCCAAAACCGTGCTCAGAGAGCCGCACTGGACGCGCCCCTCCGTCCTTCCAAGAAAAATACAAATATTTACTCCGAGCAAAAATCGAACCGACAGCCTTTGAACTAAAGAACGAGCATAATAAGCAAAAAACTTTATCGGTCTTCGCCGAATATTTTTATTTGTATGACATTTATTATCATTAAAAACAATAATCTATAGCACATGCAATACCACCAGATTACTATTTAAAACTAAAAGTACAAAGGTCTCTAGAAGAGATCTCTACCAGCCAACCCTAGCAGATGTAAATTAAATTGTAGACTAATGTATGGTAGGTAGCGAATGCTGGTTAGTACAGAAGAAACATGAAAGCAAGATTAATGCAGTAGAGATGAGTATTCATTTATTATTATAGATGAGTATGAGCACTCAGAAGTATTCTAGGTGTGAAATTGAGTGATAGGATTAGGAATGACGTGATTAGGGTCGAAGCTGGTATAAAAGAAGATAAAGTGACAAGAATTGAGAAAGGTATGCTTAGATGGTTTGGCATGTTGAGAGGATGAAATAAAGTAGACTAACGAAAGTAATTTATGATAGGCAAGTGATACGACCGAATTCTGAAAATTTTGGAGAAAGGGCAGGTTAAAAGTACCCTAAGCCGACGGGTTTGTATGAGGAGGTTATTGAGTGTGAATTAAGCTAAAAATGTGTGCCAAGATCATAGCAAGTGGAAGGATGTGATCTCTGCCTACCCCTACGGGAAAGAGGCGTGACATTATGTATGTATTTCATATGTGTATGAATGTAATATACCTTTAGCTTAAGTTTTATTTCAAGACAAACTTTTTTAATCCCACACACGTTTCAACTAAACTTTATTTACACTTTGGTGAAATGGTGCCAAATAGCGGAAAAATTATATATCATTTTGTAGATCAATCTAAATAGCGACAATTTTGAAAGTGAACCGCGTAAACCACACGTGAGAGAGGAATGGACTCGTTAGCGGAGTATGTCTTAGTAATGGTTATTAATATTGCTTTGTAAGCAACCAATAATAAATTATCTTCTATATTAGTTCTGTTCTATTTAAATACTGAACTGTATTTTAAAATCTTTGTATGTCAAGTACCTAGTTTAAAAAAAATTCAATATATTTCATTTGCTTTTCATAATATATAGACTTAGTTAAAAGGTATGCCTTCTTTGTAACAAAATAAGTACCTACAAAATGATTATAAATGATTTAAAACGGCAAAAAGTAAACATTATTTTTTTACAAAATTACAATAAAATATCAGATTAGGGCCCAAGTAAGTGTTAAGCAATCTAACCGTTTGAGATTGCTTAAAACTAAGATTAATTTTAATATGGTTTACTAATCACTGTAATAATCTAACCTGCAAAAGACCTCTGTGACTTCAGTTTAACTTCGGTTATCGGTTTCAGGCTGCTTTGAACAGTGGATTTACAAGCATTATATACATATATTTTATGCGGTATAGTATGGTATAGTTACCATACTATACCGTATAAAATATATTGATACTAATCAATATATTGCCACCATAAAACAAAAATTACGCAGATATTAAACTAGTAAAAAACAATTAAAGGAAAACTTGCTTTGCTCCCGAAAGGGTTTAACAGTAAATCACGTGCCAACTCAAAATCGCACGTTCTTAGATTCGATACAGTAGAGTGCGATCTATAAATGTATACCTCCTACGAACACTACGCTAATTGAAGTGGGGCATTTTAAGATTTTATTGTAAAAAAACTTTTTAAGCTGATCAGAATAAACTCTTCTTTGTAAATTTAAGTTTTGATGATAAAATAACGCCAATTAAATGTATCTTCTTTTAAAAAATGCGCTATATGAAATAAATAGTAAACAAATCAAAAACAATTCACTTGGCGTAATGTTAATTGGAGGTATATATATCTTCTTAATGAATGGTTCTTAATGAAAATTAAGGAGACCCAGATAAATCCCTCAAACATAATTAAGACCTTCTTTGTTAACATAGCACATATTTTAAAGAAAATCAAGTAGGTACAGTTGTTTGGTTAATCACAAACTAGTAGGCACTACGCCTTTAAACCTAGCCTACCCATTTCACATATTGAAAACATACCCCGCAAATCTATTGTAGTGATGGTAATGAATAGTGAAGTAAGAAAAGTGAAACATCTTTAGCAAATGTTCACACTTTTCGTGTGCTGCATATTTTTTTGTTCATATATTATCATTTAAAGGAAAAAAAATCCATGCTATGGACATGTAATGAGGATAGGCAAAGGGTAGGCGATGGGATAAGTAATGAAACAGTTAATTATTTTGTGTCTTCTACTTGTTTTTAATAAAAACTTGAGTAGTTCATTCAATAGTTCATTAGTATGATAGGTATCCCAGGATGTATTATATCTCTGAACTTCTGCTTGATCCTGGTTTCTGGGGCATCCGTGTATGTGATGTATATTAAACACGAGAAATAATATTGGCATACTAACCGAGAGGTGTAATTTTAATCACGCAATAAAGTTCATTCCTAAATGTTTTACTGTTTTCATTGTACTACGTCCCTGTATAACAGTGTGAAGGAGGTTCTACGGCGACTATTGCCGACAACTGGGTTGTGTAGTGTCCGGCCCACGCACTCCGCTAATTGGCCACAGCGATCTGGAGCACGCGGGACATAATACCAGGCGGCGGTCACCTGCGGGACATAATGCCAGGTGGCGGTCACTAGCAGCCACGCCAATGTCATTGCGCTTGTTGCTGTTGATATTATTACCGCACTACGCTCTACATGCTTTGTGAATGCTCAATGTTCGCCATGTGAATAGAGGTATTGTAAAGTTTTGATTTGTAACTGTGCTTCTAATTATTTTCTTTAATGTGAAAATTTTTCAGTATGTTACATATACTATTATTAATATGCTTTAGCTACGTAAAGGTTTTGGTCCCGCACTAAATCTGGGTAGCAAAGTTTAAGGCAGTCTTCCTCGCGCTTTGCGTTGGCTCGCAGTGGGCCTGGTTTGATGAACGATGCCCGTTTCCAGTAGTGGACGTCTATATTCTGAAACGATGATGACATTATTAATAGTTCACGTTCGTAAGCTAAGCTAGTAACAGATATCGTCGAAGTTTGAACTCGATGCTCAACGATCGCAATGAACGCTTGTACGGTAACATAACATTAGGTAGTGGGCTATCGGAAAACAGCTTCGTTTTATTACTCACTTTTTTTAGTAGAGTCTCTTGAAAACTAAAGAGAAATATACTTTAGCATAACCGGCATAATAATGTTACCACATTTTACATATTACACTTTATTATTATTTAGATACTTATAAATGTAATAAAAATTGCACATAATCACTTGCTCCGTGCCTCGGAAAGCACGTTAAGTCGTTGGTCCCGGCTGTCATGAACATCTATGGCAGTCGTTATAAGGAAGTCAGTGCCATCTAACATCCTGACAGCTGGTTTATTCAAAGAATGCTGTTTCCCTTTTGCGTTGAGGAGGCCAGGCGGCAGTTGCTCCATCTAGTAACTGAAATTCAGCCATACCTGGTAAAACCAGTGAGCAGACCCTGGGCTCTAAGCTTAAATCTAGGGCAACTGGGATAATGCTAGGATATGATGATATATAAAACATTACAGATTTACTAGTTTACTATTGAAACTATATTAGTCTTGATCATAATGACCTACTGACCATATTCTATACTATATTCTTGGAAATAAATGAATTGAATTGAATGAGATATATCTTTTGCTACCGTTGCAGATGAGTTTTTTTTTCTTATTCTATGCAATAAACAGCATAAAAGTATATCTACCAGTGCCTCGTAAGTACGCACGCAATTTCTTCAAGCGGCACAAAAATAGGTAGAAATGCCTTGCTGTTAAAAATCTTGGCGGTTGTAGTTGGCATAATTATCTAACACATATAAAGTATTTTTTCGTAAGCTAAATGTACTTTTTTCTAGCGTGATCTATTGTCAGCCTATGAAAGAAATACCTTCAATGAAATACTGTCTTGTACCGTTAATCATTAAAGACATTTACGATCTAAGTTATGGTAGAACACAATTGAACCGGAGATAGCTCTGTAATTAATATGTCGGACAGTGTGTTAAACTGTTTAGCTAAATGTCTGTATTATGTTCAAATTCTTATCACCGACTTAATTACTTTGTTTTAAGTGTGAACGTTTGTTAAAAGTTTATAAATATAAATATATATTTGGAGCTAATAGTATGTATTCAAAACTTATACTATACTATACCGGTATGCTATTACCACAGTGTTACCTTTTACTTTCTCATCCATATCCTAGCATTGTCCCGGTTGCCCTAGTCTTACTTATACTTAGGCCCAGGGTCTACTCACTGGTCTTACCAGATTATGGCTGGATTTCAGTTATTTTTGTAAAAGACCTTTTACTTTCTACGTTTTTATAGTTTTCAGAATAATACAAAATCAAGCTCCCACTTGAAAAGAGTAAGTTTGTTGTTGTACATAGCAACGCCAGAATCGCAGACGAAGTGACAAGTGAACTATAAAACACCTTCTTACCAGCTGCATTGAAACCGCTGCTGCACAAGCGTAGCTCCCACCTGGGAAATCACTAAGTACCAAAGTCCCGATGAACTCAAGGGGCTTAAGAAATATTGTATTACCATAATGGCTTACAGGTGAACTGTAAGAAAACGTCGATCATACTTAGTTCAAATGGTTACAGCTCGTTTCAAAAATAAAATCATCATCTCAGCCCAAATCAGATAATAAATGTAAGTTCTACTTATTGCGTTACGAATTGGTTTAGTAATAAATAAGGTTTAACTACATTTATTGGATTATTTACTGGATTAAAAATATCTTTGTGACAATTTCTGTAATAAAAAGTGTGTTGAATTGTTTCTCGTTTTTTCGGAAAATTGTAGTTGAGCGGCTCTGCTTACAATGAATTTCCGGAAAGTAGCGCCCAAAACAATAAATTATTTAAGATTTACAATAAAAAGTTGTATTGAATGAGTTTATGAATGAAGTAGATAATATAGAATTGAATCTTATAGTATCTTGTCAGTCGTTGCTGACAAGATACTATAAGATTCAATTCTAATATGTTTAAATATTTTATAACAAGAATTGTGGACACATGTTAATTAGGGTAATGTACTAGAATAAATACTGTGTAGTAATAAATCTTAAGATAAACTGTACAATACATTGTTTGTCTTCCTATAATAATATGGACGATTATACAAACTGTTTAATTGTATAGAGCATAATTTTGAGTTATCTATAACTAAGCAACTCAAAATAAAACAATGTTATAATCTTAAAATATTAAATCGATAAGTTTGTGAATCACAAGGAACAATAAAAAAAAATACACAACAAAATCGGATAGGCACTGAAAAGTTATACCTACATAATAATATGTAAATAAATAGCATTACCTAATGTCGTTTTACAATATTATCTTAAAATATCAATTAGGTAAATTTGTAAATCACAACTAAAAAATACAATAAAATCAAATAAGTACTTACTGAAAAGTTCTAAATAAATAGCATTATTAACATAGATACATAAATAAAAGTAAAACTTAAACAAACCACAAAAAACTAGTTCAGGATGGTTACACGCTTACAATTACTTATTTACAGGCAAATATTGAATACAATAAATTACAATTTATTTGTATTATAAATATTAATTTAAACAGACCAATGACAGGTTTGTTTATGCCACCAAGAAAAGTTAAATTTAAGATGAAAGTACCGATAAATAGGGAAGTACCGATAAAGATTTAAGTTTTTCAGGATTGTGGAAGCCAAGCGGAGTGTCGTCGTGCTAATGAAATTCAACTTACTTTCCAAGACTTATATGCGAAGCAGAAGCAAATGTTTGTTTGCTCAGTGAATTTACGAGGGTCTTTAGGCGATTCACAACTTTACGGGGCCAATTCTCACGTATTTGATCAGCACTTATCTCGCTTACACGGTAGTAATAAACGCGATATTTAGCTATGAAATGACTACTTGTTTTGTGATTGTGGACGTGACTTTACGCCATGAGCGATAAATCTGTTGGGCCAGGACTTAAACACGTGTATTTCTTTAATTATTAATGCTATCTCATTATAACGGAGTTTATTATGAACGTGACTCATTCAACTTAACTGTTGATTCTTCGCGTTGATAATAATGCTCATGGCTAAATTGTTCTACTTCTTTCAAGGTACCTATCTATATAATATTGTCCAAACTAAAAAGCCTCCTTAATCTTGTTTAAATAAATGTTTTTTATTAAGCACTTTTAGTACTAACCATATATTATTTTTTCTACACTATAATGCTAATAAAATAATAATATATTATATAGGTAATATTATATTTCCCAGTTATTAACGTCGAGACAAAAACAGGTCAAGAAAGTAAGCCTAAGAGATATCATGTTTGAAAAATATCTTGAATACTGTTTTTGAAATTTGGGAGATATCCCTCAATATTAATTCTGTAATTTACTTTTTATTATTTCGGTTTGGTTTCTAGGACGTCTTATTTATTAACGGAACAAAACTTGCACATTATTCTTTATTATTCTTTAAAAAATATATATATTGATTCGGAAAAAATGCTTGAATGTTTGTTTATTCGTACATTAATTGTGAATTAGATCTTTATAAAAATGGCGAAGATCGGAAAAATTTACTATTCAGTGTCCACTCAATCATTGATTCCAAGCAAACGAAAATGTTGAATGATAATTTTCCGACTCCCAATTTTATACATATGAAGAAAGAACCTTGTTTAAACCTAATGAAAGGTTTGTTAAGTTAAAGGTTTGTTAGTAAGTAGCATGCTTTATAGATCGACATTGTAGTTTTACAACATTTAAAAAATTACTTTAGGTGTAATGTCCACCATACATGTACACGACATCAGGATGGTCGCATACAGTATTATCTAACTGAAAGGTTCATACAAAGTAGGTGTATGACTGTAGTAAGACGATTACTTACACATATTATAACTTATTTTAAATTAAAATGTCATAGTCATAAATTATGAGCACGAATACTCATGACAGTCAGTAAAAAAAAAAACACCGTGTAGAACTTAGAATATACTTTATTTTTAAGATTCGGAAAATTAAGAAAACTGTTTTAGTAGGTTTGTTATACATATTTTTATTAATGTTTAGGTATATGTTATTTATAACACAGTATCTATACATACAGTGGATAGGTTTACTTCGGCGCCTAAACTGTTGTGCACAAATTTTAAATTTGACTGTAACAGTCATAGTTAAACAAGAATAAAAACCATAAAACCTTCAACCTTTGAAATTATATTTAAATTTAAAAAATTGCCAGATATAGTTTTGCATAATTATATTTATATAGATACCTAGTTAAGTTAACTTAAAACTCGAAGCGCTCTCTAACAGTCAACCCGCAGCAAAGAAGAGAACAGGACAACAGCAGGCTGGGCGAAAAAAACTATGTAGTTTTAAAATATAACAAAAGTATTCAGGTGTAGGTAAGTAGGTATAATATCACTGAAAGTAATTATACACAAATTAAAAGGTAATCGAATGAAGGTAATTTTCGGTTGCAATTAACTGTGGTTTATTTAAACCAGAGCAACGCCATACAATACACTAATAACTAATGTTTCATAACTGTAAAAATGGTGTCAGCTGTTCTTGTTCGCAAGAAAATAACTTGTATGTGGGGTTGTTTAGCGGACAATATTAAACATTCTATTTACAATAACCATCATTCAACAGTAGAATCGGCTCGTAGCTACACTACCCGTTTGTTCGTAGCGGTTCCTCAGGGATTTACATCATTATCCTAATAGAACATTGTGAAAATTTAAGCCTATATTAACAGGATGACAGTCAGAACTTAGTTGAGATAATAATATTGTTGATATAGCTTGGTTGGTGACAGAGACTTACAGTAACAGAAGAAACCATTTATTGACAATTAACGTGACCTATGAACTAAATTAGCTTTTCTTAGTATGCCGACTAAGCCAAACAAAAGTTTAAATTAAAAAAAATACGTAATAACAAATACTTATTATTTTGTGCAGTACTTATGTTACTAGCGTTAAAATGTTATCGATTATTACTAATAAAAAGGAAATAATTTGGTATAGGTAATTGAATTTAGAGATATCATTGTATAAAAATTAAGAAATATATAGGCTGCACGTATCTTCTTTTACATCATAAAAAAGTTAATTGTCTATTTGACGTCCCATGTCGCTACGTTGTCATATCATTAAGGATGTCTAAAGAAATAATAACAAGTATCGACATTTCGATACTGTAATTGATTGTAACTTAAGCTGAATAAATTTGATTTTAATTAAGATACTATGAAAATGACCATGTAAGGTCCTCCACACCGTTTTAAGCTCGTAGTGACTCACAGCCCGACTACGGTTTGTTCGATTCGGCTCGAAAAAAACAACTTTTTATAGATAATAAAGCTTACATGTACTTAATGATACAGCTCTACATAACGTGTACAAAAATAAATAACAGAACTTTTCATTGGTTATATCTGCACAAGTTGAACTAAGAAATAACAAATTTTTGTGTAGTCTCTTGATTATTAAAACTTTTTAATTACGTCACTGCTAATAAAATATTACGTACCACATTCTTCATTTAAATTTTTTTCATATAGAATAGTAATTAATGATTTTGAAATAAAATTGAGAGAAACTTAATCCCACCAGTCTTATTTTTTCTTCTGTGCATTTTTTTATGATGTAGTTTAGTCAAAGGTTTCTTTTTACTAAATATTCAATAAAAAAAATTATGTAAAATATATTTTTTGCTAATGCGGTTGTAGGAAGTTTAACATTGTAACATGGATAATAGAATAGAATCATTTGTATTTACAATATAGACATGCATTTTAAATTAAACTATGTATGAAACAAATTATAATTTTAATAGAATGAAAATACTTTAACTGTCAGAGTAATGCTTATGAAATTCATTTTATTGTCAGCACATAAATTATAATTGTAATAATCGTATACTAATCTATCGACATATCATTAACAATCTTACACACATCCCCAGGCTTTGATTGTCTATAATTTGACGTAACGAAACGAACAAACGTAAGGTACAAGGCCATCAAAATACAGTAAACATGTGCTGTGTATATATAAAGATAGCAATGAATAAAGTCTGACTTAGTTTATATCAAGTTGTATCAAAATATGCTCTATATAGAGTACTTATTGCGAAAATTGTTTACTTAAAAATATAGAAATAAGTGATTTAAAATGATACAAGGATACGGTGCTGTGACACAGGCCCTTCTTGGGACCTTATTGACGTGGGGATTGACTGCTGCTGGTGCCGGTTGCGTATTTTTTATACGTGGAAAACATGTGTGTATTTACCAAACCACCAAATTTATAGTAGAAGCAAATACATGTAATTTTAAATCAAGTGTTTTGATTCTCTCATAACATGCAGCCTTTGTCTTTTACAGAGAAAATTACTTGATGTATCGTTGGGTTTTGCTGCTGGCGTTATGACAGCAGCTTCATATTGGTCACTTCTTAAGCCAGCAATAGAAATGTGTGAAAAATCTGATTTGTATGGTGCTAATGGACAATTCGCCTTTCTGCCTATAGCTGCTGGTTTCCTATTTGGTGCTGTATTTGTGTTTGGTACAGACAGGTTCTTGGATTACCTAGGCCTTAGTTCCACTAACATGATGATGAGTAAGTTTTTAGTGTTATTTTACTATTTAACATAATTCTAATTGGTGTACTGTTGATAATTAAACAACATGATTTAATTAGTGTTTGCAAATCCAATGATTTGCTCATAATTTTTTCATTTATTTTAGTACTGATAAAAAAAAAATACTAAATATGTAGTTAAAAATCTATTAAGTAGTTAGTTTGAAACTTAGGTGCCAATGTTAATTTTTTTTTAAAAGTATCATCAAAAAAGTACATCTCCTAAATAATGAAAAATACTAAAATAAAAATTCACTGTTTGAAATAATTGAAACTCACAGCTTCTCATAAGTGATATGCTATAAAAATGGTATGCAATCTTTCCGTTGCATATTGCATATTGAACAAAGTCTTTGTTTTAGCAATTTCTTAGGTAGACTTAGATATTTTAATTTATAATCTGTAAACATATGGCTAACATGTGAATACAATCTGTCATCAATTTATTTAAATATCATTTCTCATGTCGCTGGCTCAGCTACCCGAAATGGGTTGGGAAATGTTGAAGGCCAAGCATCAAAGTTCGCTATTTCTTCCAGTCCTCTGCTGGTATATTTATTTAAAGGTGCACTCATATTACATGTGAACAGTTCAAGTCCATAAATGATACTGACCTATGACAGAATATATTATTGTATTGTGTATTGTTGGTGGTAAATAAAAATCCAGATGTTTTGTACATAATTTTGATGAAATATACTACTGTCATGCAAACACTTTAAGATTATATACCTAGACAACCTCTTTGTTGTATCCTTTTTATTCACCACACAGAGACTTGCCACCTTCACACTATCTCTTAAATAAATGTCTAAATCTATAAATTAAGATTTCACCAATTGTACTTATTTAAATAGTTTGGAATATCTGCCAATTCGCAAACGGCGTTGGAAAGTATAAAGCCGATACCTTCTCAGTCCATCATGATTTGTGAGAAGGGGGTTTAAGCTCAGGCTCAGTAACAATAATAGGCTCAGATGATGAGTTTGGAATACTTTAGTACAGTTACAGGTTGCTTGTAAATTAAGGACTTCACTTTAACTAGAATGTAATTTCAGTAAGTTGCAACCTGATTATTTTTCGCGCCTTATTATTATTACTAATTACTATGACTAAATGATGCAGCTACTTCTAAAACCGACTGTACCATTTATATGAAAAAATGAGTTTTGATGATTTGAATTTTTTTCATTTCCTATAGTAAAGACCAAATTTTTACTAGAAAGTGAATTTGCTTTTCACGCTTGAGAAAACATTTTTTCAATAAGAATTCTGTATAGATAGTATAGATGGGAAATTAATTCTACAATGTCTCTCAGAATATGGGTTGCATTTCATCCTAAATAATGCGTGGTTCCTGTAGGACGCGATAAGCCATGAGGCGAAAGGTCATGAGCGCGGAGTCGTAGCGGAAGCTAGTCTGGTATTTGTTGAAAACTAAGTCTACAAACATATTTTCTGAACTAATATTGTAAGTGATTATTTAGATATTTAAAGAAGGATAAACTCTGAGCACAACTAAGTTGATGAAGGCAAAAGACAGATTTAATCTTATCTGTCACACTGCTATTGTAATGATAATCAAATTCACATTATTAACAGTATTAACTTGTACAGTTGGTTACAAAGCAGGAGTAACATGACAAGTTCAAATGTATCCTTAGTGTAGTAGGTAGGTAGTGATATCTTAAAAGCTAAAGTGAGTTGTTTTATTTATAACCTCTCACGTCTAAATTATGAAAATATTAGATGAAAAATTTATATAAAAGTGGATGAGAGCATGGAGAATAACATTGATTACTTCTTATTCCGGAAATATGCATAACTTCTGGAAGTTTAAATTAACTGTAGGTCACGCTGCTAGCAGTTTTAAGCTGGTTGATATATAAAGCATTATCAAATTTCAAAGTTACTATTTCAACTTTCAAGTTTAGTCTAAGTGTAAAAAAGTAATGAAGTTTTTGTACTCATTGGTACTTCCCTATTATTGGTATTGGTGGATCCTGAGATCACTTATAATTTCAGCCTCTTAATGCCCGCCAAATTGGGCTCGGTTCGTTTACAAACCAAGATTAGAGGATCCTCGCGGATTCTTTGCTGATTAAACATGCATTCCGCACAAACTGCCATCTTTGGACTGCTTATCTTCGATATTCAACTGTCGAAGAAATGTAAATTTTTACCTTTGTATATGTTTTTGCATATAAAACAACTTAACGAAATTCCTCATTCATCCATATGGAAATCAAATCCTACATCTTAGGGTTCATACAGACGAACTGCAAGTCGGAACGGCAGAGGCGACGGCAGCCGTCGCCACCTGTCGGCGGCAGCCGTCGACGCGTCAGCGGCAGCCGTCAATGCGTCGACGGCAGCAGTCAATGCGTCGACGGCTGCCGTTGGCAGGCGAAAACGTTTGCAGTTGGAGTGCCGCGTACTAGCAGTCGTGGTCGGTACGAAAAACGCCACAACTGCAAACGTCGCCACCTGTCGGCGGCAGTCGTCGACGCATTGACTGCTGCCGTCGACGCATTGACGGCTGCCGCCGACGCGTCGACGGCAGCCGTCGACAGGTGGCGACGGCTGCCGTCGCCTCTGCCGTTCCGACTTGCAGTTCGTCTGTATGAACCCTTAGGGGCGAAGACTGACAACTGGTCGGTAATATTTGTAATAAATAATCTAATAGCTTTGTTAATTTTTTTTACCAGATAACAGAATAGAGTTTTAAGTAGGTAAAGAAATTATGCGTATTCTTTTCTTATAGAGTTTTATTATCCATTGTTCTAGAAACCATATAAAATTTATAAATATACTGTGAATTATTTTATATATTATCGATCAAATAAGTTGTAGAATTAGATTTTAAAATGACCACCAGGTTTGTGTATGAGTAGAACTTTGTATTATTTTATACATTTTTTATAATATTTCATATTTAAACGTTAAAGTAATTAAGTATTTTATTTTAAAAATACAGCATGACAAGTAAATTGAACTTTTCTTTCAAATTATTTAATGTTGATTTATCCTGTATGTAGCTATCAAAAATGATAATTAGGTTTATGCCTAAATACATTGTTAAAAGAGCTTATACTGATTATTGCTGTAATTGTAACATGAGCTCTCTTTGTTTTCTTGAGTAGGTATATATTAATAGGTAGGTATTAGCTGCCTAATGTCAAAATATGTCTACTAATTTATTACCATTTCAAGAAACTTGATCCAATAACAAAAATACATTCAAAACAAAATATGTTCAATAAAATAAATTTTTGCTGTTGTCAATAATTTTCATCACTGATTTATTATTTTTAAGTAGATATTTATTAAACCGTATAATTTTAATAAAGAGTACCCCTTTACGACATAGTATACCTAGAAAGGTATCGTTAGATATTCTGCCGGAAAATTGTGGCGTTTTACGCACTTTCAACTGCGAAATTAATTAATAGGCTAAGTTACGACCAATGTGACTGACTTGACTTGATGATCGAATCCAATTCATTTACTTGAAGGTTGGTTGGTTCCCATATCTCGCTTTTTATCTTTCGTTCACTTTGTTCATAAAGAAAGTAATAAATCGAGAATGTCGGAATTATGACTTTTCTTGCCCAATTCTTTTCCTCTAGCTTCTTTATTCGGTCCCGAATTTAGAGTAAGAATATTTCATTTCATAATTTCATTATAATTATATTTTACGTTACAGGTATGACAAAGTCCAAAGAGACCAAAGAAAAGATTGAAGATTTGGAGATGATGACAGCGCTGAACAGGCGGCCGTCAATGAGCGTGGTGACAGTGGACGGGCCCCCCCCGCCGACTGACTTTGCTGACTGTATAAGCAATCAGCACACTGCCCAAAGGCGGAGAGGGCACCATCATTCGCTACATTCTTTGGTAAGGGTCTCAAGCTTATTTCAACATGAACATCTGCTACTGTAGATAGATAGAAAATTGGTTATGATAAATAAAATAACACATTAAAACAACTGCAGAAGAAAGGTGATGCAATTGGCCTTATTGCTTACGTCAAGTTCTTTCAGGCAACTTTTGGATGGAGAGTGATTAAAGTTAAAAGAAATTCGATAGTACAAAGTAAAACACAGCTAGTAAACACAACTAGTATAAAGCGAAGTACAGCTTAAGAGAAACACACTAATATTTATTATGACATAAATAAAATATATGTACATACATTAGTACCGTAGTACCGGTAGGATCATGGGCGTCGCCAGCCTTGGGCACTGGGTGGGGCAGCAGTCTAAAATATTATTTAACTAGCAAACTATACCCGCGGTCTTACCCCGGTTATTTTTCCATAAAATAAGGTTATACCCTCTGTATCTGTATTATTAGATATTATGTGTAAATGTAGTTAATACCTAGATAATTTTTTTTTTTAAGTTTGGTTAGGTAGCTTCGATAGCTCAGTGGCGAGACCCCTTGCCTTAAAATTCAGAGGGTCTCGGATTCAAACCCTGGTGGCGCACCTATGACTTTTCGAAGTTATGTGCGTAATTATCGCTTGCTCCGTGCCTCGGAAAGCACGTTAAGCCGTTGGTCCCGGCTGTCATGAACATCTATGGCAGTCGTTATTAGGAAGTCAGTGCCTTTTAACAGACTGAAAGCTGGTTTAACTATAGAATGATGTTCCCGTCTGGTTTGCGGAGGTCAGACGGCAGTCGCCCCACGTAATAACTGAAATTCAGTAAAATCTAGTTGAACCAGTGAGCAGACCCTGGGTCCTAAGCTAAGTCTAGGGCAACCGGGATATTGCAAGGATATGTGATGTGGTTAGTTAGCTTATAAGTCTGAGCCAAGGTGAGGCTAGCGCCCCACTGTGACTACGCCCTGGGGTAGTATATATCAGTTGTTTGATTGAATGACGTATGTTTCCATAACACTGATTCCTTAGTCACTCACGTTAATTGAGAACGCAAATAGATTGAAAAGAAGCTGTCGGAAAGTTTAAATACCCAATTGACACGCGATGTATTTTGTGCTTTGGTCGTCTCCATAAAAAGATCGTTCTTTTAGAATAGATTTTGAACATCTAGAGTTCTCTAGAAACAAACAGATGTCCTGATATTGAGAGTTTATCGAGAAACTCAAAGTCAAATTTACTTACTTCTTGTTTCAAGCTTTAATTATCTGCTTAATAAGAGTGGATTTCTTAGACCAGCTAGCTCGGGAAAGAAAAGAAGGAGAGAGAGTATAATAAGAGTTTTTAATCAGGACAAACAAAGAAAGAGACATAATTTTTTTTAATGTTTACTTTTTTATTAAACAAAACACTAAGGTGTCCCAGGACACACACTTTGCTTACGGGTCTGACTGCCAGCATTCCTTTGCTATGATGCGACAGTTCACTAGCCTGTACGAATTGCTTCTACGTTGATGTCCCTGAGTCCGATCACGATAAGAGGCTTAAACAGAACTGTCGAATCGCTGTGTGCGTAATCCGTTTATCATTGAAATACATTCATATCTCCAACATTTCTTACCGATCATTATATTCGCAGCTGCATTTCTTATACAAAAATAGTATTCATCTTTAAATAAAATAATACCACGATAATACGAATACACGTAATCAATTTACATTATTATTCACTTACTTGTCTGCCTCAAACAAAATAATTCCTTCGAATAAATTAAAAAATAATTTTTAAATTCTAAAAAGCCTTAATAAGCGAGTTTGTCTTTCACGCCTAAGCTCTAAATCTGTAAAATAATAAAAAATAATAAAATTTAGAAAGACAGCTTGACCCTTAGGAAATGACATAGCTTACTATCCCGAAACATGGCTTGTTTACCTGGGATCCGAACGCCGGTGAAGGTTTGAACAGTATTTTTTTCCTTTGAGGACTTATTTTGCTTGGAGGCTAGTATACCCGCATTCCCGTCCTGAAGCCGTGGGTTCGATTCCCACACAGGACAAATCTTTGTGTGCATAAACATGAATATTTGTTCTGGTCTGGGTGTATTCCTATGTATATGAAGTATGTACACATTAGTGATGTGCCGGATCGTTAAAAATGTATATCTGCGGATACGGATCTGAATACGGATATTTAGTGTAAAGATCCGCGGATACGGATACGGACACGGATCTTTATTTTCTTATTCAGCTGCGAAGTTGCTTTATTTGAAATACAATTTACCATTAATTTCAATTATGATTAATCACTTTTTCAAGCTTTTTTAATTTTTCCTGTCCTTACTCACTCATATAAGCTAATGTTTAAACTTTATATGACACGCAGTATTAATTTACTTAATTAGTATTATTATTTAATTAGAGTTTTTTATTTAATAATTCTACTTAATCACCTGAAAAAGATCCGTAAAAGATCCGCGTGAAAAGTAACGGACACGGATACGGATACGGATTTTTCTTTTGCTTCGGATATCCGCGGATACGGATACGAATACGGATATTCGGAACATCACTAGTACACATACATACATACATTCACGCCTATTTCCCCAAAGGTGTAGGCAGAGGCATATTATTCGCCCACACTTCGCCAAATATATAGTTGGTCCCACGTAATAGGTGGCGAGCCTATTGCCGCTTACCGGGCACTGTTATGCTCGCCAGAGCCTTGTCCGTTGATCGGCAGGTGCACCACTTGCAGGTGAGGTTGGCTTGGGCTCCTTAGGTCTTGGTAGGTTGGTATGTGTTTACAAAAGTATTCAAAATCAAAGTATTAAATTATCTTGGAACTTAAATAATTGGTGTAATTGACAGAAAATATTTATTACAACAAAGATTTTATACTCAATTCTAATTACTTATTTGTACAATTTTAGTAAACAAACTATACCCATTTGTTTAATTGTGTGTGGATAAAGTGTAGACTTTATAAATAGTACTCAATTTATTTTCCTTTAGTAATTCATTCCTAGGTAATCAAGAAAAATATATTTTGTGAAATATTATTACGAGAATGTCGACTACGAGTATTGTTAGTAAACTAGCAGAACCTATTGAAACTGTTTTTTGTAACTTTTTGTTATCTTTAGTAAAATTTTATTTATAACTTTGGTTTGCAGCGTAGGAAGGAATTACTATAAAATTATAACTGAGAAGGTACATCAATGGAATGTTTAAAATAGCGATTTCTTTACTTGAAAATCGCATAACCCTTTGTACCTTTAATGTGACATATCTAAAAATATCGCACACCATGCGGTTGCTAAGTAAATAAACGTATCCCTTTTCAGAACACCAAGTTTAAGTTATGCTTTTAAGTTCTAAGGTTTTTCAATGTCAGCGCTTATTGACATTGGCCTCGCCCCACTATCATATTTGACGGCGTTTCCACTGCTTGCACTAATACAGTCAAGAAACTATGTGAATTAATTAATGCTTATCTTATAGGATGCGCACATGACTTTTAATTATTTATTTTGCTAATTCGCACTTCGTGTTTAGTAGCAAAGATATTCTTAGCCTATCCTTTGTCCTACGTATTGACAAGCTGTGCTGACTCTTGTAATTAAGACTTTTTAAAAGAACTTTTTAACTAGGTACGAAAAACAATTAAAGAGAGAGTTTGATCATGAGATCTGAGAGTTTGATAACGTTTGACTTTTGTAAATAGAATCCCAAGAAAGCTGCGCGGGAATATTCAGATTTTCTGCACTGTAACAGCCTTACTAATAAAAAATGCTTAAACCGCTACTTTAATTGGGTAAAATACATATACATATAACGAGTTAATAGTTACCCAGTGAATAAACTTTGAGTAAAGTTATACACGAATTACACAAAGACCCTACCAATAAACATTGTATTAGCTCTGAATAGTTCAACGTCTGCTTTACATGGCTTTAACATCGCATTGGCAATATTTTTGCGTTACGTTTAGAAACCATATTGTTTGATGTGTTCATGGAAATGCAAATAATGCTATTTAAGTGATAAAACTACATCAAGAATGCAAATAATTTGTTATATTATTATTTATTATTGTTTTGGATATATTATATAGTAATTTATAAAATTATTGTTGAACGTTCACCTGAACTTAGTATTGAAGACTTCAAAACGAACGTCATCCTTCCATGGTTTGTTTATGAGCTGCCTGGCTGTCAATAATTGTCACTTCCAGTATGTATGTCCAATTATTTTATTGATTTTTCCGTCCTTTAGTTTTCATATAAATTTTATAATTTATACTTAAACAATGGCGAATAAAGTTACACTCCAAAAAATAAAGAATAATGTAAAAGATATTTTTTTTGATAAGTCAATTATCTACTGCTATTTTGTACATTGTCTTTGGAAAATATAATATTAAATTTTGATTCGTTATGATTGACGAGAAACTTCTATATATTTTTCGATTGCTCGTAACTTAAGTTCTCTATTTCAATTCTAAGTAAATTTGATAAACTGTACAAAGCAAAAAATATTGAAAACCAAGATACGAACCAAAAATGGACACCTGTCATACACTTACACAATAGATAAACTACGGTCCGCGAGTGAATAAGCCCTGTGTAATTTTTCTTCTACGCTAAAACTGACATATACAATCGAATTGTCAAAAAAACTTTATTGGTAGCCCGATGGCTTGCATCACCTGTATAACGGATATATACACCTGAGCTTATCTTTATTAGTAAGGCTGTATGTTTTTAATTCTTACTTTTCTTCCGCGGATGTGTAAAGCGTTTTATTATTTTTCATCCTCTTTCTCTACCTTCCGACAGACCGGGTTTACGCCAACGAGGTCTTATACTCCATTCCTTTCCTGTTTATGCATGTGCTGTCTCAAACTGATTTTCCCATTTATTTTAAGACGTTTTCTAAGTGACAGGAGTTCAGCAATACAACTTTCTTAAAAAATATATAGTATCTATCGTGGATAAAGGTTCCTCGGGTGAAACGTTTTGAAAAATCAATCAAATTGTAATTTTTTTTAAATTGTCTTTTAACGTTTTCTCTTTCTCCGTGTACGTATATTTGTTAATTATGTGCTATACAATGCATAGTCTCTCCTTTTGTAGGCCTACTAGAAAATATATCAAATTTGACGTGACTCCGGCATTTCGTTATCTGATTGACTGTATGTATTTGTGTGTAAACAAACACAATGAGTAATAAACAAGATATGGAGACACCACATAATTATTGTAACAAGGTATATAATAATTATTTAATGTAAATTATTATAAATACGACTATGCTACCCCGACGGGAGAGTATGAGGAGGTTAAGTTAAAAGTGTGAATACTACTAAGATTGTGTGCCAGGATCATAGCAAGTAGAAGTATGTGATATCTGCCTACCTACGGGAATGAGGCGCGACCTTATGTATGGTAGTGGCCAAACGGCCTAACAAAACCTCTTTTCAATCCCTAAACTGAAAAGGAAAAAATCACCTATTCTTTTGTTATACTGGCTTCGTGCGTTTAGCATATTTATCCAGTGTCAATTAAATGATATATTAATAATATTTAATTTATAATTAATGAGTTCATTTATAGTTAATAAATTATCAGAACGGAAAAGAATGAGTGGTGATAAAGATGATAAATGGTAAAGAGATGCCCACACTCCGAAACCCCCTTGAGCCTTTGGTAAAGATGTGGGACTATTACTGATACACACAGGTGATACATACACACAGATCAAATATTTGTGTGCGTATACGATTATTTATCTTAATCTGGGTGTGTGTTATATATTTCAAGGAAGCATTTACAAGAATAATAATTATTTCCCATGGTAATAGAGAAACGACACAAAAAAAATATCTCTTGCTATGTTTGTCGCTCTTCTTAAGGTTGGCACTTGAAACACTGTAAGATGTCCAAAAATTTTATGGTTTACTAACTGTTGATATTAAATAATTTTCATAATCTCTTCTATAGTTCTAAAAATGAAATTCATGAATTTTCCTGGTGCTGGCTTAGGCCTCAGGGTCTGCTTACTGGTTTAACCTGATTCGCTGAATTTCAGTTATTTAAGTATCTATAAATGTAAATAATACTTCTAAGTTGTGTCTATGTCACGAATTATACTGCAAATATTGTTGCATAGTGCATCATGTAAAATACGTCGGTGTGAGTTATTTTTTATGTGATTTGTGTAATATTTTGCCGTTACAGTAGCTTATCTCTAAGCCTGACAGTTTAACCTTCGTGTCTCCTTCACTTGACG